>CM028136.1:83240000-84467500 GCA_016271365.2 Neoceratodus forsteri
CTGAAATCTTTAAGGGACAAGAACAGGGAACAGTACTATGAATGGCATATCTCAACACCATGCAACCTTGTCAGGGTTCAGGCAGCAGCTAAGTATGAATCATCCCATTTGAATTACCAAGTTGGGAACTCACCCTCATAAAAGAATCCCAGGTTATGTATGAAATGCCCAACACCTCAGTTTGCACAATACCCAGCACATCCCAGACTGTTAATTATAGCTCCTTTCTCATTTTCCTTTTATGGCCCAAAATGCACATTAGTGGCTCCAGAAAGGGATCGATGAACTGCTCCCATTTATTCGAAGACTTCAGTTATAACACCACCTGCGATTTCACCTGTGCAGAGGGGTTCATACGGAATGGTTCCGAAAGGCTCCAGTGTACAGCTTCTGGAATGTGGACAACACAGCCACCAACATGTGAAGGTAAAACTCAGTTACTAGAGGGGAGATGGTGTTTTGGTGTAATTTTAATAAAGTTTTAATGCAACCCTTTCTTATCAGCGCCTCTTTCTCTGTTGTCAATGCTGAAAATGAAACAAGAAAGAATTGTAGTTACTACCAAGGCCCCAGAGCTAGAGCACTGAAAGGTCAATAACGATCTAGCGCCGTGTTGATATCACCTAAATCTGGCTCCATAATGATGTTATAAAATTGCACAGATACAGTAGGAGATGGGTTCAGAGTCACTGAATGAGATCACATGACCATACTGTGAGACTGGCCTTACTGCTGGCCATTTGGTGCAGCAGCAGTCTTGTTACTTGTGATGCCAGTGCTTAAAGTTCAGAATGAACCTGAGTCATCAGCGGGGTAGGAGGATTGAGTATTCCCAGGATGTGCTCCTCCTGGGGTGGAGGGAGGAAGGGAGGAGGCACTGCTGCATGACTGCCACCTGCAGGGCCACTGGTGCTAGTGCAATGTCAGCAGCCTACCAAAGAAAGGAACATTCAAGGCACATGCATCACCTGATCACTCAGCATACCTGTCAATGGGGCATCGTAGTGCAATGTCAGCAACCTACCAAAGAGAGGAACATGCAAGGCACATGCCTTGCCTGACAGTTCACTCAGCGTGTCTGTCCCTGGGCATTGTAATGAAATGTCAACAGCCTACCAAAGAGAGGAACATGCAAGGGACATGCCTCACCTGACAGCTTGCTCAGTGTGTCTGTCCCTGGGCATCATAATATAACATCAGCAACCTACCAAAGAGAGGAACATGCAAGGGACATGCCTCGCCTGATAGCTCACTCAGCGTGTCTGTCCCTAGGAGCATCATACACATGTAGCCAGGGTTGAAAAAGGAAGGAAATATCGCAGTGTGTGCCAGAATGAAGCCAAATGCTCTGAAGCCCTGCTGTAACTAACTGCATTTCTTTCCACTGAACCCGTGTTCCTGAGGAGAAACACCCTGGACCCTCACAGGCCTCTCCACCAAATGTGTGTTCCTGCAGAGGAACATTGACTCTCCCAGGTCTCTCCACTGAACATGTGCTCCTGCAGGAACACTGGCCTCTCACACCTCTTCAATGAACATATGTTCCTGCTGAGGAACATTAACTCTCACATGCCTTTCCACCAAATACAGAATTTGTTGGAAGAAAATGACCACTTGGCAGACCCAGTCTACCCACATTAGGTGCAGGATTTTACACTTTGTGGCATAGAACCCCAACTGCTGTGCTCTTGACTACTCCTCAAGTTTCCCAAGATCCATGCACATTTTCTTGAGTGTGCAACCTATTGCATATTTTGGTGTCATCTGCAAAAAGGCATACCTTCCCTTCCAGTTCTTCTGCAATGTCACTTCTGGAGACATTGAAGAGGACCATTCCCAGTACTAAGCCCTGCGGTACCCCACTGGTCACTCTCTCATTAGAGTGAGTGCCGTTATAACCATTACCCTGTCTTCTATCCGTTAACCAGTTTCTAACCCAATTCACCACTTTGGATTCCACCCCTAGGCTGCTCAATTTCTTCATCAGTATCCTATGCAGCATAGTGTCGAAGGCCTTGGTAAAATTCTGATAGGCCATGTCCACTGCCCTTCCCTGATCTAGTTCCTTGGTCACCCAGTCAAAGAAATCAATCGGATTGATCAGGCATGACCTCCCCCATGAATCCTTGCTGTCTGTGGTCTTGTAGCCCATTGGATTGAAGATATTGTACCAACCTTTCCTTTAACAGGGTTTTCATTAATTGCCCCACCACTAATGTGAGACTGACTGGCCTTTAGTTGATAGCCTCATCCCTGTTACTGCTGTTATGTATAGAGACCATGTCTACTTTCTTACAGTCCTCCAGAACCATGTCTGTTTCCAGATAGCTGTTGAGTAAGGTCAGAGGGGCTGCTAGCACCTACTCAAGTTCCTTCAATACCTATGGGTATATCCTTTTGGTCCCATAGCCTTGTCCACTTTCATAGCTGTAAGTCCCTTCAGGACTCTTTCCTCTGAAAGTAGATTTCTGCCACCCCTTTTTATGTTGTCTTCCACATGCAGCGCAAGCAACATTTTGTGACAGTTTATTGGAGTAGCAGGTTGTGAAGGTGCAGCCATGTTGTGGCCAGTGGCACCACTGCTTTTTGGGCTGGTCTCTGTGGCACCAATGAATGAGAACGCTGTCTATGACAGCCCTTGAGAAGCATGCCACCAACTTGAAAGAAATTTTGCCACTGCAATGAGGAAGCACCCAGTCATTGCAGGGCGTGCTCTGTCCTGCTGAAACATTTCCATAAACATGGTGGCAGCTGTCGCTGTCCGCCTCTCACAATCCCCAGCAAGCCGATTTCGGGGGTGCCCAATCTCCCCTGTCAGCATGCTTATAACCTCCCCCCTCACAACTGTGTGGCATACTGGGAGTCCACCCCATCATGCCTGCGTGTGTTCTGAAGCTGACCGTGTTGGCATGTTCCTGCCTCCACTACACCCACCCCCCACCCCACTCTGTGTGCCACTGGGGCCCACTCCAGTGTGTAGCCTCTTTCCTCCCAAAGTCATGGGGCACACTGGGCCCACCCCAGTGTACCAAAGTTATTAATTTCACCTGTAAATAAAGAAAACCTTCCTGTGATGTCCGTTCCTGAAAATAAGAAAAAGGTCCGTTGTTTAGTCAGGCGCCCTCCCCAACCTGCCTACTCTCTACGCCTCCATCTCCCTGCACCTCAACCCCATCTTACCTCTGGGCCAGGCACAATGATCTTGATTGGGCAGGGACACATCTGAATTCTTCAAAAGCCAACATGAACTGAAGAAAATCACGGTAAGCTGTATAATGGCATCAATGGGCCGGGGGGGGTTCAACTTAGGTGCATATCTCAGTCATTTTTGCGACTTTTAGCTCCAAATTTTCAACATGGGGTTCTTGGGACCCCACCTCATGAATTCAGTCACTGTTATTTCGTTATTCAGTCCTGAAAGGTGATTTCACGGTCACTGCATGGAATCACCTTTCAGGACCGAGTAATGAAATGACAGTGTCACTGTTCATGAGGTGGGCTCCAAAAACCTATGTTGCAGATTCAGTGAAAAATTTCAGAAAATGACTGTGTTATAGTGTGTTGTGCAGTTTCACACACACTCGTAACTAAAATTTTAATATTTTCAGTCCAGATTTTCAATATTGCCATTTTTTCACCTCGTTATGAACAGTACAGGCGTCATGTTTCAAATCCTGCCTAAAATGTGTTGCACACAATGGCGTGGTTGCTGTGGGAAATCAATGTTCAGGACATATTAAGAAAATCACAGTGACACTGTTCATGAGTAGAGGTCAAAAAATGCCTGTGTTGAAAATTACTGTGTTACGAGTGTGCATTGCGCAGTTTCCATGCATGCTCATAACTTCAAGAATTTTTTTAATATTTTCACTCCAGATTTTCAACATTGCCACTTCTTCACACCTCCTTGTGAATGGTACAGCTGTCATTTTTCACATCCTGCCCAAAATGTATTTTCACACAATGGCATGGTTGCTGTGGGAAATCAACATTCAGGACAGATTAACAAAATCACAGTGCCACTGTTCATGAGCAGAGGTCCCAAATGCTTTCATGATTTGGGGTCACAAAAAGACCATGTTGAAAATTTGGAGTGCAAATACCAACAAACGCTGAGGGCGTTAGGGTTTCTAACACAACATCCCACCCTGTAGAGACTGAGAGACATCAGGGGTGTGACTTTGGGTTGTCATCTGTAATGCTCACGCCATTCCACCTCCACTCCCACCCTACAGGCATCAAGGTGTGCCTTGGACTCTTCAGCCCCAAGTTCACCCCATTCTCTATACTGCCCATCTCAATGTATTTTCTTATGGAATGGGGTGAGTGTAACTTGCGACAATCCCAAGGCACAACAAAACACTTGTTGGAGTCTGCAGGGTAGGGTGAGGTGAAAAGTCATGAGCATCATGGCTGATGACCCAAAGGCACACCCTAATGCCTGTCAGTCTCTGCAGGGTGGGGTGGGAGTTGGCGTTAGTTCAATACTTCACTGCTATTCCTATTATACATCTCTCTAACTCCTGCACTGCCAATGCCAACACCAGCAAGACAACATCTGGCATTGACAAATGCTTGTTTCCTGTTGCTCCCTCATGGTCCATCCCTCCCCCAATGTGAAGACTGACCAGAAGTACCTGCTCCACATGTCTGCTTTTTTGTGGTCCTCTTCTGTGCAGTCCTCACCCCAACTACCTTTGTTATCCTTGTTATCCTTCCCCTTGCCTTCCTCTTCTCACTTATGAACCTGAAGAAAGCCTCATCACTTTAGTTACTCCCTTGTCTATCCTTTCCTCTGTCTGTGTCTTTGCTTCTCTCACTGCCTTTCCTGCTTCCCTCTGTTTTACTTAGAGAAATGGAGTAAGTGACAGAAGAAAAACCTACTGCCCCATAGGCCTACCACCTGAGAGGGTCTATATATTCACTCCCAACCAAGCCCCTGAATCTGTCCCACCCAACATATTCCCTGTCTCCACCACTCTGTCTGGAAGTCCCTCCCATTGTTCTATCACTTTCTTTCTGTCTCGCTCTCTATAGAACTTCTCAACATCCTTCTTACCCCGCCCTCCACCAGTCTCCAATCATGGTCCCTAATGACAGTATCTCTGTTCCTATAAAATGGGTCCTTATTATCCACTTTGTTGGTACCTCTCAGAAATGTGTATGTAACCACCTCTCTCTGCCTTGCTGCATATGAATCACTGAGAACACAGTTTCACAGTTCAAAGAAGAATTTCCATCACTTCTGTCGGGGAGGGGTTACAATTCAGTAAGTTCTGTCAAGCAGGCAGCTACTTCCAGTCCTCAATGATACATTCCAGGAGCTACCCCCTTCCCTGTCTAGAGGGTTTGATAGCATATTGTCTCTGAGAACAGGGAGAGCACCACCAGACCAGATTGGGCAGTAGACTTTTATTAGCAGAGAGACACACAGTACCTTAGTTCTTTGTGAAGGGATTCCTTGTTGTGGCATGAGCTCTGTCGAGCGATTCCAGGTGGCCCATTCTCACCCTGCATAACCTGGGGTCTCGTTTGGCCATTTTAGTCCTGAAACACACTTGGGAAAAGACAGCATAGCACAAAAGTTCCTGGCATAATGATTCGGTCCAGACAGAACTTGCAATGCAACAAATAGCATTTTATTTTAAGCGGACATACAAAAGTTGCCAGCAGCAAAAAGCCTTCATGGTCTATCTAGGCTGCTCGTGAGTGCAGCTAGCTCCCTAGTCAGCAGCTGCCCCACCCTCCCCTTACTACCCTATACCCATAGGCGTAGATTGTGGGGGTAGAGGCTAGCTGCCCCCCGAAATTAGACCAGGACTTTTAGGAGCCCGCCACCATTCTCCGGTTGTCATTTTTTTTTTAATATTGAATGGGCTCAGGGCTATGCCCGACTGCCTGCACCTCTCTGGGGGGGAGGGGGTGGTGGCACAGCGCCTCATCTCTTAAACAAAAACTATCCCCTTTTCCGATTGGCTGCAAGCCTGCAACCACAGTAGCCTGCATGTTACAACCAATCAGAGAGTGCTGCAAGCTGGCGCCATCGCATGAGCAGTACTCCGTTAGTGGCGCCATTTAGTTGTCTGAGTGCCTTCCATGAAGGAGCAGCAGCAGCATCCATATAGCATAGGGCTGAGGAGAGATAGCTATTCGAGGATGTCGAACAGCAGTCGTTGGTTGTCTGTCAGGTGTCACCAGTGTCTCAGTCAGTCTAGTGTTCCCACCCTCCTCCTATCCTGAATAGCCCAGTTTAAATATACCTCACCCAGTCCTCTGACTACCTATTCTCTGTTTCTCAGTGCAGCCAGCTGTGCTCTGGGCTCTCCGCTGCCTCCTGAGCCTCCCATCCCTGAGAGCCTAGGGAGGCCTGCAGCCACAAGGCCTCTACCACCAGACAGACCAGGTGGAAGAGTGAGTAGTACAATTACAGTGAGTCTGAGTCATGGCCGGGCTTGCCTGCACACCCAGCTCCTGTGTCCAGCAGGCCAAAAGATTTATCCTGTTGTCGGTGGAGTCCCACACCACGCCCATTGCCCACCAGTTCCATGGTCCACCAAGAGGGATTATTCAGGTCAGTGAACAGCCAGGCCCAGAACAGTGAAGAAGCTGGCAGTCATGCAGGCTATAGCAGACCCATAATGCGACACATTCATCTGGTGTCAGAAAAAATGAGTTACTGTCTCATCAGGGGATTAATCGGGAGAGAAACAGGACTGTTGGGAGAGACTCGGCTACCTGACCTGCCTTCTTGGCCTTGCTGTGCCCTGCTGCATGCTGCCCTGTCTGTGCCCTTACTGACTTGGTGAGTAACTGTACTGCAAGTTGGTTGCTGGAAATTAATACCATTTACATCCCTGAAATGTGTTTTTTTGTTTTGGGGGTTCTCTTGGCCATGGCCATGTGTCTGGGGGTGGGTGGAAGGTTTGCTGTCAGCTTGTGTTTCTTTGGGTGGGAGGATTTGCAGGCTGTTGAGGCTGTCCATGTTGGTGGGGTGGGTGGGGGCCTATTTGTTTGGTATGGTGTGGACACTGGTCATGTTGGTGGGGTGGGGACACTCAGTTACTGTGCTACTGGTGTGGTGGGCTTTGTTGGGAAACTCACTGGATGATCTGTGTTTGGTGGGGATGGGAGATGGTCTGTTTTGTGGGGTTGGGGTCAGGGAGACAGTCTGTGTTTTGGGGCTGACTCACTGAGAGGATGGTCAGTGTTTGGTGCTGGGGAGGCTTGGTGCTGGGGAGGCCTGCTTTTGGTGGGGCTGGGGGACGATCAGAGTTTGGGGCTGGGGTGGTTAGTGTTTGGGACTGGTAGGGCAGTCAGTGTCTGGTGGGGCTGGGGGACAGTCTGTTTTCTATTCTGGGGTCATGTGTGGTGGAGACACAGGCCATGGTGATTTGGGGACACTGGCTATGATGGTGGGATGGTGACACTAGCCATTATTTGGTGGACTTGACTGGCCATTTGTCTGGGAGGACTGTCCATCTTAGCCTGCTGGATGTCTTGTGGGAGGGGGCTATTTGCTGGTCAGGAACTGGGGATCTTTCCATGTTGGCTTATTGGGGGTGAATGTCGGTGATTGCTGATCAGGTGTCTAGGACGGATGATCAATGTTGTTGAGAGAGGGAACTCTCCGTGTTTGCTAGCCAAATGTTTGGGGGATTGTTCATGTTGGTGGGGTGGGGAAATTCTGTGTTTGCTAGCTGTGTGTCAGGGGGTGGGGACTGTCCTTGGTGGGATATGGGGGACCGTCCATGTTTGCTGGCTGCCTGGGTGTCTGGTGGGACTGTCCTTGTCAGTTGGGAGGGGGGGCATTCTATGCTCACTGGCCCAGTGTCTGGCGGGAAGGGGAGGACTGTTTGGGTGTCTGGGGGGACTGACTGTCATTGTAGGTGGGTGAAGGGAGGGACTGTCCATGTTTGCCGACTGGGTTTCTGGTGAACTGTCCCTGTTGGTTAGGAGGGGGGACATTCTGTGCTTGCTGACTGGGTGTTAGCATATAAACATAAGTAAATGTTAAAACATAATTTCTACCTCAACTTTTACCTGTCAAGGGATGCATCTCAGTGACCTGTGCCTGAAGCTAGCATATAAACATTAGTAAATGTTGACACATTATTTTCCCCTCATCCTTTACCTGGCTGTAAAAGTAATTTTTCACTTTCTTTGATTTCTCAGATTGTCCACAGTGGAAGGGTGAAACAGACAGATTCCTTGGCCTTGCTGTCTTTGTCTTCATTGCCTGGCTAACATAACCAAAGGGGTAGCTTTTTGTGTTCTCCCCTGTACAGTGTTACAAGACTAGCAAAAAAAAAAATCTTGCACCAAAACATGCACCCTAAAGAAATTATTATACTACTACCTGGCTGTTGTTATAGCGACTACTGATTGGCCATTTATTTTTTGGGGGGGTTGGAACACTGGTCTTGTGTGTGGGTGGGGTTTCGGATACTGCTGGTTGTGTATGTGTGTGTGGTTGGGGACACTGCTGATTGTGTGTGTGTGGGGCTGGGGACTGCTGGTCATGTGTGTGTGTGTGGTGTTGTGGACACTGGTCATTTGTGTGGGTGGGGTTGGGGATACAGGCACTGTGTGAGTGTGGGGGGGCACTGTTGTGTGGGTAGGTGGAGGCACTGGCATTGTGTCAGTGGGGCGGGGTTGTAACTGTATACCAGGCAAACTGTGCTGACCGGTAGCTCAACATCCCTCTTTTCAGACAAAGAAAGAAACATAAACAAACTGCAGTATAAAATGTGGTTTTATTTATTTTTGTGTGCCTGTGATGGGGAGGCACAGACCAGGATGCCTGGAGCAGATACCAGATAAATGGAGCTGGAAATGGTGTTGGTTGGGTGGGTGGGGAGAGTGGCTGTGCTGGTGCGGTGGGGAGAGTGGCTGTGCTAGTGGAGTGGACACAGAGTGTGGAGAGTGGCTGTGCAAGTCCATCAGGGCACAGAGAGTAGCTGAGCTGGCCAGTCTGGGTGGAGATAGTAGCCTTGCAGGTCTGGGGGTCTGGGGTGGGGAGAGTGGGTAGCTTTTTGCATGGACATTTAATTCACTGTTGCTTGCTGTGCCTTCTGCTGTCCTGCCAAGTTAGTGTACTGTGCTGACCAGAGCGGACTGGTACACATTCTGAAAAAAATGGTTCTGGCCACTGGTCAATCAATCAATCAATCAATCAAAATCTTTATTTAATCAGGCGAACATCATTGAGCATAGCTCATTTACAAGATGGACCTGAGTGGTCAAGAAGTGCAAGTGTTATTACATTGACAAGGGTAGCATAAGCAGTAATACAATGACAGGGGTAACATAAACAGTAATACAATGACATAAGTGCTAATATATAACAATATACATATGTACAAGGCACATTAAAGCTTTTAATCTGTGAGACAGAAGGCAATGGGCACAAAAGGGGGGGGTAGGGCCGGGGTTTAGGCCTTGTGGAAGCAGTTGCAGAGTTCTGGGAATAGGGTGGTGAATAATCTTTTGAAGGATATTAAGGGTAGGAGGTTATTTAGCTTCATGGTTTTTTGGAGTGAATTCCAAACAATTGCTAGTGAGTAGCTGATAGCAACCCTCCCAAACTGGGTGCAGACATTGGGACCTTAAGAATGATAATTTGCTGATCCTTAGGTTGTATGGCCTAGAAGTAATTTGAGTAAAACTGTCTGAGATATAGGTAGGTAGCTTGCCTGATAAGGCTTTGAATATCCAAATTGCAGCATTCCTATTTCTTCTGTGTTGTAATGATGTCCAGTTAACTGCCTTATAATGGGAGCAATGATGGGTGCTGAAGGAAGGTCAGTAATGAATCTGATGGACCTGTGGTATAGGGTGTCCAGTTTATTTAAGAGGGGGAGTAAACAATGTCCATACAGAAAGTCAGCATAGTCAATGAGGGATAGGAATGAAGCCTGGATTAATCTTTTTTGGAGTCTCTGTTGAGGTAGTGCTTTATTCTAAAAAAATAAACCAAGCCTTTGTCTCAGTTTCTTTAGTAGCTCCTCAATATGGACAGAATAGTCAAGCTTGTTATCAATCCAGACTCAAGGTATTTGAAGTTATCAACGAATTCCAGCTCTCTCCAAGTAAGGTGGTTAGTTGTAGGGTGGTGGATGGTGGGGTAGTGGCAGAGCAACTCTTTGAGGTAAAGAACATAGCTTTTGTTTTTTGGCATTTAAAGTAGTTTTTATCCAGTAGGTTGTGTTGTAGGATGGAAAATTCAGATTGTAGCAGTTCACAGGCTTTAGATAATGAAGGATTGCTAACATATAATACAGTATCATCAGCAAACAGATGGATGTTGGATTGAGTGAGGTTAACATCAATATTATTAATATAGATGGCAAAGAGGATGGGGCCAAGAATAGAACCTTGCGGTACACCTCTTAACAGTGGTTTTAAGGTGGATAGGTAGTTTCCATTTTTTACCAGTTGTGACCTATCTGATAGATAGCACTTGAACCAATTGAGTGAAGGGGAATCCAACCCTAGTGAGCCAAGGAGGTGATTAATGATTCATGATCCACTGTGTCAAATGCTTTGCTCAAATCCAGGAACACAGCACAGGTACTGTTCTTCTTATCCATAGCAATCTGCCAATCGTTGAGTTACTTTGGCTAGGGCGAAATGGTGCTATGCCTTGATCTAAATCCTGATTGGCTGTATTTAGGAGGTTATTGTTATCCAGGTAGTCCCTTAATTGTGAGTTTACTAACTTTTCGAGCATCTTGGATAGAACTGATAGGATGTAAATGGGCCTGTAATTATTGAGGGCCATGGGATCACCAGATTTGAGTAAAGGAACTACTTGAGCTGTTTTCCAAGTGGAGGGAATGGATCCAGTGGTGAGGGAAAGATTGAAGAGATGAGTGGGGGGCAGATAAGACTTGAGATGCAATCTTGAGGAAATAGGGGTCCAGGAGTCTGTACCTGCACTTTTGAAGTATCTAAATTGGAGGAGATCTTCCACTTCTTTCAAGGATATTGGGTTGAAGGAGAAGGTTGATGTAGCCTTTTGACCCACGGTGGATTGAAGGTTCAAGGAAGATCTCAGGAGATTTGCAGGTGAAAGTCAAATGCTGGTCCAGCTGTGGTGAAGTGGTCATTGAAGGTATTTAAGATTTCTTGTTTGTCCGTAATTTCTGTGTTATTTAGTAGCAGTTTGCAGGTTAAGGCAGGAGTAGAGTTTTGACCCAAGATACCCTTTATAGTTCCCAGAGCCTGGTTGGGTTATTATAGGAGGCATCAATTCAGCTCTATAATAGACAGCTTTGGCAGATCTTATTTGTGTTGTACATAATTTCTTGCTTTTCTGAAATTTAGCCAGTCTCTGAAATCCTTAGTTTTCTTGCCTTTTCCACAGTTTGTCTCTGGCTAGCAAGGCTGTTTTAAGATCAGTGGTGAACCAGGGCAGACCTTGCTTTAGTTCTGATATTGGTGAATGGTGCATGAATATTGAGAGCATTAGTGATAATGTCCTTTAAGATCTGGAGAGCTGTTTCCACTGAGGTTGTAAGGTAGAAATCTTGCCAATATATTGTGTTACTCAGGTCATGGAGGTATCCTGGTATGTTGAACTTCTTTTGACCTTTTGAGGACAAATTCAGCAGGGTTAGGTGGTTTGAGTGAAGATCTTATGCCAGCTATGGGACAATGGTCACTTACATCATTCGGTAGTACTCCTGCATCGTATATAAGTGAGGCTTGTTTACCAACATAATATCCAGGAGTGAGCTGTTGCTAGAATTTTTAGGTTAACCGTGGTTGGGTCTTTAATTAGCTGTGTAAAGCCATAGGTGTCAAAAAGGTTACCAATGAATGCAGATGCATTAGATAGCCAGTTTAAATTCAAATCACCAAGGATGATAGTATCTTCAGGACCTAGGTTGGTTATTGACCCCAGGTGAGATAGTAATTTGAGGCCTGCTGAGGGGGGCCTGTAGCAGCCAATCAATTTAAATGAAGACAAGTTAGGAAGGGATATTTTGATTGACAAACATTCAAATTCCTTTGGTTCGGATGTGTTGATGAGGCAGGTAGCAGAGATGGTGTCCTTAATGTACATGGCCACCCCACCACCCCTGGAAGGGCGATCTGCTCTGAAGAACTGATAGTTGGTAAGGTTTATAACACTGTCTTTGGTTGAAGGTCTGAGCCAAGATTCAGAGATGACCAGAAAGTCAGGCAGGGTATGTGCCACCCAGGCCTGTATTACGGAGAATTTTTTTAAGAGGCTGCAGGCATTGGCGTGTAGGAAGCTTAGGCCATTTATAGAGGATAGATCAGCAGGAAAATAAAACTTTCAATGGGGCCAGGATTTATTTCAATGGTACCAAAACAGATCAGAAGGTAGAAGATTAATTTGAGGAGGGCACCAAGGGACAGGGATAGTGAGTGGTCAGAGCGTTTCCTCCTAATCCTGGGTGCCTGCTGTGAGATGAGTGATGGTCCTGGTATATAGGTGCGAATTTTATCATAGCATAATAATTTAATGGACAGGCATAGTGGGTTAATAAAAGCCATGATACAAGTAAAGTGCCAGGGCTGTGCTGAATTGTTAGGGTGGTCTTATGTGGGATATCCCAGAGGTTGCATTATGCGTGGTCGGGTGAATAAGGAATCCGTGGTTGACCATTGTGGATGGCAGAGGTGGGCAGGTCGTATTAACTGAGTTATTTATCTTGACACTGGGCATAACATTAATATCATAAGGGATTGGGTGAGATACGAGGCTCAGGAGCAAAGGAAGCAAAGTAGCATTGTGGAGGTTTGGTAAGAGGGTTAAGGGAGGAAGGAAAGGGATGTGAAGTGGATTAGAAAGTGGCGGGAGAAAGTGTATAAAAGGAATCAGCGAGGCAAAAGGTACACAAGCGGCTTTGCCCGTACCTTTCTGCCTGCTTCTCCCGGCCTCCTGGAACCCTTGTTCAGCTGCACAGGCGCCGCCGACCTGCTGGCGGCTCGGAGCCCATCCGCTCCCTGGACCTCGAGGGCTCGCCTTCTACAAGGTGGGGGACAGAGGAGAAGGCAGTCAGCAAGGTACCTTTATTGCAGTAATCTGCAATAAGGTGCTAAAACTTAAGATTTGCACAACAATAGACTGGGAGGTATGGGGGGTTAGGCGCCTAAGCGTCTAGCCCACACAACATTTCAAAAGACTAACACTTATTTTAAAATACAGAAAAACAGCCCATAAATCAGGCACAAAGTAAGAGAAAACAGCACTTTTTATGAGGAATTCAAAATAATTTAAAGAAAAGCAGAAATCCCGGCCAGAATAGTGCAGCAAACCCCAGTTTAAGTCTATGGGGAAGGCGCACCAATGGAAGCAAGGCACAGACTCTTGATGCTTTCCCGATTGGTTTTGCGGCTGCCTGTACCTTCTGCCTGCTTCTCCCGGTCTCCTGGAACCTTGATCGGCTGCACAGGCGCCGCCGACCCGCTGGCAGCTCGGCCCTCCGGCTCCTGGACCTCGAGGCTGCTCTACAAGGTGGGGACAGAGGAGAAGGCAGTCAGCAAGGTACCTGGTGATGGAGGAGGAAGGGGTGGACGGGCATACTGGCACAGAAATATTTTTTTCAACATGTATGCCAGTCTGCTGGGTCCATGCCATGCTTACCTCCCTCATACAAGGGGCTTCTGAGCACTAAAGATAAGTTTCTGTGACAAAATTAGGAACTGTTGGAAAGTATGAAATCCTACAGTATAAAAATTGTGCATGTTTATGTAGTTTCACCTTACTGTGTGGTTTGACAAGATGTTCTGTGGTCTCTCCTCCTCATTTAGCTCCCTGACCTGAGACCTAGCCATCCCCCCCCCCCCCCAGGGCAGGGGGAAGGTCCGTTGTTTTGTGGTCTTTTGGTGGTTTGTTGGGCATTGTAAAATGCATTGTTTCATTACTGCGTTGTACTGCCTGGACCTGCTTTACCCTGTCTCTATCCTGAATGTAAACATGGTATAAAAAGTTAATTTTTGTTGGTGTGTGTCTGTCTGTGTCTGTGAAGAAGAATAGAGACACAGCCGGACAAAAAAAACTGTATTAAACCACATCAAACTGAAGCAACCATGTTTCATTTGTGCCCTTCAAAACTGTCAGATGAGACAATTTTGAAGTTGTCTGTTGGGGGGGAGCATCCACGGCAACCTGGGCTACCATAACCGGCCCACCACTAACCAGAATGAGGCATGTTACATCGAATAATATGGGATGGGATGGGATGGGAGACTAATGAATTAACTTGGTTATAACAAAGAAAAGTGTTAACACTGGGTGCAAGTAAGCAATAATGCCCGTCAGGGCGTGTGTCATGCTGGGATAACGTCACGCCTCAGGTAGTTGGGCATGAGTGCATCCAATACATAAGGCTTGACGTTAACCTCCCATGACACACACCCTGGAGGGCATTATTGCTATTATACAATGGCGTATTGTTATACAGAATAAAAAAAATTAATTTTAAAGATGTTTTATTTGGTGTGGAAAAATATTTTTAAGAGAAGATACAAAAAAACCACACTAATGCTAACAATCATCAAGAGGTTCACAGAAGGCTGAGACTAGACCGTGATGAATCGGATGTACTGGGATAACATCATGGGTCTAGCCCAAGACTGACCAATCAGAGGCCAGCATTCATTCTTGTCATTGTATAATCACATTTTTTATATAATCTTTGTAAATAAGGGCTTATGCTGTGAGGATGCACACGCTGGGATGTTTCCCATATCATCCATGTTTACAGGTATACTGAGGTGGCACAGCCATTTGCTGCACTTCCTTGAAACATGCTTTTTGCACTCCTCAAGGGTGGGAGGGCTAGCTCAAGCAGACATTTCAAGGAGTTCAGGATCCACTATAAGGGCTAGGCTTGGAAGGGTTATGTAAGCAGCAAAGGGGGTGAGAGACTAGTGAGCCATCCACCTGGAGGTTCAGGTGGGGGCAAAATTAGGTCAAGACTGATTTGAATTGAAGCTGAGGGGAGGTCCTGTCCTCTTGAGAAGGAAGTTAAGTTCCTTACATATGTTCAACTTTATAAGTAAGTCCTCGCTCCCAAGGCAGAAGAATGAAGAACTGAATACAAAACAGATCTCGGTCAGTTTTTCGACTCTGGTCTCAGGAGGAGTTGGGCCGAGAGCAGGCTGCAGTAAAACTGGTGGGGTGGGGAAGTGCTCTGACTTGGGCCCGGACTGGTCCCTACCAGGAGTTATTCAGCTGTAGTCTTACATGTTTTTTGGGCATTATTTGATGCTGGTTGATTTGTTTGCATTACGCAAGTCACCTGCCCTCTTCACTGTCGTGATACGTGAACATCAGGACTTTTTAGCTACTTTGCCCCCCCCGTAAAAATAACAAACTACACCCCTGCCTATACCCTCCTCTTTGCCCTGTCCCACCTCTTCTTGAAACATTCCACTGTGGTACATGCCACCGCTTCAGTTGGTAGTGCGTTCCACTTGCCACCACCCTCTCCGTAAAGAAATACCTCCTCATCTCCCTCCTGAATCTACCACCCTCCAATCTCATGTCATGGTTCCTAGTGTCTCTTCCCATCCTCCTCCTGAATAGACCCTCTGTGTCCATTTTGATTATCCCTTTCATGTATTTGAATGTCTCAATCATATCCCCCCTGTCCCTCCTCTCCTCCAGTGTGTACATGTTTACCTGTCTTAGTCTGACCTCATATGTCAATCCCCCCAGGCCCTGAATCATCTTCGTTGCCCTACGGTGCACCCCCCCCCCAGCAGGGGATCTTTCCTGAACCCTTAAAGGAGGCGGTCATTCGACCACTCCTAAAAAAACCTTCATTGAATCCGAACTGCCCAGCTAACTACAGACCTGTCTCTAACCTGCCCTTTTTGGGCAAGGTTATTGAAAAGGTGGTTGCACTGCAACTGGATGACCACCTTACAAATCACAATGTCTATGATACTCTTCAATCAGGATTTAGGAAAAGACATAGTACTGAGACTGCTCTTGTCCGGGTTCTAAATGATTTCCTGATAGCGAGAGATCGAAAGGCTCGTACTATTCTAGTCCTTCTTGATCTCTCTGCAGCATTTGACACTGTGGACCATGGTGTGCTTTTGGAACGCCTTTGGTTCTGTTGCAGACTGTCTGGTACGGTTCTGCAATGGTTTCAATCTTTTCTCACGGGGCAGAGACAGACGGTTATCACTGGAATTTATTCCTCTGACGCTGTCTCTTTGCCCGTGGGGTTCCGCAGGAGTCCATCCTGGCACCCATGTTGTTCGCTGTCTATATGCTGCCATTGGGAGACATTATTAGGCAATACAGCTTGGGTTTTCACTGCTATGCAGATGATACCCAGCTGTATTTGTCCTTTGGTCCCAGACAGGAAGATACAGTCTCTATACTTAACAACTGTCTATCCAAGATCAAGGATTGGATGAGTGCCAGCTGGCTAAGGTTAAACCCAGATAAGACTGAGGTGTTGGTGGTGGACCCAGGTCACCTTGAGGTGGGTTGTAGGGCTGGACTTCCTTCGGGCGTATGGATTGATGGTGCCCAGCTCTCAACCTCAGACCGGGTGCGTAATCTGGGCGTTATTATTGACAACGGTTTGACCCTGAAATCTCAGGTGTCATCTGCTGTCAAATCTTCCTTTTACCATCTTAGGAATATCGCTCTGGTGAAACCCCTTGTTCCTCCGGCTGACCTTCCGACATTGGTCCATGCCTTTGTTACTTCTCACCTTGATTACTGCAATGCCTTGTACCTAGGGCTACGGGGTTGATATCCAGCTTGCAGCTAGTGCAGAACGCAGCCAGGCTTTGACTGGGACATCTATGAGAAGTCATATCGCCCAGTTGCACGTAACTGCACCGCTGACGGTTCAGTGGCGGATCACCTTAAGGTCGAGGTTACTGACCTACAAAGCCCTACACGAACAGGGACTGCGGTATCTCCAAGATCTCCTTGTTCCCTACTGTCCCTCTCACTCGCTCCGCTCCGCCGACAAGGGATTGCTAGAAGTTCCCAGGGTTCGTTTAAAAACATCTGAAGCACGGGCATTTTCTTATGCTGCCCTTACCCTGTGGAATTCTCTACCTCGTCGGATACGAAGCTGCCTGACCGTTGAGAGCTTTAAGTTAGAATTAAAAACTTATTTATTTCAAAAGGCATACGGACAGTGATTTTATTGTAATTTTATTGTGATCATATTGTTATTGGTGTTGTTTGTGTTATATATATGTATTTTAATTGTTTTATTTGTACAGCGCTTTGGTATTGAAAAGCACTTAAAAAATAAATTTTACTTACTTTACTACTTACTTACAGCAGTAAACCAAGAAGGCTCAAGCCACATTTCTGTTCCATGGAGAACACCAGCAATATTTCCAGTTCATCTTTAAATCTTCAGACAACGGCAGATAGCCATGGCATCAACACTTAGAAAGGGGGACTCAGGATTTGAACCTGAATCTTTCACACAACAGTTCCCATTTGTGAGCCATAAATGGCTCCTTTACTTCAACACCCTCAAATCACCTCAGGCAGTCTCTCCTTACATTATCACCACCAGTGGAAGGGGGTGAAAACCAGTCCTCAGACCTTTACTTCCTCCCAGGGCTATGATGGTACTTTTGGGCACAGTCCTGTCACCTGTGACTGCCCGCGCCTGCCGATCCATGGGCAGGGGTTGCACAGGGCAGCAGCCACCTTCCATTCTAGTCACAGCACTCTCCTTAACGACTTCCCCACAGCAGCTCCTTCAAACTCTGAGTGGTTGGGGGGGATATCTGACACTGCAAACCCCTGCGAAACCTTACTGCCACCTCGACGTTTCAGTCCCTTCATGGCAGCCACCGCTCGCAGAACTTAACAGGAACAGAGCCAGATGGGCTCCAAACAGACTTCCCTCCATACACTGCTGCCACGGATTACATCGCTTCCTCCCACCGATGGGCTGTGAGTTTAGCTGCTGTTGTGGGGGACCAGGAGGGCAATATTCCCACCCCAGCCTCAAGCCTATCCAGCCCCAACTGGAGGCTCTCCCCACAGGGCCTAGGAGCTGGCCACGACCACTCCTTGATTCTCGACGACTCTTCACAAACTCCCCCCCCCCAATGGATTCCCTATTGACGCTGGAAAACACCCATCGTGCTGCACAAGCCCCGCCCTCTGGCCAGCCTGGCAGTTTGAATACAGCCTCTCGATGCCACATGAGCATCATTTAGGTAACCCCCAAACTGGCACGGGGGGTTACATGTACATATCTCCATCAAAGAAATACAAAATCACACATACCTCCATAATGCAAAGCATCATGGGCTGTATATGCAAATCACCACAAAATATTATGCTGGTTCAACTTTAAAGGAAAACTACACCCAAAACTTGAAAAAATATATGTTGTGCAGAGTGTTTTAATTTGTATGTGAAGTTCTAGTGTTTTCTTCCCTTTGACTGGTATTAGGAGTTTTTTCAAAATTAGCTTGCTAGCTTTATGCTAGTTTTACGACCCCTGGGGATCTTCATTCCTGATAGTGTAATTGTATTTCTTGTTCCCACAGTGCATCTTGTCTCATGTGACTGTGATGTAAGAGAGACCCAACATTCAGCACACACATGCCAAAAAAACTAAATATCTTGGAAGTTTTAAGCTGCACAAAATTACCAGCAGCAAAGTTTTTCAGGACAGTAAAACATATAGGATGAGGGTGGTCAAGCTGAATTCTACAGATTTTAAAATATAGCTATCTCTTTTGTTGTGAACTGATTGTAATGCAATGCTTTCTGCTGGATTTATGGGCTTTGCTACATCACCATCACATGAAACAAGGTGCACTGTAGGACAAAGAAATGCAATAAACCTATTTGATATGGAGATCTCCAGGGGTCGTAAAACTACCCTAAAGCTAGCAGGCTAATTTAGGAAAAACTCCTAATACCAGCCAGAGGGAAGGAAACACTAGAACTTCATATACAAATTAAAAAATTCTGCACAGCATATATTTTTTCAAGTTTTGGGTGTAGTTTTCCTTTCAGCATCATATCCATCGTTTACCCACCCAACGGTGACAGTTCGACAGCGAGGTCCCCCACAGCGCCATGCCACTGTAGAGAACCCGCTGGAACCGAGCACTGTCTGTCGGTGGTCCTGTACCCCCCTCCAAATCAACTACAACTCGGAGTCGATAATTTATGGGGATGTGGGGTGCAGCCACCCCATGGGGGCCTGGAGGCAAAGCACCCCCAAAGAAAACACAGCCAGCATTCCAGAAACCGCAGTCGATTGCAATGTGGTCGACTTTGCCGGTTGGGCGGTCGACAGGAAATTTGTCGATCACCAGTGGTGGATCCATATCCATCATATCATCCTCTCCCTTCCAGCCTCCAGTGAATACATGTTAAAGGCTTTCTCCTCTCATAGGTCCACCCTTACTGCTCCTGGATCATCCTGTGGCCCTCTGCTTAACCATTTCTAACCTGTCCCAGTCATTCTTCACTTGTGGGTTCCAAACCTGGGAACAGTACTCTAGATGAGATCACACCAGGGCCTATACAGGGCAAGATCGCTTCTTCCTCTTCCTGTCGAAGCCCCTACATATATATATATATCCCAGCATTCTCACTGTTTTCCTGTCGCATCACCTTGAAACCCTGAGACTGTTGCTGATAATTACCCAAAGATCTTGCTCTTCCACCATCTCTGCTATTCTCACCTCTCCCATCTGATACTCAATACGAGGATTCCGACTTCCAGTGTGCTACATGCAATTCTTGCAAGGAAGCTCAACCACCATATTCTGGACTGTCTTTCCATATCTCTCATCATATCCCCAACACCCTCAGCTTTGTGTCATCTGCAAAGAGATGCATCCTGTCCAGTATACCCTTCATTATAGCACTAATAAATGTGTTCAACAGGACAGGCCCACGACCAATTCCTGTGGCACCCCACTAGTGGCCCTCTAGCCCGATTCCATGCTGTTTACCACCACTCTGCTCTCCCCCAACCAGTTACCTGTCCACTAGTTAGTCTTCCTCCAGTCATAGATCCCCAGGCTCTGTAAGAGCCTCCTGTGGTACAGAATCAAAGGCCTTGGTAAAAGCAAGGTACAGCACATTGACAGCTTAGCCCTGTCCACTGCCCTGGTGACCCAGTCAAAGAAAACTATCAGGTTGGTATAGCATGATCTTCCCGCCATGAAACTGTGCTGTTTACTATCCTGCAACCCATCAATACAAACCCATGCTATTTACTGTCCTGCAACCTGTCACCATGAACCAACACTGTTCACTGTCCTACAACCCACCATCATGAACCTCACGCTGTTTACAGACCAAAACCCATCACCACAGATCTGTGTTGTTTATTGTCCTGCAACCTGTCACCATGAAGCAATGCTGTTACTGTCCTGCAACCTGTAGACAAGAACCCATGCTGTTTACTGTACATCAGCCTGTCATCACAAACTCATGCTGTTTACTGTCCTGCAATCCATTGTCACAAACCTGCTCTGTTTACTGTCCTGCAACCCACTATCACAAACCCATGCTATTTACTGTCTTGCAACCTGGTGCCATGAACCTGTGCTGTTACTGTCTTGCAGTCTGTTACCACAAACCCGCTCTGTTTACTGCCCTGCAACCCACCATCACAAATCCATGCAACCCACTGCCACAAACCCATGTTTACTGTCCCACAGTCCATCACCACAAACCCATGCTGTTTACTGTCCTGCAACCCACCACCACAAACCCATGCTATTTACTCTCCTGCAACCCACCATCACAAACCTGTGCTATTTACTGCTCTGCAACCCATCACCACAGACCTATGCTGTTTACTGTCCTGCAACCCGCCACAAACCCATGCTATTTACAGTCCTGCAACCCACCGTCACAAATCTGTACTATTTATTGCCCTGCAACCCGTCGCCACAAACCCATGCTATTTACTGTCCTGCAACCCACCATCACAAACCCATGCTATTTATTCTCCTGCAACCCATCATCACAAACATGTGCTATTTACTGCTCTGCAACCCATCGCCACAAACCTATGCTGTTTACTGTCCTGCAACCCACCGCCACAAACCCATGCTATTTACAGTCCTGCAACCCACCGTCACAAATCTGTACTATTTATTGCCCTGCAACCCGTCGCCACAAACCCATGCTGTTTACAGTCCTGCAACCCACCATCACAAACCCATGCTGTTTACTGTCCTGCAACCCATCACCACAAACCCATGCTGTTTACTGTCCTGCAACCCACCACAAACCCATGCTGTTTCCTGCCCTGCAATGCGTCACCACAAACCCATGCTCTTTATTGTCCTGCAACATATCACCACAGACTTGTGCTGTTTACTGTCCTGTAACCCGTTGCCACAAGCCTGCACTGTTTACTATCCTGCAACCCAGCTTCACAAATCCATGCTGTTTACTGTCCTGCAACCTGTCACCACAAACCTGCACTGTTTACTGTCCTTCAACACATCATCAAAAACCAAAACTGTTTACTGTCCTGCAACCCTCCATCACAAACCCATGCTGTTTACTGTCCTGCAACTTTTCATCACAAAACCCGCTTCTGTTTATTGTCCTGCAACCACTGCCACAAACCTGCACTGTTTATTGTCCTGCAACCCATCACCTCCCACAAACATGTGCTGTTTACTGTCCTGCAGTCGACTGTCACAAACCCATGCTGTTTACTGTCCTGCAACCCACCATCACAAACCCATGCGGTTTACTGTCGTGCAACCATCGCACAAATCTGCGCTGATTACTGTCCTACAACCTGTCACCACAGACCTGTGCTGTTTATTGTCCTGCAACCCATCGCCACAAACCTAAAAGTAGATGGAGGGAGGCATATGAGGGAGGGGCAGCTGCAGTCTAATAGGACTGAAGTGCGGCACACTTGAGCAAACTAGATATACTGAATGGCCTGTATCTGCTGGTAAAGTTGTAGTGTTTGTATGTTCGTAAACCTGCACTGTTTACTGTCCTGCAATCCTCCATCACAAACCTATGATGTTTACTGTCCTGCAACCTGTCACCGCAAACATGTGCTGTTTACTGTCCTGCAACCCACCATCACAAACCCATGCCGTTTACTGTCCTGCAACCCATCGCCACAAACCTGCACAGTTTACTGTCCTGCAACCCATCACCACAAACATGTGATGTTTAGTGTCCTGCAACCCACCATCACATACCTGCACTGTTTACTGTCCTGCAACCTGTCACCATAAACATGTGCTGTTTATTGTCCTGCAACCCACCATCACAAACCCATGCTGTTTACTGTCCTGTAGTCCATTGCCACATACCTGTGCTGTTTACTGTCCTGTAACCCACCATCACAAACCCATGCTGTTTACTGTCCTGCACCCTGCGGCCACAAACCTGTGCTGTTTCCTGTCCTGCAACCCATCGCCACAAACCTGCACTGTTTACTGTCCTGCAACCCACCATCACAAATCAGTGCTGTTAATTTATTATTTATTTATTTAGTTAGCTTTTGTTGACCGGGTAGGTGCACTAGACAGATTCTGCCTATTCTCAGGCATGACCCGGGGGGAGGGGAATACAGATGAATGCCAACTGACCTTGAACCAGATTAAGCTGTTGGTGGTATTATTTTTAGTTTACTGTCCTGCGACCCGTTCACTTCTAGGTACTTTACTGTTCACACCCTTATTTTGGCTTCCATGCATTTACTAAAACTGATCTTAGGCTAACAGATCTGATGTTCTCAGGGTCCTCCTTGTGGAGTGGTACCACAGCTGTCATTCTCCAACCCCTGGTGCTGCACCAGTCTCTAAAAGCATTTAAACAAGGCTGTTGGAGGTGCAGCCAATCAGCCCCAACTCCATCTACACCCTTGGCTGTAACCCATAGGGACCTTGTCCTTCCTATGTGACTGCAAGCCCTTTCCTTGTTCTATGCTCTATGATTTGAACATTCTCCCCACTCCGCCGTAGATGCTTTCACACCCTTTCTGGCAGAAGTCCACCCCCCAACTGTAAATAAGTTCAGTGTGCCTGTGCAACAGGTTTCATGCTTGTGTAATGTAAATAATCTTTGGCTGTTCGTCTCTCTATCCATGGGATATACCACCCTGTAGGGGTATGAAGGTAAGGAACCCTAAAGGAGGGTTCCACCCCTTGAGGTGCCATGGGAGTGATTCCCTTGGCTAAAGGTACCTTAGGAAGAAGCCCATGGGAGAGAGAGGTGTGTCACTGGAGGAGGAGGAGGGATGGATGGAGGAGCAAGGAAAAAATGCTTGTGTGTGGCGTGAGGAGAGCAGCCCTTAAATGGGCTGAACGGGGGGTGTGGCAAGTTGCACCACCCCCTTGAACTACATGCTGTAACCTTCCATTTCAGTGTGCCTGTGCAACTGGATTTATGCTTGGGTAGCAGAAATCTTTGGCTGTTCACCTCTAGCCATTGGATATACCACCTCTAGGGGTACAAAGACAAGGAAACCTAGAGGAGGGTTCCAACACAGAAGTGATTCTCTTGGCTAAAGGTACCTTAGGAAATAGCCCAAAAGAGTGTTGAGCAAAGCATACAAGGTGAACACTTTCAGGGTTGAAGACCTGTATGTACGCTAGTTGATAGTATGCATTCAGTTGATAGCATGGGTCAGTTGGTTGTATTGTTTGAGTAGAGTAGGCAGGAAACAACAGGTGAATAGTGACCCGCTTGGAGGTCTGACTGTAAGGCATGGAGGCCTGGCTTCCTAAGGAGAGAGAACAGCCAAAGGGGGAGAAGGCACAATTACGGGGCAGCCACCCAACTCCATCCAACAGCGGAAACATAACTAAGTGATCTAGGGACTACAACTATGCCTATCTAATATTATGACCATTGGCATGGAAGAAAAAACTCCTTTGGGGAGGAAACCTCTAGGGATCCAAGGCCGAGGTCGCCTTCCCTCCAGGCTTTGGGACAGTTTTGTTTAGTAATGGCTCTGCTATTGCAATTTAAGTAGACCAATCCAGGGGAACTGCAATTTCGGGGAACACTCTCGCTCTATCCCTCCAACTGGAATGCCGTGGAGGGTTGCGAGCGAACTCTGCAACACCAGGGCATCTCAATTCCAATCTCCAAGGCGGGAGGTGGAGAGTAACGACCGCCGAGGCACTCAGTCGGCCTACCGATCTAAGAACAAACCAGGTGAACCAGAGGTGGTTGTTGGGAGAATAGCTTTAAAGGTGTCTCCAAACCTCGCGACAGCTAAAGGGGCCCTTCCTGCAGAGCCCCACCCCTTTGCCACTGAAGTCTTCAATGCTACATGGAGAGTTGCTGTCAGTACAGTTGAGGTCTGAAGGTCCACCTGGAGTGAGGACATTCCCAACTATGGGCCAGGTGAGGAGAACCCCGCCCTCAAGCTTTGCATGCTCAAGATGCAGACTTCGTAGTGCAGAAAGAGACCATCGGTCACAGGGCTAGCCCTGAGACCTGGAAGTAATGGATATGGTCAGCATATTTCCAAAATATGGAGGAGCGAGATGTAATGAGCATGGGACCCACATGTGGGTCATGATGGACAATAGCAGATATGGGGAGAATTGTACGTCGGTCAGACTGAGCACTATGGACCCTCTCGTGGATCTTGACTGGATGAGAGCTGACAGGGACAGACCTGTACGTCGGTCAGGCTGAGCAATATGGACCCTCTCGGAGGTCTAGATAAGGCAAATAGATTTTGTCAACCGCAGGAATGCATTCTGACCAAGTCCACTTGGAAGCCAAATTGAGAGCAAATTGAATTGTATGTTATGAGTAAGAGAATGGCGAGACTGGGCGAAGCCCAGGGCTGACAGCTGGAGAGGAGGAGGAGGCTGTGAAGCTGGTTAGGTAGGAGGAGGCCGCAAAGCCAGTATGGTAGGAGGCGTGGTTCAAAGCAAGTAAACATGATATGCTGCCAGACTTGGAAGGGGATGAGCGTTGCTGGTAGTGCAAGGGACAGGAAGGCAGGGATGACTGTGTAAACCAGGTGCATAATATTAGGTAAGTGATGGTAGAAGGCTGTGTAGAACCCAAAGCCCTTAGGTAGAGAGTTACCTGGAATAGCTAGTTGTGTAGTGCCATAAAGGCTATGCAGAGCAGTAGGAGGTCGGGCAATCCAGGTGCTTATACAACACACAATAAATAGTAAACTGTTTCTGCTGTCTGGGGCCACGATGCCCATTGTAACTCCTCAGTCCTCTGCTGTAGGAAAAACAAAGAAGCCATGAACGTGACACCACGATACCAAGCAGCTACTGAAATAAGGTAAATACATGCCCGCATGAAAGCAGGATTAGGTTATCAGCAGAAACAAACTGCTGTGGGTTTGGTAAAAGTTGGGGGTAGCAGTAAATGAGCCTAAATAACACAAACATGGAAGTGAGGAGTGATGCGGTAGGGCAGGATGCTGCTGGAGCAGGCAGGGGAATGGGACAGAGTGATTGCTGCTAAAAGGAGCCAGTACCAATGGCAGGTGCAAACAATTAAGGTGATGAGCTCAGGGACAACAGCATGGAAACAGCAGCTGGAACTGGGAGCACACAGGCACCTAATACAGAGAAGGAGAGATTGCTGAAATATGATAAATGAAGTGAGAGCTTGAGTACCAGTGCAGCTAAGTATAACGCTGCAAACAGAGGGGCACTAGCAGACCAGAAAAGCCCAAAAAGTAAACAGGACCACAGGAGTGGCAGGGAGAACAAACAACTGAGACAGAAGCACAGACTGCAGCCAGAGGCAAACCACGGACCGAGAAGCAAAAGGCAAAGGCTAAATTTACTGACCCAGTGTAACAGGGTAGAATAGGACCCTATCCCATTTGTTTTGAAGAAAGTGTTTAAATGCAAGAATCTTTCCTTTCCTGCTCTTCTCTGTCTGGTTGCACAACCAAATTTCCCTGTGAGACCTCAGACTTCATCACCCGAACAGTCTTGCAGTTCTTTTGCCTCTCTCTGTTTTTTCTCTTGCTGTCTGTTTTTCCTCCCTTGCATATCTATATCTGCTAATATAACAAGCATTTGTCAATGCCGAATGTTTGCTTGCTGGCATTGGCAGTGGTAGTGTAGAAGTTACAGAGCTGCGTAATAGGAATGGCAGTGAAGTATTGAACTGAAGCCAACCCCACCACCACCCTGCAGAGAGTGACAGGCATTGGGGTGTGCATTTGGGTCGTCAGGCATAATGGCCACGCCATTTCACCACACCCCACCCTGCAGATACTGACAAGTGTCACGTGTTCCTTGGGGTCTTTGGCTTTATGCAACTCCCATTTCATTAGGAAATACGTGAATGGAAGCGATATAGAGAATGGGGAAGTTTGGGGTCAAGAGTCCAAGGCATACCTCGATGCCTCTCACTGACTGCAGGGTGTGTAATGGTAAGAGCATCACAGGCAAGAATCCCAAGTCACACCCTGATTCCTGTCATTCTCTATAGGGTTGGGCGATTTAGTTGAAAAGCCGAATACCTCAGGCATTCGTTGGTATTTTAACTCCAAATCTTCAACATGTTTGTTTTGTGACCCCACCTCATGAAGAGGGGGAATATCAATTTGGTAGCCGAAAGCTGCTTATGCACAGTGACTACGGGATTTAGCACCACAGGTCCAAAAATATTCCGAACAGGCTGTAAAAAATGACAGCTGTACTCTTTCATGGGGAGGTGTAAAAATGGCTATGTTGCAAATGTGTAGTAAAAATATTTAAAAAAATGGTGAAGTCACGAGCGTACATAGAAACTGTGCAACGCACACCCGTTATATAAGTAGGTTGGGGATATTTTATAGCAGATTGTCAACTCAGGCAATTTGGTGCCTCCGATCATGAACAGTGTCACTGTGATTTTCTTTATCTGTGCCGAACAATGATTTCCCACAGCGACCACGCATCTCTGCACTGAAAGTGTGAAAACACACCGCCATGTTGTGAAAATGGCAGCTGTACTGTTCATAAGGA
Source organism: Neoceratodus forsteri (assembly GCA_016271365.2). NCBI lineage: Eukaryota > Metazoa > Chordata > Ceratodontiformes > Ceratodontidae > Neoceratodus > Neoceratodus forsteri. Next base: position 83,266,950 of record CM028136.1, read on the forward strand.
AGTGTTGAAAATGCCACTAGTGAAAATCTGGACTGAAAATATTACAAAGTCATGAACTAACGAGGATGCGTGGAAACTGCACAATGCTCACTCGTAACACAGTCATTTTATGGACTTTTGTCACCAAATTTTCAACATAGCCATTTTAAGGCCTCTGCTCATGAACAGTGTAACTGTGATTTTCTTAATCTGTCCTAAACATTGCTTTCATGACACCAACAGCACCATTGTGCGCCATATGTGCGATAACACATTTTGGGTGACATATGAAAAATTGCAGCTGTACTGTTCATAAGGAAGTTTAATAAATGGACATGTTGAAAATCTAGAGTGAAAATATTAAATTTGCAAACTTACGAGCATGCATAGGAACTGTAACGACGTCTAAAAAGTCATTTTTAGGCATTTTTTCACCAAGTTTTCAACATAGCCATTTTAAGACCTCTGCTCATGAACAGTGTCACTGTGGTTTTGTTAATGTGTCCCATACATTGAGTTTGCACACCGACTGCTCCATTGTGCGCTACATGGGCGGAAACACGTTTTGGGCAGGATGTGAAAAATGACAGCTGTACTGCTCATAAGGAGGTGTGGAAAATGGCAATGTTGGAAATCTGGAGGAAATATTGAAAATTTGCAAACCTACGATGCAAGTGGAACTGTGCAACGACACTCGTAAAACAGTCATTTTAGGAATTCTGTCACCAAATTTTCAACATTGCCATTTTAAGATCTCTGCTCATGAACAGTGACACTGTGATTTTCTTAATGTGTCCCATACACTGAGTTCACACGACCGACTGCGCCATTGTGCGCTACATGGTGGAAACACGTTTTGGGTGAGATGTGAAAATGACAGCTGTACTACTCATAAGAAGGTGTGGAAAATGGCAATGTTGAAAATCTGGAGTGGAAATATTGAAAATTGTTAGCCCATGAGCGTATGTGGAGAACCAAGAACGCACGTCAGAAACAGTCATTTTAGGAATTTTTTCACCAAATTTTCAACATAGCCATTTCAAGACCTCTGCTCATGAACAGTGTCACTGTGATTTTCTTAATTTGTCCCATACATTGATTTCGACACCGATCATGCCCATTCTGCCACAAGGGTGGAAACACATTTTGGGTGAGATGTGAAAATGACAGCTGTACTATCATAAGATGGTGGGTGAAATGGCAATGTTGAAAATCTGGAGTGAAAATATTGAAATTTCATGAACTTACGAGCTCACTGAGGAACCGCGCAACGATGTTGTTAAACAGTCATTTTTTGATTTTAAATTAACAGCGGCTCTTCATGAATGATGTCACCGTTATGGCGGTATTCAGTCCCGGCGGGTGATTTCGCAGTCACTGCGTGAAATCACCCTTCGAGCCCGAATAACGCCATGACAGTGACATCACTCATGAGAAGGGGTCCCAAAAACCCCATGTTGAAAATTTGGTGCAAAAATTCCCAAAAATGCCTGAGATATGCAATAAAGTTGAACCCCTCCTATCTAGCCCATTATACAGCTTACCGGCATTTCCTCAGTTCGCGGTCGGCTTTGAAGAGTGCAGACGTGTTCCCGGTCCACCGAAGATCGCCGGAGTCCAGAGGTAAGTATGGGGTGAGGGGGTGGGGAGGCTGGGTGCACAGTGGTGGGTGCGGTTGTGGGAGGGGTTCGGGAGATGCGCCAAGGAACCGTTTTTGTTTTACAGGTTTAAACAAAAAAAAGAGCGTTGTGGGACGCTTGCCATGCTGGGGTGGGCTCCAGCGTGGCACAAGGACTTAGGGGTGTTCAGCCACGGGGTTGGGCACCCCGTCGGCAAAAAATAAAAAAAAAAAAGCAGGACCGTTTGCCACGCTGGGTGGGCTCCCAGCATGGCACAAGGACTTTGGGGAGGGGCGCTTTCAGCCATCGGGGATTGGGCACCCCGTCGGCAACATGATGGATTGCCACGCTGGGGTGGGCTCCCAGCGTGGCATCAACTTAATGGGAGGGGAGGGAGGAGACAGGCTTAGTTCGGCCCGGGGATTGGGCACCCGTTGGCTATCGCTCGATGTGGGCCCATGCGCCCTGCGGCGTGGGGGAGTTGCGCGTGAGCAGCTTCTATCGCTGCTCACTCAAGCGTAGGCTCCCCTTTCAATCAGAGTGCCACTGCATTTTGAGCCGCAGACAGCCCAAAATGCATTGGCTTACAGGGGCCGCGCCTGCCAGCACAGTGCCTGAATTGGAGGAGGAGGAGGAGGTGACACACCTCCGAAATCTCCAATGAAGGCACTATGTTTCTTGCACATGCGTGCAAGCAAACATAAAAATATGTGCAAATCATTGTATGAAAATGTAACCGATAATGGGATCAGTTTTGTTTGAAAAATATATAGTATTACTGTTGAAATATATATATATATATATATATATATATATATATATTTATAAATTTGAGATGACTGTAAACTCTAGAGGTTACTTGAGTGCGAATGTTAAGCCTTTTGCAAAGCTGTGGGGGCCTCAGCAAGCACAACATGTTCCTGCCGTGTACCTACCTGAAACTTACAAGGAGAGGATGTTTGCTAAGAATGGGGTTGAAAGACTTATAAAAGAGCTAAGCTTGAGCTGCAATTTCTGCAAGCATTAGAAGAAAAGGACACACAGAGACTGAAGAAAGATTTTATTTTATTCTTCTGTACATCGTTATTCTGAACAAGTTTATTATTTTTGTGTTACTGCAACTGCAAATAAGTCGTTTTGTTGAATTCGACAACTGCTCCTGGTTTTCTCTATGCTTCCTGACCTGTGCCTCAACAACACCCAGAAGTGGGAGAAGTACAAACCAGGCCGGGAGTCTAGCACAGCCAGCAGATTCCAACAGGAATGCAGGGAGGAGACAAACACAGTGGGGGGCAGGGATCAGGGAAAGAGTGGGCCTGGAGAGAAGATGGACAGAGCCTCTGGCTGCAAGGAAAAAATGCTTATCTATGGAGTGAGGAAAGCAGCCCTTAAATGGGCCGAACGGGGGTGTGGCCAGTTGCACTGCCCTCTTGAAGGACAGGCTGTACCCTTCCAAGTACAAAAGTAGCTGTTCAGTAGATTTGCCTTCCGCCTGTCGTTTTCCACCCATCACCCCCTCATTCTTCAGCCTGATAATACGCCTTTGATTTCCTTTATTCCTATATATCTCAAAACTCGTTTTCCCCTTTTTTGACCCATATGCCATTCTTAATTCATTATCTGCATCTGCTCTCCGAACCGCACGTCTTGCATTTTTGAATTTACTTGGATATTCCTTTCAATTTTGCTCAGTTTGGCCTCAGTTTGCCGCCCCCCCTCCCCAATATTTTCTTAAGGTGTCCTTTTGGCCCTCATCGCTGGAAGAAGTCTTCCAAGTGTGAAGAGCAGAGAGATTTGTGAAGGAAGTGGTACGGGGTAAGTGCCTGTAGCTTTCCCTAACTGTAGAAGCTTAAGATCGCTGTAGCTATTTACTATGCTACAGCGCTACTGACTCATGGTAACCTCCTCAGAAGTGTTTGGTCAGAATCCACCTAAACCACCCAATGAAGTTCACCCACTACTGTAGCTGAAATCCTCACCTGTTCTCGCCACACTTGTATATAACTGTCAGACTATTGCTGGGGCTTGGTGGGCACTGAGTGACTCTAACCTTGCTCCTCCCTCAGGTCTATTTAAAGGAGCATGCTCAAGACACCTCATAACGCTCATATTTCATTGCTGCACTTCTGTCGTGGGAGTTCCTGCTTTACTACTGCCGGCTCCTGTCCCACCCTCCCTAGACTCCTGCTGTGTCTGTGTTTCTCTTTGCTTTGGCGGATTTTCTACCCTGTATCTGCAGCACCTGAACTCTGCTTTGTGTTATTTTTTCCCTTTATTACCTTCTACCTCCACTTGGGTGTGGCTTCAGCAACAGACCTCCTTCCTTTGTCTATCTCATTCTCCAGTCAATCAAGTTTTGCTTTGGAGGGGAACAGTCAGCACTGAGCCCCACAGCCAAGTGCGGGTCTGGTCCCAATTTGCACTTTGTATGAAAACATTTTTTTTTTACTTACTGTTTTCTGCTGCACAGCAGATTATATCAGGCTGATTCCGCTAACATTTGCTGTAACCAGAAATCCCAGAATCCCCTGCAGCCAGCATCAGAGCTGGGCTGCAGCAGTGGGAATGTCTCATTCAGCAAACAAAAAACTGCTCGAAGTGCCAAGGGTCAGAACCTCACTAGGGAGCAATTCACTTGCCTACTCAGCTGTCAATCTATGGAATGCCCTCCTGGACTCCCTACAAATGGCTAAGGGGTTAAAAGTGTATTACTCAGAAAAAATGTCTACGTGCAGGTGCCTGCTATCATTGTTAGTCTGTTGTCACTCAACATAACGTGTCTGTTGATTGCCTGATGTAAAGTGATGTATCAGTGTTGGTTTTATATACTTCTGCTGTAATAAGGCATTTTAATGTGGTGTGTCAGTATTATAGCCTTCTATTCAGAACTCTGCCATTGCCTACATGTCAAATATTAATAATCCAAGTCAATTACTCATCTCTTGCCAAGTATTTTCACTTCTTCTGTGTAAAGTGCTCTATGTGATTGTCTGTTTGAATAATTGTATAACTGTAATTAATTCTGGGCCACCCCTGAAAAAGGGAGCTTTGCTCATAGTGGGTTCACCTGGTTACCAAAATAAAATAAAAACAAGCATTTGTCAATGCCGAATGTTTGCTTGCTAGTATTAGCATTGGCAGTGCAGGAGTTAGACAGATGCAGAATAGGAATGGCAGTGAAGTACTGAAGTCCACGCCAACCCCAACTCCATCCTGTAGAGACGGACAGGCATTGGGGTAAGTGTTTGGGTCCTCACCCATGACGCTCATGCCATGTCACCTCCCCCTATTCTACAGACAGCGACATGTGTTGAGGTGTGCTTTAAGGGTGTTTGGCTTTACAATCACCCCATTCCGTAAGGACATATGCTGAAATGGGTGTGGCATAGGAGAATGGGGTGAAGTCTGGGGCCGAAGAGTCCAAGGTACACCTTGATGCCTGTCACTGGCTGGGGGTTGGGGGTGGGATGGCATGAGCATTACAGTCAGCAATCCAAAGGCACGCCCCGATGCCTGTCAGTCTGTACAGGGTAGGACATTATAGTTAGAAACCCTAACGCCTTGGGCGTTTCTTGCTATTTACACTACAAATTTTCAACATGGCCTTTTTGTGACCCCACCTCATGAAAGCATGTGGAACCTCTTCTCGTGAAGAGTGGCAGTGTGATTATGTCAATGTGTCCTAAACATTGACTTCAACAGTGACAGTGCCATTCTGTGCCAATGTACGAAAACACAGATGGGGCAGGATGTGAAGAATGACAGATGTGCCATCCACAGGAGCTGTGAAGAGATGACAATGTTGAAAATTTGTACTGGGAATATTAAAATGCTCGCACGTCCGAGCCTATGGTACTGGAAACTCGTACAAAGCATGCACGTTACACAGTCATTTTATGGACGTTTGTCACCAAATTTGAACATAGGCATTGAAGGACCTCTGCTCATGAACAGTGTCACTGTGATTTTCTTAATGTGTCCTGAACACTGATTTCCCACAGCAACCACGGGGCAATATTGAAAAACTGGAGTGAACATATTACAAATGTGCGAAGTTATATATATGATATATATGAATGCGAGGCATTCGACTCAGTGCCACATGGAAGGCTGGGAAGGAGGTGGTGGTGGGTGGGGAGCTCTCACACCCAAGGGCAGTGACGAGCGGTGTTCCACAGGGCTCGGTGTTGGGACCAGTGTTGTTTGGGATATTCATTGCAGACATATCATGGGACATCAAGAGCAAGATCAGTCTGTTTGCTGATGATACCAAGGTAGGCGCGGTGGTGGATGACCTAGGGGATGGCAGGGTTTGCAGGATGATCTGGCAAAGCTTGAAACCTGGTCAGACACCTGGCAACTGGGCTTTAATGCCAAAAAGTGCAAGGTGCTGCATTTTGGGATGAAAAACCCAAGGAGGAGTTACCAGCAGGGGAGTGCAGCTAGCCCAGACAGAGGAGGAGAATGATCTGGGGGTGCTCATTACAGGGTCAATGAACAACTTGGCACAGTGTAGGAAGGCAGCTGCAAAGGCCAACAAAATGCTGGGTTGTATTGCAAGGGGTATATCCTCGAGGAGGGAAGAGGTGATTCTGCCACTGTATAGGTCATTAGTTAGACCACAGCTGGAGTACTGCGTGCAGTACTGGTGTCCATATCTGAAGAGGGACATTAAGTTACTGGAGGGGGTGCAGCACAGAGCGACAAAGATGATTAAGGGGCTGGGGGACTTATCATACGAGAGGAGGTTGAAGGAGTTGAACATGTACTCACTGGAGGAGAGGAGAGACAGGGTGACATGATTGAAACCTTTAAATACATGAAAGGAATAAACAAGACAGGTACAGAGGGGCTGTTCAAAGTAAGGGAGGGGAGGGACACCAGGGGCCATGATATGAGACTGGAGCGAGGAAGGTTCAGGAGGGAGATGAGGAGACACTTTTTTTACAGAGAGGGTGGTGGCTGGGTGGAATGCGTTACCTGCTGAAGTGGTATGCAGTAGAACAGTGGACTGCTTCAAACGAGGATGGGACAGGACAAGGGGGAGGGTTAATGAAGGGGAAGGGTGGAAGGGAGGGGCAGCTGCAGAATAAGGGGTGCTAGCTGCACATTCGAGCAGACTTGATAGACCTCTAGGCCTTTATCTGCTGGCAAATTTCAGATGTTCAGAAGTTATGAGCATGCGTGGAAACTGCGCAACGCACACTCGTAACACAATAATTTTATGGACTTTCATTACCAAATTTTCAACACAGGCATTTTAGGACCTCTGCCCCTGAACAGTGTCAATGTGATTTTCGTAATGCATCCTGAACACTGATTTCCCACAGCACCCTCACTATTCTGCTCCAGAAGTGCGAAAACACATTTCAGCCAGGATGTGAAAAATGACAGCTGCACTGTTCATAAGGAGGTGCGGAAAAATGGCAGTGTTGAAAATCTGGAGTGAAACTATTACAAACTTGTGAATTGATGAGTGTGCATGGAACCTGCACAACACACGCTCGTAACACACTCATTTTGTGGACTTTCATCACAAAATTTTCAACATAGGCGTTTTAGGACCTCTACTCATGTACAATGTCACTGTGATTTTCTTAATGTGTCCTGAACACTGATTTCCCACAGCGACCGCGCTATTCTGTGCCGGAAACTTCAACACCACATTTCGGCCAGGATGTGAAAAATGACAGCTGTACTGTTCATAAGGAGGTGCATAAAAATGGCAATGTTGAAAATCTGGAGTGAAAATATTGCAAATTGGCGAACTTACAAGTGCATAGCAACTGCACAATGCACGCTCATTAAACAGTCATGTCTTGATTTTTCCCACTAACTTTGCAACACAGACTTTTTGAGAGCCCACCTCATGAACACTGGCACTGTCGCTTCGTTAATCGGTCCCGATAGGTGATTCCGCAGTTACCGCAAAATCGTCCTTTGGGCTGATTAACACCATGACAGTGCTAGAATTATGAGGAGGGGTCCCAAAAACCCTGTGTTGAAAATTTGATGCAAAAAAATCCATAAAATGCCAGAGATATGCATCAAAGTTGAAAAAACTCTATTTATTCCATTGTACAGCTTACCGGCATTTGCTCAGTTCGTAGTCAGCTTTGAAGAGTGCAGACGTGTTCCCGGTCCACCAAAGATCGTCACGCTGGGCTCCGGAGGTAAGTATGGGGTGAGGAGGATGTGAGGAGGTAGGGTGCACAGAGGGTGGACGCGGGTTGAGGAGGGGCAGCCGGACTCATCGAGGGACCGTTTTTTGCTTTTCAGGTTAAAAAAAAAAAAAAAGACATCACGGGACTTTTTTTTTACAGGGGTATTTCTGGACATTTGGCATGCTGGGGTGGCTCCAGCATGCCAACCAACTGTGGTGGGCCAGCTGTAGCCAACGGGGATTGGGCACCCCAATGGCACAAAGCAGGGGGGCAAGAGCCGAGGATTGGGCACCCCGGCACAACTCTCCCGCTACTGTTTGGGGGAACTTATGCCGATGGGGAGTGGGCTCCCCAGCGGCACATCAAAGTGGGAGGGACATAATGCCAATGGGAGTGAGCTCCCCGTCGGCAAGTCATAGCACGGGGATGGAAGCCGACAGGGATTGGGGCCCCCGTCGGCAAAAACACACTTCTGTGGGGAGGTGCACATGCTGCCGAGGGGGATTGGGCATCCTCTCAGCACTGGTTCCAGCTTAATATTGTTTGTGAACAGATTGACAAGGCACTGCCATGTTCACAAACAATATTAGAGTAACAATGTTCCGCCCAGCAATGACGGGTCATTCCCTTATTGCAGCGAATCGCTGATGCTGAACTCACGATGCGGCCCCCGATTGCTGCAGCAAAAATGTTACAAGTTGGTGGCACTTCTGGAAGCCAGTGTCATCAGCACACTGTGCCTCCATTGGTGCACCACAGTCAAGCCCCCATATGTAATGCCTCTGTTGGCTGCCACACTGCGCGCCTCGAACCCGCTTCTCTCTAAGCTGTCACATAATGTTTCTGGCACATCGTGCAATCAAACAAAAATAAATAGCCTGCAGTGCATATTAGAGTGTTGTATGCATTTTGTTTACAGGTCTCGCTGTCCCCCAGGGCTAAGTAAAGTCACATAGGGCCGTTCCTAGCCCTGGGAGGACAGCAGGACCAGCCAACATCTGATCTGAGTTTATAAAATCTCTAACATGGATATTCTAAAGAGGTGTGTGTGTGCTTTGATGGTGCAATTCCTTGACTACCATAATTATATTTCAACTGAGTCTTCTTTTCCAGTGAAATAAACCTCAGTTCTCCAAATTGGTGCCCATCACAGCTACTGTTCTCCAAGCTCTCCAACACACTGGACACACTCCTCTGCTCCTTTATAATTGTGTCAGTAATGTTTCAAAAAGTCCTTTAGAGCACAGGGACACCTGCTGGCTGAGTATGGGTAGTGCACTTGTGCACACAAATAGTCTGTTGGCCGAGTACAGGTAGTGCACTAGTGCACAGGAATTGCCTATTGGCTGAGTACTGGCAGTGCACTGGTGCATAGGAATAGTCTCCTGGCTGAGTACAGGTAGTGCACCAGTGCATGGTAATACCCTACTGGCTGAGTATAAGTAATGTAATAGTGCCCGTCAATACCTGCTGGTTAAGAACAGCCATTGCACTAGTGCATAGCAGTACCCTGCTGGCTCAGTACGGTAGTGCACTAGTGCATAGGGCAAATAGGATGCTGGGATGCATCACCAGGGGATTACCTCAGAAAGGCGGAAGTGATCCTTCCACTGTACAACTGCTTGGTTAGGCCACACCTCGAGTATTGTGTACAGTTTTGGAGACCACATTTAAAGAGGGACATAACACTCCTAGAGAGGGTCCAAAGGAGGGCAACCAAAATGATCTGGGGCCTGAGGGAGAGGACCTATGAGGGGAGGCTCAAGGAGCTCGACATGTACACCCTGGAGGACAGGAGGGACATGATAGAGGTCTTTAAGTACAGGAAAGGGATCAATGAAGATGGCCCAGTCAGGGTGCTCAAAAGGAAGGAGGGTGGGGCAACAAGAGGTCATGGGTGTAAGCTAGAAGGGGCAGGCTTAGAGGGAGAGGAGGATATGTTATTTCACTGAAAGGGTGGTGGAGTCATGGAATGCACTGCCCAGGGAGCTGGTAGAGGTGGAGACTGTGGACGGGTTTAAGAGGGGATGGGACAGGTACAGGGGGAGGGTAAATCTGACCAGGCCCAACAGAGGTGGGACATCTGGCATTGGGGGCAGTATAACCCAAGGGAGAGGGGGGAGACACCAAAATCAGCCCTCAGTGCGTGTGCTGAAGATCAAGCAGACTCGAGAGACAGTTAGGCCTATTCTGCTGGCATGTTTGTGTGTTAATATGTTAATACTCTGCTGGCTGAGGACAGACAGTGCACTAATGCACAGCAATACCCTGCTGGCTCAGTGCAGGTTGTGCACCAGTGCATAAGAATACCTTGCTGGCTAGGAACAGGTATCGCACTAGTGCATAGGAATACACTGCTGGCTGAGAACAGGCAGTGTACTAGTGCATATGACTACCCTGTTGGCTAAGTACAGGTAGTGTACTAGTGTACATGAATACTCCCCTGGCTGAGGACAGGCAGTGCACTAGTGCATGGGAATAGTCTGCTGGCTGAGTACAGGTAGTGCACCAGTGCATATAAATACCCTACTGGATGAGTGCAGATAGTGCTCTAATCCACAGCAATACCCTGTTGGCTGAGTACAGGCAGTGCACTAGTGCATAGAAATACCCTGCTGGCTGAGAACAGGCAGTGTACTAGTGTATATGAATACCCTGCTGAGAACAGGCAGTGTACTAGTGTACATGAATACCCTTCTGGCTGAGAACAGGCAGTGTACTAGTGCATATGAATACCCTGCTGGCTGAGAACAGGTAGTGTACTAGTGTACATGAATACCCTGCTGGCTGAGTACATATAGTGTACTAGTGTGTATGAACATCCTGCTGACTGAGTACAGGTAGTATACTAGTGTACATGAATACCTTGTTGGCTGAAAACAGGTAGTGTACTAGTGTGTATGAACATCCTGCTGGCTGAGTACAGGTAGTGTACATGAATACCTTGTTGGCTGAAAACAGGTAGTGTACTAGTGTGTATGAACATCCTGCTGGCTAAGTACAGGTAGTGTACTACTGTACAAGAATACTCTGCTGGCTAAGTATACATAGTGCACTAGTGTGTATGAACATCCTGCTGGCTGAGAACAGGCAGTGTACTAGTGTACATGAATACTCTGCTGGCTGAGTACAGATAGTGTACTAGTGTACATGAATACCCTGCTGGCTGAGTACAGGCAGTGTACTAGTGCATATGAATACCCTGCTGGCTGAGAACAGGTAGTGTACTAGTGTGTATGAACATCCTGCTGGCTGAGTACAGGTAGTGTACTAGTGTACATGAATACTCTGCTGGCTGAGTACAGGTAGTGCACTAATGTACATGAATACCCTGCTGGCGGAGTACAGGTAGTGTACATGAATACCCTGCTGGCTCAGTACAGGTAGTGTACTAGTGTACATGAATACCCGGCTGGCTGAGAACAGGAAGTGTACTAGTGTATATGAATACCCTGCTGGCTGAGTACAGGTAGTGTACTACTGTACAAGAATGCTCTGCTGGCTGAGTATACATAGTGCACTAGTGTTATGAATACGCTGCTGGCTGAGTACAGGTAGTGTACCAGTGTGTATGAACATCCTGCTGGCTGAGAACAGGCAGTGTACTAGTGTACATGAATACCTGCTGGCTGAGTACAGATAGTGTACTAGTGTACATGAATACCCTGCTGGCTAAGTACAGGCAGTGTACTAGTGCATATGAATACCCTGCTGGCTGAGAACAGGTAGTGTACTAGTGTGTATGAACACCCTGCTGGCTGAGAACAGGAAGTGTACTAGTGTGTATAAATATCTTGCTGGCTAAGTACAGGTAGTGTACATGAATACCCTGCTGGCTGAGTACAGATAGTGTACTAGTGTGTATGAACATCCTGCTGGCTGAGTACAGGCAGTGTACTAGTGCATATGAATACCCTGCTGGCTGAGAACAGGTAGTGTACTAGTGTGTATGAACATCCTACTGGCTGAGTACAGGTAGTGTACTAGTGTACATGAATACTCTGCTGGCTGAGTACAGGTAGTGTACTAATGTACATGAATATCCTGCTGGCGGAGTACAGGTAGTATACATGAATACCCTGCTGGCTCAGTACAGGTAGTGTACTAGTGTACATGAATACCCAGCTGGCTGAGAACAGGAAGTGTACTAGTGTATATGAATACCCTGCTTGCTAAGACCAGGTAGTGTACTAGTGTGTATGTACATCCTGCTGGCTGAGTACAGGTAGTGTACATGAATACTCTGCTGGCTGAGTACAGGCAGTGTACTAGTGTATATGAATACCCTGCTGGCTGAGTACACATAGTGCACTAGTGTGTATGAACATCCTGCTGGCTGAGTACAGGTAGTATACTAGTGTACATGAATACCTTGCTGGCTGAGAACAGGAAGTGTACTACTGTATATGAATACCCTGCTGGTTGGGAAAAGGTAGTGTACTAGTCTGTATGAACATCCTGCTGGCTGAGTACAGGTAGTGTACTAGTGTACATGAATACCCTGCTGACTGAGTACAGGAGTGTACTAGTGTATATGAATACCCTGCTGGGAGTACAGGCAGTATACTACTGTGTATAAATACCCTGCTGGCTGAGTACAGGTAGTGTACTAGTGTACATGAATACCTTGCTGGCTGAGAACAGGCAGTGTACTAGTGCATATGAATACCCTGACTGAGAACAGGCAGTGTACTAGTGCATATGAATACCCTGCTGGCTGAGAACAGGTAGTGTACTGGTGTACATGAATACCCTGCTGGCTGAGTACAGGTAGTGTACTAGTGTACATGAATACCCTGCTGGCTGAGTACAGGTAGTGTACTAGTGTGTATGAACATCCTGCTAGCTGAGAACAGGTAGTGTACTAGTGTACATACTGTAAATACCCTGCTGACTGAGTACAGGTAGTGTACTAGTGTACGTGAATACTCTGCTGGCTGAGAACAGGTAGTGCACTATTATGTATGAACATCCTGCTGGCTGAGTACAGGTAGTGTACTAGTGTATATGAATACCCTGCTGGCTGAGAACAGGTAGTGTACTAGTCTGTATGAACATCCTGCTGGCTGAGTACAGGTAGTGTACTAGTGTACATGAATACCTTGCTGGCTGAGAACAGGCAGTGTACTAGTGTATATGAATACCCTGCTGGCTGAGAACAGGTAGTGTACTAGTGTGTATGAACATCCTGCTGACTGAGTACAGGTAGTGTACTAGTGTACATGAATACCTGCTGGCTGAGAACAGACAGTGTACTAGTGCATATGAATACCCTGACCCAGAACAGGCAGTGTACTAGTGCATATGAATACCCTGCTGGCTGAGTACAGGTAGTGTACTAGTGTACATGAATACCCTGCTGGCTCAGTACAGGTAGTTTACATGAATGCCCTGCTGGCTGAGTACAGATAGTGTACTAGTGTGTATGAACATCCGGCTGGCTGAGTACAGGTAGTGTACTAGTGTACATGAATACCCTGCTGGCTGAGTACAGGTAGTGTACTAGTGTGTATGAACATCCTGCTAGCTGAGAACAGGTTGTGTACTAGTGCACATACTGTAAATACCCTGCTGACTGAGTACAGGTAGTGTACTAGTGTATGGAATACTCTGCTGGCTGAGAACAGGTAGTGTACTATTGTGTATGAACATCCTGCTGGCTGAGTACAGGTAGTGTACTAGTGTACATGAATATCTTGCTGGCTAAGTACAGGTAGTGTACCAGTGTACATGAATACCCTGCTGGCTGAGTACAGGTAGTGTACTAGTGTACATTAATACCCTGTTGGCTAAGTACAGATAGTGTACTAGTATGTATGAACATCCTGCTGGCTGAATACAGGTAGTGTACTAGTGTACATGAATACCTTGCTGGCTGAGAACAGGAAGTGTACTAGTGTATATGAATACCCTGCTGGCTGAGAACAGGTAGTGTACTAGAGTGTATGAACATCCTGCTAACTGAGTACAGGTAGTGTACTAGTGTACATGAATACTCTGCTGGCTGAGTACAGGTAGTGTACTAGTGTACATGAATACCCTACTGGCTGAGTAAAGGCAGTGTACTAGTACATATGAATACCCTGCTGGCTGAGAACAAGTAGTGTACTAGTGTACATACTGTAAATACCCTGCTGACTGAGTACAGGTAGTGTACTAGTGTACGTGAATACTCTGCTGGCTGAGAACAGGTAGTGTACTATTGTGTATGAACATCCTGCTGGCTGAGTACAGGTAGTGTACTAGTGTATATGAATACCCTGCTGGCTGAGAACAGGTAGTGTACTAGTCTGTATGAACATCCTGCTGGCTGAGTACAGGTAGTGTACTAGTGTACATGAATACCCTGCTGACTGAGTACAGGTAGTGTACTAGTGTATATGAATACCCTGCTGGCTGAGTACAGGCAGTGTACTACTGTGTATAAATACCCTGCTGGCTGAGTACAGGTAGTGTACTAGTGTACATGAATACCTTGCTGGCTGAAAACAGGCAGTGTACTAGTGCATATGAATACCCTGCTGGCTGAGTACAGGTAGTGTACTAGTGTACATGAATATCCTGCTGGCTGAGTACAGGTAGTGTACTAGTGTATATGAACATCCTGCTAGCTGTGAACAGGTAGTGTACTAGTGTACATACTGTAAATACCCTGCTGACTGAGTACAGGTAGTGTACTAGTGTACGTGAATACTCTGCTGGCTGAGAACAGGTAGTGTACTATTGTGTATGAACATCTTGCTGGCTGAGTACAGGTAGTGTACTAGTGCACATGAATACCCTGCTGGCTGAGTACACATATTGCACTAGTGTGTATGAACATCCTGCTGGCTGAGTACAAGTAGTATACTAGTGTACATGAATACCTTGCTGGCTGAGAACAGGAGTGTACTAGTGTATATGAATACCCTGCTGGTTGAGAACAGGTAGTGTACTAGTGTGCATATGAAATACCCTGCTGACTGAGTACAGGTAGTGTACTAGTGTATGAATACTCTGCTGGCTGAGTACAGGCAGTGTACTAGTGTACATGAATACCCTGCTGGCTGAGAACAGGTAGTGTACTAGTGTGTATGAACATCCTGCTGGCTGAGAACAGGTAGTGTACTAGTGTGTGTGAATATCTTGCTGGCTAGTACAGGTAGTGTACTAGTGTACATGAATACCCTGCTGGCTGAGTACAGGTAGTGTACTAGTGTACATTAATACCCTGCTGGCTAAGTACAGATAGTGTACTAGTATGTATGAACATCCTGCCGGCTGAATACAGGTAGTGTACTAGTGTACATGAATACCTTGCTGGCTGAGAACAGGAAGTGTACTAGTGTATGAATACCCTGCTGGCTGAGAACAGGTAGTGTACTAGTGTACATGAATACCCTGCTGACTGAGTACAGGTAGTGTACTAGTGTATATGAATACCCTGCTGGCTGAGTACAGGTAGTGTACTAGTGTGTATGAATACCCTGCTGGCTGAGTACAGGTAGTGTACTAGTGTACATGAATACCTTGCTGGCTGAGAACAGGCAGTGTACTAGTGTATATGAATACCCTGCTGGCTGAGTACAGGTAGTGTACTAGTGTACATGAATACCCTGCTGGCTCAGGTAGTGTACTAGTGTACATGAATACCCTGCTGGCTGAGAACAGGTAGTGTACTAGTGTGTATGAACATCCTGCTGGCTGAGTACAGGTAGTGTACTAGTGTATGATACATCCTGCTGGCTGAGTACAGGTAGTGTACTAGTGTACATGAATACCCTGCTGGCTGAGTACAGGTAGTGTACTGAGTACTATGAATACCCTGCTGGCTGAGAACAGGAGTGTACTAGTGTATATGAATACCCTGCTGGCTGAGTACAGGTAGTGTACTGAGTGTACATGAATATCCTGCTGGCTGAGTACAGGTAGTGTACTAGTGTATATGAACATCCTGCTGGCTGAGAACAGGTAGTGTACTAGTGTACATATGAATACCCTGCTGACTGAGTACAGGTAGTGTACTAGTGTCATGAATACTCTGCTGGCTGAGAACAGGTAGTGTACTATTGTGTATAAACATCCTGCTGGCTGAGTACAGGTAGTGTACTAGTGTACATGATACCCTGCTGGCTGAGTACAGGTAGTGTACTAGTGTGTATGAACATCCTGCTGGCTGAGTACAGGTAGTGTACTAGTGTACATGAATACCTTGCTGGCTGAGAACAGGTAGTGTACTAGTGCATATGAATACCCTGCTGGCTGAGATACAGGTAGTGTACTAGTGTGTATGAACATCCTGCTGGCTGAGTACAGGTAGTGTACTAGTGTACATGAATACCCTACTGGCTGAGTACAGGCAGTGTACTAGTGCATATGAATACCCTGCTGGCTGAGAACAGGTAGTGTACTAGTGTGTATGAACATCCTGCTGGCTGAGAACAGGTAGTGTACTAGTGTACATGAATACCCTGCTGGCTGAGTACAGGTAGTGTACTAGTGTACATGAATACCCTGCTGGCTAAGTACAGGTAGTGTACTAGATGTACATGAACATCCTGCTGGCTGAGTACAGGTAGTGTACTAGTGTACATGAATACACCTGCTGGCTGAGAACAGGTAGTGTACTAGTGTATATGAATACCTGCTGGCTGAGAACAGGTAGTGTACTAGTGTACATGAATACCCTGCTGGCTGAGTACAGGTAGTGTACTAGTGTACATGAATACCCTGCTGGCTGAGTACAGGTAGTGTACTACTGTGTATAAATACCCTGCTGGCTGAGTACAGGTAGTGTACTAGTGTACATGAATACCTTGCTGGCTGAGAACAGGCAGTGTACTAGTGCATATGAATACCCTGACTGAGAACAGGTGGTGTACTAGGTGCATATGAATACCCTGCTGGCTGAGAACAGGTGGTGTACTAGTGTATATGAATACCCTGCTGGCTGAGTACAGGTAGTGTACTAGTGTACATGAATACCCTGCTGTGAGTACAGGTAGTGTACTAGTGTGTATGAACATCCTGCTGGCTGAGTACAGGTAGTGTACTAGTGTACATGAATACCCTGCTGGCTGAGTACAGGTAGTATACTAGTGTGTATGAACACCCTGCTGGCTGAGAACAGGCAGTGTACTAGTGTACATGAATACCCTGCTGGCTGAGTACAGGTAGTGTACTAGTGTGTATGAACATCCTGATGGCCGAGTACAGGTAGTGTACTAGTGTACATGAATACCCTGCTGGCTGAGTACAGGAAGTGTGCTAGTGTACCTGAATACCCTGTTGGCTGAGTACAGGTAGTGTACTAGTGTACATGAATACTCTGCTGGCTGAGAACAGGTAGTGTACTAGTGTACATGAATACTCTGCTGGCTGAGTACTGGTAGTGTACTAGTGTACATAGATACCCTGCTGGTTGAGTACAGGTAGTGTATTAGTGCATGTGAATATCCTGCTGGCTGAGTACAGGTAGCACACTAGTTCTTTGAAATATCCTCCTGGCTAGGAACAGGAAGTGCACTAGTTGATAGGAATCTCCTGACGGCTAGGTTCAGATATTGCACAAGTGCGTAGGGATACCCTGCTGGCTAGGGAAATATACTGCACCAGTATGCATAGTAACAGCCTGCTGGCTGAGTACAGATATTGCACTAGTGCACAGGAATAGCCAGCTGGCTGAGTACAGGTAGTGCACCAGTGCTTAGGAATAGTCTGCTGGCTGAGGACAGGTATTGCAGCAGTACATAGGAATACCATGCTAGGTGAGTACAGGTAGTGCACTACTGCATAGACATACCCTCCTGGCTAGGAAGAGGTAGTGCACTAGTGGATCTGAATATCCTGATGGCTAGGTTCGGATATTTCACAAGTGCGAAGGAATACCCTGCTGGTCGAATACATGTAGTGCACCAGTGCTTAGGAACAGCCTGCTGGCTGATGACAGCTATTGAATTGGTGTGTAGGAATCTCCTGCCAGCTGAGGACAGGTAGTGCAATGGTGCACAGGAATATCCTGCTGGCCGAGTACAGGTATTACACCAGAGTTTAGGAATACCCTGCTGGCTGAGTACAGGTAGTGCAGTGGTGCTTGGGAATACCCTGTTTGATGAGTACAGGTATTACACTAGAGTTTAGGAATACCCTGCTGGCTGAGTACAGGTATTACGCTAGTGCTTAGGAATATCTATTTGGCAAGCTACATGCTTTTAATTATCTCTTTATTGGATTTTATAGCTGTGACATGCCAAGAGCTGAGACCATTCAGTAAGATGACATTGAACTGCTCCCACCCTGTTGGAAACTTCAGTTTCAATTCAACTTGCGACTTTGGTTGTGTAAAAGGGTACACTCTGAAAGGATCAGAACAGCTCCGCTGCAATGCCTCTGGTCTGTGGATGGCTAGAATTCCAAGCTGTGAAGGTAAAGCAAGATGAGAATATGAAACACTGAATACAGGGAATCACCTGGGGTTGTGCTACTGTGAGTTAATCAGGTCTAAAGGGCTACACTGAACAAGGCAAAGCTGAGTGCCACTACACTTACAGTAGGTTTGCATAATGAACATAACCTATCCCCAGGACTGCCTTTGTTTTGTCATTATTAAACTAAAAGTTTATTAAATTATTCTTTTAGTGTTTCCATTTTATTGTTATAGAGTACAAAAGAGTTTCCTGCCAGTAACATTTAAGCATTAAGATATGAGTAAGACATGAGGGTGTGTGCATTAGACATTTCTAAAGCATGGCCAGAGGTGTAGTAAGGCATGAGGCCACATGCCATGTGCCTTCAGCCCCTTGCCATACGTTACAGCTGTCTAATGCGTACACCCAATATGTCTTATTGTGCTTCTAAAATGGGTCTTTGTACTTTACATGCATTACAACATAAACTTTTATCTTTGCATAGAGAAAAATGTAAATGTTTTCTTCACTTTTTTCTGAAATAGTTCCTCCGCTTCCAACAGATAGCCGTAATTTTTTGCCCTTTGGACTTTTGTCCTAGTGTGAGTACCATAGATATAGCTTCCCAGCCCCCTTCCCCCCCCCACACACAGTTTTAATATAATATTAAAATGTGCTGACTGTGGTGCAAGCAAGTGGGTGGCTGGGTGGCCAAGCAACAAGAGAACAGACCGAGCAGGTGGGTGGCCAGGTGAGAGGAAAGGCACAAGTGCAGGGTGCAGAGCGTTGGTAAGGGATTTTTAAAACAGACACAAAATAGTACACTGACCTGAAGTGATTGTTTAATCTGCATCATTTTAAGCATGACTCCTGTGATTGGCTACAGCATGTGTATTCACTAGTATGAATCAGCTGGTTCTTGTTAATGGACACATAGTCGCATGTAGGGGCTAGCATAGATTGGGCACCATCTTGTTTTCCTAAACATTAATTAAAATAAATGTGTGTGTGTCTGTAAGGTATCAGGCTGTTCCTAGGGGCTGCTCAGATTTTTTAAAATGGCGACTATTGAACTTGACAGAAAACTGTCAGTTCTGACATGCTGACTGATTTTCTTTTTGTGCTGCATTCAGGTTGTAAACACTTGTTTTTACCCATGCATTAGACAGACCTAAAGCACAAGTAGCTGTGAATCAGCTTGCAAGATTTTTCCTTCCTATTTTGTAAAACGTTTTAGACTGCAGTCAGCCAGTTGGAACACCCTCAGCCAATTGGAATACCCTGTATCAAGCCACTGTTTAATAGGATGAAACAGTGGAGGACTGAGGTGAATATGGAACACTGGCTTCTCACTGCAGGGACTGGCAGTGACCAATTCACTGGCTTCTCACCACAGCGGACTGGCAGTGATCAAACACCTCAGCTTCTCACTGCAGGGGACTGGCAGTAATCAAATTCACTGGCTTCTCACCGTAGGGGACTGACAACGATCACATTCACTGTCTTCTCACCCCAATGGACTGCCAGTGATCAAACACACTGACTTCTCACAGCAGGGGACTGGCAATGATCAAACACACTGGCTTCTCACAGCAGGGGACTGGCAATGATCAAACACACTGACTTCTCACCACAGGGGACTGGCAATGATCAAACACACTGGCTTCTCACCACAGGGGACTGGCAGTGATCAAACACACTGGCTTCTCACAGGAAGGGAATGGCAGTGATCAGATACACCGGCTTCTCACTGCAGGGGACTGGCAATGATCAAACACAATGGCTTCTCACTGCAGGGGACTGGCAATGATCAAACACACTGGCGTCTCACCTCAGGGCACTGGCAATGATCAAACACACTGGCTTCTCACTGCAGGGGACTGGCAATGATCAAACACACCGGCTTCTGCCAGCCCACCAGTGCAGCGGTTGGATTTCCGCTTGCGACGCCAGCGACCCGGCTTCACAAACGGACTCGGGTAGCTGGAGGGCCGGCTGGGGGAGGAGGACTGAGTGCCCAGCGGCTGCTCTCCTCCTCCAGGGGGGTGGGTGGGGATGCAAATCCCGCTGCAACACGCCACCTGGGTGACCACAGGTGGAGGTGCAGCCGAACTGCATGTGGCAGGGAGGAGGGCGTCTGCCGGGAGCTGGGCGTCAGGCACGTCATGGCGTGCTCTGCCCTAGGCTTCCCAGCATGCGGACGTCCCGAGGCGGGGAAGAAAACCAGGAAAAAGGACCCATCAGACTTCCAGTAGACGGAGCTCCTGGCCACAATCCCCAATGCCCCTACGGCGTCAACACCAGCATCCCCGATGAAATTCAAGTCACATCGGGTGTAAAGGAACCCACCCCGTACCCGCCTGGGGGTACATCCAAGGCTCCATGGGGGGACGGACTGCGCTGGTCGCCGGATAGCAGGAGTGGGGATGAATCAGGCTGTTGGAGACTCCTGAAGGAGTGGAAGTCCGGTGTGAGAAGGAGGTATACGAAGAAAATAAAAAAAAACATACTGGTTTCTCATCACAGGGGACTAGCAATGATCAAACACACTGGCTTCTCACTGCAGGGAGACTTGCAATGATCAAACACACTGGCTTCTCACCACAGGGGACTGGCAGTGATCAAACATACTGGCTTCTCACAGCAGGGGACAGGCAATGATCAAACACACTGGCTTCTCATCACAGGGGACTGGCAATGATCAAACACACTGGCTTCTCACAGCAGGGGACTGGCAATGATCAAACACACTGGCTTCTCACCACAAGGGACTGGCAATGATCAAACACGCTGGCTTCTCAACACAGGGGACTGGCAATGATCAGACACACTGACTTCTCACCACAGAGGACTGGCAGTGATCAAACACACTGGCTTCTCACAGGAAGGGAATGGCAGTGATCAGGTACACCGGCTTCTCACTGCAGGGGACTGACAATGATCAAACACAATGGCTTTTCACCACAAGGGACTGGCAATGTTTAACCACACTAGCTTCTCACTGCAGGGGACTGGCAATGATCGAACAGACTGGCTTCTCACCTCAGGGCACTGGCAATGATCTAACACACTGGCTTCTCACAGCAGGAGACTGGCAATGATCAAACACACTGGCTTCTCACTGCAGGGGACTGGCAATGATCAAACACACTGGCTTCTCACTGCAAGGGACTGGCAATGATCAAACACACTGGCTTCTGCCGGCCCACCAGTGCAGCGCTTGGATTTCTGCTTGCGACGCCAGCGACCCGGGTTCAGAAACGGACTCGGGTAGCTGGAGGGCCGGCTGGGGGAGGAGGACTGAGTGCCCAGAGGCTGCTCTCCTCCTCCAGGGGGGTGGGTGGGGATACAAATCCCGCTGCAACACCGCCACCTGGGTGACCACAGGTGGAGGTGCAGCGAGACTGCACGTAGCAGGGAGGGAGGACATCTGCCGGGAGCCGGAGCGTCAGGCATGTCATGACGTGCTCTGCCCCTAGGCTTACCCAGTGTGCGGATGTCCTGAGGGCGAGGAAGAAAACCAGGGAAAAAGAACCCAATCGGACTTCCAGTAGACGGAGCTCCTGGCCACGATCCCCAATGCACCTACCGGCGTCAGCACCAGCATCCCCCGATGAAATTCAAGTCACATCAGGGAGTAAAGGGCCCCACCCTGTACCCGCCTGGGGGGTACAGCCAAGGCTCCATGGGGGAGATGGACTGCGCTGGTCACCGAATAGCAGGAGAGGGGACGAATCAGGTTGTTGGAGACTCCTGAAGGACTGGAAGTCCGGTGGTGAGAAGGAGGTATACGAAGAAAATAAAAAAAAAAACATACTGGCTTCTCATCACAGGGGACTGGCAATGATCAAACACACTGGCTTCTCACCAGAGGGACTGGCAAAGATCAAGCACACTGGCTTTTCACAGCAGGGGACTGGCAATGATCTAACACACTGGCTTCTCATCACAGGGGACTGGCAATGATCAAACACACTGACTTCTCACCACAGGGACCTGCAATGATCAAACACACTGGCTTCTCACCACAAGGGACTGGCAATGATCAACTACACTGGCTTCTCACCACAGGAGACTGGCAATGATCAAACACACTGGCTTCTCACCACAGGGGACTGGCAATGATCAAACACACTGGCTTCTCACCAGGGGACTGGCAATGATCTAACACACTGGCTTCTCACCAGAGGGACTGGCAATGATCAAACACACTGGCTTCTCACAGAAGGGACTGGCAATGATCAAACACACTGGCTTCTCACCCAGGGGACTGGCAATGATCAAACACACTGACTTCTCACCACAGGGCACTGGCAATGATCAAACACACAGCTTCCCACAGGAAGGAATGGCAGTGATCAGATACACTGGCTTCTCACAGCAGGGACTGGCAATGATCAAACACACTGGCTTCTCACCACAAGGGACTGGCAATGATCAAACACACTGGCTTCTCACCACAGGGACTGGCAATGATCAAACACACTGGCTTCTCACC
Organism: Neoceratodus forsteri; assembly: GCA_016271365.2. Lineage (NCBI taxonomy): Eukaryota > Metazoa > Chordata > Ceratodontiformes > Ceratodontidae > Neoceratodus > Neoceratodus forsteri. Next base: position 83,289,595 of record CM028136.1, read on the forward strand.
ACAGGGGACTGGCAATGATCAAACACACTGGCTTCTCACAGCAGGGGACTGGCAATGATCAAACACACTGGCTTCTCACTGCAGGGGACTGGCAATGATCAAACACACTGGCTTCTCACCGCAGGGACTGGCAATGATCTAACACACTAGCTTTTCACTGCAGGGACTGGCAATGATCAAACAGACTGGCTTCTCACCGCAGGGCACTGGCAATGATCAAACACACTGGCTTCTCACAGCAGGGGACTGGCAATGATCAAACACACTGGCTTCTCACAGCAGGGGACTGGCAATGATCTAACACACTGGCTTCTCACAGCAGGGGACAGGCAGTGATCAAACACACTGACTTCTCACCACAGGGGACTGGCAGTGATCAAACACACTGGCTTCTCACAACAGGAGACTGGCAATGATCTAACACAATGGCTTCTCACAGCAGGGGACTGGCAATGATCAAACACACTGGCTTCTCACAGCAGGGGACTGGCAATGATCAAACACACTGGCTTCTCATCACAGGGGACTGGCAATGATCAAACACACTGACTTCTCACCACAGAGACCTGGCAATGATCAAACACACTGACTTCTCACCACAGGGGACTGGCAGTGATCAAACACACTGGCTTCTCACAGCAGGGGACTGGCAATGATCAAACACACTGGCTTCTCACAGCAGGGGACTGGCAATGATCAAACACACTGGCTTCTCACCACAGGGGACTGGCAATGATCAAACACACTGGCTTCTCACAGCAGGGGACTGGCAATGATCAAACACACTGGCTTCTCACCACAGGGGACTGGCAATGATCAAACACACTGGCTTCTCACCAGAGGGGACTGGCAATGATCAAACACACTAGACTTCTACCACAGGGACTGGCAATGATCAAACACACTGGCTTCTCACCGCAGGGGACTGGCAATGATCAAACACACTGGCTTCTCACAGCAGGGGACTGCCAATAATCAAACACACTGGCTTCTCACCACAGGGGACTGGCAATAATCAAACACACTGGCTTCTCACCATGGGGACTGGCAATGATCTAACACACTGGCTTCTCATCACAGGGGACTGGCAATGATCAAACACACTGACTTCTCACCACAGAGACCTGGCAATGATCAAACACACTGACTTCTCACCACAGGGGACTGGCAGTGATCAAACACACTGGCTTCTCACAGGAAGGGAATGGCAGTGATCAGATACACCGGCATCTCACTGCAGGGGACTGACAATGATCAAACACAATGGCTTTTCACCACAAGGGACTGGCAATGTTTAACCACACTAGCTTCTCACTGCAGGGGACTGGCAAAGATCGAACAGACTGGCTTCTCACCTCAGGGCACTGGCAATGATCAAACATACTGGCTTCTCACAGCAGGGGACTGGCAATGATCAAACACACTGGCTTCTCACCACAGGGGACTGGCAATGATCAAACACACTGGCTTCTCACCATAGGGGACTGGCAATGATCTAACACACTGGCTTCTCACAGCAGGAGACTGGCAATGATCAAACACACTGACTTCTCACCACAGGGGACTGGCAGTGATCAAACACACTGGCTTCTCACAGCAGGAGACTGACAATGATCAAACACACTGGCTTCTCACCGCAGGGGACTGGCAATGATCTAACACACCGGCTTCTCACAGCAGGGGACTAGCAATGATCAAACACACTAGCTTCTCACAGCAGGGGACAGGCAGTGATCAAACACACTGACTTCTCACCACAGGGGACTGGCAATGATCAAACACACCGGCTTCTCACAGCAGGGGACTGGCAATTATCAAACACACTAGCTTCTCACAGCAGGGGACAGGCAGTGATCAAACACACTGCCTTCTCACCACAGGGACTGGCAATGATCAAACACATTAGCTTGTCACAGCAGGGGACAGGCAGTGATCAAACACACAGACTTCTCACCACAGGGGACTGGAAATGATCAAACACACCGGCTTCTCACAGCAGGGGACTGGCAATGATCAAACACACTAGCTTCTCACAACAGGGGACAGGCAGTGATCAAACACACTGACTTCTGACCACAGGGGACAGACAATGATCAAACACACTGGCTTCTCACAGCAGGGGACTGGAAATGATCATACACACTGACTTCTCACCACAGGGGACTGGCAATGATCTAACACACTGGCTTCTCACAGCAGGAGACTGGCAATGATCACACACTCACTTCTCGCCAGCAGGAGACTGGCAATGATCAAACACACTAACTTCTCACCACAGGGTAATGGCAGTGGTCAAACACACTGGCTTCTCACAGCAGGAGACTGGCAATGATCAAACACACTGACTTCTCACCACAGGGGACTGGCAGTGATCAAACACACTGGCTTCTCACAGCAGGAGACTGGCAATGATCAAACACACTGGCTTCTCACCAGGGGACTGGCAATGATCAAACACACTGGCTTCTTACAGCAGGGGACTGCCAATAATCAAACACAGGCTTCTCACCACAGGGGACTAGCAATAATCAAACACACTGGCTTCTCACCACAGGGGACTGGCAATGATCTAACACACTGGCTTCTCATCACAGGGGACTGGCGATGATCAAACACACTGACTTCTCACCACAGAGACCTGGCAATGATCAAACACACCGACTTCTCACCACAGGGGACTGGCAGTGATCAAACATACTGGCTTCTCACAGCAGGGGACTGGCAATGATCAAACACACTGGCTTCTCACCACAGGGGACTGGCAATGATTTAACACACTGGCTTCTCACCACAGGGGACTGGCAATGATCTAAAGACACTGGCTTCCTCAAAGCAGGAGACTGGCAATGATCAAACACACTCACTTCCCACCACAGGGGACACAGGCGAAAGTGATCAAACACACTGGCTTCTCACAGCAGGAGACTGGCAATGATCAAACACACTGACTTCTCACCACAGGGGACTGGCAATGATCAAACACACTGGCTTCTCACCACAGGGGACTGGCAATGATCAACCACACTGGCTTCTCACAGCAGGGGACTCCCAATAATCAAACACACTGGCTTCTCACCACAGGGGACTGGCAATAATCAAACACACTGGCTTCCCACCATAGGGGACTGGCAATGATCTAACACACTGGCTTCCTCACGGGGACTGGCAATGATCAAACACGAGCCTCCTCACCACAGAGACCTGGCAATGATCAAACACACCTGACACCTCACCACAGGGGACTAGCAGTGATCAAACACCTGGCTTCTCACAGGAAGGAATGGCGGTGATCAGATACAGACATCTCACTGCAGGGGACCGACAATGATCAAACAATGGCATTTCACCACAAGGGACTGGGCAATGAACCACACTAGCTTCTCACTGCAGGGGACTGGCAAAGATCAGACAGACTGGCTTCTCACCTCAGGGCACTGGCAATGATCAAACATACACGGCTTCCCACAGCAGGGGACTAGCAATGATCAAACACACTGGCTTCTCACCACAGGGACTGGCAATGATCAAACACACTGGCTTCTCACCAGGGGACTGGCAATGATCTAACACTGGCTCTCACAGCAGGAGACAAGCAGCCATCAAACACGCACTTCTCAACCACAGGGACTGGCAGTGATCAAACACACTGGTTTCTCACAGCAGGAGACTGACAATGATCAAACACATGGCTTCTCACCGCGAGGACTGGCAATGATCTAACACACGGCTTCTCCACAGCAGGGAAAGGCAATGATCAAACACACTAGCTTACTCACAGCGAGGGACAGGCAGTGATCAAACACACTGACTCCTCACCACAGGGACTGGCATGATCAAACACACCGCTTCTCACAGCAGGGGACTGGCAATTATCAAAAACACACTAGCTACCACAGCAGGGGACAGGCAGTGATCAAACACACTGCCTTCTCACCACAGGGGACTGCGCAATGATCAAACACATTAGCTTGTCACAGCAGGGGACAGGCAGTGATCAACAACACAGACTTCTCACCACAGGGACTGGAAATGATCAAACACCGACTTCTCACAGCGGGGACTGGCAATCAAACACACTAGCTTCTCACAACAGGGACAGGCAGTGATCAAACACACTGACTTCTGACCACAGGGGACAGACAATGATCAAACACACTGGCTTCTCACAGCAGGGGACTGGAAATGATCAACACACTGACTTCTCACCACAGGGGACTGGCAATGATCTAACACACTGGCTTCTCACAGCAGGAGACTGGCACTGATCAAGCACACTGGTTTCTCACAGCAGGAGACTGGCAATGATCAAACACACTAACTTCTCACCACAGGGTACTGGCAGTGGTCAAACACACTGGCTTCTCACAGCAGGAGACTGGCAATGATCAAACACACTGACTTCTCACCACAGGGGACTGGCAGTGATCAAACACACTGGCTTCTCACAGCAGGAGACTGGCAATGATCAAACACACTGGCTTCTCACCGCAGGGGACTGGCAATGATCACACATCATTTACAGCAGGGGACTGCCAATAATCAAGCACACAGGCTTCTCACCACAGGGGACTAGCAATAATCAAACACACTGGCTTCTCACCACAGGGGACTGGCAATGATCTAACACACTGGCTTCTCATCACAGGAGACTGGCAATGATCAAACACACTGACTTCTCACCACAGAGACCTGGCAATGATCAAACACACCGACTTCTCACCACAGGGGACTGGCAGTGATCAAACACACTGGCTTCTCACAGGAAGGGAATGGCAGTGATCAGATACACCGGCATCTCACTGCAGGGGACTGACAATGATCAAACACAATGGCTTTTCACCACAAGGGACTGGCAATGTTTAACCACTAGCTTCTCACCGGGGGACTGAAAAGATCGAACAAGACTGCTTCTGCCTCAGGGCACTGGCAATGATCAAACACACTGGCTTCTCACAGTGAGGGGACTGGCAATGATCAAACACACTAGCTTCTCACCACAGGGACTGAGAAATGATCAATCACACTGGATTCTCACCACAGGGACCAGAAATGATCTAACACATGGCTTCTCACAGCAGGAGACTGGCAATGATCAAACACACTGACTTTCACCACAGCGGACTGGCAGTGATCAAAGACACTGGTTTCTCACAGAAGGAGACTGACAAATGATCAAACACACTGGCTTCTCACCACAGGGACTGGCAATGATCTAACACTGGCTTCGCACAGCAGGAGACTGGCAATGACTGCAAGCACTGACTTCTCACCACAGGGGACTGGCAGTGATCAAACACACTGGCTTCTCACAGCAGGAGACTGGCAATGATCAAACACACTGACTTCTCACCACAGGGGACTGGCAGTGATCAAACACATTGGCTTCTCACAGCAGGAGACTGGCAATGATCAAACACACTGGCTTCTCACCGCAGGGGACTGGCAATGATCAAACACACTGGCTTCTTACAGCAGGGGACTGGCAATGATCTAACACACTGGCTTCTCATCACAGGGGACTGGCAATGATCAAACACACTGACTTCTCACCACAGAGACCTGGCAATGATCAAACACACTGACTTCTCACCACAGGGGACTGGCAGTGATCAAACATACTGGCTTCTCACAACAGGGGACTGGCAATGATCAAACACTAGCTTCTCACCACAGGGACTGGCACTGATCTAACACACCGGCTTCTTACCACAGGGGACTGGCAATGATCTAACACACTGGCTTTTCACAGCAGGAGAATGGCAATGATCAAGCACACTGGTTTCTCACAGCAGGAGACTGACAATGATCAAACACACTGACTTCTCACCACAGGGGACTGGCAGTGATCAAACACACTGGCTTCTCACAGCAGGAGACTGGCAATGATCAAACACACTGACTTCTCACTACACAGGACTGGCAGTGATCAAACACACTGGCTTCTCACAGCAGGTGACTGGTGACCAAAACACAGCTTCACACCCGAGGGCTGGCAATGATCAAACACACTGGCTTCACCACAGCGGGGACCACAATAATCAAACACACTGGCTTCTCACCACAGGGGACCGGCAATAATCAAACACACTGGCTACACACCAGGGACTGGCAATGATCTAACACATGGCTTCATCACAGGACTGGAATGATCAAACACACACTTCTCACCACAGAGACTGGCAATGATCAAACACACCGACTTCTCACCACAGGGACCGGCAGGATCAAACACACTGGCTTCCTCACAGGAGGGATAGCAGTGATCAGATACCCGCATCTACCGCAGGGGACTGACAATGATCAAACACAATGGCTTTTCACCAGGGACTGGCAAGTTTAACCACACTAGCTTCTCACCGCAGGACTGGCAGATCGACAGACTGGCTTTCACCTAGGGCACTGGCAATGATCAAACACTGGCTTTCACAAGGGGACAGGCAATGATCAAACACAACACCTAGCCACAGGGACTGGCAGTGATCAAACAAACTAGCCTTCACAGGAAGGGAATGGCAGTCAAGATACACCGGCATCTCACTGCAGGGGACTGACAATGATCAAACACAATGGCTTTTCACCACAAGGTACTGGCAATGTTTCACCACACTAGCATCTCACTGCAGGGGACTGGCAAAGATTGAACAGACTGGCTTCTCACCTCAGGGCACTGGAAATGATCAAACACACTGGCTTCTCACAGCAGGACGCGTAATCAAACACCAGCTTCTCACCAGGGACTGGCGATCAAACACACAGCCTCACCATAGGGGATCAACGATCCAGCACTGACTTCTCACAGCAGGAGACTGGCAATGATCAAACACACTTCTCACCAAGGGACTGGCAGGATCAAACACACTGGTTTCTCACAGCAGGAGACTGACACGATCAACACACCGGCTTCTCACCAGGGGACTAGCAATGACTAACACCCGCTTCGCAGGGACCAGCAATGATCAAACACACTGACTTCTCACAGGGACAGGCAGTCAAACACCTGACTCCCCACAAGGGACAGCAATGATCAAACACACCAAGCCACACAGGGACTGGCAATGATCAAACACACTAGCTTCTCACAGCAGGGCAGGGATCAAACACTGACTTCCACAGGAACCATAATGATCAAACACACTAGCTTCACAGCAGGGGACAGGCAGGATCAACACCGACCTCACCAAGGGACTGGCAGTGATCAAACACACAACTTCTCACACAGCAAGAACGGCAATGATCAAACACACTGATTTCTCACAGCAGACAGCAGTGATCAAACACACTGGCCTCACATGAAGGAAATGAGTGATCAGATACACTGGCTTCTCACAGTAGGACTGGCAACAATCAAACACTAACTTCTCAAGACAGGGTACTGGCAATAAACACCACTGGCTTCTCACCACAGGACTGGCAATGATCTAAAACACTGGCTTCTCACAGCAGGAGACCTAAATGATCAAACACACTGACTTCTCACACCACAGGACTGGAAAGTCAAACACACTGGCTTCTCACCACAGGGACTGAGTGATCAAAAACCTGGCTTCTCACCACAGGGGACTGGCACACCAAACACTGGCTTCTCACAGCAGAGACTGGCAATGATCAAAACACTGACTTCCTCACCCAGGGGACTGGAAATGATCAAACACACTGGCTTCTCACCACAGGGGCGCAGTGATCAAACACTATTCTCACCAGGGACTGGCAATGATCAAACACTGGCTTCTCACAGCAGGAATAGCAAGTCAAACACACTGACCTCTCCACAGGGGACCAGCAGTGATCAAACACCAGCTTCTCAGCAGGACTGGCAATGATCAAACACATGGCTTCTCACAGCAGGACTGGAACGATAAACACACTGGCTTCTACAGCAGGGGACTGGCAATGATCAAACACACTGGCTTCTCACAGGGACTGGCAGCGATCAAACACACGGCTTCTCAACACAGGGACTGGCAATTCAAACACACTGACTTCAACACAGAGACCTTGGTAAATGATCAAACACACAGGCTTCACTGCAGGGGAACTGGCAATGATCAAACACACTGGCTTTCACACAGAGGATGGCAATGATCAAACACACTGGCTTCTCACAGCCGGTGACTGGCAAAGATCAAAACTGACTACTCATCACAGGGACTAGCAATGATCTAACACCTGGCTTCCACTGCAGGGACTGCAATGATCAAACACTGGCTTCTGGCAGGGACCGGCAGTCAAAACACACTGGCTTCTCACAGCAGGGGATCGCAATGATCAAACACACTGGCTTTCAGCAGGGGACCGGCAGCGATCAAACACACTGGCCCCCCATCACAGGGACAGCAAGGATCAAACACACTGACTCACCAGAGATCTGCTAAGATCAAACACACAGGCTTCACCGTAGGGACCGGCAAATGATCAAACACACTATTTCAGCAGAGGATCAGCAATGATCAAACACACTGGCTTCACCCGGAGACAAAGATCAAACACACTGGCTTCTCATCACAGGGATCACAACGATCTAACAACACTGGCTTCACCGCAGGGGACTGACAATGATCAAACACAATGGCTTTTCACCACAAAGTACTGCAACAACACACCACACTAGCATCTCACTGCAGAGACTGGCAAGATTGACAGACCAGTTCTCACCAGGGCACCAAAAAACAAACACACTGGCTTCTCACAGCAGGTGACTGGCAATGATCAAACACACTGGTTCTCACCACAGGGGACTGGCTGATCAAACACACTGGCTCTCACCATGGGGACTGGCAACATCCAGCACACTGCTCACAGCAGGACCGGCAATGATCAAACACACTGACTTCTCACCACGGGGACTGGCAGTGATCAAACACACTGTTTCTCACAGCAGGAGACTGACAATGATCAACACACTGGCTCTCACACGGACTGCAATGATCTCACCAGCTCACGCAGGGGACTAGCAACATCAAACACACTGACTTCTCAGCAGGACAGGCAGTGATCAAACACACTGACTTCTCACCACGGGGACTGCAATGATCAAACACACCGCTACTCAAAGCAGGGGACTGGCAATGATCAAACACACTAGCTTTCACAGCAGGGACAGGCAGTGATCAAAACTGACATCTCTCCACAGGACTGGCAATGATCAAACACACTAGCTTCTCACAGCAGGGACAGGTGATCAAAACCTGACTCCTCAACACAGGGGACTGGCAATGATCAAACACCGGCTCACAGCAGGGACCGGCAATGATCAAACACACTAGCTTCACAGCAGGGGACAGGCAGTGATCAAACACTGACTTCTCACCACAGGGACTGGCAACATCAAACACACTAGCTTGTCACAGCAGGGGACAGGCAGTGATCAAAACACTGACTTCACCACAGGGACTGGAAATGATCAAACACACTGGCTTCTCACAGCAGGGGACTGCAATGATCAAAACACACTAGCTTCTCCAACAGGGGACAGGCAGTGATCAAACACACACTGCTCACCAGGGACAGCAATGATCAAACACAAGCTACCACAGCAGGGGACTGGCAATGATCAAACACAGACTTCTCACCACAGGGGACTGGCAATGATCTAACACACTGGCTTCTCATAGCGGGGACTGGCAATGATCAAACACCAGCTTCTCACAGCGGAGACAGCATGATCAAAACACATGGCTTCTCACCGCAGGACCGGCAATGATGAAACACACTGGCTACTACAGGAATGCCAATAATCAACACCTGGCTTCTCACCAGGGACTGGAACAATCAAACACACTGGCTTCGCACCACTGGGGACTGGCAATGATCTACACACTGGCTTCCATCACAGGGGACTGCAATGATCAAACACAATGACTTCACCAGAGACCTGGCAATGATCAAACACACTGACTTCTCACCACAGGGGACTGGCAGTGATCAAACACGGCATATCACAGGAAGGGAATGGCAGTGATCAGATACCCGCATTCACAGGAACTGCAATGATCAAACACACTGGCTTCTCACAGCAGGGACTGGCAATGATCAAACACACGCTTCTCACAGCAGGGACAGCAAGATCAAACACACTGTCTCACAGCAGGGGACTAGCGATCAAACACACTGGTCACAGCAGAGACTGCCATGATCAAAACACTGGCTTCACAGCCGGGGACTGGCAAAGATCAAACACACTGGCTTCTACCACAGGGGACTGGCAGTCTAACACACTGGCTTCACTGGGGACCGGCAATGATCAAACACACCGGCTCCTCCACAGCAGGGGACTGGCATGATCAAACACACCGCTTCTCACGGGGACTGGCAATGACCAAACACACTGCTTCTCAGCAGGGGACTGGCAGATCAAACACACTGGCTTCTCATCACTGAGACTGGCAATGATCAAACACACTGACTTCTCACAGAGACCTGGCAATGATCAAACACACAGCTTCTCACAGGGGACTGGCAATGATCAAACACACTGGCTTCTCAAGCAGAGGACCAGCAATGATCAAACACATGGCTTCACAGCAACGGGACTGTGAAATCAAACACTGGCCTCATCACAGGGGACTGGCAGCGATCTAACACACTAGCTTCCCACTGCAGGGGACTGACAATGATCAAACACAATGGGTTTTCACCACAAGTACCGTACTGTTAACCACCAATAGCATATCCTACAGGGGACTGGCAAAGATTGAACAGACTGGCTTTCACCCCAGGGCACTGGAATGATCAACACACCGCTTTCACAGCGGGGATAGCAATGATCAAACACTGACTTCTCACCACAGGACTGGCTGATCAAACACACCACGCCTCACCACAGGGGACTGGCATCCAGCACTGGCTTCTCACAGCAGGAACCGCAATGATCAAACCACTGACTTTCACCACAGGGGACCCGGCAGATCAAACACACCGGTTTCTCACAGCAGGAGACTGACAATGACTGCACACTGGCTTCCTCACTGCAGGGGACTGGCAATGATCTAACACACCGCTTGAGGGGACCAGCAACGATCAAACACACGACTTCCAGCAGGGGACAGGCGATCAAACAACTGACCTCCACAGGGACTGGCAATGATCAAACACACCGGGTCTCAAGCAGGAGGATCGCAATGATCAAACACACTAGCTCCAGCACAGCACGCAGTGATCAAAGACACTGACATCTTCCACACGAGACTGGAACGATCAAACACACTAGCTTCACAGCAGGGGACAGGCAGTGATCAAACACACCGACTCCCTACCACAAGGACTGGCAACCAATCAGAGCACCGGCTTTACTCACAGCAGGGGACTGGCAATGGGTAAACACTGGCTTCCTCACAGCAGAGGACAGGTAGTCAAACACGCGGCTTCCCTGCCCGGGGACTGGCAATGATCAAACACACTAGTTGTCACAGCAGGGACAGGCAGTGATCAACCTGACTCTCACCACGGGGACAAATGATCAAAACACACCGCTCACAGCAGGGACTGGCAATGATCAAACACACAGCCTCACAGGGGACGGCGATCAAACACACTGACTCCACCACAGGGGACAGGCAATGATCAAACACACTGGCTTCAAGCAAGGACTGGCAATGATCAAACACACTGACTTCTCACCAGGACTGGTAATGATCTAACACACCGGCTTCTCATAGCAAGGGATCATAATGATGAAACACACCGGCTCTTACAGCAGGGGATGCAATAATCAAACACACGGCTTTCACACCACAGGACTGGCAATAATCAAAAACAACCCAGCACCACTGGGGACTGTGACTGATCTGCTGCACCGGCTGTCCCACAGGGACTGGCAATGTGAATGGTACAACATATGCTATAAATGTGAATGGTAAATGGCACAACATGCACTGGTAGTCTGAATGGTGAGTGGTGCAACATGTACTAGAAGTGTGAATGGTGAATGGCACAACATGTACTAGAAGTGTGAATGGTGAATGGCACATCATGTACTAGAAGTCTGAATGGTGAATGGTGCTACATGTACTAGAAGTGTGAATGGTGAATGGTACAACATGTACTAGAAGTGTGAATGGTGAATGGCACATCATGTACTAGAAGGGTGAATGGTGAATGGTACAACATGCACTGGAAGTGTGAATGGTGAGTGGAACAACATGTACTCGAATTCTAAAAGGGTGGATGGTACAACATGTACTAGAAGTATGAATGGTACAACATGAACAATAAGTCTGAATGGTGGATAGCACAACATGTACTAGAATTCTGAATGGTGGATGGTACAACATGCACTAGAAGTCTGAATGGTACAACATGTACTAGAAGTGTGAATGGTGAATGGTACAACATATAGTAGAAGTCTGAATGGTGAATGATACAAAATATTCTAGAAATTTGAATGGTGAATGGTACAACATGTACTAGAAGTCTGAATGCTGAATGGCACATGTACTAGAAGTGTGAATGGTGAATGGTACAACATGTACTAGAAGTGTGAATGGTGACTCGTACAACATGTACTAGAAGTCTGAAAGGTGAATGCTACAAGATGAACTAGAAGTGTGAATAGTGAATGGTACAACATGTACTAGAAGTCTGAATGGTGGACTGTACAACATGTACTAGAATTCTGAATGGTGGATGGTACAACATGTACTAGAAGTCTGAATAGTACAACATGTACTAAAAGTGTGAATGGTACAACATGTACTAGAAGTCTGAATGGTGGCTGGTTCAACATGTACTAGAATTCTGAATGGTGGATGGTACAACAGGTACTAGAAGTCTGAATGGTACAACATGTACTAGAAGTGTGAATGGTGAATGGTACAAAATGTACTAGAAGTCTGAATGGTGAATGGTACAATATATACTAGAAGTGTGAATGGTGAATGGGTACAATATGTAGTAGAAAGTCCTGAATGGTGAATGGCTGTATGTACTAGAAGTGTGAATGGTGAATGGGTACAACTTGTACTAGAAGTGTGAATGGTGACTGGTACAACATGTACTAGAAGTCTGAAAGGTGAATGGTACAACATGTACTAGGTGTCTGAACGGTGAATGGTACAACATGTACTATAAGTCTGAGTGGTGAATGGTTCAACATGTACTAGATGTCTGAATGGTGAATGGTACAACATATACTAGAAGTCTGAATGGTGAATGGTTCAACGTGTACTAGAAGTGTGAATGGTGAATGGCACAACAAGTACTAGAAGTCTGAATGGTGAATGGTACAACATGTGCAATAAATGTGAATGGTAAATGCCACAACATGTACTAGATGTCTGAATGATGAATGGTACAACATATACTAGAAGTCTGAATGGTGAATGGTTCAACAAGTACTAGAAGTGTGAATGGTGAATGGCGCATCATGTACTAGAAGTCTGAATGGTGAATGGTGCTACATGGACAAGAAGTGTGAATGGTGAATGTTACACAATGTACTTGAAGTGTGAATGATGAAATGCACAACATGTAGTAGAAGTCTGAATGGTGAATGGTACTACATGTACTAGAAGCGTGAAAGGTGAATGGTACAACATGTTCTACAAGTGTGACTGGTGAATGGCACTACATGTACTAGAAGTGTGAATGGTGAATGGTACAACCTGTACTAGAAGTGTGAATGGTGAGTGGTACAACATGAACTAGAATTCTGAATGGTGGACGGTACAACATGTACTAGAAGTCTGAATGGTGGCTGGTTCTACATGGACTAGAATTCTGAATGGTGGATGGTACAACAGGTACTAGAAGTCTGAATGGTACAACATGTACTAGAAGTGTGAATGGTGAATGGTACAACATGTACAAGAAGTCTGAATGGTGAATGGTTCAACATGTACTAGATGTCCGAATGGTGAATGGTCAACATATACTTAGTGTGAATGAGTGAATGGTACAACATGTACTAGAAGTGTGAATGGTGAATGGCACAACATGTACTAGAAGTCTGAATAGTGAATGGTACAACATGTGCTAGAAGTGTGAATGGTGAGTGGTACAACATGTACTCGCAATCTGAATGGTGGATGGTACAACATGTACTAGAAGTCTGAATAGTACAACATGTACTAAAAGTGAGAATGGTACTACATGTACTAGAAGTCTGAATGGTGGCTGGTTCAACATGTACTAGAATTCTGAATGGTGGATGGTACAACAGGTACTAGAAGTCTGAATGGATCAAGATGTACTAGAAGTGTGAATGGTGAATGGTGAATGGTACAACATGTACTAGAAGTCTGAATGGTGAATGGTACAATATATGCTAGAAGTGTGAATGGTGAATTGTACAACATGTACTAGAAGTGTGAATGGTGAATGTCACAACATGAACTAGAAGTGTGAATTGTGAATGGCACAACATGTACTAGAAGTGTGAATGGTGACTGGCACAACATGAACTATAAGTCTGAAAGGTGAATGATTCAACATGTACTAGAAGTCTGAATGGTGAATGGTACAACATGTACTATAAGTCTGAATGGTGAATGGTTCAACATGTACTAGATGTCTGAATGGTGAATGGTACTACATATACTAGAAGTCTGAATGGTGAATGGTACAACATGTACTAGAAGTGTGAATGGTGAATGGCACAACATGTACTAGAAGTCTGAATGGTGAATGGTACAACATGTGCTATAAATGTGAATGGTAAATGGCACAACATGTACTAGAAGTCTGAATGGTGAATGCTGCTACATGTACTAGAAGTGTGAATGGTGAATGGTACAACATGTACTAGAAGTGTGAATGGTGAATGGCACAACATGTACTAGAAGTCTGAATGGTGAATGCTGCTACATGTACTAGAAGTGTGAATGGTGAATGGTACAACATGTACTAGAAGTGTGAATGGTGAATTGCACAACATGTAGTAGAAGTCTGAATGGTGAATGGTACTACATGTACTAGAAGTGTGAATGGTGAATGGTACAACATGTTCTAGTAGTGTGACTGGTGAATTGCACTACATGTACTAGAAGTGTGAATGGTGAATGGTACAACATGTACTAGAAGTGTGAATGGTGAGTGGTACAACATGTACTCGAATTCTGAATGGTGGATGGTACAACATGTACTAGAAGTCTGAATAGTACAACATGAACTAGAAGTGTGAATGGTACAACATGAACAAGAAGTCTGAATGGTGGATAGTACAACATGTACTAGAATTCTGAATGGTGGATGGTACAACATGTACTAGAAGTCTGAATGGTACAACATGTACTAGAAGTGTGAGTGGTGAATGGTACAACATATACTGGAAGTCGGAATGGTGAATGATACAAAATATTCTAGAACTGTGAATGGTGAATGGTACAACATGTATTAGAAGTCTTAATGCTGAATGGCACAACATGTACTAGAAGTGAGAAAGGTGAATGGTACAACATGTACTAGAAGTGTGAATGGTGACTGGTACAACATGTACTAGAAGTCTGAAAGGTGTATGGCACAAGATGTACTGGAAGTGTGAATAGTGAATGGTACAACATGTACTAGAAGTCTTAATGGTGGATTGTACAGCATGTACTAGAATTCTGAATGGTGGATGGTACAACATGTACTAGAAGTCTGAATAGTACAACATGTACTTAAAGTGTGAATGGTACAACATGTAATAGAAGTCTGAATGGAGGCTGGTTCAACATGTACTAGAATTCTTAATGATGGATGGTACAACAGGTACTAGAAGTCTGAATGGTACAACATGTACTAGAAGTGTGAATGGTGAATGGTACAACATGTACTAGAAGTCTGAATGGTGAATGGTACAATATATACTAGAAGTGTGAATGGTGAATGCTACAACATGTACTAGAAGTCTGAATGGTGAATGTCACAACATGTACTAGAAGTGTGAATGGTGAATGGTACAACATGTACTAGAAGTGTGAATGGTGACTGGTACAACATGTACTAGAAGTCTGAAAGGTGAATGGTACAACATGTACTAGGTGTCTGAATGGTGAATGGTACAACATGTACTATAAGTCTGAATGGTGAATGGTTCAACATGTACTAGATGTCTGAATGGTGAATGGTACAACATATACTAGAAGTCTGAATGGTGAATGGTTCAACATGTACTAGAAGTGTGAATGGTGAATGGCACAACATGTACTAGAAGTCTGAATGGTGAATGGTACAACATGTACCAGATGTCTGAATGGTGAATGGTCAACATATACTTGAAGTGTGAATGGTGAATGGTACAACATGTACTAGAAGTGTGAATGGTGAATGGCACAACATGTACTAGAAGTGTGAATGGTGAATTGTACAACATGTGCTATAAATGTGAAAGGTAAATGGCACAACATGCACTAGAAGTCTGAATGGTGAATGGCACAAAATGTACTAGAAGTGTGAATGGTGAATGGCACAACATGTACTAGAAGTGTGAATGGTGAATGGCACAACATGTACTAGAAGTCTGAATGGTGAATGGTGCTACATGTACTAGAAGTGTGAATGGTGAATGGTACAACATGTACTAGAAGTGTGAATGGTGGATTGCACAACATGTAGTAGAAGTCTGAATGGTGAATGGTACTACATGTACTAGAAGTGTGAATGGTGAATGGTACAACATGTTCTAGAAGTGTGACTGGTGAATGGCACTACATATACTAGAAGTGTGAATGGTGAATGGTACAACATGCACTGGAAGTGTGAATGGTAAATGGCACAACATGTACTAGAAGTGTGAATGGTGAGTGGTAACATGTACTAGAAGTGTGAATGGTGAGTGGTACAACATGTACTAGAAGTCTGAATAGTACAACATGTACTAAAAGTGTGAGTGGTACAACATGAACTATAAGTCTGAATGGTGGATGGTACAACATGTACTAGAATTCTGAATGGTGGATCGTACAACATGTATTAGAAGTCTGAATGGTACAACATGTACTAGAAGTGTGAATGGTGAATGGTACAACATGTACTAGAAGTCTGAATGGTGAATGTTTCAAAATATACTAGAAATGTGAATGGTGAATGGTACAACATGTTCTAGAAGTCTGAATGCTGAATGGCACAACATATACTAGAAGTGTGAATGGTGAATGGTACAACATGTACTAGAAGTGTGAATGGTGACTGGTACAACATGTACTAGAAGTCTGAAAGGTGAATGGTACAAGATGTACTAGAAGTGTGAATAGTGAATGGTACAACATGTACTAGAAGTCTGAATGGTGGATTGTACAACATGTACTAGAATTCTGAATGGTGGATGGTACAACATGTACTAGAAGTCTGAATAGTACAACATGTACTAAAAGTCTGAATGGTACAACATGTACTAGAAGTCTGAATGGTGGCTGGTTCAACATGTACTAGAATTCTGAATGATGGATGGTACAACAGGTACTAGAAGTCTGAATGGTACAACATGTACTAGAAGTGTGAATGGTGAATGGTACAACATGTACTAGAAGTCTGAATGGTGAATGGTACAATATATACTAGAAGTGTGAATGGTGAATGGTACAACATGTACTAGAAGTCTGAATGGTGAATGGCACAACATGTACTAGAAGTGTGAATGGTGAATGGTACAACATGTACTAGAAGTGTGAATGGTGACTGGTACAACATGTACTAGAAGTCTGAAAGGTGAATGGTACAACATGTACTAGATGTCTGAATGGTGAATGGTACAACATGTACTATAAGTCTGAATGGTGAATGGTTCAACATGTACTAGATGTCTGAATGGTGAATGGTACAACATATACTAGAAGTCTGAATGGTGAATGGTTCAACATGTACTAGAAGTGTGAATGGTGAATGGCACAACATGTACTAGAAGTCTGAATGGTGAATGGTACAACATGTGCAATAAATGTGAATGGTAAATGGCACAACATGCACTGGATGTCTGAATGGTGAATGGTACAACATGTACTAGAAGTTTGAATGGTGAATGGCACAAAATGTACTAGAAGTGTGAATGGTGAATGGCATATCATATACTAGAAGTCTGAATATTGAATGGTGCTACATGGACAAGAAGTGTGAATGGTGAATGTTACACAATGTACTAGAAGTGTGAATGGTGAAATGCACAACATGTAGCAGAAGTCTGAATGGTGAATGGTACTACATGTACTAGAAGTGTGAAAGGTGAATGGTACAACATGTTCTACAAGTGTGACTGGTGAATGGCACTACATGTACTAGAAGTGTGAATGGTGAATGGTACAACATGCACTAGAAGTGTGAATGGTAAATGGCACAACATGTACTAGAAGTGTGAATGGTGAGTGGTACAACATGTACTAGAATTCTGAATGGTGGATGGTACAACATGTACTAGAAGTCTGAATAGTACAACATGTACTAGAAGTGTGAATGGTACAACATGAACTAGAAGTCTGAATGGTGGATGGTACAACATGTACTAGAATTCTGAATGGTGGATGGTACAACATATACTAGAAGTCTGAATGGTACAACATGTACTAGAAGTGTGAATGGTGAATGGTACAACATGTACTAGAAGTCTGAAAGGTGAATGTTACAAAATATACTAGAAATGTGAATGGTGAATGGTACAACATTTACTAGAAGTCTGAATGCTGAATGGCACAACATGTACTAGAAGTGTGAATGGTGAATGGTACAACATGTACTAGAAGTGTGAATGGTGACTGGTACAACATGTACTAGAAGTCTGAAAGGTGAATGGTACAACATGTACTAGAAGTGTGAATAGTGAATAGTACAATATGTACTAGAAGTCTGAATGGTGAATGGTTCAACATGTACTAGATGTCTGAATGGTGAATGGTACAACATATACTAGAAGTCTGAATGGTGAATGGTACAACATGTACTAGAAGTGTGAATGGCACAACATGTGCTAGAAGAGTGAATGGTGAATGGACGTACTAGAAATGTGAATTTTAAATGGCACAACATGCACTAGAAGTCTGAATGATGAATGGTACAACATGTACTAGAAGTCTAAATGTTGGATGGTACAACATGTACTAGAATTCTGAATGGTGGATGGTACAACATGTACTAGAAGTCTGAATAGTGCAACATGTACTAGAAGTGTGAATGGTACAACATGTACTAGAAGTGTGAATGGTGGATGGTACAACATGCACTAGAATTCTGAATGGTAGATGGTACAACAGGTACTAGAAGTCTGAATGGTACAACGTGTACTAGACGTGTGAATGGTGAATGGTACAACATGTACTAGAAGTGTGAATGGTGAATGGTACAATATATAGTAGAAGTGTGAATGTTGAATAGTACAACATGTACTAGAAGTGTGAATGGTGAATGGAACAACATGTACTACAAGTGTGTATGGTGACTTGTACAACATGTACTATAAGTCTGAGAGGTGAATCGTACAACACGTACTAGAAGTCTGAATGGTGAATGGTACTACTTGTACTATAAGACTGAATGGTGAATTTTTCAACATGTACTAGATGTCTGAATGGTGAATGGTACAACATATATCCTAGAAGTCTGAATGGTGAATGGAACAACATGTTCTAGAAGTGTGAATGGTGAATGGCACAACGTGTACTAGAAGTGTGAATGGTGAATGGCACAACATGTACTAGTAGTCTGAATGGTGAATGGTGCTACATGTACTAGAAGTGTGAATGGTGAATGGTACAACATGTACTAGAAGTGTGAATGGTGAATTGCACAACATGTAGTAGAAGTCTGAATGGTGAATGGTACTTCATGTACTAGAAGTGTGAATGGTGAATGGTACAACATGTTCTAGAAGTGTGACTGGTGAATGGCACTACATGTACAAGAAGTGTGAATGGTGAATGGTACAACATGCACTAGACGTGTGAATGGTAAATGGCACAACATGTACTAGAAGTGTGAATGGTGAGTGGTACAACATGTACTAGAATTCTGAATGGTGGATGGTACAACATGTACTAGAAGTCTGAATAGTACAACATGTACTAGAAGTGTGAATGGTACAACATGAACTAGAAGTCTGAATGGTGGATGGTACAACATGTACTAGAATTCTGAATGGTGGATGGTACAACATGTACTAGAAGTCTGAATGGTACAACATGTACTAGAAGTGTGAATGGTGAATGGTACAACATGTACTAGAAGTCTGAATGGTGAATGTTACAAAATATACTAGAAATGTGAATGGTGAATGGTACAACATGTACTAGAAGTCTGAATGCTGAATGGCACAACATGTACTAGAAGTGTGAATGGTGAATGGTACAACATGTACTAGAAGTGTGAATGGTGACTGGTACAACATGTACTAGAAGTCTGAAAGGTGAATGGTACAACATGTACTAGAAGTGTGAATAGTGAATGGTACAACATGTACTAGAAGTCTGAATGGTGGATGGTACAACATGTACTAGAATTCTGAATGGTGGATGGTACAACATGTACTAGAAGTCTGAATAGTACAACTTGTACTAAAAGTGTGAATGGTACAACATGTACTAGAAGTCTGAATGGTGGCTGGTTCAACATGTACTAGAATTCTGAATGGTGGATGGTACAACAGGTACTAGAAGTCTGAATGGTACAACATGTACTAGAAGTGTGAATGGTGAATGGTACAACATGTACTAGAAGTCTGAATGGTGAATGGTTCAACATGTACTAGATGTCTGAATGGTGAATGGTCAACATATACTTGAAGTGTGAATGGTGAATGGTACAACATGTACTAGAAGTGTGAATGGTGAATGGCACAACATGTACTAGAAGTCTGAATGGTGAATTGTACAACATGTGCTATAAATGTGAATGGTAAATGGCACAACATGCACTAGAAGTCTGAATGGTGAATGGTACAACATGTACTTGAAGTGTGAATGGTGAATAGCACAACATGTTCTAGAAGTGTGAATGGTGAATGGCACAACATGTACTAGAAGTCTGAATGTTGAATTGTGCTACATGTACTAGAAGTGTGAATGGTGAATGGTACAACATGTACTGGAAGTGTGAATGGTGAACTGCACAACATGTAGTAGAAGTCTGAATGGTGAATGGTACTACATGTACTAGAAGTGTGAATGGTGAATTGTACAACATGTTCTAGAAGTGTGACTGGAGAATGGCACTACATATACTAGAAGTGTGAATGGTGAATGGTACAACATGCACTGGAAGTGTGAATGGTAAATGGCACAACATGTACTAGAAGTGTGAATGGTGAGTGGTACAACATGTATTAGAAGTGTGAATGGTGAGTAGTACAACATGTACTAGAAGTCTGAATAGTACAACATGTACTAGAAGTTTGAGTGGTACAACATGAACTAGAAGTCTGAATGTGGATGGTACAACATGTACTAGAATTCTGAATGGTGGATGGTACAACATGTATTAGAAGTCTGAATGGTACAACATGTACTAGAAGTGTGAATGGTGAATGGTACAACATGTACTAGAAGTCTGAATGGTGAATGTTACAAAATATACTAGAAATGTGAATGGTGAATGGTACAACATGTTCTAGAAGTCTGAATGCTGAATGGCACAACATGTACTAGAAGTGTGAATGGTGAATGGTACAACATGTACTAGAAGTGTGAATGGTGACTGGTACAACATGTACTAGAAGTCTGAAAGGTGAATGGTACAACATGTACTAGAAGTGTGAATAGTGAATAGTACAATATGGTCTAGAAGTCTGAATGGTGAATGGTTCAACAGGTACTGGACGTCTGAATGGTGAATGGTACAACATATACTAGAAGTCTGAATGGTGAATGGTACAACATGTACTAGAAGTGTGAATGACACAACATGTGCTAGAAGTGTGAATGGTGAATGGCACAACGTGCTAGAAATGTGAATTTTAAATGGCACAACATGCACTAGAAGTCTGAATGATGAATGGTTCAACATGTACTAGAAGTCTGAATGTTGGATGGTACAACATGTACTAGAATTCTGAATGGTGGATGGTACAACATGTACTAGAAGTCTGAATAGTGCAACATGTACTAGAAGTGTGAATGGTACAACATGTACTAGAAGTGTGAATGGTGGATGGTACAACATGCACTAGAATTCTGAATGGTAGATGGTACAACAGGTACTAGAAGTCTGAATGGTACAACATGTACTAGACGTGTGAATGGTGAATGGTACAACATGTACTAGAAGTGTGAATGGTGAATGGTTCAACATGTACTAGAAGTGTGAATGGTGAATGGTTCAACATGTACTAGATGTCTGAATGGTGAATGGTACAACATGTACTAGAAGTGTGAATGGTGAATGGTACAACATGTACTAGAAGTGTGAATGGTGGCACAATCCATTAATTCGTTAAAAACGTCATCACCAATCGTTCCTTTCTTTATCAAGTTTTAAGTATTTAATGCCTCCCCCAGTTATCTCCAGCTAATGTAGCTGTGCTTTGAATCAGAAAATAGCTCCAGAGCAGCAGATGTATACATCATAATTCATTTATGCCATCCTATATATATCACCGTTGTAATTTCTTTTTTTGCCAAAAAGATTTTTATTCGTTTTCCAAGATAACGCTTAACAAAATCGTACACTGGAACAATATGATAGTCATAAAACAGAATACGATTGTCTATCAGTACACAGTAAGCCAAGCTCTCTAAGTCCATAGCCAATATTCTAGAGCTGAAGAAGGTTAATAAACATTATGAACTAAGGATCATAAATGCAGGAATCTGACTGGCCAAGAGCTCTTTGAAGCCGTGATGATATCGCGCTACATCATCACGGCTTCAAAAAAAGCTCCGGCCACCATGCTCCTTGCTCTCAGTGCAGTGTTCCTTACAACTGTGCCCATGAGAGAAAGCAGCACAATGGAAGCTGCTGCCAGAAACAATGATCGAGTGCATCTTCAAAAAAAAAAATCCACTTGCCATCTCTTCATTTCCCTTCTAACATCACTCTAATTCTGCTGCCAAAATTTAGTGCCACAACTCAACCAGCTTTTAAAGCACAACTTCTTTTCAACAAAGAGTATTCTGGGGTTGCATAGGGACCCTGGCAGATGGGGCCCAAAAGGAGGATACTACGAAGGATGCTGGCAGGTAACTGGGGACCCTCACAGATGGGGGCCAAAGGGAGGACATTCTCAGGGAAGGAGGCAGATGGCTGGGGCTAGACAGAAGGAAGAAATCGGGGGAGGTGGATTGCGCCTTAAGCTCAGTAACCGCTTCAATTCTCTTCTTCTGCTTGAGGATGAGGGAGGTGATGTAGCCATGACCGGGGTGGTTAGAGATGGAAAGAGAGTGGGGGACAGGAGGCAGCGGCTGGATAGTGGGAGGAACAGGGGGCAGCTTGGAATGTGGGAAAACGGGGGGAGCAGGGGAGCAGAGCAGAAGGATGCAAAGGTAGAGGGAGGAAAGAACAAGGAAAAGAACCAGTTGGAGGGAAAGGGCAAGGAGAAGGACCAGAAGTACAAGGAGGATACAGTAAAGGGAGCTGAGGGTTTAGGCCAGGGGAGCACGACAGGCAAGGAGGGGCTGACCAGAGACGGGAAGGAAGGTAGGACAAGCTAGGCTAGTTTAGCAGATGGGGGGAAAGGACCAGTCGCGAGCAGTAACGGTGGGGGTAGCGAGGTTCAGAAGGATACTCAGGAGGACAAGGAGCATAGGATCGGAGGGAAGGGGGTGGCCAGATTAAATAAGGAGGGCATGGCAGGTGGCACCCTGATAGGAGCAGGAGCAAGGAGCCGGTTGGGGGGAGGGGCTGGTAGAATGGACGAGGGACATGGAGGGGGGGAAGGAGGAAAAGGGTGGCCACAGTGTTCCTGTTGGGTGGTTCCATGATCAGGGGGATCAAATGGGATAGGGAGGGAGAAACCTGCCCGGTTAGAACAAAATGCTTCCCTGGACTAACGGTGCACAGGGCCAAGTATGAGGTATATCAGCTGGCAAAGGATTGTGGAGGTTTCTCGGACATACTGGTCCACCTGGGAACCAATGACATTGAGGGAATAGTGAGCTAGAGATACAGGCAAGGTTCAGGGAGCTTGCCAGGGTCTGTCATGATATAGGATGCGCAGTTTCCTTCTCAGAAATCCTGCAGGTGCCAAGGGCTAGTGGGGAACACAAGAGGAAGATTAGGGTGATAAACCAGTGGCTCACGGAGTGGTGTGGGGCCAGAGGGTATGGGTTGATGGGGGATTGGGGGGGAGACCTGGGAGGATAAAGGACTGTATGCTAGAGGTAGGCTCCATCTCAATTCGAAGGGGAAGGAAATCCTTAAGTTGAAAATAGAGAGGTTCATTGGTGAAAGGTGGGGTTTAAACTTGTGAAGGTGGGAGGGATGGTAGAAAAGGCTGTTGAGGGGAGTCCGATAAAGGAGGGACTCTGTCTTCACCCCCCTGGGGAGCTGGAGGAATGCAGGAAAAGGCCAACTGGTAAGGTGCAGACCAGAGGAAGACAGAATCCCCACAAGAACATGAGCAGGGGAAATGGAAGTATAGGGAAAGGATGGAAGGTAGTCCTGCTAAATGCCACGGGCTTGGGCAATAAAATGCTTGAGCTCCAGGCAATGCTAACTGAGGGAGAGGTGGATGTGGCAGTGGTCACTGAGACCTGGGCCACCGCAGGGCACAACTGGGACCTGAACCTGGAGGGTTACACCATGCTCAGGAAGGACGGGGGGTAGTAATAGTAGTCAAAAACTGCATTGCCATAGGAGGAGTGGAGAAGGTGGAGGGAACTGTGGAGGCGATTTGGGTTATCTTGATAACAAAGGGTGGCAAGTAAATATAGGAGTGGTGTATAGACCCCCTGTGCTGGCGGAGGAGCTGGAGGAGAGTCTGGTGGCAGAGGTTGGGAGATACTTTAGATTGGGAAGGGGAAGGGGAAGGGTGGTGGTGTTGGGGGACTTAAATATGCCAGGAACAGACTGGGAGACTATGACATCCTCAGTGGCCAGGGAACAGAGGTTGTTGGATGTCTTTCAGGACGCGTTCCTAACTTAGCAGGTGGGGAGCCAACCAGGGAGGAGTGGATACTGGATGTGGTCCCAGCAGACAGTGACCAGATTGGGGGCCTGGAGGTAAGGGACCCGTTGGCAGGGAGTGACCATGCCACTGTTTGGTTCTGCCTGAACCTAGGAGGGGTAGAAGGCTGCACAAAGACGGAGGTAACTGACTTCAGGGTGGCAGATTTCCAGGAAATGGGAAGGATCCTTAAGGAGCCTTTTGATGGGATTGGGCCAAACATGGATGCTAACAGTAGGTGGGAAATCATCAGGAGGGGGGAGCAGGATGCTACCAGCACCTGCGCAAGAGTAAGATGAAAATGCGGTAGGGCCCGAAAACCCTGCTAGTGGACCAGGGAGGTTCAGGAGATGGTGAGAGGAAAGAAGGCGGTCTATAGACAATTCAAGTGCTCAAGGAGTGAAAGGGACCAAGGGGAGTACGAGCTGATGGCCAGAAGGGCCACTAGGGTGGTGAGGGCGGCTAAGGCAAGGAAGGAGCAGAACCTGGCCAGGGAAATTAGGAGAGGGAACAAGGGGTTCTTTAGATACATTGGGGAAAAATGAAGGGTGAAGGAGCAGATTAGCAGGATTAAAACAGGGGAGGGATGGGCACAAGACCCGGGGTAGCAGGCTGAGGAACTAAATGAGTTCTTTGCCTCAGTTTTCACCAAGGAAAATAGGAGGGCTGCATCATACATGGGAGGAGATAATGAAATTGAGGAGGGGGGCCCTTACTGATTAGCGGGTCTGGGGGGGCATCACTGGCAGGTGGGGGGAAGGCAAAGCAGGGGGACGAGGTAGCGGAGGTGGAAATCATGGCAGAGAGAGTGTGGGAAGCCCTCAGGTCCCTTAAGATGGAGAAAGCACCAGGGCCAGATAAATTACATCCCAGAGTACTGAAGGAACTGGCCGATGACCTGGCGAAACCCCTGGCGGAGCTCTTCACCATCTCTCTGAGGAGAGGGTGGGTGCCCCAGGACTGGAAGGTGGTGCATATAATACCTATCCACAGGGGGGGATCAAGGGAGGTGGCAGAGAACTACAGGCCTGTCAGCCTGACATCGGTGGTGGGCAAGGTAATGGAGGGCATTGTCAAGGAGAGACTTGGGGGGGCCCTGGAAAAGTTGGAGTGCCTGGACGATAGACAGCATGGATTCATCCCGGGGAAATCATGTCAGACAAACCTTGTGGAGTTCTATGACTGGGTGATGAGTGCCTTGGACCTGAGTAGACCAGTGGACGTCCTCTTTCTTGACTTCAGCAAGGCGTTTGACTCTGTTCCTCATGGGGGCCTGTTGGATAATCTGGGAGAAATGGGGGTGGGGAACCAGATGATCAGATGGATAGGAAATTGGCTCCCAAACTGGACCCGGAGGGTCATGGTTGGAGGGATAGTCTCATCCCCAAGGGGGGTCATTAGTGGAGTCCCTCAGGGATCGGTCCTTGGGCCCCTCTTGTTCAATGCCTATGTCTCTGACATAAGGAAGGGTATCAGGAGTGAGATGAGTCTCTTTGTGGATGACTCAAAACTAGGGGTGGTGGATGGGGAGGAGGGGAGGGTGGCCCTACAGGGGGACCTGGAGGTTCTGGAAAGGTGGTCTAGAAAGCAGAAGCTGAGGCTCAATGCAGGAAAATGCAAGGTACTGCACCTGGGAGCCGGAAACCCAGGCCAAGTGTACACCCGGAGGGGGTGGGGGGATGCTACAAGTCTCAATGGCTGAGAGGGACCTGGGGGTGGTGGTGGATGTCAAGATGAACAACTTGGAGACTTGTAGGAGGGCAGCGGCAAAGGCCAACAGGATGCTTGGATGCTTCACTAGGGGGCTCACCTGCAGAAGGAGGGAAGTGATACTCCCACTGTATAACTGCTCGGTGAGGCCGCACCTCGAGTACTGCATGCAGTTTTGGAGGCCACATTTAAAGAGGAACTTTGAACTCCTGGAGAGGGTCCAGAAGAGGGCAACCAAAATGATTTGGGGCTTGGGGGATAGGACCTATGGGGAGAGTTAAATATGTACACATTGGAAGAG
Organism: Neoceratodus forsteri; assembly: GCA_016271365.2. Lineage (NCBI taxonomy): Eukaryota > Metazoa > Chordata > Ceratodontiformes > Ceratodontidae > Neoceratodus > Neoceratodus forsteri. The sequence continues at coordinate 83,316,600 of CM028136.1, forward strand.
AGAAGGGACTGGGGGACATGATAGAGGTCTTCAGGTACATGAAGGGGGTAAATAGGGGAGGAGCAGGCAGGGAGCTCCAAAGGAAGGAGGGGGGCAACTGGGCGTGGGTGGAAGCTGGAGCGGGAGAGATTCAGGGGAGAAAGTAGGAGGTGCTACTTCACTGAGAGGGTGGTGGAGCCATGGAATGCCCTGCCCAGGGGGCAGATGGAGGCAAAAACGGTGGAGGAGTTCAAGATGGGTTGGGACAGGTACTGGGGAAGGGTTCTGGAAGCAAAAACCAGTGCAGCGAGAATATCTGGGACTGGGAGGGCAGAAGCCAGAGAGGGAGAGGGGGGCAGCAAGGTCAGCTCCCAGGGTGGGGGCTGACCAAACGAGTAGACAGGAGAGACCATTAGGCCTAATCTGCTGGCATTTTAGTGTGTTAGTAAAGCGCTACTGTGTGAGAGTTTACGATCTCCTCTATCTCTCTCTCTCGCTCCTTTCAGAAGCGCACGCTCAGCCGCCCATTTACCGAATGTAGTAGCATTTAAAAAATTACAGTACTTACTTCCTCTGCTACCACAGCCAAGCTAAATACTGACACTCAGGCAGTACTCACACAAGCAGACGTTGTCCTGTTTCTTCATGCCACATATCAATCCCACCACTCAAGTGAACCCCCCCCCAAAAAAACAGACCACACTAAAGCACTGGCAACCATGCTGAATTTGTTTAAAAAACAAAACAAACATTTACTGTGCCAAAAACAACTAACTACCAAAAAGTTATGGCTGGATTATATTCTACTTTTGTTGCTGAATTGTTTCGTACATTTGACTGCGTCCTGCTGGAATTCTCTACACCCTTCTATACTTGTCTGCTCCTCCCTGTCTCAATTTAATAGCTCGCTGTTATCTCACCTAACTGCCCCACCTTGCTTCTGCTTCTGCTGACTCCTGTTTACTCCTAGTGTGATTCTCCTAACATACCTTTCCACTTGCTATATTTCCTTATCTTCGACTATAAAAAAAGAAAGCTGTAAATGATGCTTGTATGTAGGATTTTGTTGACTGAGCTTTCCATTGCTTGTCATTTTGCATTGCTGTATATAAATGTTGTACTCTTCTGATGTGTTACTATTCCTTGTCATATTGCTTGTATCAATGAATGCACATCCCAGGTCGCCCCTGAAAAAGGCACTGTCTTGTCTCAGAGGGCCTAACCAGTTACTAAAATTCTATAAATTATTAAAATAAATAGATTTTCTAACTCCTTTGTACCCAGGTTCCAATCCAGATTTATTTTTAAACTCTCAAAGCTTTTGGACAAAGATCCTTACTGTATAGAGCTCCTTACTTTTTTAACACCATTCCACCTGAAACTATTGAATGTAAAACTGTTCAGCATTTTAAAACCCGTCTTAAACTTTGGCTCTGAAACAAAAATGAATGTACCTGTGCAATGTAGTAACTAATGTTGTACGTCTCTTGTTTTGTTTTATATTGCTATTTAATTCTGTATGTTATTTGTTAACTTGTTGCCTGTGAAAATGAGCAGTTTTTGCTCATCAGGCTCACAAGTATAAGAAATAAAAATGAAAATGAAATGAAATGAAAATGGCTCCCCTCTGCAGCCTCCCATCCCTCTCAATGGCACACTTCCTCTGGCACCAGGTATCCCCACTACATTCTCCCAACCCTCCCAACAGCACCCTTCCTCCACCTCTAGATATATCCTCGAGCAACTAATACCCCTCACAGCAGCACCCTTCCTCCAGCTCCAGGTATCCCCTCACCAGCCTCCCATCTCTTACAACAGCACCTTCTTTTCACCTCCAGCTATCCCCTCTGCAACTTCCCATCCCTCACAGCAGCACCCTTCCCTCTGGTTTCAGGTATCCCCTCTGCAACGTCCCATCCCTCAGAACAGCACCCTTCCTTCCAGCTCCAGGTATCCCCTCTGCAGCCTCCCCTTCCACACAGCAGCACCCTTCCCTCCAGCTCCAGGAATCCCCTCTGCAGCCTCCCATCCCTCACAGCAGCACCCTTCCCTCCAGCTCCAGGTATCCTCTCTGCAGCCTCCCATCCTTCACAGCAGCACCCTTCCCTCCATCTCTAGATACATCCTACCTAGAGCAACTAACTCCCCTCACAACAGCACCCTTCCTTCACCTCTAGATATATCCTTGAGCGAATAACACCCTTCACAACAGCACCCTTTCTCCAGCACCAGGTATCCCCTCTGCAACCTCCATCCCTCACAACAGCACCTTTCCCTCCAGCTCCAAGTATCCCATCTGTAGCCTCCTGCCCTTCACAGCAGCACCCTTTCCTGTAACTCCAGGTAACCCCTCTATGGCCTCCAATGCCTCACTGCAGCACTCTTCCCTTCAGCTCCAGGTATCCCCTCTCCAGCCTCCCATCTCTTACATCAGCACCTTCTTTTCACCTCCAGCTATCCCCTCTGCAACCTCCCATCCCTCACAGCAGCACTCTTCCTTCTGGTTTCAGGTATCCCCTCTGCAACGTCCCATCCCTCAGAACAGCACCCTTCCTTCCAGCTCCAGGTATCCCCTCTGCAGCCTCCCCTTCCACACAGCAGCACCCTTCCTCTGGCTCCACGTATCCCCTCTGCAGCCTCCCATCCCTCACAACAGCACCCTTCCTTCACCTCTAGATATATCCTTGAGCAACTAACACCCTTCACAACAGCACCCTTTCTCCAGCACCAGGTATCCCCTCTGCAACCTCCATCCCTCACAACAGCACCTTTCCCTCCAGCTCTAAGTATCCCATCTGTAGCCTCCTGCCCCTCACAGCAGCACCCTTTCCTGTAACTCCAGGTAACCCCTCTATGGCCTCCAATGCCTCACTGCAGCACTCTTCCCTTCAGCTCCAGGTATCCCCTCTGCAGCCCCCAGTGCCTCACAGCAGCACTCTTCCCTCTGGTTTCAGGTATCCCCTCTTGGAGTCTTACATCCTTTACAGCATTACCCTTTCCTCTGGCTCCTGGTATTTCTTCTGTGAGCATTCAAACCCTCACATGAGCACCCTGGAAGTACTGTATCCCCTCTGTGGGCCTCCTATTCCTCACAGCAGCACCCTTTCCTCTGCCCCAAGGTGTCCTTTCAGAGGCTTCATATCCCTCACAGCAGTACCCTTTCCTCCTGCTCTAGGTATCCCCTCTGAGGCATCCCATCCCTCACAGCAGTGACAATTCTCTGGCCCAGGTATCCCCTCTGTGAGCCTCTCATTTCTCACAGCAGTGCTCTTTCCTCTGGCCCCAGGTATCTTCTCTGGGGGTCCCTCATTTCTCACAGCAATGATCTTTCCTCTAGCCCCAGGTATCACTTCTGGGGGCCTCTCATTTCTTACAGAAGTGACTTTTCTTCTGGCCCTAGATATCCCATCTAGGGGTCTCTTATTTCTCATAGCAGCACCTTTTCCTCTGGCCCAGGTATTCCCTCTGGGGGCCTCTCATTTCTCACAGCAGTGACCTTTCCTCTGGCCCCAGGTATCACCTCTGGGGGCCTCCAATTTTTCATAGCAGCCCCTTTTCCTCAAATTCCAGGTATTCCCTCTGGGCACCTCTCACCCATAAAAACATCTCCCTTTCATCCAGCTCCTGATATCCCCCTCTTGGTTCCTCCTATCTTCATAGCAGCATCCTTTCCTCTGAATCCAGGTATCCTCTTTGAGACCTTCTATCCCCCACAGTAGCAGCAGCACCCCATTCTCCAGCTCCTTCTATCTCTTCTGGTCTCTCCTATCCCTCAGAGCAGCATCCTTCCCTCCAGCTCTGTGGACCTCCTATTCCTCACAGTAAAGTCCTTTCTTCCAACTCCCTGATTCAATTTTGGGGTCTTCTGTCCCTCAGAGCTGCTCCATTTCCTCTAGCTCCAGGTATCATTTTTAGGGCCTCCTATCCCTCAGGACAGGACTCTTTTCTCCAGTTCTGTGGGTCTCCCATCCCTCCTAGCAGTGTCCTTTTGTCTGGTTCCAGGTATCCCATCAGTGGGGTTCTCTAAGCCTGTCACTGAACTGAAATGAACTGCATGTGAGTGACAATGAATGAATACCACTAGCAAAAAAGTAACACAAATCCTTTTCATTACCAGGGTTAAGCAGGGAATAAAGTCTACTATAACCAATGCAATTACTCTGGGAGTTGTAGTTCCCAGGATGCTGATGGAGTGGTACATGGAAAACAGGATCACAGAAGGCAAACTACAGTTCCTAGACTATAGCAGGAACATTAGGGAGGTTTGAGTTATCTGTACAGTAAATATAGTTACACCACCATGAGGAAGCAACACAACGCAATAATGTCAGGAAACCTGCTGTTGTGCAGTGGCAGGGTTAAAAAGGGTCACTTATGGGGAACTCAATGTTGTATAATTTGAAGTCTTCCTGGAAGCAGGTGAGCAACATTGTTTTGAGTCTGGGTTTGCAGCTAGAGCAAGTGAGATTTAACTCATCTGATATACTTTATTTTGATTTTATGGAAAGAATAAAACTGTTGTGTGTATGAACACTTGCTGTCTGACCTTTTTCTGCAAAGCTTTTTTCCCCACAGGTTGCAGGCAGGCTCTTCAGCCCTTCCCTACCACCCTGATGTCCAGCACCTCCCTCAGGACTGGTCTGCTGCAGTATCCCCCAAAGATTGCCACCCCATGGCTGGGACAGGGAGGGAGGGCTGTCCTCTGCACCCTGGAGACACATATCTATAAGTCCAGCAGGGATCCCAAGTGGTGGAGCTCGTTGGCAAGGCATCATATGCCTGCTACATTTTTCCCTCTCTCCTGGTCTCTCCCCAGCCAGAAACGCACAATGACTGTGCGTGTGTGTGTGTGTGTGTGTGTGTGTGTAACCCCCCCATGCTGCTTTACTCAGCAGACAACCCTGGCTCCCATACAGGGCGCAGACTTCAGAATTTAGAACTGCTACCATCCCTAGCTTTGGGAATGTATACCAGGTTCATTCTCAGTCAAGGGGTGGGGGATGTACAAAAGCATAACTATTTGGTATTTACAAACCAAGGTCCTGGGGAAATAACTTTTTGCTAGGGCTATGCTAGACCTATTTACTGAAGGGATACCCAGTAACTCCACACAGGAAGCAATAATGTAACTGTCCAGACCATAGTTGGGGTTCTAGAGTGTGACTTTATTCCAAAAGATGTTCTTCAAAGCAAGGATGGACCCCCAAGGTTTACACATCGTGGCACTAGGAACTTGCACAACAGCAAATCAACTGTATCTGACAGAAATCTTTGTATTTCCACTGCGGTAGGACATAGGACACTTGGACTTGTATTCCCACATATCATAGGACATAGAACATTACTTTCAGTGGCACTGGCAACAACTGAAAACACCATTTTGCTAAGAACTAGCACCCTTCTTCATAACAAGAGAAGAAACTGTAACCCACTCCAGGGGGTAGAAATGGTCTTCAGACATTTGGCCATTTGTCTAAAGTAACCAGGCACCCTGAACCTGTTAATCCTGAACTGGTTACTTCAGATGGAGTTCTAACCATCCTTTGCTCCCAAATCTATACTCAGCCATTCATTCAGAGTTACACCTTAAACATTTGGAAACGGACTTTAGAAATGCTTATGAATGAACTTGGCATCCAGCATTCGAATCACTACAACTGGTAGTGGAAAAGTTAAAGTCCTGAAAAATGTGATATAATCATACCTCTCGACATCACACACTTCAACCAACTTTACATTAGAACAATCTCACATTTCTGAATTTACAGAAACACTCTGTCTTCCCTTTTAGACAGGGAACACAACAGCACAGGTACTTGCTTCCTTTAGCCAAAGTCAGATCCTACTTACTGTTAGACATTTCAGGCAGCTTCAAAACATCCTGGATAAAACAGGGGATTGCCCCTTGGATCCATCCACTGGCAGTCCTTTTAACCCCTCGAGGGATGAAAAATCATGAAATCCTGCTGTAGAAAAGGTCTCCACCACTTCTCTAGGCAAGCTGGAGAATACCAGAACTAGGGTGAGAATGCAGGGTCCACAGCTGAGCAGTTCTCACTCCTCACTGCTACTCTGCACTGCTGACACTGACTCCCATCTCAGTATTCTAACTCCCCACTCTACAGCTGGCACAAGGCTTATGCTGCTGTGAAGGTTCCAAATGATCTCATCACTTGCATCTCAGCTGAAGCCAACTAAACAGAAGTGTGAGCAGGTGAAAAAACATTTAACTAGTTAATCATCTGCTGCCTCTCCCTGCCTGGCACTGATACTGAGGGGATTCTAGTATCCCCATAGGACTGGGTGGTTACATGTGGAGGTGTGGAGGTGTGCACGCACAATGGCATCTACTGTAGGTTGTCCCCTTGTGAATCACTCCTGCTCCCCTGTCACCATGTCTTTGTGTGGTGATATTGTAAGAGCAGTGCTTCTGGGTCTTCATGTAGTGGCAGTGTAGGAGCAGTGTGTGTAGGTCTTTATGTAGTGGTAGCGTATGAGCTATGCATCTGGGTCTTCATGTGGTGGTAGTATAGGAGTGGTGCATCTAGGTCTTCATGTGGTGGTAGTGTAGGAGTAGTGCATCTGGGTCTTCATGTGGTGGTAGTGTAGGAGTGGTGCATCTGGGTCTTCATGTGGTGGTAGTGTAGCAGTGGTACATCTGGGTCTTCATGTGGTGGTAGTGTAGGAGTGGTGCATTTGGGTCTTTATGTGGTGGTAGTGTAGGAATGGTGTGTCTGGGACTTCATGTGATGGTAGTGTAGGAGCAGTGCATGTAGGTCTTTATGTGGTGGTAGTGTAGGAGTCGTGTATCTGGGTCTTCATGTGGTGGTAGTATAGGAGTGGTGCATCTAGGACTTCATGTGGTGGTAATGTAGGAACGGTGCGTTTGGGTCTTTATGTGGGTAGTATAGTAGTGGTGCATCTGGGTTTTCATGTGGTGGTAGTGTAAGAGTGGTGCATTTGGGTCTTTATGTGGTGACAGTGTAGGAATGGTGCATCTAGGTCTTCATGTGATGGTAGTGTAGGAATGATGCATTTGGGTCTTCATGTGGTGGTAGTGTAGGAGTAGTGCATCTGGGTCTTCATGTGGTGGTAGTGTAGGAGTGGTGCATCTGGGTCTTCATGTGGTGGTAGTGTAGGAGTGGTACATCTGGGTCTTCATGTGGTGGTAGTGTAGGAGTGGTGCATTTGGGTGTTTATGTGGTGGTAGTGTAGGAATGGTGTGTCTGGGACTTCATGTGGTGGTAGTGGAGGAGCAGTGCATGTAGGTCTTTATGTGGTGGTAGTGTAGGAGTGGTGCATCTAGGACTTCATGTGGTGGTAATGTAGGAATGGTGTGTTTGGGTCTTCATGTGGTGGTAGTGTAGGAGCAGTGCATCTGGGTCTTCATGTGGTGGTAGTGTAGGAACAATGTGTGTAGGTCTTTATGTGGTGGTAGTGTAGGAGAGGTGCATCTGGGTCTTCATGTGCTGGTAATGTAGGAGCGGTGCATTTGGGTCTTCATGTGGTGATAGTGTCTGAGTAGTGTGTCTGGGTCTTCATGTGGTTGGCTGTCTGCTACCCTACTTGTCCTCCCTATTCTCAGTCCTTCTTCCCTCATGTTATTTCCTCAGATTCTCCACACATAGAATGCTTGCCCTCCCATCTCAGTGTATATCATCTTGTTGCGCCGACTTCTCATGCAAATTCCCTTCCATCTGGAACTTCCTCAAGATTTGCTCTGCCCAATTTTACCATTCCCTTGCTTCCCCCTTTGCAAACACACTGTTCACTGCTGTAACTGTAATTAACCCCTCACAATTCCCTTCCCCTTTTTGCTTCCCTTCCCCACTTTTTCCTCAACCTCTCGCAACCTACCAAATAGCCCCACTCTGCCCAATCTTGCCATTTCTTCTTCCCTCCTTCACAAACATGCTGTTCACTGTTGTAATTGCACTAACCCCCATCCCTTCCCTTTCTGCTTCCCTTCCCCTTTTCCTAGCCTCCCACCACCTACGTAATAGCCCCTCTTTCCAATTTATTCCCTTCCCCTCAGGCTCCCACCACCTACATAAAAGCCCCCTCCTTCCAACTTATTCCCCTCCCTTCCCTGTACCTTTGCCTCTAATGTGCCCCTGCCATCCCTCATAATTGCCTCTACCACCATCCCTCATCTCACCGTGCCTATCATCCTTCCTATCTGCCTCCCTACTCTGCCATTCCCTCTCCTTTTGTTCTCACCCCTGCTACTCCTATCCCTCACTTTCTCTCTCTCTCCATTATCTGCCTACTCCCTGTCCCCTTGCAGGGTTCTCAGCATCCTGAAAGGGAGTGGGTTTCTGGCTGCCATTCCCTTGCCTTCTGCTCTCACCCCTGTTACTTCTACCCCTCACTCTGTCTCTCCACTATTTTAACTCCCTGCCCCATGCAGGGTTCTCAGCATCCTGAAGGAGGTGCAGGTTTTGGCTGCCTTTTCTCTGCTGCCCCCACCCACCCACCCAACCACCTCCCTGCTGGTTTAACCATCTCAGTATGTTTCTATACAACACTTAGTACCCCTATTTCTGTAATCTGTAAGCACTTGTGCTGCATATACCATTTATCTGGCTATCTGTTTGCATTCTTGGGTTCACCTTTCAAAATAAGACACTTTTGTATTTTTGCTGGTATTTAAGTATGTATATTTTCATATGCTGTGTCCTAAAGTTATGTTTTGTCATTTAACTATTAACTGTCTATACCCATCTCATCATTATGATTATTTGTCTTGGTTTGAATTGCTCTGTATTTGATTAGTTCACCATGTTATTTATTGTTGACTTTTTGCTCCTCCCCCTCATGTAACCCCTCCCCCAGGACATGTCTAGAAACGAGCTGTTGCAGCTCATGTTGTCTTTCCTGGTGAAACTTTTCTAAATATGATAAATAAATAAGTAGTGTTGGAGCAGTGTGTCTGGGTCTTCATGTATTGGCAGTGTAGTATCTGGGTCTTTATGTGGTGGTAGTGTAGGAGCAGTATGTCTGGATTTTCATGTGGTGGCAGTGCAGGAGCAGTGCATGTAGGTCTTTATGTTGTAGTAGTGTAGGAGCGGTGCAGCTGGATCTTCATGTGGTGACAGTATAGGAGTAGTGCATCTAGGTCTTCATGTGGTGGTAGTGTAGGAGCAGTGCATCTGGATCTTCATGTGGTGGCAGTGTAGGAGCAGTGCTTCTGGGTCTTCATGTGGTAGTAGTGTAGGAGCAGTGCTTCTGGGTCTTCATGTGGTGGTACTGTAGGAGTAGTACATCTGGGTCTTCATGTGGTGGTAGTGTAGGAGCAGTGCTTCTGGGTCTTCATGTGGTGGTAGTATAGGAGCTGTGCATCTGGATATTCATGTGGTGGCAGTGTAGGAGCAGTAAATCTGGGTCTTCATGTGGTGGCAGTGTAGGAGCAGTGCTTCTGGGTCTTCATGTGGTGGTAGTATAGGAGCAGTGCATCTGGATATTCATCTGGTGAAAGTGTAGGAGCAGTACATCTGGGTCTTCATGTGGTAGCAGTGTAGGAGCAGTGCTTCTGGGTCTTCATGTGGTAGTAGTAGTATAGGAGCAGTGCTTCTGGGTCTTCATGTGGTGGCAGTGTTGGAGCGGTGCATCTGAATATTCATGTGCTGGCAGTGTAGGAGCAGTACATCTGGGTCTTCATGTGGTGGCAGTGTAGGAGCAGTATGTCTGGGTCTTCATGTGGTAGTATAGGAGCAGTGCTTCTGGGTCTTCATGTGGTGGTAGTACAGGAGCAGTGCTTCTGCGTCTTCATGTGGTGATAGTGTAGGAGTGGTGATTCTGGGTCTTCATGTGGTGGTAGTGTAGGAGCGGTGCATCTGGGTCTTCATGTGGTGGTAGTGTAGGAGCAGTACATCTGGGTCTTCATGTGGTGGTAGTGTAGGAGCAGTGCATCTGGGTCTTCATGTGGTGGTAGTGTAGGAGCAGTACATCTGGGTCTTCGTGTGGTGGCAGTGTAGGAGTGGTGCATCTGGGCCTTCATGTGGTGGTAGTGTAGGAGCGGTGCATCTGGGTCTTCATGTAGTGGTAGTGTAGGAACATAAGATGATCACCACAAGGTCTTGCTCAATGCTGATGATATGTAACTAATAGCAAGTCATCTTGAAGAGACTTGCCCCAAATAACCATGATCATACGAGACTTTTGTTGTATATCAGGGTACACCGTAAAATGGAAGAAGTCAGAACTGCTACATTTCATTGAATATTGTACGCTGGAATCTTTTTCACTTCTGCCTCAGAAGGAACCAGTGACTGGGGTAAACAGTAAAATTGGGTCTGCAAATACACATAGACCTTAACAGCTGACTAAAATATGAAGACCCTACCAGTGAAGATTTTATTTTATTTATTTATTTAGCTTTTGTTGACCAGGTAAGTGCACTAGACAAATCCTGCCTATTTTCAGGCACGACCCGGGGGGGGGATACAGATGAATGCCAACTGACCTTGAACCAGATTAAGCTGTTGGTGGTATTTTTAGTGAATGAGGGAAATTTGGCCAGGACACCGGGGAAATTCCCCTACTCTTTTCGATAAGTGCCACGGATCTTCAACATCCACCTGAACTACCACCAATCCAGGCAGATGGGACCTCGGTTTAACGCTCATCCGAAAGACGGCACTCAGAAATGCAGCACCCTCTCATGCTGCATTACAGTGTCAGTACTGGGATATTAACCCAAGTGCCAGATGTGGGAACTGAACCCACAGCCCTCTGATCTCCCGGCCTCAGAGGCGAGTGTGCTACCTACTGAGCCACTGACACTGCAAAGATGGATTGGCCAAACTGAAAGGTGGGGCAAACTCAAACTTTCCTACTGAGGGAAAATATCCACTATTAAAATTCACTGCTCCTTGGGGGAAATACACTGCTCTGGGGAGTCACTAGAGAGCTATGATCATAGCAGGCAGCTTCCTGCCAGAGCTGCTGCTCTCACAATTTCATTTCTATTAAAATATTATTCTAAAGTTGAATTTCAGGAAATTCTTGTACATTACCTGAAATAATAGCAGATGAGGAGTCAGCAGGTTAAAATCTGGAATGATGGGATGCCCCAAAAGGCACCAGCCCTACAGTCTCATAGAAACTTCCTTCCTAGCAGGCAGCAGGACCAGAAAGCAGCAGCACACAGCAGTTCCTGGAGGCCATGAATGATACTCCTTGCAAGTCATCCTGAGAGCAGTCCGTGCAACCAACCTAAAGGTGGAGTCGATTCTAGTCCAACTACAGACCCCCTCATGGAGGATGGACTCACTAAGAGGGGCTGTGAGGGAGCCAATGAGCAGGCTTTGAAAGCCCTCAGTGCTACTGTAGTGTTCGTAAAGGAGAATTTAGTGCCTAAATATTGATTGGAGGACGTTCAGAACCAGACATGAGCACTCAATGTCAGGACTGTGGATCTGCCAGAGAACACTGAAGGAGCGGACTTTAAGGATTCCTAAAACTCTGGGTTATTAAGACTTTAAAAACTGACATTGCTTTTAACATTTTGGCAGCATATTGTGTGGACCCACAGTCGAAGCCTACCATATCTAGCTTTATAAAATGGGTAAAGAAAATGCTCCACTTTCATTGGCTGGAAGGACCTCTCGCCTGTGTCCTTATCAGCAAGTATTTGTGCCAAGCGGCACTTTTCTCACCGTGGCAACCTCACAACCAAAAAAAATCAGTAACCTATTCAACCGGGAATCTGCTTCTTAGAAGCAGGCACAGGACACACAGCAGCAGCACGAAACGCCACACGATTTTAGCAGCAAACATGAACTCACACAGACTAACTTGCAAGCGCAAAAGGGGTCCTTAACCATCCAGTACCATCCTCTCTCTATATGTGCCCCAAAATTGCAGTACATTTTATTATTAAAAAAAGAAGCGTAACTACCGAGACCGCTGAAACGGAACGCGCTCGTGCTGGTTTCCATATCTCATCATGTTGCCTCTAGTGTCGTTCCCTCAGCCCCATGCAGTCCTTTTCTGTATTCATGTACTCTCAGACACACTTTTAAATGAAGGAAATGTTTTTTTTTTAAAAAAACAGCACCAACCCAGAAACGGCTCTATACGGCAGCCGGCATGGACACGCTCACTGCCATTAACAGCAGTTGGCAACTGCAATGTGCTATACAAACGCTGAATATGGTATCTCTTTAATGATATGTCGAGAGGGGCAGCAAAATGGAAACTAAAAGTAAAACAAAGACACAACAACCTGACCAAGATCCCTGTGTCTGGGGGGTCACACAATAGAAAAACAACCTAAATAAATGGGCTATTTTACTACTTCATCTATAAAAAACACCCCTAAAACTATAAAAATGTTTTCCCTCTTTTTTCTTCTTCTTACATATTTACTTTGAACCCCATTTTATAAGTAGCAATAGACACTCCGGTGTGGATTATCTCCCGATAAGAGCATGCCCAGAAGAGCAGTGCACTGGGCGCAAGCGCCTGCTCCTAACGCACCTGGGCGTGTTTCATCAGGAGATAACCCACACCGTCAGGTTCTTTTGCTTCCATACCGGCACTAGACCGTATGGCTGCTTAGGTTTTTTACATGGTATGATTTCTTTCTTTCTTCTTTCTTTCTTTTCTTTCTTTCTTTCTTTCTTTCTTCTTTTCTCTCTCTCTTCTTTCTTGTAACCAGGAAAGGTGCACTGAGCCTAGCATTGTTTCCAGGTGTGACCAGAGGATGGGAAAAGGGAGTACAATAAGAATTACATTGCAAATATTAGATTGTGGTTACATAGACAACATGTCAGTTGCAAGAGCAATGTGATGAACCAATAGGGGAACAGCAGCATGGTACATCGCAAGGACATGAGGACAAGTAACCAAAAATACAGTTACGTGCACAGTGCCTGTTGCAGAAGGTGACAGTGCTAAGGGGGGAAAGACTCAGACTGGGGGCATATTCACATTTAGCCTAAAGATTACAGGGGTCCTAAGCAGGAGGGGGAGTCAAAGGTGAGGGGGAAAGGGTCATGAGGGGGCTGACAGGAATAGGAGAGAAGAGGAAGGTTTCTTACTTGACATCTAAGGGTCGGAAGAGAAGGGGTAAGGTGGTGAGGAGAGGGGAGCAGGTTCCAGAGGGATGGAAGGGGAGAGGAGAAGGCAGCTTGCCTGGCACAGGAATGAGGGTGGGGAATGAGAAAGCACAAGAATCCTCAGAACAGAGAGAGTAAGTGTGGGGGTGGGCTAGGGAAAGGAGTGAGGAGAGATAAGAGGATGGGATCCAAACCAGTATTTAGCAATGAGGGAGGCACTGTGGGACTGGCGATGTGAAGGCAGAGTAAGGATGGAGAGGGAGGAACTGAGGGAGCACTTATGAGTATGTTGGGGAGAGCTGGTAGTGAAATGGCAGAAGGCATTGCAGAGAGTATCCATTATGGAAAGGGAAGAGGAGGGGTCGGTGCCATAAAACATATCCACATAGTCGAAGACTGGGAGAACCAATTTGGTGACCCACTTCTAGCAGACCTGAAGGGAAAGGCAGTCCTTGTTGTAATGGAGACAGCTCCTCCCCCAGCAACTACCAGCAGATCTCCATCCTCCCCCAACTCTCCAAAGCATTAGAACAATAGTGGCAGACCAGCTCCCAGAATACCTGGCCAAACATGACATTATGTGCAGGAGCAGCATGATTCCCACTCGGGCCACAGTACCACCACAGCTCTCCTGGAGTTCTCCAATCTCCTGCACTCTGCCTTGGACTCTGGCAACCTTGCTGGATAACTGTATTTATTGACCTCTCCAAAGCCTTTGACACTGTCTGACATCCCCTCTTGCTTGACTCCCTTCTCCAACTCGGTCTCTCCCAAGGTCCCTCTCCTGGTTCAACAGCTACCTGTCCTCCAGGTCCCAGTGCATTAAAATCCACAGCACCCCATCCAACACTCGGCCTGTCCACTCTGGTGTTCCCCAGGGCTCCATACTGGGCCCTCTTATCTTCAGCCTCTACCTTAACGTGCTACCCAGCTCCTGTGCTGGTAGGGTCCTTCTCTATGCAGATGATGCCGTTCTTTTTGCTTCACTCCCAAACCCTGCCTCTCTACAGGTCTCTCTCTCCAGCACTCCTTCAACCAGACAGTGCATTGGTTCATAGACCACAGGTTGGTCATCAATCTAAAAAAAAAAAAAAACTGTGCTGTTCGCCCACCACCAAAGCAAGGCCAGAAACACTCCCCCTCCAGATACTTTCCAGCACTCTGTACCCCCTTGAACAAGTGACTTCATATAAATACCTGGGAATTACCTTTGATCCTGCCCTTACCTTCCACTCCCACATTAGCACCCTCTCCTCTGCCATGAATGCACGGATTGGCCTATTATACCGCCATAGAGACTGCCTACCCCCCCCCCGGCACTCCAGCTGGGTATCACTTCCTCAGTTCTGTCCCTTGTGGACTGTGGCCTTCCAATCTATGCAACCACAGACAACACTGCACTTAATAAGGTCCAAATGTCCATCAATAAGGCCTGCAGGCTCCAGACCGGTGCTGACAGATGCACACACCACTCACTATACTCCGTTGCCAACGTGCTTAACTTTAAGGAGGGGCTCCTCTACCAATCATGCCTACTGACCAAAAAAATACTCCTTGGTCTCTCCCCTCCTTGGGTGACCTCCTCCCTCCACTGTGCTACCCATGCCATCTCTACCCACAGTGCCTGCAAGTCCACCCTCCTGGTCCCTAGAGCTAGGACCTCACTTGCACAATAGTCCTTTCGCTACAGGGCCCCATCCTGGTTTATCTCCCTCCCTGCCACTATCACCAACCTCCCTAAAATTGGTCCATTCAAAATTGCTCTCAGGAACCACTTATTTGCCACTCACTGCTGTAGGTGTGCATAACCATTCTGGGTTCCTGTGACTTGTGGGCCCTCCTACCTGTGGGCCCAATTGCTAGTTCACAACCAACTATGACAGTGTCCCCTGGGACAGCTAATTTCTTCATCACTCCAGTGCACCGCTTACATTTCTCACACTAAATGCTACCACCTTGTATAGGTCAATGACATTATCTTGTGTAAATGTATGCTGTCATCACAACCTGTCTGCACAAATTTACTGTACTACTGTATTGGTACTGTAACTAAGTAATGATGTATCTATGTAACCCTGTGATTGTCCATGGAACTATGTAACCTTCTGATTGTCTCTGTACACTTGACGAGGAGCCTTTGAAAACGAGTCCATGACTCAAGGATTGTAATTCCAATATGTATAAATAAATAAATAACTAATGCAGGGCACGGAGTTTGGCATGGATGGCATTGATGTAGGCTGAGAAGTCAAGCATACTATCAAGTCACTCACCAAGGTACTTGAATGCAGGGACAGCCACAAGAGGGTTGCCATCCTGCATGGAGAAGACATGTGAGGATGAGATCCTGGCCAGTTTTTAGCTGGTTCTGTAGGACATAGACACTGTCTTCTTGGGTGTTGTCCCTGAGATGGCTGACATGGAACCAGCGCAGTATGTTTTGGAAGTTGTGCTGGAGTGGACCTTACACAGAACTTATGATTGTTCATATTGTTTACATTGTATCCTTGTTTAGGTTGTATGGTTTGTCATGTTTGATTGTTTGTATGGTATGCTTGTTTAGGCTGTATGGTTGATTGTATTGTTTGTAATGTTTGATTGTACTGTGCAATTGTTTATAATACTTGTTTTCTGGTTGCTTCAACTGTTTGTAGAGTATGACTGTAATATTTACATTGTATGATTGTTCGTTTTTATTTACTATGAGCCCCCTCTTAAAGGAGGGGCTTTTGCTCCCAATTTAGGCATCCCTTCCCCTCCCTCCTACCACCTCCCAGAGCTAGGACATTTTTTTTGTGCTCTGGGGGATGTTGGCTGCTGGACGCCTAAGGTGGCAGCAAGCAGTAGGTTTAGGGAGTATACAAGGGAGCAGACAGGAAGTTTTAGGGGTCTTTCCAGCCTGGGGCTGGAGAGGGGTAGCTAGAGGTGCAGGGATAGGTGAAAAAGCAAGGGAGCTCGGTGGTCTAGTTGGGCCAGTGGGGAGACTCCCCCCCAGTGTAGACAGGATGCCTTTCTCAGCATTGTGGTGATGAGAAGTTGGGGAAATAGAGCTCCTTGGGGGAAGTATGGTTAGCCAGGTCCTGCGTCATCGGGGATAGGGAATGTAGGTGGCCATGTGGGGCCAGAAAAAGTAGGAGCCCTTAGAGACCCCTGTAAAGTGTGTTTTTCTGGGCTGCCAGGGCTGTGAGGGCAGTGGCAGGGCCTCCACAGAAGGGAAGCCGGTGGCATTGGTTTTCCCCTCGCACCTGGTGTGGCAGGGCAGCATAGGTGTGTAGAGGTAGCTGGGGGGCCCTTCGCCCAAATATGGGACCTGCTTAGAGGGGCAAATCCTGGGGCACCAGTACATGAAGACCAGTTGAGTCACAGGTCAAAAGACAGGCCTTTAGGGGTAGCTCTCGGTCGGAGCTTAATACAAGCCCAGGATGTGCTAAGGGGATGTGGGCCTGGCAGGGATTCCCCATAGAAGGGACAGCAGAAAGCAGAATGAATCTGGGCCAGAAATTCTGAGAAGACAGGTTGTTTGGAGGGGCCTGGGTGGCAGCAGTACTCAGGGTCTCCTCAGTGGCAGGACAGCCAGTAGTACAGGGCTAGAGTGCTGAAGCAGGGCTGGGTTTTGGGGCTGCTGCATTAGGGGGCTGTGAAGATGAGATGAGAGGCTGGGCAAAAGGAGGGATCAGGTACTGAAATGGTAGCACCAGTCACGGAGCCAAGCACGAGTGAGTTACAGGGCCTGGGTCGTAAGAACAATGGCCAGCACCCAGGTGTCCAGGTAGAGGAAGCATCCCACTTTCCCACACCAGAGTTAGGGTGATGACCAGTGCCAACATGAGAGTGGGTAATGCAGCGGTAAAGAGAAAGTTTTGGCTTACCAGATCCAGAGAGCCATGACATTTAGGGAGTTGGGAGGTCCTTGGGTAAAGCATCCAAGAGAGAGAGAGAGAGAGAGAGGGAGGGAGGAGAGAGGAAGGAGGGAGGAAGGAGAGGGAGGGAGGGAGGGAGAGAGAGAGAGAGAGAGGAGAGAGGGAGGGAGGAGGAGGAGAGAGAGAGAGAGAGGGAGGGAGGGAGGAGGGAGAGAGAGAGAGGGAGGGAGAGGGAGGGAGGAGGGAGAGAGAGAGAGAAAGAAAGAATCCTTGTTTGTTACTGCCTTAAATCTGTTATAGTGTATGGCAGAATGCTGTTCCACATGGAAATCCATGCCTGGAACAGCATTGTTGTGCTGCACTCAGTGCATCATGATCTTGCTGTGCTGCACTGAGTATGTCACCGGTGCAGCACAAAAAGATCAAACGCATGTGCGCATGCGCAATATTGGGCCACGGCGGGGACAATGGACAAGGGACAGAGGAAACAAGCAGCACTTGAATAAACCGCGCCAAGAAGGTACTTCACATACTATTAAAAACTTGTCTGGACTCACCATACACTACAAAAGATTGTCTATGGTGAGTCATTCACAGACAGGATATTCTCTGATCTCGGGGTCTCCATGTGAACAGACGACCTCTTGAGCTTCGCTGTCAAGGTCTAGCATTGCCATGGAGACCTCTCGATCAAGACTATCCTTGTTGTGAATGACTCCCCATAGACAATCCTCTATGTTTTTGCAACTCTACATGTCCAGTCAGCATGTGTGTAAAAAGGTTTGATTAGCCCCATGGAGCTGCTTTATTTATTTGTATGAAGTATGTGACCCCTACATTGCTGGGAATAGTTTGCTATGCAGGAGTGAAATGAAAAAAAGCTAGTTGGGAGAAGAATAGCAGTGAGGTGCTTTATGTAACTAAGGGGGGAGTTAATGGAATGGAAACCATGTTCCTCTTTCCCGTTTCTTTGCAGCTTAATTAATTTCTCATAAATTTGATTCCAGATGAAATTTCCACCCAGCCTTTGTCGGGACAGACGGGCTCTGGGGGCTCCAGAGATTCAGTGATGTGTAGTGTGGAGTTCCTGGTCTGGTATTGCCAGCATTCGGGAAGAATTCCGATTCGACGGGAGAATTGGAGAGTGCACAGGCGATTGAAGATGCCAGTAAGGTGGGCCACATCTTTCCTGCCTTGTTAAGGGAGTGCATTGTCTGGGTGACTTAGCGTTTAAGGTGGCCCCCTCCTAAGGCCCCCGGAAGATCTGTGATGTATATGCCTCCTAGATGGGGGCCGGGGGGGGGTTACATTACATTGTACTATTGTTTGTATTGTATTGTACAGTACGGTATGAGAAAGGCTACAATAAGTTTATAGTGTATGGTGGAATGCTATTCAGCATGAAAATCCATGCTTAGAACAGCGTAGTTGTGCTTTACTCACTCCGTCATGATGGCTGTTGTGCTGCACTCAGTGTGTCAGTAGTGCAGCACAACAAAATGGAATGCTGTCTCACACTTCAGAGCAGCCCTTGAGAAGCAGTTGCTATTGTCTGCCTTGTTGCCTCAGTGTTTTAAGCTAGTGTCCGAGGAGACAGCAGTAGTGGTCAACAGCATCAAGCCCCTCCAGAAAAAGTATCAGTAAACTAATGAAATCACGCAAAACATGTAATTACAATGTCTTCCACATCCACCAATCAGCCACAATCCGACTGCGAAAGATTCACAAGGAACAAGAAAACATCAGAACACCGAAGCTGTTGTGTGTAAAGCGTAACTGTAGTATCTTTTTTTCCATGTGAATTGTAACCGTAACTGCCCATACACTATAAAAAGATTGTGCTGAGCAGTCATATACCAGGTTATTTTGATCTCGCTGATTTCCTTGGTAATAGAGGACTTCAAGCTTCGCCCGAGATCTTCTGTTACCAAAGAAATGGCTCAATACAAGAATAATCTGGTTGTGTATGACTGCTCATACACAATCCTCTATGCTTTTACTTGCATAAGGAATCTATGATTAAAAAGTGATTGTACCACTTCTTCCTGGCTCTGAATTGAAAACTCCACGTAATGCTCTTGCACGAAGTGATAGCTGTACACAGGGTACTGATTCTTGGGACGCTGATCACTGATTGCCTGAAATTATGTAAGTGATATATTAAGGAGGCAGAAAGCACAACTGGAGGACAAACACTTAAACTGATGAAAAAGCGGGAAGGAGCATAGCGCTGCGGCTCACACTTTATGAGCAGGAGTAACACAGGATTCTACCTTACGATAACTATGATTTTCCTAGTGACTATCTGCTCAGCCATGAGGGTGTGCGAACTTCAGGCACTATCCTGGAAAGAATCCATGGGGAAAGGATAGATCTTATGACCATTCTGTCCTTTGTCCCTAAGGTGAACATGACCTTTCACAGGTCACGGGGCATTATTCTGCCCATGTACTACCCTCATCTGGCATTATCAGAGGACAGGGGCCTTTCATATGCTAGAGTGCAGATGTCAGCTATGGAGATATTCCCAGAGAAACTGCAATATTAGAAAGAAGAGCACAAAGTAAATTGTCATACCAAGAGTCACGTCTGACCATCAACATCCTCAAAATGACAGTAATATTCAAGGGTCTGCAGTACTTCAGGTGCTACATCATTCGCACCGCTGTAAAGATCAGAAGCAAAAGTCTATCCCATTACATTCTTGTTATTTGTTTTACTTTAATTGTTTAGTTTTTAAATATCGTTTTTGGATAAAGCATTTTCCCCTAGCTAATCTGTTAAACATGTGTCAATCTGCTCTTAATTTGAGACCTTTTGGGGGTACTCTGCTCGTTATTAAAACTTGCTCAACAAAAGTTGATCCTCATGCTTTCCCTGCCTCTGCAACTTTATTACGGAATAGCTTGCCTGAGGGTTTAAGAACCGATTGCTCTAAAGAATGTTTTAAACGAAAATTGAAAGAATGGTTGCATGCTTTGAATGTTTGTAAATGCGTTTAATATTTATTGTGTTTTTCTTTTCATATGTTTTATATATTGTTGTGCTCAGTTTGGACCTGAAAAAGGGCTTGTCCCAGTGTCCTTACCCAAACAACAAAATAAAGCAAACAAACAATCAGGTGTCTGTTGTGTATATAAACAAGCGAGGGGGAAAAGAACCCCAGGTATAATAAGGGAAGCATAGAAACAGAATTTAACAGTGGATAAGGACTGCTTGGCCCACCTAGTCTGCCCAATTTCCCCCAACCTCCTGTAACACCGCAGACCCTACTTGATCTATGGTTTTACCCCCTTCCCTACCACTAAGGTTCCTTTATGCCTATCCCATGCATTCTTGAATCCCAGTACCATTTTTGCTCCACTGCCTCCGCTGGGAGGCTGTTCCAGGCATCCACCATTCTTCCTGTGAAGAAGTACTTCCTCACATCTCCCCTACGTCTACCCCCTCCAGCCTCATAGCATGACTCCTTGTTCTTGAGCATCTTTTTCTCTGACAAATGCTTTCCTCTTGAACCTTATTTGTACCCATGAGGTATTTGAGTCTTATTTCCCCCCCTTTCCTCCAGGGTGTACATATTCAGGTCCGTTAGTCTCTCCTCATAGGGCTTGTGATGCAGACCCTGTGCCATTTTAGTTGCCTTCCTTTGGACCGCTTCTACTCTGTCTATGTCCTTCCAGAGATGTGGTCTCCAGAACTGAACACAGTACTCTAGCTGGGATCTCACCAGTGATCTATAAAGCAGTGGCACCACCTCTCTTTTTGCTGGTGATACCCCTCGCCATGCACCCCAGCATCCCACTAGCTCTCTCCACTGCCTTGTCACACTGTCTGGCCACTTTCAGATCAACAGATACGATTACCCCCAGGTCTCTTTCCTGAGTGGTGGTCATTAGTACCATTCCTCCTATTTTGTACTCCACCCCTGGGTTTCTGTGCCCTGAGTGCATGATTTTGGATTTGTTCACATTGAAACTTAGTTGCCATACCCTTGACCACTCTTCTAGCTTTCTTAGATCTCTATTCATTTTTTCCCACTCCCTCCCCCAGAGCATCGACCCTACTGCAGATTTTAGTGAAATTAGCAAAGAGGCTTTCATTCCCTTCTAGCCCCTCTGCAATATCACTAATAAAGACATTAAAGAGGACCGGTCCCAGTACTGATCCCTGTAGCACCCTGCTGGCCACCCTCCCTTCCTCGGAATGAACTCCATTTACCACCACCCTCTGTCTCCTGTCTCCTAACCAATTTCTTACCCAGTTTACCACTTTTAGACCCACTCCTAGACTTCCCAGTGTGTTTACAAGTCTCCTATGTGGGACGGTGTCAAATAGGGCTGGGCAGACTGTTCCGCCCAAAATCCGAACCCCCGAATCGAACCCGGTAACCACAGAGCTGGATAAATACGGGCTTCACTGCAGAAGTCTGGTTCTGGTCCGTGGTAAGCCACAGGGCATGTCTTTCCTCGCGTGTGTTGACTGTTGCCATAGGGATGCCATCTGCATGCTTGCTTCACATACAGGCAGCCAGCAGCATCCAATCAGGCAACAGTTATGTGATGCTGCCAGGGGAAAGTCATGTGACAAACTCACTCATGGTATATAACCATGGTGAGTGCGCAATATGGCGGAGAGGTGCAGCAGGCACAGGTGAGGAAGGAGTGGGGAGTGTTGAGTGGTGCGCTACTACACAGTTGGAGGAAGGAGCCAGAGGGGTAGGGTTGCCACCTATCTGGTTTTAGACCGGATAATCCAGTTTTTAGGGTCCTTATCCAGTCATCCAGTTTTGATTAAATATAGTCCGGTTTCTGGGCCATTTTGAGTGCCCATATACTCCTAAAACTGCTGTATCAAATCAGTCACTCTTTTGGCTGCATTGCATGTCCAGGTTACAAAGAAGTTCTGATGTAATTCAGACCTGCCTTTGTCTGTGAAACCAGTCTGTCTGGGAGGTGTAAAGTATGGCCATTAAGATCATTAGCAGTAAATTAACCTATTCTTTTCCACGCTGAATTGTAAGTGTGATCTTTTACTGCTATGACAGGAAATAGCTTTTACACCTTTATGTGCTCTCATGTGTTTCTTTTTGTTTGTCCTACATTCTGGTATGTTTTAGACCAATTTTTGTTAAATTAATAATCTAACTTTTATTGCCTTTATCACTACATCTGCTCTAATTTTTTGTATTACCTGAACATTCCATGATATTAGTTACACGTTTACAGGTCATTCAGATAAACAGCATGGAATGGTGCGTCTGACATTGTGGAATGTCTTAGAAATATGAAAAGATACAGTAGTAGCTGTTGAGGTAAAGGGGGACACAGTGCAGTATTAAGGGTACCACAAGCACCAATAATTAAGTTATCAAACATTGGTCAAAGCATATCAGAATACATGACTGACGTGGAAAGGAAAATGGGAGAGTGTTTAAAAGAAGGTTGAGCAATAAGATGTGAAAGAGCTTTGCACATCCAGCAGACCTGAATTTGATTCCTATAGCCTCCACTTGCATACTGTGTGGCCCTGAGCAAGTCACTTAACCTTCCTGTGCTCCTGGGTCACTCCTGTAAAATGAGCTACGGAGCCTATGGGAGTTAACCTGGTTGCCAAAGAATAAAAATAAATAACTGAATAAATAAATCAAACAAATAACAGCATAAAAATGATTTCCTAACACTACTAATGTCTATTCCAACATTACAAATGACTTTGGAGGAGCAGTGATATACTCGCCAGTCATAAAAAGGGGGTGGAGCCAGAGGCAGAGTTTGGGGTGTGGTTTAGCATCTGGTCTTTACCTCAACCAAAGGTGGTGACCCTACAGAGGGGAGGATTTTGTTTTGTAGTTCTTGGGTTGTGGCTGTGGCTGGTGACAGACAGTACACTTGCCAGAGGGCATTGAGAGAAAAAAAGAGAGAGACTAAGAGAGAGACTTACTGGGGAGTGAGGGCAGAGAGAAAGTCAGGGGAGGGAGAGGATCTGATGGAGAGAGAGTGGGTAGAGGTCGATTAGAGGAGAAATGAAAAAATAAAGAAACAATACAATACATCTTCTTGACCTGTGTGGGCAAGTTAGCAAAATAACACATTGCTGACTTTCTGTTTGTTCAATAACTTCTATCCAGTGGAGAAACAGACAGAGAGAGACTACTGGGAGCCAAATAGAAATTACAGTCACAGAAATCACAACTAAAGAAACTAATCTTGGCCTCAATGT
Organism: Neoceratodus forsteri; assembly: GCA_016271365.2. NCBI lineage: Eukaryota > Metazoa > Chordata > Ceratodontiformes > Ceratodontidae > Neoceratodus > Neoceratodus forsteri. The sequence continues at coordinate 83,339,722 of CM028136.1, forward strand.
AGCTGTGTACAGGGCAGGCTGGCAAAATAAATATTTGACTTATTTGTTTCATTCAGAGAAGAAAGAGACAGAGAGAGACTACTTGGGGCCAAATAATACAGTCAAAGAAATCACAAACAACACAATACAATATACACATTTCCATATTGCCATTCCCTCTCCCCTCCTTTGCCTTGGTCCTTCCTTTATTCTTGTTCCATCCAGAGGAGCCACCGGGGGGGGAGACAGACGGAGGGGAGGGAGGAGAGTGAGAGTGAGTGAGAGAGAGGACCAGTCCCAGTACTGATCTCTGAGGCACCCTGCTGGTCACCACCCTCTGTCTCCTGTCTCCTAACCAATTTTTTACCCAGTTTACCAGTTTCTGACCCACTCCTAGACTTCCCAGTGTGTTTACAAGTCTCCTATGTGGAACGGTATCAAATAGGGCTGGGTAGACTGTTAAGCCCGAAAACCAAACCCCAAATCGAACACAGTAACCACAGAGAGGAGAGAGAGAGAGAGAGAGAGAGAAGAGAGGAGAGTGGGGGGAGGGTAGGGAGAGGAGAGGAGGAGAGAGGGGAGAGAGGAGATGGTGAATGAGAGGAGGGTGGGGAGAGGAGGAGAGGAGAGGAGAGGAGAGGGTGAGAATGAGATGGTAAGGGAGGGATGAGGGTGAGGGGGAGAGGAGGAGGAGAGGAGGGGAGAGAGGAAGGAGAGAGGGGGAGAGAGAGAGAGAGAGAGAGAGAGGAGAGAGAGAGAGGAGAGAGAGGGAGAGAGAGGGGAGAGAGAGGAGACAGAGGTGAGGGTGAGGGGGAGGGGAAGAGGGAGAGACAGAGACTACTGAGGGGCAAATAATGCAATCACAGAAATCACAAAAATAAATACATTCCTTATTATTGTTGCTGGTCCATCGAGAGGAACCAAGAGAGACATAGAAAGAGCGAGACAGAGAGAGCCTTGGTGGCCTGGTGGGACTATGAATTACAGAGCAGGCAGGCAAAATAAATCTTTGACGTTGTACTTGTTCCATCCAAATGAATCATTACAGAGAGAGACAGACAGAGAGAGAGAGAGAGAGTACTGTGGGCCAACTAGAATTACAGTCACAGAAATCACAAATACTATTTTAGTTTAGTTGCCGTATTGGTCCTTGTAAGAACAGATCCAGAAGCAAATGGTTTAATACCTTTTATTCAACCAACTTAAACGTTTTAAAAAAACAAAGCGCCTACGCTTTGAACCACCCAAGTCCTTCTTCGGAAGCTTATGACAGTTATTTAGAAAACCTAGTGTGAGCAACTGTTTCACATATTCATACAATATACAATCTATCTGGAGGCATTTTCCCAGTTATGCACTCAACTAGTTACTATATTCCATAAACCTAAAGGTCTTCAGCGCTGTAACATGCTATTATACAAGATAATATCAATTGTCAGAATAGGAGCCAAATTAAAAAACAAACTCGTGGACTTCCGGTGACGTCATGAGCGGATAGGCAGCTCAAACGCGAGGCTCCCCTGCGGTCTTACTAAAACAACTTGATTAACATTGGTAAATCCCTCTAAAACAACTTCTCTGAATCAATACAGTATTCTACAATGCCTAAGAAGTGAGGGGCAGATAAAACAGGGCCCGCTACTCAACCTGATGGCGATAGATCCCGGGTCGAGGAATCCGACAGCGAGGACTCGCAGATCTCGTCGCCCTCCTGCCATAGTACATCACAGGCCGATCACATCCCTCATGAAATCTTACGGAGGTAAATGACCCAAATGCTTTCAGAAATCCGCGAATTCCGGAAGGAAATGCGATCTACTGTGGCAGCGTTAAGAACCAATTTCAATAAATTGGAAAAAAGGCAAGATGGAGCTGAGGAACAACTTACAGCAACTGACAGGAGAGAGGACAATGCAGAAAGGGCTATTACTCAATTGCACACCCACATCCAGGCCCTGCAAGAGCGTGCCGAAGATGCGGAATGCAGAAACCGACGTAATAATTTTTGGCTGTCGGGGTTGCCGGAGGGCGCTGAGAGTGCTGATTTTATCCGCTACATGCAGAATTTGCTGAAAGAGATCCTTTCCCTGCCTGACAACCTTACTCTGGAAATGGAACGAGTCCACCGTACGCTGGGACCTAGACCCCCTGCAGGTGCTCGCCCCCGGATGATCCTCCTCAAGTTTCTCCAACACCAGGAGAAGGAAACTGTCCTGCACACAGCGTGGAAGCAAGACAAAGTTCTTTACAAGACTCACCGGCTTTATTTCGAGAACGACTTTGCACCGGAGGTTATGGCTCACCGGAGGCTATATTTCCCAGTGATGAAGGCTCTCAAAAGTGCGGGAATTAGGTTTAGGTCCCTGTACCCGATGAAGCTCATTGTCTACTTTGTGGAGGGGCCTACTATATTTGAATCAGCAGCCGCATCGACAAAGGAGCTATGAACCAGGAAAATCGAGGTTCCACAACAGGGCACTACCGATACAGTCCCAATTGCTGCAAAATTGGCCCAGAAAGCATGGTCTACAGGACAGCGTGAGAATCGACACAGACAGGACGCCGAGGCCCTGCAGAACATTGTCAGCTCCCTGAAAATCGGCTTTCAAATGCAGCTAGGACTTGGACTGAATGCCCAGGAAACTGAAACCTGAAGAGTTGAACCGCAAGTATTATCAGAGGGTCTATTTGCTTCACCTGGGTATCCCCTCGGGACTTGTTTTCATACCATAAAAACTGTCAAAGAATTGAATAAAATGTTGAAGTTTATATTGCCTGGGGGAAGAAGCTAGGGACTAGATAAAGGATTCTTGGGGGGGGAGGGTTTCAGTAAAATGGCGCTATAAAAATTTGTTCCCGCACTTAAGCTGGGTAGCTTTTCCCAGTATCAGTGGATAGGCGGTGTCCCCTTCACGATTGCCGCTTGTCTGCTTGGCTTGAAAAATTGCAGCTGGCCCTTCCCCTACATCGGGCTGGATCGCCAATAGTTGGCCTCTGGCGGATGCGGGGGGACGGCCCGAGAATTAGACTAGAGCGGCGTCGTGGGGGATTGGCTTTCTGCTACCATAGGCGCAGATAACTTGCAGGCCAGTACTGAGTTTGCCATGTCCTGAACGAAGATTCTTCTATCCGAATGAGGGAATCTGCAGGAGAAAGTTGTGTATGCTACAGGGGCCGGCCTCCACCCACGATTGCCGAATGTGCCGTACAGAATGTCCTTGATGGCTAAATTGGAGGTGGAGTGGGTCTGGGCATGAGGTCTGTAACAGTGGAGGGGCTTTGTGGGGGAGGGAGGTAAATTGGTAATAGCAGCCTAGTATGTCTTTTGCCCCACGACGCTTGCAGAGGTGTGCACCACTTGTTGTCTCCGTGTTCTCTGGACTCTGGGGAATCGTGGCGATGGTGATGGGGCGGCCAGGGTGGACCTCCATGTCCGTTTCGGCAGGTGGGTGGGCGGAATCTGGACTGGCTGCTGGTGGGGTTCACTCGCCCCGTGGCTTGTCCCCGGCATTGTTGGAGTGCTGTAGTGGATGGTTGGTGGACGGGGGGTGAGCTCATCGTCACAGGGTCTGGCATCAGAGAAGGGGTGGGGGGGACCAGGAAACTAACCAGAAATACTAGTTGGGACGAGAGGGATTGGAGGACCAGTAGAAGCCCTCCCCTGTGAGTCCTTGAGAAGCCCCTTGATATTGATCGGATGCTGGGGCTGTCTGTGTAACGGGGGGAATGGGGCTGCGAACCTCAAACAGCCCGCAACTGCCGTGGGCTCAGATGTATCTCGGACTCGCAGCACACTTTCTCTCCCCTCGTGCATGGACTCCACGCAGCACATTCTGGCTTTTTCACCTGTGACCTCCAGACAGCGAGGGCTGCTTATTGGACTGACGGGTGCATGGATATGGACCCCCTAGGAGACAGATAGGGGTGGGGGTAGCTTGAGCTGGCACTCATTCCCAGTTTTAATCGGAAACGGGGTGGAGGAGGGGGGAAGAAGGGTAGCTCTTTGCACTATCTGAACCCCTAAGCTGTCTGAATGTCTATGAGCCAGCGGTGCGGTGACCTCTACTGGATTGTTGCCTGTGGACGGCACCTTACACAGGCTCCTGGAGAACAGAGGCAGCGAGCCTTGGGTCTGGCCCACTCTCAGGAGTTTTCTTGCAATCCAGCGGGATGGCATCAGCTGTTGGAATTGGATACCTCCGGGCTGTTGGGAGAACTACCGGATGTGGACGCGGGGGTGGGGGGGGGAATTAAGAGCGGTGAAGGGGAATTAGGAGCGGTGGGGGGGAAGGAATTAGAGTCCCAGTTTAAATAGGTTGATTCTTAGTATATCTAGGAACATTCATTAAGAAAGACAGTGGGTTTGTGATTGGGATGGGACGGGGAACTAGCAGTGGGGATATGAAGTGCAATTGATGGTTCTTTAATACTTCGTAGAGCCCGTGTGGGGAACAAAGATGTGCTAGAGATGTGGCCCCATGTCACCCAACATATAGGCTGAACCTGGGAACTAGGTTTAGATGAAGGCCCCACCTGATCTGTCTTATGGATCCACCAATGCTCAGGGCACCCTGAGCTCTCCTGAACTGGATCCAGGCCACATCGGCACACTCTGTGCATGGGATAATAGTCGACCCATATTTCAGGAACTTTGAGTCCTGTCTGGATGGCTTTACTCTCAGTACATGATTATATCCATGCTCCGACGCCTTACATTAAATAGTTGAGGTTGGAGAGCATACCCCAGCGGTATAGGGGCGCCCTTTAGGCGACCCCACCAGGCCCCTTGTAACAGTAAATACCCCATAGAGGTCGGTCAAAACCCATACGTGACACTAGATGGCCTCGACTCACCGCTATAAAGTGTGTGCCCCTCCCACATGATTGACTTCAGGGGAGGCACTGCCTCGCGGTTCTAGTCACCAACCTCCACTACCCCTTTTCCTCTAGGTACCTTGGTACCTAAGGTCCTTAAGTAAAAAAGGACTGCATAGGTAGGACTTTTGGTTCCTATCAAAGATCAGGGCTTGCCCAGATCTGTGGAAGTACCAACTGTTGTCTTAACGGCCATGTTGGCCAACTGGTTCCTTACTAGTTTCATGTCGTATGTATATGTAAATAGTTATATTGTCATTGTTGATGGTTTTGTGAATAGGTCATTGAACTCCTTCTGGTCTTTGCAGCAAAATATACGAATCTCCCGGGTATCCCATGGGGGGGCGGGGGACCCAGCACACCAGCGATCCACCCATCAGATGTGATGTACTCCCCAAAACTAAAATTGCTCTCTCTAAACTTAAATGGCCTGGTCTCTCCTATTAAAAGGTCGAAGACATTGACGTACCTCCACAGAACTAAAGCCGAAATTGTTTACCTCCAGGAAACCCATATGAATTCAGTGGAACATGCTAAATTAGCTAAACTAAGTAAAGGGCAGGCATTCTATGCATCCTATAAGGGCGGTAGAAGCAGAGGGGTAGCCATAATTATCTCACCATATACACCATATCATTCAGAACTAACTTGGTCGGATCTGGAGGGGCGAATGGTCCTAACCCGGGGAAGGCTTAACAATGAAGAAGTCACTTTAGCTAATGTGTACCTCCCACCTGGTATCACGGTTTCAAAACTGAGGCCCCTAATGGATAAGGTGGTGAAGTTTACCAGAGGCACCCTGTTGATGGCCGGAGACTTTAATTTAACTGCTGACCCAAACCTGAACTCCTCTAGAGGGAGGCCACAGAAACTAACAACAACTCAAACGTTTTTTAATAAGTTCGTCTCGGAGATTGGGTGGTGTGATATTTGGCGGAAACTACATCCGCGGTCAAGAAACTACACTTATTACTCCTCAGTTCATAATACATACTCCCGCATAGACTATGCCTACACACAAGTTGAAAAGCTGCATAATGTAAGTGATGCGCAACTGGGAGATATTTCCGTCTCGGACCATGCGCCCATGATTACACAATGGGAGCTGGGCCTTCAACCCAGAGCCACTCAATGGAGACTAAACCCATTTTAGTTATGGTCCAAAGAATTCAAGGAATTCATATCGGACAAGATAACTGAGATTATGGCTGACAACCCAGCCTCTGACACTTCCCCCTCGGTCCATTGGGACACAATCAAAGTAGTCCTGAGAGGATATATAATTAAATATGCAGCACAAAAGAAGAGACAGTGTGATGAACATAGGACCAATCTTGAAGAAACTCTTCATTTCCTACAGCAGGCACACCAACAGGGCGACAAATCTCTCCTTTCTCAGATACAACAAACCAAACAAACACTAGATAAACTCGCACTACAACAAACCGAAATAGCACTAGCATTTTTGAAACAGAGATTTTACGAAGTAGGGCAACGAGCCACACGAATGCTTGCATACCAAGCCCGCAGACAGAAGAAAGGTGCAACAATAGTTACCATACGGCACCCAGTGACAGGCCAACCACTTTCTAAAACATATGACATTGCCGGAGCCTTTCTGACGTATTATAGAAACTTATATACCCCAGAATCCAATCCCTTTTTAGACAATCTAACATCATATATTGAGAAGCTTACCCTACCGACTCTTACGGATAAAAGTAGAGACTCTCTTATCAGACCTATAACAGCAGCCGAAATAGCCCATGCCATAACCAACTCCAAATCCCAGAAAGCTCCAGGACCCGACGGATATGGGTCAGAGTTCTACAAACTTACAAAGACTCAGATCCTTCCTACTCTTTTTAGTGTTTTTAACTCTCTATTAGAGGGTAACTTACCTCCAGAATCTTGGTCCTATGCAACTATCTCTGTGATTCCTAAGCCAGGGAAGAACCCTCAGGAATGCGCATCATACCGACCAATTTCAGTATCAAATCAAGATTACAAACTGTTCATGGCTATATTGGCCACGCGCATTGACCAAATCCTACCTGCTTTAATACACAAAGCCCAAACAGGCATTGTTAGGGCCCATACTACCACTGATAATATCAAGTGTACTCTCTACCTTGTGAACCAAATGAGCCATATGGGGACACCAGCAGTACTGATTAGTCTAGACGCCGATAAGGCCTTTGACAGAGTGGCCTGGCCTTTTTCGTATTCAGTCCTGTGCAAATTTGGTTTCCCCTATGACCTTATTCAAGTTTTACAAAATATATACTCCACCCCCCGGGCCTGTGTGAGAGTGAATGGGCACCATTCTGAATACTTCCAACTCGGGAGAGGCACCCGACAAGGATGCCCACTATCCTCGTGACTATTTGCAGCAGTCATAGAACCCCTAGCGCAACAAATCCGAGATTCCCCACAATTACAAGGAGTCTATTTTGGGGACACGGAACACCGAGTTGCTTTATACGCAGATGATATACTCCTATATCTCCAAAATCCGGAACAATCTATACCAGAGATACGTTGAATCTTAGATTCCTATGGTATAGTGTCAGGTTATAAACTTAACCTAACTAAGACCGAAATACTCACATTTAATTATGGCCCCACACAGAGGACTGTAGAAAGTCTTCCCGGCAGATGGAACCTGGCAAAACTAAAATACTTGGGCATTTACATACCTCAGGAGAGGTCAGACTATTACAAGTACAACTACTCTCCATTTGTGGCACAATTAAAGCAAGACCTTCGAACGTGGTCTGTCATACCATTAAGCCTCTCACGACGAATTGAACTCATTAGGATGATAACCCTCCCTACAGCGCTATACCTTTTTCAAAATGTCCCGTTGTCAGTTCCCCTAAAAACCTTCAAAGAAATTAACCGCACAATACAGAATTTTGTGTGGGCAGGGTGTAGAGCCCGAGTAAACCTCAGGGTATTATCCCTCACACGGGATGATGGGGGACTTGCCCTTCCGGACTTAAAATGCTACCAACAGGCGGTAACCATGGTTAATGTTATGGCTAGACAAAATAAGAAGGCACTTCCACACTGGATGGAAATGGAGAAGGTGCTTCTTAATGATGCAAAATACCTTCAGATACTATACCTGCAAACGTCAGGAGATTCGGCCAACTTAACCACTAACCCCTGGTTGACAGCTCAATTTTGAAATTGGAAGTCTTTGAAAAAATCTTCCGGACTATCACCCTACCTACCACTAATATCCCCAATCCAGACACTCCCAGATTTTCCCCCCAACGCCTTGGACTCTGGGTTTGGTGCATGGGACACTCACGGGTTAAGATTTCTGCCACAAATAATGGCACAAGGGAGACTATGGACCTTCGCAGAAATCCAGGCAAAATTTCATTTGCCTCACACAGATTTCTACCGATACCTACAACTTCGACACTATGTAGACGGCCTGCCACCCCCTTACAAAATCCTGAAACATACCCAGCACTAATACAATGTCAAATCTCACTTAACAGTTCAGGGAGGCAGGAACACCTGATCTCCCTCTACCATCAATCCCTGAACACACAAGGGGACGTCCTCACCGAAAATATTCATGCACAATGGCGCAGGGAATCTGGCTACCAGCTCAACATTGCAGACTGGAGGGTGGTCTGCGGCCAGGCTTCCAGGGTCACGAGCTCACATCAATGGCGAGAATATGCCTGGAAGGTACTAATCTGTTACTTTAGATTCCCCTCGATCACTAAACACTATACACCGAGTAAAACAGCGGATTGCTGGAGAAAATGTGGAGAACAGGAAGCCAACCTGACTCATATTATGTGGGTCTGTCCGGCTCTCTCCAATTACTTACAACAGCTTGAGATACAGCTGCGGGAGCTTATCGACCCAAAATTTCAGCTGACACTGGAGATGTACATGTTCCTCATAATACCTAAGCCCTATCGGGGACCAAATACCAGGTACCTCCTTTCACTACTCCTCACAACAGCTAAAAAGGCAATTACCAAGCACTGTCTATCAACTGAAGTCCCGACCATCCGGGAGTGGTGGGAAATCACTAGGCAAATTCATAACCTGGAAAAAATGACACACAATCTAAATGAGCGTGGGGAACTTTTTTCTGTGAGATAGACACGATGGCAGCTATATTATATGTTAAAAGACCTCACTTTTGTGCCTTAGGAATATGGTTCCAGAGATGCCCTGGTTGCCCTAAATCCAAGGACTGTACCCTTCCATTGCAGGTCCTGGGGTCTGGTTTCCCCCTTCCCCTCCGTGGCTGGAGCCCCTACGACAATTAATTTGGGAATATGGATTTGCATGACTTAATTAGGAAAGAAAAGATGAAAAGTAAATAGTTTGATGTCCTACTGACCAACTCATAATTCAATGTAAGTTATTAGGCCTATGGTCTTTTAAAAATTAAGCAAAATTAGGCTGTAACCCACATGGGAGCAACAAACCTGTTGAAATAATTGTGATACCTGTTGTCGAGTGGACTGGAAGTTCTTCAAAACTGCTTGTATTACTTGACCAGATGCAAATGTATTGTGTAAAATCAAAACTGATGATCTGTATGTATATAAGTTAAAATATGAATAATAAAAAGAAAATTAAAAAAAAAAAACTCATCAAGGAACCCTAAGAAAATGAGACCATGCATCCTAATATGTTAAGGGTTCAATATGTACCAGTCACTATCACTGTACTGCTCTAGCTAGGCAACCAAGGTGGCTTACTACAAGGAGCAATTGAAACATAACTGGGGCATTAGGAAGCAATTCTGGGATAACATTAAGGAGCTGCTGGGCAGGGAAGATAGAAGGCACCCCTCCAAGCACAACTTAAATGGCACCCCCACCCTAGATCTACACACAATTGCTGAAGCCTTCAATGTGGCCATTTCCAACCTCAGTTCTGTCCTCTTGCCCAGCTACCTTGACCCCCCCACAACACCTGCCCAAAGTCCGAGATAATTTGACCCATCCAAATTTTTACTTCAAGTGTGTCACAACCAGGGAAGCTAGGACCTACATTACTAAGGTGCTGGGTAAAACCAGACTTGGTAGTGACTCACTTGACATGAAATTGGTGGAAGTTGGCTTGGACGAGTTGGTGGTTCCCATCACCAAGATCTTTAACAAGTCTCTCACCCTGGCAAAATTCCCTGCAGCCTGGAAGGTAGCTCTAGTCACCCCTGTCTTAAAAAGTGGGGACCGGTCTTGCACTGCTAACTATAGACCAATATCTACCCCCCCAAGGCGCTTGAAAGGATCGTGGCTGACCAGGTCACGGAGTACCTTAAGAAGTACAGTCTACTGTGCCCACAACAGCACAGATTCCATCACTGCCATAGCACAGCTAGGGCCTTAGTTGAATTCACAGACTACGATCACAAGACCTTGGATGGGGGCAGCCTGGTGGGATCTGTCTTGATAGAGCTCACTTAAGCCTTTGATATGGTCAACCATCACATCTTGCTTAAAAAGCTTCAGCACCTCAGGCTAGCCTCTGAAACCATCACCTGGTTCCAGGATTATCTATCTAACAGAGCAAAGAGTGTAAAAATTGGAACAGCTATTTCCTTATCTAGGGATATAATACTGGGTGTCCCACAAGGGTCTGTACTGGGTCCCCTCCTCTTTAGCCTGTTCACCAACAGGCTTCCAGAGGCCTGCAATAGCAAGATTATTCTGCATGCAGATGATGCTGTCATCCTTAGTAGTAGTACACAGCTTCAGCACCTACAGGATGATTTGCAGTACTCATTTCACAGCTTGGAGGAATGATTCAGCTCTCAGAAATTGCTTCTCAACTACAAGACGACGAAGACGATGCTGATAACTACTCACCAGCACAAGAGATCTCTTCTGTCCCTTACTATCACTAACAACAAGGCTGTGCCACTCAAGCAGGTCAGCTCTCTTAAATACTTGGGCGTGATCATTGATGACACCCTCTCTTATGCGCAGCACATCAATCAGGTCATCAAAATGGTGAGCACCAAACTTGGAGCTCTCTACAGGCACAGACAGTACCTAACTCCTGAGGCACTCAGGTTGGCAGTCTCCTCTTCCATCTTGTCTGTTATTGACTATGGGCTTGTGGTCTATGGGTCGGCATCAGACACTGCACCAAAACAAGTAAGCACGGCCCTCAACAAGGCCTGCAGGCTGGCTGTAGGAGCTGATAATCTCCTACACACCTGCTCCCTCTATGAGCGCACTAACTGGCTCAGTCTTGCCAGCAGAATCAAATACCAAACGTGCATGCTTGGCATGAAATATCTCCTAGGTAAAGCTCCATTGGCCTTCAAATAACTGCTCCGGTGAGGTAGATCCGGCTACCGCACTAGAGGGCAGACTCGCAGCCCACTTGCTAGCCGCTCCAAAAAAAGGCATGTAGCCAATGGTCCTTCACATACAGGGCTCCTTCTTGGCTAAATGAGATCCTAACACGCCTTTTACTCATTAATAGTCTCCCTGTCTTCAAGGGGGAACTAAGACGTCACCTTACCAAGGCTGAGGTATGTAGTTGCAGGTAACCTGTAGTGCTAGAACCGAGTAGCTTAGAGTTAGCCTGCTCCTGGGATGCATTCTACGATTTGCTACCCTACTGCCCAGTAACCCTGAGTTTAAACTCCTACTTACCACTACTACTTGCCAGCCCTCGAACTTGAGCCTTCCATAGCCACAGCCTGTCGATGAGCCTTCTACCTACTGTCCTTAACTCAGCACTCTGTTTTAAGTTCCTCCCCTGCCATTGACCCTGCACAAATGTGACTGTCTCAAAGCATCTGTCTCCCCCCTCAGCTTATTCTGTGTATGGTCTTCCCTCACATTGCTCTCTAGTATGCTCCTACTGGGTCAGTCCTGCACAGGAAATTATCCCCCCCCACCCTTGATTTGAATTAAGGACAAAGCCTCCTCTTGGCTGCATTAACATACAGGGTGTGAAAGTCTATTTTGAGTCTCTCCCCTCCTGACTTTATGTGAAATAACGACAATGCCTCCCCGGCTGCTTTACCACCTGATAAATTAGTTCCTTAAACCCACAGCACTCACCATATACCTTGGGCTGTACTAACTGCAGTATGTACCTTTAGATGAGATAGCTTACAATTGTAAATAGACCAATTGCTGTTATTTCTTGTATTTTTTGTCTCTGTACTTGTGCACCCATTCTCTGTAACTACTTTTCTGTGTTGTCCTCCTGTCAAGACATAGAACCTTTGAAAAAGAACATTTTGTTTAAAGGTTATGTCCGAATGAAGAAATAAATAAAAAAAAAAATAAATGAAAACTATAATATAACCCAATGAATTCAGCCTGTCAGAGACCCCAAAGTAAATGAAATCATGATGCATCTCAAGATGTACAGAGTTCAAAAATGTGACAGTATATAATCCAACTATATGTACAGTAACAGTCTAGGAATATGAATAAAACCCAATGGAAATAAACCATCCCCCCCGGGGAAGATAATTAGTTAGAATGAAGTAAATATACACTATGAATGTGAGCCATGAGTCCTAACACACCATCATTTACATCAATTACTCCAATATAACCCAATGGAATCAAACCTATTAAGGACCCCCAAGAGAGTGAGATCATGTACCCTAATATGTTCAGAGTTTAAAAAAGTGACAGTCTATAATCACACTGCTATATGTAAAGCAAAAGTCTAAGGAATCTGAATAAAAATCAAATGGAATTACCCCCCCCCCGGGAAAAAATGTGATTCCTTTCATTTAAACTGCTGTTATGGTTTAAATGAGTATTTTAAACCAATGAGAATTCTTTCTGTTTTTTTATGCATTATCTGGGTGTTAACAGTGTGGGATTTTCTAAATAACTGTCATAAGCTTCCAAGGAAGGACTTTGTTGGTTCGAAAGCTTAGGCACTTTGTTCTTTTTGTAACATCTAAGTTGGTCCAATAAAAGGTATCGAACCATTTGCTTCAGAATAAAATACTAGTGATTGCTTTTATTCAGCAGTTTTACTTTAATTTTTATACAAATAATGTATTAAATTATTTTCTTTGGGCATCTATGTTAAATATGTCTGGCTGGCCACTTTTATGCATTTTAGGTAGGTTCATAGGTAGTATACGAAGTCGAGGGACAAGCCCATTATAACTTCATCACCCATTAACTTGGGTGGTAGTGATATTTAGAATCACCCATGTAACTGTCTAAATTATTTTTAAACATGTTGACATTTTGACTATTTACAACTTCCTGTGGCAGAGAATTCCACACAGGGATTATTCTCTGTGTTATAAAAGCTTTCCTTTTATTAGTTTTTACATTAAATGTCTTAATTTTAATAGTATGTGATTGTGTAGAACTAAAAGGGTTTCCCCACTCTAAACATAGGGTTTCAAATAGAGTCTTGTTTCTTGTAGCTCGATAAATTAAACACAAGTCACCTCTCATTGACCTATATTCCAATGAGTAAAGATTTAGATTTTTTAGTCTATCCTTATAGGGAAGCTGTTTTAGATTCTTAGTATTCTTTGTAAATCTATGTTGTACTCTTTCTCTAATGATCTTATCCTTTATCAAAGTAGGTGCACAAAAGGAAGAACAGTAATCAAATTCTGACCTAATCAAACTACTATATAATGGAATAAGTACATCTGAATCTCTACTCTTTAAATTTTTGAAAATACAATTTATTAAGCGATGGCATTTTTTAACTGTCAAATTATTATGATCTGTAAATTTTAGATCATTACTTATAACAATACCCAGGTCTTTTTCTGATGAAACTTTAGTCAGTGGTACATTGTTTATTTCATAATGAGACATTGGGTTATTTTTGCCAAAATGCATAAGTTTTCATTTAGATATATTTAGGGATAAATTATTTTGAGTAGCCCAATTTGATATATTATTTAAATTCATTTGGAGATTTTGTACAGAAGTAGAATTATTTACAATACAGCCTAATTTCGCATCATCTGCATATTTATTTAGCCATACCCCATTAGATGTTGACATACTGGAAATAACAATATTAAACAGAACAGGTCCCAACACGGAGCCCTGAGGCACTCCACTAGTTACCTCGCTCCACATAGAGTTATACCCTCGAATACTGACTTATTGTTGTCTTCCAGTTAACCATGATGTAATCCATTTTATTATATTATTGCATATTTGCCATTTTATTAAACAGTCAATTATCACCCTATGTGAGATAGTATCGAAAGCCTTTTCATAATCCAGAAATATAGCATCCACTGGGAGGCCCATATCCAAAGCTGAACTCACTGGTTCAAAAAAATGTATCAAGTTGTCTTGACAAGATCTACCCTTTTTAAATCCATATTGGAAAATGTCACTATAACCACTTTCTATGATATGTTCCTCAATCTTTTGTAAGAGGAGTTTTCCCATAATTTTCCCAATGCTTGATGTTAAACTAATTGGTCTGTATTGTTTAGTGTTAAATTTTGACCCATTTTTATGAATAGGAATTACTTGAGCACGTTTCCATTCCTTGGGGACTGTTCCTTGTGATATAGATTTATTGAATAGGAAAGTCAAAACGTCAATCAACTCAGATGCCATCTCCTTAAGAAATACAAAGGGAATGTTACCAATACCTACAGAAGATGAAGTTTTAAAGGACATCAAAGCTGAAAGAACCTTTGTAGGTGTGAAATGAATGTTATGATTTATATTATAAGCAACAAGTGAATCTAGTTTTTCTTTATTTTTAAATATGCTTGAAAATTGTTTATTAAATGAATTAGCCATACCTTGTTCATCTGATATTAATATGTCATTAATCAATAAAGGACCAACCCGAATTTGAGAATTTTTTAAAGAACCAATGTAATTAAAGAAGCTTTTTTTATTATCCTTTTGTTTGACCAGATTTTTTCAAAATCCTTTTTTGCATTTCTTATCTTATATTTTGTTTCCTTTGCTTTCAGTTTAAACCTATTCCAATTTATATATATTTTATTCTTCTTATATTTATTGAAAGCCCTTATCGCATTTTTTCAAATATTCATAATTAATCAAAACTAATCAGAACAAGTCAGAGCTCCACAATGTTCAGGTTCTCAATAACGAAGGGTCAGAACTTCACCGCCTTCTCCCAGCCCTAGTGTCGAAGGACTTATTGAAATCTAGATAGGCAACGTTCACTGCTACACCCTGATCCAATTCCCTGGTCACCCAGTCAAAGAAATCAATCAGATTTGTTTGACATGACCTCCCTCCAGTGAATCCATGCTGCCTTGGATCTTGTAAGCCACTGGATTCAAGATATTCTGCAATCATTTCCTTCAGGAGTGATTCCATTAATTTCCCCACCACCAAAGCCAGACTGACCAGCTTGTAATTGCCAGCCTGCTCCCTGCTGCTGCTTTTGTGAAGTGGGACTACATCTGCTTTCCTGCAGTCCTCCGGAACTACTCCTGTTTCCAGTGAGTGGTTGAACAGGGCTGTCAGAGGTGAGCCAGTACCAGTCTGAGCTCCCTCAACATCCTTGGTTGCACCCCGTCTGGCTCCATTGCCTTGTCTACTTTCAGATTTGCAAGTTTCTTCAGAATTCTATCCTCTGTAAATGGACTAGTGTCAGCCTCCTTTCCTTCAATGCTCCTGGCATTTATCTGTGGTCTCTCACATTCCCCGTCCTCTGTGAACACTGAACAAAAGTATTTGTTCTGGATGTCTGCTTTTTCCTGGTCCCCCTCCATGCACTCCCCCCTCCTTCCCTCCTAAGCCTTACTATCCCTCCTCTGGTCTTTCTCTTTTTACTTATGTAGCCCCTCTCTGGGGCCATTCTAGAGGGGGCCACTACCCCTGCCTTGGTTTCCAATAACCAGGTTACGGGGCTTGGGTTCCTTAGCTGAATTACTGGGAGTCCTTTCCCAAAGATAAAATGAAATGGCAGTGCCTCCACTCAGAGTACACATTTAGTGGGTCTGATCACTTCCAGTACAACCCCATGGGATGTCGTACTAACCCACCTCCCCTAACACTTACTCCAGACATGGACTTACCAGACTTGAACATCCCCACATTTCAAACAGTTAGCATTTTCAAACTCAGCTACTAACATGCTTACTAAAATCAGGGTCTCGAGTCGGCACTTCCTGAAACAATAACATCATAATTTATTTACTCGGGAGGGTTAGGATGGGGTTAGAGGAACAGAGTTTAAGCAAAGCATGTATTAATTTCCATTTTGACAATTTGCATTTCCCAATAATAATTTTTCCTTTTATTTTCAAAATCCATTTGTTGATGCAGCCACCAAACTACCTGACTACCTAACTGCTGCAGATTTTCCCAAACACCCAAACCCACAGATCCCAGTCCAGAATAAAGCACCAAATTCTGTCCCTGGGCACCCAGATGTCAAGTTGCAGGCCTGAGGTGCAGCTGGTTTGCCGGTATTGGTGCGTTTGATGAATATTAACTTTATATGCTTTCCCTTGGTTAACTTTAACCTTTCACCTTGTTTTACCTCCAGCACCAGTGGGCACGCTGAACAATATACACCTCCCCCGGCGGGGCGGGGCAATTCCTGCTGTTACTCACATTCTGCAGAATCAGTCCCTGGGTGGCACAGATGACTGAAGTCCTGGGATTGGTAGAGACAGCAAATGCAGACCCAGACTCGATGCTTGAACTGAAAGGGCAAAAAAACTGCAAATGGGATCTTCAGCTTGTCCCCTTCAACCTACTTTGGGCCATTGCAGAGCACATGGCAAGGCCTGCTAGCCACAAGGGACCCTGACCTAGGAGTGGCCCTATGGCCCGGCTCCTTCACAGGTAAGAGTGCCCCAGCACTCTGAATAAAACCCGAGATCACCCACAGCCAGCAGACCCCACTTGATGGGGGTTAGCGAATTCCCGGCCTGGCCCTGGGTTTGGGATGGAACTTGCAGGTCATCTCTCTGTTGCAAAATAACCAGCTATGGTGTGTAGCCAAAGCAGTCTCTGTTTCTTCCCTGTCTCCCAGACTCCGGGGGGTGCAGAGTCTAAAAACTACAGGTCCATCACAACAGTCTCTTTTCTCAGCCACAGTCCAGGAGCGGACAGCAGGTATCCACCCAGGTAGCACCTGCTTATCCTTCTGCTTTCACAGTCTCGCAGCTTCAATGCAGCAATCACTCTCACTCTGGCTCACACACAGTTTCAGAACTCTTTCTCAGCAAAACATCAAGACAGTCTTTTCCTTACCATGCAGGTGCATAACAATCTCAGAAGAGGCTCTCTCTCTCTTTTCAGCTTCTCAGAGTTCGGATTCCCATTCAATTGTCCAGTAGCCATTCTTCCATGCTACAACCAGTCCTCAGGCTTGTGTCTTCCCCTCATTTCCTTAGACGCTTTGTCTAGGCCAGGATCAGACAGAACCTTGTTCCTTTTCTGTACTTCCACACAACTTTACATTCACTTCTCAGATCAACCATATCTCACCATGGCGGTGCAGATGAATACCAGGACTCGATCTCATCCTCAGGATCAGTCCATTTTCACTTTCCAAATAGCCTTTCCTCAATACCGTCACTGCTGTGGTGCCTCTTTCTACCACAGCCTCAGATCAGAAACTTGCAGCTCTCTTTCTCTGCAAAGCTCACTGCACATTTTCCTTCAACTCTCTTCAGATGGATGAAGACATCACCAGCCCTGGGGGAAAGATTGCTGGCAGCCCCCAGGCAGGCCCTTACCAGCCTTGCAACTCCATTCTCTCTCCAGATGCTGGAGTCCCCCTCCCTGTGGAGGGGCTCTGCCGAACTGACCCAGAGTCCAAAAGTTCTCTTCTTTTGGGAGCTTTTTGACAGCCCCCTATTGGTTGGAGCCACTGTCCTTAACTAAAAATAACATGCATGAGACTCCCTCAACATCTCATTGGTTTCTAATAAAGGCTCCCAAACTTTCCCCGGTATTGTTCCTCAAGAGTGGTGAAGTGTATTTTAAGGAGGGAGTTAAGGTGCTGAGTGGAGAAAGAGTGCTGAAAAGCCTCAGGAAGGGTGTTTCACAGTTTTGGCATCCAAGATGAAAAGGCTGCCTGACCTGCGGCAGTGGACTCGAATGGAACAGACAGTAGGTGAGAGTCGAAGTTTCTGAGTGCATATCCTGGAGGCACTTTTGCTGACAGTATGGTGCTGAGGTGGGGGGGGTTTGGGACAGGAATTTAGTCATGAAACTTACGCAGTGGGACTGTCTCCGATTCACAAGGGAGGGGTGGTCAAGACTGTGGTAGAGGGCACAGTGATGAGTGGAGAGGGGGGACATTCGAGGGTGTAACAACAGAAGGAGTGGAAGAGAGAGTCCAGTCTGGCTAGGGTGGACTTGGGAGCAACACTATAAACTACATCCCCATAGTCAAAGATCAGGAGAATCATTTTCTGTACAATTGCTCGATGTGGCGGCAGCGGGATGCAACCCCGGTAGCGGTATAAGGCACCAAGCTTGGGATGTAGCTTTCTATGGATAGCTTCAACATGCACACAGAAGATGAGATGCTGGTCAAGCCAGACCCAGAGGTATCTAAATGAGGAGCATGCCTCCAGTGAAGTCCCATCCAGGGTGTGGAAGGAGGGGATCGAGGGGAGCCGAGAAAGTCTCTGCTTCGTGCCAAAGGTTAGGGAGACTGTTTTCTTGGCATTGAGAAACAGCTGATTAGAGCAAAACCAGAGCTGGACATCATTGAAGTCCTTCTGCAGTCTGGTCACTATTAGCATTGGTGGGGATCCCTTAGCCGCTTGCCAAACTGCACAGTAGCTGAAGAAAGGCTCTCACGGAACAGTCTGAGGTCTGAAAATGGCGCCTAAAGTGATGCTCCACTGTGCAAATTCTGATCTCCATACTGGATTGTAATTTTGGGAGGTGGCCAATGCAGCTTCAGGAGGGCAGCAGAGGTTGGCCCTCATTACCAGCAGGGAAGTTGTAACAGAAAGAGCAGGGTAAGGAGAATTTAACACCTGCAGCTTTCAATAAATTTTCATTTATTTAATTTCCCAAAACCTGAAAACCATCCCCTTTCTCTTGCACACCATTCTAGTATTTATTCCTTTTGTTCCCCTTTTCAACTGTTGATAGCGCTGATATCCCTTCCCTAGCACTAGACAGGCTCTGGCTCATTAATATCCAATAGCCACCTCATTATTATTCACGAGGTGGCTCCCAATCCTTGAGCACGATTGGCGCTCACCAAAACAGTTTTTGCAGCTTCCCTGTTGCCTCTCCAGTATTCTGAAGGTCACTGGTCCTCATGTTGCTTGCCAGAGGGACCAGGAACACTGGAGAGACAACACAAATGGCTGTAGAATGGTTGAACGAAAATGCACTTCTGCACATTCATGGATCGTCAACCCTGCACCGGAGTGCCACTCAAGGCAGCAGCTCCACGAATCAGCCTCCTCGGCCCTGCTTTCAAAAAATTATGTGGGGTTGGGGGCCCAGGGAAATAACACAGAGGGACCAGCCAGGAACTGGGAAAACTACAGGGAAACAGAAGGGATATGGGAGCAACCCCCGAGAGCTATCAGGTAAGCCCCCGACAGGGGGTTACACTTACATACCTGAAAAATATCTTATCCCCTTTCTGTACTGCCTGGGCTATTTTCTCCTCCGTTTGCCCCTTTGCACTCCTAATTGCTTTCCCTGCCTCCCTCTGTTTCTCATGATACACCTCCCTATCATTCTCTCTCTGTCTCTACTTATACCTCCTGAATGCTAACTTTTTTGCCCCTACCTTCCTGGCCAACTCCTTTGAGAACCATAGCAGTCTCTTTCTCCTCTGGCTTTTGCTTACTTGCCTGATACAGAGGTTTGTTGCCTTTTCTATTCCCCCTTTTAGTTTTGCCCACTGTTCCTCCACTCCACCCATGTCCTCTCCACCCCTGCCAGGGCATCCCTGAGGAGCTGCATTCTACACTGGGCAGAAAAGTAAACAATAAATCATAGAGACAGAATCTGATGGCAGATAAGGACCGCTTGGCCTAACCAGTCTGCCCATTTCTCACTACCTGCACTGTGTATAATTGCTTTGTGCTTATTCCATACATTCTTGAGCCCCACCAATTCCGCTGGAAGGCTGTTCCAAGAATCCACCACTCTTTCTGTGAAGAAGTACTTCCTCATATCTCTCTAGAATCTACCCCTTCCTGCTTCATGGCATGTCCCTTTGTTCTTGAGCACTTTTTCTTTGGAAAAATACTTTCATCCTGTATCTTATTTACCCCCATGAGGTATTTAAACGTCTCTATAATTAATGGGTTTCGCTTTCACCCACATGGAAACCCGTCACCTAATTTGCCGTTATAACAGAGTGTTTATAATGGCAAACACGCACCAGGTTTCCTTCCCCCTGCACATGCACCACCCGCAACACCACTTGCTCACTACCCTGCCTCCTTGCCAGTGCCACACCACCATTGTAACACAGACAAAAGTAAGTTACTTAAAAAAAAAAACTGCTCTTCACTAAACATGTGACAATAAGGGGAGAAAAACAGAAAAAAAATAAGTGCTATCGAGTGACCTCGCTAAAAGCAAACCAGACCATGGCCTCTCCAGAAGGATACTTATTTTATATAATTGCTGTGGCGAGAAAGTAAGACCCAGCAATTATATAAAATAAAATATGAGGTGGTGGAAAACTCTAATTTTACACACATCCTTGGTGTTGGATGCCGAAATAAACCACTCGAGCTTCGCTTTCGGGGTTTATGTGGCATCCAACACCTCAGGTGTGTGTAAAATTCTCATTACACACACCACCCCATACTTTATTCTGTATGTTATATCCTCTATTATATCCTCCCTCCTCTGTTCCAGGGTGCACATATTAAGGTCCTGTAGTCTCTCCTCATAGGGCTTTTGATGCAGACCCTGTATTATTTTAGCTGCCCTTCTCTGAACAGCCTCCACTCTGTCTGTCATTCTGGAGATGTGGTCTCCAGAACTGGACACAGTACTTTAGGTGGAGTCTTACCAGTGATCTATGCAGAGGCAACACCACCGCCCTCTTTCTGCTGGTTTTACCCCTCCCTATGCACCCCAGCATCCCACTCGCCCTCCCTACTGCCTTGTTGCCCTGCTTGGCCACATTTAGGTCATCCAATATGATCCCCTCCAGGTCTCGTTCCTGCTTGGTGGTCATCAATACCACTGCACTCATTTTGTACTCTGCCCATGTGTTTCTGTGTTCTAAGTGCATTATTTTGATATTTTTTGCATTGAAACCCAGCTGCCATACTCTTGACCACTTCTCTAATTTTCTCAGGTCTCTGCTCATCCTTTCCATCCCCACCCTCCCGCTCCCCAAAGTGTCCACTCTACTGCAAATTTTGGCGTCATCCGCAAAGAGGCAGACCTCTCTTTCCAGCTCCTCTGCAATGTCACTTATAAAGACATTAAAAGAGGAACAGTTCCAGCACTGATCCCTGAGGCACTTTGCTGGTCACCCTCACTTCTGTTGAGTAAACTCCATTTACCACTATCATCTCTTGTCTATCCCCTAACCAGATTCTTATCCCATTTACCACATATGTGGAATGGTGTCCAAAGACTTATTGAACTCTAAGTAGGCCATGCCCACCACTTCAACCTGATTTAAATTCTTTATCACCCAGTCAATCAAATTCGTTTCACATGAAACCCCCTCCCGTTAAACAATGTTTCCTCAAATGTTGTAGCCCACTAGTTTCAAGATATCCCACAGTCCTTTCCTTCAGCAGTGATTCTGTTAAAGCAGCAGTACTAGTTAACAATAATTTAAATAACTTAGCAAGCAGTTAGGACAAACCAAAATATCAATGTATCCAATTTTCTTTTTGCTTTATTTCATTCCCGAGGCAAGATAAAGCATTTAAGTTCTTAAAAGTTGTTGGTCTTCTGCCATGTCAACAATCATGGATGTAAGCGAATCAGGGTGGCGTTATGCTGCTAGTCATTAGAACATGTGCTGGCAACACCCTGACATGTCCGCATTGTAATATATGGATAAGTCTCAATAATACTATACTGAGGGAGGCAGTATAGCGCAGTGGTTTAAGGCTCTGAGTTGAAAATCTGGAGACCTGGGTTTGAAATCCACAGCCCCCACTTGCATACTGTGTGACCCTGAGCAAGTCACTTAACTTCCTTGTGCTCCCAGGTCGCACCTGTAAACAAGCTTTCAGCTTTCCCCCATCTTCATAAAATCTGCCCTGAAGTCCAGAACCTTTGCCCCTGTGTGGTTCAATTCCACAGCCATCCTTCTATTGAACCACAGCATACAGTGATCACTGCTTCCCATGTGGTTTCCCACCTTGACGTCTGCAACACTGAAATCAGGTGGTGGAAGTTGTGTCTACAAGCATTTTGCACTATCCAGAATTAATGGGGACCTCTAAAGTTAGATAAAATGGCAGCCAGGAGCAACACACAGTTGTCTATTTCCACACAAGTTTCCATACAGCGATTGTGGAAACCATGAACATACAATCTACAACGCGTGAATTCACAAGAGCGTATGTGTTTCCTCTGACTTCAGTGATCCCCAGCTTTCTGGACAAAGTCAGGCACTGTCGAGTGACAGTGGCTGTAACAGCACAGGGCTGGCCACAAGTGTTTTGATATTCATTAACTATGACAATGCTAGCAGACATGGTGATGTGCCTACCGGACAGACTACTTTCCAATGCGGCGACTGATAAAGCACCACAGTCCAAGGCTGCTAAAGCCGATGGCTTCGTTGCTAAAAGGAACAGACTGTTAGTGGGACAATATTCCATGGAGGTGGTGGCCATGTTGCTTCAGTCTAGATGGCAATTGACCAATAAAACTTATAAACAGTGGACTTGTTTCCACAATAGGTGCGCAGATCAGAATATTTCAGCTCAGGACTGCTCCACAGCAGATATACTGTCATTCCTTTTTTTTTTAATTCAGTACATTTTATCGAAGAGTTTTTCAATTACATACAACAAACAGTTCAACATACATTACATACATACAAGAAAACACAATACACTCCCATGATAGTATTAGTATATTTGATATCTTATTAAACAATTGGCCCAGACTTCATTAGCTACATAGCTTATTCAACTGCTGACGTACAAGGAGACAAGTTAATAAATGTCATTCTTAGGCAGTTTCATGAATCTTTAGACTGTTTCCCATTCCTACCGCTACCCCTCCATAGTGACACTTTTAGTTTTCTGCATCTGGCACTATCTCAAGTGATAGCAGAGTGTGAAGCATTTCTCATTTCCTTCAATAACTGCCCCGTCTATTGTTTGTACTGGCTGTGATTTCTTTCTATGCTCAAGGCTGCCAAGACTTCATTGTGCCATAATAAGTAGGCTGGAACCTTGTCCTCTAACTAATGCATTAAAATAATTGTTTTAGCCACTGCTACTATTGGAGCAATGTGATACGTTTGGGATGATAAGAGTTGTGTGTCATAATGTCCTAGTAGACAGATTTCAGGTGTGACCCCAGACTGTCCTTTGTTGTGTTCAGTAGGACAAATGATAGCATATGACTTCAAAATGGCACTAGGGCTATTTGCAAACCCTATTAAAGAGTTTGTTACCATGCTATGCTCATCATCCCAGTGGGTAGGGCCCATGTGTTGGGCTATAGAATGCATTGGTTGTATAAATGGAAAAGCAGAATTCCCCCTTCTTGTCTAGTTTTGAATGATAGGTATGGTATGAGCTTCCCATGTAGGGTTATATGCTCCACTGCCAGAATATTGTGTAGCCTCTAGGAGCCCACATTTATTATTGTCTTCATTCTGAAATGTGGGTTTCTTAGAATGGGATGTCCCAGGTCACCTTGGGGCTGAACTTTTTGTAAGGTTCTGCACAGCAGCTGATGAACTCTAAGTGAAGTTCCTGCTGGGTTGTCCTTAACTATCTTGGGTACTTTTTTCCAAGTGCCGTGAATCGGGGCTTTAATAAGAATGTGTTCTGATTCACATGTCTGCCTTTCCATATCCTGCCTGAGTGGTCTGTAGGAAGGAGACTGTTGGTCAGGATCTGGCTTCTACCACTGCAGGTATTTACCTCAATGAGCAGACAGATAGTAATGACAGAAATACAGGAGCTTCAGCCCCCCCCGCCCATGGTCTTTGCATCTGATAGTTTCATGCATGTCCTTTTAATGGCTGTGCCTGCCCATGTATGTTAGGCTATCACAGAGTGCACACTCACAAACCAATCAAATAGTGGGTGTTGGTCATGGATAGGGGATACGAAATGAGTGATAGCACATTCATACTGATTCTTCCTGTCAAGGATAACGGCAATTTAATTCCCCTCTTCAAATCTGACCTGCTCACCCACCACTGGTTTATCTAGATTCTCCTTTTTAGATGAGGAGCATTCCTTCCTTATATCTGTCCCCAGATATTTCAGTTTATTGGGTGACCATTGGAGGCCTAGATCTGGTATCTCAGTATATGTGGTGACCATTGGAGCCCTAGGTCAGTCTCAGTTTATGGGGTGACCACTGGAACCCTAGGTCAATCTCAGTTTTTGGGGTGACCATTGGAGCCCTATCTCAGGTATCTCAGTTTATAGGGTAACTACTGGGGCCCTAGGTTAGGTATCTCAGTTTATGGGGGTGACCATTGGCAGGTATCGCAGTTTATGGGGTGACCACTGGAACCTTAGGCCAGGTGAGAGCTACAGAATGGGGGGGAACTGCTGATGATCACCAAAGCTCTGATGACCTAAAGGTGTCTAAGTAGAATACAAAGGCTGCAAGGAGGGCCAGGGGCATGCTGGGGTGCATAAGCAGAGGTATCACTAGCAGAAGGCGGGAGGTGGTGATGCTATTGTACAAAACACTAGTGAGGCCTCACCTAGAGTACTCTGTGCAGTTCTGAAAGTCGCACCTTTGTAAGGACATTGACAGGGTGGTGGTGGTGGTCCAGAGAAAGGTGACTAAGATGGTTCAGGGGTTACACCAGAAAACATGAGGAGAGACTAAAGGACCTCAATATGTACTTGCTGGAGGAGAGGAGGGATTGGGGAGACATGATAGAAACATTCAAGTACCTTAATGGCATAAACAAGGTGCAAAGGGGGAGACATCGTCCAGTATAAGAGATGTACAAGAATGAGGGGGCATGATATGAAACTGGAAGGTGGCAGGCTGATAGGAAATGTGAGGAGGTTTTTATTCATGGAGAGGGTGGTGGACACATGGAATAGACTGCCACAGGAGGTAATGGAGGAGAGCACAGTGGAGGATTTTAACATGTACGGAACAGGCATAAGGGTACCTTAGAGGTGGGAAGATGGGGTGAAAAGCCATTGACCAGTTAGGGTCAGAGGCCACAAAGTAGTGTAAGGCTTTCAGGCAGACTGGATGGACCTGGCAGTCCTTATCTGCTGACAGTTTCTGTGTTTCTATCTCAGTTTATGGGGTGACCATTGGAGCCCTATGTCAGGCATCTCAGTTTTTGGGATGACCACTGGAGCCCTAGGTCAGATATCTCAGTTTATGGGGTGACCATTGGAGCCATATGTCAGGTATCTCAGTTTATGGGGTAACCATTGGAGCCCTAGATCAGATATCACAGTTTATGGGGTTACCACTGGAGCCCTAGGTCAGATAGCTCAGTTTATGGTGTGACCACTGGAGCCCTAGTTCACGAGGTGACCATTGGAACCCTAGGTCAGATATCTCAGTTCATGGGGTGACCATTGGAGCCCTAGGTTAGGTATCTCAGTTTACTGGGTAACCATTGGAGCCCTTAGTCAGGTATCTCAGTTTATGGGGTGACCACTGGAGCCCTAGGTCAGATATCTCAGTTTGTGGGGTGACCACTGGAGCCCTAGGTCAGATATCTCAGTTTATGGGGTGACTACTGAAGCCCTAGGTCAGTTATCTCAGTTTATGGGGTGACCTCTGGAGCCCTAGGTCAGGTATCTCAGTTTATGGAGTGACTATTGGAGCCCTAGATCGGGTATCTCAGTTTATGGGGTGTCTATTAGAGCCCTTGGTCAAATATCTCTGTTTATGGGGTGACCACTGGATCCCTAGATCAAGTGTCTTAGTTTATGGGGTGACCACTGGAGCCCTAGGTCAGGTTTCTCTGTTTATGGGGTGACCACTGGAGCCGCTGATCAGTTCTCAGTTTTCATGACCCCTGCATTAAGGGACGTTACCAAAGTTTTTGACACATTCCGTTTGTATGCAAAAATCATTCCAAACTCCATAATCAGGTCAGGTCAGGTTCTACTGGTAGGGACATCCTCAGTTCTGGTATGTGCAGCAAGATGCCAGCTGTATGAAGGGAAAACTTACAATGCATCTTCCCAACTGGGATGCCTATTATGTCTTGCACTGCTCTGATTTTGCAAGCTAGAGGTTCTAGAAATAAGTTAAATAATAGCGATGACAGAGGACATCCCTGTCTGATTCCTCTTTGGAGGCTGATAATTTGTGAGAACACACCATTAAAGTATAGTTTGGCTGTTGGATTGGTATATAACACCTGAATCCACCTTATGTATTAATCCAGACACCTATATCACTCAAGTATATCAAGTATGTAGGGCCATGAGACAGTCAAATGCTTTTTTCTGCATCCAGGAAAACTAGAACCACAGGGGTATCTGGCTCTGTGGAGGCGGAAATAAGACGTTTCAATTTTTTTTTCTCCGTTATGGGGTTTTCCCTCTGTGAGCACTGGCAGGTGGCTGTGGTCCTTCTCATGGTGGAACTTACTCTCAGTCCCATGCATCCCTGCTCTTGCCGACCCCTGGACACTCCCCTGTGGATTTCCTCCCACAGCGGGGCCAGGGAGGAGGTTGCCAGCCCCCCCAAGACCCAATCCAGACATCAGGGGCGGCCCTTGGGGACGCGGGGCCATCATGGAACCTGTCAGGCTCCCTTTCCTCTTTTCTCCTGTCCCCCCCTTACCAAAGTAAGGACGTTGGTACATGCCTCCTGACCCGCACTGCCCTCCAGTCACTGCCAGAAGGCAGTCAATGAGGGGGACAAGTCACCCTCCCCCTGAGAGAGGAGAGCAGTCTTCCACATACTCTATCCTCTCTCCCCTTGCCAACCCAGGCGGCCCAGGTTTGTTTCCAAACCCGGATCACTGGCGTGGCGCAAGGTGTCGCGACCAGCACCTCAACCTCCAGTGCCACCGGGCCAGTGACATTCTAGTTTTCTGATGAAGTCAGAAGAGTTTCTCCCCGTCGTTAATCCTATTTTCTCATTGCCAATCCAGCTATGTCATACTTTGCCCAATCTTGGGGCCAATACTTTTTCCAAACTTTTGGCATGTATCTCAGTTAGGAAAATTGAGTAACAGTTCCCAACCATCTGTGTATCTCTCTCTGGTATAGGGAGCAAGATTATCATAGTTTGTGTAAATTTATTTATTTTATTTATTTATTGAAATGTTTCACCAAGAAGGGTACACTGAGCAACTTAATGCTCGTCTCACGGCACGTCCTGGGAGAAGGGGGAGTGGAATGAACAACATATTTAAATGATACAAAAACAAAGCCTAGTACAGTACGGAGGCTGGAGAATAATTTACATGATAATCAATGCATACATAATAATACAGTGCAATCATACAGGGGATTCATGATGACTCAATACAGCAAGGGAGGGAAGCATGAGTAACAGGACACATATAGTAAGTGCTAGGTAATTAAGAGCGATAGGTGGAAGGAGGAAGAGGAGGAGTGGGAGAGAGAGCAGTATACAAGGAGGGGGTCAAGAGCATGAAGAGTTTGGGATCAGATAGTTGAGTAGAGCTGAAATGAGGGAGTTCAGTGAGGAGGAGTGGCGGATTTGTGGGGGAGAGCATTCCACAGTTTTGGAAGATGGTGGGAAAAAGCTTTTTGGCCAGAGGATGTAGACCTGTTCAGGATAAAGAAGGTGCGTAGGTTGTCAGATCTCAGTGAGTAGTGGGTGAGAGGGGGGAACTAAGTGAGGAGGAGAGATAGGAGGGGAGAGAACCAAGCCAGAATTTCGAGATGAATTTGGCACCGTGTAGCATACGACGATTTTGGAGCGTGAGAAAGTTTAGGGATCAGTAGAGGTTACAGTGATGGGTGAGGTGGGGGGCATCTAGAGCAAAGCAGCAGAAGAAGTTATAGTGAGAATCCAGTTTGACTAGGGAGGACTGCGGGGCAGCACCATACACTATGTTGCAGTAGTCGAATATAGGCAAGATAATCTTCAGTACTAGTTCACGCCTGGCCGCGAGTGGGATACAGTTGCTATATCTGTATAGGGCACCAAGCTTAGGCTTAATTTTTTTCTGAATGGCCTCAATGTGTGCTGAGAACTTTAGGTATCTATCCAGCCAGACACCGAGATACCTGAATGAGGAGGAGTCATCAAGTACAGTCCCATCCAGGGTGTGGAATGTGGGTAGGGAATTTAGCCTAGCGAGTCTCTGCCTAGTTTCAAAAGTCATAGAGACCTTTTTCTTGGCATTTAAAAAGAGTTGATGTGAATTAAGCCAGTGTTGGACTCTAGAGAAGTGAGACTGTAACCTAGTAGTGACATCTGCGACCGATGTACCAGATGTATATAGAACTGTGTCATCAGCATACACATGGATACTGTAAGTACTGCAGGCCTGGGGGAGATCATTTAAAAAATGGAAAACAGAATGGGGCCATGCACCAAACCCTGTGGAACACCAGTAGTTATGGGCAAAGGGGAAGAGGTGACATTGGCAATTTTAACTGATTGGGACCTGCCAGACAGATAGGCATTGAACCAGCCTGTAGCAGATGGAGAAAGACCGGCGGCTGAGAGGCAGTTCAGGAGGAGAGGGTGTGAGACAGTGTCAAAGGCTTTTGCCAGATCAACAAAGATTGCTGAGGTAATAGGACCTCTGTCAAAGCCAGAGAAGACGTTCTCAGCTAGTCTTAGCAGAGAAGTGGTAGTAGAATGTGATTTCCGAAATCCAGATTGGAATGGGGTGAAGAACCCAATGTCAGATAGGAAGGAGGAGAGCTGGTTGAGGACTATGTGTTCTTGTAGTTTAGCTAGGGTAGGTAGAAGAGAGATAGGTCGATAGTTGCCAGGTGCGGAGGAGTCACCCTCCTTAGGGAGCGGGAGCACAACTGCATGTTTCCATACTGAGGGAACAGAAGCTGTCATGAAAGAGAGGTTTAATATGAGAGAGAGTGGGTAGGCAATAGCAGGAGCAGAGAGGGAGAGAAGTCTAGAATCCAGACCATCAGGAGAGGAGCCTTTAGTGGGATTGAGGTCAAGGAGTGCCCGGAGGGTGGTGGCAGGGGAGACAGGAGAAAAGGAGAACTGGAAGGGGGCTGCAAGAGGTAGGGAGGGAGGGAGAGGAGGGTGGAGTGCAGCAAAGGGGGGAAGGATGAGAGGGCTGAGAGGAGGCATGCGGGGCAATTGAGAGGAGAGGGGTCGGGGGGAGGGGAGAGGACACCAGGCCATTGGAGGAGCCTGGTAGGGAACCCAGCAGAGAAGAGACACAGGTAGAAAAGTGGGAGTTAAAGCATTCTGTAATAGCCATAGGATCTGAAAAGATAGATTGGTTGAGCTTGAGGGTAGGGGGCTGAGGGTTAGTGGACGAAGAGAAAAGGGAGTGAACGACCTTCCATAATTTGGCCGGATTGTTTGTATTAGATAGGAAGTTTGATTTGAAGTGTTCAGCTTTAGCTAGGCGGATTGCTTTAGTGCAGCCATTCAGAAGTTCGTGGTAGCGTTGGAGATCTTGTTGGCCGCTGGTAGCTTTAGCCTGACGCCACGCAATGTCATGAGGACGTTAGCAAGCCAGGAGTTCAGGTGTGACCCAGGGGAGATGCCCACCTCGGATCTTTGTTTTGCAGAGTGGTGCACGGGAGTTCCAAATGTGGAGGAACTTGGTGTTGAAAGAGTCAAGGGCTATGTCAGCTGAGGCCGCTGAGGTGAGGGGGGACCAGTCAGTGAAAGTGAGATCATAGAGCAGAGCTTGTAGGTCTAGAGATGCATAGGGCCTAGTGAGAATGATTTTAGGTGGGTGTTTAGTCCTATGGATCTTTTGCACCATGAAGGTCATGTGATGGTCACTGATAGAATCCGGTAGGAGACCAGAGGATATTATTCTATGCGGGTGGGAAGTGAGGACAAGGTCGAGCAGGGAGTGGTTTAATGTTTTGTTGTTTAGGTGAGTGGGTTCTCGGATAAGTTGACTAAGCTTCAAGGCTTCAATAGAGGTACGGGTAGGGGCCAGTGAAGGGGCCAGCCAGTTTAGGTTAAGGTCACCCAGGATATAAAGTTAGCCCCCGATGGCCAGGGTAGTGAGCTTCGTAAGGAGGGCAGTGACATTAGCAAGAGGCTGCCCTGAACAGCAATAAACACCAGCAACAAGAATAGGAGCAGTGTAGGGAAAGGAGATTTTAATAAGAAGGGCCTCAAGAGAAGCATGGGTAAAGGCGGTAAAGGTAGGGGTGAACTGGAGAGAAGAGGAGGTGTAAATAGCCACTCCACCACCTCTCCCATTCTGATCCTGTCTAGTGATAGTAAAGCCTGGGCTAGAGACAGCGTAGTCAGGGCTGTTATTTGACAGACAGGTTTCAGAGATCACGATGATGTCAGAAGCATATAAATGCGCCATGGATTGTAGTTGGGAGATTTTGGGTGCAAGGCTTCTAATGTTTAGGTGGATTATTTTAAGGCCATGAGGGAGTGTAAGCAGAGTGGTGTCAGGTTGGGCGCCGGATGGCTGCATAGCCGTACGAGGTCCAGGATTTGGGTGGATATCACCAGAAGCTAGGAGTAGCAGCAGTAGAAGAAGATGATGGTGCTTGTTTGTTTTGTGTGGGCCATGGGAAAGTCTTTTGGAGGTTAGAGAGGAGGGCGAGAGGAACATGGGAGAAGCTGTCATTTTTAGGAAGGTAGGGAGCCGTTCAGGCACGGAGGTAATTGTCGCATAGGGGATATCAGGATTGTGAGGGAGGAGCTCAGCATCAGGGACATGATGGGTTCCAGTGAAACTAGCCATATTGTTTACCACCGTAATTATAAAAGTCATAGTAGGAGGGCCAGTGTGTGGCTGTGTGAGAAGCGTAGGCAGTATTAATAGGGTCAGTGCCAGGAGTAGGTACCATTGTTTGACAGCCTGCCAGAGTTCCATGATACAGGCAAGGAAGGGAGAGTAGTCAGAGGAATAGTGTGAGCCTAGCGATCTAAGGCCACTAGTAGAGACTAAAGTTAGTAGCTGCTTCTAGTGGTGATAAAGTATAAACAGCCAATGGGGAACAGGGCTGATAAAAAAAAAAAAGAATCGAGCAGGCAGCAGCTATATAAGTAACTGTTGAGCTAGGGAGGGAGGAAGGGTGGGGGGTGGATGTGGAGCCGGCACGAAGCGCCGTCCATTAAAGGTCCAGATGGGACCGTGCCTTGCAGCAGGAGAGCCGGGCAGTGGACCGTGGTCGGTGGCTGAGAGATTGCCGTCCGTCTGGGGGAGCCGCTTCTTGTGCTGCAGCAGCAGTACAGGCCCTGTTCAGGGGCTGAGTGTCTGGAGAGAGAGGAGACAAAGGACAGATTAAATAGGCAGCAAGTGGGGAGGGACAAGGCAGTAGGGGGTGAAGATTAAAAGGCTTTAGGTTTTTGTAGAGTCAAGAGGGAGGGGGCGAGGCGCCCGAAGGTCTGAGCACAGCAGTTAAACAGAAACGCTTTACAATTTGCCCTCTAAAGAGCTGTATCACTTGCTAAACTTTAACAATTAGCAGGGATTTACTTAGGCAGTAAAGAATAAAAACTGGTACATGTTTAAAATTTAGAAAAAAGCGCCAAGGAGTGGAGGCAGAAACAAAGCTATCACAGCCAGTCAGAGTGGAGGCCAGGAGAGCGCTCGCTTTCCGATTGGTCCAGATGGAACCATACCTTGCAGCAGGAGAGCCGGGCAGCGGACCATGGGCGGTGGCTGAGAGACTGCCGTCCATCTGGGGGAGCCGCTTCTTGCACCGTGTCAACGGTACAGGCCCTGTTCAGGGCCTGAGTGTCATGCAGCAGGAGATCCTGGCAGCGGACTGCAGGCAGCAGCTGAGATTGGACGTCCATCCGGGGAACTGCTTTCAGCCACAAGGCAGCGTGATGCCCTGTTCAGGGCTGAGTGTCTTTGTTGGGACTTTGTTGTGACCTTATCATGGATGTGTTTAAAAATGTTTGCTAAGTGTGGGCTAAGCTTAGTTTCCAGGGCCCTGTAAAAATTGGGTGTAAAGCCATCTGGCCTCAGAGCCCTATCCAGTGTTAAGTCTTTGATGGCTGTATTGAGCTTTGTGTTAGGAGGCAGCATACTGTAGTCCTTAAGGGTACTGAGCTGCAAACCTGGAGACCTGAGTTTGAATCCCATCAGCCCCCACCTGCATACTGTGTAACCCTGAGCAAGTCATTTAACTTCCTTGTGCTCCCAAGTTGCACCTGGAAACAAGCGCTGGCTTAATGTGCCTTGCCTAGTTAAACAGTTTCCCCTTTTCCTTACCTCTGAAGCTATAATTGGTGCACTGAGCATGTCTCGATGCTCCTGAGATATCGGAGGTAGAGTTATATCTGCCATGAATTCATATTTTCATATTAGTGCTGAGAACTTCCTGGAGGTGAGAAGGGGGGAGAGGGGCAGCTGCAATCTAGGGGTGCTAGCTGCGCACTCGAGCAGACTTGATAGACCATGACACCTGTTTCTGCTATTAGATTTGTGTGTGGAACACAGTAAAGTTCAGTTTACAGTAGATTTCCTTTAAATGTTTCTTATCCTATATTTTCTCTCTCTTCTCCCCCTGTCTTATCAACACTAGGCCCATCCATCCCCTTATTCTTCCTTTCCCAACTTCGGATAGGAGCTCACTACCCTGGGTTGTGACATCCTACCATGCCCTGTACTTTATAGCATTCAATCCCGGGGCTCACACATACTCCTTTTCGCCATCCACCTTCTCTACATCCCATTTTACCAACTCCTTTCTGTGCACCGTGCCCTCCTAGCCTTTCTCCCTACCTCCTCCCTTCCCCCCTACCTTCACCTCTACCTGGTGTATATTTTTATTTTTTTTTTTCTTCCGTTACTTCCTCCTGCAACCTTAGATAACCTGCTTTATCTTCCTATAGACACTTCTATGTATGTAAATACCGTGTAATCTGTACAATATCTGTATAATTCTATGTACATATGAACTTCTTTTTCTTCCTCTCTGTAAAGAGTATTATCTGTATTGCCTTGTAAATACCTGTGTTGAACTGTATATACATTTGTTCATGCTCCACCCAGGTCCATCTTGCAAATGAGCTTCTGCTCAACGATGAACGCCTGGTTAAATAAAGACTTGATTTTGTATCCTGGATAGTACAGGGGAGATACTACATCTTTCTCATAGGGATCTTCATTTTACACATTTCTGCACTGTATTTGCTTACGATGTCCAGATTAGATGCAATATCTTCTTTTCAGTGTGGTCATGATTTTACCATTTTTATAATGTATTTATTCAGGGTAGCCTAGTCCAGATGTAAAATATTGTTTTCAGCATGTTCTGCTTTTACGCAGTGTAGCATAATATTGTCTAGGTACAGAGCCCCACTGAAAATAAGATGCCACATCTTCTGTGAACTATCCAGGCTAAATATATAGCAATCAGCAGGCATATTCTAGGAAAACGCATTGTAAAAATGTGTAAAAGGAAGACCGCATTGAAGCTGCCTGTCAGCAGATCTGCATTGTGAAAATTCATGAGAAATCATGGGTAAAAGCATGACCATGCTGCAAGTGATATTTTACGGGATATGCCAGTTGAAATTCGATATACAGTATCATATACTGAATCTCAACTGACATATCTTGTAAAAATTCAGTATTTAAAATGGTTTAAATGCTTTACCCAAATGAAATAAATATTTGAAATATTGACTTGGTCAGTCTTTCCTCATAGGTCTTATCCCATATGCCCTGCGCCATTGTAGTTGCCTTCCACTGCACCACCTCCACCTTGTCTATGTGTTTTTCTCAGGTGGGGCCTCTAGATCTGGTTGCAGTATTCTAGGTGCGATCTCATGCGTGTCCTACACAGACATCAGTCACACCCCCACCTTCTCTTGCTGTAGCTGCTTCAGTTATGCTATAATCGATCCTTCAGTAGGTGGTAGGTTGACTCCGGTGCGGTGAGAGCACTGCATATTCTTTTCTCAATGCCCTTGTCACTCCTAAAAGCTCTCCACAGCCATATTGTCTCTGACCAGAGTTTGTTTTGACTGTGGGCACACTAGCCTCCATACATCTGTTAGACCCATATGGTTCTGCATGTCTCTTAGGCCTCTATAGGCTGGGGTAAGCCCTCCCTTCCTGTTACCTGTTCTAGCCATCTCTGTCTCTTGTATGATATTACAACCCCCTCCCCCCAAAAGCACTGGGTCACCCACAGATTGACTCATAACTTGTAATATGTCCATAAAGAACTGTGATGAGCTAGAATTCTGGCTGTACATATTCCCTGGAATTATCCTGGTATTGCTGAACACACTTTGAATGAAAATACAGCTGCCCTCTGGATCACTTACTTACTTTTCCGATTGGAATCTGGTATTTCTGGCTATAAGTATAGCTGCCCCCTTCCTAATTGTGTCCCTGCCAGCCCTCAAGACCTGACCCACTCACATGCGCCTGAATAATTTTATCTGCTGGAGTGTGAGTTTCCTGCAGGAAGCAGGTACTTGCTTTGAGTTGCTTTAAATGATGTAGCACGTGATACCCTTTCTGCAGCTTGTGCCTCTTTAATATTCCAAGTTATACATTTCATTGAGGACTCTAGTTTTGCTTTTGAGTACTTTTTTGTACCTTTTGCCTTTGTCTATGAGCTTGTTCAAGACTGATGAACTCCTGGACCATATTCATGTATAGAATCGCTGTCATTCTCTATCCAAACCCTCCACCCAGGCATTACAAAACGTTAGAGACTGTAATAACTGCATTATACCGGGCTGTGAACACGTAGGTGCAAGAGATACAGTTACAGTAATTACAGTAGTGCCTGCACTGTCAGTGGGCCCGCTGCCACAGAGTGCAGAATTAAAGAAACCTTTTATTGCCGCAGACAGACAGACTTGCAACTGTCTATTTGTTCATTGCCTATCCATTTCAAACTGGGACTAGCAGCAGTGGAATCAGTGCTACAGAATCCAGTTCCAGTTTCACAGGTTGGGGGGAGTACAGAACAAAGAAGCAATAGGGCCTATAACTCAGGAAGTCTGATCTTCCCTCCATCTCCAAAAACAGGAAGCATCCAGCTTAATTTCAGCAATCAGGTCAGCAGATGGCACTATTAAAACCCATCTCAGTGATATAGCGAGAGAATGTGAATATATTATAACGATCTTTATGGGCCTATGGCTAACCCGCCAGCTACTTTGAGAATTGAGGAATATCTAACCAGTCTTTCCCTCCATCATTAACGGATGATCAGAAGGCCTTTTTGGCTAAACCTTTGTCCCCATTAGAAATATCAGTTATAGATAGCCTAGCTTTTGACAAAGCGCTCGTCTAATTTTTATAAACTGTTTGCTAAAGAACTGGTTCTTTTGTTTTCTTTTTTTATGCAAGTCTGGTGCCTCAGATTCCACTCTACTTGAGGCCTTGATTATCTTACGTCTTAAACCAGGCAAAGCACCCTAAGATGTCACCAATTACATGCCTATATCTTTACTGAATTATGACGCAAAAATTCTTACACAGATCTTGGCTTCAAGGATTAATGAGGTCTGGGCTGGGCTCATTAGTCCAGAGCAGGTGGGATTTAGGTCACCATTGTGAATGAGTTAATGCTTAATGGTTATTCCTATAATAAATAAACAAACAAAATACAAATGTATGCTGACCTGTTCCTCGGTAGATCATTTGTGTAAAATTTGTCATATTTTTTCTGTGTCCAGGTATTAGGCTAATCCCACAGTACTTGTTTCCCTGGACGTGAAGAAAACTTTTGATAGAGTCGATTGGAATTTTCTGTTCCTTACCCTGGAGAAATTTGGTGTTCCTCTGGCCTTTCTCTGCTGGACTAAGGTTATATATTCCTGTCCAAGTGCCAGAATTTAATGCAAAGGTGTGTTTTCCTCCAATTTTGCACTACATTCTGGTATGCAGCAGGGATGTCCCCTATCCCCTATGTTATTTAATTAATTCTTAGAACCCCTGATCTGGAAAATTTAATCTAGTCCAGGGCTGACGGAAGAAGAGGTGGGTTCTAAGAATCTGCAGATATCAGTGTAAGCAGATGATATTCTGCTACATGTTACCCATCCTCAAGTTGCCATTCTGGTTGCTTTGGCTATTATTATAGTAACTAATTCAGTTCCCTTTCTTATTATAAACTTGATTTAGAGAAATCTGAAGTCATGCCCCTCATTTTGGTGGTCCTTAAATCAGACATTATGTCCCGTGGACTGAGCTGGGCTCCCAGACAGATTTAATATTTAGGAATCTATCTCACAAGGAGTAGCTCCCTCCTTAGGAAACTCAGCCACGATGATCTGGTAGTTACTCTACAACAAGATCTTAAGAGATGGAAGGCCCTTCCTTTAACCTTGTGGGGAGGATTAATATAGTAAAAGTGAATGTTCTTCCCATATTATTTTACCCCATCAACATACTAAACTTTTGGCTTCTCCTCATGTGGTTTCATCGAAGTCATAGTATCCTATTGGACTTTATCTGGTGCAGTAAAACCGAGAGGAGAACATATAAGAAGTTGGCAGCATCTAAACAATGTGGCAGCCTTAGACTTCCATACTTTATGGTCTACTACTTGGCTAGCCATGCTAGTAAATATTTTAGGTGGCTTAGTCCAACCCCTCAAGATGGAGTCCTTAGCTATTTCCCTAGTTGGTTGGAATTGGAACAAGAACCGATTCATAAAGTGGGCCTTTCTACGTCCTCTATGTTCTTCATTGCCCCAAAGTCACTCCCTGGGGGCCTCAGAGACTCTGTTTTAAGCATATCAGTGCGTGTTCACTCACAACTTTGTTCACTGATGAAATATAATTTTACCAAAGATATTGTGCAACCTATTCTATGAAATCCTAACTTCAAAATTGGGGTCGGGGAGGTGACTGAGGCATGGATACCTCTGTTAGATACTGTTAGAGTTTATGATTTACTTCAAGAAGGGGTATTGTGCTCCTCTAAAGCTATCCTGGAGTCCTCCCGCTTAGTAAGCTAGACATTTTTAAGATATTTCAGTTGCATCATACCTTGATGCACTGGTTTGGATCTGGTCTTTGGGAAATTGACCAGTCAGAGTTCTTGCAATAAGTTAAGGATGTAGTACTAAAATCACATGCAGTTGCTAACCTATATTCCCTCATATTTTCTAAATTATCTCCTGAGTTAGATGGGAATTCATTGTATTGGGATAATCAATTTCCTCTTGGTGCCTTTCAGTGGCAGAAAGTTTTGGGGATCTTTATACTGATGTTTTCCAGGATCAGTTGCGGCTCGCCCAGTTTAATATATTGAATAATTTGTATTTTGCTCCCCCCAAAATTATTAAAATGGGTAAGCTACCATCCCCTTTCTGCACTAGGTGTGGGCAGACTGGTGGTACCTTTATGCACATTTTGTGGTCTTGTCCTAAAGTGGCCCCTTTATGGAATTTAATTGAAGTCAAAGTGCATCCCCTTTTAGGGCTAACAGGCCTTTTCACACCAGAGATTTGTATAATTGGAGATTATAGTTTGGGTTCAGTAAAAGAAAGACAATATTATATGGCCTTAATATCCCTGTCTGTAAAGAAAGAGGTTTTGCGTTATTGGCTTGACCAGGTTTATATTTCACATCAGGGATGGCTGCAGGAGCTCCCATTTAATCTCTGTGTAGAGCGTATGATTACGAGTATCCACAACAGACTTACATTATTTGATAAGAGATGGAGTAGGATTCATTCGTTATGTATGACTTAAGACTCTTTTGTAATCCTTCCAAGTTTGTTTACGTAATTGTATTTTTTACTGTGAGTTGTGTAACCTATTTGTTTTCTTTTTCTTAGACAGATTCACAGGTTGTGCTGATACTTCTTTTAATCACCATTTCACTATTAGTCTTTATGAGATTATAGGGCTAAACTCTGTCTGATCACTCCACCAGGGGGAGATGAGGGTGTGATGGGAGGTGGTTGTGGGGTTTTATTAATGGTTTTGTTCTGTTATTCTGTTATATGGTATTCCTTATTAAGTTTTTCAATAAAGCTTATTGAATCTGAAAAAAAGAATATCTGATCTTGGTGCTTGTCTGCCCAGGAGGAGCAGGGACTAATGACATTGTTCAGTTCCTTGATCACAGTGCCAGCAAGGAGGAAGTATGTGTGTGTGTGTGTGTTGGCAGGGGGCAACATGGACAAACTGCAGATACTCAGCAGGACTTACGCAAAACAACCTATAAATATTTTATATATGCTAATGGTTCTTTTACACGTATTGATGGGTAGGTAGGGCCCAGACCTATTTTGCAGGGGGACCCTTACAGTCATTAGCACAGCCCTGCCTTGTGCATTTTGACCTCCAGTACTTTTCATGCTGCATTCTTGAAGTATTTGGTGCACAACATATTTGTATTTTCCCCTACTATTGTCACCGTTCTATCCCCCTTACCCCCAACATATATCCAATAAACTGTTTACCCTTAAAACACAGAATATACATAATACAAAAACTGATACGCATAGTAATACACACAAATAGAGACATATACAACATTTTTATAATAACTGGTGACCTTCTATAATGACTGGAATTCCACTTCTGATAAAACACCATAATAACCCTCTGAATTCTGTAATAACTCAATAGTGGGTTATTAAAGGAATAATGCCCGACAGGGTGGGTGTTATGCTGGGATAACATTCCACCTTGGGTGGTTGGGCCTGAGGCCAACGGCCGAGGGCATCCAACACCCAAGGTGGATGTTATCCCAGCATAACACCCACACCCTGAGGGGCATTATTCCTATTATACAAATGCTTGGGAGTCAGAGAAGAAAGAAAAGATGAAAACATTTATTTAAAAGTATATTTTTAGTATTTTTGAAAAGCGAGGTTTACTTTTTTAAGAAATAGATCCTGTTTCTTCTTTTGGCCAGCAGGTGGAGCTCCTGTATGATAACTGTGGCTCTACACTGGTAAGTACTGACAAAACATTTTGTGTTGTCTCCTGTCTTTCGTGCCACCTGAAACTCAAATGATTCACTGCTCAGCCCCCCCCATGCCTGTGTGTTTCTATTTTATTTGACCTGTATCGGCCTTTGTTTCTGTTCTGTCGTTGACGGCAGTATTTACTTCCTGGTTGCCCTACTGACACTATGTTGACTTGTTTTTTCGGGGTTGCAGCCAAGCTAGGAACGGAGCACTGCTGATCCACGCGCACAGTTGCCGACCGGATTTTAATTTCATTTCTGTTTTATGTTCTCCCGGTAGTTTTGTGGCATTTATGATGTGTACCAGGAGAAACCTATGGCCAACATTGAAAGTGCTAGGTGCAAGGATCAATCGAGGGAGGTAAGGGTTCTGGCCGCTTCTGTTAGTTTGAGAAGCCTCTGCGTAAAGAAAAAAAAACCCTTGGTTTGTTTTATCGGTTTAAAGTTTTAATTGTAGCGAGTGAAGGGAGTTGTGCTGCTTATGAAAAGCTCACTGCTGACTATGGGATAGATTTTAAAAGTGGCTAGCGGCATGAAATCAGTAGAGTGCACTGATTTTTTAAGTGGTTTGGTCATTTTCTGTACTGGGACTACAGCCGGGATGTTATGCTGGGATAACATCCCGGGTCCAGTCTCAGTTTGACCAATCACAGACTAGGATTAGTACTTGCCATTGTATAATATGGCATTTTCTTCCTTGAGTTCTTCACTGAAGAGCAAAAGAAAGCACACTGCATTTCTGTGACCATGGTGGCTGCTCAGAGACACACTCACTTACACAAATACACCTTCTTTTTTGTCTCTATCAAAACTTTACACCAGTATAAGGAAACACAGAAGGAGCAGGACAGAGAACTGTACCAGTTAAGGTAGAAGGAAGCAGGGAGGGTAGTCAGAATAGCAAAGGCACAAACTGAGGAAAAGATAGCTAACTCAGTTAAGAAGGGGGATAAAACCTTTTATAGGTATATCAGGGAGCGTAGAAAGACAAAGGGAGGGATAGTGAAGCTGAATAGAATGGATGGTGGTTGGACAGAGAGTGACAGTGATGAAGTAGGGATACTGAATGAATACTTCTGTTCAGTATTCACAAAAGAGAAAGTGGGAGAGGTGCCTAATCCAATTAACAGAAGCACTCTGAAGAGGGGGGTTGATCCCAGTCCTTTCACAGAAGAAAGGGTTCTGATAGAACTCCTAAAACTGAAGGTGGAAAAAGCAATGGGACCAGATGGAGTTCACCCCAGAATTCTAAAAGAATTAAGCAGAGAACTAGTCACACCACTGACTACGCTTTTTAACAAATCATGGGAGGATGGTGTGGCACCTGAGGACTGGAAGAAGGTGGATGTAATTCCCCTTCACAAAAGTGGGACCAAGACGGAGGCAGGAAACTACAGACCTGTCAGTTTGACCTCTGTGGTAGTGAAAGTGATGGAATCACTTCTGAAGGAAAGAATTGTTGAGTACCTAGAGGCCAGTGGGGTACAGGACCCAAGGCAGCATGGGTTCACAGCGGGAAGGTCATGTCAGACAAATCTAATTGATTTCTTTGACTGGGTGACTGAAGTAGTAGACCAGGGATGGGCTGTGGCTATGGCCTACCTAGACTTTAGCAAGGCATTTGACACAGTCCCACACAAAAGATTAGTAGTCAAATTAACCAGCCTGGGAGTGGGTCCCAAGGTGGTAGCCTGGGTAAAACATTGGCTGAACAACAGGACACAGAAGGTAATTGTAACTGGAGTCCACTCTGAAGAAAGAGGGGTTATTAGTGGGGTACCGCAGGGTTCAGTACTGGGTCCAGTCCTTTTTAATGTCTTATTAAGTGACATTGCAGAGGGACTGGAAGGAAAAGTATGCCTCTTTGCAGATGACACAAAGATCTGCAACAGGGTTGATATACAAAGAGGCGTGGAAAGGATGAGAAGGGACTTGACGAGGTTGGAGGAATGGTCAGAAGTATGGCAGCTTGGATTCAATGCAAAGAAATGCAAAGTAATGCACCTGGGAAACAAAATTCCAGGGGAAGATTACACAATGGGAGGAGTAGTAACAACAACAAAAATGGAAAGAGACCTAGGGGTAATCATATCAGATGACCTTAAGGTTGGCAAGCAATGCGAGAAGATGGTAGGGAGGGCTGGGGGGATACTGGGATGTATAGGGAGAGGTATCACCAGCAGAAAACAGGAAGTTGTTATCCCCTGTACAGACAGTTGGTGAGACCCCATCTGGAGTACTGCGTACAATTCTGGAGACCCCATCTCTGCAAGGACATAGACAGGATGGAGGCAGTTCAGAGGAGGGCAACTAAAATGGTGCAGGGTCTGCAAGAGAAGCCATACAAGGACAGACTAAAGGAGCTTAATATGTATACCCTTGAGGAAAGGAGGGAGAGGGAGGACATGATAGAAACATTTAAGTACCTCAGTGGAATCAACAAAGTCCAAGAAGGTAGCATCTTTCAGAAAAAGAGATGTGCAATAACAAGGGGACACAATCTGAAGATAGTGGGGGAATGGCTCAGGGGCAATGTGAGGAAGTATTTTTTCACTGAGAGGGTGGTGGACACATGGAACAGCCTTCCTGAGGAGGTTGTGGGGTCTAAAACTGTGGGAGAATTCAAGAATGCGTGGGACAGACATAAGGCAATTTTTGTGGGGGGTAGGAAGAAATAGGCTGTTGGTTAAATAGGATCTGCAGATTATCCTCTAGGTAGGGAAATGGACAGACTAGGTGGGCCAAGCAGTCCTTATCTGCCATCAAAGTCTAAGTTTCTATGTTTCGATGTTATTATATAAAACATACTCTGGTCAGAGCCAGTATGGCTGCAAAATTATATTTTACAGGGATTAGGAGTTATCTACAGGGTAATTCTTCCCATCGACTTGCATTGGTTATACGAGAAAATACACCAATTAGGCTTCCATAGTAAACAATGTAATGTACAGGAAAATGTAGAGAAATTGCTCTGGTGTTACAGGCAAAATGCCAAAACATTAAACAAATATGTGTGATACAGATTTTTCATACAGAACCATGAGCCACCAGCAGCAAGTGGCAGTGGCCCATCCAATGGCTTCCCAGTGGCCTTGCAGATCCACAGGATGAGTTTGTGATCATCAAGACCCA
Organism: Neoceratodus forsteri; assembly: GCA_016271365.2. Taxonomy (NCBI): domain Eukaryota; kingdom Metazoa; phylum Chordata; order Ceratodontiformes; family Ceratodontidae; genus Neoceratodus; species Neoceratodus forsteri. Next base: position 83,381,854 of record CM028136.1, read on the forward strand.
CCCTAACCATTATGGGTGGCAGCTTTGAGAGAAGTGAGAAAGCTTAGCTGCCTCATTTTGGAAGTTTTGCAGTGTTTTGTTCATCTTGGCTATCACTTTCTGCAGCTGGGTAACCTCAGAAAACTATTTATACCTTGCCCAACCTGCTCCCAACATCTCTTCTCCTTACTCCTCCCTATGGTCAACTAGACTTGCCTCCCCCCAGCCTATCCTGCATCATCCCGTGACTTCACATCATTCTGGCTCCTGCAAGCCTCATCTATCCAACCCCAACAGCAGCTGTCAGCTGTCTTCTCCCTGATGCTGGCATGTAGTTTTGTTCCTGTTGATGTTTGCTCACCAGACACTGACTAAAAACTTCAGTCTTGGTCTGATTTCAGGATAATGAGTGCTGCGCTGTGGATATTCATAACTTCTTCTGCTCCTAGCTGTCCTCACAAATGCCACACTCAGCACCTGGAGGTGTTAGGTGGAGGTCTGGAGTGAAGGATGCTGCCTGGCATTCCAAGAAGTTGAAAATGTGTGCTTAGTTCTGTAGCATCACATGGCAGTTGTATCAGATGCTGTTCTCTTGCTGTAAGGGAGTCAGGAGCCAGACTGGGGCCACAATAACACAGCTTGCAGTCTTTCAACTGACGGGTGAAGCTAGCTTTAGGTACACAGTATGCCTGCTGTTTGTTCATAGCTGACCCAGCTGGCAGATGACTTTGTGTTGACATTCTTAATTTCATATGAACGAACTCATTTTCACAATGCTACACTTCAAGGATAGTCATGACACCAAGACAGTGGGTATGGAAAAGTGATGGTGTTGAGCCGCATGCATAGAGGCTAGTATGACGAGCTGCTGGTTTGTCAGATCACTGTTGCTGAGACATGGGAGAAATTTGTAATTCATGGAGAGAAACAATTTGGCCCTAGGTTTGCTTCAAGAGTGAGAATTATATTATTTAATGGCATTTTAAAAATGGAAAGTTTCAGTGTCATAGCTTCTAAGTTGCACTCACATAAATATTTGTTGTTTATGCAGAAACAGTGAAAGTTGAGGGTGAATATGTACTAGTATTTCAAATCCATAATAAATAACCCCCTGAGGTAAGCTATTTAAATTAATTATTGAGCTTGAGCCCTTCTCCACATATAAAAGTCTTCCAAGTAGATACTACATAATTTTGTTATGTGACTAATAAAAATGTGACTCACTATAGGCACAGGGTCATGTCACTGCATACAAAAACTATACGACAATAAATGCCACAAGGAAATGAGTGCTGTAGGAAACAGGGTTGGGAAATACAGCGACCCAACAGCAACAGCACACCCCCAGGAAAATGAATGGGACTTCTTTATTTTGAAGGGGCTCTGCCCACCCCCGATATGAGGGGTTTGCTCCCCCACACCCCTGGACTTAATGTAATCAACTCAAGGGGGTCGTGGACTTAGGGGATGGGAAACAGTCAGGAGGAGGAAATATTTGATTTCCGAAAGAAAAGAAAATGTTGCAGCAGGAAGGGGACCTGGCGGGAACCAAACTGTGGTCCCAGGCCTCCTACCATGCTGTGTGCTAGTGCCCTAACCACTCCACCATGGGGGCAGCTCAGCCTGCACCCCAGCCCCTTCTTGTAATATGCGGAGCAACAGGGGTAGTGGTAATACCTTACCACTATTATACCACTGTCACTGTACGTCCTTTCATGCTTTACACAGCGTGGTCCTTGCAATGCTCTTCTTGGTGTGCTGTTTTGGCCCAGTACCCTCATGGTACCATACATATTTTAATTTTCATAAAATCAAAATAAATATTTAAATATAAATAGGTGAATAGATGTGTAGTACTACTTGAGTTTACGATGAATAACCTAAACTAGAAGGGAGAGAGGGGGACATGATTGAGACTTTTAAGTGTGTCAAAGAGATCAACAAAGTAGAGGAAGGGTGTCTACTTAAAAGAAAGGAAGGACTAAAAAGTAGAGTGCACAGCTGAAGACTCCAAGGAGGAAGATACAGAGACAAAAGTGAGGGGATGGTTCTTCATGGAGAGGGTGGTGGAGGCATGGAACAGGCTGCCAGAGGAGATGGTGGGGGCTGAAATGGTGGAGGGATTCAAGGGGGCATGGGACAGAGATATGGGGTTGAGAGGGGGAGGGGTGCGACAGTAAGAGCAAAGATGTGTAGGGGAGGGGGGAGAAGAGCAGACTGGATGGGCTGGTATGGTCCTTTTCTGCCATCAAATTCTGTGTGATTCTATATGTGTGTGTGAACCTCAGTTGCACACACTTCGTGCAATACTTCAACTCACCAAGATGCACATATAAGAGCGAGGAAATCGGGTTGGGTTTGGCAGTTTTGGGATCGACTTGTAGAATCTTAAACTTGATGTGGTGCCAGATATTATGAGGCTACATGCAGAGTAGCTGCCATGTCAGGCCTTGGTCCAGCACATGCATGTGTGAACAGGCATCCCTGCTGCTGAGACGTAGGTAGTTTGTGTGTATATCTGCTGTCCATCTGCATTCTGTTGTTGATGATGGTTGCTGTAGAGGTGATAAGGACGGATAAGTTAATACTTTTCCTAGAGGTGCATTCAATCATGCGGCGGGGTCTAGAGAGAGGACAAATAAATCTTAGAAAGTTAATAGGTTGTGAGGGTTGGATGGGTGTGACAGTGACTTGCACTCTCTAGGTTCCTCTTCATGCTCCCAGATACCCTTCCATGGTACTTTGAGCTTTTACATATTTAATTTAAAACAAATTGAACCAATTCATTTTCAAATATAAAACCACAGAATTTTGATGACTGGGTAAGCCCACTTGGCCCCAGAGGTCCCGTTTTCAGGGGTGACCCGGGAAGTAAGAGTACATGAAATAGAAGACAATGGTACAATATACAGGCTGAGGGTTTACAGTAAGCAACAGCTTTCAGATCCATGAGGCATAGCTTTCTTATCTTTGGGTCATACATGTCTAACTACTTATTCTATTGTGCATTTGTTCATGGTACAGAGACCTACAATTAATGAGACAGTACAGTGAGTTCATTAGGTAACATAACTCTAAGATACATAGGATATTTTCTATAAACATGAGGTGGGGTAAGTGCTAACTGTTCAGTGGGTAGAGATTAAGTATGGTAGAGAGAGCTGACACAGGTCATTATTTATAGAATTAGGTACAGTAGCATAGGCAATTACTATTGATATATATATACATATACATATATATATATATATATATATATAATATATATATATGCATATATACATATACATAAGGGTGTTTTGTAAAATGGTCTGGCTATACGTAGGTAGCTCATGTTTAAATGTGCATGTATAGCAAGGGGAAATTTTAGCCTAGATTGAATGGATTCACAATAACTGTGTTGAGAAATTGTTGGGCGATTAATTGGAAGCACACAAAGGTAGCTACATAAAACACTCATTTTATTTAGTTATTACTATTGTTTTGATACTTATCTTACATAAATAATGTTTGTGATAGCCCCTTGAGATAGGAAGCAGTCTTTTGGCAAAATATGTTAATTGTGGATGTATTGAATGAGTATGAAAAATGTGAATGAGAACTAATGACATAATTGGTGATATCGTACAGTAACTGCTATTTAAGGGGAGGTCCTGCACCAACAACCCGCCTCCTGATGAAGCCTGATGTGGGGAAGTGCTGGAGCTGTTGGTAACACGGACTAGTGTTTTGTTGCATTTTACAATTTCATCGCTCTATGTAATGGGAATTGCCCCAATAAACGCTTGATTTTTAGCAAAAGAATTGATGTGTGGAGCCCTTCATTGGAGTTCCTAGAATGAACTCCTTGCTCTGGAGTGCGGGTGTGTTTTAGTCTATTTGAAGGCTAATCAAGACTGCTGTGTCACAGCTCACCAACGTTTGGAAACAGGACGGCATGGCTGTCAGAGATTTGCTGACCGAGTGACAACTGCCTGTCAGTTTTCTTCATGTTTGCTGCTGAACATTACTAAAGGCCAGCACCCTGTCTGAGGTAAGAGTCAGGGAGTCTGAAGCATACACTTGCATTGCTTTTTGTTTTTCAAGTTGTGTAAATGTAATATAATCTGGGTGTATGCTTACTGCCAGGCAATGCTGTATGTGAATTACGTTGTGCCAGGCAGCTGTCACTTGGTAACGCATGCTGTCAGAGTGCGCACATTCATGACAGATCTCCTCGAGCAGGCACATCAGTGTCTTCTGAGATTCTGAGGGAAACTACCACCTTGTGCAGCGTGTCTGTGTAGGGGGACCCACACTCTTCACTTTGCCGAGGATGGCTTTATAGATATCCCACTCCTCAACAAAGAAACACTCAGAACTGGCTCAAAACATGACCCAATCAAAACTGGCATCACAGAGAATTAAAGCACACACAGAGGCACTGTTCAAGCAAGATGCGGTTTTATTAGAAGGTAAAAAAATAAAAACTGAATTGCACATAGCATTTACCATCAAGTGGAAAATGCCAGGTATAAAAAGTTATAACTGGGTGCTTTAAAAATATTATTTTCAAAGGGTGCACTCTTAATTTAATTGAAAAATTGTATTTTTATAATATAGGGACAATATAATATAATATAGGGAGGCAGTATGGCACAGTGGTTTAAGGCTCTGAGCTGCAAATCTGGAGACCTGGGTTTGAATCCCACAGCCCCCACTTGAATACTGTGTAACCCTGAGCAAGTCACTTAACTTCCCTGTGCTCCCAGGTCATGCCTGTAAACAAGCTGTCAGCTTAGTGTGCCACTCCTGGTTAAACAATTGGATGAAAAGAAAAAAAAAACTGAACTTTTTCACAGAGTTTGATCATATAAGTTGTCCATTATAAATCTTTTAGCTACATGGTGTGCCTTTTCCAACTGAGGACAAAGTCAAAGTGCGTCTTAATCCACAAGAATGTATTATGCCAGTAGTAACACTGTGGTCACTCATTCTATTCACCTTCCCTTCCTCCCTCCTCTGTAACAAGGTTTTACCCTGACTCTACTACCATTGATTACAGTGTGTACACCTCCCAAACATGGAGTCATTTTCCTTTACTCAACCCTCGAAGGCAGATTTGCGGTCCCGGAAGGAAATGTTTGAATGATATCAATACATGTGACCTGACAGGAGACAACTGAGAGCGGGGAGCTGGGCTATTTAAATTTACCCCCAGATAAATACCCCAACTTGTAGAGGAGATGTGTGACCCACTGAGTCTGAACTTGAATTGCAACACAGTGGTGATCACATAGCCAGAATCCAGATTTTCTGCTGGAGCAGCAACGGTCTGTCAGAGTCAGAATGTGAGAGAGGCTGCAGCATGGCAACTGGCAGGTGTCACATTAGGGTGCTTACCCACCTTCCTTCGGGATGGTGCCTGGCTAGTCCTGTAAAGGATTCTCAGTCACACCCTCTCATCCCTTGGAATTCAGACTCATGATACAAGGGGAAACAGACATGAAGGTGTCAGAAAGCAAGGGGAACTGGAGGTTCCTACCCATAATAAAACAGCAGCTGGGAGGGGGAACGCAAAGGGTGGCAGTACAAGTATGACTGGGACTGAATATCACTACTACAGCTTGTTATAACTTCCTTCTTACTGATACTGTAACTTACAGAGTGACAATTCTTATTATAATTGATGTTGTTTCTCCAAAATAACTTGGGGGGGGGCAGCGGAGTCATTAAAGTAGTGGAGGGATTGTGCTTCCGCGGCACAATTTGATGCTTTGTTCGGAATCTGGTGACATGCTTCTGGAGCTCCCTTCTCTCTGTGTGTTCTAGCAAGACATCAGCATAGCTCCACTATGCAGTTGTAATTAATGTTTTCAGCAGCTTGCACAGAAGCAGATCACTACTCAAACCACACTACACTACGGAAGCTGGTAACCACTTGCACCACCCTCTACCCACTCAAACCACACACTCTCTCCAAACTAAAACAACTCCCAATTGAGGCTTGTAATAATTCACCTTTTTTCAGCAGCTTGCAGAGAAGCTGCTAACTGCTTGAACCACACTGCATTACGGAAGCCAGTAACCACCCACACCACACTTTACCCATTCATACCACACTCTCTAACCCAAATTTAAAAATGTAAAACAAACACAGAAATAGACTCCCACTATCAAACAACATCAATAAATAGTCTTGTGTGTGTGGGGGGCGCTACTACAACCCTAGTCTACCCTGCAACCACTAACTTTCCTAACAACCTATCTTTATGTTCATAAACTATTTTTTATGGTGTAGCAATAAATTCATTAAATATTATCAAAACTGCAGAAAAAACTGTCTATTTCTTTATTTTACTTTGCAAAAAGTTAGCTGGGAGACATTGCATAATCGCAATATCATTGGAGGATGTGGGTTATAGATTAAAGCTACCAACTTTCCAAGGCCTAAAACTGGGACAGGGTCCATCCTGACCATGACCCCCCTCCCACCATGTCACTCCCACTGGCACCACCGCAGACATTGCTGCACACAATTAATTAAATGTTGCTGCTTGCTCTGGCCATGCCGCCCCACAGTAACACCAGTAGTGAACATCCAGATTAAAACAATACATCATTCTGCTGCAAAAAGTTCCAAATCATGATGTACAGAAAGTTCATTAGAAGCAAACCTGTGTTAAATTGCATTCAGACATTCGAGCTGCATGTATTGCTCCTCCTGACAGTCTCATCCAACCCGTTCACACTCACCTCATTTGCTGAGCAAACATCACTTCAGTGACTCCCACCACCACACCAGATTGTTTTTACACACTTCCCTGCAGCTGATTGGGTTCAGGTACCTTAGTTCACTGCTGCCAGTCTCTTCTGTCTGGAGTCCCTCTCAGCTGCTGGCAGGCAGACGTCCACATGTGCTTGTTTGCACTACTACCCAGTCTAACCTAACAGGAAGGAACATGCTTTACTGTGCTCCTGCTGACATGCTTGCAGTGCAGCACAGGCACAGGGGTTGAAGTTGTAAACTGTAGTCCAGCTTGAGCAGCGCCTCAGCGGTGCTAAAACAACTGTCACTCATGGATTAGCAGTCAGCAAAAAAAAAAAATGGACAAAACTGGGACAAGTGAGCAAACACCAGGACAAAAGTGACATTTTGCAAAATTTATGGGGCTACTGGGACATGCTGCCTAAAAAAGGGACTGTCCTGGGTAAATAGGGACTGTTGGTAGCTTTAGTTATGGTGGGATGTACCCACTTCTGGTGTTGTTATGTTACTTGGCCTATGGCCTCATGAATGAACAGCACTAGGCATGGGTAAATCCCACCATAACCCACACCCTTTTGTGGACTATTGTTTAATTTAAAGTGGTTAGGGAAGTCACAAGAGTGTACTGCATGCAGTGGTCACTAGTGGTAAGCTTTCTCAGACCAACATGGCGTCCTGGCATCCCAGCAGTAGCAGTGATCACAGCAACAGCTAAAAGTCACACATTATATGAAACAAGCATTTGTCAATGATGAATGTTTGATTGCTGGCATTAGCAGCAGAAGTGCAGGAGTTAGACAGATGCAGTATAGGAATGGCAGTGAAGTAGTGAATTGACGCCAACTCCACCCCCACCCTGCAGAGATTGACAGGAATTGGGGTGTGGTCTTGGGTCATCGCCATGACGGTCACGACATTCCATCTCACCCTACCCTGCAGACATCGACAAGTGTCGAGGTGTGCCTTGGGGTGTTTGGGCTTTATGTTCACCTCATTCCATAAGGAAACATGCTGAAATGGGTGCAGCATAGGAGAATGGGGTGAACACTGGGGCCAAAGGGTCCAAGGCACACCTCGATGCCTGTCACTGGCTGCAGGGTGGGGTTGGGAGTGGGGGTGGAATGGCATGAGCATTACTGTCAATAATCCCAAGTCACACCCCTGACACCCATCAGTCCCTACAGGGTAGGGTGTTATGGTTGAAAACCCTAATGCCCTGGGCATTTCTTGGTATTTTTACTCCAAGTTTTCAACATGGGCTTTTTGTTACCCCACAGCATGAACAGTGACACTATCAGTTTGTTACCCGAAAGGTGATTTTGCACAGCGACTGTGCCATTTGGCGCCAAAAGTGCAAAAACACATCTCAAACAGGATGTGAAAAATGACAGCTGTACTCAATCAATCAATCAAAGTCTTTATTTATACAGGTGGTCACTGTTGAGCAAAGCTCATTTGCAAGGTGGACCTGTGTTTCACATGTATACAAGGTTGTGACATTCAACGCAAGGTTGATACATTAAACAGAAAGGGCACTGCCCCCACGGAAAGTTATACAAAGATAATATGGTTTTTGCAAAGGACGATCATGTCAGGGAAATTTAATAAATTGTTTTGAACCACTGAGCCAGGCATTGGATGCTGGGTTTCCAGTTGATGTAATTTGCCTCGACTATGAAAAGGCTTTTGATTCTGTTTCACATAAAACAATAATAGAATGCTTATATAATCAAGACATATGCGTAAATATAATAAAATGGGTTGTATCATGGTTACTAGTAAGAAAACAGCAAGTCACTATTAGAGGTTATGTTTCTGATTGGAGTAATGTGACAAGTGGAGTACCCCAGGGCTCAGTGCTGGGACCTTTTTTGTTTAATCTAGTGGTCGCCAGCGTGTCTACATCAAATGGTGTGTGGATAAATAAGTATGCTGATGATGTTAAGCTAGGCTGCATTGTTAATGATGCAGCCTCAGTTTATAATCTCCAGTCAAACTTAAATAATATATTAATTTGGGCTAGTGAAAATAATTTATCTTTAAATTTAAATAAATGCAAGGTTATGTACTTTGGAAGAAATAATTTAAATGCACAATATATGTTAAAAAATGTACCTTTGACTGTAGTTTCATCCGAAAATGATCTAGGAGTAATAATTATGGATAATTTAAAATTTACTGATCATAATAACTTAATGGTTAAAAAATTCCATTGCCTAATTAATTGTATATTTAAAATCTTAAAAGTAGAGACCCTGAGGTATTAATTCCCTACAGTAGTCTGATTAGATCTAAGTTTGACTACTGTTCATCATTTTGCACCTATGTTTGTGAAGGATAAAATTAAAGAGAAAGGGTACAACGTAGATTCACTAAAAATATAAAGGGCTTTAAACATACTCCATATCTCGAAAGATTAAAAAAACTTAACCTCTACTCATTGGAATACAGATCTATAAGAGGGGATCTGTGTCTAATTTTTAGGGCCACAAAAGATGTTTCCTTGTTTGAAACTCTTTGTTTTGAATCAGGAAATAGTTTAAGTATCACCAGGTCTCATAATGTCAAAATTAAGACATTTAACATACAGACTACCAAAAGGAAGAATTTTATAACCCAGAGAGCTGTTCCAATTTGGAATTCTCTTCCTTTAAATGTAGTAAATAGCCCCAGTTTTAATGTTTTCAAAATTAATTTGGATAATTTTATGGGAGACAAAAAATACTATTTCCATCCTAGTTAATGGATGGCGAAGTCATAATGGGCTTGTTCCTTCGACTTTGTATTTTTCCTATGAACCTATGAACCTATGAATAATACAAATAAACAAATACAATTAATCCCAGACGAGGGATAACATCAGATATGGACTACAGACCCCATGTATATGTAGAGCCATGACTATCTGGCAAGGAGAGAATTACGGCAGCGCATGGGAAAGGGGAGCGGAATAAAGGGTGGGGAGTGGTGAGTGCAACGCTGATGAACTAGTTGGTCATTCAGCTTCTCTCTTGGCATTAAGACGATGTCTTCGCCCGTACCTTGGAGGCATCTGCAGTCAGGATTCAAGCCGGGGGGCAAGCTACGAACGATTTTGGAGCCAGTATGGGACGGGCAAAACAATGACATACTTCAAGTAACCACACGCGAGTATAATGCCTTGAAGATGGGTAGGGAGACAAGGGCGCTTAGTTTGAGAGTCCTTTGTAGGTTATTCCATAGGGTGGGCAGCGTGAAGCTAATTGCCGCTCTACCGAAACGCGAGTTTTCTCTGGGTACTATGAGGGAGATAGAGGAGTAGCTTCTAAGCTCGTACTTTCCTGTAATGCTAAGAGGTAGGCAGATGGAGATAGATGGGGGTAGTTTGTTTGTGAGGGCACGGTAAATCCAGAGAACAGCGTTTTTGTGGCGTCTGAGTTTAAGGGAGGCCCACCCCACAGCCGCATACAGGATACAGTGGTGGGTAGAATTAGGAAGACCTGTGATAAACCTTATTGCACGGTGGTACAGCGTGTCCAGTTTAGCTAACTGGGAGATGGGGCCATGGCTATACAAAAAATCCGCGTAGTCAACCAGGGATAGGAAAGTGGATTGGACCAATCTTTCCTTGGCATCTGTTGTCAGAAATTGTCTTAGTCTGAAGAAAAGTCCTAGCCTTTGTCATAGTTTTTTCAACAAGTCCTCGATATGTTCGGTGAAGGAGAGTCTACTATCAATCCATACTCCCAGATATTTGAATTTGGTTACGAATTCCAGCTCTTCACCTAGTATTTTGGGAATAGATCCACAGTCTGCTGGATTGGGTGCATGGGCAAGTGGAGAGAAGAGCATTGCTTTTGTTTTTTAGCATTCTAAAGTAGTTTTTTGTGAATTAACTGGCTTTGCAGGAGGTTGAATTCAGTTTGGAGGTCGTTACAGACAGCCTCTGGTGTGGGCCGGCTAATGTATAGGATGGTATCGTCTGCAAAAAAGTGGATATTGGCTTTTTTTCATACAATAGCCAATGTTATTTATGTAGATTGTAAATAAGAGCGGGCCAAGGATAGATCCTTGGGGTACTCCTCGTAGGAGAGGCTTGAGAGGGGACAACTCGCCTTCTGCTTTCACTTGCTGGAATTGCTCTGAGAGGTAGTCAGTGAACCAGGGCAGTGAGGTGGATTCCACACAAACGGTTTGTAACGAGGTGAGGAGAAGGTTGTGGTCGACAGTGTCAAAGCTTTACTTAGATCTAAAAAGACTACACATGTGAAGTTTCTTGCATCAAGGGCTCTCAGCCAGTCATCCATGACTTTGGTCAGTGCTGAGATAGTGCTATGTTGTGCTCTGAACCCGGACTGCATGGGGTTCAGTAGATTTGTTGACTCGAAGTAGGACCTTAGCTGTACATTCACAATTTTCTCTAGTAGTTTGGAAAGCACTGGGAGTAGAGATATGGGTCTATAGTTATTGAGGTCACTTGGGTCACCTGATTTGAAGAGCAGGATGACATGAGCAGTCTTCCAAATGGGCGGCAGAATGCCCTGGGAGAGGGACAAGTTGAAAGGTGAGTGATGGGGATGGCGAGGACATGGTACGCGATTTTAAGGAAGTAGGGGTCCAGTGAATCCACACCTGCACTTTTTCTGGTGTTCAGATGTAGTAGGAGTTCTTCAACTTCTTTTAGCGAAGTGGGTTGAAGAGTGAATAGAGTGGAGGTATCTGTAGGTATTTGAGAGGAGTAATCTGTCATGGAGCATATCTTACAAGCTGGAGAGTTATCAAACGCTAGACCTGCGGTTGCAAAATGGTTATTGAAGGAATCTAGGATCTCCGTCCTTTCGTTAAGTGTGGTGTTGCCAGAGATAATCTTGTTCGGGAGGGAGTTACCTGTGGAGTGGCCCATCAGATCCTTGATGGTGCTCCAGAACTTACACGGGTTCTTGGAAGCATCCTCGAGTTCTGAACGGTAGAAGGAAGCCTTTGCTTTTTAATGGCTTTGGTGCATAGGTTACGTACCTTTCTGAATAGGTTCCAGTCATTGGGCGTGTTTAGTTTATGAGCCCTTTTCCAGATCTTATCTCTCTCAAAAAGCAGTGATCTGACCTCGGGGGAGAACCATTTGCTAGTTTTATTCTTTCAATAATATAGGAGGCTATATTGAAATTACGTCTTGATCTCTTCAGTGAAAATTTAGTTGTAGCAAGAGGCTTGTTGGTTGACCTTATTCCTCCGATGAAGCAATTGTCACTGATATCAGAGAAAAAAGTGCCAGCATGGGAGAAGAGGTGCGGTTTGCTTACTAGTAGTACATCCAGTATAGTGCTTTTATCAGGGTTTTTGGTATTAGGGTGGATTGGATCATTGATGAGCTGGGTCAACCCATGGGCATCTCAAAAGGAAACAAGTGGTGCAGCTGCTTTGGACAGCCAGTCAAGGTTGATGTCACCAAGGATGATGGTTTCAAGCGATCCTTGTTCCAGAATATCGCTTAGATGGGATAGAAACTTTAGGCCGGCAGAAGGGGGCCTATAGCATCCTATTAGCTGGACAACACACATCTGAGTAATTTCCACTTTGAGGGTAAGACACTCATATTTGTTGGCAACAGAAGATACGGTAGTGCAGGAGGCTGAGAATTTATCTTTGACGTATATACCACCACCTCCTCTAGTATGCCTATCTGCTCTGAATAAGGCGTAATTTGGGATGTTTACTTCCGCATCAGTAATAGACGGTCTGAGCCACGATTCAGAAAGCACTAGTATATCAGGAAAAATATGGGATACCCAAGCTTGGATAAGGGTGAATTTTTTTAGTAGTCTACCTACATTGATGTGCACAAAGCTCAAACCTTTTAGCAAGGGCAAGCCAGAGGGTGAAGAGATTGGGGCTAGTGGGCTAGGATTTAGCTCGACGTTGCCTGAGCATAGAAGGAGTATAAAAAGTATTTTTCTGAGTGCACCAGAAGACAGTTTAGGAAACCTGGTCTTGTCCAAATTTTCGTGCTTGTTGGTTTTGGGTAATACGTAGTCACCACTGTAAAAAGCACCTCCGTTAATTACAGGTATTAATACTCTGAGTGAGTGATACCTTGGAGTGTAGGTATACTGTGAGATAGGAATCGTACTCTGTGGTCGGGATATCGAATCTGTACCACTTGAACGGGTAACCCAAATATAGGGGTGCAGTCGAATATCCTTAGTCTCGCAGGGACAAGCAGGCGAGAAAGTGCCAGGTATCGTAAGGCACAGAATGGGATTATAATCTATGCAAGGTGTCGGACCGTTGGGCATGTATAGGCCGGCTGGGATTCCAAATAGGAGAGGTAGTATACAAAGCTGTAGAAGACCCCACATTTTGGGGCTTAGTGGTAGGATGTTGTAGTCTGGTGGCCTGTTGGTACACAAAAACAGGCTGTTAATACAGCGGTAGTGTCAGAGAGGCAGGGCTAAGCGGTTGGTCAGGGTGAGCCTAGTGTTTTTTTTCTGGCCTAGGGAGGCAGCACCTGAGATGTGGTAAACCAATGACAGACACGGAATGGTGTAATTGGAGGAACACAGATAAGGAGAGGTGTTACTTGGAAAATGGGCGGAAGAAAGCATATTTAATAAGTGGTGCGGTGGGTGAGGGGTGGGTAAAAGTTGCAGCAGTTGCCGTACTTTTCTAGCCAAGGAGTCCGGGGCTGTGGAACTGAGCGGCGGCTGAGGTGGCACCAGCCGCCCACTGGCTGGGAGTTCCCCCGGCTGCACTGGAGGGAGCCTGGGAGAGTGGTCCATGGCTGAAGAGAGAGAGAGAGAGAGAGAGAGAGCAGTAATTAAATAGGGCAGTGGACAAAAGGGCAGACAAGCAGCAGGGGGATCGATTAGTTACACAAAGGAAATGTGTATTCTTTTGGCTCCCAATGTCTGGGGCCAGTACAAGGGATCAATAGGAGAGCTGTAAACACTTAATCCTGCAGTCTTGACTTTAACAAAAATGGAAAATATGTAGTAGACAAACCTAAACAGTGAAATCCTGAGTAATTACAGTCTAATTTTGTTGAAATTCAGAGCAAAAACGGCTTTATCCAAGGACTAATACGGACGCCGCCTGCAAAGGCGCTCGCGTTCTGATTGGTTGTGGTACCTTTTCTGGCCGAGGAGTCCGGGGCTGTGGAACTGAGTGGCAGCTGAGGTGGCGCCGGCCACCTGCTGGCCGGGAGTTCCTGCGGCTGTGCTGGAGGGAGCCTGGGAGGGTGGTCCACGGCTTTTCTGGCTGAGGAGTCCAGAGCTGTGGAACTGAGCGGTGGCTGAGGTGGCACCGGCCAGCTGCCCACTGCCAGGAGTTCCCGTGGCTGCACTGGAGGGAGCCTGGGAGGGCGGTCCACAGCTTTTCTGGCCGAGGAATCCAGGGCTGTGGAACTGAGTGGTGGCTGAAGTTCCCGTGGCTGCACTGGAGGGAGCCTGGGAGGGAGGTCCACGGCTCATGAGGAGGTGTAAAAAATGGCAATGTTGAAAATCTGGAGTGAAAATATAAAAAAACTGGCGAAGGCGTGAGCGTGCATAGAAACTGCACAATGCACACCCGTAATGTAATTAGTTTGGGGATTCTTTACAGCAGATTTTCAACACAGGCATTTTGGGACTTCCACTCATGAACAGTGTCACTGTGATTTTCTTAATGTGTCCCGAACACTGATTTCCTACAGCGAATGCAATATTCTGCGCTGGAAGTGCGAAAACACATTTCGGCCAGGGTGTGAAAAATAACAGCTGTACTGTTCATAAGGAGGTGTGGAAAAACGCCAATGTTGAAAATCTGGACTGAAAATATTACAAATTCGTGAACTTACAAGGGTGCGTGGAAATTGCACAATGCACATTCGTAACAGTCATTTTATGGACTTTTGTAACCAGATTTTCAACATAGCTATTTTAAGACCTGTTCTCATGAACAGTGTCACTGTGATTTTCTTAAAATGTCCTGAACATTGATTTCACACACCGACCGCGCCATTGTGCGCTACATGTGCGAAAACACATTTTGGGTGAGTTGTGAACAGTGACAGCTGTACTGTTCATAAGGAGGTGTGGTAAAATGGCAATGTTGAAAATCTGGAGTGAAAATATTAAAAATTCTCGAAGTTACAAGCATGCGTAGTTGCACAATGCACACTCGTAAAACAGTCATTTTGGGAAATTTTTTCACCAAATTTTCAACATAGGGTTTTTGGGGGCCTACCTCATGAATTGTGACACTGTCTTTTCATTAATCAGTCCCGAAAGGTGGTTCTGGCAGTGACCTCAAAATCACCTTTCATGGCTGAATAACCAGATGAGAGTGACTGAATTCATGAGATGAGGTCCCAAGAACCCCATGCTGAAAATTTGGTGCAAAAATTAGAAAAAATGACTGAGATATGAACCAAAGTTGAAAAAAACCTATTTATGCCATTATACAGCTCACTGGCATTTCTTCAGTTTGCGATCGGCTTTGAAGAGTGCGGACATGTTCCTGTACTACTGAAGGTCATTGCGCCAGGCTCCAGAGGTAAGTATGGGGTGGGGGTGTGTGGGGAGGTGGGGTGCGCAGAGGATGGGTGCAGGTTGGGGGCAAGACAGTCAACAAGGGACCATTTTCTTTTGTTAAAGGGTTGTTTTTATCAAAAAAGACGATGCAGGACTTTGGCCAAGCTGGGGTGGGCTCCAAGTGTGGCACCTGGAAGTTTGTTTGGGGGGGCAGTGGAGCCAACGGGGGATTGGGCATGCCCGTTGGCCATACAGTGTGCGGGGGAGCACATGACAACGGGACTTTTGCCACACTGGGGTGGGCTCCCAGTGTGGCACTTGAAGTTTGCTTTTTGGGTGGCCACTGGAGCCCATTAGGGATTAGGCACCCCATCAGACCTTCTGTGTGCTTGAGGGGGGAGTGTGCATGTGCCAAGGGGGATTGGGCACCCCCTCAGCACACAACAAATAGGGGGGAGTGCATCATGCAGGGAGATGCAGTAGCGTACAGCTGAAAGAGAATGACTGCTAAGGTGGTGACATGTAGGCAATTTGTATACTGCTGACAGCACGGCAGTATGCAAATTGCCTACCCTTTACCATCACTGATTGTAGCAGTCTTTCTCTTCCAACTGTACGCCACTGCATCTGAACTGCTGTCATAGACAGCTCGGACTTTCATTGGTGCCCTGCTGCCGCACCTGCAAAAATGATCAGGGCATTGGTAGCAGGGGTGCCACACCTACGAAAACTCATATGGTGGCACTATGTTTCTTGCACATGCGTGCAAGCAAACATAAAAAATAAAAGACAGCTTCACCACAAATACCTAGGTCCACAGCTACTACCAGAGAGTGCCATGACTCCAGCTCCAACCCCCATCATCTCTACTATGCAAAGGGCAGTGGTAGCCCCTACAGTCCTGAGGGCAGGGGGGGATGAATCATAAGAATGTTACAACCCTAAAACCCTAGGTCTAGACACAAAATGATATCCACAGAAAACAAGCAGCAATGCAAACAATGTCACAGGGGTGGGGAAGTGAACAGTCATTAGCAGTCGGTGGGTTAGTGTTGGTGAAGTAGGCTGGGACAGTTTAACAAGCAGTAGAGAAACACATTTCTTAGGAGCATAAGGCACAAGAACATGCTTAAATAACTAACTGATGTCTGTGTCTTCCCTGAATGTCAGGTTAAAACTGGCAAGCACAGAGTAATAAAGTTTAAAAGACACCGTATGGCTGTTAAGGAAAAAAAAACTTTCCCTAGTCCCTGTGAGGTACGTGATCTCACATGCAAGTACCCCTTGAAGCTTCCCAATGACTCCACTACTTACAAAGATAGGAGGCAACATTTTTCTCCACTCAAACAGGCCAATCCTGTGAATAGAAAAGTCCCTGGAGCTGTCACCAAAGCCAGTTACACACAAGTTTCACATTTTACTGCAATGTAGCACTTCCAAGCCCAACACAATAGTGTATCTGCAAGAGCTACAGTATGAATTCTGGCTGAGTCACCTTCGTAAAGCCCTGCTTCCTGCTGGAAACAGTGAGTAAGCAGAGTAACAACATACAAGGAGAAGCAGAGCAATAACCTGCAATGAGAAATGTTTGTTTGTTTTCCAGTTGTTTAACCAGGTGAGACACATTAAGCTGAAAGCTTGTTTACAGGTGCAACCTGGGAGCACAGGGAAGTTAAGTGACTTGCTTAGGGTCACACAGTATGCAAGTGGGGGCTGTGGTATTCAAACCCAGGTCTCCAGATTTGCAGCTCAGAGCCTTAAACCACTGCGTTATACTGCCTCCTGCTACTGTGCTGTGCTACTGTGTGTTGAGCTGGGCTTTTATATTTTACTGCCATAAAAAGCAACCTATACTTGCTGCTACTACTACTACTACTGCTGCTGCTTTAATTGCTGGTGGCCTGCTCAAGACATGCAGACTTTCTTTCTCTCAAGCTCTCTCATCACCGCCAGTACCTGTATTTGTGCCCTGATCACTGCACTCAATCAAAAAAAGTCCTGAATCTGTCCTAATTGAAAGTGAAGTACAACTGGGTTGTGCCTGCTCCCTGCCTGTCAGACACAGTTCAGCACTGTCCATCCATCAGTGACTCAAGTCCAGTCTGATGGTCCCAGAAGGAATTGTTTGAATGATGTCAGTACATGTGACCTGACAGGAGAAGAGAGACAGCAGAGAGCTGGACTATTTAAATTTACCCCCAGATAAATACCCCAAATTGTAGAGGAGCTCTATGACCCATGAAGTCCGATTTGAATTACAGTACAATGGTGGCAGTGAAGCGGGTGTAGCCAGAGCCCAGATTTTCTGTTGGAGTAGCTACTGTCTGTCAGAGTCAAAGTGTGAGAGAGGCTGCAGGCTGTCACAAGCGCACTCTGCAGGTCAGGCCCTCTGCTCCCATAGTGCAACCTCTGAGCACAATAGTGTGAACAGGCAACAGACAGGGTAAAGCTCCTGTCTGCTTTTGGGTCCGAATCACCTTTAGTCTCAAGTTCTGGGGGGATTCAAACTGTGAACCTTATGCTAGCATACCTAATGAACAGGCTCACATACATACCCTCTTCAGGGATTGCGGGACAATCCTTCACCAGGGTCACCCAGCCAGGCTTCCAAAATGAACCCTTTTAACTCTATAAGAGACCTCAGGTATATTCTTACCTTTTCCCAGTTTAGTAACACCATCAAGCCCTGCAAACAGCTGTCAGACTTAACCATGTATACATCACATGCAAAAAGAACTTGGAAGACACACCCAGGCAGTAACTTAAGAAAATGTACTTTATTAAAAGATGATAAAAATGTGAAAAATTTAAACACAGCACACTATATCAAAGAGCTCACAATCACATAAAAGAACAAGGGAAAATTACAAAGCAAAACTCCAACCCCAATACAGTTAGATGTTTGCTATCTAAGGTATTACCTCTGGAATTACATTTTAAAGTTAGATCAGAGAGCTGTGTCTCTCTAGAGTCCCAAGATGATATGACAACATTTCAGACACACTTATCAGTTTAAACTCTGTGTCTCCACACCCCTTCTGTGAGTCATCTAGCTCCTCTTTTTAGAACATAAAATTACAAAAAATTATTTCCTATCAGGAGGTATTTTAAATAAGGTGCCATCAGAAGAAAAAATAAATTTCCTATATGTAACTCCTTAATTACACATTTCCTTTGAACTCAGCAATCTCACACTGGCACCAATGTGTTAAAAAAAACCAACAGGAATCAACCTAATGATGTCCTGTTTCTGAAGTCATAAAGTCACTTTTGATTTGCACTTCAAAAAGCCTAGGCATGTCATAAACAGTAATAAAATGCCATTCTGAAGGAAGTCCGTTAATTAAATGGTTCCCATTGAAGCACAGGCTGTCTTATGTGAGACAATCACATTCTATATTTTTATATTACAAATAGCGTAGAATAATCATAACCAGCTGACAGCACAGCGCTGGTAGTGGAGCGGGTGTAGCCAGAGTCCAGATTTTCTGTTGGAGCAGCTACTGTCTGTCAGAGTCAAAGTGTGAGAGAGGCTGCAGCCTAGCAACTAGTAGGGTGTCGTGTTGGGTTGTTTACCCCCCCCCCTTCCTTGGGGATGGTACCTGGCTGGTTCTGTAAAGGGATTCTCAGTCATGCCATTTCTTATCTGTGGGAATCCGGACCCATGATGCAGGGGGAAACAGCCATGAAAGTGTTGGACAACAAGGGGAAACTGGAGGTTCCTACTATGGTAGAATGATCTTGGTTATTTCTCTGGATGGGCAGGTGTAGGTGTGTCCAAGGAGACTTACACAGTCCAAATGCAAGTACAGCAATGCAGTTTATTTAAAACAACATTATTTCCAACTAACCAGGTTTGCAGACCCTTTAACAGCAATGGAAAAATCCTACTCCTGTTTGGAGTTCTAACTAAGCACAGCAATTCCCTCACTACCTCTGGTCACCAGCTCCTCTGGTCCCCAGCCTCCAAGTAGTATAACAAAGCCCACTTAAAAACTTCACAGTCCTTTCCAAAGGTCTCTGTAGCTTGAAAGCACAGCTTCCAGCACTCCCAAGGACTCTCCTCTCTCTCTCTCTCTCGCTAACTCTCCTGTGTTGCTTAAGTGGGTTTTATACACTGCCCCTAATTAACATTGACTGCAGCTGTGTTTGGGTAGCTTCCTACCTGGATGTTTCCAGAGTTAGCTCCCTACCATTTGAGTAGCTCTGTGTTTAATTAGTTCCCTACCTGGATGCTTCTAGAACTCTGTGTGACCCCTTTAGCATTTCCAAAAAGGGAACAAAGCTCTAACCATTCTTCTGCTGACACAAACTCCCTCTACCACTCTGCCACACAACCCATAGTAAAACAGCAGCTGGGAGGGGGAACGCAAAGGGTGGCAGCACAAGTATGACTGGGACTGAATAACGCTACTACGGCTTGTTATAAATTCATACAAACATAGAAGTTGATGGCAGATAAGGACCACAAGGCCCATCCAGTCTGCCCATTTCTTTTTCTACCTTATGAATGTGCCATCGGCCTTTGCTCTGTCAATGGCCTATCTATTCATACTTGTCTGTATTGCTCCCTTATGCCTATCCCATGCCTGTTTGAAGCCCTGCACTGTATTCATATCCACCACTTCCTGAGGTAGGCAATTCCATGCATCCACCACCCTTCCCTTTTACTGATACTGTAACTTATAGAGTGAAAATTTGTATTATAATTGATGGTGTTTCTCCAAAATAACACAGGGAGGGGCAGCGGAGTCATTAAATTAGTGGAGTGATTGTGCTTCCGGAGCTCCCTTTTCTCTCTGTGTAATAGCAAGATTATTATTATTATTTGGAAAATAACTCACCAGGAAAGACAACATGAGCTGTAAACAGCTCATTTATAGAAGTGTCCTGGGGGTGGGTAAGAATTAAGAACTGGGAGAACAAGCAAACACATAGTAGTACAAGTACAATTCCTGTACAATTTCTAAAACAAAACAGTGTAATATACTTACACAATGACACAGACCAACCGGCCAAGGTAAACAAAACATATTCGGATACAGCATACATTGCAACAACCCAAGAGCAGGTGATACAGTAGAGTAAAGGTTAGAGGATGGATAACACATTTGAAGTGCTAGAAGTAGTAGGCAGAGCACAAGATTCGAAGTGCTATTGTATACCCAAGGGAGGGCAGTTATAAGATAAGTGGGTAAGTGGACAGGTGAGGGGTAGAGGTTGGGGATGGAAGAGGGAGAGAGAGAGGTATAGCCAAGAGCTATACCCATCCAAGTTGCTGAGAATCCTACAAGGGGGTTAGGACCAGGCAGAAGGGAAGGGGAGAGAAACGGACCGGGATGGTAGAAAAGAGAGGGGCAGGGAAAACAAGAGGAGAGGAAGGAGTTAAGAAAGATGGGAGGTGGGCAGGCAATGGATATGAAAGTGGGGGGAGAGGGAGAGGGGGAAAGAGAGATAGAGACAATCTGTACCCCTTCAGGATGCAGAGAACCCTGTCAGGGGGTCATGACTGGAAAGAGGGGGAAAAGGAAGAGGGGTACAAGACAGGGAATGAAGATCTATACCCCTTCAGAATGACAGAGAACACTGCAAGGGGACAGAACCAGGCAGAAAAGGGGGGAGGAGAAGTGGAGTGTGGCAGGTGACCGAGGGAGAAGAGGATAAGGACTATGGAGGCTGGAGAAAATAGGGGTAAACTAGGAATGGAAAAGGGACAGCATCAGTGGGGGAGATGGGGTTGTGGGGAGAAGGACAGTCAGAGTGGTTCAAATAGCACAGTAGCTTGTGGATGATAGTAGAGTATCGAAATGGCACAATCGTTGTGGTAGGGGGAGGAGGAGGGTATAACTGGGGGTAGCATGTGAGGAAGTAATCAGAGGAAGGGTTCAGTTAGGACACAGGAGGCAAGTCAGAGAGAGAGGAGTAGGGGATAGTGTGCAAGGGATTGGGAGGGTTGTGAAGGGGGGGGTTGAGAACAAGTACAGTTAGAACAGAAGTAAAGTAGGGCTAAAGGATAATGTGCCAGGGTGGGGAATGTTGAAAGGGGGCTAAGAACAAGTGCAGTTAGGGAAATAGAATTATGACGGGCTAAGGAAATTGAAGATGGGGAAGAGGAAAGTCTGATAGAAAGTGGCAGTGAGTCTGTCTTATGAGAATTTTTCACACACCCTCAGTGTTGTTGTATTGTTTTAATAAACACTATCTCACCACTAGGCCTTAATGATGAAATCAATTTTCCACATTTTTAAAGAATTAAACTAAAAAGATAATATCTTCTTAAAGAATGGTATCAGCTCAGTTACCATTCATTTGATCGCCTGTGACTGTTGACTGTCCTTGTCCTGTAATCAGTCTGTTGTACGTGACTTGGTGCATTTCGTGTGTTTTTGTATTTTTTATAGATTGTCACAGCATCCAGTTTCAGAATGCAGCCCAGTCCTATACTAGGCCTCTCAGTTCAGACAGACCAAGAAGGACATTCCTACATTGTTTAAGGATGGCTTCAATTATACAGTTGTATAAAGTGTGATATACTAACATACTATTTGCCAGCAGATTAGGCCTTATGGTCTATCGAGTCTGCTCGAACCTCAGATCCCTAGTTGGGTGCCGAGGCCCTCCCCCCCTTGTATTCCAGAAACCCCTATCATCCATCCCCACCCCCCTGGGACAGGCCATCATCTGATACATCCACTTTCTGTGTCTGTCCCACCTCTCTTGAAGCCCTCCACTGTGGATCTCTGAACCAGCTCGCCAGGCAGTGCATTCCAGGGTCCACCACCCTCTCAGTGAAAACCTCCTCCTTTTCCCCTCACCCTTCCACCTTCCAACTTCAAACCATGCCCTCTGGTGATACCTCCCTGCTTTAGTCTAAAGATCCCCTCCATGTTTACCCTATTTATTCCCTTGAGGTACTTGAAGACCTCAATCATGTCCCCCTGTCTCTCCTCTCCTCCAATGAAAACAGGCAGAGCTCCTCAAGTCTGTCCTCATACGTCAAATCCCCTAGTCCTTGTATCATCTTAGTTGCCCTCCTCTGTACCCTCTCCAGGAGCTGTATGTCCCTCTTCAAGTGTGGTCTCCAGTACTGTACACAGTACTCAAGGTGTGGTCTAACCAGTCCATTGTACAGCGGCAGAATCACTTCCCTGCTCCTAGAGGTGATCCCCATTACGATGCATCCCAACATCCTGTTTGCCTTGCTAGCCGCTCTCCTGCACTGCTCAGAGTTATTCATACATACATCCACCATGACCCCTAGGTCTTTTTCCCCTATTGAGGCCTCCAGTGCCTGCCATCCCAGGGTGTACCTGTGTTTAGGGTTTCCCCACCCAAGGTGTAACACCTTGCATTTGGTGATATTGAAATTTAATTTCCATGTGTGAGCCCAGCTCAGGGTGTCCAAGTCCCCTTGCAGGGCCAATCTCCCTCTTCTCCTCAACTACTGCTCCCATCTTGAGTCATCAGCTTAAGAGACTCATTTCACACCCTATACCCTCCCTGATATCCGATATGTATGCATTGAACAGGATCGGACCCAGGACCGAGCCCTGCGGTACCCCACTACCAACCTCTCTAGGGTTCGAGAGCCCCCTACCGACCACTACTCCCTGGGTGCATCCAGCTAGCCAGTTCTCAATCCATCTGACCATCAAAGGGCCTGGTCCCAACCCCAACAGTTTCTCCACCAGACCATTGTGGGGGACAGAGTCAAATGCCTTGCTGAAGTCCAAGAATAATACATCCACAGGCTTTCCCCTTTCCAGTTCTGATGTTACCCATTCGTAGAACTCCACAAGATTGGTTTGACATGATCTACCTGGCACAAACCCATGTTGCTGACTATCCAGACCTCCCACCTCCTCCAAGTACACCCCAATCGTTCCTTTAGTATACTCTCATTAATTTTCCCACCACCGAGGTCAAACTGATGGGTCTATAGTTACCTGGTACTTCCTCAACCCCTTTATGGATTGGCACCACATGCCTCTCTCCAATCCCTAGGTACCCTTCAGTTTTCACATGTGTTGACTTCTAGACTTGAAACACGGGAATCTCAGTATTGTTTGAATTTCAGTTCTCTTTTCTCATGTTCACTTCGCCCCATTCCCATCACAGTACATTCTCTAGCACATCCTGAATACTTCCACTGTCCTTCGCAAAATTCCCCTTTTTTGTTAGGGAATTCATTTATTACACTTCATCTGAATGCCCAAAAATGTTTATAAGAGAATGAGTGTTTGAAACATTAAAATTTTTTGTTATATGGATGTAACCAATCAGAGTTAACTGGTACTGTGCCTTTAAGGGCCTGCTTATTGCAGGGTGAGAGACCTGTTAGCTGACACCCCACCTCGACGAAGACTTAATTGTTTGGTCGAAACACTGGGGAATACAGGTCCTCAAGGTCATGTCCATGAATTGATAATTGCCATAATAGAATGTTATTTCAATTTTAACTTCGGCAGTGGTTCCTGAGTTCAGGATTACTCTGTATTTTGTGATTGTGGGTTGACTACCTGTACCTGCACCACAGTGGTTTCTGGGTCGCACTGCTTTTTCTTGTACCTGTGGCCTACTGAATGCAGCATGTTCACCAACTAAAACTGGCCCTTTCTGTCATTGCAATACTACTTTCTTATATTCTGTGAATGCACCTTAGGAACGGAGCAGGCTGGCCAGCTAAAACTGATCCTTTCTGACATCATAGTGCCACTTTGCTATATTCTGTGAGTGCACCTAGGGAATGGAGCAGGCTGGCCAACTAAAAGTGGTCCTTTCTGCCATCACAGTACTGTTACAGTATTCTGTGCGTGCACCTAGGGAGTGGAGCAGGCTGGCCAACTAAAACTGATCCTTTCTGCCATCACAGTGCTATGTTATTATATTCTGTGAGTGCACCTTAGGAATGGAGCAGACTGGCCAGCTAAAACTGATCCTTTCTGACATCATAGTGCCACTTTGCTATATACTGTGAGTGCACCTAGGGAATGGAGCAGGCTGGCCAACGAAAAGTGGTCCTTTCTGTCATCACAGTACTGTTACTATATTCTGTGAGTGCACCTAGGGAATGGAGCAGGCTGGCCAACTAAAACTGATCCTTTCTGCCATCACAGTGCTATGTTACTATATTCTGTGAGTGTACCAAAGGAATGGAGCAGTCTAGACAACTAGAACTGGTCCTTTCTGCCAACACAGTGTTATGTTACTATATTCTGTGAGTGCACCTATGGAATGGAGCAGGCTGGCCAGCTAAAACTGATGCTTTCTGCCATCACAGTACTATGTTACTGTATTCTGTGAGTGCACCTAGGGAATGGAGCAGGCTGTCCAACTAAACGTGGTCCTTTCTGCCATCACAGTACTGTTACTATGTTCTGTGAGTGTACCTAGGGAATGGAGCAGGCTGGCCAACTAAAACTGATCCTTTCTGCCATCACAGTGCAATGTTACTGTATTCTGTGAGTGTACCTAGGGAATGGAGCAGGCTGGCCAACTAAAACTGGTCTTTTCTGCCAACACAGTGTTATGTTACTGTATTCTGTGAGTGCACCTAGGGAATGGAGCAGGCTGGCCAACTAAAACTGATCCTTTCTGCCATCACAGTACCATGTTACTGTATTCTGTGAGTGTACCTAGGGAATGGAGCAGGCTGGCCAGCTGAAACTGTTCCTTTCTGCCATCACAGTGCTAGGTTACTATATTCCGTGGGAGTACCAAAGGAATGGAGCAATCCCAGGGAGCAGGCCTGCCTGCTGAAACTGGTCCTATCTGCCATCACAGTTCTACGTTACTATGTTCTGTGAGTGTACCAAAGGAACGGGGCAGGCCAGCCAGCTAAAACTAGTCCTTTCTGCCAACAGTGTTATGTTACTATATTCTGTGAGTGCAAGTAGGGAATGGACCAGTCTGGCAAACTAAAACTGGATATTTCTGTCATCGCAGTGCTATGTTACTGTAACCCCCCTGCAAATGGGGGTTCCCAAAAGTCTTCCAGGAGCTTGCTTGAATGCTCCAAGCCTGGATGGTGTTCGGCGTCTAAGCTGTTTATCTGTGAGTGCTTTTAGAGCCTCTGGTACTGTCTCTTTAAGAGCTGTCTGCCTGCAGACATAATTAATTTGGTTGGGGGTCTGTGTGTTTCCCTGCTTGAGTCCCACTCGAGCTGCTGCCAAATCGCTCTGTTTCTGCCCTCACTAAGTGGGCAGAGTGAGCACTTTTCAAAGATGTAACTGTTTGACAGAAATCATTTAGAGTAATAACGAAAAAATACAGTTTGTCTAACCTGCTTTTCTTTGCAATCAGAACTGTGTTTGCCTAGTCCCCCATTCTGGTTTTGAACTGCTGAACTGGACCTATCAGTGTGGGGGGACCTTTGGAATGGAGCCTGCTGCTGGCAAATCAGAACTTGGACTCTCATTGTGGAGCCAGCCACCTATGTACTGTATGGCCAATGCTTCTGGGAATTGTAGTTTGGACTTCGGCACCTTTTTTCCACCAACAGGGGGAGTTTACTGTGAGTGACAGCCAAATCAGCCAACTGAACTGGAAGGAACTCAAAGGAAATGCCCGGCTCTGTCTACTGGAAAGATCAGATCAGTTTGGGCAGTGAAGAGACAGGGAACTGTGTGCTTCTTCGGTGTGTAGTTTTAGCGCGGGAATCACGTGCAAGACCCTAAGTTTCGGTCTGCAGCTTGTGCAAGCACCTGTTCGGACTGAATCTGACCTGTGAAGAGAATCAAGGAGATCTGAAGAGTAGAAACCAGGCTCACCCTGTAGAAGACTGGAGAAATTGCTGAATCACGCTCGGTCTGTCAGGAACTGAAGCTGCTGTGTGTTCTCCCAGGTATCGTGCAGTAATTGCAGTCGGGATCGAGAAGCAGCCTGCCTGGTATAGTACTTTCCTTTTACATATAAGTGTGTGTAGTGCTTGTGGGGAATCGCGTTTCAAATCCCCTGTACAGTAAATTGAGTGCATGAAGCTGGAAATAAACCCGAGCTTAATCCAGACTACATCTATTTGCTCTAAACTGAAGTGGGGTCCAGTCACAAGGACCTTTTCCACATGTTCTGCTCCTCCTGGCAATCCAGGACAATCTGCTTTCCGTCCAGTTCCCAGCATTGAGTCTGTGAGTACAAAGCTGGGTAGCTCCCTGCCATCTGTTTATCCAATTGCAAGTGTGTCATCTATTTGTTGCTGTTTCATTTCTTCATGAACTGAGCCATCCGGCTCCGGATTACAATTGGGTATTGTGCAAGTGTTTTTCCATCACAGGGCCCCATCCAGCTGCACCGATCCTGGCTAGCCCCCCACTATCCTGGGTACTGAGTGAAAGTGACAATTTGGGACTCTGAACATGCGCACAGTACTGTGATTATTAAGGTGTCTAAACTAATTAACCTGATTTTCCACTGTCCTTGTTATATTCCCCTAAATAAAACAGATCTGTTTGTTTCAGCAAAGTTACACTGTCTGAGGTATTCACTTATGTTAAAGTGTTGCACTGTGGCTTTTGCATTGTATCATCTTGTTTTACAGGGGGTCCCCAGATTCAAGCTGATCGAACCAATCCTGGGGGTAAGTGTATACTGTGAAGGTACTTCTGATATATTGTGTGGGCCACTAGTGGGAAGAAAGGGGAGTTGCAGTGACCCAGATGGCTGTGACCAAGTCATACCAGACTGTCTTAACCCCGACCTCCGGGTGGAGGCACCCGCCATTGGACCTAGGCCCCTTAACCTGTTTGCAGTTACGCAAGCAGGGGTAGTAGCCCTTGGGATAGCGCCACCTGGGGGTTACATTACTGTATTCTGTGAGTGTACCTAAGGAATGGAGCAGGCCTGCAAGCTGAAACTTGTCCTTTCTACCATAACAGTGCTACGTTACTATATTCCGTGAGTGTACCAAAGGAATGGAGCAGGCCTGCCAACTGAAACTGGTCCTTTCTGCAAACACAATGCTATGTGACTATATTCTGTGAGTGCACTTGAGGAATAGAGCAGGCCTGTCAGCTGAAACTGGTCGTTTCTGCTATCACAGTGCAACATTACAATATTCTGTGAGTGCACCCAGGGAATGGAGCAGGCTGGCCAGCTAAAACAAGTCCTTTCTGCCATCACAGTACTATGTTAGATATTCTGTGAGTGCACCAAAGGAATGAAGCAGGCCCAGGGAGCAGGCCTGCCAGCTGAAACTGGTCCATTCTGCCATCACAGTGCTATGTTACTATTTTCTGTGAGTGTACCAAAGGAACGAAGCAGGCCCGGGGAGCAGGCCTGCCAGGTGAAACTGGTCCATTCTGCCATCACAGTGCTATGTTACTGTATTCTGTGAGTGCACCTAGGGAATGCAGCAGGTTGGGCAACTAAAACGGGTCCTTTCAGCCATCACAGTGCAATGTTACTATATTCTGAGAATGTACCTGTAACCCCTAGATGGAGCTATCCCAAGGGCTACTACCCCTGCTTGCTTGACTACTGACAGGTTGAGGGGCCTAGGTCTATGGCGGGTGCCTCCATCCAGAAGTCAGGGTTTGTAGTGGTTAGACTAGCTTGATCACAGCCCTCTGGGATGCTGTGACTCCCTTTGGTTCCCTCTAGTGGCTCACACAGTACACAGGAGTTGCAGCCCCAATACCCCACGTATACACACTGTTCACTCATAAAGTACCACTTACCCTCGAGACTAATTCTGCAGCACGTCTCTGAAGACCCCCTGTAAAACAAGGTTAATCAACATACACAGCACAAGGAAATACTGTTTCCATAAGTACCAACACCACAGACAGTATATAGTATAATAACAACAAATCTGATTTATTTAGGGAACAGTAACATGGGAGGGGCAATCAGGTTGATTAGTTTTGGCCAAGTTCAAATCACAGTACTGTGCACATGTATATATAGGGTCCAAAATGTCACTCTCTGGGTACCCAGGATGGGGGGGGGGCTAGCCAGGTCCGTTCCCCGGGGTTGGCCGGCAGGTGCAGATGGATGGAGCCCTGTAGGAAGAAAATACATGCACAACACCCAATTGTAATCCAGAGCCAGATGGCTCAGTCCATGAAGAAGTGAAACAACAACAATTAGATGACACACTTGTAATTGATATCAGGCTGCAGGGGAAAACCCTGATTTGTACTCACAATACCCAAGCTGCGAACCGGATGGTGGATGTTCTTCTGGATTGCCAGAAACAACAGGGCATGGAGACAAGGTCCTTGTAACTGGACCCCACTGCAGTTGACAGCAAATGGATTTAGTCAGAGACAAGTTGGGGTTTGCTTCGAGCTTTAACACAGAGCACACACTACAGGGGATTGGAAATAGCGATTCCCCACAAGCATTACGCACATTCATATGTAAAAGGAAAGTACTATACCAGGCAGGCTGCTCCTTGATCCTGATCGCAATTACTGCAAAATACCCGGGAGCACACATAGCAGCTTCGGTTCCTGACAGACCGAGCACGATTCAACAATTTCTCCAGTCTTCTACAGGGTGAGCCTGGTTTCCACTCTTCAGACTTCCTTGTTTCTCCTCACAAATTGGATTTATTCCGAAACTGGCACTTACAATGGCTACAGGCCGAACCTCAGGGCCTCACACGCCCTTCCCGTGCGAAACTATACACCGCAGAAGCACAGAGCTCCTTCTCTCTTCATTGTCACAACTGATCTGATCTTTCCAGTCACAGAGCAGGGCATTTCCTTTAGCTCCACACCATTCTGTTGGCTGGTTCAGCTGTCGCTCACAAGAAGACTCCCTCTGTTGGTGGAAAAAGGCGCCAAGGTCAAAACTACATTTCCCAGTCACTGCCCATACAATCCCCTTGTGGCTGGCTCAAAATTAAAAGTCCAAGTTCTGATTCGTCCACAGGCTCCATTTTAGGAAACCCTCCCCATTGATTGGTCCATTTCAGCAGTTCAGGACCAAAATGAAAGAGCTACACTAAAACAGTTCGTGCTGAAATGAAGACAGGTTAGACAAACTACATTTTATCAGTCACTCCAAATGATTTCTGGCAAATAGTTATATCTTTCAACAAGGCTCCCTCTGCACATGTAGCAATGGCAGAAACGGAGCGAATTAACAGCATCTTGGGAGGGATTCGAGCATTAAATACACAGTTCTCCCATACAAACTAATTAAGTCTGCAAGCAGACAGCTCTCAAAGAGACAGTACGTGGAGGCTCAAATAGCACTCACTTGGAACCACATTTAAACAGCTTAAACGCCGAACACCACCCAGACTTGGAGCATTCAGGCAAGCTCCTGGAAGACTTTTGGGAACCCCCATTTGCAGGGGGGTTACATACCTAAGGAATGAAGCAGGCATGCCAGCTAAAACTGTTCCTTTCAGCCATCACAGTACTATGTTACTATATTCTGTGATACACCTAGGGAATGGAGCAGGCTGGCCAGCTAAACATAGAAACATAGAAGTTGACGGCAGATAAGGACTGCAAGGCCCATCCAGTCTGCCCATTTCTTTTTCTACCTTATGAATGTGCCATCAGCCTTTGCTCTGTCAATGGCCTATCTATTCATACTCATCTGTATTGCTCCCTTATGCCTATCCCATGCCTGTTTGAAGCCCTGCACTGTATTCATATCCACCACTTCCTGAGGTAGTCTGTTCCATGCATCCGCCACCCTTTCTGTGAAAGAGAACTTCCTCACATTACCCCTTAATCACCCTCCCTCTAATCTCATGCTGTGTCCTCTTGTCCTGCTATTTTTCTTATATTGAAACATGTTAGACTCTTTCACCTTGTTAATGCCCTTAAGGTGTTTGAATGTTTCAGTCACATCACCTCTCTCCCTCCTTTGCTCTAGGGTATACATATTGAGCTATGTTAATCTGTCCTCATATGTTTTCTAATGCAGTCCCTGCACCATTTTGGTTGCCCTTCTCTGGGCTTCCTCAATTTGGTTAATGTCCTTGTGAAGGTGTGGCCTCCAGTACTGCACACAGTACTCCAGATGGGGCTTAATCAGAGTCTTGTAAAGAGGGATTATCTCCCTCTTCTGACTTGTGATACCCCTACTAATACACCCCAACATCCCTCTAGCCTTACCTACTGCTTTAGTGGTCTGCTTGGATGATTTCAGGTCATCGGTGATGATGATGCCGAAGTCTCTTTCTTCCCTTGTGACTGCCAGCTACTCCCCTCCCAACCTATAGGTGGCTTCAGGGTTTCTCTTCCCTATGTGCATGATCTTGCACTTCTTTGCATTAAACCCCAGTTGCCACTCTTCTGACCATTTTGCCAGTTTATCCAGATCTCTTCTTGTTCTGCCCACCCCATCTGGATCATCTACTCTGTTTCAGATCTTGGGTGTCATCTACAAACAGACAAACCTTACCTTCTAGTCCATCTGCAATGTCAATGATGAATATATTGAAGAGGACTGGCCCCAGGACTGATCCCTGAGGTACCCCACTTGTGACTTGCATCTCTTCTGACTGTATACTGTTTACCACCACTCTCTGTTTTCTGCCAGCCAACCAGTTTGCCACCCAGTTGACCAACTTCTGACCCACCCAAGCCTACCCAGCTTATTAATCAATCTCCTATATAGAACAGTATTGAAAGCTTTGCTGAAGTCAAGGTAGGTGACATCAGCTGCTCCCCCTTGGTCCACCACTCTGGTTACCCAGTCAAAGAAATCTATGAGATCAGTTTGACAGGACTTTCCTGTTGTAAACCCATGCTGTCTTGGATCCTGTGCTCCTATGGATTCCAGGTGTTGCACTATCATTTCCTTAAGGAGTGCCTCCATAATCCTGCCCACTATTGAGGTAAGACTGACTGGTCTGTAGTTCCCTGCCTCCTCCCTGCTACCACTCTTGTGGAATGGGATCACATGAGCCCTTCTCCAGTCTTCTGGGACCTCTCCTGTGCTCAGAGACTCACTAAACAATTCTGATAATGGCTCTGCTAGTTCAACCCTTAGCTCCCTTAGTATCCTGGGATGTATGCCATTGGGTCCCATTGCCTTGTCCACCCTGAGCTTATCGAGCTCTTGTAGGACCCTTTCTTTTGTGAAGGGATGAGTGCACACTCCCCCCCCATGTCCATGGTGCTGAGCTGTGGGCCCTGCCCTACCTTCTCCTCAGTAAATACTGAGCAGAAGCATCTATTTAGGATAGATGCTTTTACATGGTCCACTTCCTCACACGCCCCCCCTTGTCACAAACCCACTCAGCAGGTCAGTCCTCTACTCCCAAAGTGCCAACCTCCGAGCACAGTCTTGTGAACAGTTAACATAACAAGGTAACTCTCTTGTCTGTTTTTGTGGATTTGAATCAACCTTTGTTCTCAAGTCTTGGAGGGATTCAAACTGTGAACCTCTTGTTAGCGTACCCGATAATTCTGTCTTCGGGGGGTCAGATATCTTTGCCTATGGGCACCTAACCAAGTGTACACAAATGGACCCTTAAAAACTGTAATAAAAGACCTCAGATTTAAAACGCTTACCTTTTTCAGTTTGGTATCACCATTCAAGCTTATGTATAGTGTCTGCTGTAACCATATATGCTCTACTTGTAAAGGAAAGAAATCAAAGACACACAAAGTAAGCTCTAAAAATAGAGTTTTACTACAATAGGTAAAAAATATGTAACACATAAAATCAGAACTATTATATCACAAGACATACAACTCTCTTAAACAAAACAGGTTTTAACAGTGCAACTCCTACTACAGTACTTAGATTTGTCTCTCTCTTTAAATACCTGTTTAAAGTGCTCACAGATGTTTCTTTGTCAGAGTCTAGATAGAAGTGTCTCTGAAGTGAAAAAAATAATGTTTAAAAGCAGGTTTTCCCCACCTATTTGCATGAGGTCACCTAGCTCCTCCCTGTCAGAATATATTAAAAAATATATCTATATAAAAACAGGATGTCTTTTCCAAGTATTAAATTCTGCAACCTCAGCATAACTCATGTTCTTCAAATGACTCTCTTGATCTTATGATAAGCTTCCCTTCCAGGACATGAAAGCATCTTTATGACTTCGCACTAAAACGTCACAACCTGCTCTTCTTCCTCTAAGCATTATCAAAGTTTATGATTTTTCCCTCTTAACAACTACAGCTATAATTAACTTAGTTAAAGTCTGTAATTAGCCTCGGGCCTTCCAGCTAACACCTTGTATCTAAAACCTGTGTGTGTGTGTGTGTGTGTGTGTGTGTGTTATACTCACATGCTGTTTCAGCATTTCGAGAGAGAGACAGTCCATAACCCATTTTTATATTACAAAAAATGATACAGTGATCAGAACCAGCTGTCCAAGCATCACAATTTTTTGCTAAGGTCAAAGGGCATGAGGGGGACGTGTGAGGAGGTGGACCATGTAAAAGCATCTATCCTAAATAGATGCATCTGCTCAGTATTTACTGAGGAGAAGGCAGGGCAGGGCCCACAGCTCAGCACCATGGACATGAGGGGAGGGACTAGTGCATTCTCTCCCCTGTGTCCATGGTGTTGAGCTGTGGGCCCTGCCCTACCTTCCTCCTCAGTAATACTGAGCAGAAACATCTATTTAGGATAGATGCTTTTACATGGTCCACCTCCTCACATGCCCCCCTCATCCCCTTTGATCTTAGCAATACCCCCTCTGGACTTTCTCCTTTCACTAATGTATCTATAGAAAGTCTTGTCACCTTCTTTTACTGTTCGTGCTAGTGTTTCCTTGATTTGGGCCTTTGCCTGCATTACTGCCTTCCCTGCTTCCCTTAGGGAACTTTGATATGCCTTCCTATGTTCATCCCTCTGCGTTCCCTTATATTTCCTGAAGGTCAGCCTTTTGGCTCTGACCTTTTCTGCTGCTGTTTTTGAGAACCAAAGTGGTTTTCTTCTTCTTTTGCACTTCTAACACAATAGGATGTTGCTTCAACTATTGCATCCTTAAAACTTGCCCACTTTGCCTGTACCCCCTCACCTGTATTTCTTCTAGCCATTAACAGCTTAACTCTGTTGGCATCTTATCAAAGTCAGCTCCTCTGAAGTCCCATATTTTTGCCTTGGAATGGGATGATTTAATTCTAGTGGCCAATTTGAACCATACCATGTGATGGTCACTGGTCGCCAGGTGACCTTCTACCTGGAGATATGTGATCCTTTCCCTATTAGTCAGTACTAGATCTAGGATAGGCCTGTCTCTTGTGGGTTGTTGTACCAGTTGTTTGAAGCCCTCCCCCTGCAGCAAATCCACTTTGTGTGTAGTTCTGGCAGATGTTCCTGCTGGTATTGACCAATGTGTATCTGGCATGTTGAAGTCCCCCCATTATCAGAACCTCCCCCTTAGCTGTCATGTTTTGTATATCTTCTAACAGTAATGTGTCTATGTCCTCCCCCCTGGTCTGGAGGCCTGTAGACAACCCCAGTTCGTATGGATGTCCCATTTCCTGTTTCCAGGGTGACCCACAGTTCTTCTGGCTCCTTATGAGTATTCTGAATATCTGTAGCTTTGATATTTTCATTGACATAAAGGGCCACCCCTCCTTTTTGCACCTTGGTCTCTTCTGAATAGTACATAGCCATGTACTGAAGTCTCCCAAGTGTGGTTACTGGTGAACCATGTCTTGCTAATGGCTACTATGTCCAGTTTAGCCTCTGTCATTATTACCTACAGATCTGGGATCTTGTTTCCCAGACTGTGAGCATTTGTGTATGTGATTTTCCACTGGCCATATTTTGCTGTGTTGGTTGCTGGGCGAGGTCTAACATTTCCCCTCTGCGTCATATGGGGAGCCAGACCTTTTTCCTTACCTGGTGATGCAAATGAACTGCAAACATGCTGAACTCCTGTTTGACCACTAGCTGAGGGGGGAGGGGTGTTCTTCCCATTAGATGTATCGGCTGCAGCACCCCTCCCCATTTGCTAGTTTAAATATTCTCCAAAGACATCAAACTTCTGCCCCAATGCACTGACTCCCTCCTTACTCAGATGCAGTCCATCAAATTTAAAGAACTTTCAGTCTCAAAACTGTTGCCAGTTACCTACAAATGTATGTCCTTTTTCCTGTAGCCATCACAGTCCTACATTACAATATTCTGTGAGTGCACGTAGGGAATAAAGCAGGCTGGCCAGCAAAAACTGATACTTTGTGCCATCACAGTGCTATGTTACTATATTCTGTGAGTACACCTAGGGAATGGAGCAGGCTGGCCAACTAAAACTGATCCTTGTGCCATCACAGTGCTATGTTACTGTATTCTGTGAGTGCACCTAGGGAATGGAGCAGGCTGGCCAACTAAAACTGATCCTTTGTGCCATCACAGTGCAGTGTTACTATATTCTGTGAGTGCACATAGGGAATGGAGCAGGCTGGCCTGCTAAAACTGGTCCTTTCTGCCATCACAGTGCTGTGTTACTATATTCTGTGAGTGCACCTAGGGAATGGAGCAGGCCGGCCAACTAAAACTGGTCCTTTCTGCCATCACAATGCTACATTACTGTATTCTGTGAGTGCACCCAGGGAATGCAGCAGGCTGGCCAACTAAAACAGGTCCTTTCAGCCATCATAGTGCTATGTTACTATATTTTGTGAGTGTATGTAGGGAATGGAGAAAGCAAACCAGCTAAAACTGGTACTTTCTGCCATCGCAGTGCTATGTTACTTTATTCTGTGAGCGTACCTTGGGAATGCAGCAGGCTGGCCAGCTAAAACTGGGCCTTTCTGCCATCGCAGTACTGTTACTATGTTCTGTGAGTGCACCTAAGGAATGGAGCAGGGTGACCAGCTAGCACAGTGGCAGCATAAAATCTTGCCATCCAGATGACCCCAGTTTGTACCTCAAGCTTGACAAGTTGGGTATAAGCCATGGAGGAGGACTTCTGGCATCTATCTTGAATGTCTCCTGCCTCAGGGAGAGAGTGTACCTCCTTCCAATGTACTACTGCTCCCAGTGGTCCAGGCAGAGTGGTATCATATCAGAAGGAATGTGGTCCTTTACAAAGGGAGTTTACATTACCATGCACTTGTTGTCTTGGTGAGTGATGTGGAAGTATTGCATGTCCAAAACAGGGTTACCAGGTGACTTCCAAAGGAGATTTTGTCTCACCCACCCTGTTGTTGCCTGAATAGGTGGAATGTTTGGTCACTCCACAGGCACACATTCTGTGAGTGGGATAAGGAGTGAGGTTACAGTTCTCTGATGGCCTCAATAGGTGGAATGTTTGGTCACTTCAGAGGCACACATCCTGTGAGTGGGATAAGGGAAGGGGTTACAGTTCTCTGATGTCCTTGATAGGGGGAATGTTTGGTCTCTTCACAGGTACACATCCTGTGAGTGGGATAAGGGGAGGGGTGGCAGTTCTCTGATGGCCTCAATAGGAGGAATGTTGGGTGACACCAAAGGCACTCATCCTGTGTGTGGGATAAGGGGTGAGGTTACAGTACTCTGATCTCCTCGATACGGGAATGTTTGGTCATTCCACAGGCACATGTCCTGTGAGTGGGATGAGGGGAAGGGCTACAGTTCTCTGATGGCCTCAATAGGTGGAATGTTTGGTCATTCCACAGACATTCATCCTGTGAGTGGGATAAGGGTTGAGGTTACAGTTCTCTGGCCTCAATAGGGGGAATGTTGGGTGACACCACAGGCACATGTTCTGTGAGTGGGATAAGGAGTGAGGTTACAGTTCTCTGATGGCCTCAGTAGGGGGAATGTTTGGTCA
This sequence comes from Neoceratodus forsteri, assembly GCA_016271365.2. Classification (NCBI taxonomy): domain Eukaryota; kingdom Metazoa; phylum Chordata; order Ceratodontiformes; family Ceratodontidae; genus Neoceratodus; species Neoceratodus forsteri. Next base: position 83,417,753 of record CM028136.1, read on the forward strand.
TTTCACAGGCACACATCCTGTGAGTGGGATAAGGGGTGAGGTTACAGTTCTCTGATGTCCTCGATAGGGGGAATGTTTGGTCATTCCACAAGCACTCATCTTGTGAGTGGGATAAGGGAAGGGGCTACAGTTCTTTGTTGGCCTTGATAGGTGACATTTTGGGTCACTCCACAAGAGAACATCCAGTGAGTGTGATATGGGTGGGATTACTGGGCAGGAAAATAGGGGGTTGACCTGGGACAGAAGAAGTCACTTCATCCTACAATCCACATCTGGGCTGCCTGCTTTGCTTTCTTCCCTTTAGATCTTCTTTCTGATCCCCCATCCAGTCAAAAGGTAATAGATTCTCAGAGGCCTTGTCACACCTTTGGGGTCCTACCTGTGTGGGATAAGTCATGGGCTACTGGTTTGGGGGGTAGAGCTAGGAGTGAGTGAAGGCAAGAAATGATTGTCAATCACCAGGGGCTCCAAGATTAGGAAAGGGACACTGTGGGATACTGAAGGAGGTGTGCAAAGCAGGCCTAGGGGTGCAAGAAAAATAGAATGATTAAAAAAAGGGAAGCTGTTAGCTATCAAGTAGAATATCACAACTGGTATAAAAAAAACTCTGTAACATAACCTTCCAAAGTCTGTCCCTTTTAGAGCTTTTCAGGTCATCCCATTCTTTGATCAGAAAGATCTTTGGCCATCCTCACCCAATGGTTATCACCCATGTCATGAACTTCGACACTACTACTCCAGATGTCAGTTTCACTTGCTTAGTGAGAAGCTGGCTAATGCATGCTACTGATATCGGTTTGTGGTTATACAGCTGGGTGTTGGTTCTTTCATTGTTAAGTAAGAAACTCTGGAAAGTTGAAAGGAAGTGAGTCAGCATGACATTGTTTAATTCTTTGTACTTTAATACATTGCAAAAATCCTGTTCACCGCTTCATAGGACATTTAGTGCAGTTAGTGCCTTCTGTTGTCAGGGAATTTGCAGTGGTGATTTGGTGCAGCTAAATAAATGGGTATCAAAGTTGTTGGCCATGGGGAGATGTACCAGTGGGAGACAGTCCATGGGGAGATGGGGCATTGGAAGACACTCCATGGGGAGATAGGGCAGTGAGAGAGAGAGAGAGAGAGAGAGAGAGAGACTCCATGGAGAGATGGGGGAGTGGGAGAAACTCCTTGGGGAGATTAGGCAGTGAGAGACACTGTATGGGGAGATGGGATAGTGAGAGACACTCCATGAGAAGATGGGGCAGTGGGAGACACTCCATGGGAAGATGTGGTAGTGGTAGATCCATGGGGAGATGGGGCAGTGGGAGAGACTGCGTGAATAGATGGGGAAGTGGGATAAACTCCTTGGGGATATTTGGCAATCATAGACACTGTATGGGGAGATGGGACAGTGAGAGACACTCCATGGGAAGATGAGGCAGTGGGAGACACTCTGTGGGGAGATGGGGTAGTGGGAGAGACTGTGTGAATAGATGGGGAAGTGGGATAAACTCCTTGGGGATATTTGGCAATCATAGACACTGTATGGGGAGATGGGACAGTGAGAGACACTCCATGGGAAGATGAGGCAATGGGAGACACTCCATGGGGAGATGGGGCAGTGGGAGAGACTCTATGAAGAGATAGGGCTGTGGGAGGGACTCCATGGTGATATGGGGCAGTAGGAGAGACTCCATGAAGAGATGGGGCAGTGGGAGACACTCCATGGGGAGATGGGACAGTGAGAGACACTCGATGAGAAGATGAGGCAATGGGAGACACTCCACATGGAGATGGGACAGTGAGAGACACTCCATGAGAAGATGGGGCAGTAGGAGACACTCCATGGGGAGGTGGGGTTTTGGAAGACACTCCATGGGGTGATAGAGCAGTGGGAGAGACTCCATGGAAAGATGGGGAAGTGGGAGAAACTCAGTGAGGAGACTGGGCAGTCAGACACATTGTATGGGGAGATGGGACAGTGAGAGACACTCCATGAGAAGATGGGGCAGTATGAGACACTCCATGGGGAGATGGGGCAGTGGGAGAGACTCCATGGAGAGATGAGGAAGTGGGACAGACTCCATGGAGAGATGGGGCATGGGAGAGACTCCATGGAGTGATGGGTTAATGGGGGAGACTCCATTGAGAGATGGGGCAGTGAGAGACTCCATGTGGAGACTGGGCAGTCACAGCCATTGTATGGGTAGATGGGACAGTGACAGAAACTCCATGAGGACATGGAGCAGTGGGAGGGACACCATGGGAGATGAGGCAGTGGGAAAAACTGCATGGGGAGATGAAGCAGTGGGAGGAGCTACTTGGGAAGATGGAACAGTGGGAGACACTGCCCTGATGAGGTGGAGAAGTGGAAGAAACTCTATGGGGAGATTTGACAATAAGATACAGTCCATTGGGGACATGGGGAAGTCAGAGACTCTCCCTGGGAGCAGTGAGACAGAGAGAAATACTCCATGGGGAGATGAGGCAGTGTGAGAGATTCCATTATTAGATGGGGCAGTAAATGATACTGAATGAGATTAGGGATTTGGATATAATCCATGGGCAGAGGGACAAGTGGGAGAGACTTTATTGTAGAGCTGGGGCACTGGGAGAAACCCCATTGGGGAGATGAAGAAGTGGGACAGCCTCCATGGTGGAGATGGGCCAGTGGGAGAGAATCTATGGCAGAGCTCAGGCAGTGAAAGACACTGCATGGGAGAGAGGGAGGAGTGGGAGGGACTCCACCTGGGATGTAGGGCAGTGGGAGACACTCCATGGGGGAGATGGGGCAATGGGATAGACTCCCATGGGGAGAAGAGGCAGTGAGGAACACATCATGTAGGAGATGGGGCCATGGGAGAGACTCCTTGGGGGAGAAGGGGAAGTGTGAGAAACTCCAAGGAGGGATGGGGAAATGGGACAGACTCCAATAGGGGAGAAGGGGCAGTGATAGACACAGAAGAGAGGGCAGTGGGAGAGACTCCTTGGGGGAGATGGGGAAGTGTGAGAAACTCCATGGAGAGATGGGGCAGTGCAATGGGACAGACTCCATGGGGATGATGGGGCAGTGGTTGAGACTTCATGGTGGAGATGGGGCAGTGATGGACACTCCATCAGAGAGATGAGTCAGTGGAAGAGATTCCATGGGGGAAATGGGACAGTAGGAGAGACTTGATGAGGGAGACAGGGTAGTGAGAGACACTCCATGCAGGAGATGAGACAGTGGGATAGACTCCATTGGGTAGATAAGGCAGTGGGACACACTTCACAAAGGAATGGAGTAGTGGAAGCGACTCCATGGGGGACATGGGGCAGTGAGATACACCCCATGATGGAGATGGGGTAGTGGGAGAGACTCCACCAGAGAGATAGATCAGTGACATCTGGGAGATGGAGCAGTGGGAGAGAATCCATGCGAGGAGATAGGTCAGTGAGAGACACTCTATCAGGAAGACAAGGCAGTGGGAGAGACTCCATGAGGGAGATACTGTAGATCAGTGAGAGACACTCCATGGGGAAGATGGGGCAGAGGGACAGTTTCTATGGGGTGATGCTGCAGTGGGAGATATTATATGGGGAGTTGGGGTAGTGGGAGACACTCCTTGGGAAGATAGGACAGTGGGACAGACTTCATGGGGAGACGGTATGCAGGAGAGACTCCATCAGTAAGATGAAGCAGAGGGAGAGGCTCCATGGGGAAGATGGGGCAGAGGGAGACACTCCATGTAGAAATGGGGCAGTGGGAGAGACATCATAAGGGAGATGAGGCAGTGGGAGAGACTCCATTGAGAAATAGGGCAGTGTGAGATATTATATGGGAGAGATGGGGCAGTGGAAGACACTCCATGGGAAGACAGGACAGTGGGACAGACTACATGGTGAGATGGGTAGTGGGAGAGACTCCATAAGGGAGATGAGGCAGAGGGAGAGGCTCCATGGTGGAGGTGGGCAGAGAGAGAGAGAGAGAGAGAGAGAGACACTCCATGTAGAGATAGGGCAGTGGGAGATACATCACAGGGCAGATGGGACAGCTGGAGATACTCAATGGAGAGACGGGACAGTGACAGACACTCCATGGGGAAGATGAGGCAGTGGGAGAGACTCCATGGGGAGATGTAGCAGCAAGAGACACTTCATTGGGGACCTGGAGCAGAAGAAACACTCCATGGGGGAGATGGGGCAATGGGAGACACTCCATGGGAAAGATGAGGCAGTGAGATACTGCATGGGGAAGTGGGACAGTGGGAGAGGCTCCATGGGGAGATAGGCCAGTGAGAGACACTCCATGGGAGTTATGGAGCAATGGCAGAGACTCCATGGGGAGATGAGGCAGTGGCAGATACTTCACATGAAAATGGAACAATGGCAGAGAGTCTACTGGAAGATGGGCAAATGGGAGATACCCCATGGGAGTGGTGAGCCACTCAGAGACACTCCATGGGGGAGAAAGGGCAGTGGGACACACTCCATGAGGCTGATGTGGCAGTGAGAGAGAGAGACTCCATGGGTGAGATGGGGCAGTGGGAGACATTCCATGGGGATATGGGGTAGTGGGAGACACTTCATGGGGGAGGTGGAGCAGTAGGAGGGACTGCATTAGAAAGATACTGCAGGGGGAGGGACTCCATGGGGAGATGGTGTGGTGGCAGAGAAACCATGGTGAGATGAGGCAGTGTGAGGCACTCCATGGGGAGATGAGAAGTCTGAGAGATACCATTTGAGGGGGTAGAGACTCCATGGTGGAGATGGGACAGTGGGAGTGACTCCATGAGTCGATGGAGTATGGAACAGATTCCACTGTGGATATGGGGCTGTGGGAGATGCTCCAGAGGGAGATGGGAAGTTTGAGAGATACCACTGGGGAGAGGGGTGTGAAAGAGACTCCATGGGGGAGATTAGCCAATGAAAACACTCCATGGGAGTGATATGGCAACTGGATGACTCCATGGGGAGATGAGGAAGTGGGAGACACTCCATGGGGAAATGAAGCAATTGGAGGTCCTCCACTGGGAGACTGGACAGCCAGAGCCACTCCATGGGGGAAATATGGCAGTGGGACACATTCCATGGGCTAATGTGGCAGTGAGGGAGACTCCATGGCGGGAGTTGGAGCAGTTGGAAATACTCCATGGGGGAGATGGAGCAGTGAGAGACACTCCATGGGGGAGGTGGAGCAGTGGGAGAGACTCCATTGGGAGATAGGACTGTGAGTGACACCGCAGAGGGTAGATGAAGCAGTGATGAAGACTCCATTAGAAAGATATGGCAGGGGGAGAGACTCCATTGGGGAGATGGGTAGTTTGAGAGATACCATTGGGGAGATGGGGTGTGGCAGAGACTCCATGGGAGAGATGGGGCAGTGGAAGTGACTCCATGGGGAGATGAGACAGTGGAAGACACTTCATAGAGGAGATGGGAAGTTTAAGAGATACCATTGGGGAGACGGGGTGTGGAAGAGACTCTATGGGGTAGATGGACCAGTGACAAACACTCCATGGGTATGATGGGGCCATTTGCGGACTCCTTGAGGAGGCAGAGCAGCGGGAATCACTCCATGGGAAATGAAACAGTGGGAGAGACTCCACTGTAAGATGCAGCAGTGGGAGGGACCCCAAGGAGGTGATGGGGCAGTCAGAGCCACTCCATTGGGGCAGATAGGGCAGCTTGGCACTGACCTGCCCTGCCCCACCACTCCTTCCTAATAAGAAGTTTCTGTTCCTGCCCACCAATTTAACTGAACTGCTCTGTCTTCCCCTTTGGCTCCTACCTCCTGCTGATCCCTTGTCTTTCTCTTTCTTATCTCTCCCACCCCCAATTTCTCACATAGCCTTGCAGACCTTGTTTCTCAACTCCGCCCACTACTTCTAACCAATTTAAGCCCCTGCTGTCTTTCTTCCTCCAGCCACTGAGACCCCCAACCAGGAATGCTCCCCAAGACTCTGGTGTGGCGATCAGGGACTGCCACTGCCCACTTCACAACCAGATGCTCTCTACTATCAAGCTCTCCAGGTACGGACCCTCTGAAGTGCCAGTAAATTAAATTTTTTAGTGCTGCACTGTTCTTGCACTTTGATTGACTCCTTCTCAGGACCTGCTCCGTCCGATTGGCTCCCTGCTGCATCCAATCCAGACTTCAAGCTCAGGCCAATTTCTCCCCTATGCGGACATTTCGCTGAGCTATTGGGACTTTTGGACCTTTCCTGTTCACTAAATTTTCTCCCACCCACCCTCCTCACCCTGTCACTCTTAAAATTCTATAGTACATGCCAGGCTCTGCCCAGAAACACATCTTGTCCAATCTCAATATTGCTGTTTCTGCACAGGTAGTATGTATATAATACTCTCCCTACATTACCACAGCAGTGGTAGCTCTCCCAACCCAGGTTCTTACCTAAACTGCCCCATCATGCTACCTCTCTGCTTATTGGCCTACCTCCCAGAGAGGTTCTGGCATCTAGCAATTTATCATTCCTCACCCTTTGAGACCTGTCAACTCTCTCTCCACTACCTCACCATTCTTACCTGTCACTTGTTACCCTAGATACAATCTGATCCCTGTAGTATTCGTTCTCTCCTCATCCTGGCTATTCCCCGTGTTTCTGCCAGCAAATGATATTTTGTGACAAAATGGCCAGTGGTATTCTATACCACCTATCCTGCTGGGTCATCATGCTTTGTACCTTTCGTCTCTTGGTTACCCAATACACAGAGGATGCCAGCATACCCATTCCTCCAAGTGCCTTATCCTCACTGGCACCCCATTATTCCTTTGGCACAATAGCCACACTGAGTGCAACCACCAGCCATATGCCTATACCAGTACAATACCTGGCTCCCATACTAGCTATCCTGGCCAGGTTAGCCTTGTGTGTGACCTCAACCATACACTGCCTTCACTCCAGACCAGGACCCTCAGATCCAGTATTAAACAAAAGATGATAGCAAATCACCCACAAAATTATTCTTAGTGCACTCAAGAAACTCCTTTTGCTTATGCTATTCTGTTCTGGCAACATCAAATTAAACTCTGGTCCACCCTTACTATCACTGCACCCACCAATATCCCACATTTGAAAGGTGCTCAGCTTCTCCACATTAATGCTTGCAGCATTTTAAAAAAGCTTGACCTCATTCAGGCCTGGGTTTGCCACACCACACCTGATAGTCTAGTGATCACAGAAACATGGCAGAAAAGTTCTGCTTTGACAGCGCCATTTCTTTACCCTTGTATAATACCTTCAGAGCAGATAGAGGCTCTAGAGTTGGGGGAATCGCAGTCTATGTGCTGGACAAACTGTCTTGCGTGTCAAAGCTACTGCAGTCACTAGGGGTTTTGAAAGTCTGTTGCTTAAACTCACCATGCCCTCTGATGAAACTATCCTCATCACTGGTTGTTATAGACCACCTTCAGGGGGTCCCTAAATCCTATCCCACCTATGCAATCTGCTGGACACTGCAAGCTCTGAGGTCATCATTATAGGTGACCTTAACTACGATTGGTTGTCTTCTTGCTACCAACCCCTCAAGGACACTTGTGACACATACGGTCTCAGTTAGTCCTTGAGCCCACCAGGCCAGATGCAAAAAAACACAGCTAACAGTTCCCTTGCTGACATTATCTTTGTTAACCGGCCCACAAATGTGCATACTCAGGAGTCTTTTACAATGACATAAGTGATCATGGCGTGATAGCTTGTGTAAGGACTACCCCAAAAACCACCCAGCCTCCAAAATTTGTATTCAAAAGGAGTTTTTGGAACTTCAACCTGGCAGCCTTCTCAGCAGACTTGGCCGTGCTATGATGGCAGGTATTTTATCTTACTCCTTCGGAGTCTGAAGCCTGTTCAATATTCCAGAACCTCATAGGTTCATAGGTGTAATACGGGTTCGAGGAACAAGCCCTTATAGAACTTGTTTGCCTATTGGCAAAAGGTGTATTTCTTTTTTCCGATATATTCATGCAATTTACTTTTAAAGTCTTCCAGACTATTACACGATATTACCTCTGATAGTAAGGAGTTTCATATTGCAGGAATACGCTGAGTAAAATAATTATTCCTTTTGGATGTTTTATTTGTATTAATTTTTAACCTTAGTTTATGTGCTCTTGTTTCTAAAACAACAGCTTGTTTTTCAAGACAAATAGCCTCACATAGGGCAGGATCGTTCAATGCTCTATAAACTAGGCATAGGTCGCCCCTTAAAGATCTGTATTCTAATGAAAACAATCCTAGAGTTTGTAACCTATTACTAAAGTCTATGTTTTTCAAGCCAACAATCTTCTTTGTAAATCTTTTTGCACTCTTTCTATGGAAGTTTTACACCCCAAAGAAGTAGGTGCACAAAATGAAGCGCAATAATCAATATGGGACCTAACTAAACTTGTGTATAGGGGGATTAAGACTTCTGGTTCCCTACTCTTAATATGTTTTAATATGCAAGACAGCATGCCATTACATTTCCTGGTTATGTTATTAATATGGGTTGTAAACTTTAAGTCATTAGCGATGGTAATACCTAGATCTTTTTCAATTTTAATGTTATCTAAAATGTGTTATTCATACTATAAATAACGTGCCTGTTATTCCTACCTAAGTGCATTACTTTGCACTTTGCTGTATTAAAGGTCATTTTGTTCCTTACTGACCATTCAACAAGCTTATCCAGGTTTGACTGCAGATTTTTTGCTGATTCCAAATTATTAACAACACATCCTAATTTACAGTAGTCAGCATATTTATGTAACCAAGTACCGTTATTTGCTTGCATACCAGTTATTAACATATTAAATAGTAAAGGGTCCAAAACAGAGCCCTGCGGCACTCTGCTGCTAACTTCCCCACAATCTGACAAGTAACCCTTTAGGCTTACTCTCTGCTGCCTATTACTAGGCCATGAGTTTACCCATTTGATCATATTGCCATGAAAACCATACTTTATCAATTCCTCAATTAGAATCCCATGTGGTATAGAATCGAAAGCCTTCTCAACATCTAAGAAAATAACATACACAGGAAGTCCCTGGTCCAGGGCATCACTAACTGGTTCAAAAAAGTTTAGTAAGTTTTGTTGACACGATCTTCCCTTGATAAAACCATATTGTGAAATATCTATGATATTCTTTTCCTGAAGGTGAGTAATCATTTTTTGTTGTAAAACCCTTTCCATCACCTTGCCTAGACATGAAGTAAGGCTAATAGGTCTATAGTTCTTCACAAGATGTTTACTACCTCCTTTATGGATAGGGACCACTGTAGCTAATCTCTACTATGATCAATAAGCACCCTCCTAGGGTTAAACTTAGGTCAAGTAGAAGAACCTTCCGTTGGTTCTCCCCATCACTTAAATTGGCAATCTGGTCCAGAGATAAACTTTGGAAAATGGCTACACAAGGAGGCGTGGAAAGGATGAGAAGGGACTTGGTTCTATATGTACTGTTGGATTGCACTAATTATCTCTAGTATTTGACTGTTAGCCTTACAATTGCTCTTGTAACAACCTGACTGTGTACTGCTGAACAGTTATGTAACTGTATGTCTCTGTATGTAATTTCTGTGACATGGAACCTTTGAAAAGGAGTCTCTGACTCAAAGGTACTTTCCGAACCCTCCAATAAATAAATAAAAAAAGGTTGGAGGAATGGTCAGAAGTATGGCAGCTTGGATTCAACGCAAAGAAGTGCAAAGTAATGCACCTGGGAAACAAAAACCAAGGGGAAGAGTACACAATGGGGAGGGGGAGGTAGTAACAACAACAAAAATGGAAAGGGACCTGGGGGTAATCATACAGATGACCTTAAGGTTGGCAAGCAATGTGAGAAGGCAGTAGGCAGGGCTGGGGGGGTACTAGGATGTATAGGGAGAGGCATCACCAGCAGAAAACAAGAAGTTGTTATCCCTCTGTACAGACAGTTGGTGAGACCCCATCTGGAGTACTGCATCCAGTTCTGGAGACCCCATCTCTGCAAGGACATAAAGATGATGGAGGCAGTTCAGAGGGGAGCAATTAAAATGGTGCAGGGTCTGCAAGAGAAGCCATACGAGGAGGGACTAAAGAAGTTTGATATGTATACCCTTGAGGAAAGGGGGGGGTACATGATAGAAACTTTTAAGTACCTCAGTGGAATCAACAAAGTCCAAGAGGTAGCATCTTTCAGAAAAACAGATGTTCAAGAACAAAGGGACACGATTTGAAGATAGAGGGGGGACGGCTCAGGGGCAATGTGAGGAAGTATTTTTTCACAGAGAGGGAGGTGGACACATGGAACAGCCTTCCTGAGGAGGTTGTGAGGTCTAAAACTGTGGGAGAATTCAAGAATGCATGGGACAGACATAAGGCAATTCTTGTGGGGGGTAGGGAGAAATAGGCTGTTGGTTAACTAGGATCTGCAGTTTATCCTGTAGGTAGGGAAATGGGCAGACTAGGTGGGCCAAGCGGTCCTTATCTGCCGACAAAGTCTATGTTTCTATAAATTCATTGGACATCCTTCAGGGCATCTAGGAATCACTGCACTAAGCTTACAAGGGCTGCAAAAGTCAGCTATTTCCAAACTGCCTTAGATTCTTCCAAGCACAACCCTGTCAACTTCTGGCAAACCTTGAAGGATACTGAAGGCTCCAGCTGTGCTTCTTCCCTCCCTTCCAAAATTATACATAACAACACCACCTTCACCAATGAACATGACATCCTAACCCAACTAAATAATCATTTTGCAACCACAGGGTTAGTGTTCGATACTTCTCCTGCCAGCCAATTGCTCGCCCAATATACCCCCTCCCACACTGACCCCAATGTCAAGTGCCCTGCCAATAAGTTTGCTTTTACTCCAGTCTCCTTTAAAGAGGGACTATGGTCACAAATCACTGGCATCAATAAATTCAGAATATGGATCAACATAGCCCCAATCATCCTCATGCCAAAATTGGGATCCCTAAGTTACTTTGTTTAAAAGTTACAAATCATTTTACAACCTTGAATTCTCTGCCTGTTCAAAAAAGCCAGTTTCAGTGAAGAGGTGCTGATGATGTCATCTCCTGAACCCACAGTATAGCGTTCCCTGTCAGCAAGCTTACAGGACCTGCTTCTCCAAAGTTTAAAAACTATGTGCAAATGGTTTTCTCTAGTAAAAGAGGCAGCACAATTCAATAAACATTGCTTTAAAACCTATGTGTGTTTCAGGTTTTGTAACAAAGTTGACAAATTCATATTTTTGTTTTTGGTGCTTTTTTTGTTGTGGTCCTTTTCTCCTGGGTTGCTGGATGCTACGTCACAGCACACTAATGTGAAATTTGCAGACTGGATATCTCTGAGGCGGTGAAAGGCTGTGATCATTCACACCTATCATTCAACTGAGGTGATTTCTCAGGTTAGCACTTTAAATCAATTATTCCATCACCCTGTACTGTAAATGGGGGTGGGAGAGGTAGTGCTGTTTTAAAACCATACTAAGAGTTTCTATGCAGTAGCCAGTTCAATGCTTAATCACTCAATCAATCAATATTTTATTCATGATCAAAGTATCAATGACTGGGATGCTCAGTTGAGCAGAGCTCATTTTCTGTGTTCTAATTGACAGGCTGTTACTTGAGCTACATCAAGGCTCATCTGTGTTGTACTCCACATTAACCCTAGTGCCTTTTCAAGGCAAGATGGCGGTCATGCTGGACTAGCCTTCACTTCGCTTTTATTGTGCTCCTGTTTTAACTTGTTTTTATTTGCTTCAATACATTTTTTACATGTAATCTTATTTTCGAGTTTTTTCATTTGTTTTAGTAAAGTTGTGTTGCCGCGTTTATGTGTGTTACACTCGTTTTCGGCGTGGTCGCGGTAGAAGGATGTTCTAGCGGGGGAATTGTCCCCCTTTATTAGCTGACTGCTGTTCTGCTTGTCTTACAGCATCGTTATTTAAATATTTATTTAAATATCTTTTGCCCTGCTTCGAAGAATCTGCAAACAACTTTTTGTTGGGTCTCTGATTTGCCTGCCACATTATCATTTTTTGTGTTTGCTCTCGCGGTGTAACTGTGCGTAGGAGTCTGGGGATACGAGGAAGTCAACTCCTGCCGGGATCCAATTTTCGTGACCCTCTCATCCCCTTCGCAGCTGCTCCCTTGGCTTTCTGTATGTGCAGGAGTTTTGGGGGAATGAGAGAGTGGATTTTTTCCCTGGGAATTAAATTTTGTGATTAGTTTACTGTTCTGCAGCTGTTCTTTTGTGCTCTCTGTGTATGGGAGTCTTTGCTGGCCCTGTCCCTGGGATTAATGGTTCTAGTTGATACAGGATGTATCCGCTGGATATATTGTGAACATCTTTGCAGTATCATATTTGGCGAAGACTTGGACTAGTTGGTGTCGCTTGCTGTGACTGCCTTATGTCTTTTGGACATGAAAAATAACCTGTGTATCTCAGATGTATCGTGAGTACTAGGACTTGAGTCTTCATTGTTGTCCTTTGTTTATTTGGGACTTTAAATCTGACTTTAAGCTGTATTAAGGCTTCTTGGGAGAATATTGCCACATTGTTGGTTTTGGTTCTGAGAGATTATCCCCCCCCCACCTTTTTTCTCTCTTTGCCTGGGCGTTTGGTGTTGCGCTGTCTGGGACCAAGCAGGAGCTTCTCCTGTTCCTCTCAAGGAGTCAGGGGTTACCAGGGGGGTTTCTAAGTTACTCTAGGGCTGGCCTTATTTGGCCGGTCTGGGGGTATCTGAAGCGGTGGGTCTCAGTGGCATAACTGGGCCTTATTAGGCAGTTTGGGGGTGTGGTGGGGGGGGCAGCCTCCGGTTGCCTCACAGCTAAATCGACTACTATCTCCAAAGAGTCATCTTCTCCTTCCATTCATAAGTTTGCACTGCATTTGCATATTGTTATTTTTGAATGTTTATTTAAGAATAATTTGGATTTTGTTTTGGTTTATTTAACATTTTAACATTACCGATTTCATTGGACGGACAGTGTGTGCAGTGAGAGGGCCTCACTGTCCTTACATGTTTGGACTTTTCAACACTATACTCATTGGCAGTGAGAGTGCCTAAAAAAAAAAAAACAACTGTAACTTCTTTTTCTTTGGATTCTGTTCCATCATATAAAGGACAGTGGGTGCAGTGAGAGGGCCTCCCTGTCCTTAAATATTTGGATTCTTTAATAATGTGTTTATAGTTTATTTTTGGTTGTGTAGTCAGTAGGTTTTGGTTTATATTTTCGGGCGGGTTTTTAGTTTAATGTATAATTGTGGGTATTTTATTTTAGAGATACCAGGATTTTTTAATTCATTTGCTTGCATCTAGTTTGTCTCCCACTTTTGTTATGTGTTGTTTAGTTAGCCCGGTCGTGCATTATTGAGTCTTCCGACCTCCACGCCGTCCGCCTTTTGCCTCCTCCTCCCATTTTCCACCTATCAAGCGCTATCAGGCGCTGGTATTGCTCATGGAGGGGGGGTGGCATGGCGGGGTCGTGGGCGGTAGGGCTAATGAACGACCTCTCGATAGGGTGGTTAAGCCCAGAAGACGCCCTGAGGCTAAATGGAGCCTGGAACATGGTTTTCCATGTCTAGTCTCCATACCCAAGGGCTCCTCCTATTTGGATGGGCAAGTAGTTGGGACGGCTTTAGATCCCTGTCCAACTCGGGCGGTGTTGTGCAATGCCAGATCTGTTAAAAACAAATCAGCTATTATTTCTGATTTTGTTGAGACAGCAGATCTGGCTTGCATCACCGAGACCTGTCTGGATGGAAATGCTGGCCCTATTTTAGAGGCGACTGTTCCAGCTGGGTACTCGGTAATTCATCGCCCGAGATTGGATCTCGGGGGGGGGGAGTAACGGTCTGTTTTAAGACCAGCTTGGGGCTCACGGGTGTACCAGTTGAGGAAGCTGAATCCTTTGAGTGTACCGTCGTGGCCGGTGTGGGTTGCAGGATAGCCCTTGTCTACCGTCCACCAGGAGACGAGAGCCGATTCCTACAGGAAGTGGCAGACTTCGTCGCTGATATGGCATTGGAGTCGCCCAGACTGATGGTTCTGGGCGACTTCAATGCCTGGGTCGATGACGAACTTTCTGCCTTTGGTCAGCACTTCCTTCAGTTGATGACATCACTGGGCCTTACACAGATTGGTTCCTCGGCCATGCATAATCACGGTCACTCCTTGGATTTAGTTTTTCTCCTGGGGATTGAGGCCTCTGGTTTGGTGGTGGAACCTGTCAGTTGGTCCGATCACTACACCGTGAGCTTCAATTTTTGTGCTCCCCTTGGTAGGTCTGCCCCTGTGGAGATGGTTCAATACCGCCCTTTACGGGATGTGTGCCCTGAAGACCTGATGGCAGTGTTGAACCTCTCAGAGTTTCCGACTGCCAGCTTGGGTCCAGAGGCTATGGTCTTGGCTTATAACCAGACCATTTCCTTGACCCTGGACTCAATTGCTCCTGTCCGTGTTTGTCCCCCTCTCTCTTCGCCCTCGGGCCCCATGGTTTGATGGGTCCTTGAGGGAGTTGCGACATGTGGGACAACGGTTAGAGCATCATTGGAGGAAATCTGCTCTGGATGCCGACCGCCTTAGTTTGGAGGAGCATTATCAGCTCTACCAATCAGAGATCTCCCATAAGAAGGCAGAATTCCCGTCCAGAGAGATCTCTGTTGCTCAGAATCGACCGGCTTAGCTCTTCAGAACTGTGGACAGGCTGTGCAACCCAGCCGGTCTCCAGCTCGGTCGAGCCTTTTCACAAAAGGAGTGTGATGAGATTGCTCAATTCTTTGTGAATAAGGTTGCCGACATCAGATCTGAGATCCATCCAACACACTCTAAGGGGGAAGCTTTTGGTCAGTGTCTGGTCACGGAATCCTCTGTTTCCTGGTGTTCCTTTGACCTGCTGACGTTCAGTGATATTATGCGGATCATCCAGGGGATGCGCCCTATGTGCTGTAGTTTAGATCCGGGCCCTACCTCCCTAATCTTGGGTTGTGTTGAGATCGTCGGCCCGTTTCTGGTTCAAATAATCTGGTGCTCTCTAGAATTGGGTGAGTTTCCTAGCTCCCTAAAGGAAGCTGTGGTGACCCCTCTTTTGAAGAAGGCTTCTTTGGACCCAGATTTTTTTTCAACTACAGACCGATCTCTAACCTTCCCTTTATTGGGAAGGTTATTGAGAAGGTAGTGGCAAACCAGCTGGAGGACCATTTGACCATCCATAATATCTATGAACCTCTCCAGTCTGGTTTTCATAAGAGGCACAGTACTAAGACTGCTCTGGTTCGGGTGCTCAATGATCTCCTGATGGCGAGAGATCAGAGAACTGTTCTATTCTGGTACTCCTTGATCTCTCTCTTCAGCCTTTGACACTGTGGACCATGGGGTTTTGCTCGAACGTCTGGAGTCCATCTGTGGACTGTCTTGTACAGTGCTCAGATGGGTTTCATCTTTTCTATCTGGGAGAACACCGAGAGTTGTGTCGGGATTTTTTCCTTTGACCCTTTCCCTCTGCAGTGTGGTGTCCCCCAGGGCTCGGTGCTTTCCCACATGTTGTTTGCAGTGTATATGCTGCCCCTCGGAGACATTGTAAGACAGTATGGGCTGAGGTTTCACTGCTATGCTGATGATACCCAGCTCTACCTGTCTTTGGCCCCCGACCAGGTTAGTGCTCTCTCGGTATTTAATAGCTGCCTCGTTGAAATCCAGGACTGGATGAATGTGAGCTGATTAAAGTTGAACGCCGGTAAGACTGAGGTTTTGGTCGTGGACCCAGGTCGTGGGACAGGGGGGTTGGGGTCCGGTCAGCCCTCTGGCGTACTGCTGGGGGGGGTCTGATCCTTACCTCTGAACGGGTGCGTAACCTGGGAGTGGTACTTGACGGACTGACTCTTCATCATCAGGTGTCAGCAGTCGTTAAGTCCGAATTTTACCACCTTAGGAACATCGCCAGGGTGAAACACCTTGTTCCGGCCAGCGATTTACCTGTGTTGGTCCATGCTTTCGTGACATCTCGCCTTGACTATTGCAACTCTCTTTACTTGGGGCTTCCTGGGGTTGATATCCACCACTTGCAGCTAGTGCAGAACGCTGCTGCAAGGTTAATGACAGGGGTGACTAGAAGGACACATATTACCCCTGTGCTGCACGATCTGCACTGGCTGCCTATACAGTGGCGGATCACCTTTAAAGTAGGTCTTTTGACCTTCAAAGCCCTGCACGGACTACTTGAAAGAGCTTCTGATTCCTTACTGCCCCGTGTGACAGCTCCGTTCAGCCGACGAGGGGTTGCTAGAGGTTCCGAGGGTTATATTGAAGTCTTCTGGGGCTAGGGCCTTTGGGTTCGTGGCCCCAACCCTCTGGAACTCTCTGCCTCGCCGGCTTAGAGAATGCACGACCGTGGAAGCTTTTAAGCGGGATTTTAAGACTTTTCTGTGGAACAAGGCTTTTGTGGACTGATGCTGTTATGAATTGTTGATTTTATATGTATATTCTGATTTTATGATTAATTTGTACAGCGCCTTGGTACTTGAATAAAGTTTTATTATTATTATTATTATTATTATTATCATTACAATGATTGTTTTACCAGGGTTAACACTTCCACCCCTAGTAGAAATTACCACATATAAGGCCCCTATTAAAACTTATTTTAAAGCAGACACTGGCAAACAGCAATGCAGTTACCAACATTGCAACACTTGTGGCAATACAACTTCCTAACAGGCACTGCAGAGTAGCGCTTCACATGGTATCAGCAGCCTGGAGACATGCTGACTCAGCATCCTGGAACTCTGAAGAAATGAACCACATCAAAAATGCATTAAAATACAAATTTGTCAACTTTGTTACAAAACCTGAAACACACATTCTATGGCACTGCTTTTTAGAATGGTGCTGCCTGTTTTACTTGTGAAATCCATTGCAGAATGATCTTTTAACTTTGGAGACACGTCCTATAAGCTTGCTGACAGGGAGGGCTAGACTGTGAGTTCAGGAGATGACATCATCAGCACCTCTTCACTGAAACTGGCTTTTTTGAACAGGTAGTGAAATCAAGGTTACAAAATAGCCCATAACTTTAAAATGAAGTAACACTGAAACCTAATGTCTGGTATGAGATTTGTTGGGGGTATGCTTATTCTGCAATGTAGCACTTTTGGCCAGAGTCCCTCTTTAAGCAGGTCGAGGATTTATCGCTGGCACTGGACATCAAAAAAAGTGCGGGTGCAGACCAGATAGACCCATACTTTCTAAAACTGGGGTAGCAAGAGTCACACCTGTGTTTAAGAAAGAAGACCACAATGACCCATCCAACTATAGACCCATAGCGATCCTGTCAGTGCTAAGCAAAATTCTAGAAAAACTAGTAGCCACACAAACTATCGAATTCCTTCTTAGAAATTACCTTTTATCAGATACCCAGCATGGCTTTTGCAAAGGGCATAGTACAACCACTGCCTTACTCAAATTTACAACTGACACCATTTCCGCTATGGACACAAGCCTACTAACTGGGGCTGTTTTCATAGATATGACAAAGGCTTTTGACCTGGTGGACCACTCCCTTCTCCTCCACACCTTAAAAACCATGAGATTTGCATCAAGTGTAGTCAGCTGGTTCTGTAGTTACCTGTCCAACAGATTCCGAGTCGTGAAGTTCAATTCTACCTACTCGGATCAAGGTACAGTGAATATTGGAGTACCCCAAGGCTCCATTCTCGGGTCACTACTATTCTTGTTATTTATTAATAATATCTCCTCCAACCTCTCCTCCACTTCAGTCCTGCTCTATGCCGACAATATCATCTTACATACCAGTGCTAAAGATATTAGTGACATCAATCAACAACTATCTGCAGATTTCCAGCATACTCAAACTTGGCTATCACACAACAGACTCATTCTAAAAGAGGCAAAGACCCAATCAGTGCTATTTGGAACCCCCGTTAGGCTCAAAACCAGCCAACATGACTTTTGAGTCCCCTGTCTTGATGGCTCACCCACCGGTGCTGTGACCTCGTTTTAGTACTTAGGGATAACCTTAGACCATAGAAACATAGACTTTGATGGCAGATAAGGACCACTTGGCCCACCCAGTCTGCCCATTTCCCTTCCTATTGGATAAGCTGCAGATTCTAGTTAACCAACAGCCTACTTCCTGCAACCCCCCACTACAATTGCCTTATGTCTGTCCCATGCATGTTTGAATTCCCCCACTGTTTTAGACCCAACAACCTCCCCAGGAAGGCAGTTCCATGCATCCACCACTCTCTCCGTGAAAAAAAATGTCCTCACATTACTCCTGAACCGCCCCCCCTCTATTTTTAAATTGTGTCCCCTTGTTCTTACACATCTCTTTTTCTGAAATATGCTACCCTCCTGGACTTTGTTGAGTCCCTTGAGGTACTTGAAAGTTTCTATCATGTCCCCCCATCCCTCCTTTCATCAAGGGTATACATATTAAGCTCTCTCAGTCTCTCTTCATATGGTTTCTGATGCAGACCCTGCACCACTTTAGTTGCTCTCCTCTGGATTGCTTCCATTCTGTCTATGTCCTTGCGTAGATGGGGTCTCCAAAACTGCACGCAGTATTCCAGATGGGGTCTCACCAACTGTCTGTACAGCGGGATAACCACTTCCCTTTTTCTACTTGTGATGCCCCTTCCTATGCATCCTAGTATCCCCCTGGCTCTCCTTACTGACTTCTTACATTGCTTACCCACCTTTAGGTCATCTGATATGACTACCCCCAAGTCCCTTTCCATTTTTGATGTTGTTAGTACTTCCCCTGCTATTGTGTACTCTTCTCCTGGATTTTTGTTTCCCAGGTGCATTACTTTGCACTTCTTTGCATTGAATCTAAGTTGCCATATGTCTGACCATTCCTCCAACCTTGCCAAGTCCCTTCTCATCCTTTCTACCCCCCCTTGTGTATCAACTCTGTTACAGATATTTGTGTCGTCTGCAAAGAGGTATACCTTTCCCTCCAGACCCCCTGCAATGTCACCTATAAAGATGTTAAAGAGGACTGGACCCAGTACTGAGCCTTGTGGTACTCCACTAGTAACCCCCCTTTCTTCAGAATGTGTTCCATTCACTATTACCTTCTGTGTCCTGTTGTGCAGCCAGTTTGCTACCCAGGCTACCACCCTGGAACCCACTCCCAGGCTGGCCAACTTGATTATTAGTCCCTAAACTTTGACCAGCACAAATAGATCAC
Source organism: Neoceratodus forsteri (assembly GCA_016271365.2). Taxonomy (NCBI): domain Eukaryota; kingdom Metazoa; phylum Chordata; order Ceratodontiformes; family Ceratodontidae; genus Neoceratodus; species Neoceratodus forsteri. The sequence goes on from CM028136.1 coordinate 83,436,913, forward strand.
TTGCAAATCTGTAAACTCCAAACTTGGCATTGCGTACCGGCCCAGTTATGCCTGAACACCATCAGCTAGACTGGCTATTGCCTGGGGTATCCTCATGCCTACTCTGACTTATGGGGTTGCTACATTTGCTGCCTCCTCTAAATTGAACCTCCATAGATGGCATGTAACCTGCAACAATATATGTAGGTACGCCTCATCTTCTCACAGGCTAAAACATCATTGCCTCCTGTACTCTGAATTGATTTGGCTATCTCCCAGTGCCACCAGACTTCACTCCCTCTGCGCCACAGTTGACAGCATTGTGAGGTCTCAGACCCCCCCCAACACTGGCAGAGCTGCTCACCCCCCCCAAGCCCTCCAACTATGGACTGCGCTCAACTGACAAATCTCTCCTTAGTGTTTCAAAATGCAAATCAAACAAGGGTGCCAGTGCTTTTGCCCTCCATGCTGCCTGCAGTGGAACTTCCTCCCTCTTGATGTCCGCCTAGCATCCTTGCACTATGCCTTTAAAAAAGCGCTCCACCGCTACCTCATCTTATACAGTCAGTGCTCCTGTTTCAAGCTCCCATAGTATATCACTGACCTCCTTTTACTCCCTTTACTCTTACCCTGCTGACTCTCTGCTGCCTTCCCCCCCTGCACGTTATCTATTACTTGTCTCTGTCTCCTTAACACATTCTTTGGCCGTCCCCTCTTTGGGTTGTGCTTGCTACTTGTCTCCGTCTCCTTGACCTGCTTTTAGCCATCCCCTATGGGTCTTACTTGCTGCCTATTCTATCTCCTACTGCCTTGTGCTAGATATCTATGATCTCCTCTCAATATATGAGTTTGCTATTTTGTCCTACCTGTATTCAAGCCCCGCACCTGTACTGGTGACTAATACTACAGCATCGTACTTATCCCTGCACTAAAACTCTGCATGTTATTCATATTGTTTGCACATGATGTATAATACCCTATTTTGTGTATTGCTTTGTTTCATGTTGTTTAACATCATCTATAATATCCTGTTTGTATATTACTGCATTTCACCTTCTGTATATTTTCTTCTGTAATTGCTCTGTAACCTCCGGGTCGTGCTTGAAAATAGTAATTTTCATGGCTAGCGCACCCACCCAGTTAACAAAAACTAAATAAATAAATAAAATCTCTTTCTATGGTCACTGTCTTCAGTTTTGATTGGTGCCTTGTATACTCAAGATCTGAATTGTTAATCCCAAAGTGCATGACCACACATTTGCCTAAATGAAACTCCAAACCATTGCTGACTGCTCAGTTCTTGGATTATTTTGTAAATCAGCCTGAAGTATCCTTCCCTGTTGTGCATTTGAGATCTCAGTACTAATGTTAGAATCATCTGCAGCCTTAATGCAGTGTGCACTCACTGTGGAACACATAACAGATATAATATGGAGAATAGGGCTGGTCTCAGTACTGAACCCTGTGGGAACAGGCTTGTCACCCTACGCTCACTGGACAGGTGTCCCCTAATTCTGACTATTTGGGTTCTTAAAGTTAGCCAGTTTTTAACCCATTTTGTTACTTTCAGATTTATTTGTAGTTTTATCATCTTTTGAATCAAGATGTCATGAGATACCTTGTCAAATGCTTTACAGTAATCTAGAAAAACTACATCAATCAGTTTGTTGTTGCCCAAGGATTTACTAATTCTATTATAAAATATCAGCATATTGGTAAGGCATGACCTACGTTTCCTAAAGCCGTGTTATCCATTGTCCAGGATATTCTTATCCTTTAGTTCTTTGTCTAGAATATCCTTGATGAAGGCCTCAAATATTCTGACCAAAACTGATGTCAAGCTTATGGGTCTATAATTACTCATGTTAGACTTACAGCCCTTTTTATGTTGATTGCGCGCATGCGCAAGAAACGTGTTGCGGCAGCTTGCTCCAGAAGCAGGTTGTAGAGGTGTGGCACTGTTGTGGTCAGTGCCCCCACTGCCTTGTAAGGTTTGGCCCCTATTCCCCAATGCCATGGCACGCTGCTGCTGACACTAGTTCAGCCAGCATGCCACAACCGTGAAAAGTTTCAGCCGCTGCAATCAGGGGCTGTCTCATCATTGCTGCGTCATCTGTTGCAATGAGGGAGTGACCAATCATTGCAGGATGGTCCCTTGCATTACCCCCATCCAGTTTGCCGACAGGGAGCCCAGTCCCTGCCAGTTTATGTTATTGTGTGCCAAGGGGGTGTCCAATCCCTCTCTGCATCATGTCCCCCCTTCTTTGTTTGCCGATGGGGTGCCCAATCCCCGTTGGCATGTTCCCTCCGATTTCTTGTGTGCTAAGGGGGGTGCCCAATCCCCCTCGGCTCATGAGCCCCCCCAAGTATGTGCCGATGGGGGTGCCCAGTCCCCATCAGCTCCAGTGCTCCCCACCCCAAAACACGCAGGTGGCATACTGGGAGCCCACCCCAGTATGCCAGAAGTACCGTAAAAAGAAAAACCATCCCACAATGTCTTTTTTTTTACACCCTGAAAAGAAAAAAATGGTCTCTTGCTGTCTGCGCCCCTCCCCAACCCGCCCCCACTGCGCACTCCCACCTCCCACACCCCTCACCCAATATTTACCTCTGGAGCCTGGCACGACGATCTTCGGTGGACGGGAAACACGTCTGCACTCTTCAAAGTCGACCGCGAACTAAGGAAATGCTGGTAAGCTGTATAATGGCATAAATGTTTTTTTTTTCAACTTTGGTGCTTACCTCAGGCATTTTTTTGGAATTTTGGCACCAGATTTTCAACAAGGGGTTTTTGGGACTCCTCCTCATGAATTCAGCCACTGTCATAGTGTTATTCGGCACCGAGAGGTGATTTTGCTGCCACTGCACGGAATCATCTTTCGGGACTTATTAATGAAATGACAGTGCCAGTGTTCATGAGGTGGGCTCTCAAAAAGTCTATGTTGCAAATTTGGGGGAAAAAATCCAAAAAATGACTGCTTTACGAGCGTGTGTTGCGCAGTTGCTACGCACGCTTGTAACTTTGCAAACTTGCAGTATTTTCATGCCAGATTTTCAACACTGGCATTTTTTTCACACCTCCTTATGAACAGTACAGCTGTCATTTTTTTTCATCCTGGCTGAAATGTGTTTTCGCACTTCCGGCACAGAATAGCGCGGTTGCTGTGGGAAATCAGTGTTTGGGACAGATTAAGAAAATGACAGTGACACTGTTCATGAGCAGAGGACCTAAAATGGCTATGTTGAAAATTTAGTGATGATAGTCCATCAAATGACTGTGTTACAAGCGTGCGTGCTGCAGTTCCCACGCACCCTTGTAACCCGAATCTGTAATATTGTCACACCAGATTTTCAACACTGGCATTTTTTCACACCTCCTCATGAACAGTACAGCTGTCATTTTTCACATTCTGGCCGAAATGTGTTTTCGCGCTTCAGGCGCAGAATAGCGCAGTCGCTTCCGGAAATCAGTGTTTGGGACACATTAGGATTGAGTGAGTGAGAAAGGTGGAGTGACCAAGCTCAACTGAGCTCTGTCAGGACTGCTGCAGACTTCTCTGTGGGCAGAAAAATGTGCAAATGCAGGCAGGAGCCCAGTACAAAAGGGCAGCCTGCAGCGCTGGGAGAAGCAGAACGAGTGAGTGAGGGAGGGGGTGTGAGCAAGCTCAACGGAGCTCTGTTGGGACTGCTGCAGATTTCTTTGTGGGCAGAAAAGGGTATCAGTGCAGGCAGGGGCCCAGTACAAAAGGGCAGCCTGCAGTGGTGGAAGAAACAGAACGAGCGAGTGAGAGAGGGGGAGTGAGCAAGCTCAACAGAGCTCTATTGGAACTGCTGCAGATTTCTCTGTGGGCAGAAAAAAGTGCCAATGCAGGCAGGAGCCCAGTACAAAAAGGTAGCCTGCAGCACCAGGAGAAACGGAATGAGCGAGTGAGAGAGGGGGAGTGAGTGAGCTCAACAGAGGCAGGAGCCCAGCATAAAAGGGCAGCCTGCAGGTGCCAGGAGAAACAGAATGAGTGAGTGAGTGAGAGAGGGGGAGTGAGCGACCTCAACGGAGCTCTGTCGGGACAGCCGTGAACTTCTTTGTGGGCATAAATAGGCACCAACACATGCAGGAGCCCAGTACAAAACGGCAGCCTGCAGTGCCGGAATAAACAGAATGAGCAAGTGAGAGAGGGGGCGTGAGCTAGCTCAATGGAGCTTTGTCAGAACTGCTGCAGATTTCTTTCTGGGCAGAAAAAGGTGCCAATGCAGGCAGGAGTCCAGTACAAAAGGGCAGCCTGCACTGTCGGGAGAAACAGAATGAGTGAGTGAGAGAGGGGGAGTGAGCGACCTCAACGGAGCTGTGTCGGGACTGCTGGGGATTTCTTTGTGAGCAGAAAAAAGGGCAGATGAGTATGGTAGGCATCCTGAGGGGGGAATACGGGATGGCAAAGGGGGATGGAGGAAGAATAACTAGGGACTGAAACTGACCCCAGTATCAGAGGCACTAGCAGAAAAGAGAGGAGAAGGCAAGGGGCACCAGAGGTGAGGGCGGGAGGCCTCCTGATGGGGGAGGAAGAGACAATGAGGAGTACCAGGGGAGAACCAGGGGAGAGAACAGATGGCTGCGGGTAGGGAGGGACCAGGGGTGGCATGGAGGGGAACATGAAGGAGGGGGAACTGATAGGGTGAAGAGATGTAAGACTGGTATCGACTACAAATAGATTTGAACCTCTGCTATGGGACAGAGAGGGGAAGCAGGAACATAATGAAGGAGGGAGGACGAGCAGCGCATGAGAGGGATGGCAACAGGTAGGGGAAGAGACAGTGAGGACAAAAGGGTAGAATGGGCTAGTAAGGAAGGAGGGGGTGGTGACTGAAGGAGAGAAGGCTACAGAAAGGGGGAAGGATGGGAGGGGCATCACTATCGGGGTAGAAGGGAATGTGGGCTCTAAATTGACAACAGCGGGGATAGGAAAAAGGTTGGAAATCAGCAGGGGAGGAGGGGAGGTTGACATGGGAAGCCCAGTAAAAAGTAGTCAGGCTGGGAAGGGGTTCAAGGGGGATGGGAGGAATAAGGCAGAGAAAAGAAGTGAGGCGGAAGTAGGGGGTGTGACGTGAACAGCCAGTTCTGAGTGCTGTATCATTTTTTTTAATATAAAATGTATTACTGACTGTCTCTGCTGAAAAATCTGGTGCTCTTACAATGACCTCACTCATTCCCCCCCCCATTTCAGCTGAAAGATGAAAGCCATGAGAAAATGCTGAAAACAGCATGTGAGATCACACTCACAATTTTAGGTACTAGGTGTTACATGGAAGGCCTTAATCAGGATCTCCTGTTGTCTGAGTTAATTACAGCCGTAGTTGCTAAATCATATCCATTTTATGACGTTGGAGGGAAAACCCAGGTTATTACATAGAAGTGCAAAATCATAAAGATACTTTCATGTCCTGGAAGGAGGAAGCTTATTATGAGATCAACGAAGTGTCATTTGAAGGACATGAATTATGCTGAAGTTGCAGAATCTAATACTTTGAAAAGACATCCTGTTTTTGTATAAGATATATATTTTTTATATATAATCTGACAGAGGAGGAGCTAGGTGATCTCACACAAAAAGGGGTTGGCCAATACAGTATGCTTGAGGAATATTCTGTTTTACTACACAGAAGACACACTTTTTCCTAGACTCTGACAATGAAACATCTTGAGCACTTGTAAACAGGTATTTAGAAAGAGAGTCAAATCTAAGTCCTGTAAGTAGGAATTGCACTGCTTAAACCTTATTCTTTTAAAATATTGTATGTCTTGTGATATAAGAGTTCTGTATTTTGTGTTTTACATATTTTTATCTATTGTAGGAAAACTCTTTTTTTAGAACATACTTGGTCTGTCTTTGACTTATTTTTTATTTGTAATAAAAGTATATATGGTTATAGCAGACAGCAGGCATAAGCTTGAAGGGTGTTACCCACCTGGAAAGAGAAGCGTTTTAAATCTGAGGTCTTTATTAAAGTTTTTAAGGGTTCTTCTCTGTATACTTGGTTAGGTGTCCATAGGCAAAGATATCTGGCCCCCCAAAGACAGAAATATCTAAGCCTGTGCACTGGGTATGCTAGCAAGAGGTTCACAGTTTGAATCTCTCCAAGACTTGAGACCAAAGGTTGATCCGAACTCACAAAACAGACAAGAGGGTTACCTTGTTCTGTTAAACTGTTCACAAGACTGCGCTCAGAGGTTGGCACTTTGAGAGTAGAGGGCTGACCTGCTGAGTGGATTTGTGACAGATTGGTTGGCAGCGGTGGCATTATTTTGGTATCACAAGCTTTATTGTTCTATCAGCTGAGACCGTAAGCTCTGTTGCAAAGAAAGAAAAAGACAGAGTTTTATTTTAAAAAGGAAACAGAACTATATATCACTTGGCGTACAGTCAAGTTCCTACCCGTTTAATTTTTTTTTCCTAAAGTGCAAGTCAGAGTGGCCATAGTCAGGGAACAAGATGGCTTCCGACTACAGCAGACACACTGTAGATTACTTGAAGCAGTTGTGCGGGGACAGAGGAGTCCCGTTCCAGGTGACAGCCAAAAAGCAGAACCTCATAGAGGCCCTGATGGTAGCAGATACCCAGAGCAGCAAGTCACTGACCGTGACTGAAAGGGACCAGACCTCGAGTGTGGCAGGGCTAGCAGCCAGTGCTGTGTCCAGGTCTGGTGAGGAGGACAGCAGGGCCACTGTCAGTGAAGGGCCACCGCAGCAGGGGATGGTCACCAGTATCCTGAATCCTGAGGAACTCAGGCTGCAAATTGAATTGCGAAGGATGGAACTGGAGGCAGAGCGAGAACAGAGAGAAGTGGACCATGAGTCAGAGTGAGAACACTGAAAGGCAGAGCGAGAACAAAGAGACGCAGACCAAGAGGAGCATGAGCGCCACGAGATGCAGAGGAGAAGAGAGAATGAGAATGCCAAGACACAGACCGTAAGGAGAGGAGCACTAGTGGCAACATGAACTGGAGAAGATATGATTCTGACCAGCAGCACCAGAGCAGGTAAGTGGCTTGGGTTTAACTGGGACTGCAGGACTGGGTTACAAATTGAACTCCAAATTAATAGCCGAGTTTAAAGAGGGGGAGGACATGGATGCCTTTTTAAATTCTTTTGAAAAAGTTTGTATTCAGGCTAAAATTCCTAGAGAGTCCTGGAGCTTCCAGCTATCCCCGCTACTTACTGGGAAAGCTCAGGATGCATTGGATCAAATGGACAATGAGGACAGTGATGATTCCAAGTTAAAAGCTGCACTGTTTAAAAAGTTTGAATTAGCTGCTGAATCATACAGAGCTAAATTCTGTAAGCTCAGGAGAGGCCCTGATATGAGCTATGGGGAGCTAGCCACGAAACAACGTCAGTTTTTAAAACGTTGGTGGGAAGAAATTGAGGCAAACTCTGTTGATAAAATTGAAAATGTGATTTTAGTAGAATAGTTTTATTGGGCTTTCCCAGCAGAGCTAAAAACCTGGCTGGAGGACCGAGATCCCAAAACAGTGCAAAAGGCTGCTGAACTCTCGGACCACTATGCCAAGAGCAGACCTGCTCGGAAAGTGAATGAGGCAGGTGTGGCAGCGCAGAAAGGGAAAAGTGTGCCTTCAGGGCAGCTAAAACCCTCACTGCTTCCACCGAAACCAGTTAACCCCAGGTTTCAATGAAAAGATTTCTCTGAAGTAAGAAATGCCTGTTGGTTGTGTAAAGAAACTGGGCATATTGCCAGACAGTGTCCCAAAAAGGTGAGCAATAATACACAACAGGGTGCTAGAAAAGAAGTGGGTTGTTTGTGTGTCTCTGGAAGCATGCCAGTGAACATGAGGGAACACATGCACCCAGTCATGGTAAATGGTGTGCAGACGCAAGGGTTAAGGGACACAGGGGCATCCCTGACCTTGGTAAAGGGGATCTGGTGCAGTCTGGTCAGCTTACACCCAATAAATACATCACTGTACAGGACTTTGTGGGTGAAGAGAAAACATTGCCACTGGCTAGTGTTCTCCTAGACTGTGGTGAAATGGGGGAACTGTGCAACAGGTGGCTGTTGCCAAAACATTAGCAGTGGATGTGATCCTGGGTAACAATCTCCAACAGGGGATGGTATGTGCAGTTACCCGTAGCCAAGTGGCAAGGGAAAATTGTAGTTCCCTGAACCCCACAGAAACCAGTGCAGAAACCACTGAGAGGCTGTATATACTGTTATTACCTATCTGTGTTTGTACTTTAAGTGTTTATGTCACAGGACCTCCTTGTGAATGAGCTTGATCAATGGAGTTTTCCTGCAATAAACTTGAACTTGAACTTGAACTTGAACTTGAAGGCTGGTTCCCCAACCTGTGTCTCCTGATATGGAGATTGATGGAGAGGGGGTAGAAATTTCCCCAGTAGCTAGTAACCACACAGCAACAGAGGGTTACTCTGAAGAGGGAGGGGTGACCCATTGTCTGAGGGTTGGGATTGACAGTGATCCTGAGGGCCCTGACGCTAGTGCTAGGGACCCTAGTTTAGCGACTGAAGGGGACCTGTCCCATGCCTTGGGAATGTGTGAGGGGTTTGCAGCTGCTCAGAGGAGTGACCCTAGTTTAGAGAAGCTGAGGGCTTGGGCAGACTCTGACGGAACACAAGGAGGTGACGGCCGACATAAGGTTTATTTGGAAAATGGACTTATGTATACTCAGGCAGTACAGACAGAGGGAGGGATGCTAGGCAGGCAGCTTGTCATTCTTCAGGGGTATCATGAGCAGTTGCTCAAAATTGCACATGATATTCCCTTGTCTGGTCATCTGGGAATCGCACGCACTATGCAGCGGTTAGCCCAGAATTTCTACTGGCCTAACTTCACCCAGCAAGTGAAGGAGTATTGCAGGTCTTGTCACCGGTGCCAAGGAATAGGGAAGGGAGGCAAGAAAACCCAAGCCACCCTGATCCCCTTGCCCATAGTGTAGGAGCCATTCCAGAGGGTGGGAATGGATATTGAGGGGCCTTTAAATACTCCCAGCTCCTCAGGGAAGAGATTAATCCTGACTGTGATGGATTATGCCACCCGGTACCAAGAGGCAGTCGCCCTATCCTCACTGAGGACAGACAAAGTGGCAGATGCCTTACTTGGGATTTTCTCCCATGTTGGATTTCCACAGGAGGTAATCACCGATCAAGGGGGTTCCTTCATGTCAGACCTGATGAAATGTTTATGGGAGAAGTGTGGGGAGGTGCAGAGATGCATGACACCGTATCACCCATAAGCCAATGGGCTTGTGGAAAGATTCAATGGTACCCTAAAGTCAATGCTCCGGGCATTTGCTGAACAGCATGGGAGGGACTGGGAGAAATACCTTCCCCACCTGTTGTTTGCATACAGGGAGGTGCCCCAAGAGTCGACAGGATTTTCCCCCTTCGAACTCTTATATGGACGCCGGGTACATGGGCCCCTAGACTTGATCAGGGAGGACTGGGAAGGCAAACACACCACCAAGGGAACTCCCATTGTGGATTATGTCCTTAGCCTTAGGGAGAGGCCGAAGGAGCTTATGGGGACAGCCCAGAACAACCTGGCAGCTGCCCAACAGAAACAAATAGTGTGGTACGACTGCAGAGCCAGAGCTCATTTGTACATGGTGGGTCAGGAAGTCCTGATCCTTATTCTGGTCCGGAAAGACAAGCTGCAAGCTGACTGGGCAGGACCGTACAAAGTGGTTAGGAAGGTAAATGATGTGAACTACATTGTGGAGTTACCCGACAGAAGACAGACTAAAGGGATGTACCATGTCAACATGATGAAGCCATATGCCAATAGGGCTGACATGGTGTTTGCAGTGTGTAGTCATGGGAAGGGGATGGATGAAGGAGACCCCTTCTGGATTTGCTGGAAGACAGTAAGTGGGAGTCCTCTCTGAAGGCAGTAAAATTGTCTCCCCAGCCGGCCCGGACCAGATCCAGAAAGTAAGGGAGGTTTTAGCAGACTTTGCCCCATTGTTTAGCGCCAGGCCTGGACTAACCTCCTTAGCGACACACGATGTGGAGACAGGGACACAGATGCCCATATGGCGGACAGCATATTGGGTGTCAGAGGCTGTCCAAAAGGACATTAAGAGGGAAGTGGAGGAGATGCTGGATTTAGGGGTAATCCAGAGATCCCACAGCCCCTGGGCCTCACCTATAGTCCTTGTACCTAAGCTAGATGGCTCTACTCAGTTCTGTGTGGATTATTGTGGACTGAATGCAGTCATGAAGTCTGACACCCACCCGATGCCCTGGACGGACGAACTTCTGGACAAGTTGGGGGGGACCTACCTTACGACTATTGACCTGACAAAGGGGTATTGGCAGGTAGAATTGACAGACAGAGATAGGGAGAGGTTGGCCTTCATCACTCTGATAGGCTTATTTGAATTTAAAGTAATGCCTTTCGGAATGAAGAATGCCCCGGCCACTTTCCAAAGGTTGGTAAACCAGGTGTTAAATGGTGCTGAGGAGTACGCTATGGCGTACCTGGATGACATTGCCATCTTTAGTACCAGCTGGGAGGAACACCTATCCCACTTTAGGGAAGTGCTGGACAGGTTACAGAGGGCCGGGCTCACTGTCAAAGCTGAGAAGTGCCAGGTGGCCATAGGAGAAGTGGCATACGTCGGGCATGTGGTAGGCCGGGGACAGCTCCATCCTAATCAAATAAAGATAGAGGTGATCTAGGCCTGGCCCAGACCAGAAACCCAGAAGCAGGTCAGGAGCTTTCTAGGGACGGCAGGGTACTACAGGAAATGTGTACCCAATTACAGTGCCCTGGCTGCTCCCCTGTCTGACCTGACAAAGAAAAGGATGCCAAAGAGAATTACCTGGGACCCAGCCTGTGAGGAAGCCTTTTCCAAACTAAAGGAGGCACTGTGCAGTGCTCCTGTTTTGACAAGTCCTGACTATAGCATCTGTCCAGGAAGGGAACAAGTCTTTTGAGCAATCGGTTTAAATGCTTCATTGGCAAGCTTTTAAACTAGTCAAGGGGGGAGGCACTGATAAGCAGCAGAAAAATCCCAGCCTCTCCCTACAAAACAGGGTACTAAATGGGAAAAAGACCGAGGTAGAAAGGTCAGTGGGGGATGCTGCAACAGAAAGTAAAGCCATCAAAAAATGGAGAGCAATGAGTACCAATGCCCGTAGTCTGAGTAACAAGCTTCCTGAATTAGTGGCCTCGATGGAGGAGGAACATCTGGATATCGTGGCAGTCACAGAAACATGGTACACACAAAACCATGACTGGGATGTAAACATACCAGGATACACTATCTACAGGAGGGACAGGGAGGGTAAAAGAGGAGGAGGAGTAGCTCTTTACATAAGGGAAGGAATCAAAGCAACAGAACAAAAGGGAAAACAGGGAGGAGAAGAAGCACTGTGGGTAAATTTGGAGACCGGCAATGGCACCACAACTGCACAGGGTTAGATACAGACCCTCTCTCAGGGGAGGAAATGGACAAGGAAATGATAGAAAGTATACTTAGTATGGCAGAAAAAGGGGAGATATTGCTGATGGGTGATCTGAATATACCAGATGTTAACTGGAGTGCAGTTGCAGCAGCCACTTCTAAGAGTGGTTATTCTAGATGCCCTACAGGGGCATGCCTTAGACAACTAGTATTGGAGCCCACTCGAGAGGGAACAATCTTAGACCTGGTTCTCTCAAATGGAGATGAGGAGGATCACAGATGTAGAAGTGGGTAGCCATCTGGGAACTAGCGACCATCGAACAGTATGGTTCACAATAAACACAGCAATAGAGTCAAGCCATAAAAGACAAAGGTACTGGATTTTAGGAGGGCTGACTTTGTCAAAATGGGTGAGTGCCTAAGGAATGCACTAGCAAATGGGCAGGAAGGAGGGTGGAAGAACAATGGGAATAATAAAACTGCCATCACAGAGGTAACAAGCCTTGTGTAAAGCAAATAAACAAACGAAACGAGGTAAGAAACCACTATGGTTCTCAAAGGAAGTGGCAGTGAAGGTTCAAGAGAAAAGAAAGCATCAGGAAGTACAAGGAATCACAGAAGGAGCAGGACAGAGAACTGTATCAGTTAAAGCAAAAGGAAGCTGGGAAGGCAGTCAGAACAGCAAAGGCCCAAACCGAGGAAAGATAGCCAACTCAGTTAAGAAGGGGATAAAACCTTTATAGGTACATCAGGGAGAGTAAGACCAAGGGAGGGATAGTGAGGCTTAGTAAAGGGGAGGGAGGGTGGGCAGAGGGTGACTGTGAAAAGGCAGAGATACTAAACAAATACTTTGCTCAGTATTTACAAAGGAAGAGGGGAAGTACCTAAAACAAACAGTAGAAACACTCTGGATACAGAAATTGATACCAGCCCATTTACAGAAGAAAGGGTTCTGAAAAGAACTCTTAAAACTGAAGGTGGACAAAGCAATGGGGCCTGATGGGATTTATCCCAGAATTCTAAAAGAACTAAGGGTAGAACTAGTGACACCACTGACTACCCTCTTTAACAAATCATGGGAGGATGGGGTGGTACCCGAGGACTGGAGGAGGGCAGATGTAATTCCCCTTCACAAAAGTGGGAGCAAGGCAGAAGCAGGAAACTACAGACCTGTTAGTTTAACCTCAGTGGTAGGGAAAATGATGGAATCACTTCTGAAGAAAAGAATTGTTGAGTATCTAGAGGCCAGAGGGCACAGGACCCAAGGCAGCATGGATTTACAGCGGAAGGTCATGCCAGACAAATCTGATAGATTTCTTTGACTGGGTGACCAAAGTAGTTGATCAGGGAGGGCTGTGGACATGGCCTACCTAGACTTTAGCAAGGCATTTGACACAGTCCCACACAAAGATTAATATACAAGTTAGCCAGCCTGGGAGTGGGTCCCAAGATGACAGCATGGGTAAAGAATTGGCTGGAGAATAGGACACAGAGAGTAATAGTAAATGGAGTCCACTCTGAAAAAGGGGTTAGTAGTGGGGTACCTCAGGGTTCAGTATTAGATTGGTCTCTTCAATGTCTTTATGCGTACATTGCAGAGGGACTGGAAGGAAAAGTATGTCTCTTGCAGATGACACAAAGATCTGCAACAGAGTTGATGCACAAGGTGGAGTGGAAAGGATGAGAAGGACTTGGCAAGGTTAGAGGAATGGTCAAATGTATGGCAGCTTAGATTCAATGCTAAGAAGTGCAAGGTAATGCACCTGGGAAACAAAAACCCAGGGGAAGAGTACACAATGGGGGGTGAGATACTAACAACAACAAAAATGGAAAGGGACCTGGGGGTAGTCATATCAGATGACCTAAAGGTGGGAAAGCAATGTGAGAGGGCAGCAAGGAGGGCTGGGGGGATACTTGGATGCATAGGAAGAGGCATCACCAGTAGAAAACAGGAAGTTATTATTCCTCTGTACAGACAGCTAGTGAGACCCCATCTGGAGTACTGTGTGCAGTTCTGGAGACCCAATCTCCGCAAAGACATAGACAGGATGGAAGCTGTCCAGAGGAGGGCAACTAAAATGGTGCAGGGTCTGCACCGGAAGACATATGAAGAGAGACTTAAGGAGCTTAATATGTATAGCCTCAAGGAAAGGAGGGAGAGGGGAGACATGATAGAAACTTTCAAGTACCTCAAGGGAATCAACAACGTCCAAGAGGGTAGCATCTTTCAAAAAGAGGTGTGCAGAACAAGGGGGCAATTTGAAGATAGAAGGGGCGGCTCAGAGGTAATTTAAGGAGTATTTTTCACAGAGAGGGTTGTGGATGTATGGAACGGCCTTCCAGAGGAGGTTGTGGAGTCAAAAACAGTGGTGGAATTCAAGCATGCATGGGACAGTCATAAGGCAATTCTAGGGGGTGCGGGTAGGAAGAAGTAGGCTGCTGGTTAACTAGGACCTGCAGCTTATCCATCAGGTAGGGAAATGGGCAGACTGGGTGGGACAAGCGGTCCTTATCTGCCGTCAAATTCTATGTTTCCATGTTTCTATAGCAAAACCTTTATAGTTCAGATGGACGCCTCAGACATGGGTATTGGAGCAGTTCTGAGTCAGACATCTAGCCAAGGGACAGATCATCCAGTGGTGTACCTGAGTAGGAAGCTAATTCCCAGGGAGCAAGCCTACTCCACGGTGGAAAAGGAGTGTCTTGCCATAGTGTGGGCCCTAAAGAAATTAGAGCCATATTTGTATGGGCAGCATTTTGTGGTGCAGACTGACCACAACCTCCTGATTTGGCTGACGCAGATGGGGAAGAACAATGGGAGACTGCTGAGATGGAGTCTTGCTTTACAAGGGTATGATCTAAAAATCAGGCTGGAGCAAAGAACCAGAACTCAGATGGGCTGTCTAGGGTCTATGAGGAGTGAACTGATTTGGGAAGCTCATCCCATGCAGGGGATAGAACCCCCAAATTCAGTCTAGGTGGGGAGGAATTGTGATGTGGACAACCAGTTCTGAGTGCTGTATCATTTTTTTTTAATATAAAATGTATTACTGACTGTCTCTGCTGAAAAATCTGGTGCTCTTACAATGACCTCACTCATCCCCCCCCCCACCCAGGTTTCAGCTGAAAGATGCAAGCCATGAGAAAATGCTGAAAACAGCATGTGAGACACACACTCAGTTTTTGATACTAGGTGTTACATGGAAGGCCTTAATCAGGATCTCCTGTTGTCTGAGTTAATTACAGCCGTAGTTGCTAAATCATATCCATTTTATGACGTTGGAGGGAAAACCCAGGTTATTACATAGAAGTACGAAATCACAAAGATACTTTCATGTCCTGGAAGGAGGAAGCTTATTATGAGATCAACGAAGTGTCATTTGAAGGACATGAATTATGCTGAAGTTGCAGAATCTAATATTTTGAAAAGACATCCTGTTTTTGTATAAGAAATATGTTTTTTATATATAATCTGACAGAGGAGGAGCTAGGTGATCTCACACAAAAAGGGGTTGGCCAATACAATATGCTTAAGGAATATTCTGTTTTACTACACAGAAGACACACTTTTTCCTAGACTCTGACAACGAAACATCTTGAGCACTTGTAAATAGGTATTTAGAAAGAGAGTCAAATCTAAGTACTGTAGGTAGGAATTGCAATGTTTAAACCTTATTCTTTTAAAAGATTTGTATGTCTTGTGATATGAGTGCTGTATTTTGTGTTTTACATATTTTTATCTATTGTAGTAAAACTCTTTCTTTTTAGAGCATACTTGGTCTGTCTTTGACTTCTTTTTTATTTGTAAGAAAAGTATATATGGTTATAGCAGACAGCAGGCATAAGCTTGAAGGGTGTTACCCACCTGGAAAGAGAAGCGTTTTAAATCTGAGGTCTTTATTAAAGTTTTTAAGTGTTCTTCTCTGTATACCTGGTTAGGTGCCCATAGGCAAAGATATCTAGACCCCCGAAGACAGAAATATCTGAGCCTGTGCACTGGGTACGCTAGCAAGAGGTTCACAGTGTGAATCCCTCCAAAACTTGAGACCAAAGGTTGATCCGAATGGGCTCTACTACAGTGGTGTAGTAAAGGGTGGCGGACTGTGGCAGACGTTGGCATGCTGTGCCTAAGTGTCATTGCATGGCTGCACTCCGCAAAAGGGAGAAAAGTGGAAAATGTGCTACGGTCAGGCAGCAAGAGCTTCTGACCCCCGCCTCGCCGAATGGCGCCTCCTCAACTGGATCCTGCTCCGTGGATCAATCTGGGAGCTCCTCACCACCCCACCATGATGTCGAAAGCAGGGCTAGGGGGGTCGGTCGGGATGACCAAGCCGACCATAGCCCAGTGAGAAAATATGTAAAAAAAAATAAAATAAAAAAGGCAGGATTAGAAGGGTGTATCTCTACTAAGATGGATTTAAACAAATGGCTGGGGGTGGTGCGGCCAAAAGACTGAAATTGGTAAAAAGGTCCGGACAGGGGAGCCTGATGAGCTCACTACCCTAGATATAGGTAAAGGCGGAGGTGTAGTAAACCTGGAAGGGGGCAGGCAGAGTGGTCTGAGTGTAATACAGAAGGCACCACCACCACCCAGTAAGAACAAGGAGGAGAAAGGGTGCGGACTACTGGGAGCATGGACACAGGCCAAGGAGGAGAAGCATGAGGAGAAGGAGGGGTTTGGGTGGAAGGTGATCTGACTACATGGATAGATAACTGGTTACTGGGGAGGGTGCAGAGGGTGTTGGTGGTGGGGTAGCTCTCGGCACCCACAGAAGTGACAAGCAGGGTGCCAGAGGGCTCACTACTTGGCCCAGTGCTATCTGGGCTCTTTATCTCCGATATAGCACACAGAGTGGGGAGCAGGGTTAGCCTGTTCACACATTATACCAAATCAAAAGCAAATAGTTATAGTAGCAGAGTCCCCCCCCACACACACATATATACACTCCCTGAAAAGCTGCTTTAAAGCCTGCAATTCATTCAAATCAGTTCCATTTTCTTACTTATTTGGGGTTCAATGCCAACAAGTGTAAAATCATGTAGCTAGGGTATAGGAACCCCGATGCTGAGTATAGGATGGGGGGAGGTACTGATACTCACTAGACATGAAAAAGTCCTTGAGGTTATTATATCAGAGGACCTCAAGATGGCAGTACAGTGTGACAAGGAAATGGGCATGGCACATTGGATTCTAGGGTGCATAAGTAGTGGCATCTCCAGTAGGAGGAGGAGGGATGTTGTGCTACCATTGCATCACTCCCTGGTATACCCCCAGCTGGAGTACTGTGTCCAGTTTTTATAGTCCACACTTCAAAAAGGACATAAGGTGGAGGTTTCCCAGAGGAGGGCAACTAAAATGGTTCAGAATTTTCACAGGAATCCCTACAATGAAAGGCTGAAGAATCTCAACATGTACACTCTGGAAGAGAGGAGGGCAAGAGGTGACATGATCAAGACCTACAAAGTACCTCACAGGGGTAAAGAGGATACAGTTGGGGAGTTTCCTTCGAATGAGGATGAGCACCCAAACCAAGGGACATACAATGAAGCTGGGGGGGTATTCAGGGTAGATGGGAAGAAATATTTCTGTACTGAAACGGTGGTAGAAGCCTTGAGCAGACTGCCAGGAGAAGTGGTGGAGGCTAAAATGGTAGGTGGCGTGAAGCATGCATGGGATAAACATAGGAGTATATTAGAAAAAGGGGAAGGAGGGGGTCAACGGAGATCAGTAGGGCTATGGAAGTGGAGTAGGTTCTAGTTCATTGCAGGAAAAATCCATTAAGCAAGCTCATTTACAAGGAGGTCCTAATGGACACAGGCAGAATAAGACATGTAGTAACATATACAGGCAGGAGTTACAAGTAGGTAGAGAACACTTGGGCATACTGGGTGAACTGAGCGGTCCTTTTCTGCTGACAAATTCTATGTTTCTATGGCATCATGTGTTAATTCAGGTGCAGTGTTTATCCAAAGTTGGGCCTACCATACATCCAGATGTGAGGTACAGTAAATTACAGAATTAGATGCAGCCCACTTACAGTACAATAAACAGAACCCCAGTGCTTCGAGAAGCCTTTACTCTTCATCAGGCTGCTTAAAGAGCTGGGGTTCTATTTGCACTGTCTATGCCAGTATGCTGATCTTAAAATCGACGCCGCATCTGAGTGAGTACTTGATTCTTCCTCACTCCATTTCTTCCCCACTTTGAAAACTGCTTGTCCTGAGTTAGTTTTGGGCTGGCAGTGCCTCGCCTGTGTTGGAAGATGACCAATAAGCAGCACTGAAAGACGTCAGACTTCACAGACTGTGAAGGCAGCTGCTCACAGACAGACATAAGGCAATTCTACCTGGGGGTAGGAGGAAGTAAGCTGTTGATTAACTAGAATCTGCAGCTTATCCATCAGGTAGGGAAATGGGCAGACTGGGTGGGCCAAGTGGTCCTTATCTGCCTTCAGATTATATGTTTCTCACCCACCATCTTGGCAAGAAGAAGGCTGCAGCTGTGGCCACTGATGACTGTTGGGGTGTGGTGATGGGGAGACCAAAGGGGACAGACAGAAGGAGATACAATCATACTAAAAATTGTGAGGCCTTCGCCAGCTTTCCAAAATGCTTACCAGTAAAAGAACACTCTATGAAGTTTTCCAAATGGCAACACAATCTGGTGAGCCCTATGTCTGCCATCTGACACCAGGCATCAGCCAGCATAAAATTGCCTAAAGAAGGCAGTGTGGTCATGTGGTTACTGAAATACTGGAGATTACAGATTTATAAGAACAAAAGAATATCACACAGAAGCTGGCGCATATACCTATAGCAACTGTCTCCTGCTTCTCAGTACTTACATTTATACCCTTGAGGTACTTGAATGTTCTATCATATCCCCTCTTTCCCGCCTCTCTTCCACTGAGTACATATTGAGGTCCCTCAATTTCTCCTCATAAGTCTTGTGTTGCAAGCTCTGTACCATCTCATTTGCCCTTCTCTGGACCATCTCCAGCCTGTTAATATCCTTACAAAGGTGCGACCTCCAGAACTGCACACAGTACTCCATGTGAAGCCTGACCATTGTTTTATATAATGGCATCACTACCTCCCTCCTTATGCTGGTGATACCCCTGCCTATGCACCCCAGCATGTCACTGGCCCTCCCAGCTGCCTTACCACTTTGGCATTTTCAGGGCATCTGAAATAAGAGCCCCCAGGTCCCTTTCCTTCTTTGTGACTGTCAGCAACTCCCTTCCCCCATCCTGTACCTTTCCCCAGGGTTTCTGTGTACCAGGTGCATAAAGATTGCATGGTTTTGAATTAAACTTCAGTTGCTAGTTCTCATACCATTTCTCAACCTTCCCCAGGTCCCTCCTCATTTTCTCCACCCCCTCTGGGGTATCCACTGTGTTACAGATCTTGGTGTAATCTGCAAACAGGCAGTCCTTTCCCTTCAGCCCTTCTGCAATGTCACTAATGAAGACATTGAACAGGACTGGCCCCACGACCAATCCCTCCAGCACCCCACTGGTCACCCCCTCTCCCCAGACTGTGCCCCATTTATCACCACTCTCTGCCTCCTGTCTCTTACCCAGATTCTAACCCACTTTACCACCCTTTCTCCCATGCCCAGCCTATTCAGCTAGTTTATCAGCCTCCTATGTGGGACGGTGGCAAAGGCTTTGCTTACATCAAGGTAAGCATTGTCCACTGCCCCACCCTGATTTACTTCCTTTGTCACCCAGTCAAACAGATCAACCAGATTTGTCTGACTTGACCTCCCCATTGTGAATCCATGTTGCCTATGGTCCTGGCCTCTGGTGCCTTCTAGATGCCCCACTATCCTTTCTTTAACCAATATCTCCATGATCTTCCCCACTACTGAAGTGAGGCTGACCGGCATATAGTTCCCTGCCTCCTCTCTACTGCTGGATTTCTATAGAGGGACCACAATTCACTAAAAATACCACCAACAGCTTAATCTGGTTCAAGGTCAGTTGGCATTCATCTGTATCCCCCTCCCCCGGGTCGTGCCTGAAAATAGGCAGGATTTGTCTAGTGCGCTTACCCGGTCAACAAAAATGAAATAAATAAATAAATGTTCCCTCCTCCAATTCTCTGGTACCACCCCTGTTTTGAATGACTCACTGAACATGGCTGCCAGAGGTACTGCTATCTCCCTTCACAGTTCTTTTAATATCCTTGGGTGTATGCCATCTAGTCCCCTCACTTTGTCCACCATTAGTTTACTCACCTTCTGCAGGATTCTTCTGCCTGTGAATGGACTATTGTCCACCTCTTTACGCCTTTGCAGCTGCTGTGGCCCTTGCCCCTCTTCTGTGAATACTGAACAGAACGACGTAATGGATGTCTTGGGGGGGCATGACAGTTCTTAGGCATGGTACTTTCACTTCCAACCTAAACAGCACATATAAGCAATCAACATTTGGCAATGACAAATGCTTGTTATGTATTGGCACAACCACTGCTGTTTTCCAATCAGTGGGTACTTCTCCAGTTGCAAATGCTAGATTATATAACAGATAAAGTGGTTCAACCAACCAAGATCTGACCTCATAAAGGAGTCTGGGATGTAAATAATACGGGCCACCTGATTTAGAGGTATCTATCCTCTCTAATTTGTTTGTTATGTCTTCCCGACTTATAATTTCCCTGAATTCAGTATTATCAGGTATGTCAATACTAGGGAGCTACATTTTATCAGAATAAACAGAACAAAAATATTTATTAAATGCTTCTACCATATTCGTAGGGTCAGTAATATGTGCACCATTATACACAATTGGGCCCACATTTCTATCTATAGATTTATTATTAATATAAGCATTAAAGGATCTTCTCCCATCATTCAGGTGTGCCAATTTCAATCAATCAATCAATCAAAATCTTTATTTAACCAGTCGGACACCATTGAGCAAGCTCATTTTTGAGGTGGACCTGGGACAAACAATTAGGTGACTACAATTTAGGTGAGATCAACATACAATTTCAATTATGTGTACAACAATTAGGCATAGGCAGTACAAATGCAGTAAAAGGTGCAGATAATTATAAAACATTAATTACAAATAGACAATTCGTGCATCACGTACAAAGTGCAGAACATATAGGGAAACAGTAGATACAGAGTAGGCTCAAGCAATAATGTCCAGGTGACACCTAGAGGTGCATGGGGTGAGAAGAGTTCATGGCAAGGGAGGAGGGAGGGAAAAATAGACAAAAATAGGGGTTGAATAGTCATGAGTAAGAGGATATGAGGTGTAGATGTGGGCAGGGGAGTGAAAGAGGTAGAAGACTTGGTTTGCTGGCCAAGGCACCTAGCTTCACCTGAGCTCTTTCCTTCTAAGACTGCTTGAAAGGCAGAGTAGAGAAACTTACCAGAGCAAGGGAGAAGGATTAAGACTTAGTTTGGCTAAGCAGATTTACTGTGTGGTGGTGTTTTTATTTTTTACTCACAGGGATTGCTATTGTTTGTTGCTAACATTTCATTGCTTTATTTTTCTCTGATTCAAATTGTTGTTGCTGGTATACCTTCTTCTGCATTATTACAAGGTGTGCCTACAGGTGTGTGCTAACAGATTACTGCTGTAATCTTCTGATTCAAATTGTCTTTTGCAAGGTATATCTTCTGTTACTGCTTTATTTTTCTCTGGAGCAAAGTGTTTCTTACAGGGTATATCTTCTCTGAAATTATTACAGGTGGTGCTTTACAGGTTTTACAGTTTTATCTAACATTAGGATAAGCTTTCAGGGTTACTGCATTTGTTGTTGACTGATTGTTTCTGCTCTTACCTCCTTGTTCTTTCATCCGTGGTTCTTCTTTTAGGCAGGGAAGGCCAGCCACCCACCCCATCCCTAACCACCCCACGCTACACTCCTTTTATAGGGTACCACAGTTGTGACATTTCCTGTGGCAGAGCAGGAAGAGGCGGATCAGTGGGGCCTCCACAAGTGATCTCATTTACAGGGGCACTAGTAATTTAACTTGTTATAACAAGTTAAACAAAGCACAATTAAACCATTACTTGCATTTTTTTTCCTTTTTTTTCCTTCTAATTACTCTGACTAGGTTACAAACCCAGCAACTTATTTGGAATGGATTTCATTAACTGCAGGTACTGTGGAACAATTTTCAGAAGGACAGTCTTACAGGATTTAGGACACTGTCCTACATGCTGGGCCTTTGGAGATCTTAGGTCTCAGCTCCGGGCAGCATGGGCAGAGATTGCATGCCTCAAATTTCATATTGAAGAGGAAATACATTATAAGAACCACCCGCCATTTCCCCAGCATCCAACAGAAAAACCTCGACTCGCAGAGGTAGTTGGTCCAGGAGGTTGGCAGGTGGTTAGAGGAGCAACCAGGTGCCCCATCACTCTCTGCTCTCCAACACATTACCTCCAAAACCATATAAACACTATAAACAGGTATCTGCCTCTATCTCTGAAATCAAATAAAGAGGCAGAAGACACTGCAGAGCAGGACACTGCGCACAGGAGCTAGCACAACAATACTCACCCAAATCAGGAACCAAAACCAAACAAGCACAAAGGAAATCCAAAACTTCGATCATAGGAGACTCCATGATTCGGGAGTTGATACCCATCTCCAGCTAGGGTGATGGTCAGATGTCTCCCAGGTACATCAGCATGGAGAGACACTGACCGCATTACTAAATTGTTCACAAAGCAGGAGAAAACATTGATGTCCTAGTACACATAGGGACTAATGATCTCGCCAGCCGGTCAGTTGTGGAGACCAAGGAACACCTGACTAAGCTGGGTGACAAACTATCATCTATTTCATCCGGCATCTCCTCTCTGAGATCCTGCCAGTCTGGGAGAAGGAGCAGATGGACGGAAGGTCAGAGAAGGGAGATAGGGGAGCTAAACACGTGGCTCAAGGACTGGTGCCAGGAAAAAGGACACAGATTTGTAGGAACTGGCAACAGTTCTGGGGAGCAAAAGTTCTTTAAATTTGATGGACTGCATCTGACTAAAGAGGAGTCAGTGCATTGGGGCAGAAGTTTGGCGTCTTTGCAGAATATTTAAACTAGCAAATGGGAGAGGGTGCAGCACCCCATACAGTCGAATGGAAGAACACCTCCCCTCAGCTAGTGGTCAAACAGGAATTCAGCGTGTTTGCCGTTCATTTGCATCACCAGGTAAGAAAAAGGTTTGTCTCCCCATACGATGCACAGGGTAATGCCAAACTTCACCCAACAACTAACACACCAAAATCTGGCCAATGGAAAATCATGTACACAATGCTCACAGCCTGGGAAATAAGATCCCAGACCTGCAGGCAATAATGTCAGAGGCTAAACTGGACATAGTAGCAATTAGTGAGACGTGGTTTACCAGTAACCACACTTGGGAGACTTCAGTACCTGCCAGTATGTATTGTTCAGAAGAGACTCGAGGTGCAAAAGGGGGAGGAGTGGCCTGTATGTTAATGAAAATATCAAAGCTACAGAAATTCAGAATACACATAAGGAGCCAGAAGAACTGTGGGTCACCCTGGAAACAGGAAATGGGACAGCCATAAGAACTGGGGTTGTCTACAGGCCCCCAGACCAGAGGGGGACATAGACACATTACTGTTAGAAGATATACAAAACATGACAGCTAAAGGGGAGGTTCTGATAATGGGAGACTTCAACATGCCAGATACAGATTGGTCAATACCAGCAGGAACATCTGCCAGAACTAGACTCATAGTGGATTCCCTGCAGGGGGAGGGCCTCAAACAACTGGTACAGCAACCCACAAGAGACAGGGCTATCCTAGATCTAGTACTGACTAACAAAGAAGGGATTACAGATCTCCGGTAGAAGGTCACCTGGGGGCCAGTGACCATCACATGGTATGGTTCAATTTGGCTACTACATCTAAATCATCCCATTCCAAGGCAAAAATATGGGACTTCAGAGGAGCTGACTTTGATAAGATGGCCAACAGAGTTAAGCTAGCCCTGGCAAAAAGAAACACAGGTGAGGAGGTACAGGCAAAGTGGGCAAGCATTAAGGATACAATACTTGAAGCAACATCCCATTGTGTTAGACAGAAAAGGAAGTGCAAAAGAAGAAGGAAACCACTTTGGTTCTCAAATACAGTAGCAGAAAAGGTCAGAGCCAAAAGGCTGGCCTTCAGGAAATATAAGGGAACACAGCGGGATGAAGATAGGAGGCATACCAAACTGCCCTAAGCGAAGCAGGTAAGGCAGTAAGGCAGACAAAGTCCCAAACTGAGGAAACACTAAGTACGAACAGTAAAAGAAGGTGACAAGACTTTCTATAGATACATTAGTGAAAGGAGAAAGTCCAGAGGGGTTGCTAAGCTTAATGGAGAAAAGGGAGCATGTGAGGAGGAGGACCCTGTAAAGGCATCTATCCTAAATAGATACTTTTGCTCAGTATTTACTGAAGAGAAGGTAGGGCAGGGCCCACAGCTCAGCATCATGGACACAGGGGAGGAGGTGAGCACTACTCCTTCACAAAAGAAAGGGTCCTACAAGAGCTTGCTAAGCCAGGGTGGATAAGGCAATGGGACCTGATGGCATACATCCCAGGGTACTTAAGGAGCTAAAGGAGGAACTAGCAGAGCCATTAGCAGAATTGTTTAGTGAGTCTCTGAGCACAGGAGAGGTCCCAGAAGACTGGAGAAGGGCTCTATGGATCCCGCCCACAAGAGTGGTAGCAGGGAGGAGGCAGG
Source organism: Neoceratodus forsteri (assembly GCA_016271365.2). NCBI lineage: Eukaryota > Metazoa > Chordata > Ceratodontiformes > Ceratodontidae > Neoceratodus > Neoceratodus forsteri. Next base: position 83,461,050 of record CM028136.1, read on the forward strand.
GAACTACAGACCAGTCAGTCTTACCTCAGTAGTGGGCAAGATTATGGAGGCACTCCTTAAGGAAAGGATAGTGCAACACCTGGAATCCATAGGGGCATAGGATCCAAGACAGCATGGGTTTACAAAAGGAAGGTCCTGTCAAACTAATCTCATAGATTTCTTTGACTGGGTAACCAGAGTGGTGGACCAAGGGGAGCAGTTGATGTCGCCTACCTTGACTTCAGCAAAGCTTTTGACACTGTTCCACATAGAAGATTGATAAATAAGCTAGGTAGGCTCGGGTGGTCAGAAGTTGGTCAACTGGGTGGCACACTGGTTGACTGGCAGAAAACAGAGAGTGGTGGTAAATGGTATACAGTCAGAAGAGATGCAAGTCACAAGTGGGGTACCTCAGGGATCAGTCCTGGGGCCAGTCCTATTCAACATCTTCATTAGTGACCTCGCAGATGGACTAGAGGGTAAGGCTTGTCTGTTTGCAGATGACACCAAGATCTGCAACAGAGTAGATGATCCAGATGGGGTGGGCAGAATGAGAAGAGATCTGGATAAACTAGCAAAATGGTCAGAAGAGTGGCAACTGGGATTTAATGCAAAGAAGTGCAAAATCATGCACATAGGGAAGAGAAACCCTGAAGCCACTTATAGGCTGGGAGGGAGTTGCTAGCAGTCACAAAGGAAGAAAGAGACTTGGGCATCATCATCACTGATGACCTAAAATCATCCAAGCAGACCTCTAAAGCAGTAGGTAAGGCTAGGGGGTGTTAGGGTGTATTAGTAGGGTATCTACAAGTCGTAAGAGGGAGGTAATAATCCTCTGTACAAGACATTGGTTGAGGCCCCATCTGGAGTACTCGTGCAGTATTGAGGCCACACCTTCACAAGGACATTAACCAAATTGAGGCAGTCCAGAGAGGGCAACCAAAATGGTGCAGGGACTGCATCAGAAGACATATGAGGACAGATTAACAGAGCTCAATATGTATACCCTTGAGCAAAGGAGGGAGAGGTGATATGATCGAGACATTTAAACACCTTAAGGGCATAAACAAGGTGAAAAGAGTCTAACATGTTTAAATATAAGAAAATAGCAGGACAAGAGGACACAGCACGAGATTAGAGGAGGCCGATTAAGGGGAATGAGGAAATTATTTTTCACAGAAAGGGTGGTAGATGCATGGAATAGCTTACCACAGGAAGTGGTGGCTATGAATACAGTGCAGGGCTTCAAACAGGCATGGGATAGGCATAAGGGAGCAATACAAATGACTATGAATAGATAGGTCACTGACAGAGCAAAGGCCGATGGCACATTTATAAGGTAGAAAAAGAAATGGGCAGACTGGATGGGCCTTGCGGTCCTTTTCTGCCGTCAACTTCTATGTTTCTATGTTTCTATGGGGATGGCAATGAGTGGAGTCAACAGCAGAGAGTGACCTAAATTCATGACGAGGCAGAGGCAGAGTCAGAGAAATGAACAGGAAGCTCTGAAGGGATAGGAGTACCTAGGGTCAGGAGGAGCAGATACAAGATTCTTTAAAATGGAGTGTATATAAGGATTTGAAAGCCACCAGACTAATGGGGTAATTGATTTTTAGGTATTTTTTGTATCTGGTTCCACAAAAGGGGCCATACGTGACTAACAGATGCCCCGCCAAACTGAGATTTGGCCTTGGAAACCTTCAGCGAAATATAAGAGGCACTTCTCATGGCATACTTGCTTAATGGGCAGAACATTAAGCAGTCTGAGATGTAATCAGGCAGTTTATTTATGATGACTTTGTAGATCCAGATCACAGCATTTCTCTGGCTTCTAACACTAAGGGATAGAAACATAGAAACATAGAATTTGACGGCAGATAAGGACCGCTTGGCCCACCTAATCTGCCCATTTGATGACCAACCCACCGCCGAGTACAGGGAGCAATGATGGGTGGAACAGGGAAGGCCCGTTATAAACCTTAGAGCTCTATGGTAGAGCGTACCAAGTTTGGAAAGAGCACCTGCAGGACCCTGGCTGTAGAGGAAATCGGCGTAGTCTAATAAGGAGAGAAAGGTAGTTTGGACTAGCCTCAATTTTGCATCCCTGGTGAGGAGATTTTTTATCCTATAGAAAAAGCCAAGTCTCATTCTAAGTTTCTTTATCAGCTTGAACTCCATATTTTTTTGGGCAATTTTTATTATTTTTTTAATATTCCTTAATTCTTGCCTATATTTATATACATTATAGTAAGTGTCATCCCTTTTAATAGACTGGTATGCTCATTTCTTTCTTGCTATTTGTATCCTGACTTTATGGGTGTACCAAGGTGGTATTTTACCCTTCTTGTTGTAATTAATTTTATCAGGTACATAAAGGGCCTCTAGTTCTAGTAATTTAGCCTTAATCTTGGAAAATAATTCCCCCACAGTTGCACTGACGTCAAACGATTTCCACCCATGCAAAGTTCTGCATATTATATCAAAATCCACATTACTATAATTTTTATGTTGTCACGTGTGTGCAGCGCAGACAAAATATTATCGTTGCACCAGTGGAGAAGCGGGTTTTGGAGGTGCGGTCCTGCTTCAGCCAATGGCGCCACTGTATTTTGAGGCCGGGCTATATGGCGCCAATGGCTGAGCATGCTGTCTGCCACCACCTTCAAAGAAATTAGCCACTGCATTCAGGGAGCACCACAAGGCAGTCCCTGATTGTAGCAGCCAATTACTGTTGGTGTCCCCTGTCATGGTGGCAGCGACGGGGAAGCAAAGGGACAGCTGCAGCCTCGCGGAGTCCTTTAGAAAGCCGACGAGGGTGCCCAATCCCTGTCAGCATTCCCCCTCATAACTTAATTTGCTGTCGGCATGTCCCCCCTCAATTTCTTGTGTGCCAAGGAGGTGCCCAATCCCTCGGCTCATGCAACCCCCCCAGTATGTGCCAACGGGGGTGCCCAGTCCCTGTCGGCTCCAGTCCCCCCCACACCAAAACACGCAGGTGGCATGCTGGGAGCCCACCTCAGCATGCCAAAAGTACCTGTCAAAAGGAAAAAACCATCCCACGATGTCTGTAACATTTCTTTTTTTTTAAACCCTAAAAAGAAGAAAACGGTCCTTCACTGTCTGCGCCCCCCTTGCCCAACCCGTGCCTACCTACTGCGTACCCCATCTCTCCACACCCCCCTCACCCCATACTTACCTCCAGAGCCCGGTGCGACCATCTTCAGTGGACCGGGAACTCGTCTGCACTCTTCAAAGCCGACTGCAAACTGAAGAAATGCCGGTAAGCTGTATAATGGCATAAATAGGTTTTTTTCAACTTTGGTGCATATCTCAGGCATTTTTTGGAATTCTGGCATCAAATTTTCAACATGGGGTTATTGGGACCCCACCTCATGAATTCAGTCACTGTCATGGCATTATTTGGTCCAGAAAGGTGATTTTGCGGTCACTGTGCAAAATCACCTTTCAGACCAATTAACGAAACGACAGTGCCACTGTTCATGAGGTGGGCTCTCAAAAAGCCTATGTTGCAAGTTTGGTGAAAAAAATCAAAAAAATAATTGTTTTACAAATGTGCATTGCACAGTTTCCACGCACGCTCGTAACCTTGCAAATCTGTAATATTTTCACTCCAGATTTTCAACATTGGCATTTTTCCACACCTCCTTATGAACAGTATAGCTATACACATCCTGTCCAAAATGTGTTTTCACACTACCGGCGCAGAATAACGTGGTCGCAGTGGGAAATCAGTGTTTGGGACAGATAAAGAAAATTACAGTGATAGTGTTCATGAGTAAAGTTCCTAAAATGCCTATGTTGAAAATTTGGTAACAAAATTCCACAAAATGAGTATGTTATAAGCGTGAGTTGAGCAATTTCCACGTGAACTCGTAACTTCGAGATTTTGTAATAGTTTCACTCAACATTTTCAACATTGTCAGTTTTGTACACCTCCTTATGAACAGTACAGCTGTCATTTTTCACATCCTGCCCAAAATGTGTTTTCGCACAACTGGCGCACAGTGGCGCGGTCGCAGTGGGAAATCAACGATCAGGACAGATGAAGAAAATCATAGTGACAGTGTTCACGAGTAGAGGTCCCAAAATGCCTATATTGAAAATTTGGTGAAATAATTCCGAGTGTGCATTGTGCAGTTTGTACGTATGCTTGTAAATTCGAGCATTTTAATATTTTTACTCAAGATTTTCAACACTGCTGTCTCTTCACACCTACCTATGAATGGTACAGCTGTCATTTTTCACATCCTGCCCAAATGGTGTTTTCCCACATCTGGTGCAGAATATCGCGGTAGCTGTGAGAAATCAATGTTCGGGACAGATTAACAAAATCAGAGTGCCACTATTCATGAGCAGAGGTCCCAAACACTTTCATGAGGTGGGGGTCACAAAAATGCAATGTTGCAAATTTTTAGTGCAAATACCAACAAACAGCCATGGTACTAGGGTTTCTAACCATAACATCCCACCCTGTACAGACTGACAGGTGTCAGGGGTGTGCCTTTGCATTGCCGGCTGTCATGCTCATGCCATGCCATACCATCCCCCCCACCCTCAAGCCACTGACAGGCATGGAGGTGTGCCTTGGACACTTTGGCCCCACAGTTCACTCCATTCTCCTATGCTGCACCCATTTCAGCATATGTCCTTATGAAATGGGGTGACTGTAAAGCCAAACACCCCAAGGCACACCTCAGCACTTGTCGGTGTCTGCAGGATAGGGTGAGGTAAAATGCCATGAGTGTTATGGCCGAATGAGGTGAGCAAAAGGCCCAAGGATCCCAAGGCACAATGCGATATTTGTTGCACTTTAGGGTAGGGTGAGCTGAAACGCCATGAACATTATGGCCAATGCCCAAAGGCACACCTCAGTGCCTGTCAGTCTCTGTAGGGTGATGTGGGGTTGACGTCACTTTCATACTTCACTGCCATTCCTATTATGTTTCTGTTCAACTCCTGCGCTACCAATGCCAATGTCAGCAAGACAACATTCGGCATTGACAAATGCTTGTTTGTAATTGTTTTACCATGAAACATCATAGGCTTGAAATGGTGTTTATAAACAACTACATTATGGTCATAACCTAGAAGAGGTTCCTGTGTCTGGGGTTTACTCAAATCCTCAACCCTATTTGTTAAAATCAAGTCTAGAATATTATCATTTCTTGTTGGTTCTTTGACCAATTGATTCAGACCATTTGCTATGCAGAAATCCAAAAACAATCTCTCCTGGTTATTTGATGCAGTATGCTGACTCCAGTTTATTCCAGGGAGATTAAAATCTCCCGTTAAAATAACATCATTGTTAGACACAATGGTATTCATTTTGTCTAACAGCATCATGTGAGCCCTAACATTTATGTCCAGCGGTCTGTAAACAATGCCCATTAGCATTTTTTCCTGCCATGTAGCATGAGTTCAATCCACAGGCTAGCATCTGCTGCAGTCATATCTGTTTCTACTTCAGTTTCCCTGCAGGTTATACCAGTTCTGACATAAAGTGCTACCCTCACCGCCATTTTTTCCTCTCTATTCTTATAATATAGTGTGTACCCTTTCATATTATTATGAAAGATGTTATCTTTCCACCATGTTTCTGTAATGACTGCAGCATCAATGTCCTGTTTCATCATGGTGATTTCTAGCTCATTTCTTTTAACTGTATTTAAACCCCTGGCATTCGCTAGTACCAACGTACAGTAAGATGGTTTTTGCTCTGACCATGATTTCCTAGAAGATGTTTATTTTTTGAAGCTTTTCTATACCTGTGCCCCCTGTGATTTCATTTTTTGGGTCAGTTTCAGTTTGATTAACTACATCATCAAATTTCAGTCCTAATTTTCTTGTTCCTTTTTTATTCAAATTAAGTCCATCATAACTGTATAATCCCAATTGTCAATAAATTCTTCAAATGTGGTGATACATTTGGTACCTGTCTCCAAACACCACCTGCAGAGCCAACTATTATAGGCTTTCATTTTCTTTACCCTTAAAAAACCTGCTCTTGGTACCGGGAGTACCTCTGAAAAAATGATCCTAGAGTTACTTGCACTAATAGCTTTGTAAAGATTCTTCATTTCTTTTATAGTGTCATCCACAGTGCTATTCCTGAGATTCTTAGTACTTACATGCAGGATCACAGTTTTTGTTGTCTCTGTGCCTTGAAGAATAGTTGGTATCATACTAGTGATGTCCTGAAGTTTAGCCCCCCATAGCAGCAGCTTGTAACATTCTCTTTCTTCCCCTTTCTTGAATATCTATCGGTGTGTTTGATCATGGAGTCTCCCGGGATATAAAAATTCCTCCTTTGAGAAATTGTGATTATAAGATTCCTGCCTGTCCTCAATTGATGTTGTTGCAACTGTTATGGGCTCCAAATTGTCCTTACTTGTTCCTTGTAGTGCATCAGTATTATCCAATAATTAATTTGATTGTGCCTCAATGCTATCCCTTACATTTAATAAGGGTGCGAATCGATTCTCTTCTACTGGTATGGATCCCAATCCTCTACGTCTGTGTTTCTTTAACTTTGATTTACTTTCAATCAATACCCAGTCATCCTGTATCTCTTCCTCACTGTCACTATGTACTCTATTCCTCTTAACACTTGCTCCTTTGCTTACAACAGTTTTATTAATCGTGGCTCAATATGTTTCCAGTTTCGATTTAAGTGCCTCCATTTCTTTATCCTTTGCAGATAATAAGGCCCCAGGTTCAACCACTTTGGTGCATCTGTTACAGGTAAACACTTCAAAACCTGTGTTTGGTACTGTGCTAAACCTGCTACATTTGGAACATGTTATTCCAATCGCTCTACTTACTAAATTTACTGTATTAATATCCATGATATATTTTAAGAAGGAGGGTCGAGAACTTACTTTCTGAATCTAGTCTCATAACCTTATTCCACCATTCTCGCTGGACACGCCTGACACGCACATGTCTCGGCATGCAGCAACTGTGTGCACGCCTCGCTCAGACTTGCCCTGCTCACTCTGGGCATCCATATTTGTAGTGCTCAACCCAGAAATGTCCCCTGGGCCACATGACCTCTCTTGTGAGTGCTACAGTGCAACTCCAAAATTTCAATTAAAATCCTCCTGTCAGAGTGTTTCCAAGCCCATAAAAGGGCATGCAATTACCCACAGGAGTGCTGAGTTTTAAAACGTTACAGTTCAGATAAGTGCCCTAGTGACAGAGACAGGAAGCTGTAGTCCACATTAACAGCACGCAGAACTACAAATCCCAAATCCCTTCCTGGATGCCTTCTTCTGCCCCAATAAGTACTTGCAGTGAGATCACTACTGACAGCATAGACTATGCAAGTGGGACTTGTTGCCAGACCTGTCTCACCAGACTAATCTGGTCTCACAGTATGTGGACAACAACAGGATTCCTGCTTGATCTGGGTGTTCGGGTTTGCAATGTGTGACCTGGAAATGTCCCCTGTGTAATGTGATCTCTCTTGCGGGCACTACAGTGCAACTCCAAAATTTCCAATAAAATCCGCCTGTCAAGAGTGTTTCCAAGCCCTTAAAATGATATACAATCACCCACAGAAGCTCTGAGTTTTAAAACATTACAGTTCAGATAAGTGCCCTAGTGCCACAAACAGGAAACTGTAGTCCACATTAACAGCACACAGGACTACAAATCCCAAATCCCTTTTTGGATGTCTTCTTCTGCTCCCAATAAGCACCTTGTAGTGAGATCACTACTGACAGCACAATCTACACAAGTGGGCTTGTTGCCAGACCTGTCTCACCAGACTAACCTGGTCTCACAGTATGTGGATGACAAGGGGGTTCCCACTCACTCTGGGCATTCAGATTTGAAGTGCGCAACCTGGAAATGTCCCCCAGGTCACGTGACCTCTCTTGCGAGCGCTACAGTGCAACTCCAAAATTTAAATTACAATCCCCTTGTCAAGAGTGTTTAGACTTTGACGGCAGATAAGGACCGCTAGGCCCATCTAGTCTGCCCATTTCCCTACCTACAGGATAGGCTGCAGATCCTAGTTAACCAACAGCCTTTATCTTCCTGCCCCCCACAAGAATTGCCTTATGTCTGTCCCATGCATTCTTGAATTCTCTCACAGTTTTAGACCCCACAACTTCCTCAGGAAGGCTGTTCCATGCATCCACTACCTCTCTGTGAAATACTTCCTCACATTGCCTCGAACCGCCCTCCTTCTATCTTTAAATTGTGTCCCCTTGTTCTTGCAAGTCTCTTTTCTGAAAGATGCTACCCTCTTGGATTTTGTTGATTCCTTTGAGGTACTTGAAAGTTTCTATCATGTCCCCCTCTCCTTCTTTCCTCAAGGGTATACATATTAAGCTCCTTTAGTCTCTCCTCATACAGCTTCTCTTGCAGACCCTGCACCATTTTTGTTGCCCTCCTCTGGACTGCCTCTATCCTGTCTATGTCCTTCGGAGATGGGGTCTCAGAACTGGACACAGTATTCCAGATGGGGTCTCACCAACTGTCTGTACAGAGGGATAACAACTTCCTGTTTTCTGCTGCTGATGCCTCTCCCTATACATCCCAGTATACCCCGCCCTCCCTACTGCCTTCTCACATTGCTTGCTAACCTTAAGGTCATCTGATATGATTACCCCAGGTCCCTTTCCTGTTTTGTTGTTGTTACTACCTCCCACCCATTGTGTATTCTTCCCTGGGTTCTTGTTTCCCAGGTGCATTATTTGCACTTTTTGCATTGAATCCTAGCTGCCATACGTCTGACCATTTCTCCAACTTGCCAAGTTCCTTTCATCCTTTCCGCGCCTTGTGATCAACCCTGTTGCAGATCTTTGTGTCATCTGCAAAAGGCATACTTTCCTTCCAGTCCCTCTGCAATGTCACTGATGAAGACATTAAAAGGACTGGACCTATACTGAACCCTGCGGTACCCCACTAGTAACCGCCTTTCTTCAGAGTGGACTCCATTTACAATTACCTTCTGTGTCCTGTTGTCCAGCCAATGTTTTACCAGGCTACCACCCTGGGACCCACTCCCAGGCTGGTTAATTTGACTAATAATCTTTTGTGTGGGACTGTGTCAAATGCCTTGCTAAAGTCTAGGTAGGCCATGTCCACAGCCCCTCCCTGGTCTACTACTTTGGTCACCCAGTCAAAGAAATCTATTAGATTCATCTGACATGACCTTCCCACTGTGAACCCATGCTGCCTTGGATCCAGTGCCCCACTGACCTCTAGGTACTCAACTATTCTTTCCTTCAGAAGTGACTCCATCACTTTCCCTACCACAGAGGTCAGACTGACAGGTCTGTAGTTTCCTGCCTCTGTCTTGGTCCCACTTTTGTGAAGGGGAATCACATCCGCCTTCCTCCAGTCCTCGGGTACCACACCATCCTCCCATGATTTATTAAAAAGAGTAGCCAGTGGTTTCACTAGTTCCTTCCTTAATTCTTTTAGAATTCTGGGGTGAATTCCATCAGGACCCATTGCTTTGTCCACCTTCAGTTTTAGGAGTTCTTGCAGAACCCTTTCTTCTGTGAAAGGACTGGGATCGACCCCCCTATCAAGAGTGCTTCTGTTAATTGGATTAGGCACTTCCCCCTCCTCTTTTGTGAATACTGAGCTGAAATATTCATTCAGTATTCCTGCTTTTTCACTGTCCCCCTCTGCCCACCCACCGTTCATTCTATTCAGCCTCACTATCCCTCCCTTTGTCTTTCTATGCTCGCTGATGTACCTATAAAAGGTTTTATCCCTTCTTAACTGAGTTGGCTATCTTTTCCTCAGTTTGGGCCTTTGCTATTCTGACTTCCCTCCTGCTTCTTTCTGCCTTAACTGGTACAGCTCTCTGTCCTGCTCCTTCTGTGTTTCCTTATACTTCCAGAATGCTATCTTTTTCTTCCTGACTTTCACAGCCACCTCTTTGAGAACCATAGTGGCTTTTTCTTTCGTTTTGATTTGTTTATTTGCTTCACACAAAGGCTTGTTGCCTCTGTGATGGCAGTTTTGATAATTCCCATTGTTGCTCCACACCTCCTTCTAGCCTGTTTGCTAGTGCTTTTCTGAGGCACTCTCCCATCTTGCCAAAGTCAGCCCTCCTAAGTCCAGTACCCTCACTTTTGTATGGCTTGACTCTGTAGCTGAGTTTAACGTGAACCACACTGTCTGATGGTCACCTTTCCCCAGATGGCAACCCACTTCTAGATCTGAGATCCTCTCCTGCCCCGTTTGAGATCTGAGGTCTAAGATTGCTCCCTCACGAGTGGGTTCCAAAACTAGCTGTCTAATGCCTGCCACCTGTAGGGCGTCAAGAATGGCCCTGCTCTTGGATGTGGCTGCAGCAAATGTGCTCCAGTTAACATCCAGCATATTCAGGTCTCCCATCAACAGTATCTCCCCTTTCTCTGCCATTCTAAGAATGCCTTCCATCATATCCTTGTCCATTCCTTCCCCCTGACATGGGGGTCTGTACACAACCCCTGTGCAGATTGTGGTGCCCTGTCCAGTCTCCAAGGTGACCCACAGTGCCTCCTCTCCTCCCTGTTTACTCTTTTGTTCAGTTGCTTTGATCCCTTCCTTTACATAGAGAGCTACTCCTCCCCCTCTTCTCCCCTGCCTGTCTCTCCTGTAAGTTATGTACCATGGTATGTTAACATCCCAGTCATGGTTCTCTGTATACCATGTTTCTGTGACTGCTACGATATCCAGGCATCCCTCTTCCATTAAGGCCACCAGTTCAGGGAGCTTGTTGCCCAGACTATGGGCATTGGTACTCATTACCCTCCATTTCCTGATGGTCTTACCCCCTTTTGCCCCATCCCTGTCCTTTTTGCCTTTGTCACTTTCTCCATTTACCCCTGCCCTTCTCCCTATCGACACCTCCATGTTGGTGTTTGCCACACTAACTACCGTGATTTTTGGGGGGGGCTAGGATTTTCCTGCTCCTTTCCAGTGCCTTCCCCCTTGGCTAGTTTAAAAGCTTGCCAATGAAGCATTTAAACCTATCACCTAGGATCCTGGTTCCCCTCCTGGACAGATGCAGCCCATCATGCCAGTATAGGCTTGCATCACTCCAGGTGGACCCCCAGTCCCCAATGAAGCCAAATACCTGAGCTCCACACCAGTTTTTCAACCACTGATTGAATCCCATGGTGGGGAACATCCTAGCCTCTCCTATGCCATAGATGGTAGCACCTCCGAGAAGGTTACCGCGGCGTGCTACTTGACTAAGGCCTCCCCAATTCCACAAACTCTTCCTGCACTGCTCTGATCCCTTTCTTAGCCAGGTCATTTGTCCCTAGGTGGACAATGACATCTAGCTCCCTCCCTGTGCAGCTACTCCAGCAATCCTGAGGATTCACTCCCTGTCCCTCAAGCCATGGCGCCAGGCAGGCACCTTACCTCTCTCTCCCTTCCTTGCCCAGTTCTACCTTCCTAACAATGGAGTCCCCCACCAGGAGTTGTTTCCTTCCCCTGTGGGGTCCCCTGCCACCCTCCTGTGGGTCTCCTTTGTGGAGGTTCCCAGCATCCTCCTTGGCCTCCAGTGTAGGTGCCTCCATAGAGGAACCACACTTTGCCAGAATGGCATAGGAATTGTGGAGAGGTACAACTGGAGGGATGCGCCTCTGTTCCACCACCCTCACCCTCTCTGAGCCCACTGTGGTCCAACCGCTCCTCTTTCTTGGCAACCTCTGAGGCAACGGCAGTGGCACTGGTGGTCCCTGGATGGAAGAGGAGGTCCCACAAATCCTGGCCAACTCAGCCTGGAGATGAGCAACCTCCTCCCTCAGCCCAGAGAGGTGCCTGCAGATGGGACAACACTGCATCCTCCAGAACATCTCCCGGAAGACTGCTGCTCCACAGCCACTGCACTGCACCACTCCAATCATGTCTTATTTCTGGCCCCTTAACTGTTTGCAATCCTTACTCTTTCCTCTGTTTTTTTTCTCTCTCTCCTTACTTTCTGCCTGTGTGCCTTTAAGCTCCTGATTGTCCTGTTCTGAGACAAGAATATCCTATATTTCTCAGTAGACCACTTACTTGTTCAGAGGCAGACCTCCAGCAGCTAGAGGGGCCGGAGAGCTACTCTTGCCCTTCTAGGATGGTGGGTCCTTGGTGGTTCTGTGATCACTCACTTCCTGCCCTAAACAGGAAGTTCCTGTTGTCAGTCAAATCCTGTGCCTATAAAAATAGAACTAGCTTTGGGTGGGGGGGTGGAGGGAAGGAGGGCAATATAGTCCCAGTAGAGAAGTTCAGTCACACAGCAGTCCTTTCTCCTGGTATCTTCTGCCAAGCTATTAGCAGAATCTTTCTAAGGCAGTCTTTAAATGTAGCTTCCTTCTAGCTAAGCCACTCCCCCTACTTACCATAAAAGGGCATACAATCACCCACAGGAGCTCTGAGTTTTAAAATCTTACAGTTCAGATAAGCGCCCTAGTGCCAGAGACAGGAAGCTGTAGCTCTCATTAACAGCACATAGGACTACAACTCACAAATCCCTTCTTGGACGCCTCCTTCTGCCCCCAATAAGCACCTTGCAGTGAGATCACTACTGACCGCACAGACTACACAATCGTGTCTTGTTGCCAGACCTGTCTCACCAGAGTAATCTGGTCTCACAGTATGTGGACAACAAGGGGATGGTTTGCAGTACTGTTTCAAATACCCAGCCACATTAATGATTCAGGAGGCAGGTAGGAATGTTACAAAAGGTGGCTCAGTCAATGCAACCTGGCACTATTTACAAAAGTACAAAGACACACAGTTTAATGGATCCCCTCCTAAGTATAACCATCAGTTTACAGTTTACAAATATGCTGCAAGGCCAGCACAGATTGGAACATCAAGGTGCTGCCCTTGTGCAGAAAACAGCAAGCCTCTGTGCCAAGAGCCAGCTCGAGCTGGTGACTGGTCTGCAACGCCTCCCATTCTACAACACACATCAACAACCCCTCACCTGACTTGTCCCTCAAGTATTCCTCGACTGACTCAAATGCACAACTATCCGGAAAAGAGAAGGTGTAGCAGGGAACACGCATACACCTCATCAAGCAGGGCTTCACTGGATCTTGAGATTGGTCAGGAAATGGACACATTAGAGCTGGGCGCAACCAACTTACTGGTCCCCTGGGGAACTATGCAGTCAAAGGGAGCAGCACGTACATAAAACCATGTTGTGCCTACAACACTTCCACCTGGGACACCAGCCTCCCACTCTAGTGCACTTCCGGTGTGATGGCGATCCTCCTAATGGCTACTACGGGACTGCTAAAAAAAGAAAAACAATCATCTTTGGATTAACAGGTTGGCGACCCGGCATTCCTCTGGCTAGAGTTTAACCTTTAGGTGCTAACTACAAACATATTAAGTAATTCAGTTGTGCTGATGAGTAGCCTTCTTAGAAATATATAGCATCTGATGGAACTAGCAGGAGTCAGTATTATTTGGGGAACGACAGCAGGTGGCAAAAGTGAATTCACTTTATTTGGATAATGGTAAACAAATATAAAACAAACACAATAATGTATCGACATAGTTGAGGTCAATTGTCTGTTATTGTTGGTCCTCCTATTCTTAGTCCTGTCTGTTGAAATAGCTTATAATCAGCCTTAAAACCTTACTTTGGTCTAACACATCTCCAAATTACTCTGGCTCTACTTTAGCTCTACAAAGATGTAAGCGTGGTCACTGTGGCAGGTCTTAACTAGGGTTGTCAGAACCCTCTGAAGTTCTGGGTTCTAGTTCTAGTCTACAACTTTTGAAAAAGTTCTAGGGTTCTAATCTTTTTTAGAACTTTTTAGAACTCGAACCCTATTTTTTAATTGTACTGCCTGTAATGAAGATAGTAATAAAATACATGTGAAGGAAAAACTGTTCAATATAAGGGGGAGAGAAATTATCATGTGTGACATTGATAGGAATACAACTAGGTTTATCTATGGTTTCTTCTGTTTGCTAAAGCCAGCAACTTAATACGTAACAGGCCCACCCACCCCCCATTTGTTAAACGTTTTCCTGCTGCAGCTGCATCATAGTTCCTTAGTGAAAGAAAGAGGCACATTAGCCATTTATGTACTCAGTTATATATAGTCATCGTCATGAATTATTAGAAAAAATAACTGATATTACCTAATCTCAGCTATTTGCTGCTTTCTGTTTTATATGAGTAAATCAAAAGTTGCTATGTTTAAAAGAAAGCTTTTATAACAAAGTCAAGCCAAGGTACTGCAGCAGCAGCACGTGGAACTGTTGCAAAACATATTATGTCATAACGTAGTCAGTCAAGACATTTGAATAAAAACAATATGCCAGTCATTGTTGCTGGCAAAAAATGCATGCAATTTTTTAAGATAATGCATACATATACCAACATTCTTGTTGGCAAATTGAAGTAATACAAACAACTTTCTACGATGATGCATTTTTGCAGCTGATACGTCAATAAAATCTGTATTTCAGTCACATAAAAAAAGTGGGTTCCTCACCACATACTAACCACATACTAACTTAAGGAACATATAGTGTAGCTGCAGTAGTTGGCATGTGATGTTTAAGGGACAGTGTCTGTCAACCCCATTATGTATCAAATTATCACTACTTGTAAAGCAAAAACATTTTATGATAGGTCACATTCTGTGAAAACTGCTGATGCAGATTTTCTTTTATTTCTGATTCCTTTATTCTTTTTTTTTAAAGGGGACAGGACAATTGTGCTAGGTGGCAGCAGTTTGCAATGTATTTAATAATAATTAAAAAAATATATATATATATTATATGTATAGTAGGTTCAGTCTGTCATTATCTTTTTCCTCACCATCCCCAGCCGATCACAAATCTGTAAATGAAAGGACTAAAACAACACCCACCTTTCACCCCATCACCCATTCCACTATTCTTCCACCACCCTCATCTGTGCAGTAGCCCCATACCACCCTTACACCCATGTTAAAACCAACCCACAACCCTCACCCCCTCAAGCATGTATTCCACCCTCCTCCCTCACCCAAATGTTTAAACTACCCCCACACTTAGTCATGAATTACCATTCATGTCACCCTTCTCCGTCCCTCACCCATGTTAAAACCCAGTCCCCCAACCATCACCCATGTACTAGCATCCATGCCATCTTTCTCCCTCTTGCATCCATGTTAAACCAACCTCCAGCCCTTTCCCACCCTCCAACACCCATTCTACCCTCCTCCCCCTCTCAAATGCTAAAACTACCACATGCTTACTCAAGAAAAATGAAACTCTTGCCTCCAAATGAGCCATACTTAACTGTTCCTTAATGAACAACACTTATGTGAAAAACTGTCTTTTCAATTGCTTTCTTCTTATGGACGACATTCTGTGCAGTCCTCTTCACAGAAGCAGTAATTTGAGAGTTATTGCTATTATGCCATGGTATGTGTACCACAGAATGTTAAACATTAGCTATTGTGGTATGAGACCTATGCTTACAGAATATGTGCTCAACCATGACATAGGTAAAACTCCAGATGACTCTGTTTCCCGGAAGAGACTTGTAACAGGATGCTGCCCACAGAAACATAACAATACAAAATACAGTTTTTCCCATAATTTTTTATTCAGTAAGATAAGTTACATAAGGATCAGTTTGGTTTATGGCTAACATTTCTGTAATTGAAAAAATAATACACAGCTACCAATTAGAACTCATTGTTTGGTCCTCTTTAAAATTGAAAAATAGACCGCCCCCGGTCCCATTCCATACTGATGCACCACAAAGTCACAGAAGGTAAATCCAAAATATATGTTTGCGCTTTAACTATAAATAATATGATACAGAAATGATTGACATGACAGTGTCCCTTTTATGCCAAATTTGGGCCTGTTCCCACTGATGTTAAAATTGCCCTGTATATAAAACTTGTTGACTTTAGACCCTAGCTACAAAGCAGTTTGCCATGAAATGATGAAAGTTTGGGGGGGGGTAGGGTATATAGTCCAAGGTAGTAGATCGAGAAAGGAGAGAGACAACCAAAGTCATCACAGTCTGTAAAAGTTTCCGTTTTGGTGCAGAGAAACTCTATCCCACACAGTATTTACCAGCCACCACCATCTGAGCTGTCATCACCATCAACATCCACAACATCAATCACTTCGGGATCAGTTTGTATACTCTTGTAGGGATACAAAAATCTTGACTTATTAACTTTAATAAAAGTTAACGTGTGTACATTTTCTGGCAGCAACCTATTTCTGGTGTCTGTCACAATATTGCCAGCTGTACTAAACATGCGTTCTGAAGAGACACTTGTTGCAGGACAACCAAGATATTTACAGGCTTCATCATACAGCTCTGTCCAAATTGACTTTTTTGATCTCCAGTATTCAAAAGGGCATGCATCAATAGGAATATGCAGTTCTTGCAGGTAACTGTCTACCATGATGGACAGAGACTGCTCAGAAGAGGAATCGGCATAAGCTGGTATGGCAGCAATTTGGGAAAGGTTTTGCCACAGATTTGGCTTGCTACTAAGGGTTGAAGAAGTGGCAGTTGTGGAACAACTACTGTTAATGTTTGGTGACTTTTCCAGTTCTGTATTCCTTTGTGAAGATGAACCTGCACGTCGTGGTGATGACAATCTGAGGGTACTGTGCGTGTCTGAGTTTGACTCCTGTGAGTGCTGCAGCTCATCTAGCAACAGACATTTGTACTGCTCTATATCATCTGTTTTTGGAAGATGTATAGCCTTGAACCTGGGATCTAAGAGAGTTGCAAGGATGTAGAGTTTTGATTTCGTCATTGCAACTAATTTGTCCTTGGTTTTGAAGTGCTCGCTCATTCTCTTTACGAGATTCCCATGATACAGGTGACATGTTGTCTGAGCTTCAGATCTGTCTTTTTCTATTTGTAGATTTAGAACACTAAGATGCTGTGAAATCAGCATTATGAGTGGGATAATCTGACTCACAGATGCGCCTTCAGAAGACATGTCCCTTGTAGCTGTCTCAAAAGGAGCTAGGAAGCAGCACACTGTCTCCATTTATTTCCACTGCAGCACAGACAGCATAATGCCATCTCCAATAATGTAACTGGAGCAATACTCATGTACAGCTTGCTTTTGCTCCAAGAGGCGCTGCAGCATTTAAAGCGTTGAGTTCCAATGAGTGGAAACATTTTGAATCAGCTTTTGCTGGGGCAGCTTGTGTTTTTTGAAGTTCGGACAATGTCCGTATAGTCTTGGTTGAATGTGAAAAGGGAGTCACAATTTTTTTGCAAACAGCAATCATACCATCCACTTGTGTTTCATTGCTGAGAAATCCAGTGACAATTAAATGTAAGCAATGTGCAAAGCAAGAAGCATGCAGAAATCCTCCATCCTGTACTGCTTTCAAGATGTTGGCTCCATTGTCACTTACTATGAAGCCACATTTTAGACTGTGAGAATAAACCCATTCATCAAGGAGGTCATTTAGTTCCTGCAAGATGTTTGCAGCTGTATGACTTTGCCCAAATTTCTTTACATGCAGCAGCGCCATCTTCTGGGGTGTCTTTGTTTTTGAAGAACCACAAGAAAACGTGACCCAATGAGCGGTAAGGGACATGTAATCTATGTTTTGAGTGCTGGTCCACATATCTGTTGTGACATGAATAACCCCACCCTCTGCAGTTTTAAGTGCAAGCATCACTGTCTCTTTTAAAGCCTGATAAATGTTTGGTATTTCAACATAGGAAAAGTGCCTTCGATGAGGAACTTTGTAACGAGGCTCTGCTAGTTTCAAGAGCTCCCAAAAATCCTCATGATCTATCAAAGAGTATGGGAGAAGGGCTCTAGCTAACAGATCACCAATTCTGTGATTAAGATGAAGGTTCTTTGGATGATTTTTAGTAAAGGTATTCTTCCTTTCAAATGCTTGAGACAGTGTTAGCTGTTTACAACATGTCCCTGCTGGTTTATTATACACCGTGCTTCGATGGGCAGATGGACGCTGGGATGGTGGACTAGGACTTTATACATTCAGTGCCATCACTGGATGTGCAACTAGTACTAATGGGGCTGGCATTGGCGGTAACAATGATCCTAGGGCTGGCAGTGGTTCTGTCTGCATCAAGTTCAGACAATTCAGTATCCATTTCAGATTCCTCCTCACCCTTCTCACGTGTGGTCTGGAAGATGGAGGACATGGGTTTTGGATGATCAAGCAAAACTGAATGCTTTTTCAGATGGCATTTAAGAGCTGTAGTGCCAAGGCATGACAGAACTTTACCACGGATTACACTCTGTTTATACAGGGAACAAACTGCTCTGCATGGATCTGTTTTACTGACAGAAATAATTCCACACCTCAGATGTGACAGATTTTGTTTGAGTGCTAGGAAGATAGCTAAAGACTGTTTGTGTCTTTTCACCTGTCTTAACAGAACCCGGGACATGCTCCTTGGTGCTAGAAGAGTGGGCAGAAGACTCTGATGGATTTTCATTGCTGGCCAACACAGAAGTGGTGGATTCAATGGATATGTCCTTTTCATTGCCAACAGTGCTGGATGTATTTGCAAGTGCACTACCTGATTCATTGTCAGCAGACTTGCTCATTTCACTTAGTTGAGGAAGTAATTATACATCGCGAGACACAACAGTGTTGGACTGAGACAAAGAGCTACTGTCTGAGTCAGAGAGGGACTCACTGTCATTTGCATTATTGCTGCTAGTCACAGGTTGTGCCAAATGCTAGTATCACTACGGCCGTTGCTCCTGGGCTGCTTAGAGGGACTGAGCTGAACTAGTAGGCTTCCATCATTTGCTGCAACTGTGTAAGGCATTTGGGGCTTGGGGCATTTTCAGGGGACTCGCGGTATGTAGCGACTGTTACTGGAAGCGCGGAGTGCGCTATCGTGAGTCCCTGCACCTTCCCCCTCATTCCCCTCTATTTAAACCCCTGGACTCACCTCATCTCTTTACTTCCACAGGTGAACAGGGACATCGGGGACCATCTTGGAGGTCGAGAGGACCTCAGCTCCTGCCCTCCCCCACACTCCTCGGAAACCACGACCGCAAAGGTAATTTTCTGCAATTGAAACCAGTGAAGCATGGACGTATTTTACACACAGACTCTGCAAAAAGCTTGACTGTGCAAAAAGCTTACCTGTACTTGGCAATGCCGGGAAAAAGGTCACGTGTGCTGGTCACCCGATCTACCAGCTGCTTGCCTGTTGCTGCAGAGGCTCGGCTCTGCCCCGCCACCCCCACCATCACCCTTGGTCGGCTCTTCAATTTATATGCAGTATTTTGGTCACGTGAGCAGATTTTACCTATCAGCTCACTTTTCCATCTGCAAGCTATACAGTGTCTCCACTAGGGGCTCCCTTATAGCTTTTGGTCACTTGTTATGTAGTGCACCTATTGATCTGATACAAGTCTGCTCAAAAAAAAAAAACTTGTCTGATGTGGGCCTTATGACTAATTACTAATGCCAAGGCCTAATAATTATTGTTAGCCTGATTGTAATGCAACTTGGAACAAGACAGCCAGATGTAGTAAGTGGCTAAGGGGGAACAAACTATCTTATTGCACTCTATCCATTTCTGCAGCCCACTATACATCTGGTAGCAGCTCCTCCTCCTGTCTCAACCTGACATACGTCTCGGTACTGACATGGGACTCCCAGAGCAACTGCCAAAGCTAGTCCTGCTCCAGTTTCTCCTGGGCACTATCGCCCTTGTGAACATTTCTACTCCTTGGATCCCCTGGCTCACATGGGGGTGCCCCCCTGAAGGGAGATCCCTGGTGTATGTGCTCACAGCCGGGGGACTCTGACTTCACCTTCTCCAACCTTCTAGCAGAGGGTTCACCCTTGCCCTGGGTCCTCGGCAGTCTTGGCCTAAGGAGCTTTCTGAAACCTGCAAGAAAGATCAGACGCTATGACCATAAGTCACAGGTGAAGGATAGATTCACTCCCTTGAGGCATTTATTCTGGCTCATGCTGGTGACCCTTGTGCTAGCAGGGGACATAGAGTTAAACCCAGGACCTTCACTCCAGTCTTCCTCCTCACTGGCGGGCTGGTTGGTGGTAAAAGGGCTGAAAGAGGAGGTGATTGACAGCAGATGTGGAGTCCTGGGCATTCCATACTGCCTGTGTCTAATGTCTGTCGCTTCACCTTAGTGACCCCTCGGCTCACTCACCACTGTGATCTCTATAACAAACTAAACTGGCTCTCTCCCTCGAAGCACACTGACTTTGTCCTTGGTTGCTTCACAGGGAAGGTCCTTAGCACTGGCACCCCACCAGGGGTGGCAAACCTGCTTGTCCAAACTGTTCCCTCTTCTTACCACCTTAGGTCTCAGGGGTCGGCTACACTCAAGGTACCTGTGACCAGGACTCAAATGGGTGAAAGGGATTTTGCAGTGTGTGCCCCTAAGTTATGGCACACCTTCCCCGACCAGACCCGTATTGCCCCTTCCCAGGGCTGCTTACGTTCCTCCCTATGGAACCATCTCATACTCGCATCGGCCTGTGGGTACAAAAAACCACCCATGATAAATTGTCTGGACTCAGCTCTTACATACAACTGTTGGCTCTTATGTTGCTGCCACTAATCCTTGCCTTGTACTGCATCAATCTGGCACACGCCGTTTCACTCTGTTGTACTTACTCTAAATAAAAAGTTGCCTTATGACCTGTATTTGTGTTTTCTAAATTAAGATGTTCTGTGTGTGACATTTGAGTATTTCCTAACTTGTACCATGTTGTCCTATGACTTGTAATCCTCCCACTATTATGTACCATGTTGTTAAAAATGTGTTTTGTATGTAAATTTTCTGTACTTTCCCCGGTAGTACCTGAAAATAGGCAAAGTTTTGTCTAGTGTACTTACCTGGTTAACAAAAGCTAAATAAATAAATAAATAACAGCATGAATGGCATACCTTATGGTGCCTCTCCGTGTGACCCCAGCAGCTGTACAGGTTTTCTTAAAAGGTCCCCCTTTACCACACTTCACTACTGCTCTTTTGCTGTTTCTTGAAATTTTTATCACGTGAAACATTTTGGTTATTTCTGCTAGCACCTGGATTACCACTACCACCAACACCTGCTCCAACACCATCACCAGATGCTTCATCTATGTTGGTGTCAGCCATAACAGTACCAGTATACTGCTGTGAACACACCCACACCCACACAATTCCTGTGTAAGAAAGCAATGTGATCTGTGATTGCTGGCTACAACTCCAAAATTTTATTTTGGTTGTGTGACACTGTGATGCAGTAGACTGAAAGTAATTGAAGAATATGACGGCTTGCAACTAAAGGATCCCAGGTTCAAGGCTTACAGAATGATTGGGCTGCTGGGCATAGGCATACACATAGCAGTCAAGGGGCGCACAGCAGCAGGGTGATGGGCTGACCACAGGAGATGGAGTCACATACACAACTCAGGGAATAAGAATTGTATTTCTACACTTCTGTCATGTAAGGTTAATGCCACCACACAACTGACCACTGGGCTTCTCTCTGTAACACACACTGGGTAGGGTACAGTGCAGTCAAGGGACACACAGCAGCAGGGTGATGGGCTGACCACAGGAGACGGAGTCACATACACAAATCAGGGAATGAGAATTATATTTCTAAGCTTCTGTCATGTAAGGGTAATAACAGCACACAACTCGGGAGATGGGAGCATGGAGTCACATACACAACACAGGGACTCGGGAGTAGAGAAGTAGAAGTCTCACACACGCACAGAGGAGTTGTGTCCAAAAAAATGAACTGCCTGCCTTCAGTCAGTGCCTTACTGCCAGTGCCTTGTGCTGTTGTATAAGGACTAATAAGGACTGGAATTTTTGAGGGTGAAAGTCAAGAGGAGGATCCCCCTTAGCAGCACAGCACAATGAGCTTGAGCACTGTCCTTATATACTCTGTCCTTCCTGACAAATTTATTTGCCTTTTTTTCAGCCTTTCTCTCGTTCTCGGTCTCTCGGGCCTGGGCCCGGCCTGCCCCCCTTCCCCTTTGAACTTTTCAATTAGCCCTCAGCTTAGCCCTTTTTCGCAGGAAAATGGATGATGGAATTTTTTAAATAATT
Source organism: Neoceratodus forsteri (assembly GCA_016271365.2). Taxonomy (NCBI): domain Eukaryota; kingdom Metazoa; phylum Chordata; order Ceratodontiformes; family Ceratodontidae; genus Neoceratodus; species Neoceratodus forsteri. The sequence continues at coordinate 83,483,077 of CM028136.1, forward strand.
CAATAAGCACTGCAGCAACTAGCAAGTGCTGCAGTCCGATTGCGGCCACACCGACCTGGGCCCTGGCCTAGTAAGTATCAGGCAAGAATGCTGGCTGCGGTAGTAGCGGTACGCTACAGTTAAGTAGGCTGCTGTTGCCTCCTGAAATCCTCAGAAAATGACGCTCTCGGCTTGCATCCGCCTAAATAAATACCCCACAGATCCGTGGCTCGGCGCGCTGCCGACCCCACCTGACCATAGTATTGGTCAGGTGGTGAGAATGACTTCATTTGAGCGTATGTAACTACGCTACGCAAGCTCAAAGTGTGAGACAACTTGCGGTGGATCTGGCAGCCCCAACAACACTGCTGCTGCTGCACCCCCCCACCACCACATCGGGGCTGCCATTTGCCTGCTGCTGCTGGGACGTGCCTCCTCCAGTCCCCACACATACCCCTCACCCCCCCCCCACATCGGGGCTGCCTGCTGGGATGTGCCTCCGCCATCCTCCCCACACACAAGTCATCAGCTGGACTGGTGCCAGGAAAAAGACGTCATGGGATTTGGGAGGACTCAGATTCGAACCCTTTTGCGAACCTTTTAGTGTTCGAGTTCTAAGTTAGAACTCGAACACCAGGGTTTGAGGAGGGTTCAAATCTTTGATGAACTAGTTCTGACAACCCTACTTCCCACCCTTTTTTTTTTTTCTTTTTCTCACCCCGTTCCCTCCCCCCACCCTTCCACATAGGTATTTCCCTGGTATGACCAGGGTTGTGATTTCTATTATTGTTATACTTTATACGATTGCTATTTACTGCATGTAACTTTATTCCGTAAACCACTGTTATATTGTGTTCTTTTGTTATCTGTATTGCACCGGTATGTTACCACTGTTGTATCTTACACTGTAACCATGTCTACCCTCCCTGCGACAAGGTGCCTTTGTAAATGTGTCCCTGACTCAAAGGTTGTAAATCCAACTTTCAAAAATAAATAAAAATAAATAAAACATGAAATGGAGAGAGAGAGTGAATGGAAATAAATGATAAAATAAAATAGACAAAGTGAAGCTGGAAATTAAGTGTTGGACTGGCACACATGATTGTGCAACTATGAGATATATCATATTGAAAAGCAGAAGCCCCTGAAATTAGTGTGATAAGACAGCAGCAAGCTTGATTGCAAAAAGTACTGAAATCAGAGCGAAAGGGATATAATGCATTGACAATATTTGTGAGAATAAATCGCATACTGTGTGAGAGCAGATGACAAATGAAAGGAGATAGAGATAAGTGAGCAGTTCACAAGTATAGGAATCCGAGTCAAACAAAGAGAACAGACAGTAACTAGAAACAGGACAGAAGGGGAGAAAGATTCATTTTAACAATTTATTAGCCAGAATAAAAGCACCCAGCTGTGTCGCTGTCTACACAAAGCACTTCAGTGTGACTGCTGGCAGCGAAAGGCTAGTTTCTGTACTGTGAATCCAAGTGTAATCAGTGTTGAAGCATACACCACACAACCCTTTGCCATAATAAAATGCCTGTCTCGCTGGCCCACCGGCACAGTGGTTGGATTTCCGCTTGTGATGCCAATGACCCGGGTTCGGGAATGAGCCCGGGAAGCTGGAGGGCCAGCCGAGGGAGAAGGCCTGAGCATCCTCAGGACAGCTCGCCTTCTCCAGGGAGTGAGGGGGGTTGACATCACGGTGCAAGACTGGCCCCAGGCAGAGGTCTGAGGCACAGCATGTGCTGAGATGCAGCAAGGGGAGGATGTCGCGGATGTCGGCGTTATGCACCTTGACATCAGGGTTCATGGGATGTCCACAGAAACACCAAGGAGGAGAACACTGTCCAGGCTCCGGGTAGACAGAGCCCCGGAGCAGACCCCTCATGGCTTTTGTCTGCCTGGCCGATCCCAGAGCCTGATGAAACAGGTTAAGCTCAGGGTGTAAGGGCCCCACCTCGTCCCTGCCCGGGGGGGGTAAATCAAGGCTACATGGGGGTTCACGGACGGCACAGGTAGGTGGCAGAAGCAGGGGCAGGACTCTATTGGGAACTCCTGAAGAAGCGGAGCTTGGGGAGGGAAGAATAGTAAAAAGAAGGTTACAAAAAAAAAAGCCTGCCCCCCCCATACACATAAAGAAGCATACCAGTCGTGAGTGGGTGCTAATGTGAAAGAATATCGTTGTGTATCAAAATAAAACTCTCAGACACTGTTGTTCAGTTTCAAGTACTTTATTAATTGTGTAGACAACTTCTATTCTACACTCAGGTGTATATCAAATATGTAGAAATTAATGTACAGTGTACATCACATATATATGTAGTTGTCTCTGCTATAAAACTTTTCTCAAATTACTATTTTCAAGAACTTTTATTCACAAAAAAAAATTTGTGCATCTCATCGAGTTTACTCAAATGCTCACGTGTTGTATATTTGTAATAAAAATGACAGAAGCAGCAAATACTGCCACTAATAGTGCCAGCAGGGCAGCAGCTACAAAACAAAGTAAAATGACAGATATTTTCAAAAGGCCCAGATCAAGTGCTGAAACTGAATCTGTGCACAGTCCAGAAATGTGTGGCAGCGCCCCCAACACCTCAGTAGCTATGGAGAGCCAGTCTCAAACTGCAAGCAAGAAAGCCCGAGTTTATGGCAGAGATAGCCATAGAGAAATCAAGGATTCCTGCTTTAAGACATACACATGGCTCATTCATGACAGACGCAGCAGTATTCTATTGCAGAGTTTGCAAAGAAACTGGCCGGAAAAGTATTTTTACTGAAGAAAAAGCAACCAATAAGTCAAAGGCTGATGACTTCAGTAAACATCAGGGGCGGGATATTCAGACTGCACCAGGCTGTGGTGCAAGCCTGGGCGCAGCGCAACTTGGCTGCGCAGGGGCGTGGACAGGGTGATATTCAACGGAGCTGCACCATGGCACAGCATTGTTGAATATCGCAGCTTGGCCACCCGTAGTGCGCGTGGTGCAGTGTGGAGCAGGGGGATGCGCTAGTGTAAGTGCCATTGCGATAGGCGCAACTACCACGATATTCAAAAGTGCACATGCAAAAGGGGCCATAATGTATGCAAGGTGCAAATGGGGCCATTTGCATGTCATTTGGCCTCATTTTCGTGCAGGTGTACATCTCGCGACTTTGTGCCTGGCGCCTGCTAGGTTGCAGCTGCCGGGGACCGACGCCTGCACAAGTGGTAACACGCTCCGACACCCGATCGCGGGCATATGAATAAAATGTAACGTCCCATATCCCTGGTGGTCCAGTGGACCACTCGCAGCCCAATCGTGGGCAGAAGTACATTAAAATACACCCTCCCGTATCCCTGGTGGTTCAGTGGACTGCTCACAGCCCGATTGCGGGCATCAGTAATAGATTATGACACACCAATCCAACCCTGGTGGTCCAGTGGTACCCCCTCCCCACCCGTCCACTGAGCCCCACCCCACTCCCCGTCCAGCAGTGGGCAGCAGCTCCCAACCCGGCTTGCCGCCCGCCACCCCCGACTGACTCAGTATGGTAGGCTACTTCATTGGTCCACAGCATGAGCCAATGGACGTGCAGCCTGTACCCCAGACACACAGTCCAGATATCCGAATGACAACCCCACCCCACCCTGTAGAGACTGACAGGCATTGGGGTGTGCCTTAGGGGCGTCAGCTATAACACTCATGTCATTTTAGCTCACCCTACCCTGTAGGCACAGACAAGTGTTGTGGTGTGCTTTGGGGTCTTTGGGCCTTATACTTACCCCATTCCATAAGGAAATACAGTGAGAATGGGGTGAACTTTAAGGCTGAACATTCCAAGGCACACCTTGATGCCTGTCACTGGCTGCAGAGTGGGGTTGGGGGTGTGGAATGGCATGAGCATTACAGCCAATGATCCCAAGTCACACCCCTGACGCCTGTCAGTCTCTACAGGCCAGGGTGTTACAGTTGGAAACCCTAATGCCATAGGTGTTTGTTGATATTTTCACTCCAAATTTTCAGCCTGGGCTTTTTGTGACCCCACCTCCTGAAGAGCGGCACTATCAGCTTGTTAGCGGAAAGGTGGTTTGGCACAGCGACTATGCCATTTGTCGACACAGGCACAGAAACACATTTTGGGCAGGATGTGAAAAATGGCACCTGTATTGTTCATGAGGAGGTGTAAAAAATGGCAAAGTTGAAAATCCGGAGTGAAAATATGAGAAATTGGTGAAGTCATGAGCATGCATAGAAACTGCACAACACACATCCGTAACCCAATTATTTTTGGGATTTTTTAACCACATTTTCAACATGGGCATTTTATAACCTCCTCTCATGAACAGTGGCACTGTGATTTTGTTAATCTATCCCAAAAGTTGATTTCCCACAATGACCACGCCATTGTGCGCCACAGGTGCGAAAACACATTTGGGGCAGGATGTGAAAAATGACAGCTGTACTGTTCATAAGGAGGTGTGAAAAAATGCCAGTGTTGAAAATCTGGTATGAAAATATTGCAAATTTGCGAAGTTAAAAGGGTGCATGGAAACTGTGCAACGCATGCTTGTAACACAGTCATTTTATGGACTTTCATCACCAAATTTTCAACATAGGCATTTTAGGACCTCTGCTCATGAACAGTGTCACTTTCATTTTCTTACTCTGTCCTTAAAACTGATCTCCCACAGTGACCATGCTGTTCTGCGTCAGAAGTGCGAACACACATTTCGGTCAGGATATAAGGAGGTGTGGAAAAATGCCAATGTTGAAAATCTGGAGTGAAAATATTACAAATTCACGAAGTTATGAGCGTGCATGGAAACTGCACAATGCACACTGGTAAAACAGTCATTTTTTGGATTTGTTTCACCAAATTTTCAACATAGAATTTTTGAGAGCCCTCCTCATGAACAGTGGCACTGTAGTTTCGTTAATCGGGCCCAAAAGGTGATTCCATGCAGTGACCGTGAAATCACCTTTTGGGATTGAATAATGCCATGACAGTGATTGAATTCACGAGGAGGGGTCCCAATAACCCCATGTTGAAAGTTTGGTGTCAAAATTCCCCAAAATGCCCGAGATATGCACCAAAGTTGAAAAAACCCTATTTATGCCATTATACAGCTTGCCGGCATTTCTTCAGTTGGCGGTCGGCTTTGAAGAGTGCAGACGTGTTCCCGGTCCACCGAAGATCATCGCACCAGGCTCCGGAGGTAAGTATGCAGTGAGGCGGGGTGTGGGGAGGCAGGGTACACAGAGGGTGGGCGCGGGTTGGAGGAGGGGGCAGGAGAGACCACGTGGGACCATTTTCTTCATTTACAGGGAAAAAAAAGACAACGAGGGTTGGTTTTCTTCTTTTTTTGCAGGTGTTTGTTTGGTACACTGGGGTGGGATCTCAGTGTGCCTCCTGCATTACGGGGAGTGGGACCACAGCTGATGGGGATTGGGCCCCCCATTAGCACAGAAATGGGTGGGGGGCAAGCATGATGCAGTGGGGAATTGGGCACCCCCTCGGCACACAGCACAAATGAGGGTTGGGGACATTATGCCGATAGGGAGTGGGCTCCCCTGTTGGCAAATTGTACTGAGCAGGGGGTCTGAAACTGATGGGTATTGGGCCCCCCGTCGGCAAAGAAAGACTGTGGGGGGGCATGATGCTGAGGGGAATTAGGCACCCCCTCGGCACAGAACTGGAATGCGAGGGTGGGCATTATGCCAATGGGGAGTGGGCTCCCCCATCGGCAACTAAAGTGGGTTGGAGCATGCCAACAGGGGGATTGGATGCCCCTGAAGTCAGAACTCTGCACGGCGGCAGTCAGTGCCACCATGTTTCTCGAACTGCTTCACCAGGAAAGGCACGTCGGGAGGCGTGTTATTGTGCCGCTACGTGATGAGCTTGGCTCTCATTGCAGGGCACTTTTCTTGGAGCTGCGACCAGCCTTTACATGTTGCTGGTGTTGGTGTCTCGTATGCTGGCTTTATTGGGAATGAGGTACGCACCTACTGATGCATGCCCTCCATTCACCCAACAGTGACCGCGCCTCCAAATCTGCTACTACTGCAATATGTTGTCTGGTGCACAAGTGTGAGCCAACACAAAAAATGGGGACTTTCAAATTTGTTGTCACTGTTTCCTTTCTGGCAGATGCTGTAGATCTTCTTGCAATTCTGTCTAAACTTTTCCAGAAATGTGCGGGCATATTCTCTGAGGCAAGGCAGCAGCTGGTCAGCACCATTGATCACTTCGCGCACTCCCTGAAAATCCAGGACCACATTTCAAAGGTTTTCTGTCTGAGATGCCAAGTGAACCACCAGAGAAGGGGAAATCTATATTTAGATCACATACACTGAAAGATACACAGGATCAAAGAGAACAGTTTAAGAATCTGCAAACTTCTTACATACACTCTATAGTTGAGTAACTAGAAAGCTACTTTCCAGAAGGGACCTTATTGGACAACCGGAAAGTTTTGGACCCACACAATGCACCTGAGGATAAGAACATTGTTAGCTACAGAGAAGAGGAGATTGAGAACATACTTATCCACTACGATGTCCCTAAAGAAGCCAGTGTCCCTCAAGTTACTAACATCCTGCCAGTTAACCCAGATGAAACAAGACTTGAATGGTCTGTAATACGTAGACTATTCTCAGCGCACAAACAGTGCACTATTGAAGAATTCAGTGTCAAAGCTGTGATCTGAAACAAGGAATCGTGGCCAAACATGTCCAAACTATATTCAGTATGTCTGGCAACACCATCAACTTCAGTGGAGTGTAAACATGGGTTTTGTGCATACAACAACATTAAGACGGCTGAGAAGAATCATCTTAAAGTGTGGAATGTGAACTATCTAATGATCTTTTGGTCAAGGCTCCTGATGACATTGAAAACTTTGATTTCAAAAGTGCATTCCGGATCTGGGCATCCGAGATGGACAGGCGTGGTTTCCTACAAACCGTCAAGGCAACTGATGCACCTCCAAGTTCTTCTGAAGATGATCTGCAGCACTGCATAGACCTAACAGAAAAGGAAAAAGAATCTCAGGCAGACACTGGGCTGGTTGCTTCTTCTAAGATGCATTAAATAATCACACTGGTATTTGGTTACCTAAAGCAAAATTGTTTGGCCTTTTTCTCCACAGGCACTGCTTGTGTCTGTGTGGTCACAATTTAGAATGAAGCCCAGACACGCTAAGAGAAAACATTACTGCTGTTAGTGGCTGGCAGAATAATTGTAAATGTCATGACTGGTGCCTGGCTTTGCTTAGTATTTGAAATATTGCCATCATAAAATTAAAACAGTGTTTCTGCTGTGTGGAAATGTAATACTAATGTTACTGCCAGTTTATTTTCATGCTTTACCCCCCCCCCCGGCATTGAATGAGCTGAGATTCAAAGTTACTGGGTTTGCTGGTTTTTGAAATAGGCAGGTTACCATGTTGTTTTCAAACTTACGGATGCAATAATGTCATAAAAAACAGTATCTTACTGCTTTCCTTACAGAAACATAGACTTTGATGGCAGATAAGGACTGCTTGGCCCAACTAGTCTGCCCATTTCCCTACCTACAGGATAAGCTGCAGATCCTAGTTAACCAACAGCCTGTTTCTTCCTACCCCCCACAAAAATTGCCTTATGTCTGTCCCATGCAGTTTTGAATTCTTCCACAGTTTTAGACCCCACAACCTCCTCAGGAAGGCTGTTCCATGTGTCCACCACCCTCTCTGTGAAAAAATACTTTCTCACATTGCCCTTGAACCACCCCCCATCTTCAAATTGTGTCCCCTTGTTCTTGCACATCTCTTTTTCTGAAAGCTGCTACCCTCTTGGACTTTGTTGATTCCACTGAGGTACTTAAAAGTTTCTATCATGTCCCCCCTCTCCCTCCTTTCCTCAAGGGTATACATATTAAGCTCCTTTAGCCTCTTCTCGTATGGCTTCTCTTGCAGACCCTGTACCATTTTAGTTGCTCTTCTCTGGACTGCCTCTATCCTGTCTATGTCCTTGCAGAGATGGGGTCTCCAGAACTGGATGCAGTACTCCAGATGGGGTCTCACCAACTGTCTGTACAGAGGGAGAACAGATTCCTGTTTTCTGCTGGTGATGCCTCTCCCTATACATCCCAGTATCCCCCCAGCCCTCCCTATTGCCTTCTCACATTGCTTGCTAACCTTAAGGTCATCTGATATGATTACCCCCAGGTCCCTTTCCATTTTTGTTGTTGTTACAACCTCCTCTCCCATTGTGTAATCTTCCCCTGGATTTTTGTTTCCCAGGTGCATTATTTTGCTCTTCTTTGTGTAACCCCCCTGCAAATGGGGTTCCCAAAAAGTCTTCCAGGAGCTTGCTTGAATGCTCCAAATCTGAATGGTGTTTGGCATTTAAGCCGTTTATCTGTGAGTGCTTTTAGAGCCTCTGGTACTGTCTCATGAAGAGCTGTCTGCTTGCAGACATTATTAGTTTAGATGGGGATCTGTGTGTTTCCCTGCTTGAGTCCCACTCGAGCTGCTGCCAAATCACTCCATTTCTGCCATCGCTAAGTGGGCAGAGTGAGCACTTTTCAAAGATGTAACTGTTTGCCAGAAATCATGTAGAGTAATAATGAAAATACAGTTTGTCTAACCTGCTTTTCTTTGCAGTCAGAACTGTGTTTGCCTAGCCCGCCATTCTGGTTTTGAACTGCTGAACTGGACCAATCAGTGTGGGGGGACCTTTGAAATGGAGCCTACTGCTGGTAAATCAGAACTTGGACTCTCACTGGGGAGCCAGCCACTTATGTACTGTATGGCCAATGCCTCTGGGAATTGTCTTTTGGACTTCGGCACCTTTTTGCACCAACAGGGGGAGTCTGATTGTGAGTGACAACCAACTGAACTGGAAGGAACTCAAAGGAAATGCCCAGCTCTGTCTACTGGAAAGATCAGATGAGGTGAGACAGTGAAGAGAAAAGGAGCTATGTGCTTCTGCTGTGTATAGTTTTAGCACGGTAATCACGTGAAAGGCCCTGAGTTTCAGTCTGCGGCCTGTGCAGGTGCCTGTTCAGACTGAATCCGACCTGTGAAGAGAATCAAGGAGATCTGAAGAGCAGAAACCAGGTCACCCTGTAGAAGACTGGAGAAATTGCTGAATTGCGCTCGGTCTGTCAGGAACTGAATCTGCTGTGTGTTCTCCTGGGTATTGTGCAGTAATTGCAAACAGGATCGAGAAGCAGCCTGTCTGGTATAGTACTTTTCTTTTACATATAAATGTGTATAGTGCTCCGTAAACATAGTGATGAAATTTCTGTAGCGAGAACACAATCGCTAGCAATTCTTTTTCTATCTGTGCATAGTTTCTTTCAGCACTGGACAATGACCTAGATGCATAAGCTATTGGTCTGTTTCTTTGTAGTAGACAAGCACCTAGTCCATCTTTAGATGCATCTGCTTGGATTTCAATGTCCTCAGGCCCCATTGCTTTGTCCACCTTCAGTTTTAGGAGTTCTTTCAGAACCCTTTCTTCTGTGAAAGGACTGGGATTGACCCCCCTATCCAGAGTGCTTCTGTTAATTGGATTAGGCACCTCCCCCTCTTCCTCTTTTGTGAATACTGAGCAGAAATATCCATTCATTATCCCTACTTTTTCACTGTCCCTCTCTGCCCACCCACCGTTCATTCTATTCAGCCTAACTTTCCCTCCCTTTGTCTTTCTATGCTCGCTGATGTACCTATAAAAGGTTTTATCCCCCTTCTTAACTGAGTTGGCTATCTTTTCCTCAGTTTGGGCCTTTGCTATTCTAACTTTCCTCCATGGTTCCTTCTGCTTTAACTAGTACAGTTCTCTGTCCTGCTCCTTCTGTGTTTCCTTATACTTCCGGAATTCTATCTTTTTCTCCCTGACCTTCCCCGCCACCTCATTTGAGAACCATAGTGGCTTTTTCTTTCATTTTGATTTGTTTATTTATTTCACACAAAGGCTTGTTGCCTCTGTGATGGTGGTTTTGATGTTTCCCCATTGTTGCTCCACCCCTCCTTCTAGCCTATTTGCTAGTGCTTTTCTAAGGCACTCTCCCATCTTGCCAAAGTCAGCCCTCCTGAAGTCCAGTACCCTCACTTTTGTATGGCTTGACTCTGTAGCTGAGTTTATCATGAACCACACTGTTTGGTGGTCACATGTTCCCAGATGACTACCCACTTCTAGATCTGAGATCTTCTCACTGTCCCTATTTGAGAGTACACGGTCTAAGGTTGCTACCTCCCAAGTGGGTTCCAAAACTAGCTGTCTGAGACATGCCACCTGTAGGACAGCTGTGTTTATTGTGAATCACACTGTTTGGTGGTTGCTTGTTCCCAGATGGCTACCCACTTCTAGATCTGAGATCCTCTCACTGTCCCCATTTGAGAGTATGAGGTCTAAGATTGCTCCCTCAAGAGTGGGTTCCAAAACTAGCTGTCTGAGGCATGCCACCTGTAGGGCATCGAGAATGGCCCTGCTCTTGGATGTGGCTGCAGCAAATGTGTTCCAGTTAACATCTGGCATATTCAGGTCTCCCATCAACAGTATCTCCCCTTTCTCTGCCATCCTAAGAATGCCTTCTATCATACTCTTGTCCATTCCCTCCCCCTGACATGGGGGTCTGTATACAACCCCTGTGAGGATTGTGGTGCCATTTCCAGTCTCTAAGGTGACCCACAGTGCCTCTCTCCTCCCTGTTTACTCTTTTGTTCAGTTGCTTTTATCCCTTCCCTCACATAGAGAGCTACTCCTCCCCTCTTCTCCTGCCTGTCTCTCCTGTGGTTATGTACCCTGGTATGTTAACATCCCAGTCATGGTTCTCTGTGTACCATGTTTCTGTGACTGCTACAATATCCAGGCATCCCTCTTCCATCAAGGCCACCAGTTCAGGGAGCTTGTTGCCCAGATTATGGGAATTGGTACTCATTACCCTCCATTTCCTGTTGGCCTTACCCCTTTTTGCCCCATCCCTGTCCTTATTGCGTTTGTCACTTTCTCCATTTACCCCTGCCCTTCTCCCTATCAATACCTCTAACCTGGTGTTTACCTCATTTACTACCCTGACTTTGGGGGGGGCTAGGATTTCCCTGTTCCTCTCCAGTGCCTCCCCCTTGGCTAGTTTAAATTCTTGCCAATGAAGCATTTAAACCTATCACCTAGGATCCTGGTTCCCCTCCTGGACAGATGCATACCATCATGCCAGTAAGGCCTGCATCACTCCAAGTGGACCCCCAGTCCTCAATGAAGCCAAATCTCTGAGCTTTGCACCAGTTTTTCAACCACTGATTGAATCCCATGATGTGGAGCACCCTAGCCTCACCTATGCCATAGACAGGCAGCACCTCCGAGAAGGTTACCGTGTGTGCTACTTCTCTAAGGCCCCTCCCCAACTCCACAAACTCTTCCTGCACTGCTCTGATCCCTTTCTTAGCCAGGTCATTTGTCCCTAGGTGGACAATGACATCCAGCTCCCTCCCCTGTGCAGCTGCTCCAGCGATCCTGAGGATTTGCTCCCTGTCCCTTCAAGCCATGGCACCAGGCAGGCACCTTACCTCCCTCGCCCCTTCCTCCCCCAGTTCTACCTTCCTAACAATGGAGTCCCCCACCAGGAGTTGTTTCCTTTCCCTGTGGGGTCCCATGCCACCCTCCTGTGGGTCTCCTTTGTGGAGGTTTCTAGCATCCTCCTTGGTCTCCACTGCAGGTGCCTCCATAGAGAAACCACACATTGTCAGAATGGCATATGAATTGTGGAGAGGTACAACTGGAGGGATGCACCTCTGTTCCACCCCCTCACCCTCCCTGAGCCCACTGTGGTCCAACTGCTCCTCTTTCTTGGCAACCTCTGAGGCAATGGCAGTGGACCTGGTGGTCCCTGGATGGGACAGGAGGTCCCACAAATCCTGGCCAACTCAGCCTGGAGATGAGCAACCTCCTCCCTCAGCCCAGAGAGGTGCCTGCAGATGGGACAACACCGCATCCTCCAGAACGTCTCCCGGAAGACTGCTGCTCCATAGCCACTGCACTGCATCACTCCCATCATGTCTTATTTCTGGCCCCTTAACTGTTGTTTTGAATACTTACTCTTTCCTCTGTTTATTTATTTTTGTTTTTATTTTTTTCTCCCTACTTACTTACTGCCTCTGCGCCCTTTAAGATCCTGATCTTCCTGTTCTGAGACAAGAAGATCCTGTATTTCTCAGTAGTCCCATTTCTTGCTCAGAGGCAGACCTCCATCAGCTGGGGGGGGGGGAGAATGGAGAGCTACTCTTGTCCTTCTACGATGGTGAGTCTTTGGTGGCTCTGTGATCACTCACTTCCTGCTCCCAAACAGGAAATTATGATTTAATACAACCATCATGACTCGTGCCTAATGTTTTTCAAACCACGAGGGTTTAAAATATAAAAACACTATTTTTCTGCTTTTAATCATTTTTTAAAATGGTGTGCTTAATTTCTTATGTGAAAATTATTTCTGGCTGCCTTGCTGCCTTGAGTTTCAGACTTCGATGACCCTGGGATATGTTTGGCAGCTGGAGGTGGGGAAGATTAAAACACTTATTGTTAACACGGCACTACTGGCCTTGTCATTTCACATAGAAATGACTTAAAACTTTTACAGAGTTTTGCCGATTGTCCTGCTTGAAAAATATGTAGCTGGCGCCTTGCCTTTTACTGACATCTCGACATTCTATTTCATCTCATGACTCACTGTTTGTCTGAACTACTTTGCACAATTTAAAGTGCTTATTTCTTCTTTTTTTTTTTTAAATGTGCTGGGCCGCTGTGTGGCCACTGGCACATTTCAATGATCTTAACAACCTGCATGCATTTATTTTGTGTGCTTATTGCTGTACACATTCCAGTTTAGCTACCTGATAATATAACAAATATTTTATTTCAAATTTTGGCTCAGTAATCGGTAATAGTGTTTAACCACCACAAAAGTGCTGTAAACATGTTTAACTACTTAAAGAATGTGATCTGCAGTTAATACAAGTCTGTAGAAAGTTCTACCATTACTTGGCACGCGTGGCTAAGAGACTCATGCATTGGCTAAAAAATACTGGGTCTGTTTAGCCGACGTGGCTGATAATTTTGAATCCCTAGGGGGAACGGAGAAAATGCTCTGCTGATACTGGATATCCCCTTGGGATCAGGCATCAGCAGCAGAAAACAGGAAGTTGTTATCCCTCTGTACAGACAGTTGGTGAGACCCCATCTGGAGTACTGTGTCCAGTTCTGGAGACCTCATCTCCACAAGGACATAGACAGGATAGAGGTAGTCCAGAGGAGGGAAACTAAAATGGTGCAGGGTCTGCAAGAGAAGCTGTATGAGGAGAGACTAAAGGAGCTTAATATATATACCCTTGAGGAAAGAAGGGAGAGGGGGGACATGATAGAAACGTTTAAGTACCTCAGTGGAATCAACAAAGTCCAAGAGGGTAGCATCTTTCAGAAAAAGAGACTTACAAGAACAAGGGACACAATTTAAAGATAGAAGGAGGGCGGTTCAGGGGCAATGTGAGGAAGTATTATTTCACAGAGAGGGTAGTGGATGCATGGAACAGCCTTCCTGAGGAGGTTGCGGGGTCTAAAACTGTGGGAGAATTCAAGAATGCATGGGACAGACATAAGGCAATTCTTGTGGGGGGTAGGAAGGGGGCTGTTGGTTAACTAGGATCTGCGACCTATCCTGTAGGTAGGGAAATGGGCAGACTAGATGGGCCTAGTGGTCCTTATCTGCCGTCAAAGTCTATGTTTCTATGTAAGGACACTGTAGAGGGAGTATTCTTCAAAGTTGAATGTTTAAAAAAATGGCGTGGTGGTAGGTCGACGGGCTGATTTTATCGCCCAAACTTTCATGGCCTTGGTAGAGTGTAGTGACCTCATGGACAGCTCTAAAGTACCACAGACTATTGCCTCAGAAGGGGTCCCAGCTGCCTGGAGAATGATAACAAAAGACAGTAAAGACCCCGGGGAGGATGAGCCCCACCATTAACTGAGACTTTTGAGGAGAAATTTGTTAAGTTGTTGCTGGAAGAAGGGAAGACCGTAGAGGACTTTAAGCAATTATTCCTGCCACCTGGGGGTGTACCTTCCCCCACATCTCCACCCACTCCAGTACCTGCTCCAGTGCTTGCACCTGTGCCAGCACCCACATCAGTGCCTGCAGTTAGTCATGACACATACTGCAAGTTGAGGATGTTCTCAGGTACCCTCCCCATCCCACAGGGGGAGGATGACTGGGAGACCTGGATCGACTATGTTGCCCCCTTGGTACCCGAGTGGCAGTGTGCAGAGGTCAAGAAGTGAAAAAGGATTATGGAAAGTTTGAGGGGTCCAGCCCTAGAAGCCATTAGATTTCTGAGGTCCATGAATCCAGAGGCGTCTGCTCAAAAGTACCTGTCTGCACTGGAAGACACATTTGGAAGCATTGAGTCAGAGGGGACTTTGATGTGGCAATTCAAAGGTACCAAACAATGGAGAGGGGAAGGTTTATCTGTGTATGTTACTCACCTAGAGAGGGCCCTACAGAGAGCTTATCGAAAGGGTGGGGTAGCCACCAGTGACTTGAACCATGTGAGACTGGGACACATACTACCACATGCCAAGCACTCTAAATTGCAGATTATCCAGGATAAGGCTCCAGGATAGGAGAGATAACCCACCTGACTACTACAACCTGATAAAAGAACTCAGGGAGGTTGAAGGTGAAGAAAGAGATTGTGATTATGGGGTGGGCGCAGCCCGAGTGACCACAGCACAGGAAGACCTCTCTGAAATGGAGACCGCTAAGGATATTCCACCATGGGCTGAGCAGTGAAGAGACGAGCTGTTGAAGGAAGTCAGAAAAGTACAAACAGGTGCCTTTACAGAGGCCTCCACCACAGACAAAGACCCTTGTCTCTCTCAGGACGTGACTGCCATGGGGGTGGGGGTGCACCCTCAGGCATTCTCTACTGAGGGTGGCTCCCAGGCTGAGATCAAAGAATTGACTGCCACCCCAAAGGAACTGTTAAGACACGTTGCACCACCCTCACCACTGCAAGCAGATACATGACCCCGATCCTTTGCTACTGCTTCAGCCCCTCATGCAATGTTCTCTCCAAGGATGACTCAGGAGTCTATCATTTGTCACACCTGTGGAAAGGATGGCCATATGAAGAGAGAATGCCGGTCTCAGAAAGACTTGGAAAAAGTAGTAAACAGACTCCTAGGGGAGCTCTGAAAAGCAAATCAATGGCCAAGGGGTGCCCGAAATGACCACAGTGAGGGCTCAAGCAATACTAACTCAAACTTCTTTGTGGCTAAATTTTCTGTCCAGGTCCCTGCTACTGTCCCTCCGGACTGGTCCAAATTGGTGGGCCCTTTGATGGAGACTACTGTGACTATCAATGGTATCCATGCTCGGGCTGTGCTTGACAGTGGGTTGCAAGTGACCATTGTATTCCAGGACTGGTATGACAAACACTTATCTGATGTGCCATTACAATCTCTAGAAGGCCTACATGTGTGGGGCCTGAGTGACAAGTCTTTTCCCTACCTAGGATATGTCCGGCTCTGGCTGTCTTTTCCTGCAGCTGCAACTGGTGTAGATGAACAAGTAGAGACTCTGGCCCTGATGTGCCCTCCTACAGGGATGTATGATGGAGTCCCCCTACTCATTGGAACAAACGCCCACATGTTTGGGAGGTAAGCGCAGTTGTGTCAAGAGAAACGAGACTGACAGACTGGTTGGGCAATGAGAATTCCAGCTCTGATCAAGAAAGCTTATGACCCGCAGAGGCAGTCTGTGGCAGAAGACCAGGATGAGCCCGTTGGGATTGTCTGGAAGAAGGACCTTGATTACTTGATATTGCCACCCAATACTCAGTATACTGTTCATGGAGAAGTCCGTCCTAGAAGAGATGTGAAAAACAAAATATTAATGTTGGATGCACCAGGTGAAGGAAAGTTGCCAGAGGGGCTATTGGTTAAGCCCAGTATCCTACCTGCCCGTGCCCATGCCTATGCAGGACAAGTGATGGTCCAGATTCGAAATGTGTCAGATCAAGAAGTCCGAGTGAACAGACAGTGTATGCTAGCTACAGTACACTGTGCAGACACTGCAGTATTACCCAGCAACAAATATTCTGGTAAGAAGGAGGAGGTGACCCCAGACATAGTTGACTTTGGTGATTCCCTCTTGTCTGCTGAATGGAAGACTCAGATCAGTAGGAAACTTGTCCAGAGAGACCAAGTGTTTTCACTAAAAGAATGGGATGTAGGGTGTGCCCATGGTGCTGAGCATAATATTCAGCTGCAAGATGACAGACCTTTCCGAGAGTGGTCCCACCGTCTTGCTCCGGCTGATATGGACAATGTTCGGCGGTACCTACAGGAGATGCCAGCTGCTGGAATTATTCAAGAGTCAAGAAGCCCCTACGCGTCTCCCATTGTAGTTGTGTGCAAGTAAAATGGGTCCGTGAGGATGTGTGTGGATTATTGGACCCTTAACTGACGGACTGTCCCAGATCAATACACCATGTCTCGCATACAGGATGCCCTGGACTGCCTGAATGGGAGTTAGTGGTTCTCAGTACTTGATCTTTGCAGTGGATATTATCAAATCCCAATGGCCCCGGAGGACCATGAGAAAACAGCCCTCATCTGTCCTTTGGGGTTGTACAAATTTCTGAGGATGCCGCAGGGGATTTCTAGTGCCCCTGCTACCTTTCTGAGGTTGTTGGAACATGCAGTAGGAGATACGAATCTGCGAGAATGCCTAGTGTTCTTGGATGATGTCATTGTTTTCGGTCACACGCTAGAAGAACATGAGACCAGACTTTTCAAAGTCCTCGATCGCTTGGAAGAATTCGGACTCAAGCTATTCATAGACAAGTGCCAGTTCTTTCGAGCGTCTGTAAAATATGTGGGACATATAGTGTCAGCTATGGGGATACAGACAGACCCCAGTAAAGTAGAGTCCCTGACCACCTGGCCCCAGCCCACCAACCTGAAACAGCTGCAGCATTTTCTGGGGTTTTGTAACTACTATCGCTGATTCATTAAGGACTATTCGAAGGTAATCCGGCCGCTCCTTAATCTTACCCAAGGCTACCTTCCCACCAACTGCAGATACAAGAAGGGGTCCCTCAAAGAAGAAGACAAAGTGTATTTTTGAACTGGTGAACCTTTTGGAACCCATAACAATCCTCTAACATATGTACAGACTTCAGCCAAGTTGGATGCCACTGGGGACTGATGGATTTCTGCCTTGTCAACTTACGATTATGCAGTTGAATACTGGCCTGGACAGAAGCATATTGATGCTGACACCCTTTCACAGTGGCCAAGTTCCAAAGAGTGGGTGAGGCTGTCTGAACCTTCTATTAAAGCATTGTGCCAAAAGTTTGACAAAGATGAGCAACTGTCTGCCGACACCATGGACTGCCTGATGGACTGTTTGGGGCCCCCTGATACTTGCATACCTGCCGCTTATTGTCATTTTTCTGCACTGGATATCAGTGCTTTGCCCCAGTTTGAAAGTGACAGCATTCAATGGCTTCAATCCCATGATCCCATGATTCAGACCGCACTTGATGCCCTGCATGCAGGGAAGGATGTGTCTAAATTACGTTCTACTAACTTATGAACTGCACTGTTATTCACAGAAGGCCCCAGACTAAAGTTACGAGATCAGTTATTATATAGAGAGACAGTAGATCATCAAGGTCAAGTTACAAGCAGCAGTTGGTCCTACCCACAGCCTTCAAACAGCCGGTACTGAGGTCCCACCATAACCACATGGGACACCTCAGTATTGACCGGACTCTTGACTTAGTACGATCCAGATTCTGTTGGCCAAAAATGGGGGCAGATGTTGAGAATCATGTCAAAACCTGCATTTGCTGCCTCCAGCGGAAAGCTTTGCCCCAGAAAGCTGCCCTACTTGTGAACATCCCTACCAGTGCCCCCATGGAACTGGTTTGTATAGACTTCTTGTGTCTGGAGCCCGATCAAAGGAACATTGGCAATGTACTGGTAGTAACCGATCACTTTACCCGCTATGCACAAGCTTTCCCAACCAAGGATCAAAAGGCCTCTACACTGGCCAAGGTGCTAGTGGAAAAGTTCTTTGTCCACTATGGTGCACCCCAACATATCCATTCTGACCAAGGAAGAGACTTTGAAAGTAGACTAATCAAAGAAATGCTGTCTCTATGGGGGTGTGAAAGTCCAGAGTCACTCCCAATCACCATCAAGGGGACCCACAGGCAGAACTCTTTAACAGAACCCTTCTGGACATGTTGGGTACTCTCCATCCTAAAGACAAGTCTAAGTGGAGTCAGCAGATTAGCACCTTGGTACACACTTACAATTGCACCAAAAGTGATGCTACTGGATTCTCTCCCTATCATCTCATGTTTGGGGGGGAAGCCCGGCTGCCCGTAGATGTTTGCTTTGGGGTCTCACCGGATGGGGTCCGAGCTGAGAACTATTTACAATATGTACAGAAACTGAAAGCTCAACTGAACCGTGCGTATCAACTGGCTCAAATGATGGCCGCCAAGAGAAACCTTGCCAACAAAGAGAGGCACAACAAGAAAGTGAAAGCTCAAGAGCTACTGCCTGGAGACCGTGTATTGTTGCGCAATTTGGGACTGCATGGAAAGCATAAAATTGCTGACAGGTGGCATCACCTTCCACACATAGTGATCGGTAAACTGGATGAACTGCCTGTGTACAAAGTGCGCCCTGAGAACAATTCTAGAGCTGTCAAGACCATGCACCACACTCACCTACTACCCATCGGTCAAGTGATCTTTGATGCTGAACCAACACCTGACACTTCCCCCGGGCCAGTGGCTCATGCTGCTGCCAAAAAGAGAGTCAACCTGCCCCTGTTGTTCCAGATCTAAGGCCTTCCCCCTGGCAGGCCCTGAATGATGATGACTGTCAGTCCATTTCTGATGAAAGTGAATGTGACAATGCCTACTATCCTTCTTATGAACTGAGCCAGTTGTTTCGAGGCAATCCCCTGCAGAATCATGGGGATGAAGCTGGACCTTCAAGCTGCCTATCCCCCCAGCTTCTTCCCTGGAACCAATGCCCTCTGAAAGTGAGGTGCAGAGTATTACGTCTGAAATAGCGGATTCCTTGTATCTAGTGGAACTGTTTGAATTACCTGAGGAGGAATCTGCTGTGGAAAATCCCCCTGGTGACACACCATAACCTGCAGAACAATATGACAGTGTTGGCAGCACCCCTTTGGTGCCACGAAATTCAATGATCCAAGAGTTCCTTCAGGATGAACAACCTGGGCCCTCTTCAGGAGAGAATAATGAGCAAAGTATTGTGGAAGCAGAATCTGTCATGCAAGGAGCCAATAATGTTCCACTACTGGATACTTTGCCCAGTGCAGAGGTACCCCTTTCTACTGAAGAAGAGACTGATGCAAATGCTGGTACTCCAGAGACTGTACCTGTTTCCCCAAGGAAGTCTAGAAGAGTGGTTAAACCTGTAATACATCTGAGCTATGACTCCCCTGGAAGACCAGTAGATCTTCCTTTAAATGTTGTCCACAAGGGTATCTGTTTCAAAGAGCTCACTGCCCAAACTGAGCCTTTCTGCTACTTCCAAGTTGATTGTCCATCCTTCAGGACATGGTGCCCCTGCCCCGTCTAGCCCCAAGTTAGCTGATAGGGATGGGACCCCATCTATGTTGTTTAGAATGCAAGAAACTATAACATGAATGAGTACAGTAATATTATTGTGTGAATCATAATGAAATCATTATTGAATGTATGAAAACTGCATAACTGTTGCCATAATATATATATACTGTATACACATAAATATATATATATATAATCATATGTATTAGCTATTTTGGATATGTATAGAAATGCTAATGAAGCATTTATTTTGTATAAGTACAATGTCTTCAAATAATGTTGTTGTGAGCATGGACTTGACGCGGACGCCAAGTTCTTTCCAAGCAGGGAAGGGTGTAACCCCCTATAAATGGGGGTTCCCAAAAGTCTTCCTTCGCGCTTAAATGCCCACTGCCAGGTGGGTGTTCTGTGTCTTTACAGATGTAAAAGTGCTTGCATGCGAGTGCCCTGTTAGCCTCCGTGCCTGTCACTTTAAGAGACATTATTTTTGTAGTGTATAATTAATCTGAGTAGGGCCCGAGTTTTTCCAGGCTCAAGTCCCACCCGAGCTGCAATAATATTGCTCTGTTCTGCCATCGCTAGTGGTGCAGAGGGAGCTCTGTTAGAACTGGTAATTGTTTGCTGATTAGCTGATCTAATAATAATGGTATAGTTTGTCTAGCCTGCCTTTTTTTGCAGCATGGACATTTCTGTATTGCACCAATCAGTACCTTCTGGGGACCTTAAAATGGAGTCTGTCCCCAGGGGTCTTGTGGGAGTGAATTTCTGTAGGAATTGTAGTTTTTTCATTTTGGCGCCTAAATGGACCTGGAGGGGGAGCCCTTGCTTTGACAGAAAAATGAATCAACCAACCAAACCCTTTTTGGATCAGAAGGAAGTCCTGGTGCTGTCTGCAGCAGAGTCAGTCTCAGTTTGGAGTTGAGAGTGAACTGCTCAAGACATAGGAGCAGCTGCTCCTGCATAGTAGTGCAGGAAGCTGGTGGGAAGGCAGTGTCTGGCCTGCCTGCTTCATCTTCCCTTCTGAGGGATCTGCTAGTGAAATTAATCGGACTGAATCCGAACAGGCTTGTGACCAGAAATACTGAACTGTGACTGCCCTGTTACCTGAAGAAGACTGAAGATTTGCTGTAAGTGATCGGCCTATCAGGACGTCTGAATCACCACAGAGATCACGGTTTTGCTCATAAAAACTGAAATTGCAACTGGACTGTCATCTGACCTGTGGTATTGTGTTTTGCTTTACTATAAATGTGCTGTAAGCTGTCAGTGGTTTGTGATTTGGTTCCCCACTACTTAAGTATGTCACACTTCCTGGAAGCTGTCTCCAGCACCTATCGAACTGAATCTGTACTGTTCACCCAGACTGGGCCCTGCCACCTTGGCTCAGGCAGCTACTTCAGATGCAGAGATCACCATAAATGAGAGGCTCGCCCGGGGATCAGCCCCCTGCTCTACATCTTGAACAAGAACACCTCAGTGAATCGTGTGGACCCTGCTTCTCCTGGCATACCAGCTTGTCGACCTGCAGTCTCTATTTCATCCCCTCCTGTGTTTCATATTGGGTAGCGTGAGTAAACACCAGGGTAGCTCCGTGCAACATCAGCTAAATCAAAAGTGTTGTCATCTAGAACATAGAAACATAGAAGTTGACACGGCAGATAAGGACTGCAAGGCCTGTCTAGTCTGCCCATTTCTTTTTCTACCTTATGAATGTGCCATCGGCCTTTGCTCTGTCAATGGCCTATCTATTCATACTCATCTGTATTGCTCCCTTATGCCTATCCCATGCCTCTTTGAAGCCCTGTACTGTATTCATATCCACCACTTTCTGAGGTAGGCCATTCCATGCATCCATCACCCTTTCTGTGAAAAAGAATGTCCTCACATTACCCCTTAATCGGGCACCCTCTAATCTCATGCTGTGTCCTCTCGTCCCTGCTATTTTTCTTATATTGAAACAAGTTAGACTCTTTCGCCTTGTTAATGCCCTTAAGGTGTTTGAATGTTTCGATCATATCACCTCTCTCCCTCCTTTGCTCTAGGGTATACATATTGAGCTCTGTTAATCTGTCCTCATATGTTTTCTGATGTAGTCCCTGCACTATTTTGGTTGCCCTCCTCTGGACTGCCTCAATTTGGTTAATGTCCTTGTGAAGGTGTGGCCTCCGGAATTGCACGCAGTACTCCAGATGGGGCCTAACCTGTGTCTTGTAAAGAGGGATTATTACCTCCCTCTTCCGACTTGTGATACCCCTACTAATACACACTAACATCCTCCTAGCCTTACCTACTGCTTTAGTGGTCTGCTTTGATGATTTCAGGTCATCGGTGATGATGATGCCCAAGTCTCTTTCTTCCCTTGTAACTGCCAGCAACTCCCCTCCCAGCCTATAGGTGGCTTCAGGGTTTCTCTTCCCTATGTGCATGATCTTGCACTTCTTTGCATTAAACCCCAGTTGCCACTCTTCCAACCATTTTGCTAGTTTATCCAGATCTCTTCTCATTCTGCCCACTCTATCTGGATCATCTATTTTGTTGCAGATCTTGGTGTCATCTGCAAACAGACAAACCTTACCCTCCAGTCCATCTGCAATGTCACTGAAGATATTGAAGAGGACTGGCCTCAGGACTGATCCCTGAGGTACTCCACTTGTGACTTGCATCTCTTCTGACTGTATACCGTTTACCACCACTCTCTGTTTTCTGCCCGTCAACCAGTTTGCCACCTAGCTGACCAACTTCTGACCCACCCCGAGCCTACCCAGCTTATTAATCAATCTTCTATGTAGAACAGTATCGAAAGCTTTGCTGAAGTCAAAGTAGGCAACATCAACTGCTCCTCCTTGGTCCACCACTCTGGTTACCCTGTCAAAGAAGTCTATGAGATTAGTTTGACAGGACCTTCCTTTTGTAAACCCATGCTGTCTTGGATCCTGTCCTCCTATGGATTCCAGGTGTTGCACTATCCTTTCCTTAAGGAGTGCCTCCATAATCTTGCCCACTACTGAGGTAAGACTGACTGGTCTGTAGTTCCCTGCCTCCTCCCTGCTACCACTCTTGTGGAGCAGGATCACATGAGCCCTTCTCCAGTCTTCTGGGACCTCTCCTGTGCTCAGAGACTCACTAAACAGGTCTGATAATGGCTCTGCTAGTTCCATCCTTAGCTCCTTTAGTACCCTGGGATGTATGCCATCAGGTCCCATTGCCTTGTCCACCCTGAGCTTATCGCGCTCTTGTAGGACCCTTTCTTTTGTGAAGGGACTAGTGCTCACCTCCCTTCCCCCTGTGTCCATGGTGCTGAGCTGTGGGCCCTGCCCTACCTTCTCCTCAGTAAATACTGAGTAGAAGTATCTATTTAGGATGGATGCTTTTACATGGTCCTCCTCCTCCTCACACGCCCCTTATCTCCTTTGATCTTAGCAATACCCCCTCTGGACTTTCTCCTTTCACTAATGCATCTATAGAAAATCTTGTCACCTTCTTTTACTGTTTGTGCTAGTGTTTCCTTGGTTTGGGCCTTTGCCTGCCTTACTGCCTTCCCTGCTTCCCTTAGGGAAGTTTGGTATCCCTCCCTATCTTCATCCTGCTGTGTTCCCTTATATTTCCTGAAGGCCAGCCTTATGGCTCTGACCTCTTCTGCTACTGTTTTTGAAAACCAAAGTGGTTTCCTTCTTCTTTTGCACTTCATTTTCTCTCTAACACAATGGGATGTTGCTTCAAGTATTGCATCCTTAATGCTTGTCCACTTTGCCTGCACCCTCTCACCTGTATTTCTTTTTGCCAGGGCTAGCTTAATTCTGTTGGCCATCTTATCAAAGAGGTATAGGACTAAATTGCTGTTTTCTTGTCACGAACTGAGCCTCCAGGTTCCAGATTACAAATTGTGTGTGGTTGTGCATGCTTCTTATTTCCATCACAGGGCCCCGACCACCTGCAACGTGGCGCCGGCCTACGCCGGGGATCTTGTCAGGCTAGTCCACCGTTTTTTTCCAGCAGGGTACCCAAAGTGTGTGACTGTGAAGGGATTCTAAAGTGCATGCATGATTGCCTGATTGAATCAGTTACAGAACTAATCAGCCAAATTACACCCCTCCCTTGTTCATTCCCCCTGAATAAATCAGATCTAATTCTTTTTGCATTTAACTTGACTGTGGTTCCATTTTGTACAAGAAGCACTGTACTGTTGTTACCCGCTGAGTCTAACCTTATTTTGAAGGGGGTCTCCAGGGTCGAACTGGTGGAATCAGCCCTGGTGGTAAGTACAAAGAGACTGAGGATTTGTATGCTGATTAGGCGTTATTGTAATTGTGTCTGTTCTTCATTGCTTAGGCCACTAGAGGGGAAAGAGGGGGCTTACAGTGTCCCAGAGGGCTGTACCCAGGTCAGCTATGCTACCAAAAATCCTGTCCTCCGGGTGGAGGCACCCATTTTCAGTACCCAGGCCCCTTAGCCTACACCTAGTCAAGCAGACAGGGAGAGTAGCCCTTGGGATAGTGCCACCTAGGGGTTATATGTGTTTTATGTTTTATAAGTTTTCATGTTTTATGTATTAACTGTTTTGTTTGCTGAATACTGGACGCTTGCAAAATGAATAATTTGTTCACATGCTTTTCAGCATAAAAATAAAAACAAACAAATTTCTGACCATGGCTCTTAACATAGTCTGTTATTTCCCAATCAGCATGGGTTCAGAAAGGGCCACAGCACAACCACTGCTCTGGCCTGTTTCACGGACCACGTTCTAAGGAATGCAGACAAAGGCAAGCTCACTGGTGCCATCTTTTGTGATCTATCAAAGGCGTTTAACTTAGCAGATCATGACATCCTTCTTGGTAAACTTTGTTCCAAAAATGGCTTTTCAATGGGAACCATGGCTTGGTTCAAGAACTTCCTGTATGGAAGATCCCAAAGGTTTTGTACTGGTGGATGGGGCTACATCCAGCCCCCTAGGGGTGTATAGTGGGGTCCTGTAAGGGTTCATACTAGTACCCATCCTTTTTCCCCTGTTTGTCAACTACCTACCTGGAGATAGTACATACTGCTGCAAGATTATGTATATGGACAATCTCATTATGTTCAGGAGTTACAAAAGCCCATTAACTTATCCCTCTTCTTCTCCAAGGATTTTGAAACCATCTATATGTGGCTCACATCTAGCAGACTACTTGTTAATGCTAAAAAAAAAAAAAAACAAGACCATGCTCTTTGGGTCCAAGCCAATGCTTGCCAAATGGTCTTCAGGGCAAAATAACTCCCTCTGCCTCCTGGCCCCTGTTGGAGCCTCTCTCAAACAATTCAGTACCTTTAAATACATGGGAATCACCCTCGATCCCTCCATCACCTTCAAGGATCATATTGGGCAAGTTGTCAAACGTACGAACTGGCAGCTGAGTGTCTGCTACCGCCTGAAGCACTTCATGACCCCTGAGGTGCGACTCGCCATCGGTCAAGGACATTCCTACCTCTCCTGAATTACTGCTCTCCAATCATCTCCCAAACCTTGACTTGGTACCTCATATGTCTCAATATATCCTTCAACAGCACTTGTAGGTTTGTCTCTCTATCCCCATTGAACACTCACCACTGCTCCCTCTAGCTGACGCTTGGTTGGCTCTCCACTCAGGCATGCTGGGATTTCCTTATGGGTACCCTTACTGACACGTTCCTCCATGACAGGGTTAACTCTCTAACTAGACTCCTCAGTATTAAGCATGGCACATGAGAACTAGGTCCTCCTCTCAATGTCTTTTTGATTATCCCCGGACTGCTACTGAGATGGGTCAGAGAGCCTTCTCCATTGCTTCCCCAGGCTCTGGGATGGCCTACCAGCCATGATCCACTCACTAGCCACTCCCCACCTATTCAAATTGCACTTTAAAGTACCCTTCTGTCTGCCTTGGCTTGCAAGTGCACTTTCTGACTTAAGGAATGGGCTGGATTGCATTCTGCAGGCCTTCTTACCCTACCTGAGTGAGGGTGCCAATCCACTTGCCATACAGCAGGTTTTTATTTCTCCTTTGTATGGACGGACTGTGTTTCTCACCTCCTCTTACATGCTGTTTCTATTGCACTGACTCATTTAATGGATCTGTTTGACTGTAAGTACTGCCTCCTGTTCTGTAAGTGCTGTTACTTCTGTATTGTATGCTGAATCTGATGTATTGCATTCCATGTACTGTATCCTGTATTCCATGTATTGTATTCCATGTACTGTATGCTGTATCTCATGTAGTGTATTCCATGTACTGTATGCTGAATCTCATATATTGTATTCCATGTGCTGTATTTCATGTATTGTATAACCCCCAGGGGGCGCTACCCTTAGGGCTACTACCCCAGCCTGCCTCCACTGAGACAGGGTGAGGGGCCCAGATCCGTTGACGGGTGCCTCCACCCAGAGGTTGAGGTTAATACTGTCGAGATTGCCTCGGTCACAGTCCTCTGGGTTACTGTAACCCCCCTTTCATCCTGCTAGTGGCTCACACGGTGTACCAACAATACTTTTCCCCAGTACACTTACCCCCTGGCTAGTATCTCTCAACTCACTCTGGGGACCCCCTGTAAAGTAAGGTACAGTTATATCACAGTCCCTATGCAGCAGTTCACCAGTAATGCACACAGTAGCCAGGGTGTAGTTGCAGAACAAACAATCTGATTTATTCAAGGGAGACAAATAACATGGGAAGGGGGAAATCAAGATGATTGGCTTACCACTATACCTATCTACCTAGGGCTCTGTGCACAAGCCTAAACCTAAGATTTGCTGTCCTTGGGTACCCAAGCCCTAACGGCTAGTCCATTGTGGCAGCTGGTTGGGGCCCTGATACAGATAACCTTTACAATCCTGAGCACGTCAGAATGGGAAGAAAGTTCAGTTAGGCAGTCAGCAGTATAACGAAACAACTTGAGACCACTGTTTGCAAACCTGGTAGAGAGCTACCCTGATTCAGTACTCACGGCTCCATCAAATACCGTTTCTGTCACCACCAGCAGGGCTGAGCCTGAATTTCACCAGCCTTCTCACACACTTATATGGCAAACAACAGAGGGGTACCATACCATGCAGCTGTTTTCAGGCTCCACAAGAACTTGCAGCAGACTCGGGCAGCCAACGGCAGCTTCAACATCACGTGTGGACCGAGCACGATTCAGCAGATTCTCCAGTCCTCTCAGGTTGAGCCTGGTAGGTAGCTGGGCTGGCACCAGCCTCCTCCGACCGCACGCTGGTGGATTTAGTCTGAATACTCGAAAGGGCAGAAATGGCTGCCTCAGGCCTTCACACGCTTCCTGCTCGAACACTCACACAGTGCAGGAGCCTAGAGCACCCTTCTCCTTCCTAGCCACAACGCATCTGCTCCCAGCAGCATGGGGCACCCCTTCCAGTTCGGGCGCTACCCGACTCGATTGGCTGGTGTCACCTGCCAGTCATTCACTCCTGCTTTCAGTGGTGCAAAAAAAGCGCCATAGCCCATAATACCTTTCTCAAAGGGCAAGCAGTTCCCCATTGGTCAGCCGGCTCAAAGGCATCCCGAGGTACTGATTGGTCCATTTCTGCAGTTCTGGACCAAAATGGAGGAGATAAGCAGAACAAAGGCAGCAGGTTAGAGCAACTTACATTATCCTCACTGTTCAAAGGATCACTGGCAAGGAATTACCCCTTTCAACAGGGCTCCCTCCGCACCAGTAGCAATGGCAGACTGGAGCGCTTACTCAGCAGCCCAGGCGGGACTCGGGCATACAACCACCCTCCCCCCCAGTTTAACTAATTATGACTGCAACAGGCAGCCCTTATAGTGACAGTATACGGAGGCCTTAAAAGCGCTCACTGGCTACCCATTTGAAACGGCTTAAACGCCGAACACCAGCCAAGCAGGGAGCATTTAAACGAGCTCCAGGGAAGCTTTTAAGAACCCCCATTTGTAGGGGGGTTACAATTGTATTCCACGTACTATATACTGTATCTCATTTATTGTATTCCATGCACTGTATGCTGTATCTTATGTATTGTATTCCATGTACTGTATGCTGAATCTCATGAACTGTATTCCATGTACTGTATCCTGTATCTCATGTATTGTATTCCATGTATTGTATGCTGTAACTCATGCATTGTATTCCATGTACTGTATGCTGAATCTCAAGTATTGTATTCCTTGTAGAGTACTGTATGCTCTATCTCTTGTATTGTATTCCATGTAATGTATGCTGAATCTCATGTATTGTATTTCATGTACTGTATCCTGTATCTAATGTATTGTATTTCATGTACTGTAAGCTGTATTTCATGTATTGTATTCCATGTAATGTATGCTGAATCTCATGTATTGATTTCCCATGTACTGTAAGCCGAATGTCTAGTACTGTATTCCATGTACTGTATGCAGTATCTCATGTATTGTATTCTACGTACTGTATGCTGCATCTCATGTATTGTTTTCCACGTACTGTATACTGTATCTCATGTACTGTATTCCATGTACTGTATGCTGTGTCTCATGTATTGTATTCCACGTACTGTATCCTAAATCTTGTGTATTGTATTCCATGTACTGTATGCCGGATCTCATGTATTGTATTCCCTGTACTGTATAAGGATCTCATGTATTCTATTCTATGTACTGTGTGCTGTATATCATGTATTGTATTCCATTTACTGCATGCCGGATTTCATGTATCGTATTCCATGTACTGTGTCCTGTGCATCATGTATTGTATTCCATGTACTGTATGCTGGATCTCATGAATTGTATTCCATGTACTGTGTCCTGTATATCACGTATTGTATTCCATGTACTGTATGCTGGATCTCATGTATTCCATGTACTGCATACTGTATCTCATGTATTGTATTCCATGTACTGTATGCTGAATCTCAAGAATTGTATTCCATGTACTGTATACTGTATCTCATCTATTGCATTCCATGTACTGTATGCTGGATCTCATGTATTGCACTCCATGTACTGTGTGCCGGATCTCATGTATTGTATTCCATGTACTGTGTCCTACATATCATGTATTGTATTCCATGTACTGTATGCTGCATCTCATGTACTGTATTCCATGTTCTGTATACTGTATCTCGTGTTTTGTATTCCATGTACTGTATGCTGAATCTCAAGTATTACATTCCGTGTACTGTATGCTGGATTTCATGTATTGTATTCCATGTACTGTATGCTGAATCTCATGTATTGTATTCCATGTGCTGTGTCCTGTATATCATGTATTGTATTCCATGTACTGTATGCTGAATCTCAAGTATTGTATTCCATGTACTGTATGCTGAATCTCAGGTATTGTATTCCACGTAGTGTATACTGTATCTCATGTATTGCATTCCATGAAGTGTATGCTGCATCTCATGTATTGTATTCTATGTACTGTATGCTGAATCTCATGTACTGTATTCCATCTGCTGTATCCTGAATATCATGTATTGTATTCCATGTACTGTATGCTGAATATCATGAATAGTATTTCATGTACTGTATGCTGCATCTCATGTATTGTATTCTATCTAGTGTATCCTGCATCTTATATACTGTATTCCATGTAGTGTATGCAGCATCTCATGTATTGAATTCCATGTACTGTCTGATGTATCTCATGAATTGTATTTCATGTACTGTGTGCTGAATCTCATGTAATGTATTCCATCTACTGTATCCTGAATATCATGTATTGTATTTCATGTACTGTATGCTGCATCTAATGTATTGTATTCCATCTACTGTATCCTGCATCTCATTTATTGTATTCCA
Source organism: Neoceratodus forsteri (assembly GCA_016271365.2). Lineage (NCBI taxonomy): Eukaryota > Metazoa > Chordata > Ceratodontiformes > Ceratodontidae > Neoceratodus > Neoceratodus forsteri. The sequence continues at coordinate 83,512,465 of CM028136.1, forward strand.
TGTACTGTATGCTGAATCTCATGTATTGTATTCCATGAACTGTATGCTGGATCTCAAGTGTTGTATTCCATATTCTGTATGCTGTATCTCAAGTATTGTATTCAATGTACTGTATAATGTATCTCATGTATTGTATTCCTTGTACTGTATGCTGAATCTCATGTATTGTATTCCATGTCCTGTATACTGTATCTCATGAATTGCATTCCATGTACTGTATGCGGAATCTCAGGTATTGTATTCCATGTACTGTATGCTGTATCTCATGTATTGTATTCCATGCAGTGTATGCTGAATCTCATGTATTGTATTCCATGTACTGTATGCTGTATTCCATGCACTGTATGCTGTATCTCATGTATTGTATTACATGTACTGTATGCTGAATCTCAAGTATTGTATTCCATGTACTGTATGCTGAATCTCAGGTATTGTATTCCACGTACTGTATACTGTATCTCATGTATTGCATTCCATGTAGTGTATGCTGCATCTCATGTATTGTATTCCATCTACTGTATCCTGAATATCATGTATTGTATTCCATGTAGTGTATGCTGAATCTCATGTATTGTATTTCACATACTTTATGCTGCATCTCATGTATTTTATTTACTGTACTGTGCGCTGTGTCTCGTGGTATTGTTCCTTATTACTGTATATTATATCTGTACATTCCATATACTGTATACTGTATCTCATGAATTGCATTCCATGTACTGTGTGCTGAATTTCAAGTATTGTATTCCATGTACTGTATGCTGTATCTTATGTATTGTATTCCTTGCCGTGTATGCTGAATCTCAGGTATTGTATTCCATGTACTGTATGCTGTATTCCTTGCACTGTATGCTGTATCTCATGTATTGTATTCCATGTACTGTATGCTGAATTTCATGTATTGTATTCCATGTACTGTATGCTGTATCTCATGAATTGTATTCCATGTAGTGTATGCTGAATCTCATTTATTTTATTCCACATACTTTATACTCTATCTCATGTAATGTATTCCACGTACTGTATGCTGTATCTCATGTATTGTATTCCAAGTACTGTATGCTGAATCTCATGTATTGCATTCCATGTACTGTATGCTGAATCTCATGTATTGTATTCCATGTACTGTAAGCTGAGGGTCTATTCTTTCTCATGCTGTTACCAAGTGCATTTCATGTATTGTATTCTACGACTATACAAGCAAATTGTGTATTGTGTTCCATGTACTGTATGCCGGACCTCAAGTATAGTATTCTAATATGTGCTGTATGCTGGATTTTATGTATTGTATTCCAGGTACTGTACGAGGATCTCATGTATTGTATTCTATGTACTGTGTGCTGCATATCATGTATTGTATTCCATTTACTGCATGCCGAATCTCATGTATTGCATTCCATGTACAGAGTCCCGTGTATCATGCATTGTATTCCATGTACTGTATGCTGGATCTCATGTATTGTATTCCATGTACTGTATACTGTATCTCATGTATTGTATCCCATGTACTGTATGCTGAATCACAAGTATTGTATTCTATGTACTGTATACCGTATCTCATGTATTGTCTTCCATGTACTTTATGCTGAATCTCATTCATTGCATTCCATGTACTGTATGCTGGATCTCATGTATTGTATTCCATGTACTGTATGCCGGGTCTCATGTATTGTATTCCATGTACTGTGTCCTGTATATCATATACTGTATTCCATGTACTGTATGCCGGATCTCATGTATTGTATTCCATCTACTGTGTCCTGTATATCATGTATTCTATTCCAAGTACTATATGCTGCATCTCATGTACTGTATTCCATGTACTGTGTCCTGTATCTCATGTATTGTATTCCATGTACTGTATGCTGTATCTCATGTATTGTATTCTGTGTACTTTATACTGTGTCTCATGTATTGTATTCCACGTACTGTATGCTGAATCTCGTGTATTATATTCCATGTACTGTTCTCTGGATCATGTATTGTATTCTGTGTACTGTATGCTGGATCTCAAGTATTCTATTCATGTACTATACCTTATCTATGCCACTGTTCATGTACTGTACTGATGAATCTCAGGTATTGCATTCCATGAACTGTATGCTGGATCTTATGCATTATATTCCATATACTAAATGCTGAATCTCATGTATTGTATTCCATGTACTGTGTCCTGTATATCATGTTTTGTATTGTATGTACTGCATGCTGGATCTTATGTATTGTATTCCTTGTACTGTATGCTGTATCTCATGTATTGCATTCCATGTACTGTATACTGTATCTCTCGAATTGCATTCCATGTACTGTATGCTGAATGTCAAGTATTGTATTCCACGTACTGTATGCTGTATCTCTTGTATTGTATTCCATACAGTGTATGCTGAATCTCATGTACTGTATTCCAAGTACTGTATACTGTATTCCATGCACTGTATGTTGTATCTCATGCATTGTAGTCCATGTAGTGTATGCTGAATTTCATGAATTGTATTGCATGTACAGAATGCTGTATCTCATGTATTGTATTCCATCTAGTGTATGCTGAATCTCATGTATTGTATTCCACATACCTTAAGCTGCATCTCATGTATTGTATTCCATGTACTGTATGCTGAATCTCATGTATTGTATTCCATGTACTGTGTTCTGTATCTCATGTATTGTATTCCAAGTACTGTATGCTGAATCTCATGTATTGTATTCCATGTAGTGTATGCTGAATCTCATGTATTCTATTCCATATACTGTATACTGTGTCTCATGAATTGTATTCTTCGTACTGTATGCTGAATCTCACGTATTGTATTCCATGTACTTTATGCTGAATCTCATGTATTGTATTCCATGTACTGTATGCTGCATCTCAGGTATTTGTATTCCATGTAGTGTATACTGTATCTAATGTATTGTATTCCAGGTACTGTATGCAGAATCTCATGTATTGTATTCCATGTACTGTATGCTGCTTCTCATGTATTGTATTCCATGTACTGTATACTGTATCTCATGTTTTGTATTCCATGTACTTTATGTTGAATCTCATGTATTGCATTCCATGTACTGTATACTGTGTCTTATGAATTGTATTCTTCGTACTGTATACTGAATCTCATGTATTGTATTCCGTGTACTTTATGCTGAATCTCATGTATTGTATTCCATACATTGTATGCTGAATCTCATGTATTGTATTCCATGTACTGTGTTCTCTATATCATGTTTTGCATTGTATGTACTGCATGCTGGATCTCATGTATTGTATTCCTTGTACTGTATGCTGTATCTCATGTATTGCATTCCATGTACTGTATACTGTATCTCTCGAATTGCATTCCATGTACTGTATGCTGAATGTCAAGTATTGTATTCCACGTACTGTATGCTGTATCTCTTGTATTGTATTCCATACAGTGTATGCTGAATCTCATGCATTGTATTCCAAGTACTGCATACTGTATTCCATGCACTGTATGTTGTATCTCATGTATTGTATTCCATGAACTGTATGCTGAATTTCATGTATTGTATTCCATATACTAAATGCTGTATCTCATGTATTGTATTCCATGTAGTGTATGCTGAATCTCATGTATTCTATTCCATATACTGTATACTGTGTCTCATGAATTGTATTCCTCGTACTGTATGCTGAATCTCATATATTGTATTCCATGTACTTTATGCTGAATCTCATGTATTGTATTCCATGTACTGTATGCTGCATCTCAGGTTTTGTATTCCATGTAGTGTATACTGTATCTAATGTATTGTATTCCAGGTACTGTATGCAGAATCTCATGTATTGTATTCCATGTACTGTATGCTGCTTCTCATGTATTGTATTCCATGTACTGTATACTGTATCTCATGTTTTGTATTCCATGTACTTTATGTTGAATCTCATGTATTGCATTCCATGTACTGTATACTGTGTCTTATGAATTGTATTCTTCGTACTGTATACTGAATCTCATGTATTGTATTCCGTGTACTTTATGCTGAATCTCATGTATTGTATTCCATACACTGTATGCTGAATCTCATGTATTGTATTCCATGTACTGTGTTCTCTATATCATGTTTTGCATTGTATGTACTGCATGCTGGATCTCATGTATTGTATTCCTTGTACTGTATGCTGTATCTCATGTATTGCATTCCATGTACTCTATACTGTATCTCTTGAATTGCATTCCATGTACTGTATGCTGAATGTCAAGTATTGTATTCCACGTACTGTATGCTGTATCTCTTGTATTGTATTCCATACAGTGTGCTGAATCTCATGTATTGTATTCCAAGTACTGCATACTGTATTCCATGCACTGTATGTTGTATCTCATGTATTGTATTCCATGAACTGTATGCTGAATTTCATGTATTGTATTCCATATACTAAATGCTGTATCTCATGTATTGTATTCCATGTAGTGTATGCTGTATCTCATGTATTGTATTCCACATACTTTAAGCTGCATCTCATGTATTGTATTCCATGTACTGTATGCTGAATCTCATGTATTGTATTCCATATACTGTATGCTGTATCTCATGTATTGTAGTACAAGTATTGTATGCTGAAACTCATGTATTGTATTCCATGTACTGTATGCTGAATCTCATGTATTCTATTCCATGTACTGTATACTGTGTCTCATGAATTGTATTCTTCGTACTGTATGCTGAATCTCATGTATTATATTCCATGTACTTTATGCTGAATCTCATGTATTGTATTCCATTTACTGTATGCTGCATCTCATGTATTGTATTCCATGTACTGTATACTGTATCTCATGTATTGTCGTCCATTTACTGTATGCTGAATCTCATGTATTGTATTCCATGAACTGTGTGCTGCTTCTCATGTATTGTATTCCATGTACTGTATACTGTATCTCATGTTTTGTATTCCATGTACTGTATGCTGAATCTCATGTATTGCATTCCATGTAGTTTATGCTGAATATCATGAATTGTTTTCCATGTACTGTAAGCTGAATGTCTAGTATTGTATTCCTAGTACTGTATGCAGCATCTCATGTATTGTATTCTAAGTACTGTATGCTGCATCTTACGTATTGTATTCCATGTACTGTATACTGTATCTCATGTACTGTATTCCATGTACTGTATGCTGTGTCTCATGTATTGTATTCAATGTACTGTATGCTAAATCTTGTATATTGTGTTCCATGTACAGTATGCCGGATCTCAAGTATTGTATTCTATGTGCTGTATGCTGGATCTTATGTATTGTATTCCATGTACTATATGAGGAACTCATGTATTGTATTCTATGTACTGTGTGCTGTATATCATGTATTGTATTCTATTTACTGCATGCCGGATCTCATGTATTGTATTCCATGTACAGTGTCCTGTGTATCATGTATTGTATTCCATGAACAGTATGCTGGATCTCATGTATTGTATTCCATGTACTGTATACAGTATCTCATGTATTGTATTCCATGTACTCTTTGCTGAATCTCAAGTATTGTATTACATGTACTATATTGTATCTCATGTATTCTATTCCATGTACTGTATTCTGAATCTCATGTATTGCATTCCATGTAATATGTGCTGGATCTCATGTATTGCATTCCATCTACTGTATGCCGGATCACATGTATTGTATTCCATGTACTGTGTCCTGTATATCATGTACTGTATTCCGTGTACTGTATGCCGTATATCATGTATTGCATTCCATGTACTGTGTCCTGTATATCATTCAATGTATTCCATGTACTGAATGCTGCCTCTCATGTACTGCATTCTATGTTCTGTATACTGTATCTCATGTTTTGTATTCCATATACTGAATGCTGTATGTCATGTACTGTATTCCATGTACTGATTCCTGTATCTCATATATTGTATTCCATGTACTGTATGCTGTATCTCATGTATTGTATTTCATGTACTTTATGCTGTGTCTCATGTTTTGTATTCCACGTGCTAGTATGTTGAATCTACGTGTATTGTATTCCGTGTACTGTATGCCGGATCTCATGTATTGTATTTTACATACTGTATGCTGGATCTCAAGTATTGTATTCCTTGTACTGTATACTGTATCTCATGTACTGTAGTCCATGTACTGTATGCTGAATCTCATGTATTGCATTCCATGAACTGTATGCTGGATCTCATGCATTGTATTCCATATACTGTATGCTGAATCTCATGTATTGTATTCCATGTACTGTGTCCTGTATATCATGTTTTGTATTGTATGTACTGTATCTGGATCTTATATTGTATTCATGTACTGTATGCGGATCTCATGTATTGTATTCCATGTACTGTGTAATGTATATGGTGTTTTGTATTCATGTACTGTGATGCTGAAACTAATGTTTTTGTATTCATGTATGATCTTTATCTCATATATTTGTATTCCTTGTACCGTATGTCATCCACGATTGTATTCCCCATACTGTATACTGTATCTCCTGTATTGTAGTCCATGTAAAGTATGCTGTGTCTCATGTATTGTATTCCACTTATTGCATGCTGAATTTCGTGTATTGTATTCCATGTACTGTATGCCAGATCTCATGTATTGCTCCATGTACTGTGTCCTGCATATCATGTAGTGTATTCCATGTACTGTATGCCGGATCTCATGTACTGTATTCCATGTACTGTGTCCTGTATATCATGTATTGTATTCCATGTACTGTATGCTGCATCTCATGTATTCTATTCCATGTACTGTGTACTGTATCTCATGTCCTGTATTCCATGTACTGTATGCTGAATCTCATGTATTGTATTCCATGTACTGTAAGCTGAGTGTCTAGTATTGTATTCCATGTACAGTATGCAGTATCTCATGTATTGTATTCTACGTACTGTATGCTGCATCTCACATATTGTATTCCACGTGCTGTATACTGTATCTCATGTACTGTATTCCATGTACTGTATGCTGTGTCTCATGTATTGTATTCCATGTATTTTATGCTGGATCTCATGTATTGTATTCCATGTACTGCATACTGTATCTCATGCATTGTATTCCATGTACTGTATGCTGAATCTCATTTTTTGCATTCCATGTACTGTATGCTGGATCTCATGTATTGCATTCCATGTACTGTATGCCGGGTCTCATGTATTGTATTCCATGTACTGTGTCCGGTATATCATATACTGTATTCCATGTACTGTATGCTGGATCTCAAGAATTGTATTCCATGTACTGTATGCTGCATCTCATGTATTGTATTCCATGTACTGTATACAGTATCTCATGTATTGTATTCCATGTACTGTATGCTGAATCACAAGTATTGTATTACAAGTACTGTATATTGTATCTCATGTATTCTATTCCATGTTCTGTATGCGCGAATCACATGTATTTGCATTCCATGTACTGTGTGCTGATCTCATGTAATATTCCATTCACTGTATGTCGGATCACATGTATTGTATTCCCATAGAGACTGTGTCCTGTATTCATGTCCATTCCGTGTACTGTATGCCATATATCATGTATTTCATTCCATGTACTGTGTCCTGCATATCATACAATGTATTCCATGTACTGAATGCTGCATCTCATATACTACATTCTATATTCATATACTGTATCTTTCATGTTTTGTATTAGATAACCTGTGCTGCTTATGTCTATACTGTATTCAATATACTGATTCCTGTATCTCATATATTGTATTCATGTACTATGCTGTATCTCATGTATTGTATTCAAGTACTTTATGCTGTGTGTCATGTATTTGTATTCACGTACTGTATGCTGAATCGTGTATTGTATTCCGTGTACTGTATGCGGATCTCATGTATTGTATTTACATACTGTATGCTGGATCTCAAGCATTGTTTCCTTTGTACTGTCTTTGTGTCTCTCATGTGCTGTAGTCCATGTACTGTATGCTGAATCATGTATTGCATTCCATGAACTATGTTGGATCTCATGTGTTGTATTCCATACACTGTACTGAATCTCATGTATTGTATTCCATGTACTGTGTCCTGTATATCATGTTTTGTATTCTATGTACTGTATGTGGATCTTATGTTTTATTCCATGTATATGCGGATCTCATGTATTGTATTCCATGTACTGTGTCCTGTATATCATGTTTTGTATTCCATGTACTGTATGCTGAAACTAATGTACTGTATTCCATGTACTGTATCCTTTATCTCATATATTGTATTCCATGTACTGTATGCTGCATCTTACGTATTGTATTCCATACTGTATACTATATCTCATGTATTGTAGTCCATGTAAAGTATGCTGTGTCTCATGTATTGTATTCCTGCTGCATGCTGATTTAGGTATGTTATTATTCCATGTACTGTATGCCAGATCTCATGTATTGTATTCCATGTACTGTGTACTGCATATCATGTAGTGTATTCCATGTACTGTATGCCGGGTCTCATGTACTGTATTCCATGTACTGTGTCCTGTATATCATGTATTGGATTCCATGTACTGTATGCTGCATCTCATGTATTCTATTCCATGTACAGTGAACTGTGTATCTCATGTCCTGTATTCCATGTACTGTATGCTGAATCTCATGTATTGCATTCCATGTACTGTATGCTGAATCTCATGTATTGTATTCTATGTACTGTAAGCTGAGTGTCTAGTATTGTTTTCCATGTACAGTATGCAGTATCTCATGTATTGTATTCTACGTACTGTATGCTGCATCTCACGTATTGTATTCCACGTACTGTATACTGTATCTCATGTACTGTATTCCATGTACTGTATGCAGTGTCTCATGTATTGTATTCCACGTACTGTATACTAAATCTTGTGTATTGTGTTCCATGCAGTGTGTGCCGGATCTCAAGTATTGTATTCTATGTGCTGTATGCTGGATCTTATGTATTGTATTCCATGTACTGTACGAGGATCTCATGTATTGTATTCTATGTACTGTGTGCAATATATCATGTATTGTATTCCATTTACTGCATTCCGAATCTCATGTATTGTATTCCATGTACAGTGTCCTTCCTTCATATGTTGTATTCCCATGTACCGTATGCTGAATCTCATTTATTGCATTCCATGTACTGTATGCTGGATCTCATGTATTGTATTCCATGTACTGTATGCCGGCTCTCATGTATTGTATTCCATGTACTGTGTCCTGTATATCATATACTGTATTCCATGTACTGTATGCTGGATCTCATGAATTGTTTTCCATGTACTGTGTCCAGTGTATCAAGTATTGTATTCCATGTACTGTATACTGCATCTCATGTACTGCATTCCATGTTCTGTATACTGTCTCACGTTTTGTATTCCATGTCCTGTTTACTGTATCTCATGTACTGTATTCCATGTACTGTATCCTGTATCTCATGTCTTGTATTCCATGTACTGTATGCTGTATCTCATGTATTGTATTCCATGTACTTTATGCTGTGTCTCATGTATTGCAGTCCACGCACTGTATGCTGAATCTCGTGTATTGCATTCCATGTGCTGTTTGTCGGATGTCATGTATTGTATTCTATGTACTGTATGCTGGATCTCAAGTATTGTATTCCATGTACTGTATACTGTATCTCATGTACTGTATTCCATGTACTGTATGCTGAATCTCATGTATTGCATTCATGAACTGTGTGGATCTCCTTTGTGTATTTCATATACTGTTTACTGAATTCATGTATTGTATTCCATTTACTGTGTCCTGTATATCATGTTTTGTTTTGTATGTACTTCATGCTGGATCTTATGTATTGTATTCCATGTACTGTATGCCGGATGTCATGTATTGTATTCCTTGTACTGAGTCCTGTATATCATGTTTTGTATTCTGTGTAATGTATGCTGAATCTGATGTAGTGTATTCCATGTACTGTATCCTATATCTCTTGTATTGTTTTCCATGTACTGAATGCTGCATCTTACGTCTTGTATTCCCCGTACTGTATACCGTATATCATTTATTGTATTCCACATACTGTATACTGTATCTCATGTATTGTATTCCATGTACTGTATGCTGTGTCTCATGTATTGTATTCCACTTACTGTATGCTGAATTTCGTGTATTGTATTCCATGTACTGTATGCCAGATCTCATGTATTGTATTCCATGTACTGTGTCCTGTATATCATGTAGTGTATTCTATGTACTGTATGCCGGATCTCATGTACTGTATTCCATGTACTGTGTCCTGCATATCATGTATTGTATTCCATGTACTGTATGCTGCATCTCATGTATTCTATTCCATGTACTGTGTACTGTATCTCATGTCCTGTATTCCATGTACTGTATGCTGAATCTCATGTATTGTATTCCATGTACTGGATGCTGAATCTCATGTATTCTATTCAATGTACTGTATACTGCGTCTCATGAATTATATTCTTCGTACTGTATGCTGTATCTCATGTATTATAGTGCCTGTACTTTATGCTGAATCTCATTTATTGTATTCCATATACTGTCTGCTGAATCTCATGTATTGTATTCCATGTACTGTGTCCTGTATATCATGTTTTCCATTGTATCTACAACATGCTGGATCTTATGTATTGTATTCCATGCACTGTATGCTGTATCTCATGTATTGCATTCCATGTACTGTATACTGTATCTCTTGAATTACATTCCATGTACTGTTTGCTGAATGTCAAGTATTGTATTCCACGTACTGTATGCTGTATCTCTTGTATTGTATTCCATACAGTGTATACTGAATCTCATGTATTGTATTCCAAGTACTGCATACTGTATTCCATGCACTGTATGTTGTATCTCATGTATTGTATTCCATGAACTGTATGCTGAATTTCATGTATTGTATTCCATATACTGAATGCTGTATCTCATGTATTGTATTCCATGTAGTGTATGCTGAATCTCATGTATTGTATTCCACATACTTTAAGCTGCATCTCATGTATTGTATTCCATGTACTGTATGCTGAATCTCATGTATTGTATTCCATATACTGAATGCTGTATCTCATGTATTGTAGTACAAGTATTGTATGCTGAAACTCATGTATTGTATTCCATGTACTGTATGCTGAATCACATGTATTCTATTCCATGTACTGTATACTGTGTCTCATGAATCGAATTCTTTGTACTGTATGCTGAATCTCATGTATTATATTCCATGTACTTTATGCTGAATCTCATGTATTGTATTCCATGTACTGTATGCTGCATCTCATGTATTGTATTCCATGTACTGTATACTGTATCTCATGTATTGTAGTCCATTTACTATATGCTGAATCTCATGTATTGTATTCCATGAACTGTGTGCTGCTTCTCATGTATTGTATTCCATGTACTGTATACTGTATCTCATGTTTTGTATTCCATGTACTGTATGCTGAATCTCATGTATTGCATTCCATGTAGTTTATGCTGAATATCATGAATTGTTTTCCATGTACTGTAAGCTGAATGTCTAGTATTGTATTCCTTGTACTGTATGCAGTATCTCATGTATTGTATTCTAAGTACTGTATGCTGCATCTTACGTATTGTATTCCATGTACTGTATACTGTATCTCATGTACTGTATTCCATGTACTGTATGCTGTGTCTCATGTATTGTATTCAATGTACTGTATGCTAAATCTTGTATATTGTGTTCCATGTACAGTGTGCCGGATCTCAAGTATTGTATTCTGTGTGCTGTATGCTGGATCTTATGTATTGTATTCTTATGTTCTATATGAGGAACTCATGTATTGTATTCTATGTACTGTGTGCTGTATATCATGTATTGTATTCTATTTACTGCATGCGGATCTCTGTATTGTATTCCATGTACAGTGTCCTGTGTATCATGTATTGTATTCCATGAACAGTACTGGATCTCATGATTGTATTCCATGTACTGTATACAGTATCTCATGTATTGTATTCCATGTACTCTTTGCTGAATCTCAAGTATTGTATTATATGTACTGTATATTCTTATCTCATGTATTCTATTCCATGTACTATGTTGGTCTATGTATTGCATTCCATGTAATATTTGTGATCTCATGTATTGCATTCCATCTATGTCTTTTGATCCATGTGTTATTCCATGTATTGTGTCCTGTATATCATGTACTGTGTTCCGTGTACTGTGTGCATATATCATGTATTGCATTCCATGTATGTGTCCTGTATATCATTCAATGTATTCCGTGTTCAATGCTCTCATGTGCTGTATTCTGTTCGCCTGTATCTCTGTTTTTTATTCCATATACTGAATGCTGTATCATGTACTTTATCCATGTACTGATTCTGTATCTCTTGTTATTCATGTACTGTGTTGTATCTCTGTGTTGTATTCATGTACTTTATGCTGTGTCTCATGTGTTGTATTCCACGTGCTGTATGCTGAATCTGGCGTGTTGTTTTCCGTTATTGTATGCGGATCTCATGTATTGTATTTACATACTGTATGCTGGATCTCAAGTATTGTATCTTGAACTGTATACTGTATCTCATGTACTGTAGTCCATGTACTGTATTGAATCTCATGTATTGGATTCATGAACAGTATGCTGATCTCATGCATTGTATTCCATATACCTGTTTGAATCTCATGTTGTATTCATGTACTGTGTCCTGTGTCATGTTTTGTTTCTATGCTGTATGCTGGATCTTATGTGTTGTATTCCGTGATGTATGCGGATCTCATGTGTTGTATTCCATGTACTGTGTGTATATATGTTTTGTATTCCATGTACTGTATGCTGAAACAATGTATTTCATGTAATTGTATCCTTTATCTCATATATTGTATTCTATGTACTGTGCTGCATCTAAAGTGTTATATTCTATACTTATACTGTATCTCATGTATTGTAGTCCATAAAGTATGCTGTCTCTGTATTGTTCCACTTATTGGATCTGAATTTTGCATTGTATTCCATGTACTGTATGCCAGATCTCATGTATTGTGCCCATGTACTGTGTCCTGCATCATGTGGTATTCCATGTACTGTATGCGGACTTATGTGCTGTATTCCATGTACTGTGTCCTGTATCATGTGTTGTATTCATGTACTGTATGCCATCTCATATTCTATTCCATGTGCTGTGTACTGTCATGTCCTGTATTCCATGCTGTATGCTGAATCTCATGTATTGTATTCCATGTGCTGTAGCTGAGTGTCTATTGTATTCCATGTGCAGTATGCAGTTCTCATGTATTGTATTCTACGTACTGCTCACGCTTTCCATCTCACATATTGTATTCCACACGTGTATATGTATCTCATGTACTGTATTCACTATATATGTCTCATGTATTGTATTCCGTGCTGTATGCTAAATCTTGTGTATTGTGTCCATGTGTATGCAGATCCTTATTGTATTCTGTGTGCTGTGTGGATCTTATGTTTTGTATTCCATGTACTGTCTGGTGATCTCATGTGTATTCTGTGTACTGTGTGCAGTATATCATGTAATGTTTTCCTTTTCCTGCATTCCGAATCTAACGTATTGTATTCCATGTACACTGTCCTGTGTATCATGTATTGTATTCCATGTATTGCATGCTGGATCTCATGTATTGTATTCCATGTACTGCATACTGAATCTCATGCATTGTATTCCATGTACTGTATGCTGAATCTCATTTATTGCATTCCATGTACTGTATGCTGAATCACAAGTATTGTATTATAAGTACTGTATATTCTATCATGTATTGACCATGTTGTGTATCAATCACATGTTTGTATTCCATGTGCTGTGTGCTGGATCTCATGTATTGCATTCCATCCTGTATGGATCGTATGTATTGTATTCATATACTGTGTCCTATAGCATGTGTGTATTCGTGTCCTGTATGCCTTATCATGTATTTCATTCCATGTACTGTGTCCTATATCATTCAATGTATTTACTGAATGCTGCCTCTCTTTGTACATTCTATGTTCTGTATACTTATCTCGTTTTGTATTGTTCCATGTACTGAATGCTGTATCTCATGTATTTGTATTCCATGTAGTGTATGCTGAATCTCATGTATTGTATTCCACATACTTTAAGCTGCTTCTCATGTATTGTATTCTGTGTACTGTATGCTGAATCTCATGTAATGTATTTCATGTACTGTATGCTGTATCTCATGTATTGTATTCCAAGTACTGTATGCTGAATCTCATGTATTGTATTCCATGTAATGTATGCTGAATCTCATGTATTCTATTCCATGTACTATACACTGTGTCTCATGAATTGCATTCTTCGTACTGAATGCGGAATCTCATGTATTTTATTCCATGTACTTTATATTGAATCTCATGTATTGTATTCCATATACTGTATGCTGAATCTCATGTATTGTATTCCATGTAGTATGTCCTGTATATCATGTTTTGTATTGTATGTACTGCATACTGGATCTTATGTATTGTATTCTTTGTACTGTCTGCTGTATCTCATGTATTGCATTCCATGTACTGTATACTGAATCTCTTGAATTGCATTCCATGTACTGTATGCTGAATGTCAAGTATTGTATTCCACGTACAGTATGCTGTATCTCTTGTATTGTATTCCATACAGTGTGCTGAATCTCATGTATTGTATTCAAATGCGGTATACTGTATTCATGCACTGTGTTGTATCTCATGTATTGTATTCCATGTACTGTATGCTGTATCTCATGTATTATTTCATGTACTTTATGCTGCGTCTCATGAATTGTATTCTACGTACTGTATGCTGAATCTCATGTATTGTATTCCATGTACTGTATGCGGATCTCATGTATTGTATTCCATGTACTGTATGCTGGATCTCAAGTATTGTATTCCATGTACTGTATACTGTATCTCATGTACTGTATTCCATGTACTGTATGCTGAATCTCATGTATTGTCTTCCATGAACTGTATGCTGGATCTCATGCATTGTATTAAATATACTGTATGCTGAATCTCATGTATTGTATTCCATGTACTGTGTCCTGTATATCATGTTTTGTATTCTATGTACTGCATGCTGGATCTTATGTATTGTATTCCATGTACTGTATGCTGGATCTCATGTATTGTATTCCATGTACTGTATGCTGAATCTCATGTATTGTTTTCCATGTACTGTATTCTGCTTCTCATGTATTGTATTCCATGTACTGTATACTGTATCTCATGTTTTGTATTCCATGTACTGTATGCTGAATCTCATGTATTGCATTCCATGTACTGTATCCTGAATCTCATGTATTGTTTTCCATGTACTGTAACCTGAATGTCTAGTATTGTATTCCTTGTACTGTATGCAGTATCTCATGTATTGTATTCTACGCACTGTGTGCTGCATCTTACGTATTGTATTCCATGTACTGTATACTGTATCTCATGTATTGTATTCCATGTACTGTATGCTGTGTCTCATGTATTGTATTCAACGTACTGTATGCTAAATCTTGTATTTTGTGTTCCATGTACAGTATGCTGGATCTCAAGTATTGTATTCTATGTGCTGTATGCTGGATCTTATGTATTGTATTCCATGTACTGTACGAGGATCTCATGTATTGTATTCTATCTACTTTGTGCTGTATATCATGTATTGTATTCTATTTACTGGCATGCCGGATCTCATGTATTGAATTCCATGTACAGTGTCCTGTGTATTATGTATTGTATTCCATGTACTGTATGCTGGATCTCATGTATTGTATTCCATGTACTGTATACTGTATCTCATGAATTGTATTCCATGTACTGTATGCTGAATCTCAAGTATTGTATTCCATGTACTGTATACTGTATCTCATGTATTCTATTCCATGTACTGTATGCTGAATCTCATGTATTGCATTCCATGTACTGTGTGCTGGATCTCATGTATTGCATTCCATCTACTGTATGCCGGATCACATGTATTGTATTCCATGTACTGTGTCCTGTATTTCATGTACTGTATGCCGTATCTCGTGTATTGTATTCCATGTACTGTGTCCTGTATATCATGCAATGTATTCCATGTACTGAATGCTGCATCTCATGTACTGCATTCTATGTTCTGTATACTGTATCTCATGTTTTGTATTAGATATACTGTATGCTGTATGTCATGTACTGTATTCCATGTACTGATTCCTGTATCTCATATATTGTATTCCATGTACTGTATGCTGTATCTCATGTATTGTGTTCCATGTACTTTATGCTGTGTGTCATATATTGTATTCCACATACTGTATGCTGAATCTCGTGTATTGTATTCCATGTACTGTAATCCGGATCTCATGTATTGTATTCTACATACTGTATTCTGGATCTCAAGTATTGTATTCCATGTACTGTATACTGTATCTCATGTACTGTAGTCCATGTACTGTATGCTGAATCTCATGTATTGCATTCCATGAACTGTATGCTGGATCTCATGCATTGTATTCCATATACTGTATGCTGAATCTCATGTATTGTATTCCATGTACTGTGTCCTGTATATCATGTTTTGTATTCTATGTACTGCATGCTGGATCTTATGTATTGTATTCCATGTACTGTATGCCGGATCTCATGTATTGTATTCCATGTACTGTATGCTGAATCTCAAGTATTGTATTCCATGTACTGTATGCTGAATCTCATGTATTATATTCCACGTACTGTGTACTATATCTCATGTACTGCATTCCATGTAGTGTATGCTGCATCTCATGTATTGTATTTCATCTACTTTATGATGTATCTCATGTACTATATTCCTTGTACTGTATGCTGTATCTCATGTACTGTATTCAATGTACTGTATGTTGTATCTCATGTATTGTATTCCTTGTACTGTATGCTGTATCTCATGTATTGCATTCCATATACTGTATACTGTATCTCTCGAATTGCATTCCATGTACTGTATGCTGAATCTCAAGTATTGTATTCCATTTACTGTATGCTGTATCTTTTGTATTGTATTCCATACAGTGTTTGCTGAATCTCATGTTTTGTATTCAAAGTACTGTTTACTGTATTCCATGCACTGTATGTTGTATCTCATGTATTGTATTCCTTGTACTGTATGCTGAATTTCATGTATTGTATTCCATGTACTGTATGCTGTATCTCATGTATTGTATTCCATGTATTGTATGCTGAATCTCATGTATTGTATTCCACATACTTTATGCTGCATCTCATGTATTGTATTCCATGTACTGTATGCTGTATCTCATGTATTGTATTCCTTGCAGTGTATGCTGAATCTCATGTTTTGTTTTCCATGTACTGTATGCTGAATCTCATGTATTGTATTCCATGTACTGTATGCTGTATTCCATGCACTGTATTCTGTATCTCATGTATTGTATTTCATGTACTGTATGCTGAATCTCATGTATTGTATTCCGTGTACTGTATGCTGTATCTCATGTATTGTATTCCATGTAGTGTATGCTGAATCTCATGTATTGTATTCCACTTACTTTATGCTGTATCTCATGTATTGTATTCCAAGTACTGTATGCTGAATCTCATGTATTGTATTCCATGTACTGTATGCTGTATCTCATGTATTGTATTCCAAGTACTGTATGCTGAATCTCATGTATCGTATTCCATGTACTGTATGCTGAATCTCATGTATTGTATTCCATGTACTGTGTCCTGTATATCTTGTATAGTATTCCATGTACTTTATGCTGAATCTCATGTATTGCGTTCCATGTACTGTATGCTGGATCTCATGTATTGTATTCCATGTACTGTATGCTGAATCTCAAGTATTGTATTCCATGGACTGTATGCTGGATCTCATGTATTGTATTCCATGTACTGTGTCCTGTATATCATGTATTGTATTCCATGTACTGCATGCTGAATCTCATGTATTGTATTCCATGTACTGTATTCTGAATCTCATGAATTGTATTCCATGTTCTGTATGCTGTAGCTCATGTATTGTATTCCATGTACTGTATGCTGTATCTCATGAATTGTATTGCATGTACTGTGTGCTGTATCTCATGCATTGTATTCCATGTACTGTATGCTGAATCTCATGTATTGTATGCCATGTATTTTTTGCTGTATCTCATGTATTGTATTCCATGTACTGTGTGCTGCATCCCATGTATTGTATTCCATTTACTGTATGCTGTATCTCATGTTTTGTATTCCATGTACTGTATGCTGAATCTCATGTATTGTATTTCATGTATTGTATGCTGTATCTCATGTATTGTATTCCATGTACTGTATGCAAAATCTCGTGTATTGTATTCCCTGTTCTGTTTACTGAATCTCATGTTTTGTATTCCACGTACTGTATGTGCCATCTATATGGCCCATGTCATTCCTGAACAATGTCCCTAGCCCAGTGTACCAACTCAGTTATCAAATGAATAAATAAATGAATTAATTAAGTGGGACAGATTAGATAGTGGAAGAGACTTAATGGGAAGATGTCATATTGGGAGAGACTCTATAGGGAGATGAAGGAGTGGGAGAATCTCCACTGCAGAGATGGGCCAGTTTAAAGGGGGCCCCATGGTAGAGATGGCGCTGTAAGAGACACTCCATGGGGAGAAGGGGCAGTGGGAGACAGTCCATGGAGAGATGGTGCAGTAAGAGATATTCCATGGGGAGATGCAGCAGGGGGAGAGACTCCATAGGGAGCTGCAGAATTAGGATTTACCCTTTGGGGAGATGGGGCAATGAGAGACACTCCATGGGGATATGGCGCAGTAAGAGCAGGGGGGCCATTTTGGCTTTTAACAGGGAGAGGCAACAACTGATCAGAGGGGCTATGGAGGTGGATCCAGGGACTGAAAAACAAAAAAGAACAGTGGTCTGTAATTCAGGGGGTGACTTCCCCTAAATGGCACCCCTGCATAAGAGACACTCCATGTGGAACATGAGACAGTAAGAGACATTCATGGTAGTGATGGGGCAGAGGGAGACACTCCATATGGGGATAGGGCAGTGTGAGAGACACCAGGAAGGAGATGGGGAAGTCAGACACACTCCATGGATGGACAGACGGAGCAGTGGCAGAGAATTCACTGAGGAGATTAGGAAGTAATAAACACTTCATGAGGGAGATGTAGCACTGGGAAAGACTCCATGGATGAGATGGGGCAGAAGGAGAGACTCCATGGTGAGATGGAGCAGTG
Organism: Neoceratodus forsteri; assembly: GCA_016271365.2. Classification (NCBI taxonomy): domain Eukaryota; kingdom Metazoa; phylum Chordata; order Ceratodontiformes; family Ceratodontidae; genus Neoceratodus; species Neoceratodus forsteri. The sequence goes on from CM028136.1 coordinate 83,531,596, forward strand.
GGAGAGACTACATAGGGAGATAGGCAGTGAGAGACACTTCCTGGGGAGATTTGGCAGTAGGAGAAACTCCATGGGGAGATTAGACAGTGGGAAAGACTCAATGGGGAGATGGGGCAGTGGAAAAGACTGCATGTTGGAGATGTTGTAGTCAGAGAGAATCCATGCAGGGAGGTGGGGCAGTGGGAGACATGCCATGGGGATATGGGGCAGTGAGGAACACTCCAAGTGGTAGTTGGGGCAAATAGACACACTCCATGGGAGAGACAGGGCAGTGGTAGAGACTCCATGAGGGAGATGGGTTAGTGAGAGACACTCCATGGAGAGCTGGAGCAGAGAGACATTCTCCATGAGGAAGATAGGACAGCAGAAGAGACTCCATGTCAGAGATAGAGCAATGAGGGACACTCCATGGGGGATATGAGACAGTGAGAGACACCCCATGGGGTAGATGGGTCATTGGAAGAGACTCCATTTGAGATTTGAGTCAATGAGAGATACCCCATGGGGAGATGGGGCAGGGAGATACACTCCATGGGGAAGATGGGCAGTGAGAGACACTCCATGGAAGAGATGAGTTACTTGGAGAGCCACCACTGCAGAGATCATGGAAAAGGACTGACCCCTTGATGAAAATGGGGCAGTATGAGGCACTCCATGGGAGAGATAGGGCAGTGGGAGACACTGTATCAGGCTAATGGGGAACTGAGAGACATTCTGTGGAGAGACAAGGCAGTGAGACACTACATGGGTGCAATGGGGCAGTAGGAGTGACTCCATTGTGGAGATTGGGCAGTGAGAGACACTGTTGGGGAGAGGAGGCAGTGAGAGACACTCAATGGGACTGATGGGGCTGTGAGAGACACTCTATACAGAGATGGCACAGTGAGAGATGCTTGGTGGCAAGTTGGAACAGTGAGGGAGAATCCAAGGGGTATATGGGGCAATGGGAGACACTCCATGGAGAGATGTGACAGTGAGAGACACTCCACTGGGAAGAAGAAGGAGTGGGAGAGACTCCATTGGGGAGATGAGTCAGTGAGAGACACTCCATGGAGGAGAATGGGCAGTGGAAAAGATTCTATGGGTGAGATAAAGCAGTGCAAGAGACTCCATGGGGGAGATGAGACAGTGGGAGAGACTCAGTAGGGTAGACAAAGCAGTGACAGATTCCATGATGGAGATGGCCCAGTGGGAGAGACTCCATGGGGTAGACGGGCAGTGGGAGACACTCCATGGTGAGATGGGGCAATGGGAGAGACTCCATGAGAGAGATGGGGCAGTAGGAGATACTTCATGGTACAGACAGGGCAGTGAGAGACACTTCATGGTGAGAACAGGTAGTGTGAGAGATTCCATGGGGGAGAGTGGGTAGTGGGAAAGACTCCATGGGGAGATAGAGGAGTGTGAAGTGACTCCATAGGAGAGATGTGGCAGTGGAAGAGACTCCATGGGGAAAATGGAGAATTGGGAGAAATTGTGTGGGGGAGATAAGGCAGTAGGAGAGACTTCATGTGGGACATGCAGCACTGAGAGACACTCCCTGGGGGAGATGGAGAAGTGAGGAGACTCCATGGGGAGAAGGAGCAGTAGGAGACACTCCATGGGAGAGATGGGACAGTGGAAGAAACTACATTAGGGAAATGGAGGAGTGGGAGCATCTCCACTGCAGATATGGGTCAGTAGCAGGGATCACATGGTGGTGATGAGGCAAAAGAGACACTCCATGGTTAGATGAGGCAATAAGACACTTCATGGGGAAGATGGACAGTAGCAGTGACTCCATGGTGGAGATGCGGCAGTTGGAAATACTCCATGGGGGAGATGTGACAGTGAGAGACATTCCATGGGGGAGATGGGGCAGTGGGAGTCACTCCATGGTGAAGAGGAGATGAGGCAATGGGAAATACTTAATGTGGGAGATGGAGCATTGAGATACACTCCATGGGGTGAAGGGGCAGTGGGAGACATTTCGTGGGGAGAAGGAGCAATGGGAGAGAATCCATGGGAGATGGGGCAATGGGAGAGACTCAACGGGGAGATGCAGAAGTGGGAGTTACCCAATGGGGAAATGAGGCAATGAGCAACACTCCTTGGGGTATATTTGGCAGCACAGCCCCACTTGCATACTGTGTGACCCTGAGCAAGTCACTTAACTTCCTTGTGCTGCCAGGTTGCACCTGTAAACAAGCTTTCAGCTTAGTGTGTCTCTCCTGGTAAAACAGAGGTAAATAAAGAAAAAGACACTTTGTGATGTGGTGGGGCAGAGAGAGGCACCCATAGGGGAGATGGCACAGTGTGAGAGACTCCAGGAGGGATATAACAGACTCAGATATATTCCATTGGCATAGGAGGCAGTGGCAGTGAGAGACACTTAATGAGGGAGATGTAGCACTGTGAGGGATTCTATGGAGAGATGAGGTAGTGGGAGAGACTCCATGAGGGAGATAGGGCAATGGGAGACACTCCTTGGGGGATGCAGCAGTGGGAAAGATCCCATGGGGAGATGTGGCAGTGAAAGACACTCCATGGGGCAGATGGAGCAGTGAGACACATCCTATGGAGGATATGGGGTAGTAGGAAAGACCCTATGGGGAGATGGAGGAGTGGGAGAGGCTCCACGACGTACATCAGACAGTGATACACCAATGGGAGATGGGGCAGGGTGAGAGCATCCATGGGGGAGAGATCGGGCAGTGGGAGACACTTCACTGGGGACATGGGATGGTGAGGGACACTCCATGGAGGAGATGGGGCAGTGGGAGAGACTCCTTTTGGAAGATGGGGCAGTGGGAAAGACTTCATTAGGTAGATGGAGCACTAAGAGCAGGGCCCCGTGTTTTCTGTGACTCTGTGGTTGCAGCAGTGGCTGCAGAAATCAGGGCTGACTGCAGAAATCAGTGCTTGCTGCAAAAATCAGGAAAACCAGCCACAAAGTCACAGAAATGCTAGCTATGCGATCACACAATGCATGGTAATAGCTATTGATATGTAAAGTATGCCATGGCACACATGCTCATTAGAAGGGGCAGTAAACTGATGCCACCCACTACAAAGTTGAAAAGCTAGTGGCTGCATGGCATCTTGGCTTGTGCTGGCTCTTGTTACATAACTCCTTCCAGCCAGTATTGTGAGGGGTTGGGGGACAGACGCAAGAGTAGCAGAGCTTGATTAGGTCCACAGCAGTTATAATTTGCTGCTGTGTAGGTGTGGGTAGCTCAGCTATGTTAATTTTTCATTGTGAGGCTACTCATGGTCCATGCAGAATCCTTGGAAGATGAATTTGGAAGGAAGAACTGGAAGGTGAGCTGTAGTCAAGAAGTGAGAAGATTCATAGGTGCCCGTGGAGGTGGAATCAATCTCAGTGTGGTGACAGGTATTGACGGAGGAGGAGGAGCTGACTGCAGAAACATAGGACTGGCAGCAGACTGCATAGAGGACTCAGTCCCCACTGGTGGACATCTAGCACAGTTTTGATTTGTGGGCCACAGTTCTGCATCTGCAAGTGTGAGAGTAATTTCTTGGCACATTTGAACCTGCAACCTAAGTGGTGGCATCAAGCTCAATTCTTAAGGAGGGTCAAGTTGCCCAGCTGCAGCAGAGTTGGGGACCAGGGTATACTAGAACTGGAGCAAGCAGGTATGGAAAAAATTGGCATGGAGAGTTTGATTGCTGCTATACACAAGTAAAATGAGGGTCACTGCCTGAAGAACACCACAACCCCATGAGCTGCGAGAAGAGGACATGCTAACCAAGGTTACTTCAGCTTAATAAGAATGACTTGCTTGCATTTTTTAGTGTGTCCCCCAAAAGAAAAATCAGGAGTTAACAAATCCTACAGACACTGCAAGTTACACCCTCCTTCACTGTTATAGGAAGACAATTCCCACCCCCAACACATAGAATTGTACACTGCACCCAACATGTTTGTTGGAAGGCAGCTGGGGTATTCCTAGTTTAAAAAAATAATCTAAAAGAACATTGATCAAAATCAGAAAACAAATAGCTTCCAAGTTGGAGTCTCTCTTTATATCTGCTAACTGTAAATATAAACCAGAAGAAATCCAAGCAGGTTTTGCCTTTTATGCAGTTTTAACTAAGTGTGTATGATTATAACCTAGGAGAACAGCAAAGGCCACCAATTTCCAGAAAAAGAACAGATGAGCCTTCAAATTCGGGGTGGGAGCGAAAATTCATTAAAAGAGAACACTGATGCCCATGACTGTGCCAGGTTTGGGTTATTGCTGTTTAATATTTGTGATAAGAAGACTACATACTGTTAAATGGCCGCTGTTCCACTTTCAGTGTAGCATAGTGGTTGCATGAAGGCAGTAAAAGGGTTAATTAAGACTCAATCCCTTAGAAAATATGCTGTTTAGCCACAATTTATCTGCTGCAGAATGGCCGCAGAATCAGCATTGTTCTGCTGCAGAAAGTATGAGTTCAGGCCGCAGAATGTAGGTCCATTTTGTCGCAGTAAACACAGGGACCTGAGTAAGAGGCACTCACTTGGGGAAATTGGACAGTGGGAGAGATGCCACGGGGAGATGGGGTAGTGAGAGACGCTCCATGGAGGAGATGAGGCAGTGGAAGACACTCTAAAGGAGAGAAGGAGCAGTGAGGGACACTCCATAGGGAGATAGGGCAGTAGGAGGGACTTCATGGTGGAGATGCGGCAGTCAGAGATACTCCATGGGGGAGATGGAACAGTGAGAGACATTCCATGGTGGAGATGGGGCAGTGGGAGTCACTCAATGGTGGAGAGGAGATGAGGCAATGAGAAACACTCCATGTGGGAGATGGGGCAGTGAGATGCACTCCATAGGGTAGATGTGGCAGTGGGAGACACTCCATGTGGGAGATGGGACAATGAGAGACACTCCATGTGGGTGAAGGGGCAGTGAGATGCACTCCATAGGGTAGATGTGGCAGTGGGAGACATTCCATGTGGGAGATGGGACAATGAGAGACACTACATGGGGGTGAAGGGGCAGTGGGAGACACTTCATGTGGAGAGGCAGCAATGGGAGAGAATTCTTGGGAGATGGGGCAATGGGAGAGACTCAATGGAGAGATGCAGAAGTAGGAGTTACCTAATGGGGAGATGGGGCAATGAGGGGCACTCCATGGGGTATATGGGGCAGCACAGCCCCACTTGCATACTGTGTAACCCTGAGCAAGTCACTTAACTTCCTTCTGCTCTCAGGTTGCACCTGTAAACAAGCTTTCAGCCTAGTGTGTCTCTCTGGGTAAAACAAAGGTATGAAAAAGAAAAAGAAAAAAGACATTCTGTGATGTGATGTGGCAGAGAGAGGCACGCCATAGGGGAGATGGCACAGTGTGAGAAACTCCAGGAGGGATATGACAAACTCAGATACATTCCATTGGAAGATGGGGCTGTGGTGGTGAGAGACACTTCATGAGGGAGATGTGGCACTGGGAGGTACTCCATGGAGAGATGAGGTAGTGAGAGAGAGACTCCATGGGGGAATAGGGCAGTGAGAGACACTCCCTGGGGAATGCAGCAGTGGGAGAGACTCCATGGGGGGATGGAGCAGTGAGAGACATCCTATGGAGGAGATGGGGTAGTGGGAAAGACCCTTTGGGGAGATGGAGGAGTGGGAGAGGCTCCATGGGGTACATCAGGCAGTGACACACCAAGGGGAGATGGGGCAGGGTGAGAGAATCCATGGGGGGAGGATGCGGCAGTGGGAGACACTCCATTGGATACATGGGACAGTGAGTGACACTCCATGGAGGAAATGAACAACAGGAAAAACTCCATGGAGGAGATGGAGCAGTGGAAGAAATTCCTTTTGGGAGATGGGGCAGTGGGAAAGACTCCATTAGGTAGATGGAGCAGTAAGACACACTCACTTAGGAATTGGACAGTGGGAGAGACTCCATGGGGAGACAGGGTAGTAAGAGACACTCCATGGAGGAGATGGGGCAGTGGAAGACATTTTATAGAGAGAAGGGGCAGTGAGGGACACTCCATAGGGAGATAGGTCAGTGGGAGGGACTCCATGGGTGAGATGGGACAGTGCTACAGACTCCATGGGTGAGATCTGGCAGTGAAAGGTGCTCCATTGTGAGATGAAGTTGTGGGAGACTCTCCATTGGGTGAGATGGGACACTGGGAGATACTCCATGTGGGAGATGGGGCAGTGAGAGGCACTACATGGGTGAGATGGGGCAGTCAGAGACACTCCATGGGGGTGATGGAGCTGTGGGAGACACTCCATGGGGGAGATGGGGCAGTGACAAAGACTCTGTAGGGGAGATGCAGTAGTGGAAGAGATTAGAGGACAGTTTATGGGCACAGGCAAGCAAACAGATGAGTGCTGCTAAGGAAATGAAAAGGCTTAGCAGTATGAATGATAAGTATATATTAGAAAGGGCAACAATAACACATTGATGTATTGGTGTAACAGAAAATAAAGACTGAAAATGGAAAACTGAGAGCTTTAATTGACCTTGATGTATTTTTTATTTGCCATTGTGTCTTCCTTGTATCATCTTGTCTGTGTCTGTAAAACATAAAACACTATGTACTGTACCTCTGCTGCTGTCCCAGAAATTGTGGCAATGAGTGTACTGCTGCTGCTGCCCACATGTGGCAATGAGTGTACTACTGCTGCTGTCCACATGTGACAATGAGTGTACTACTACTGCTGTCCACATGTGGCAATGAGTGTACTGTTGCTGTTCACAGGTGGCAATGAGTGTACTGCTGCTGCTGTCCACGTGTGGCAATGAGTGTACTACTGCTGTCCACATGTGGCAATGAGTGTACTGCTGCTGTTCACAGGTGGCAATGAGTGTACTGCTGCTGCTGTCCACATGTGGCAATGAGTGTACTACTGCTGCTGTCCACATGTGACAATGAGTGTACTACTACTGCTGTCCACATGTGGCAATGAGTGTACTGCTGCTGTTCACAGGTGGCAATGAGTGTACTGCTGCTGCTGTCTACATGTGGCAATGAGTGTACTGCTGCTGTCCACATGTGGCAATGAGTGTACTGCTGCTGTCCACATGTGGGAATGAGTATACTGCTACTGCTGTCCACATGTGGCAATGAGTGTACTACTACTGCTGTCCACATGTGGCAATGAGTGTACTGAGGCAGTATAGCACAGTGGGTTAAGGCTCTGAGCTGCAGATCTGGAGACCTGGTTTTGAATCCCACAGCTGCCTAGGTGCATACTGTGTGATCCTGAGCAACTCATTTAACTTCCTTCTGCTTCCAGGTCACACCTGGAAACAAGCTTTGGCTTATTGTGCTACTCCTGGTTAAACAAGGTCCCCTTTCTGTTTCCCTTTCCCACATGTGGCAATGAATGAACTGCTCATACCTCTCTACCTCCCAACTTGCCAATGTGTGACAGAGGGCTACAAAAAGTATGACGAATAGCAAAATGTAGTCACGCCAGATTTTCTCCAGCGGAGTCACGCTCTGTGGCGTTTTCATGTAAAATAAATGTTACCACAGTTAGATTATTGATTGTATGCTTGGCATGTGGGTTGTGCTGCCAATTAGAGAAAATGAAAATGTGTTGTGTCAGTCTCCTTAATTAAAATAAAGTGATGCAAATCCTAAATGTGTGTTAACATTTTATTGATTCAATCTATAAATACACCTCTAGAGAATGAAAAACCACAACTTATTTGAGGAAATCATAAAACAGTTTATTGAAACTATACTAATGCAGCACTACTGAATGAAAGAACAGCTATTTGTAGAGTTTTGCTGCAATTATAAAACTAAATGTGTACTGAAACTATACAAATACTACACTATAATATACACAAATAACAATGTGTGTTAACTGCAGCCTGCAACTATAATGCTATACTGTAATATGCTAACAATACTAAGTAAAGTGCAGCACCAGTGAATAAAACAAAGTGCATGAGAAGTTAAACCTTAAAACCCCAGTAAGCAATTATTGAACTTAAATAATAAAGCGTATTCACATTAACCACAAACACCTGCTGTCAGCTGGACACTAAAAAGAACAGTATATGCAACTGCAAACATAAAATGACAGCTGTAGGACCACAAACTGTCAAATGTCTTCCTTCAAAACCCTGTTTGAGTGTGGGTCATGTCTACGTTGTGGTCTGGTGTTCTTTATTATAGGCGGCCGTTGCTTTTCTGGCAGCAGCAAGAGTCTCCTTTGAATACTGAATGTCATAACAGTCTCGCTCCCCATTCATCTTGATTGCCAGCAAAGAGTTCAGCATTTTGAGATGCAGGAACTGTCGTAGTTCTGTTTTAACTTTACATACCATGCTAAAAGCAAGCTCTGTGTCTGCATTTGAATGGGGCAAACAAAGTAGTACCATCATCAATCTTTTAAAGTACTGCAGTGAATCATCTCTACCAACAGTTTTGAGGACTGCAGCCCAATGTTTTGGGAGGGCTGAATGGGGTCCATTTATTGGTCCAGTTAGGGTCCCTGTATCAGACAACTGGTACACAGAAAATCCATCCAGCCATGTGTCCTTCTCTTCTATGGTCTTGCAGATTCCTAGATGATCTGCCAAGTCTGTCATCATAGAGGGTGTTACCTTGAGCTTTGATGAAAGATTGAGGACAAGTCCTACATTTTGCACAAACTTGCTGTTCACAGGAAATTTCATTAATATTTTGGATATGATAGTAGAATAAAACGCAACTGCTTTCTGATAAATGTTGGTTTCTATGACTGTCCCAACAATGCTGTCTTCCTGCTCCATCATGTATTGTCGTATTTCTGCCCCTAGACGAAGGTCACTATGGCACAGAAAACTGTCAGGATTGTCCAGAATGGTAGCATCATTGTCATTTAGCAATTGCCTGGCCACCTCAGGCCGCAGAACTCTGCCAGCATATATGTGGAGGAGTCGAGAGATGTCAGAGTGCAAAGTCATTAGTTGGTCATCGCCTTTTTGCATCTGTTGGTTGAACTGGCAAAGAGGTTCAAGTCCATATTTTAGAAATATAAATTGCATTCTGATTTCATGGCTCTCCAGTCTTTTGGTGATGCTCTCCACTTTTGCTGATCTTTGTTCTGCTGACTGGAAATATGACAGGAGTGCAGGCCACAGATCCAGCATCCTCTTGACAACCTTATTCAGGCTGAGCCACCGTGTTGGTGCACGCTTTATAACCTTGAGTGGTTCTACATCCACAAACAGTGCAAATTTTTTTAACTTCTGTTGTCTTTCTGCACGTGAAGCAAAGTGGCAATAAACATCTGACACAATCTCTTCAATTTTTGTCAGAGTCTTTACTGCTGCTTTGCTGCAGATGTCTGCCAGGTGGCAGATACACCCCATGTTGACAATATGTGGATTTAGGGTTTGGAGCCTTGATTAAGCAGAGTTTCTTTTGCCGATCATGGAGGCAGCATTGTCAGATGGCAGTGCAACAAGACTGTCCATCGGGATGTGAAATCTGTTTAGGGTTTCCATCAGACAGTCGAAGATGCCTTGCCCAGTCCCCGAAATACACTCTGGCATGTCCAAGAACTTTATTGCATGCTTTCCTTGCTCTTCATTAAAATAACCCACAAGAATAACTAGTAGTTGTTCATCTCCCATGTCTGGGCTGTGATCCATGTAGAAGCAGTATGGCACTTTCGGCACTTTGCTGCAACATCTTCCTTGGTACATAGGCCCCATGACGTCCCTAGCTATAGGTTGCTTTTGTTGCACGCAAGTCATCTTTTAGTACTTCAGGATCAGAGCAGTACTTCTTCATATATTTAATAATATGATCCCACATGAAAATGACAAGTTGTGCTCTGCAAGCATAGCGACAAAAGCAACTTCAGCCTCTGTAATGTTTGAGCTTGCTTGTGCTGCAAACATATGGAGAGCTTCTGTCCAGATGTGGCATGCACTGGCACTGTGCTCCCGCGAGGCTGCCTGGCGCTGCAGATCATGGCGTCCTCAAGGCCTATGGTGGAAATCACAGAAGCGCATCTTTCAGAATCAGAATGTTTTCCTTTCCTGCTGTCAGTGACCCAAATCAAATGAAGATTTCCAGGTAGCCTGGAATGTTGTGTACCATCTTAGCTTCTTCACTGGGCTCAAGCACTGTAATTATCAGATTCTGACTACCCCGCAATCTACGTAAACAGGAAATGCAAAAATCTCAACAAAAGAAGGCACCACATCTCAACAACATGACCTCCACTCTCAGAGATTGTAATCCCTGCAGGCAGACAATAATTTTAAATAGTCGTTTGTTCGCCAGAGTGACATGAGGTAAGGTGTGATATCTTAGCCTTCCACAACTGGGCCTACCTGCTTCACTCTTCAATAACAAGACTGACCCAACAAGAGAGAAGGGATGGTTACGTAAAGATCACAAAGAATAGAAGATGGAGAAACACCTTGTTGTGCCCAATCCTGGCAAGATATAGCAGCAAAGACAAAAGAATCTCCATGATGTATCCAAACTAACCCACAGACCAGGCACGTAGCATAGGAAGCCAGAGGCAACTTGGCCAAGGGATGGTAAAGGCTGATTAATATTCTGTAAAATGCATTTGAACCAAGTAATCTGATGATGTCACGTAGCAAGCCACACCATCATCACCATCAAAACCAGCCCATGTACGTCATTCTTTGAGTTGGTGGGAGACAGGTCCTGCTTGCTGTGCCCAATCAATCCTGATGGCTTATTAACATGACTGTAGAGTGTTACACTGTAACACTACAAACATATTAATAAACCACCACACATTGTTTGGAAGCAGTACGCAGCCCCCCAATGCAATATCGGGCATGCACATAAAGTAATCCGGCAATGTCACATAGTAGCAAGCCACACCAATTCATCACCATTAGAACCAGCCCATGTATGTCATTCTTTGGGTTGGTGGAGAGGGTCCTGCTTGTTGTGCCCAATCAATCCTGATGGCTTATTAACGTGACTGTAGAGTGTTACACTTGAACACTACAAACATATTAATAAACCACCACACATTGTTTGTAAGCAGCATGCAGTCCCCAATGCAACCAATACATGAACAAACAATACTGATGTTTTATTAACAACTATACTGTGTTTGTCACACTGACATTACAACAACAATTTTAACATACCATCTAGGTGTCACAGCAAACTGCCCCCATCCCCATACATAAAACAAGGTATACTTGCACAAAACAGACAGTGATATGACTAATTGGCAGCAGGCAGCAGGAAACAACCCACCCCCCCAAAAAAAAGTCTGTTAAACACCATGGCACAACAAAGCAGTTCTATTTCCAGAAACCCCCAGGAACATACCTGTAGCACTATTCAGCTGCGGCTGCTCCCACTCCTCCTCTCGCCTTCTTTTGCTGTTGATGAATGCCTGCACAGTGTAGTGGTGTAGTCCTTGATGCTCCCTCTGAATGGCGGTGGTCAGGTCACACTCACTCCTAGAGTGGTCTGGGTTGCTGGTGGGGCTACATTTGAGTCAGACGATGGACAAGGAAGCTGGTCACTCTTGGTTGGCGTAGTCTCCCTCTCCTCAGAACCTCTGGACCGATACAGTGGCAGCTACTCTCTCCCTCAGTCAGAGTGGTAGATGTATCTGTTGTGAAGAAGACAAAGAAACATTAACATTTATAGCTTGCATACACATTGTATCCCAAAGCACTTTGCAAGCAGTACAGTGGCATTACTATGACTGTTGCCAGGAAGATCCACCAATCACAGCCTTGGACACCTGCAGCAATGCACCAGTAACTGGCCTGGATGGCTGGCTCACTCAATGCCCAATAGCCCAGCAGCTGCGTAGGGAAGGTAGTCCTTCTGGCCAGTCCGCTCTTTCACTCAGGTGCCGCTGCTTTCTTCTGTCCCACTGCTTGCTGAGGAGCAGGAGCAGCCAGGCAAGAGCAGCTGTGACATGGTTTTGTGCAGGAGTGAGGAAAGAAGGAACATCTCAGTCAAAAACAAAAACAAAGTAGCTAGCAGGCACTTCTGGTCAGCTTTTTCCAGTGGTGGAGGAGATGCTGCTGCTCTCTCCTAACTGCTCTGCCAGCTGAGCAAGTGAGCACCAGGCTGTGGCATGTTTGTTGGCCACCAAGGAGGGACCGAACCTAAAACCACACAGGAGGACCCACCCCCAGTCTGCTCTGCACCATTCACACACTGCTTGCCAAGCCAATAGACAACTGCCAATGAATTCAAATAGCAGAAATGAAGTTGGCAGGCTGGCTGAGTGTTGAACAGTGCTCCTTAATGCTGCTAGTACCAGCACAGATTTGTCAGAGCAGTATAGAATTGCAGCCAAGCCCAAGCCAACTTCCATGATAGCAGCTCTTTTACAAGGAAGTGGAAGGAACTTGGCACAGTAGTGTGCTCCTGACTTCTCAGTGAGGGACTGTTCATTCTTCCATCCCCTTTCCATCTAAATCTGCCAGAAGTCCAGGTTTGGACGACTGTCTTCCTTCATCCGTCCCCCGCTCAACCTCAAGAGTCCTCTTCTGTCTCCTCCTGACCTGATTCGCTACAGTGCCACGAGGCACCGAGCCTCTCTGACTCGAATCTGGAGTGGACTGGACCCTGTCATGAGATGGGAGAAGTGAATAACCTCACATGGTCACCCCCCCGGCAGCTCTGTCCCCAAAACAAAGCAGTAAGCACAAAAAAAGACTGACCCTCCAGTCCAGTTGTAGTCAGGTCATGGGTGGGTCAGTGGTGGTTGCTTGATCTGGGTTCTCTCCTGGCTCCAGGACTCAGTGGCTGCCGTTGGTGCTGTGGCATTTTTCTGCTTCCTCAGCTTGCTGTCAGGAAGCTTGTTCAGTCAGTGCCTTGTTGTTGTCCCTCCAGCGGGCTTCCTTCCTGGCAATGCAGCACTCCACTGTGATTGGTGCCTTCTGGTCCTTCGTGTAGCAGTTCTATCTGCAAATCCCGATGTTATGGTTCCCCTCTGAGCAGCAGGCTGCTTTAATAGCCGGGTGGCGGACCTGATGGGGGACCTGACAAAAAGCACAGAGCAGCACTATAATTGGTTTGTGGGGTGGGGCGGGTTATGCTCTTCTCTCTCTCTCTCTCTCTCTGCGACATTGGGTCAACTGTCAGGCTCTCACTGGCTGATGACACCTCCCCAACAAGTCCCCCCGACATCATTACAGAACTGCGAGATGACGAGTACAGACAGAGATTAGGAGGTGAGGTGAGGAGTCTGGGAAAAAAAAAAAGGAAAGACACAGTGGCAAACAAAGGGACCCCAGTGCTGAGCGCAGTATGGCTGCATGGTTTTAACGTTAATGTGGAAACAAGATGGCAAATGCAGGGCAACGGTACAGGTGGATTGCTGGGCTCTGAATCCGGTACATCATGGAAAATCCGGTACACTTGAGAGGTATGGAACAGTTGCTGCTGTCTACATGTGGCAATGAGTACTGCTGCTGCTGTCCACATGTGGCAATGAGTGTACTACTGCTGCTGTCTTCATATGGCAATGAGTGTACTGCTGTCCACATGTGGCAATGAGTGTAATGCTGCTGCTGTCTACATGTGGCAATGAGTGTACTACTGCTGCTGTCCATGTGGCAATGAGAGTACTGCTGCTGTCTACATGTGGCAGTGAGTGTACTGCTGCTGTCCACATATGGCAATGAGTGTACTACTACTGTTGTCCACATGTGGCAATGAGTGTTCTACTGCTGGTGCTGTCCACATGTGGCAATGAGTGTACTACTGCTGGTGCTGTCCACATTTGGCAATGAGTGTACTGCTGCAGCTGTCCACATGTGGCAATGAGTGAACTGCTGCTGCTGTCCACATGTGGCAATGAGTGAACTGCTGCTGCTGTCCACATATGGTAATGAGTGAACTACTGCTGCTGTCCACATGTGGCAATGAGTGTACTACTGCTACTGTCCATGTGTGGCAATGATTTACTGCTGCTGCCATCTACATGTGGCTATGAGTGTACTGCTGCTGTCCACATGTGGCAATGAGTGTACTACTGCTGCTGTCCACATGTGGCAATGAATGTACTGCTGCTACTGTCCACATGTGGCAATGAGTGAACTGCTGCTGTCCACATGTGCAATGAGTGTTCTGCTGTTGCTGTTTCTGGAAATATGACAATGAGTATACCACTGCTGCTGTACATGGAAAATGTGGCAATGAGGGTACAACTACTGCTTTCCCTGGATGTATGTGTCAGTTAGTTTACTGCTGCTGCTGCTGTCCCAGGACACATGTGGCAGTGGGTGCACTGCTGCTGTTGCTGTCACAGGATACATGTGACAGTGAGTGTACTGCTGCTGCTGTCCCTGGAGACATGCAGTAATGAGTGTAACACTGCTGCAGTCCCAGGACACATGTGGAGCAATGATTATACTGCTTCTGCTGTCCCAGCACACACATGTGGCAATGACTGTACTGTTGCTGCTGTTACAGGACACGTGGTAATGTGAGTATCACTGCTGCTGTTCCAGGATACATACAGTAAGGTGTTTTCCACTGCTGCTATCCCACTACACACTTGGTAATGAGTGAATCACTGTGTTGTCCAAGGACACATGTGACAATGACTGTACCACTGCCGCTGTCCCAGAACACATGTTGCAATGAGTGTACCACTACTGCTGTCCAAGGACACATGTAACAATGAGTGTTCCACTACTGGTGCCACAGGGCACATTTACTACTGCTGTCCCAGGGCACATCTAGCAATGAGTGTACCACTGTTGCAGTCCCAGGACACACGTGCCAGTGAGTGCTCTGGTGCTGTCCCAGGACACATATGGCAATGAGTGTGGATGACTAGGTTTACTGGCAAAGGCACCTAGCTTCACCTGAGCTCTTTCCTTCTAGGTTTGCTTATAAAAACTGAGCAAGGAAAAAATTAAGGCTTCTTTTGGATAAGCAGATTTACTGTGTTATTATTTTCTTTTGTACTCACAGGCGTTGTTACTGTCTGTTGCTAACATTTGACTGCTTTATTTTTCTCTGATTCAAATTGTTGTTGCTGGGTATTCTTTCTACTGCATTATTACAGGGTGTGCCTGCAGGTTTGTGCTTACAGATCACTGCTGTAATCTTCTCTGATTCAAATTGTTTTTTGCAAGGTATATCTTCAGCTACTGCTTTATTTTTCTCTGTAGCAAAGTGTTTTTACAGGGTATATCTTCTGTGAAATTATTACAGGTGATGCTTTACAGGTTTTACAGTTTTATCTGTCATTAGGCTAAGCTTTTAGGGCTAATGCATTTGTTGTTGATTGACTGTTTCTGCTCTTACCTCCTTGTTTCTTTCATCCATAATTATTATTTTTCGGCAGGGAAGGCCAACCACCACCCCATCCCAACCACCCCATGCTACACTACTTTCATAGGGTAGCACAGTCATATACATTTCCTGTAGCAAAGCAGGAAAGGGAGGATCTGAGGGTATCCACACAGTGACCTCACTTACCGGTACAAGTAATTTAACTTGTTATAACAAGTTATACAAGAACAAACAAACAAAACATAAAATCAAACTTTTGCTTTCATGTTCCTCCTTCTAATTACTCGGATCAGGTTATAAACCCAGCAACTTATCTGGAATGGATATTATTAACTGCAGGTACTTAGGACACTTCTCAAAAGGGCAGTTATACAGGATTTAGGATGCTGTCCTCCATGCTGATCCATTGGAGATCTAAGGGCTCAGCTCCAGGCAGCATGGGCAGAGATTGTGCACCTCAAAATCGCATATTCAGGAGGAAATATAAGAACCACCTGCCATTTCCCCAACATCCAACAGAAGCACCTCAACCACAGAGGGTAGTTGGTTCAGAAGGCTGGCAGGTGGTTAGAAGGGGTAAATCGGGTGCCTCATCACTCAGTACTCTCCAACATATCACCTCCACAAACCATATAAAAATTATAAACAGGTATCTGCCTCTATCTCTGAAATCAAACAAAGGGACAGAGGACACTGCAGAGCAGGACACTGCAGCACAGGAGCTAGCGGTATACCATGATTTGGGCGACTGCGATTGAGCGACCCCTGAAAGGGTGACTCAATCATGGCACATGTCACAGAGGCAACCCAGCAGCTAGAGCAACTGGATGGGGGCTGATGACCCTAGCAACAGAATATTTGCTAAGGCGACACGCTGGGGAGCGAGCACACCTCCAGCGAGGGTGGAGGGGGATTTGAGGGGTGGCGCTTGCAGTATGCTGCCAAGCTGTCCCTGTGGTGTAGCAGGATGGCTTGTGGCTTTGATGCGCCGGGTGCTGGTTCAGATCTGGGTGCAGGTTTGTTTTGTTGCACCTGGTCCAAAGTTTATTGTTTTTATATTTAGCCCCAGTGTTGAGAATCCTTAAGTAGAGGGCATGGGGGGGCATAAAAATGCAAGTCCCGAATGCTGTTTTGTTGTGTGCTGGGGAGTCAGTGGGCCAAAATTGATTTTTGGTGCTCTGACTTCACCATAACGATGATCGGCCTTTGGCGGTCTTCGTTATCACATAGAACTAAGCTAGCACAACAAACCTCACCCAAAGCAAGGACCAAAACAAAAAAAAGCAAAAATGAAATCCAAAAAACTTCTGATCATAGGAGACGCTATGATTCGGGGAGTTGATACCTAAGTCCAGTCGGGGGTAATGGTCAGATGTCTCCCAGATACATCAGCATGGAGAAACACTGACCGCATTGCTAAAATTATGCAGGAAGCAGGAGAAAACATCAATGTCCTGGTACACACGGACTAATGATCTCACCAGCCAGTTAGTTGTGGAGGCCAAGAACACCTGACCAGGCTGGGTGACAAACTGTCATCCATCTCGTCTGGCATCTCCACCTCTGAAACTGATGGTCTCGGAGGGCAGATGGATGGAAGGTCAGAGAAGGGAGATAGAGGAGCTAAACATGTGGCTCAAGGGCTGGTACCAGGAAAAAAGACACAAATTTGTAGGTAACTGGCAACAGTTTTGGGAGCAAAGTTCTTTAAATTCGAAGGACTGCATCTAACTAGGAGGGAGTCAGTGCATTGGGGCAAAGTGTAGCGTCTTTGCAGAATATTTAAACTAGCAAATGGGGAGAGGGTGCAGCATCCGATACATCGAATGGGAAGAGCACCCTCCCCTCAACAAGTGATCAAACAGGAGTTCAGCATGTTTGTAGTTCATTTGCATCACCAGGTAGGAAAAAGTCTGACTACCCATACGACATGTAGGGGAAACGCCAGACCTCGCCCAACAACTAACACACCAAAATCTGACCAATGGAAAATCATGTACACAAATGCTCGCAGTCTGGGAAACAAGATCCCAGACCTGCAGGCAACAATGACAAAGGCTAAACTGGACATAGCAGCCATTAGCGAGATATGGTTTACCAGCAACCACACTTGAAAGATTTCAGTACCCGGCTATGTACTGTTCAGAAGAGACTGAGGTGCAAAAAGAGAGGGGTAGAGTGGCCCTTTATGTCAATGAAAATATCAAAGCTACAGAAATTCAGAATACACATATGGAGCAAGAAGTACTGTGGGTCACCCTGGAAACAGGAAATGGGACAACTATACAAACTGGGGTTGTCTACAGGTCTCCAGACCAGGGGGAGGACATAGACACATTTCTGTTAGAAGATGTACAAAACATGACAGCTAAAGGGGAGGTTCTGATAATGGGAGACTTCAACATGCCAGATACAGATTGGGCAATACCAGCAGGAACTTCTGCCAGGACTAGACACATGATGGATTCCCTGCAGGGGGAGGGACTCAAACAACTGGTACAACAACCCACAAGAAACATGGCTGTCCTAGATCTAGTACTGACTAACGGGGAAAGGATCACAGATCTCCAGGTAGGTCACCTGGGGGCCAGTGACCATTACATGGTATGGTTCAATCTGGCCACTAGAACTAAATCATCCCATTCCAAGGCAAAAATATGGGACTTCAGAGGAGCTGACTTTGATAAGATGGTCAACAGAGTTAAGCTAGCCCTGGCAAGAAGAAATACAGGTGAGGCGGTACAGGCAAAGTGGGCAAGCATTAAGGATGCAATACTTGAAGCAACATCCATTGTGTTAGAAAAGCAAAAGGCGAAAGAAGAAGGAAACCACTTTGATTCTCAATAACAGTAGCAGAAAGGTCAGTGCTAAAGGCTGACCTGCAGGAAATATAAAGGGACGTAGTGGGATGGAGATGGGAAGGCATACCAAACTTTCCTAAGGGAAACAGGGAAGGCAGGCAAAGACCCAAACCAAGGAAACACTAGCACGAACAGTAAAAGAGGGGGACAAGACTTTCTATAGATACATTAGTGAAAGGAGAAAGTCCAGAGGAGGTATTACTAAGATCAAAGGGGATAAGGGGGAGTGTGAGGAGGAGGATCAAGGAAAAGCATCTATCCTAAATACTGTAGATACTTCAGCTCATTATTTACTGAGGAGAAGGTAGGGCAGGGCCCACAGCTCAACACTATGGACAGAGGGGGGGAGGGAGGTGGCACTAGTCCCTTCACAAAAGAAAGGGTCCTACAAGAGCTTGATAAGCTCAGGGTGGACAAGGCAATGGGACCTAATGGCATACATCCCAGGGTACTAAAGGAGCTAAGGGTGGAACTAGCAGAGCCATTATCAGAACTGTTTAGTGAGTCTCTGAGCACAGGAGAGGTCCCAGAAGACTGAAGAAGGGCTCACGTGATCCTGCTTCACAAGAGTGGTAGCAGGGAGGCAGGGAACTACAGACCAGTCAGTCTTACCTCAGTAGTGAGCAAGATTATGGAGGCACTCCTTAAGGAAAGGATAGTGCAACACCTGGAATCCACAGGAGCACAGGATCCAAGACAGCACAGGTTTACAAAGGAAGGTCCTGTCAAACTAATCTCATAGATTTCTTTGACAGGGTAACCAGAGTGGTGGACCAAGGGGAAACAGTTGCTGTCACCTACCTTCATTTCAGCAAAGCTTTTGATACTGTTCCACATAGAAGATTGATTAATAAGTTGGGTAGGCCCGGGGTGGGTCAGAAGTTGGTCAATTGGGTGGCAAACTGGTTGGCGGGCAGAAAACAGAGAGTGGTGGTAAACGGTATACAGTCAGAAAAGATGCAAGTCACAAGTGGGGTACCTCAGGGATCAGTCCTGGGACCAGTCCTCTTCAATGTCTTCATCAGTGACACTGCAGATGGACTGGAGGGTAAGGTTTGTCTGTTTGCAGATGACAAGATCTGCAACAGAATAGATGATCCAGATGGGGTGGGCAGAATGAGAAGAGATCTGGATAAACTGGCAAAATGGTCAGAAGAGTGGCAAATGGGGTTTAATGCAAAGAAGTGCAAGATCATGCACATAGGGAAGAAAACCACTGAAGCCACCTATGGGTTAGGAGGAGTTGTTGGCAATCACAGGGAAGAAAGAGACTTGGGCATCATTGTCACACATGACCTGAAATCATCCAAGTAGACCACTAAAGCAGTAGGCAAAGCTAGAGGGATGTTGGGGTGTATTGGTAGGGTATCACAAGTCATAAGAGGAGGTAATAATCCCTCTTTACAAGACCCTGGTTAGGCCCCATCTGGAGTACTGTGTGCATTACTGGAGGCTGCACCTGCACAATACATTAACAAAATGGAGGCAGTCCAGAGAAGGGCAACCAAAATGGTGCATGGACTGCATCAGAAAACGTTTGAGGACAGATTAACAGAGCTCAGTGTGTATACCCCAGAGCAAGGAGGATGAGAGGTGATATGATTGAAACATTCAAACATCTTAAAGGCATTAACAAGGAGAAAGAATCTAACCTTTTTTCAGTTCAAGAAAAATAGAAGGACAGAGAGGACACAGCATGAGATTAGAGGAGGCCAATTAAGGAGTAATGAGAGGAAGTTCTTTTCACAGAAGGGTGGTGGATGCCTGGAACAGCCTATCTCAGAGAGTGGTGGATATGAATACAGTGCAGGGCTTCAAACAGGCATGGGATAGGCATAAGGAAGCAATACAGGTGAGTATAAATAGACAGGCCATTGACAGAGTACAGGCCTATGGCACATTCATAAGGTAGAAAAAATGGGCAGACTGGATGGGCCTTGCAGTCCTTATCTGCTGTCAACTTTTATGTTTCTAGTGTTCCACTGCTGCTCTCCCAGGACACATGTGGCAATGAGCGTACCACTGCTGTTGTTCTGGGACACACATGGCAATGAGTGTACCACTGCTGCTCCCCTGGGACACATGTGGGAATGAGTGTTCAGCTGTTGTTGTTCATGGACATGTAGCAATGGATGTACCACATCTGCTGCTCTCTCAGGACACATGCAGCAATGAGTGTACCACAGCTGCTGCCCATGGACACAAGGGACATTGAGTGTGCTGCTGTTGTCCTGGGACATGTGGCAGTGGCTGTACTGCTGCTGCTGTCCTGGGACACGTGGCAGTGACTGTACTGTTGCTGATGTCATAGGACACATCTGACAATGACTGTACCATTGCAGCTGTCATGGGACACATGTGGGAATGAGTGTACTGCTGCTGTTGTCCCTGGACACATGTGGCAGGCTGTACAACACTGGTTCAACAAGCATTTTGTCGACCAATGTTACAGCAATGGATTGATGTCGACAGTAAATTACAGTTGGCATAAATCCTTCTGGAAACCTGCCTGTGTTTTTTGGGGAGGTTCACCCTCAAACCCCCCCCATGTGGGGGGGGGGACTCTGCCCCGCGCACACCCCAGACTTAGAGATTATCAGCTGTGAGTCAGAGTTGATTTGGTAAGGGGGTACAGGACCAAGAGGAAGAGTGCTGGGGTCCCAGGCAGACTTTATAGTGATTTGTCGATGTCAGCATCAACATGATCACTGTAAAGGTTTCGCTGTGGGATCGACACGCTCATGTGGCAAAAATGTACCACTCCTGGTATCCCATGACACATGTGGCTATGGCTGTATCTCTGCTGCTGTCCCAGGACACTTGTAGCAATAAGTGTACCACTGTTGCAGTGCCAGGGCACCTGTGGCAATGAGTGTAACACTGCTGCTGTCCCAGGGCACCTGTGACAATGAGTGTACCACTGCTGCTGTCCCAGGACACATGTGGCAATAACTGTACCACTGCTGCTGTCCCGGGACACATGTGGCAATAACTGTACCACTGCTTCCATCCAAGGACACATGTGGCAATAACTGTACCACTGCTGCTGTGCTAGGACACCTGTGGCAATGAGTGTACTGCTGCTGCTGTCCTAGGACACATGAGACAATGAGTGAACTGCTGCTGCTGACCCAGGACACATGTGAAAATAAGTGTACCACTGCTGCTATTCCAGGACACGTGGCAAAATGTGTACCACTACTGCTGTCCCAGGCACGTGACAATAAGTTTACCACTGCTGCTTTCCCAGGACACATGGCTATGAGTGTACCACTGCTGCTGTTGTCCCAGGATACATGCGGTAAACAGTGTACCTCCACTACTGTCCCAGGAGATATATGGCTGTCTGTGCACAACTACTGCTTTTCCAGATACCTGTGGTAATGAGTGTGCTACTGCTGCTGTTCCAGGACACATTTGGTGATGAGTATATCACTGATGCTGTCCCAGAGCATATGTGGCAATGAGTGTACTACTGTTGTCCCTGGACATATGTGACAATGAGTGTACTACTACTGCTGCTGTCCCAGGACACATGGGTAATTAGTTTACCACTGCAGCTCTTTCATGACGCACGTAGCACTGAGTGTACAGCAGCGGCTGTCCCAGGATACATGGCAATGAGTGCTTCACTGCTGCTGTTGCAGGGCTCATGTGGCAATGAGTGTACCACTGCTGATGTCAAAAGACATGGGGCCTGATTCCAAGAGAGCGAGTAGAGCATGGCGTAAACCACGCCAGTGCATAAAGTTATGACCAAACCATGCGACATTCAAGAGAAATGCCAGTTCGACATAGAATGCTAAATTATGCATGTTGCAAGCCTATGACTATATAAAAATGCACGTCGCAGAGATGGCATAGGAGCTATTCATGCGAGAAAGATGGTGGGTAGCAGTGTAAAGGCAAGTGCAGCATAACAGAGAAAGTGGAATTTACCTATGAGGAGACAGACATCCTCTTGAGGAACCTGAGGCCCAGGCAGACCTCCTAATGGGCAAGGGTGGTGAATGGGATCTGCACTGCAAGTGCAAGGAGGCATGGGAGGAGGTGGCCAAAAAGGTGAATGCAGTGGATAATGCAAAGTGCACTATGCGTGACCTCCAGAAGAGGGTCAGCGACCTCAAGTGCCATGCAAAGGTCAAGGGGCCTATAACAGGTGGCAGGCAGTGGCAACAGGAGGTGGGCCACAGGAGGAGAGACCCCTCAGTGGCCATGAGGAGAGGATACTGGTGTTCCTGAGCCAGCACAGTGTCCATGGGGATACAGACCTGGACATGACATGGATGGCCGCAGGGACAGGTAAGTGGATGACCAGCACTGCCCCCAGTGTGTGGGACAGCAATGCAGGGGTGGGAATGGAGGCATGTGCAGAGGGTATGTCAGGGTAGTACTGATGCACTGTTGTCCACCCACAGGTGCAGCAGCAGTGGACACAGGGGCAGAGAACAGTGATGGCATAGGTTCTGAGCCAGAGCAGGAAAGCACGAACCACCACCCAACAGGCCACCGTGACAGACACCCCTGGTGGTGCTGATGCGGTGTAGCCAGACCCAGCTCCGACACTGGTGGTGGGGGAGTAGCAGGCAGTGGAGGAACAACAGCATCAGGAGAAGGAGGAGGAAGGACTGAACCGGTGTAATCTGTTCAGTGTGGGCAGGATAGGGGACAATATTTACTTATTTATTTATTTAGTTTTTTTTGTGACCGGGTAAGTGCACTAGGCAAATTCTGCCTATTTTCAGGCACGACCCAGGAGAAGGGGCGCAGGACCTCAGCCCTGTGTCATACAACAGGCTGCAGCTGACCCTGCATGAGGCGATGCCATCCCCGCAGGATGACAGCACAGCAGGACCCACAGACTATGCCGGGTTCTGCAGGACCCTCGTGACCACCCACGAGGAGCAGTCCATGATGCTGGGCTGTATCCAGCTCAGCATGGACGCACACCACTCAGCAACGGAGGAGCACATGGGTACCCTCATAGGAGTGTTGGAGATGGAGACACGCACCACAGAGTCAGCCATAGATCGGGTGGTGGACACCATGGCTGCCTCCCAGGCCTGTGTGCAGGCACAGACATGGGTGCCCACCTGACTGGCCATGGCTATGCAGGGGTCAGTAGTCCAGCAGACCAGACAGTCTGACGTACTGTCCACGGTGCTACAGGCTGCAGTCACAGGCCAGCCTCCATGAGACACACAAAGGAGGGATGCCACCACACAGGCACCACAGGTGGTGCACCCACCACCAACACCAACACAACAGCCCCCAATAGCTGCAGCAACAACACCGCCACAGCCAGGGACAGCAGGGACAGCAGCAGCACCCACTTCACCACCCCCTCCACTGCCACCAGCAGCAACACCAGTGCAACAGCCCCCAGCACTGCCACCACCAACACCACCAGCAACAGCAGCGCAACAGCCCCACCACCACCAGCAACACCAGCGCAACAGTACCACCACCACCACCAGCAGCACCAGTGCAACAGCCCCACCACCACCAGCAGCACCAGCACAACAGCCCCACCACCACCACCAGCAGCACCAATAACACCAATGCAACAGCCCGCAGCACTACCATCACAACCTGCAGCACCAACACAACAGCTCACACCACTGCCACCACCAACACCACTGATGGCATCTCTGGTGGCCACACTGCCACCACAAATGGCCATAATACAACCTGCCACCATGGCCATGGGGCATGCAGCATTGGGCACAAGGCCCAGGACAAGTGCCAGATGGGGTAGGGTAGCATGAATGGCACATCAGAACAGGACACAACCCAGGTGGCAACACAACCACAGGCTGTGGATGATGGTAGGCCACATACCCAGGGACATGGGACCACACCAGGCCAAGCACCAACTTCCCAGGGAGGTGTGGATGGTGATGGAGGATGGCTGTGGTGGACCTGCGAGCATACAATAGGGGTAGGATGGACCCAGTGTTGCCACAGGGGTGGCCATGCCCACAACTCAGGCTGCTGGGCAGGGCATGTGTGCTGCAAAGTGCAGGAGAACTGGGTGGCAGCAGCAGCCGGATGACTGACCATGCCACTATGGTGCACCGCTGCAATGGGTGGAGGGCAGTGGGCTGAGTGGCAGTATGGCAGGGCACTGAGTGGGGATGTGTGGGGTGTGTGGGTGTGTGTGTGTGTGTGTGTGTGTGTGTGTGTGCATTGTGTGCAGGTGTGTGGGTACTGTTGTACAGCACAAATTGGGTGTGTATGCTGTGGTCTGTCACTCACTGGGTGTGGGTATGTGTGTATAGGTACTGTCACAAATGTACTGTAGCACTTCACCATGTCACAACATTAGTTAAATGTCTTTAACTTGACTTGACTCAGCATGAGATTAGAGCAGTGCAGGAGGTGTTTGTGGAATTGGGGAGGGCCTTAAGGCAAGTAGCACACACAGTATCCTTCTCGGAGGTGCTGCCTGTCTATGGCAAGGGTGAGGCAGGGTACATCGCACCATTCAATTCAATGGATGTTTAAAAAAATGGTGCAGAGCACAGGGGTTTGGCTTCATTGGGGACTGGGGTTCCACTTGGAGAGATACCAGCCTATACTGGCAGGATGGTCTGCATCTGTCCTGGAAGGGAACATGTCTTCTAGGCAATCAGTTTAAATGCTTCATTGGCAAGCTTTTAAACTAGTTAAGAGGGGGAGGCACTGATAAGAAACAGGGAATTCCCAGCCTCCCCCTACAAAACAGGGTACTAAATGAGGGAAAGACCAAGGTACAAAGGTCAGTAGGGAGCAGGACAGGGGTGAATGGAGAAAGCAAAGTCAATGAGGACAGGGATAGTGCAACAAGAGGTAAAGCCATCAAAAAATGGAGAGCAATGAGTACCAATGCCCGTAGTCTGGGTAACAAGCTTCCTGAATTAGTGGCCTTGATGGAGGAGGAACATCTGGATATTGTGGCAGTCACAGAAACATGATACACACAGAACCATGACTGGGACATAAACATATCAGGATACACTTTCTACAGGAAGGACAGGGAGGGTAAAAGAGGAGGAGGAGGAGTAGCTCTCTACATAAGGGGAGGAATCAAAGCACCAGAACAAAAGGGTAAACTGGGAGGAGAGGAAGCACTGTGGGTTAATTTGGAGACAGGCAATGGCACCACAATCCGCACAGGGGTTGTAGACAGACCCCCATCTCAGGTGGAGGACATGGACAAGGAAATGATAGGAAGTATCCTTAGAATGGCAGAAAAAGGGGAGATATTGTTGATGGGGGATCTGATTATGCCAGATGTTAATTGGAGTACATTTTCAGCAGCCACTTCTAAGAGTGGGGTCATTCTAGATGCCCTACAGGGGGCATGCCTTAGACAACTAGTGTTGGAACCCACTCAAGAGGGAGCAATCTTAGACCTGGTACTCTCAAATGGAGATGGCGAGATGATCACAGATTTAGAAGTGGGTAGCCATCTGGGAACTAGTGACCATCAAACAGTATGGTTCACAATAAACACAGCAATAGAGTCAAGCCATTCAAAGGCAAAGGTACTGGACTTCAGGAGAGCTGACTTTGCCAAAATGGGTGAGTGCCTAAGGAATGCACTAGCAAATGGACAGGAAGGAGGGGTGGAAGAACAATGGGGAATAATCAGAACTGCCATCACAGAGGCAACAAGTCTTTGTGTGAAGTAAATCAACAAAACAAAATGATGTAAGAAACCACTATGGTTCTCAAAGGAGGTGGTAAGGAAGGTTAGGGAGAAAAAGAAAGCATTCAGGAAGTACAAGGAATCACAGAAGGAGCAGGACAGAGAATTGTATCAGTTAAAGCAAAAGGAAGCTGGGAAGGCAGAACAGCAAGGGCCCAAACCGAGGAAAAGATAGCCAACACAGTTAAGAAGGGGGATACAACCTTTTATAGGAACATCAGGAGCGAAAGAAGACCAAGGGAGGGATAGTGAGGCTTAATAAAGGGAGGGGTGGGCAGAGGTGACTCGAAAAGGCAGAGATACTAAACAAATATTTTTGCTCAGTATTCCAAAATGAAGAGGAAGGTACCTAAACCAAACAATAGACACACTCTGATACAGAAGTTGATACAACCCATTTAAAGAAGAAAGGGTTCTGAAAGAACTCTTAAAACTGAAGAGTGGACAAAGCAATGGGGCCTGATGAGTTCATCCCAGAATTCTAAAAGAACTAAGGGTAGAACTAGTGACACCACTGACTACACTCTTTAACAAAAATCATGGGAGGATGGGGTGGTGCCTGAGGACTGGAGGAGGGCAGATGTGATTCCACTTCACAAAAGTGGGAGCAGGGCAGAAGCAGACAACTACAGACCTGTTAGTTTAACCTCATTGATAGGGAAAATGGTGGAATCACTGCTGAAGGAAAGAATTGTCGAGTACCTAGAGGCCAGAGGGGCACAGGACCCAAGGCAGCATGGATTTACGGCGGGAAGGTCATGTCAGACAAATCTAATTGATTTCTTTGACTGGGTGACCAAGTAATAGATCGGGAGGGCTGTGGACATGGCCTACCTAGACTTTAGCAAGGCATTTGACACAGTCCCACACAAAGATTGATATACAAGTTAGCCAGCCTGGGAGTAGGTCCCAAGGTGGTAGCCTGGATAAAGAATTGGCTGGAGAACAGGACACAGAGGGTAATAGTAAATGGAGTCCACTCTGAAGAAAGGGGGGTTACTAGTGGGGTACCACAGGCTTCAGTACTAGGACCGGTCCTCTTCAATGTCTTTATAAGCAACATTGCAGAGGGACTGGAAGGAAAAGTATGTCTCTTTGCAGATGACACAAAGATCTGCAACAGAGTTGATACACAAGGTGAATTGGAAAGGGTGAGAAGGGACTTGGCAAGGTTGGAGGAATGGTCAAATGTGCAGCTTAGAATTCAATGCTAAGAAGTGCAAGGTAATGCACCTGGAAACAAATACCCAGTGGAAGAGTACACAATGGGGAGGGGGGGGTGAGATACTAACAACAACAAAAATGGAAAGCGACCTGGGGGTAGTTATATCAGATGACCTAAAGGTGGGCAAGCAATGTGAGAGGGCAGTAAGGAGGGCTGGGAGGATACTGGGATGCATAGGGAGAGGCATCACCAGCAGAAAACAGGAGAATTGTTATCCTCTGTACAGACAGCTGGTCAGACCCCATCTGGAGTACTGCGTGCAGTTCTGGAGACCCAATCTCCGAAAGACATAAACAGAATGGGGCAGTCCAGAAGAGGGCATAAAATGGTGCAGGGTCTGCACCGGAAAACATATGAAGAGAGACTTAAGGAGCTTAATATGTATAGCCTCGAGGAAAGGAGGGAGAGGGGGGACATGATAGAAACTTTTGTAACCCCCCTGCAAATGGGGGCTCCCAAAAGTCTTCCAGGAGCTTGCCTAAGTGCTCCAAGTCTGGATGGTGCTCGGCGCTTAAGCTGTTTTAAATGGCACTGCACCGAGTGCTTTTAGAGCCTCTGCGCACTATCTCTATAAGAGCTGTCTGCTTGCAGACATAATTAGTTTGTACTGGGGACTGTGTGTATTTTTGCCCGAGTCCCGCCCAGGCTGCTGCCTAAGTGCTCCGTTTCTGCAGTCACCAAGTGCACAGAGGAAGCTCAGCTGAAAGACGTAACTATTTGTGGGGAAAAATGAAGAGAAATGATGAAAATGCAGTTTGTCTAACTTGCCTTTTGTTGCAGCACGAACTCTGTCTGTTTGCTTCACCAGTTTCGTCCAGAACTGCTGAATGGGACCAATCAGTATTAAGGACTCTGAAGTGGAGCCTGCTGAAATGGGACTGCATAAAAGGTGCCTCTGGGAATTGTAGTTTTAGACTGTTGGCACCTTTTTGCACCTATAGAGTGAGCCCTGCTGTGACTGACATGTGAACCGACCAACCAAACTCTTTGGATCTGTGAGAAAGCCCCAGAGCTGTTTGCTGGCAAGCCAGATTCAAGTTGGGAGCTGGAGAGAGAAGGAGCTTTGAGTGTGCAAGCAGCCGGTTTGCTGCGTAGTTCACGCAGGAGAATCGTGGAAGGCCTGACTGCTGGCCTACTTGTCTGATTTCTGCCCTGAGTGGGAGAAGAGGACGTTTTTGGACTGAATCTGAAGTTTGTGAAGAAAAAGCAAGCTGTTGCTGTTTGGACCAGGCTTATCCTGTAGAAGACCAAAGATTTTGCTGACAGCGATCGGCCTGTCAGAACTTCAGCTATGGTAGTGTTCCCGGTAATTGCAGTGATTTTTGCGATCAGGACCGAGGAGTCACCTGCCTGGTACAGTAAACTTTCTTTTACATATAAATGTGCTATGTGCTGGAAGGGGATTGCGATCTGGTTTTCCCGTTTGCTGTAAACTGTGTGCTAGTGCTGGAAGTAGTTTTCCCAGCAAGAATCGGACTGAATCCGTGCTGCCTGGCACATATAGGCCCTACCACAAGGGTCTTGCCTCACTACCTTGCTGCACAGAAAGATCCAAGTCATGAGGGGCCAAGCTTCCTCTGGCAAATCTGCCAGTCAGCCATCAACCCTCCTGTGTTTAGCCTGGGTATTGTGAGTAATTATCAGGGTAGCTCCTGCAACTTTGTTTAATCAAAGTGTGTCATCTGATTTGTTTGTACTTTTCTTTCCACGAACTGAGCCACCAGCTCGGATTACAAATTGTGTGTACATGTTCTTTTTCCATCACAGGGCCCCAACCAGCTGCAATGGACCTGGCCAGTCCCTTTTCTCATCCTGGGTACCCAGAGAATGTGACTGATTGGGACTTTAAATGCATGCACAGTACTGTGAATATTAATGTGTTTAAGCTAATTAACCTGATTTTCCCCTTCCTTGTTACAGCCCCTAAATAAATCAGATCTGTTTGTTTCTGCAATTTACATTGACTGTGGTGTCAGTTTATGCTAAAAGTATTGTCTTGTGGCTATTGTACTACATCACCTTATTTAACAGGGGGTTCCCAGAGTCGAGCTGAAGGAACCAGTCCTGGGGGTAAGTGTCAAGTACAAGTGTTTGTGGTTTGCATATCTGGGGTATTGGGAAGGTTACTTCTGTGTACTATGTGGGCCACTAGTGGGAGATAAGGGGGGGTCACAGTGTCCCAGAGGGCTGTGGCCTGGTTAGCATAACCCAAACCAACCCTGACCTTTGGGTGGAGGCACCAGTTTCAGAACCTAGAGCCTTTTACCTGTTAGTAGCCAAGCAGGCAGGGTAGTAGCCCAAGGGATAGTGCCACCTAGGGTTACAATTTCAAGTACCTCAAGGGAATCAACAAAGTCCAAGAGGGTAGCATCTTTCAGAAAAAGAGTGTGCAAGAACAAGGGCACAATTTGAAGAGGGGGCAGCTCAGAGGTAATGTAAGGAAGTATTTTTTCACAGAGAGGGTTGTGGATGCATGGAGCGCCTTCCGGAGGAGGTTGTGGAGTCAAAACAGTGGTGGAATTCAAGCATGCATGGGGCAGCCATAAGGCAATTCTAGGGGTGGGAGTAAGAAGAAGTAGGCTGTTGGTTAACTAGGATCTGCAGCTTATCCATTAGGTAGGGAAATGGGCAGACTGGGTGGGCCAAGCGGTCCTTATCTGCCATCAAATTCTATGTTTCTATGTTACACAGCCAGTATAGTGTTATGCTTGTGCAACTGTGTTAGTTTGGTTTTGGCCATTTGCACTTTTTATTCCAGAGGAATTACCACCTTGTAGAGGTACCAAAGGCAAGGAACCTTTGAAGAGGGTTCCACCCCTAGAGGTGCCACAGGACAATTCCTGTGGCTAAAGGTACCTAAGGAAGGATCCCAAGGAGAGAGGTGCTGCTGCTGGAGGAGGAGGGGAGGATGGTGGGGCAAAGAAAAAAGTGCTTCAGAAGGAGCTGAGAGGAACTGCTCATAGAGCTCAGGAAGTGGGAGTAGCTGGCTGCTTGTCCATTGAACTCCAGGCTAAGCCTTCCAATTCAATAGCCTATACAGCCAGTATAGTGTTATGCTTGTGAAACTGTATTAGTTTGGTTTTGGCGTCGCACTCTCTGTTACAGAGGATTACCACCCTGTAGGGGTACCAAAGGCAAGGAACCCACGAAGAGGTTCCACCCTGAGAGGTGCCACGGGCATTCCTGTGGCTAAAGGTACCTAAGGAAGGATCCCCAAAAGAATGAAGTATGAAGCATATAAGCAAGCAGTAACTGTAGACAGTAGTAGATAAGAATAGACAGTTTGATAACTTAATGAGATGCTCAGTTAGATAATGTAATGAAATGTCCAGGTTTGCACAGTAGGATACTGATGGTTTCGCTGAAAGTGAGGGGATCCTTAAGGAGAGGGAATGGCAGGGACACCATCCACCTGCATCCAACAGCGGAACCTACCTAAAGAAACTAGGGACACTACTATGCTAACTGACAGTTATGACCCGAGGCAACGAAGGAGAGAAAAACCCTATGAGGAGGAAATCTCTGGGGATCCAAGGCCTAGGTCGTTTTCCCGCCAGCTTGGGATATTTTATTTAGTGGCGGCTCTGCAGCTGCAATTTGGAAAACCCAATTAAAGGGAGGTGGAAAATATTCCAATTTGGAGGAGGGCTCTCACTCAATCCCTCTAGCGGGAATGCCGTGGAAGATTGCGAGAGAACTCTGCAACACGATAGGCAACCAAGGCTGGAGGAGGAGAGCAACAACTGCTGAGGCACTCACCTGGCCTACTCACCCTAAACTCAAACCAGGTGAACCAGAAGCAGTCGAGGGAGAATGCAGTGAAGGTGCCTTGCTAGGGAAACCACTAAAGCCAATAGATAACCATTATAGTGGAACACTAGCGCCAAAGGAGGTAACTTTTTCCACCCTTCACAGCTAGTCTTAAATTCTACACATGGAGCTGCTGTCGCGTAGCGAACAGATAAAGCCAAGCCCAGAGCGAGGACATTCCCAGCTGTGGGCCAGGTGAGAAGGACCCTGCCCCAAGTCGGGCATGCTTAAGATGCAGAATAAATGCAGAGCGAGACTGTTGGCTGCAGGGGACCCTGCACCAGAATGGTATGGCTGACATGCCCCAGAAACTGATAGAGAGCTGAAAAGCTATTGAGCAGCTGAATGAGCACTGATATGCTGAAACTGTAATGAGCATCGAGTGCTGAGACCTGCAAGGTCGAAAGCAGGTTGAGTTCAACAGACATCCCAGAGGCTGAAGCCTAGGGGATGCAGGCATGAGCAGTGATTGCATAACCAAGAGTGGACCTGCACGTAGGTCAGTAAACAGAGTAGTAATAGGTGGACCTGCACATTGGTCTGCATAACATAGTAGCAATGAAACAGCACTAAATAGTGGGGCAAGTGGGGCAGATGTCAGTGTGGCTCAGTTGGTAGCACATCCGTCTCTGGACCAGAAGATCATGGGTTCTCGTCCCACACCGGGATTGGACTTGCACCTAAAAATCACTGGCATCTGAGTGCAGTATTAGAGGGGTGCTGTACTGCTGGGGTGTGCTGTCCTTTGGATGAGATGTTAAACCGAGGTACCGTCTACCCATCCTGGTGTTGTCCTGGTAGGTGTCCAGGTGGAAGTAAAAGAACCCAGAGGACTCTTCACAAAGCATAGGGGACATTCCCGGTGTCCTGGACAACATTCCCCTTCCCATAAACTGGTTCATGCAATTATCCAGGCTGTGTGGGTGTTGATGTGCGATATGGCCGGCACTACACATTCAGTCACTTCACTACCAGTCTAGCATTGCTTGTAAAGCGCTTTGGGATACACTGTGTATGAAAAGCAATATATAAATGCTGATTCTTCTTCTTCTTCTTCAAGCCAGCCAGGCATCCAAAAAGCCAATACAGGTGACAGGATTTCAAATAATTAACCACACGGGGCCACGACTCCCCAAACACCTCCAAGTCCATGCCGTAGGAAAAACAAGAAAGTGATGGAGGGGCTGAGACCCACATGCAGGTACTGAAACTAAGTTACAGCATCAGCAGTAGCCTTAGCTGACCTTTGAGTATAACAGGGTGTATGAACATCGAAGCAACATCTGTATAAGTACACTGAGCCGTAAAACTGCAATAAACATAAAATAAAAGGAAGCACAATGCTCTGAAAGCCGCTGTAACGGGCAGTGCAATGAAACTTCTGCGAGTGAGGTAAGTAGAATGAGTTGAAAGAGTGTGATGAGCTGCATAGCTAGGTTCAGAGTGAGCCTGAATCAGGTGAAAATAATTGAAAGTGCAGCATGGAGAGCAGCTATGGGTGAGCTGAAACACACGGATAATGATTGCAGCTGCATTGCAAGTAATTGAGAGTTGTGAGTAACTGACAGCAAGCAGTAGGAGCTCTGGAGCAATATGCTAGGAGCTTAGAAACAAAGCCCCCAAAAAGACAAACCAAAGACACACAAACATAGAAAAAGGGAACAAAGACAGAAAGAACACACACAGTTGAAGGCAAAATACAAACCAGAAGCGGAAAACAAACACCAAAAGTCCAGCAGAGACAAGCAGGAGCAGCAAGGTGGGGGGGCAGCCAGCCCTGTAGGCCCCAGCCAGCTCGGGAGGACAGACATGACAGAGCCTTTGGCTGCAAAGGAAAAAGTGCTTCAGAAGGAGCTGAGAGGAACTGACTATATCTCAGGAAGTGGGAGTGGCTGGCTGCTTGTCCATTGAACTCCAGGCTAAGCCTTCCAATTATCATTACTTAGTAAACAAAATGCGCTATACATCTGTGTGGCCTCACTCATTTCAACTGCTGTGATAGGACATGTCACATGTAACATAGATCCAGTGCCTGCGTAGGGTGCAAGGCCCATGTCGCACATGCACAACCGAATCATAGGCCGCATGTGCACATATGCCGTAACTGCATCCTGCTGCGGCGTAATGCACACATGAGGTTTACATGTACACAGGCCGCAGGCGTGTGTTGTGACTATAGTCTGTGCATGCCACCCATACGTGTGCAATGTGTGAGGTGGGGCTGTGAATGTGAGAGACAGGCCACACCACACACATGCTGTTGAGACAGAGGAGAACCCGGCAGCAGTGATAGGGAGATACTGCTAAGTAGGCATTAAAGAGATCTGTTCCACACTGTTTTTCTAGAAGAGACACACCCTGAATATTGGTAAGCACTGGGACAGTGCACTACTTGCACATATGCAACAGTCATTACTATATAGAATTGCTAATGTTCTTCCAAACTGTGTACCCAGTAGAGACACACCCTGAATATTGGGAGGCACAAGGACAGTGCAATACCACCACATATGTAACGGTCCCTGTCCACACACTTGTTAATGTCATGTTGCCAATTGTTTATCTGGGAGAGACACAGTAGGCTGCATGCCTGCCTACAGGTGTGAACTGGGAGCACAGAAAAGGTAGGTGACCTGCTCAGGGTCACACTGTATGCATGTTGGGGCTGTGGGAATGCAATCCAGGGCTCAGGTGTAGCTGCTCAGAGTTGTATACCACCGCGCTAAACTGCCTCCCAATGCGAGTGCAGTGCAGTGTCCGTGTGGCCAGAGTACACCACTGTACACATCATATAGGCCCACACAGGGCGCATAGCAGAGGGTACACAAAGGGGCAGCATGCCGTTGCACGAACAGAGAGTCCCACACCCAGATGTGGAATGACAGCCATGTATAGGCCAGGTCTGCAGAGGTTGTGCCGTGTGGTGCAGGTACAGTGGTGATGCTATAGACACAGGGTAGTGTACAGTATCAGAGCTATGGCATGATAGTCTGCCACATCAATGTAGTGCACAGTTGGATATTAACGTGTCCAGCGTACAGACATGACAGGTATTATTGTTCAGGATTGTTTGCGGGACACAGCCGCCCAGTTTGGAACATGCCACTGCTGGATAGGATGGGTCAGGAGGTGAACTGTGCACAGGGCCATGTAGCACAGGAGACTAGCGAGCCTCAGTGGTTGGGCACCTAACTCACCCCCGAGGAGACAGCGCAGCTAGTCAGCCAGGTGCAGCAGTGGCACACCATGCCACTGCCACCAGACTGCAGACGCCACACCCCCGCAGACAGGGAGAGGGCATGGCGGGCCATAGGGGCATGCCTCAGTGCACTCAGTGGTGTTTCCTGCATCACACAGCAGATGCAGCACAGGTGGCAGGACCTGGCCAGAAGGGACCTGCAGCTCCTGGAGCACATGCTCAACATGGCAGAGAGGAGAAACCGGGAGATGAGAACTGGCGCTGGCAGCACTGCAGGTGGGTATGACAACATGTAGCATGACACCTCCACAGACAAGCAACATGTGCCACGGCCAGTAGTGGTATACAGGTGTAATAGTGTCCCTCTTCCACACAGGTGCAGGACCCAGCCCACACAGACATCAGGTGCAGCCAGCGGAGGACCCAAGTGTGGCCACTGGTGGCAGGGGTTGGCAGCACTGGGAGGGACTTGTGCTGCCTGGACATGCACACATGTGCCACAGCATGCCACTGTGTTCAGCCATGCAGCCTAGATGTAGCCATGTGCACCTGCAGTGCCTGTGGCTATAGCACAATGCTGATGTGCCTGCCACCATGCACCATGTGGCAGGTATTGTGTGTGAGTAGGCACCGCTTCTGTAGTGTGCCTGTGTGTACAGGGTGTCCCAGTCCTGCAGTGATCTCTGCTCTTCTCCCTTGCAGGTGGGGGGGAGCAGCCTTGCTCCAAGGCAATGGGCACTGCTCAGGGCGATGGCCAACCTGAAAGTTAGGGATGCCGAGAGTACCAGTGTGCACAAGGTGCCACTGACACAGGGTACGGCCTATCCTGCCATCACCAGACAAGGAGGAGGTGGAGCCTGGAGAGGACAGCAGTGGCAGTGGACCACAGGGGTCCGGTGGGCTGGCATGTGGAAGTGCCAGAGGCTGACAGGCTGGCAGAGAAGCCAGGTGCAGAACACCAGCCTGGTGAGGTGCCAGCGGATGGGGACCATCCAGCGGAGGAGATGGCAGCAGCTGAGCAGGCAGCAGAGGGCGAGGTGGAGGAGGAGCCACCTGCAGGGGAGCCGGAGGTGGGGGTGCTGCCCCACAGAGTAGCAGGAGGAGGAGGAGGAGGATACTGTGGTGGAGCAGGAGGAGGAGGATGATGCCATGCTGCAGGCTGACATTGCCGGATGCCAGTCCGGACAGTTGGACATGGCCCCACAGCAGCAGAGGGCGACATGTAGCTGGTGCCGAAGTCACCTAGGGGACAGACAGGCCTGCAGGCAGTACTGGACCTAGGGCAGCAGGTGGCGGGCGAACAGCAGCCAATAAAGCTTGTCTCTGCTATCATGGAGGATGTTGCACACCTGTACAGCTTCCTCTGGGCACCCTTACAGGACTGCAGAGGTTCTAGCGCTGAAGGGTGTGGACCGGGCCCATGGACATTTGGACTGTGCAATGCCTTGGGGGCCTGGGATGTACAGGTGTACTTAGGACTGCTGCGGGGGGCACCTGATGTGTGTGTATGCGGGTGGGGGGCCTGGTGGACTGTGGGTACTGTTCATTTGGGGTGCTATCCATGATTGTTGGGGCTGTGGTGGGAGACGTGCCTGGGTGGGGGTCAATAGTTGCTTGGGGGTTGTCTGCTGTGTTGTTGGGGTGGTACATATGGGCTTTGGGGGGTTCTGTACATAGCAGGGTGTGGTTTGGGTACTGTTTTCCATTGGTATCGTTGTTGTTCTTCATGTTACATGTTCATTCCCTGACTGCTGCTGTTATTCCTACTGTTGCATTAAATTATATTTATTCACCCTTTGCTCTGTGTGTGCGTGTGCAGTGTGTGTGTGTGTGTGTGTGTGTGTGTGTCACTGTGCACATGCGGACATGCATATGGTGGGGCTGCATTGTCTCATGTGCGTCCCCATCGTGCACATGTTATCTGTGTGCCAGCTGTGCACCTCACAGCCTTGGGCGCACACTGGTGAGCATGGCCGCATGGTGCTCTGTGTGCAGCAACGCACGGTGCCATGTCCGGTTCACGTGCCGCCACACTGTGCATGTTCTGGCTGTGTGGGGGCCTTGGGCCTGTGTGGCTCCCTTCCACCCAGGAGCCTGGTGGTCCCTGTGGGTGGCACCAGTGGCACAACGCAATGGTGCATCCTACCGCCATACGTCAGCAGGTCTGTGCCACCCAGTGCTGTGTTTCCTTGTTGTGGTTGGACTGTTTACATGTATCAGTCACCGTGGCAGGTGCATTGTGCCTGGTGGTGCCATCATCGCGGTGTTGTTCCTTTGCCCTGTGTATGTCCATCACCTACCTGTGTCTCCATGTCCATGGTCCTCTGTGTGGTGCCTGTGGTGCTGTCACACATTCGCAGTCATGCCTACCAGATGCTGTACGACACCCATAGGCATTGTTCCAGCTCCAATGCTGCTACTTGTGTCACATGACACCTGGCAGGCAGTGTCTCATCCCCCTGAGGCTCAGTGGAGGTGGCATAGGAGCCCTGCCATTGTTGGGGCTGTGTTGCACCACACTGTGCCCCTCGTACTGCTGCAGGTGCCACCATTGTGGTGTTGGTGGTGTGGGGGGTGGTGGTGGTGGTGTGGTTGTATGTGGTGTCCTTATCCCACCTCAAAAGAACTGCTGGATCAGCTCCTGTCATGCACGGTGTCCTGCTGTTGCACCACTGTCTGCCAGGTATCCTGCCATGACGTCCGGATCCCCGCCAGCCTCCCTGCAGTGCACCTTCCTCCTGGTTGCCATCGGGCATTGGAACACTGTGCGCCAGGGCGATGTTGTGGAGGATGCAGCAGGTGAGCACTATCCTGCATGCCATTGCAGGGTTGTACTGGAGCGTGCCCCTGAGTGTCAAGGCATCGGAATCGGGACTTCAGTATTCCAAAAGTGCGCTCAATTACCCCTCCCGTGCTGGTCTGGGCCTCATTGTACCTGACCTCGTCTGCTGTCTGGGGCGTCCTCATAGGGGTCATCAACCATGGCATCTGGGGATATCCACTGTCACCTGTTGGGGGGAGGTTAGTTGCATGTTGCTGTCTGGAGTGTCCTCATAGGGGCCATCAACCATGGCATCTGGGGATATCCACTGTCAGCCATTGGAGGGGAGAGGTTAGTCACATGTTGCTGTCTGGGGTGTCCTCACAGGGGTCATCAACCATAGCATCTGAGGATATCTGCTGTCACCTGTTGGGCAGGGAGGTTACTTGCATGTTGCTGTCTGGGGTGTCCTCATAGGGGTCATCAACCATGTCATCTGGGGATATCCACTGTCACCTGTTGGGGGAGAGGTTAGCTGCATGTTGCTGTGTGCAGCCCTGTCTTTGGCATCTCACTATCCACTGCATGGCATGCACTGCTGCATGCACATATGCTCACATGCAGGTGCGCACTATCAGTCACATGCACATCCTTGGCTGTGTCCATGCATTGCATGTGCTTCCCTTGACACTGTGTGCCCTTCCCAGGCCCCTGTGTGTTGCACAGTGTGTGTGTGTGTGTCTTGCCCCTGCCTGCCTCCCATGTGTGGCATGCCACATGTCTGTGTGGCCATCACCTCTGCCCACTTCAGTTTCTGTCCGCCGTGTGCCTCTGTTGTGCCACTGTGTCCCCACGTGCCCACATGCACTGTCTGCCACATGCACGCACACTGCCACTCGCACACCTTTGCAGTTGTCATTCCCCATGGTACATACCTACAATCCATCCTCCAGTGATGTCCCCTCTCTCAAAGCACTCATGTAGCCCACAGTTCCAGTAGATGTGGGAGTCATGGCAGGATCCGGGGTATTTGGCCACCACATCTAGGATGCGACCACCACTGTCAGCAACCACCTTGATATTCATTGAGTGGTACCCCTTCCTGTTTATGTATGTGTCCCCATCCTCACTTGGGGCCCTGATGGCCACATTTGTGCAGTCGATGGCACCTAGCACACAGGGGAACTGTGCCACATTGTAAAACACCTGCTTCACCTGATACTGCTGTTGGACATCCCGTGGAAAGCTGATATGCTGCGGGGTGCACCGTATGAGGGCCGCAATGAACCTCCTCAGGTGTTTGGACACTGTCAGCTGGGAGATGCCCAGTGTCCCCTGTGGACATTTGGAAAGTGCCAGTGGCAAGGAAGCACAGCGCTGCACTCACGCGCACCTCCAGTGGCAGTGAGTGGCCCCTGTTGCTGGTGCTGCGTAGGTCACCACCCAGGACCTGACATAGCTCCTGATGCAGCTGTTGCTGAGCCTATAGCGTGCTAGGCACTGCTGCTCAATCAGGTCCTCAAAGGTCTTGCAAGGGCATCTTACTCTGTGCACCGGTGGCCTTGGTACCATTGGTGGGTGCTGTGGCTCGGTCCCCTGGGTCCTGCCTCTGCACCTGGCATGCCTGCGCTCACAGTGCTCCGTGATCATTATTCAAAGCACGGCTCCTATTGCTGACATTTCTGAGTGTCTCACTACACTGCTGTCTTCTTTCTGGCTCTGTGGGTGGGGGATAATATAGCCCATGCTCTGGTTAGGACAGCTATTTCCTGGTCTGACTTACATCGGCTTCATCTGGTGTATTTATTTACACCTCCTGTGCTGGAATAGCAGTTTCATGGTGTTAGTGTATTATGCATGTCGCAAGCTGCATCACACACTGGCACAAGCTTTCTTTGGTGTAACTGTGTCATAACTTGCGTTTGGCATAGCAGTTGCAGGTTGCGGTGTAAGTGTTCTTTTAGAATCACGCGTGTTGCAAGTCGCTGGAGTAACTTGCGATTTGTGCCATCGGGACTGGCTTACTGCATTTATGTCTGGCATAGCTGTCTTGGAATCAGGCCCACATACCAATGAGTGTACTACTGCTGCTGTCCCAGGACACCTGTGACAATGAGTGTACCACTGCTGCTGTCCCAGGACACCTGTGACAATGAGTGTACCACTGCTGCTGTCCCAGGACACCTGTGACAATGAGTGTACCACTGCTGCTGTCCCAGGACACCTGTGACAGTGAGTGTACCACTGCTGCTGTCCCAGGACACCTGTGACAGTGAGTGTACCACTGCTGCTGTCCCAGGACACCTGTGACAGTGAGTGTACCACTGCTGCTGTCCCAGGACACCTGTGACAATGAGTGTACCACTGCTGCTGTCCCAGGACACCTGTGACAATGAGTGTACCACTGCTGCTGTCCCAGGACAACTGAGACAGTGAGTGTACCACTGCTGCTGTCCCATGACACCTGTGACAATGAGTGTACCACTGCTGCTGTCCCAGGACACCTGTGACAATGACTGTACTATTGCTGCTATCCCAGGACACATCTGGCAATAAGTATAGTGCTGCTGCTGTCTTAGGGCCCATGTCACAATGATTGTACCACTGCTGCTGTCCCAGGACACCTGTGGCAATAAGTGTTCCATTGCTGTTGTTCAAGGATACATTTGGCAGTGAGTGTAACCCTGGTGTCACAGGACACATATGGCACGTGTACTGCTGCTATCCCAGCACACATGTGGCAATAAGTGCACCACTGCTGTCCCAGGACATGTGCCAGTGAGTATACCACTGCTGTTGCCCTAAGACACATGTGACAATGGCTGTACCACTGCTGCTGTCCCAGAACATGTGGCAATGACTGTACCACTGCTGCTGTTCCTAGGCACATGTGCCAATGAGTCCACCACTGCTGCTGTCCCAGGACTCGTGGCAATGACTGTGCCTCTGCTGCTGTTCCTAGGCATGTGGCAATGAGTGTACCACTGTAGCTGTCCAGGGACCCATGTGACAATGAGTGTACCACTGCTGTTATTCCTGGGACACGTGGCAATGAGTGTACTGCTGCTGTCACATGACACATGTGACAATGAGTGTACTACTGCTGCTGCTGTCCTGGGACCCATGTGGCATTGAGTGTACCACTGCTGTTGTCCTGGGACACATATAGCATTGAGTGTACTACTGCTGCTGGTCCTGTGACACATGTGGCAATGAGTGTACCACTGCTGTTGTTCCTGGGACACATGTGGCAATGAGTGTACCACTGCTGCTGTCCTGGGACCCATGTGACATTGTGACCTATACTCAGCTGTAGGCTGGACGTCCCTTACCACTAGACGTATTCTCCATGCTGGTACCTGGACCCTAAAGCGTCTCCTTAACAAGCTGCCGAGCTTTCTAACTTCCCACATCCGCACCTGCCACAGTACTTACTCACTCAGGAAATCAGATTTTATCTTCCTGGATGTCCCCAAGACTCGCACCACCTTTGGCAAGCGCTCCATTGCCCTCCTGGTTATCTGGAATCGGCTGCAATCCTCTCTGAAACTACCTAAAGTAGTCTCTGTTAGTCTCTTTAGAAAGTTAGCTATTGAAAAAAATAAGATGTCTGCAGTTGTCTCTAAAATTTCATTTTCTATGATTGTTCGAGCCTTCTGTTAGTTTTAAGGTCCATATGGACAGAATCTGCACTTTATGTAAGACTGTGATGACCTACTTTAAGAGCTATAGAGTATTGTCTGAACACTTGTCTAATATGTACTTTATCAGCACTTGAAATCCTGTTGTGTGCATTTACTATGTTTCTTAGTCCTGTCCGTATATCTTCTAGGACCTCCTTGTGAATGAGCTTGCTCAATGGAGTTATTTTCCTGTAATAAACTTGAATTTGAACTTGAGTGCACCATAGCTGTTGTTCCTGGTGCACATGGTGGCAATGGGTGTACCACTGTTGTTCCTCGGACACATGTGGCAATGGGTGTACCACTGCTGTTGTCCCTCGGACACATGTGGCAATGGGTGTACCACTGCTGTTGCTCCTCAGACACATGTGGCAATGGGTGTACCACTGCTGTTGTTCCTTGGACACACGTGGCAATGGGTGTACCACTGCTGTTGTTCCTGTGGCACATGTGGCAATGGGTGTTTCACTGCTGTTGTTCCTCGGACACATGTGGCAGTGAGTGTACCACTGCTGCTGTTTTGGGACACATGTGACAATGAGTGTACCACTGCTGCTGTTTTGGGACACATGTGGCAATGAATCACTCTATATGGTGTTCAGTGGAGAGTACAAATTAGGAAAAGGCTTGAGAGGTTATTGTGGACAGGAAGCTGAAGCCATGCTGGCAGTGCTACAGTCAAGAGAGTAAACCCGGTGTTGGAATGCATTAGGGAATGGGCAGGAAAGAGCTGAAGGGAAGAGTTCCTTCCTCTGCACATGGCCTAAGTTAGACCTCACCCTGAGTACTGCATTCAGTTCTTGTCACTGCAGAAGGGAAGGCAAGAAATATGGTGAAAGAAGGGTTATTTACCCTGCACATGGCCTAGGTTAGACCTCACCCTGAGTACTGCATTCAGTTCTTGTCACTGCAGAAGGGAAGGCAAGAAACTGGTGAAAGAAGGGTTATTTACCCTGTACAGGGCCTAGGTCAGATATCACCTTGAGTACTGCATTCAGTTCAGTTTTACTATGGTGCTGTGACATCCGCAGCACCGACATCCCCGACAGCTACAGCCGCAATGCCAAGTGTTGGCATCGCACTGTTGGGGATGCATCTGTGTTGCATCAAGGGCTTGTGCCCCCCAAACCCCCCACACCCCCTGGTCTCTACATATCTAACTCCAAGTCGGAGTTGGACCCAGGGGACACCGGGAGCTGCAGCGTCGGCATCTGCTGTTCACCAGCACAGCAACTCACTGCATTCAGGTGAAATCTGTCGTTGTGCTGGACTTCGCAGTGGTAGTGTCGACCTTGTGTTGGCACACCATTCAGTACTAGTCACTGCAGGTTATAAGACAAGAAACAGGTGAAGGAAGTATTCATTCCCCTGTGCATGGTGGTATGCGGGCAGAAGAGCACAGTAATATGAGCACGGTAAAAACTGCAAAGCAAAAACAGCATGTGTGAATACAGCAACAGGGAAATAATAGCGCTGAACATTACAGCGTTTACCTGTAACAGTATTTGCTCACGCTGAGCACATCAAGTAAGCAACTGTGAGGGAAGTCAGCATGCTCCTGTTGTGGCCCAGAGGACAGAGCCACAGTCCAGGAAGACAGTATAGAGCAAAGCATTAAGGGTTCAAATCCGACCCTTGTACTGTATGTGTATTTTTTCCTCTTCTGTGTTTTCTATGGTTTTCCTGTCCTCTGGCGCTATTATTACTGGCCCTATTTTGTCCCCCTTCCCAAACGTGGCCCCCCTCAGAGATGATTATATTATTTAGAGGGGGTGCAGTGTGAAGCCCCCCATGTGGGGGGGTGGGGGGGCATAGACCCCTGAACAATTCCATGTTGTGTGCTGTGTGGTTTGTGGTATCAAGGAGTGCTAGATTTGCAAGTTTGTTTGCCTTGCTGTTTTTCCCCAATGCAATCTTTTACCACATGGTTTTGTTTGCACTGTGTTCAACTGTGTGGTAAAAGTTTAGCGGTTATTTACCTAAACCGGGCATGGTGTAGCTTAGCTCACACTTTGAGCACTGCATTCAGTTCTTGTTACTTCAGGTAGGAAGGCAAGAAACAGGTGAAGGGAGGTGTTCCTTCCCCTGTGTGTAACCCCCTGTGGGGGCTTACCTGTTTAGCCCCATTGGGCTGCCATTCCCCATTTTCCCTGTAGTGTCCTTGCATCCAGGCATAAGGCTTGTTTGTCCTCCCAGAGTCTCTATCCATCCCCTGCGTTGTTTTTAACCAGGAGGGGTCCGGAGGAGTTATATCACAGAGCCACCACCCTGTTTTTGCACTTTGGTGCAGAGCTGGTGATCTGCAGAAGCACACTGGGTTTTCCTGCCATTTGGGCAGCTGTTCTAATGCCTCTCCGATGGTCCCAGTCTCTCTGTTGGGCAGAATAGGGACTGGAGACACAGAGGAGGCAAAAGGGGAAGCAGCAAAAGTTTTTTGAAAGAGTGCCTGTGAGCTCTGGAAAACAAGGATGCTGCCTCATTAATATTCATGAGGTGGTGCACATACTAATGAGGTGAGCCTATCTTGTGCCTAGGGTCATAGTACTTCAGCGTTAGTGACGGGTGTGAGGGCAAAGTGAAGTTTTGAACTTTGCAATGATTGGAAAGGGAAGAAGGACTGCTACATGTCCATGGGAGACTAAATTAATAAAAATGTTAATTCTGGCTGCAAGGACTTATTGAATTCAGGGCACAATATGGACTGCATGAGAACTGTGTGGGAGCAGCCATGTTTAACTCTCCAAAGACAGGCAAGACACTTATTAGGCACTCAGAACTGTGAGAGAGGACTCTGGGGAGAAGGTGTTAACTATTTTCAGGTGCCAAGGGACAGAGCATATCAATAATCCAAGAGGGCTGAGGATTGTGATTGATAACTGGAGGCAGCCAATTAGAGGGCAGGATTCTTGGGAGACATCCCAGAGACTTTGGGGCAGTACAGTCAGTCTGTGCTGTGCTCTGATTGAGTCAAGAAGGTGCAGTACTGTGAGAAGCAAATACTTTTGCGGTCTTTCACAGGACTTAAACCAGAGTTTGTGGAATAAAGGAGAAGAAACCTTGCTGTTGAGAGGAACTGTGCTGTTGTGACAAGCGATCCCGGCATCTTATTGGAGTTTGCTGTTTTGGAGGAGGTTTCTGCTGCAGCTATCCTGCACCAATTTGGGACTGTAGTGAGACTGTTTTGCTGAGAAAGAGCCTTGCTGGAAACTGGGTGCAAGCTAGAGCAAAGGTTGGGCGCTGTTTTGAACCAGAGAGAATGTCTGAGAACTGTGTGCCAGCCAGATCAAAGGCGGAGGCTGGTCTGAACCATGAAAGACTGTAAAAGGAAAAGGTGAGCAGGTGTCCTATGCTTCAGGACCCTGTCGCTGCTTTGTATTGCAAGTGTGGAAAAGAAACTGTTGCTAAGGACTGTGGAATTTGTTGCCAAACAGCGCTGGAAAGTAGAGAATTTGTGGCAATGCCGACTAATCATCGGAGCGTGTTTATCCTGCTAAGAAAAGTAGTGAAACAAGATGTTTTCAACGGTATTTCAGAGCAAGGTAGAAACCTGCTAACCCCTACCAGCTGGGGTCTGCTGGCTACAGGGGGTCACCGGCACATGCTGGAAGTGCTAGGCACTCGTGACCTGTGAGGGAGCCGGGCTGTGGAGCCACTCCCAGGTCTGGGCTTTCTGTAGTCAGTGGGCCTTGCGCAGTAGCTCTGCAATGGGCCTAAATGGGCTGAAGGTGACAAGTGACCAGATCTTCAGTCAAAGGAAGAAGCGGCCAGACCTTCAATCAAGCACAAATCTTCAGGATACCTTCATCTGCCCATTTGCTTTGCCCTCCTCTGAACTGAGACCCCCTGAATGTGGACTGGTGGAAGCCCTCTGCACCAGGAACTTTCCTGAACTCTAGGACCATGAGTACCCAAGGCTTGCCCTGGCAATCGGGGAGTGTTTGTTTAATTACTACAGCAAGTTGTATTGTCCCTAGGGCGCTGACGCCGACCAACCCTCAGCATTGAGCAGGCCTGCAACTACTGGGATACCCAAAAAGGACAGGGGGTAGTACCAGTACCAATGGGGGT
Source organism: Neoceratodus forsteri (assembly GCA_016271365.2). NCBI lineage: Eukaryota > Metazoa > Chordata > Ceratodontiformes > Ceratodontidae > Neoceratodus > Neoceratodus forsteri. The sequence continues at coordinate 83,576,128 of CM028136.1, forward strand.
GGGCATCTGGGGTGGTTTTGGCCTAAGGGCCCATATCTTATTGTAACCCTCTTCAAATGGGGATTCCCAAAAAGTCTTCCTCGAGCTTGCCTAAATGCTCACTGCCAGGCTGGTGTCCTGCGTTATAGCAGTTTAAATGTGATTGCCAGAGAGTGCCTGTATAGCCTCTGTGTATTGTCTCTTTAAGAGCTGCCTGGATTGCAGTCGTAAGTAATCTGAGAGGGAACTCTGTTGAAAGATGTAACTATTTGCTGAAAATCATTTAGAGTGACAATGATAATGTAGTTTGCTTAATCTGCCTTCTTTGCAGCTAGGACTGTTTTGTTTATCTCTACTATCTTGGTCCTCGACTGCAAATTGGACCAATCAGTACTGGTGGGACCTAAAATGGAGCTGGACTACAGGAGCTGCCTGGAGTCAAAATCTGTAGGAATTGTAGTTTTGGGCTTTTGCTTTTTGCACCTGAAGGGGAGCCTTTGTTGTGACTGACAGGAGGATTATCCAACCAAACCTTTTGGATCTTGAGAATTTCTCAGGCTACTGCAGCTAGTTTTAGTTTTAGAAACATAGAAACATAGAATTTGACAGCAGATAAGGACCGCTTGGCCCACCTAGTCTGCCCATTTTCCTACCTAACAGATAAGCTGCAGATCCTAGTTAACCAACAGCTTACTGCCTCCTACCCCCCACTAGGACTGCCTTATGCCTGTCCCATGCATTCTTGAAGTCCCCCACTGTTCTTGACTCCACAACCTCCTCAGGGAGGCTATTCCATGCATCCACAACCCTCTCAGTGAAAAAATACTTCCTCACATTACCTCTGAGCCGTCCACCCTTATCTTCAAATTGTGCCCCTTGTTCTTGCACATCTCTTTTCTGGAAGATGCTACCCTCTTGGACTTTGTTAATTCCTTGAGGTACTTGAAAGTTTCTATCATGCCTCTCTCCCTTCTTTCCTCAAGGGTATACATATTAAACTCCTTTAGTCTTTCTTCTATAATGTCTTCTGGTGCAGACCCTGCACCATTTGTGTTGCCCTCCTCTGGACAGCCTCCACTCTGTCTGTGTCTTTGGGAGATGGGGTCTCCAGAACTGCACACAGTACTCCAGATGGGGTCTCACCAACTGTCTGTACAGAGGGATAACAACTTCCTGTTTTCTACTATTGATGCCTCTTCCTATGCATCCCAGTATCCCCCCAGCCTTCCTTACTTCCTTCTCACATTGCTTGCCCACCTTTAGGTCATCTGATATAATTACCCCCAGGTCCCTTTCTATTTTTACTGTTGTCAGTATCTCACCCCCCATTGTGTACACTTCCCCTGGGTTTTTTTCCCATGTGCATTACCTTGCACTTCTTTGCATTGAATCTGAGCTGCCATACATTTGACCATTCCTCCAACCTTGCCAAGTCCCTTCTCATCCTTTCCACTCCATCTTGTGTATCAACCCTGTTGCAGATCTTTGTGTCATCTGCAAAGAGACATACTTTTCCTTCCAGTTCCTCTGCAATGTCACTTATAAAGACATTAAAAAGGACCGGTCCCAGTACTGAACCCTGCGGCACCCCGCTAGTGACCCTCCTTTCTTCACTGTGTACTCCATTTACTACTACCCTTTGCGTCCTGTTGCCTAGCTAATTTTTAATCCAGGCTACCACCTTGGGACCCACTCCAAGGCTGGCTATCTTGTGTATTAATCTTTTGTGTGGGACTGTATCAAATGCCTTGCTAAAATCTTGGTAGGCCATGTCCACAGCCCCTCCCTGGTCTACTACTTTGGTCACCCAGTCAAAGAAATCTATTAGATTCGTCTGACATGACCTTCCCATTGTGAATCCATGCTGCCTTGGGTCCTGTGCCCCACTGGCCTCTAGGTACTCAACAATTCTTTCCTTCAGAAGTGATTCCATCATTTTCCCTACCACTGAGGTCAAACTAACTGGTCTGTAGTTTCCTGCCTCTGTCCTGCTGCCACTTTTGTGAAGAGGAATCACATCTGCCCTCCTCCAGTCCTCGGGTACCACCCCATCCTCCCATGATTTGTTAAAGAGAGTAGTCAGCGGTGTCACTAGTTCTACCCTTAGTTCTTTTAGAATTCTTGGGTGAATCCCATCAGGCCCCATTGCTTTGTCCACCTTCAATTTTATTAGTTCTTTCAGAACCCTTCCTTCAGTAAATGGACTGGTATCGACCCCCATCTTCAGAGTGTTTCTCTTGTTTGGTTTATGTACCTCCCCCTCTTCCTTTGTGAATACTGAGCAGAAATATTTGTTCAGTATCCCTGCCTTTTCACTGTCACCCTCTACCCACATTCCCTCCCCTTTATTAAGCTTCAGTATCCCTCCTTTGGTCTTTCTTCGCTCCCTAATGTACCTATAAAAGCTCTTATCCCCGTTCTTAACAGAATTGGCTATCCTTTCCTTGGTTTGGGCCTTTGCTATTCTGACTGCCTTCCCAGCCTCTTTCTGCTTTAACTGATAAACTTCTCTGTCCTGCTCCTTCTGTGTTTCCTTATATTTCCTAAATGCTGTCCTTTTCTCCTTAACCTTCCCTGCCACCTCTTTTGAGAACCATAGCAGTTTTTTCCTTCGTTGTGTTTTATTGATTTGCTTTACACAAAGGCTTGTTGCCTCTGTGATGGCTGTTTTGATCACTCCCCATTGTTCCTCCACCCCTCCTTCTTGCCTGTTTGCTAGTGCTTTTCTGAGGCACTCTCTCATTTTCCCAAAGTCAGCCCTCCTAAAGTCTAGTACTCTTGCTTTTGTAAGGCTTGATTGTATGACTGTGTTTATAGTGAACCACACTGTTTGGTGGTCGCTTGTTCCCAGATGGCTACCCACTTCTAAATCTGAGATTCTTTCTCCATCCCCATTTGAGAGTACCAGGTCTAAGATTGCTCCCTCCCAAGTGGGTTCCAATACTAGCTGTCTGAGGCATGCCCCCTGTAGGGCATCAAGAATGACCCTGCTCTTGGATGTGCCTGCAGCAAAGGTGCTCCAGTTAACATCTGGCATATTCAGGTCCCCCATCAACAATATCTCCCCTTTTTCTGCCATTCTAAGAAAGCCTTCTATCATTTCCTTGTCCATTCCCTCCCCCCTGAGATGGGGGTCTGTATACAACCCCCCATGCGGATTGTGGTGCCGTTTCCTGTCTCCAGGGTGACCCAAAGTGCCTCATCTGCTCCCTGTTTACTCTTTAGTTCTGTTGCTTTGATCCCTTCCTTTACATAGAGAGCTACTCCTCCTCCTCTTTTACCCTCCCTGTCCCTTCTATAGATTGAGTATCCTGGTATGTTGACATCCTAGTCATGGTTCTCTGTGTACCATGTTTCTGTGACTGCCACAATATCCAGGCAACACTCTTCCATCAAGCTGAGCTGAGAAGTGAAGAAGTAACAGCTCAAGTGATTTGGAGGAGCAGTTCTGTGTAGTTTTGCATGGGAGAGCTGTGAAAGGGCTGAGTTTTGGCCTGCCAGTCTGCCTGCTGTCCCTGAGAGAGAAAATAGAGTTTATTCGGACTGAATCCGAGTTGTGGGGACTATTTAAGCCACTGGACTATGACCAGGCTTTAACTTGAAGACTGAAGATTTGCTGAATGCGATCAGCCTGTCAGGATTTCCAGCTGCTTTTGAATCCCTGGTTTGTGCAGAGACTTTGCGATTGTGACCGGAGAGCGGTTTGCCTGGTACAGTAGAATTTCCTTACATGTAAATGTGCTGTGTATTGAAAGTGGGTCGTGATTTGGTTCCCCACTGTGTGAACTGTGTTCTGCTTGCTGGAAGCTTTATCCAGCCTAATCGGACTGAATCCGCGTTCATCTCCATTCGGCCTGGGCCATGATATGCTGGCCCTGCCAGACTACCCCACTGCACAGAGAAAGCCACCGACGAGAGACCTGCCTGGGGATCAGCCCCTTGCTCCACGCTTGAACAGGAACAACGCCTTGGTGAATCATGTGGGCCCTGCTTCTACTGGCACTCAAGATTAATCACCTGCTGTCTCGATTTTCGTCCAGCCTGTGTCCAGTATTGGGTATCATGAGTAAGCATCAGGGTAGCTCCCTGCAACAAAAGCCTAATCTAAAATTGTGTCATCTGATTGTCTTGTTGTTTTCTTTTCAAGAACTGAGCCCTCCAGCTCCAGATTACAAATACTGTGTGTTGTGCATGTTGTTTTCTTCCATCACAGGACCCCAACCAGTTGCTACGTTCCTGGCTAGCCCACCATTCTCCATCTGGGTACCCAGAGTGTGTGACTGTTTATGGACCCCGAAGAGCATGCATAACTGTTTGATTGATAGAGTCTTTAAGCAAATAAACCTGATTACGCCCCTCCCTTGTTCAAGCCCCTTAAATAAATCAGATCTGACTCTTTTTTGGCATTTACCCTGACTTGTTCCAGTTTGTGCAAGAGTACTGTACTGCCGTTATTTGCTGTGTATAACCTTGTTTTACAGGGGTTCCCCAGGGCCGAGCCAGAGGAAAGCCCTGGTGGTAAGTGCAACCAGTGTGGGTACTTGTGTGGTGTATCAGGGGTATTGTGAAAGTGATTATTGTGTATGGTTCCAGCCACTAGTAAGGAAGGAGGGGGGTTACAGTGTCCCGGAGGGCTGTGCCCAGGTTAACTTGACCACTACCAACCCTTACCTCTGGGTAGAGGCACCCGTTTCAGAACTCATGTCCCTTAATCTGCTACTAGCTAAGCAGGCAGGGGTAGTAGCCCTTGAAATAGCGCCACCTAGGGGTTACATTATTTACTGTTCTGAGCAAATTTTCTAAGCATCCTTCCTTCCACAGCTATCTTGGTTCCAGGTACACAACTTACTCTGAGTGGAGGCACCACACTATTTTCATTTAACTTCTGGGATAGAACCCCCAAATACCACCGTAGCAGGACCTAGGCCCCTTAACCTATGTATAGGTCAACAGGCAAGGATAGTAGACAAGTGGCTTATGGCACCTGAGCTACACGTACATGGCATAATGTAGCTCAGACACCATGTGCCAGTGGGCTACTACCCCTGCCTGCTGGCCCTCTTACAGGTTAAGGGACCTTGGCATACTGCTGGTAGTGTTCAGGGTTCTGTCCCAAAGATAATAAAACAGTGTGGTGCCTCCACCCAGAGAAAAGTAGAAGTGGGTCAGGTCACTGGCTGGCACAGCCCCTGGGATGCTGTACCCACCCACCTCCCTGCCAACCACCCCACATTCTGAATACCCAACTGGTCAAAAACATATAAACCATGAACAGTAATGATCTGAGAAACTGAAAGAATTCCTGCACACACACTTTCAAACAATAAATAACAGCTTTATTGGGGTAAGGACTAGGAAGGGAGCCATGACAAAGGATTGCTGTGAATAAAAGGAAAGGTTAGAGAGAGCAAGTAATAACAACAAACATTTGGGCCCGCAGATCTCTGCTCCATCTCTCACTGGTACCAGTGTTTGCCAAAATGTCCTTAGGGATACCACCTAGGTGCAGGTCTGCTCAGTGCTGCGGGTTGTCCAGCTGTTGGGGCCCTGAAACTTTACAAAGTGTTTTGATTATAAAGATTAAGTTTCCATTTACTCTGTTCATAGATACCAAATGTCTGAATTATGGAACTCCTTGGTCGATGCAGCACAGAGCAAGAAGGCAAGCCTAGGTTCCCCTGGCAGGATGGAACTTGCTTGAGGATCTTGCAGCTGGTCACCTTGATTGTAGTTCTGGCTGCTTGTCACCTTCAGCCTCTTCTGGACGTTGCAGAGCTCTGAGGCAGGACAGCACCAGCCACAGAAGACCCAGACCTAGGGTGGCTCCACAGCCCGGCTCCCACAATGGATCTCAGGTGCCCTAGCACCCCATCAACGCATGGTGACCTCTTAACACGGTGAGTACCACTTAGAAGGGGTTAGCTGATTCCTCCCTGGCTCTGGGTGAGAATTCCCAAATGGTGGGTGTCCTCCTGCTGTCCCTGCACTGAGTTGGAAACCAGCAGAAATCATAGTCAGTTGATCAAGCAAAGTCCAGTGCCAGTTGGAGCAGGTGCTAGCTCTAGTTCAATGAAGCCCAGGTGCAATCAACAGGGGGATCCAAACACAACAGGCCCCTGTACACCAGTCTGCACTTTCCAGTTAGAAAATGTCCACAACCTCTTCTTCAGCTGCAGCTGGGACACAGCTCTCAGCCACTTCAACCAGTTCACTCAGGAAATGTACAGCACCTGGCTAGCAGCCCAATGTCCAGAGATGCTTTGCCTCGTTAGAATCACAATCGCAGTCCAACACAAGTAAAACAAACTCTTAGCAGCAACTCTGGCACTCAAATAGAACAGCTCAGTCCTCTCAGCTCAGTTCAGTCAACCAGTACAGGGTTTCTGCAGCACATGAGCACCTTAGGAATCAAAGTATCAGTTCATTCAGTCTCTCTTTTCCTTGCTGAATCTTTCCTGAACACAGTAATCTCCTCCAGAAGCCTAGGAAAGGCCTCCCTAGTCCAGATCCACTCTCACAGGAGTCTTCTAACTCATACAGAGCCCAGGAATAGACTGAAGAACAACCAGAAAGTCCAGGTGTTTTCACCCAAGAATCCAAGATTCTGAATGGCTGATTGATCCCATCAATTGTCCGTAACCATAGTGACCAATATTTCCCACTGGCTTAGTTATTGAGGCATGATTTAGGCACCTGAATGAATCCCCTCCTTTTTCCAGTGGTTCAGTGTTAGGCACCTAACTATGTGATTGGCTGCTGTGTGGGGTCATAGTGACATCAATATGTCTGCTCCCATTCCGTCTGATGCAGTACAACACAGTTCCCCACCTGTTCAGCCCTGGTGCAGGTAAGCAAAACACTTCAGTTAAAAAACCCACAGTCTTGTAACCCCAACTGCCCCCTGCTAAGCAACCCCACTCTTGAGCACTACTTCCCACAGTTTCCCCATCACTGCTGCCGAAACTCAGACTCCCCAGCAAGCAGCAACACCCTCATCAATATTCATGAGGGCTCATGAATTATTCATGAGCCCTTGTTCATGCCCATTTTCAAACTTTAATGCTGGACAAGTATGAGGCATATCGGTTGCCTCACTCAGCTCCCCAGTCTCCAGTTATTTATTTATTTATTTAGTTTTTGTTTACTGGGTAAGGTGTCGTAGCCACAAAATATGATCATTTTTCAGACATGACCCGTGAGGCTACAATACAAAATTGGCAGACAAAACAAATAGTTAGCAGACTGGAAAGACCAGGACCACTGAAGCACTCCTCAAAAGACTACAAATCCGACGTCGGTATGCCGGTGCACTCCTTTGCGCTCCTTTGTGCATGTCGGTTGCTGGATGCACAAATGAATGCCTGTGACTTGCAATGGTAACTCCATGAGCCCAAGGAGGCTAAGGAAACTACAGAGCTGCAAAAAGGACACCTCAGGGCAGAAAAAGAATTGAATGCCTGTGACTCAATGATACTCCATGAGCCCAAGGAGGCTAAGGAAACTACAGAGCTGCAAAAGGCACCTCAGGGGCAGAAAAAGGAATTGAGGTGCAGGAAATCCAGAGGACACCAGGGAAACGGGGAACACAGGGCAGTTCAGGAAAGCCCCAGAGGAGGTTACACTAGGTTAGCTCACACCTTGAGTACTGCAATGTGGTTCTGATCAATGCAGGTTGGAGGCAAGAAACAGGTGAAGGGAAGTGTTTCGTCCCCAGTACTCACTCACACCTCAGGTACCGCATTCAGTTCTTCTCACTGTAGGTGGAAAGGCAAGAAACAGGTGAAGGGAGTCTCCTTCCCCTGTATTCAGCCATAATTAGTTCATACTTCAAGTACTGCACTCAGTTCTTCTCACTGTAGGTGGGAAGGCAAGAAATAGGTGAAGGAAGTGTTCCGTCCCTGTACTCAGCCATGCTTAGCTCACATCTTTACTTTATTCAGTACTGCTCCTATAGGTGGGAAGGCAAGAAAACAGGTAGAGAAGTATCCTCCCTGTTCTCAGCCATAATTAGTTCACACTTCAAGTACTGCTGCCAGTTCTGGTCACTCTAGGTAGGAAGGCAAGGAACAGGTGAAGGAAGTGTTCCTTCCCTGAGGCTGTACTCAGCCATAGTTAGTTCACATCTCAAGTACTGCATTTAGTTCTGCTTGCTCTAAGTGGGTAAGCAAGAAACAGGTGAGGGGAAGTGGAATTTACTACGCCTGGTAAAGGTGATTATTTTAATACCCATTACCTTTCATAGTACTCATGATCAAAACCACTAGGATATTCCCGTCCATCCTATAGGTAATGCGCATATCAATGAAATTTGAGTTGGCTGGAAGCCAACCTCTAGCCCATCCCAGAATCTCCAGTGTGATACTTCCCTAGCAAACAAGGAGAGTATATACAGCCTAGACAAGGAGACAGTCTGGAAACCTTTTCTGATATAAACCTTTAAAGAGCTAGTGACATGTTCAGGTAAACTTTAGCAAAACATAATATTTAGACACAGTCCAGCTGGTATTTCCCAGTAGTTCTGTATTTCGCCTCCCCATTATTTATTACTGACGTCACTTGTATGAACACAGGATTTCTGCTCCTGAAGAGTTCATCTATTCCTGCTGCTTTCTCCCTACCTGGAATCAGAGAGCACTGCCTGTGACCTTACAGTTACTCCCATGGCAACAGACTGTGATGTCACAATAGAGCATTATGACTTGGAGTCGGGAGTAAGTTATAGAGGCAGATGAATTCAAAATAAATTCTAAAGGACAATGATCATATATTCATACACATTTTCTTAATAATAAATTAGGGAGAGGAGAAATATATAAAATATAAATGTAATACTGGCAGAATTGTACCTAATAATGTTTTTTAAAGTTGTCTTTGAGGAGTCAGTAGCTCTTTAAGCATTTAATGACACCACTTTGATGCAACAAAATCTTTATTACGCGCTAATCTCATTCGCTTAAAGAGAGAATACATAATGCAATGAGCAGCTGTTCAGCTACTGTCCACATGAAACTACAAGAACATTTTTTACGGTATGTTAAGTATTGGTAACAGCCTCCTTGACCTGCCCTTCAGTGAATGCCGTGTCCCTTGGGGTACATTCTGATGATGTTCTGCTGCCCTGAGTGGGGCTGCAGAGTACTATAACGGGCACTCAAATCATCACCTTTACCAGATGAGTAAATTCCATTATATCTTGCACTCTTTATAGTACTGCACAGTCAAAACCACTGGGTCTTCAGAAGTAGTGTTCTAGGTATTTGATTATTTGGATGGGAAACCCTGCAGATTTGTCATAGTAACTTGTGGGCCTCCTTCAATACTGCCCTGCCAAATGAGGCTCTGTCTGCAGAAGCCACATCCAGATGGTAGTGTTTCGTGAAGGTATGAGCGGAAGACCATGTGGTTGCCAAGCAGATGTCAGCTACTGAAGCTTGGACCCTCTTGGCCCAGGAAGTGGCCACCACTCTAATAGTGTGGGCCTTGATGCCTGCTTGTGGTTCCAGTCCCACTCCACGATAGGCTTATGCCACCGTGGGCCTGATCTAGCTCGCTATTGTGTCTTTGGGTGCTGCCGGATCCGCCTTCTTCCCAGAAGTCAGCAGCAATAGTCTAACTTGCAGGTTGCACTCGTGATCGTGAGGTAGTTCCTCAGCTGTTGACCTATATCTAGAGGGTGTGTGATAGAGGTTGAGACTCCCTGTTCCAATGTTAGGACCGGAAAGTGGATCTTCCGCTCCAACTGGAATGGGGTGATCATCTTTTTGGCACAAAGGAGGGCACGGTTCTTAAATAACTCTGTTGTTATGAAATGTCATGAATGGTTCTCTGCAGGCTAACACCTGCCACTTTCCTATTCTCCTGGCTGAACATATGGCTACCAGGAACACAGTCTTTAATGTACACCAGTAAATCATTTCTTGTTGAAGACGGGGCCACCTGGAGACCATCAAGAACAATGTTTCACTGCCATGGTGAACAAAGTTTTCTGACTCTGGGGGATGATAATTGTACAGCCCTAGATGTATTACATCTGGCTGGGTTCCAGTGTAACCTATCCCTGCTAATTGACCCTGACAGCTGAGATTGCTGAGGTTTGGACCCTAAGTGAGATGGGGCTGAGACCTTTACTGTTCCATCTTTTAAAAACTAAGATATGAGGAAGTCCTGCAACTGATGGCAAGGTTCCTTTTTCAAGGCATCATCTGCTGAGTATTTGCCAGTGTCTTTGTTAGGTGGTGTTGGTGGATTGTCTGCGATTGCATGAATCTTTCCATCACTCTGGGTGGTGCCCGATTTCTAATAGTCTCTGCCTCTCAGTAGCCATACGTCAGTTTGAGAGGTTTTGGGTTATGTGCAGAACAGGTCCTGAGTCAGCAAATCTAGCCGGAGGAAGTGGCATTAGCAAATCCATTGTTATTGCCAGAATTAGTGAGTATCATGGTCTCTTGGCCAGTCTGGTGCTACAAGTACCACGGTAGTCTCTGTGGTCCGAATTTTGTGGAGTGCCTTGTGTATCATTGGTGTCGACAGGAACATATATGCTCTGCTGAAGCTCCATTGTGCTGACAATGTGTCTGTCTCCTGTTCTTTGTGATCTTGAAATTGGGAATAGAATTTTGGTAACTGTGGGTTTTCACCAGTGGCCACGAGATCTACCTATAAAGAGCCCCACTTTCATTGAATTCTCTGGAATGCCCTCCAGTTCAGCCTCCGTTCTGAATGGCTGATTGTTACTCTGCTGAGGCAATATACCTGTATGTTGGCCTTTCCCACCAAATGTATTGCATAAATTGAGTTTACATGAAGTTCTGCGCATTGCAGCACCTTGAGTGACTTCCTTTATCATTGTTTTGATGCGTGTGCTCCCCTGCTTGTTCAGGTATGCAACTGTCACCAGGTTGTCTGATCTCACCAAGATTGCTTGGTTAAGGAGAAGTAGTTGAAAAAACTTTAGCACTAGGAACACTGCCCTCATTTCCAGCACATTGATTGGGAGTGATGTTTCCTCTCTGGATCACAGGTCTTATGTGACGTGGTGGTTATATGTTTCCCCCCAGCCTAGGAGACTGGCGTCTGTGGTGATCATGGTTGATTGCGGTTGGGATAGTGCCCACCCTTCATTAGATTGTCCTTGGCTGTCCACCAGCATAGGCTGGTTAAGATCTTGGCTGTTGGTGATATCTGAAATTGGTAATTTTGGGTCAAATGGTCCCACATGACGAGTAGATATCTTTGTAATAGTCTCATGTACAGCCTGGCCCATGGGACTGTCTGTCATTGCTGCCATAAACCCCAGTATCTGAAGGTAGTCCCATGCAGGCCTTCCTGGCCTCTGTATGATTTTGCTTATGTGTAGAATTATGTTTTTTATCTTTTCCTCTATGGGTGTCACTTGATCGTGCAGCATGTCGATCGATGCCCCCAGATGTGCAATGGTTTGCGATGGTGTCAGTTGAATCCCCTTCAGATTGATGACTCATCCTTGTTGCTGTAAGTACTGGATGGCTAGGTCTGTATTTCTTTGCGCCTCCTCTTTTGTTCTTGCTCAGAGAAACCAGTTATCCAGGTAAGGAATGACATGCACTCCTTTCCTGCGGAGGAATGCCACTAGAACTACCAAGGTTTGGATGAATACCCTTGCTGCTGAGGCTAGGCCAAAGGGGAGGCATGTGTACTGATAAAGTTCTCCCTTTATGGAGAATCTGAGGAATTTTTGGTGAGCTTGCCTCATTGGGATGTGAAGGTATGTGTCCTTCAGGTCAGTGGAGGTAAGGAAGTTTCCCAGTTGTATGGCTGGTAGTGTGGAGTGTAGCATCTCCATCTTGAATTTTTTTTATATAACTAATTTGTTCAGATATATTACATCCAGAACTGGCCACATGCCTCCTGTTTTTGGATACTACAAAAATAAAGAGTACACCTCTGTGATTATTTCTTCTTCCGGTACTGGTGAAATGGCCCTGTTCTGGATTAGGTCTGCAATTGCCGGGTCTATGGCCTGCCGTTTTGTGGGACAGTTTGGCACTGGGGATTGCATGAGCCTGTGAGGTGCTGATCTGGATCAGTTTGATCGTGTACCTGTGAGACCACCTCATTGACCCATCTCTCTGTTGTAGTTTGGGCCCATTTTGATGCAAACCTCTTTAGTCTCCCTGCTAATTTGAGGTGGATTTGCCTGGGCCCGCATGGTCTCATCTCTTTCCATTGTTTCTAAAGTTGGGTATGGAGCCTGAATTGGTCTGAAACTTCTTGTTGTTAGATCTTGATTTATTTCCCCATGCTCTGTATTGGAACTTGTTTTGGAGGCCCACTGCCTCAAGCTTTGGGTATTATACTGGTGGTTTCTATGTTTCCTATGTTTAAAGGTCTTGAATTTGGAGCCAAAAGGTTTCTCAGAGGGTAAGTAGACATCTTTATCACCTTGAGCCTGCCTCACTCCTGATCTGTCCCTGAGAAAGGGAGTTAGCGCTTAGCTGATTTATTTAAGGGGCTTGAACAAGGGAGGCGTGATCACATACACATTTTCCAATGCATCAAGATAGTCCTGTGCAGTTGCTTGGGGTTATTGGCCCACTTGGCACAGATGGTAGCCAGAGCAGGACCTCGAGGCTCTCACTCAACCTCTTTCATTTCTCTGCTTCTGAGCATTGCCATTCAAGTACTAGAGTGGCAACATAGTCTATCCAGGTCTCCCAGTCATCCCCGGAAGTGAGCGGTGCCGAGAAGATTCTCAGCCTTCAGTAGGAGGTGTGACTAATGACAGGTACAGATATAGGGGCCAGCATTGGCATGGGCACAGAAGGCAGGGCAGTAACAGGTGCTGGAGTGAGAGGGGGTGTTGGGGAAAGAACACCCCAGGTGCATGAATAGTTTCTTAAAGTCCTCTATGGTTTTCCCTTCTTCCAGCAACAACTTAGCAAATTTCTCCTCAAAAGTCTCAGATAATGGTGGGTGCTCATCCTTCCTAGGGTCTTTACTGTCTTTTGTTATCACTCTCCAGGCAGCTGGAACCCCTTCTGGGGCAATAGTCTGTGGCACTTTAGAGCTGTCCATGAGGTCACTACACTCTACCAAGGCTATGAAAGTTTGGGCGATCAAATCAGCCTGTTGACCTACCACCACAGGGTTTTTTAAACATTTAACTTTGGAGAATGCTCCCTCTACAGTGTCTTTACTGGTACCCAGGGGATATCCAGTATAAGTAGAGCATTTTGGGGGTCGATCTCCTGCCCAGTACACCACCCCACCAACTGATGTACAGCCATTTCTGCAGGGGTAGCCATTAATCTTTAACAATAATTCATAATTTTTGGCCACTAGAAGGCACAAAATCCCAGCGGTGAGCCTCCAAAATGTAACCCCTAGGTGGCGCTATCCCAAGGGCTACTACCCCTGCCTGCTTGATTAGTAGCAGGTTAAGGAGCCTGAGTTCTGAAACGGGTGCCTCCACCCGGAGGTCAGGGTTGGTAGTGGTCAAGCTAACCTGGGCACAGCCCTCCAGGACACTGTAACCCCTCTTTCCTTACTAGTGGCTGGAACAATACACAATAATCACTTTCACAATACCCCTGATACACCACACAAGTACTCACACTGTTGGCACTTACTACCAAGGCTTTCCTCTGGCCCAGCCCTGGGGACCCGCTGTAAAACAAGGTTATACACAGCAAATAACAGCAGAACAGTATTCTTGCACAAACTGGAACCACAGTCAGGGTAAATGCAAAAAAGACTTAGATCTGATTTATTTAAGAGGCTTGAACAAGAGAGGGACATAATCAGGTTAATTTGCTTAAAAGCTCTATAAAACAGTTATGCATGTACTTCAGGGTCCATAAACAGTCACACACTCTGGGTACCCAGATGGAAAATGGTGGGCTAGCCAGGAATATTGTAGCTGGTTGGGGACCTGTGATGGAAGAAAACAACATGCACAACACACAGTATTTGTAATCCGGAGCCGGAGGGCTCAGTTCATGAAAAGAAAACAACAAGACAATCAGATGACACACTTTTAGATTAGGCCGTTGTTGCAGGGAGCTACCCTGATGATTACTCACGATACCCAAGACTGGACACAGGCTGGACGAAAATCGAGAGAGCAGGTGGTTAATCTGGAGTGCCAGGAGAAGCTGGGCCCACATGATCCGCTGAGGTTTAGTTCCTGTTCAAGCGTGGAGCAGGGTGCTGATCCCCAGGCAGGTCTCTCGTCGGTGGCTTTCTCTGTGCAGTGGGGTAGTCTGGCAGGGCCAGCATGGCATGGCCCAGGCCGAATGGAGAGGAACGCAGAGTCAGTCCGATTAGGCTGGATAAAGCTTCCAGCAAATAGAACACAGTTCACACAGTGGGGAACCAAATCACCACCCACTTTCAATACACAGCACATTTACATGCAAAGGATTCTTCGGTACCAGCAAGCAGAACACAGTTCACATAGTGGGGAACCAAATTATGACCCACTTTTCAATTCACAGCACATTTACATGTAAGGAAATTCTACTGTACCAGGCAAACCGCCTCCGTCACGATCGCAAAGTCTCTGCATAAACCGGGATTCAAAAGCAGCTGGAAATCCTGACATGCCAATCGCATTCAGCAAAATCTTGGTCTTCTTCAGGTATGAACCTGGTAGAAAATCAGTGGCTTACCGTTCTCACAAACTCGGTTTAGTCGAAATAATTCTCTTTCTCCCTCTCAGGGCAGCAGGCAGACATGCAGGCCAGCGTAGCCCTTCACAGTTCTCCCATGCAAATCCACTCCAGGATTGCTGCTCAAAAACACTTGAGCTATTCTCATTTCACTTCCCAGCTCAGAACTAACTGAAAATTGCAAGTAGTCTGGGAAATTCCAAGATCCAAAAGGTTCGGTTGGCTGATCCTCCTGTCAGTCATAACAAAGGCTCCCACTTCAGGTGCAAAAAGCGAAAAGCCCAAAACTACAATTCCTACAGATTTTGACTCCAGGCAGCTCCTGTAGTCCAGCTCCATTTTAGGTTCCACCAGTACTGATTGGTCAATTGCGAGTCCAGGACCAAGATAGTGGAGACAAACAAAACAGTCCTTGCTGCAAAGAAGGCAGGTTAGACAAACTACATTATCATTAACACTCTAAATGATTTTCAGCAAATAGTTACATCTTTCAACAGAGCTCCCTCTCAGATTACATATGACTGCAGTCCAGGCAGCTCTTAAAGAGACAATACACAGAGGTTATACAGGCACTCTCTGGCAATCACATTTAAACTGCTAAAATGCAGGACACCAACCTGGCAGTGAGCATTTAGGCATGCTCAAGGAAGACTTTGGAACCCCCATTTGTAAGGGGTTACAGAACACTTATCTGATGTGCCTCTGCAATCCCTGGAAGGCCTACATTTGTGGGGCCTGGCGACAAGTTTTATCCCTACCTAGGGTATGTCCGCCTCTGGTTGTCTTTTCCTGCAACTGTACAGTGTAGAGGAGCAAGTAGAAACATTGGCCCTAGTGTGTCCCCCCAACAGACTGTATGATGGGGTCCCCTGTTAATGGGGACAAACGCCCATATGTTTGGGAGACTGGTGCAACTCTGTCATGAGAAACAAGGGCAATGGACTGGGAGGGCTCTGAGAATTCCAGCTCTGATCAAGAGGGCCTATGATTTACAACAGAAACCCAAGGAAGTAGATCAGGATGAACCGGTGGGGATTGTGTGGAAGAAGGATCCCGATTTAATGGTACTGTCCCCTAACGCCCAGTGTACCATTCATTTTATTTTTTGTTACTTTTTTTTTTTTTATTTTTACCAATTATTTTACCAGGTGAGACACACTAAGCTGAAAGCTTGTTTGCAGGTGCAACCTGGGAGCATGAGGAAGTTAAGTGACTTGCTCAGGGTCACACAGTATGCATCTAGGGGCTGTGGATTCAAACCCAGGTCTCCAGATTTGCAGCTCAGAGCCTTAACCCACTGCACCATACTGCCTCCCTAGGGAGGTCCACCTAGGGAAATATGTCAAGAACCAAATACTGATATTGGATGCACCAGGCGATGGAAAATTGCGATAAGGATTATTGGTCAAGCCCAGCATCTTGCCTGCTCATGCCCATGCCTATGCACGAAGAGTGATGGTCCAGATTCACAATGTGTCAGATCACAAGATCTGGGTGAACAGAGGATGCACCCTAGCTACATTACACTGCGCAGACACTGCAGTATTGCCCAGCAACAAGCACCCTGGTGAGAAGGAGAGAGAGTGACCCCAGACTTGTTTGACTTTGGTGACTCCCCGTTGCCAGATGAGTGGAAGGCTAGAATTAGCAAGAGACTTGCCCAGAGAGACCAAGTGTTTTCACTGAAGGAATGGGATGTGGGATGTGTCCAGGGTGCGGAGCATCACATACGCCTGCACGATGAATGGCCATTTCAAGAGAGGACCCGACGCCTAGCCCCAGCAGACATGGATGATGTGAGAAGACACCTGCAGGAAATGCCCGCTGCTGTCATGATACAAGAATCCAGGAGCCCTACGCTCTCCCATTGTGGTTGTGCATAAGAAGAATGGGTCTGTGAGGATGTGTGTTGATTATCAAACCCTGAACTGGTGGACCATCCAGACCAATACACTATGCCTCGTATACAAGATGCCCTGCACTGCTTGAATGGGAGCAAATAGTTCTCGGTGTTGGATCTTCATGCGGATACTACCAGATCCCGATGGCCCCAGAAGACCATGAGAAAACAGCCTTCATCTGTCCATTGGGGTTCTACAAGTTTCTGAGGATGCCACAGGGGATATCGGGCACCCAGGCCACCTTTCAGCGACTGATGGAACGTGCAGTGGGAGAGATGAATTTGCTGGAATGCCTAGTGTACTTGGATGATGTCATTGTGTTTGGAAGCACCTTAGAGGAGCATGAGAACCAACTGTTTAAAGTCCTAGACTGACTGGAAGACTTCTGCCTCAAGCTGTCCATTGACACGTGCCAGTTTTTCCAAGCCTCCATGAAGTATGTGGGGTACATAGTATCTACAAAAGGGATAGAGACTGATCCCAGTAAGGTTGAAGCACTGACTACTTAGCCCCAGCCCCATAATCTGAAAGAACTACAATGTTTCCTGGGGTTCTGTGGCTACTACCGCAGGTTCATAAAAGACAATTCCAAGGTGATTCGCCCACTCTTGAACCTTACCCAGGGTTACCCTCCTTCCAATCGTAAATACAAAAAAGGGTCCATTAAAGAACCAGAAAAAGTATACTTCTGCCCAGGTGAACTCTTCGGGCCCCACTGGATGCCCGACTGTGAAGCAGCCTTCCATGAGATCATATACCAGCTCACCCACGCCCCCATCCTTGCCTATGCTGACCCCACCAAACCCTATGTGCTGCATACGGATGCTAGTCTGCAGAGTCTAGGAGTGGTGCTGTATCAAGACCATGAGGATGGCCTGAGACCAGTAGCTTTCACCAGTAGGAGCTTGACCCCATCCGAACGAAACTACCCTGTGCATAAGTTGAAGTTCCTTGCGCTAAAATGGGCCATCGTTGACCAGTTTCATGAATACCTCTATGGGGCAAAGATATTGGTAAAGACTGACAATAACCCATTGACCTATGTACAGACTTCAGCTAAGTTAGATGCCATTGGGCACCGACAGCTTTCTGCATTATCAACCTATGATTACGCTGTCGAATACAGACCGGACCTGAACCATATTGAAGCTGACGCCCTATCACGAAGGCCCACTTCCAAGAGTGATTGGGTCAGGCTGTCTGAAACTGACATTCAAGCATTGTGCCAAAAGTTTGATAGAGATGAACAGATGTCTGCAGACACAGTGGACTGTTTAGTAGATTGCTTGGGCCCTTCTGACACCTGCATACCAGCTGCTTATTGACACTTCTCTGCTCTAGATATTAGTGCACTACCTCAATTTGACAATGACAGCATTCAGTGGGCTCAAACCCAAGATCCTATGATTCAGCCAGCACTTGATGCCCTGCGTGCAGGGAAAGATGTATCTAAGTTACATTCCACTGACTTGCGAACTGCTTTATTGTTTAAAGAAGGCCCCAGATTGAAGTTGCTCAATCAGTTGTTGTATAGAGAGACAGTAGACCATAGTGGCAAAGTAGACAAGCAGCAATTGGTCCTGCCCACGGCCCTTAAAGATTTGGTACTGAGGTCCCTCCACAATCACATGGTGCACCTTGGTATTAACAGAACCCTTGACCTGGTACGATCTTGCTTCTACTGGCCCAAAATGGGGGTCCATGTTGAGCACCATGTAAGACTTGTAGTCGCTGCCTGCAAAGAAAAGCCCTGCCTCAGAGAGCTGCCCCCCCCTTGTTAATATTACTACCAGCGCCCCCATGGAACTAGTCTGCATAGACTTCTTGTGTTTAGAACCTGATCAGCAGAACATTGGCAATGTGTTAATGGTTATGGATAATTTCACATGATATGCACAAGCTTTTCCCACCAAAGATCAAAAGGCATCTACCGTGGCCAAGGTGCTAGTGGAACATTTCTTCATCCACTATGGTGCCCCCCCGGCAGATTCATTCTGATCAAGGCAGAGACTTTGAGAGTCGGCTAATCAAAGAAATGCTGTCTCTACGGGGGGTGCAAAAGTCAAGAACCACCCCCTATCACCTGCAGGGAGACCCTCAACCAGAACATTTTAACCGCACCCTTCTAGACATGCTGGGCACCCTCCACCCAAAAGACAAGTATAAATGGAGCCATCAGATTAGCACCTTGGTATACGCATATACTTGCACGAAAAATGATGCTACTGGGTTCTCCCCTACTGCTTCATGTTCAGGAGAGGCCCGGCTGCCAGTTGATGTCTGTTTGGGGTCTCTCAGATGGGTTCCAAGCTGAAAACTACTTGCAATATGTACAAAAACTGAAAGCTGTATTGAACCATGCCTTTCAACTGGCCCAGACAATGGCCGCCAAGAGAAATCTAGCCAAAAAAGAGAGACGTGATAAAAAAGTAAAGGCTCAAGAGCTTCGACCTGGAGACCGTGTGTTATTACGCAATTTGGGACTGCATGGTAAACACAAAATTGCTGATCAGTGGCACCATCTTCCCTATGTAGTGATTGGAAAGTTGGATGATTTATCTGTATACAAGGTGCACCCAGAAACAACTCAAAACTGTCAAGACCATGCACCGTAACCACTTGCTACCTATTGGTCAAGTCATGATTGAGCCTGAACCCCCAGAAATTGAGCCCCCTGGGCTGATGGCTCGTGCTGTTGCAAGAAAGAGACAGAGTCAACCTACCCCAGTGGTCACAGATTTAAGGTTTCCTCCACAGCAGGCCCAGAATGTTAGTGACTGTCAGTCCACTTCTGACTGAAGTGTATAAGACCATGCCTATTACCCCTCTTATGAACTGAGTCAGCTGTTTCAAGGTAACCCCCTGATAAATTGTGGGGATGAAGTTGGGCCTTCTGGACTGCCTTACCCCCCAGCTTCGACCTTGGAGCCAATGCTCCCAGAAAGTGAAGTGCAAAGTATCACGTCTGAAGATGTTGAGTCTCTGTGTATTGTGGAACTGCATGATTTGCCTGAAGAAGGGGCTGAGGGTTTGAGTCTTTCTGGTGACATATCAGAACTTGAAGAACACTATGAGAGTGCTGACCACCCCCCCTTCAGTGCTTCAAAGCTTGATTGTGCCTGAGCCTTCGCAAAATGAGTCAAGTGTAGAAACAGAGCCTGCAGAGCAAGGAGCTGACAGTGCCCCAAGTTTGGACATTCCCACCCAGGCAGAGGCACCCCCACAAGTGACAAGAGTCCCCAGACCAGTGCTGAGAGTACAGAGACTGTAGTTGTCCCCCTCAGAAAGGCTGGCTGAGATGTCAAGCCACTAGTACACCTCAGTTATGATTCTCCCAGGAGGCCAGTGGATTTGCCTCTCAATGTGGTGCACAAAGTTGTTTATGTCTCACAAAGCTCACTGCCCAAATTGAGCTTGACAGCCAGTTCCAGGTTACTTTTCTTTCCCTCTCACCATGGTGCCCCTGCCATCTCTAGCCCCAAGTTAGCTGATAGGGAAGGGCCCCCTCTTGCATTGTTTAAGGTACAAGAAATTATTACCTGATTCAGTATAATAATGTTCAATTTACCTGTGTGAAATATGCACAATGTGTTGTCAGAATGGATATAGTATCATGAAGTGTAGTGAATATGTATAGTAAAGTAATACATTTATGTTAACTGATGCATGATGGTACAAACTTGATCGGGACGTCAAGTTTTCTCCAGACAGGGAAGGTGTAACCCCCTACAAATGGGAGTTCCTGAAAAGTCTTCTCGAGCTTGCCTAAATGCTTACTGCCAGGTTGGTGTCCTGCATTTTAGCAGTTTAATGTGATTGCCAGAGTGCCTGTATAACCTCTGTGTACTGCCTCTTTAAGAGCTGCCTGGATTGCAGTCATAAGTAATCTGTGAGGGAGCTCTGTTGAAAGATGTAACTATTTGCTGAAAATCATTTAGAGTGATAATGATAATGTAGTTTGTCTAACCTGCCTTCTTTGCAGCAAGGACTGTTTTGTTTATTTCCACTATCTTGGTCCTGGACTGCAAATTGGACCATTCAGTACTGGTGGGACCTAAAATAGAGCTGGACTACAGTAGCTATCTGGAGTTAAAATCTGTAGGAATTGTGGTTTTGGGCTTTTTGAGCCTTTTTGCACCTGAAGGGGGAGTCTTTGTTGTGACTGACAGGAGGATCAGCCAACCGAACCTTTTGGATCTTGGGAAATTTCCCAGGTTGCTGCAGCTAGTTTCAGTTTTGAGCTGAGAAGTGAAGAAGTAACAGCTCAAGTGATTTTGGGCAGCAGTTCTGTGTAGTTTTTCATGGGAGAACTGTGAAAGGGCTGAGTTTTAGCCTGCCTGTCTGCCTGCTGTCCCTGAGAGGGAAAATAGAGTTTATTCAGACTGAATCAGTTGTGAGGACTATTTAAGCCACTGGACTGTGACAAGCTTTAACCTGAAGAAGACCAAGAGTTGCTGAATCGATCGGCCTGTCAGGATTTCCAGCTGCTTTTGAATTCTGGTTTGCATGAGACTTTGCGATCATGACCGGAGAGCGGTTTGCCTGGTACAGTAGAATTTCCTTACATGTAAATGTGCTGTGTATTGAAAGTGGGTCGTGATTTGGTTCCCCACTATGTGAACTGTGTTCTGCTTGCTGGAAGCTTTATCCAGCCTAATCGGACTAAATCCGCATTCATCTCCATTCGGCCTGGGCCATACCATGCTGGCCCTGCCAGTCTACCCCACTGCACAGAGAAAGCCACTGATAAGAGACCTGCCTGGGGATCAGCACCCTGCTCCACGCTTGAACAGGAACGATGCCTCGGCAAATTGTGTGGGCCCAGCTTCTCCTGGCACTTTAGATTAACCACCTGCTGTCTCGATTTCGTCCAGCCTGTGTCCAGTTTTGGATATCGTGAGTAATCATCAGGGTAGCTCTCTGCAACAACAGCCTAATCTAAAAATGTGTCATCCGATTGTCTTGTTGTTTTCTTTTCACGAACTGAGCCCTCCAGCTCCGGATTACAAATATTGTGTGTTGTGCATGTTATTTTCTTCCATCACAGTCCCCCAACCAGCTGCAATATTCCTGGCTAGCCCACCATTCTCCATCTGGGTACCCAGAGTGTGTGACTGTTTATGGACCCTGAAGTGCATGCATAACTGTTTGATTGATAGAGCCTTTATGCAAATTAACCTGATTACGCCCCTCCCTTGTTCAAGCCCCTTAAATAAATCAGATCTAAGTCTTTTTTGCATTTACCCTAACTGTGGTTCCAGTTTGTGCAAGAGTACTGTACCACTGTTATTTGCTGTGTATAACCTTGTTTAACAGTGGGTCCCCAGGCCCGGGCCAGAGGAAAGCCCTGGTGGTAAGTGTCAACAGTGTGGGTACTTGTGTGGTGTATCAGGGGTATTGTGAAAGTGATTATTGTGTTTTGTTCTGGCCACTAGTAAAGAAAGAGGGGGGTTACAGTGTCCCGGAGGGCTGTGCCCAGGTTAGCTTGACCACTACCAACCCTGACCTCCGGGTGGAGGCACCTGTTTCAGAACTCAGGCTCCTTAACCTGCTACTAACCAAGCAGGCAGGGGTAGTAGCCCTTGGGATAGCACCACCAAGGTTACACACCTGTGGGGTGGGTTGTCCTGATGAAGTAATGTGTCTTCTGAAGAAGAAGGTTTTGGACTTTTCTCCAAGACCTGGAGTATGTCTCACACCATTCTGATTAGTTCCTTCACGTTTTCACTGTGGCACATTCTGTTGGACTTGTCCAGCTCCTCCTCCTGATCAGAGTCTGATGAGCTCTGCTCCATAATGCTTTCTTTGGCCAATCTGGGTCTCTTGTGGGTGGGCTTGCCCATTGTCATGTCATGGGATTTGTTTCCTAGAGGAGGATCTGCCTTGAGCTTTTCCAGAA
Source organism: Neoceratodus forsteri (assembly GCA_016271365.2). Lineage (NCBI taxonomy): Eukaryota > Metazoa > Chordata > Ceratodontiformes > Ceratodontidae > Neoceratodus > Neoceratodus forsteri. The sequence goes on from CM028136.1 coordinate 83,598,555, forward strand.
ATTGAAGGAGAGTTTGTGCCTGGCTAGTGTCTAGAGCCATTGGTGCTGTCTGTGGGGGATTCAGAGAGTCCTGATTGCTGTCCTTCTGTACTCTGAGAACCTTGGTTCTCTGAGATGGAACAAACAGTGCAGATGTTGTCCCATACAAATGTTTCTGGGTACATAATACCACATTCTCTGCACTTGACCACGGTATTGTAGGGTTGTTTTTGTTCTGTGGAGAATAGGTACAAAATGGTGGCTCAAAAAAGGGCTCAGCATGACTAGTTAGAACTGTCATTACATGACACAACTGTAAATAAGTGATCTGCTGGCTTGCATAGTCAGTTGGATCAAATGGTGACTGGCCCTTTAAGAAATGGGAGTGGCAGGTACTGATCTGCCTGATTGTCCCTTCCTGCCTAGAAGTGTAACTTTTGCACCATCATGGATGTGAGGGTGAATCCTTTTATCTATCCTTCCTCGTTAACTTAGTGGAGATGGGGGGGCGCTGTGGAGCCCGAGCAGCGTGCAGCAGATTTTTACAGCTCTTAAACAATGTTAAGGAATTTAGCTTAAAAACTCAAGTTGGGAGCTTTAATCATCTTTTTTGACCCTACCATTGGAAAGAGTGACCCAGAAATAGCTAGGATGGGTAATCCTAGAAAAGAGAAAGGATCAGGAGGTGCCAGAAAGTGCAAAGGATCCGGCGGTCTCGGAAAATTGGAGGAAGCTACAACATCAGAGGAAAGGCCTGAACCGGGGGAACCATCACTACCTTGGGCTACAAACTACAGACTTTGATTAAATCCATGTCCACCCTAAGTCAAAAAGTGGACGACTTTAATGCTCATGTTATTACCTTAGAGTCTGCAGTAGATGGTCTTAAAGTTGATCTTCAGGATGTATCGCGAACAGGCCGTCTCGCGTCTTCACAGGCGCGACCACACTAATGCTCAAAGAGAACCAGCATTTAAGGGCAAGGCTGGAGGTGTTGGAAAATCAAGCCCGAGTGGCGAATGTCAGAATTGTGGGCCTTCCTGAAGGCCTGGAAGGACCACCCACTTTTGAACATTAAAGAGTGGCTAACTGAAAAGTTAACACCAGAAGCCCCTGATAACACTTGGGAAGTGCAAAAGTCTATAGAATAGCCCTCGTGGTCGGCCGCAGAATATGGAGGAACCTGTACCTTGATGGTGGTGACTTGGGCATTGCAGCTCTAGATAAGATCCTGCGTGTATGCCCGTAAGGCAGCTCCTTGCTGCAAGGCGATCATTAGATTCATTTATTCCCTGATGTTAGTTATGCGACAGACAACGGCGTAAGAAGTTGAGGGTGAGAAGAATCCCGGGAGTTGGGCATACCACACTATTATTTTCCTGCTAAGCTTGAATTGTCTATCAAAGTAAAGTGTTCATATTTTCAGACCCTATCGAGGCTGGTAAATGGGCCGACAGGAGAGCTGCTGGTCGTGTAGGAGAGCCACTGGATGGGATCGACGAGGAAAACATAACCTGAAGTTATCCTTCTGGGACATTATTTTATATATTTTGTTGGTCACATTAAATTAACTCGCCTCAGCATAACGGGACTCTTAAAAATATAAGTCTGTTCAGTCCTTACATTTTTACTTCTATTGAAGAAACAGATTTATGGACCTTAATTTTGTAGGTCTGGACTTAATTTTGAACAGTTTGTTAACAAATAACTTTCAGCTGAGGGACATTACTTTAAGGTTTCAAGGGTATGGTAGGTCTTTGAATTGGGGATCTGTAAGGCATTGTTTTGTTTTTTTCCCCTATGATCGGCTTAAATAGTCTGCATGCATATCTAAATGGGGAGTTTTCACTCATTACATCGAGGTATGTATATGGCACCAATAGTTCCTGCATTAGGGACACTGTTTATTTTGGTTTAATAAGATTGGGTAATTAAATTACATTTAGGTAAAGCCATAAGGCTCATGGGCCGATATTACAGCATATAATTTAGAATAATTTCAATTTAGGTCTTTACCTTAGTAGGAACCCTCACATGCTGTAACACTATATAGTGGATGCATGCTGCCACTTTGATTAAGGGAATGGTTTTCCATCCCCAATGGTGATAATGACATAATAAATGGTCTATCTGCTATATGATATATAACTGTCATGTATATGATAAAAAGTAAAAAATAAAGTTTAAAAAAAAAAACTTCATGGAGATGAGAGGTAAATATATTTTGACTGACTATTGGTAGGTATCCTGCTCCTTTTGTATTGGGACCCAGGTAAGATGGCCTCCATAGTCTCGCACAATCTCACCTAAGACTAGGAACCCTCTATTTCTAACAGTGGCTGGTAGGGGGACCCAGGCAAGATAGCCGACTAACTCTCATAAGACTGACTGGTGAGAATAGGAGCCCTTGATTTGTACTGTTGTGCCCCTGCATCCCACAAGATTCCATAAGACTGCTGAGTCTCAGAGCATGGCTGCCAGATAACAAAGGCAGGGAAGAAGATGGATTGGGTGCCTGGCATTGTGGGTGGAGATGCAGAGATTTAAAACAGGGACTCTTCTTTCTGTGGACCTCCCCATCAGGTACAGCTCCCATCTGGCAAAATTGGCTGAAGTTAAAATGAGAGACCGCTGGAGGTCTTTGATTTATTTTGGGAAGGTGGTTATATGACTGGAAAGAGGCGAGGTGCTACAGGAGGCCCCTTGAATCCCTGGTTGCAATATCCTGTTATGACCCTTGAAGGCGCTCCATGAGGATCTTCTCGTCTTTAGGTTCCAGTTTGCAGCTAAGGGAGGTCATTCAAGGAGGGACCTCGTACAGCTGAAACTAGTGGCTAAACATTTTACATGGTGGAAGGTAACGGTGAAGAGTTACTGATACATGGTGTGCAGAGTGTGTGGATGCTGCTGGAGGATCCTTAGACCACCGATTACATTTTCATGCTCCATAGTTCCAAAAATTATTTTAAATTCTTTTGTTTAAGGAATGTTGCTGAAATCGCTGCTATTTTAAATAACTGACAGGTTCATTTCTGTTCATGCTGTATATCAACGACGCCTACTGGCACAGTCTATTACTGTCTGGCTACCAGATTAAAACAGATGGTATCTTTTTAAAAATGGAAATAGTACCTTATGAGTAGGGAGCAGATTGGGGTTGTGACCAACCTCTCTGGATGCACAAAGTAAATTGAGGATTCTGAGATAAGCTAGAGGGTTGGTTTCCAGCCAACTTAAATTTCATTGGATCGTGCATCAACCTGTAGGATGGATGGGGAATATCTCAATGGTTTTGACTATGGAGTACTATAAGGGTATGAGATATAATGTGCCTTCCCTTGTACTCAGCCATGGTTAGCTCACACCTCAAGTACTGCATTCAGTTCTACTCCTGTAGGTGGCAAGGCAAAAAAACAGGTGAAGGGAAGTGTTCCTTCCCCTGTACTCAGCCATGGTTAGCTCATACCTCAAGTACTGCATTCTGTTCTGGTCACTGTAGGTGCAAAGGCAAGAAACAGGTGAGGGGAAGTGTTCCGTTCTTTGTACACTGCCTAGGTGGGACCTCACCTCAAGTACTGCATTCATTTCTGGTCACTGCAGGTAAGATGGCAAGAAACTGTTGTAAGGAAGTATTCCTTCCCTTGTACAGGACATAGATTAGACCACTTCTTAAGTACTGCATTATGTTCTAGTCACTGCAAGTAGGAAGCCAAGATAAAGGCGAAGGGAAGTGTTCCTTCTCCAGTGCACTGACTATGTTGGACTGCACCTCAAATACTACATTTAATTCTGGTCACTGCAGGTAAGAAGGCAAGAAACAGATGAAGGGAAAGGTTCCTTCCCTTCTACAGGACATAGGTTAGACCTTACCTTGAGTACTGCATTCTGTTCCAGTCACTGTAGGTAGGAGGACAAGGGACAGCTGATAAGAAAAGTTCCTTCCCCTGTTCAGGGCCTAGGTTAGCGCACACCTCAAGTACTGCATTCATTTTTGGCACCACAGGTAAAAAAGCAAAAACAGGTGAAGGGAAGTGTTCCTTCCCCGTACCTGGCCTTGGTTAGCTCACACCTCAAGTATAGCATTCAGTTATGGTCACTGCAGGTAGGAGGGCAAGGAACATGTAAAGGAATTGTTCATCCCTGTACAGGGCCTAGGATAGATCACACCTGAGTACTGCATTTAGTTCTGGTTACTGCAGATAGAAGGACAAGAAACAGGTGACTGGAAGCTCTGTGGTACACAGCCTAAGTTAGAACTCACCACTAGTACTACATTCTGCTCTGCTTACTACAGGCACATGAACAAGAAACAGGCGAAGGAAAGGGGTTCTTTCCCTGTATAAGCCTAGGTTAGCTCACACTTCTAGTACTGCATTCAGTTCTGGCACTGCAAGTAGGAGGGCAAGAAACAGATGAAAGGAAGTACTCCATGCCCTGTACAGGGCTATGGTTAGCTCACACCTGGAGTACTACTTTCAGTTCAGGTCCCTGTAGGTACGTTAGCAAGAAACAGGTGAAGGGAAGTGTTCCTTCCCCTATACTCAGCTATGGTTAACTCAGACCTTGAGTACTGCATTCAATTCTGGTCACTGTAGGTGGGAAGGGAAGAAACACGTAAAGAAGTATTCCATCCCCTGTACACTGTTTAGGTTGGACCTCACCTCAAACCTGCATTCAGTTCTTGTCACTGTAGGTAAGATGGTAAGAAACAGGTGAAAAGGAAAGTTCTTTACCTTGTACAGGACATAGGTTAGACCTCACTTGAAGGGCATGGGGTCATGATATCATGGACAAAACAGTGCATGTTACACCTGTGCATGGAAAACAGCATGCGGCAATGCAGTGGTGGCATGTAATGCCATCCACACATGAACACCGCACACCCGATCCTTCAGATTGTTTTTGCGGAGACTCCACCCCTCTAGCCGCATGGGGGGCTTCATCACCCACACCACTCTGTAATAAATATAATCAACTTCATGGGAGTGTGGTCAGTGGGGCAAGTTAAAAAGCTCACTGTGGCACTTAGTCATGGCTGCACAGTCAGAACCTAAAAAAAACGTCCAGAGCAGGGTTTCAAACCCTGGTCCTCACCCTCATCTACTGCTGAGTCAGGTGCTCTAGCAAACTGAGCGCCTGACCTGCAGTGCTAACATCCACTTCCTTTTTGGTACAGAGTAACTGGGGGTAGCGATATAGTCGTAGTGCTCATATACCCCTGTTGCTCACATACCATACGCCCTACTGACTGCGCAGTTCTTCATGCATGGTTTAGTCGGTGCTATACTCACCTGGTACCCACCGGAGTACTGCATTCATTTCTGGTCACTGCAGGTAAGCAGGCAAGAAACTGTTGTAAGGAAATATTTCTTCCCTTGTACAGGGTATAGATCAGACAACTTCTCAAGTACTGCATTCTGTTCTAGTCACTGCAGGTACTAAGCCAAGAAATAGGTGAATGGAAGTGTTCCTCCACCTATACACAGCCTTGGTTTGCTCACACCTTGAGTACTCCATTCAGTTCTGTCCACTGTAGGTAGGAAGGTAAGAAACAGGTGAAAGGAAGAGTTCCTTCCCTTGAACAGAGCATAGGTTAGGCGCATCTTGAATAATGCATTCTGTTCTGGTCACTGTAGGTCGGAGGGCAAGGGACAGATAAAGGGACTAGATCATCCTCTGTACAGGGTCTAGGTTAGCTCACAGGTACTACACTGAGTTCTGGTCACTACAGATGAGAAGGTAAGAAACAGGTGAAGGGACGGGTTCCTTCCCACTACAAGGCCAAGGTCAGCCCATACCTGATTTCTACATTTAGTGATGGTCACTGCAATACAGAACATTTATTGAATAGACTGAAAGGGCCCATCACAGGGACACCAAACTGATTTGTGACTCAGTGGGCATGAGCTGCTGTATGAGGAGGGATTGCACATACTCACATTACTGAGCCAACAGATCAGAAGGGACTGGACACACTCACATTACTGAGCCTACAGATGAGAAGGGACTGGACACACTCACATTACTGAGCCTACAGATGAGAAGGGACTGGACACACTCACATTACTGAACCTACAGATGAAGGAGGGATTGGACACACTCACATTACTGAGCCTACAAATGAGGAGGGACTGGACACGCTCACATTACTGAACCTACAGATGAGGGAAGGATTGGACATACTAACATTACTGAGCCTACAGTTCAGGGAGGGACTGGACATACTCACATTACTGAACCTACAGAGGAGGAGAGACTGGACACACATTACTGAGCCTACAGATGAGGAGGGACTGAACACACTCACATTACTGAGCCTACAGATGAGGGAGGACAATATTATGATGAACCGACTACTAAAGTGGCTAGAGAGGGTGGAGTATACAAAGAGGACACATAAAAGTTTGTGCTGTTAAGCACAAGCAGAACTATAAAGCATGTTCTCAAACTGAGGGAGGTTCAATAAGAAGAAAACATTATAAAGCCTTACTTCACAAAGAGGGTCCATAATAAACAGAATAGCCTGCTCAATGAGGCTGTGGAAGCTAGCACTGTTTAGGCTTTTAAAGTAGGACTAAACAGATTGCTGAAAAAGAATGGCACGGACAGTTACACAACATGAGTAGGGGTAACAAAGGGCTAGACTGATGCATGAGGGAGAATGGCTTTGAGGATTACACAACAGAGTAGGGGTAACACAGGACTACACAGATTCCTGAGGGAGAATTTCTTTCTTTCTTTATTTAAATTTTGGTAACCGGGAAGGCCCGCTGAGACCATGACAGTCCCTTTTTCAAGGGCGACCCGGAATTACTTGCATTTACCTAGAGGGAAAAAGAAAACCAATTTAGGGTGTTTGAATATATACATTTCAACATAGTCAGAGTACATTTCAACATAGACAATCTACTGTTCAAACACTTTTGTTAGGTACATACATTTATGATAACTAGCCACATCAATGAATGTAGTCCCGTGCATAGTTTCCTTCCTTGCTGTCCAATTCCACCCTGAGACTCTATTTTTATATATCGTCACCCTTAGTGGATCCCTTAGGTTGTGTTAGAATGACACTGACAGTTACACAACATGAGTAGGGGTAACACAGGAGAAGACAAAGAATGGCATCGACAGTTACACAGCATGAGTAGGGGTAACACAGGGCTAGACAGATTCTTGAGGGAGAAAGGCACTGACAGTTACACAGCATGAGTAGAGGTAACACAGGGCTAGACAGATTCCTGAGGGAGAATGTCACTGACAGTTACACAGCATGAGTGGGGTAACACAGGGCTAGACAGATTCCTGAGGGAGAATGGCACTGACAGTTACACAGCATGAGTAGAGGTAACACAGGGCTAGACAGATTCCTGAGGGAGAATGGCACATAGAGAATAATGCATATGTAGGGAGTTGATATGGATTTTTTTTACACACCCAAGTTGTGAGATAATATGTAAACCTCGAGAGCGAAGCTCAAGAGGTTCTACTAATATCACTGTGAGGGTATAAAAAACTCCATTTCTACTACATATGTTTTATATGACCAACTGATACTAAAAAATTTCTTAGAATTACCTAGAGTACGATACTACAATACTTACTTATCAGGCACGCCCACGCTGACATCACATAACGTACAGCGTGAGGGGCGTGCCTACCAGTAAAGAGAAGCGTTTGGCCACGGGTCTCCATGGTGATTTTACAAGTGATCTTAAAATATCTTAAATAAATGCTGCACAAATACAGATCTAAACTGGAGGGTAAGCTACAGAATCGGGAAGGGGAGGATGTGTTTTAAGTGCAAACCTGCTCTGTTCATTTAAAATTATTACGCCTCATTTGGATCTGTAAGTTACGATATTATTTTGAATCTGTTTACTCTGAAATCAGAGCTGCAGGCTTCTTGGCGAGGCTGTAAAAGTCGCAGGTTGATATGACTTTTAAAGTATCAAAACGGGTTGACAACAAGGATCACCAGTTATTATTGACAGTTACACAGCATGAGTAGAGGTAACACGGGCCAGACAGATTCCTGAGGGAGAATGGCACGACAGTTACACAGCATGAGTAGGGGTAACATAGGGTTAGACAGAATCCTAGGGAGAATGGCACTGACAGTCACACTGCATGAGTAGGGGTAGCACAGGGCTAGACAGATTCCTGAGGGAGAATGGCACTGACAGTTACACAGCATGGGTAGGGGTAACACAGGGCTAGACAGATTCCTGAGGATGAATGGTACTGACAGTTACACAGCACAGGTAGGGAAACACATGGCTTGACAGATTCCTGAAGGATAATGGCACTGACAGTTACACAGCACGGGTAGGGAACACAGGCTAGACAGCTTCCTGAGGAGAATGGCACTGACAGTTACACAGCATGAGTAGGGTAACACAGGGGTAGACAGATTCCTGAAGGAGAATGGCACTGACAGTTACACTGCGTGAGTAGGGGTAACACAGGGCTAGACAGCTTCCTGAGGGAGAATGGCACTGACAGTTACACAGCATGAGTAGGGTAACACAGGGCTAGACAGATTCCTGAAGGAGAATGGCACTGACAGTTACACAGCATGAGCAGGGTACCACAGGGCTAGACAGATTCCTGAGGGGGAATGGCATTGACAGTTACAGAGCATGAGTTGGGGTAACACAGGGCTAGACAGATTCCTGACAGAGAATGGCACTGACAGTTACACAGCATGAGTAGCAGTAACACAGGGCTAGATAGATTCCTGAGGGAGAATGGCACTGACAGTTACATAGCATGACTAGGGGTAACACAGGACTAGACAGATTCCTGAGGGAGAATGGCACTGACAGTTACACAGCATGAGTAGGTGTAACACAGGGCTAGACAGATTCCTAAGGGAGAATGGCACTGACAGTTACACAGCATGAGTTGGGGTAACACGGGAGTAGACAGATTCCTGAGGGAGAATGGCACTGACAGTTACACAGCATGAGTAGGGGAAACACAGGAGTAGACAGATTCCTGAGGGAGAATGGCACTGACAGGTACGCAGCATGAGTAGAGGTAACACAGGGCTAGACAGATTCCTGAGGGAGAATGGCACTGACAGTTACACAGCATGAGTAGCAGTAACACAGGGCTAGACAGATTCCTGAAGGAGAATGGCACTGACAGTTACACAGCATGAGTAGGGGTAACACAGGGCTAGACTGACTCCTGAGGGAGAATGGCATTGAAGATTACATGGCATGAGTAGGGGTAACAAAGGACTGGACATATTCCTGAGGGAGAATATCTTTGAGGGTTACACAGCATGAGTAGGGGTATTGCTCAGAGTGCCTTCCTGGTGAAACATTGCAATAAATAAATAAAAATAAACACAGGACTGGAGTGATTCCTGTGGAAGAATTGCACTGAGAGTTACTCAACATAAGTAGGGGTAACACAGGGCTTGACAGATCCCTAAGCGAGAATGGCACTGAGAGTGACACAGTATGAGTAGGTTTAACACAGGAATAGACAGATTCCTGAGGGAAAGTGGCATTCAGGTATACATAACATGAGTAGTGCTAACAGGAGCAGACAGATTCCTGAGAGAGAATACCATTGAGAGTTACGCAACACGAGCTGTGAGAAAACAGGGCTAGACAGATTCCTGAGGGAGAATGGCACTGACAGTTACACAGCATGACTAGGGGTAACACAGGAGTAGACAGATTCCTGAGGGAGAATGGCACTGACAGTTACACAGCATGAGAAGGGGTAACACAGGGCTAGACTGACTCCTGAGGCAGAATGGCACTGAAAGTTACACAGAATGAGTAGGGGTTACACAGGGATAGACAGATTCCTGAGGGAGAATATCATTGAGGGTTACTCAGCATGAGTAGGGGTATCACTTGTTGCTCAGCATGCCTCCCTGGTGAAACATTTCAATAAATCAAAATAAACACAGGACTAGACTGATTCCTGAGGAAGAATTGCACTGTTAGTTACTCAACATGGATAGAGTAGCACAGGGCTTGACAGATTCCTGAAGGAGGTTGGAATTGAGGGTTACACAGCATAGGCAGATTCCTGAAGGAGAATGGCATTGAGGGCTACACAGCATGTATGTGGGTAACAGGACTAGACAGATTCCTAAGGGAGTATGGCACTGACGGTTACACAGTATGACTGTGGGTAACACATTACTAAACAGATTCCTGAAGGAGAATAGCATTGAGTGTTATACAGCATGAGTAGGGGTAAAGCAGGACTAGACAGATTCCTGAGGAGAGTGGCATTGAATGTTTCAGAACATGAATGGGGTAACACAGGACTAGACAGATTCCTGAGAGTGATGGGCATTGAGGGTTGCATAGCATGAGTAGGGGTAACACAGGTCTAGACAGATTCCTGAGGCAGAATGGCATTGAAGTCCATACCACATGAGTGGGGTAATACAGGACTAGACAGATTTCTAAAGGGAGTATGGCATTGAGGGTTACACAGCATGAGTAGGGGTGATACAGACTAGACGAATTTCTAAGAAAAATGACACGGGTTACACAGCATGGGTAGGGGCAACACAGGAACAGACAGATTCACAATGAAAATGGCAGTGATGGTTACACAGCATGAGTTGGGGTAATACAAGAGTAGACAGATTTCTGAGGAAGAATGGCATTGCGTGTTACACAGCATGAGTAGTGATAACAGAAGACTAGACAGATTCCTGAGGGAGAATAGCATTGAGGAATACATAACATGAGTAGGGATAACACAGTGCTAGAGAGTTTCCTAAGGAAGAATGACACTGGGTTACACAGCATGAGTAGGGGTATCAAAGGAATAGACAAATTTATTAAGTGAAAATGGCTCTGTGGGTTACACGGCATGAGTAGGGGTAATACAAGACTAGATAGATTTCTGAGGGAGAAGGGCATTTAGGATTACACAGCAGGAGTAGGGGTAACACTTGTATTGACAACTCCCAAGTGAAAATGGTTTTGAGAGTTAAACAATATGAGTAGGGGTAATACAAGACTAGACAGATTCCTGAGGGACAATGCCATTGAGGGTCATGCAACATGAGTAGGGGTAGCGGGACTCAGCAGATTTCTGAGGGAGAATGGCATTGAAGTTTACACAGCATGAGTTGGGGTAACACAGTAATAGACAGATTCCTGAGGGAGAATGGCATTGTGGATTACACAGCATGAGTAAGAGTAACACAGAACTAGACAGATTTATTAAGAAGAATGACATTGAGGGTTACACAGCATGATTATGGGTAACACAGTAATAGATTTTTGAAGTAGAATGGCTATGAGGATTACACAGCATGAGTAGGGGTTACATAGAGCTAGACAGAATCATGAGGAAGAATGACACTGAGGGTTATACCGCATGAGTAAGGGTAACACAGTAATAAATTCCTGAGAGAGGATGGCATTGAAGATTACACATCATGAGTAGGGATAACACAGGGCTAGACAGATTCCTGAGGGAGAATGGCACTGACAGTTACACAGCATGAGTAGGTGTAACACAGGGCTAGACAGATTCCTGAGGGAGAATGGCTCTGACAGTCACACTGCATGAGTAGGTGTAACACTGGGTAAAGAATTGAATGGAGAATAAGACACAGAGAGTAATAGTAAATGGAGTCCACTCAGAAGAAAGGAGGGTTACTAGTGGGGGTAACACAGGGTTCAGTATTAGGACCGGTCCTCTTCAATGTCTTTATAAGTGACATTGCAGAAGGACTGGAAGGAAAAGTATGTCTCTTTGCAGATGACACTCAGATCTGCAACAGAGTTGATGCACAGGATGGGGTGGAAAGGATGAAGGGGACTTGGCAAGGTTAGAGGAATGGTCAAATGTATGGCAGCTTAGATTCAATGCTAAGAAGTGCAAGGTAATGCACCTGAAAACAAAAACCCAGGGAAGAGTACACAATGGGGGTGAGATACTAACAACAACAAAAATGGAAAGGAACCTGGGGTAGTCATATCAGATGACCTAAAGGTGGGCAAGCAATGAGAGGGCAGCAAGGAGGGCTGGGGATTACTGGGATGCATGGGAGAGGCATCACCAGTAGAAAACAGGAAGTTATTATCCTCTGTACAGACAGCTGGTGAGACCCCATCTGAGTACTGTGTGCAGTTCTGGAGACCCAATCTCCACAAAGACATAGACAGGATGGAAGCTGTCCAGAGAGGGCAACTAAAATGTTGCAGGGTCTGCACCAGAAGACATATGAAGAGACTTAAGGAGCTAATATGTATAGCCTCAAGGATAGGAGGAGGACGGGGACATGATAGAAACTTTCAAGTACCTTAAGGGAATCAACGAAGTCCAAGAGGGTAGCATCTTTCAAAAAGAGGTGTGCAAGAACAAGAGGCACAATTTGAAGACAGAGGGCGGCTCAGAGGTAATTTAAGGAAGTATTTTTTCACAGAGAGGGTTGTGGATGCATGGAACGGCCTTCCGGAGGAGGTTGTGGAGTCAAAATCAGTGGTGGAATTCAAGCATGCATGGGACAGTCATAAGGCAATTCTGGGGGGTGGGGGTAAGAAGAAGTAGGCTGCTGGTTAACTAGGATCTGCAGCTTATCTAGTAGGTAGGGAAATGGGCAGACTGGGTGGGCCAAGCAGTCCTTATCTGCCATCAAATTCCATGTTTCTATGCAACACAGGGCTAGACAGATTCCTGAGGGACAATGGCACTGACAGTCACACTGCATGAGTAGGGGTACCACAGGGCTAGACAGATTCCTGAGGGAGAATGGCACTGACTGTTACATAGCATGAGTAGCGGTAACACAGGGCTAGACAGATTCCTGAGGGAGAATGGCACTGACTGTTACATAGCATGAGTAGCGGTAACACAGGGCTAGACAGATTCCTGAGGGAGAATGGCACTGATAGTTACACAGCATGAGTAGAGTTAACACAGGGCTAGACAGATTCCTGAGGGAGAATGGCCTGACAGTTACACAGCATGAGTAGCGGTAAACTGGGAGTAGACAGATTCCTGAGGGAGAATGGCACTGACAGTTACACAGCATGAGTAGCGGTAACACAGGGCTAGACAGATTCCTGAGGGAGAATGGCACTGACAGTTACACAGCATGAGTAGGGAAACACAGGGCTAGACAGATCCTGAGGAGAATGGCATTGAAGATTACATGACATGAGTAGGGATAACAAAGGACTGGACATATTCCTGAGGGAGAATGGCACTGACAGTTACACAGCATGAGTAGGGGTAACACAGGGCTAGACAGATTCCTACGGGAGAATGGCACTGACAGTTACACAGCATGAGTAGGTGTAACACAGGGCTAGACAGATTCCTGAGAGACAATGGCACTGACAGTTACACTGCATGAGTAGGTGTAACACAGGGCTAGACAGATTCCTGAGGGAGAATGGCACTGACAGTCACACTGCATGAGTAGGGGTACCACAGGGCTAGACAGATTCCTGAGGGAGAATGGCACTGACAGTTACACAGCATGAGTAGGGTTAACGCAGGAGTAAACAGATTCCTGAGGCAGAATGGCACTGACAGTTACACAGCATGAGCAGGGGTAACACAGGACTAGACATATTCCTGAGGGAGAATGACACTGACAGTTACACAGCATGAGTAGGGTTAACGCAGGAGTAGACAGATTCCTGAGGCAGAATGGCACTGACAGTTACACAGCATGAGCAGGGGTAACACAGGACTAGACATATTCCTGAGGGAGAATGACACTGACAGTTACACAGCATGAGTAGGGTTAATGCAGGAGTAGACAGATTCCTGAGGGAGAATGGCACTGTCAGTTACACAGCATGAGCAGGGTAACACAGGACTAGACAGATTCCTGAGGAGAATGGCACTGACAGTTACACAGCATGGTAGGGTAACTCGGGGCTAGACTGACTCCTGAGGCAGAATGGCATTGAAGATTACATGGTATGAGTGGGGTAACAAGGACTGGACATATTCCTGAGGAGAATATCATTGAGGGTTACACAGCATGAGTAGGGTATCACTTGTTGCTCAGAGTGCCTTCCTTGTGAAACATTTCAATAAATAAATAAATAAAAATAAATACAGGACTGGAGTGATTCCTGAGGAAGAATTGCAATGAGAGTTACTCAACATAAGTAGGGGTAACACAGGGCTTGACAGATTCCTAAGCAAGAATGGCACTGAGAGTGACACAGCATGAGTAGGTATAATACACGAATAGACAGATTCCTGAGGCAAAGTGGCATTCAGGATTACATAACATGAGTAGTGGTAACAGGAGCAGACAGATTCCTGAGAGAGAATACCATTGAGTGTTACACATCATGAGCTGCGAGAAAACAGGGCTAGACAGATTCCTGAGGGAGAATGGCACTGACAGTTACACAGCACGACTAGGGGTGACACAGGAGTAGACAGATTCCTGAGGGAGAATGGCACTGACAGTTACACAGCATGAGTAGGGGTAACACAGGGCTAGACTGACTCCTGAGGCAGAATGGCACTAACAGTTACACAGAATGAGTAGGGGTAACACAGGGATAGACAGATTCCTGAGGGAGAATATCATTGAGGGTTACACAGCATGAGTAGGGGTATCACTTGTTGCTCAGCATTCCTTCCTGGTGAAACATTTCAATAAATAAAAATAAACACAGGACTAGACTGATTCCTGATGAAGAATTGCACTGTTGGATTACTCTACATGGTGGGTAACACAGGGCTTGACAGATTCTGATGGAGGTTGAAATTGAGGTTCACACAGCACAGGCAGATTCCTTAAGGAGAATGGCATTGAGGTTACACAGCATGCATCGTGTAACAGGACTAGACAGATTCCTAAGGGAGTATGGCATTGACGAGTTACACAATAGACTGTGGGTAACACATTACTAGACAGATTCCTGAAGGATAATAGCATTGAGTGTTATACAGCATGAGTAGGGGTAAAGCAGAACTAGACAGATTCCTGAGGGAGAGAGGCATTGAATGTTTCAGAACATGAATAGGGGTAACACAGGACTAGACAGATTCCTGAGGAGGATGGGCAATGAGGGGTTACATAGCATGAGTAGGGGTAGCCAGGTCTAGACAGATTCCTGAGGCAGAATGGCACTGAAGGCCATACCACATGAGTGGGGGTAATACAGGACTAGACCCGATTTCTAAAGGGAGTATGGCATTGAGGGTTACAGCATGAGTAGGGTGATACAGGACTAGATGGATTCCTGAGAAAAATGACAGAGTTCACAGGCATGGGTTGGGGCAACACAGGAACAGACAGATTCATGAATGAAAATGGCAGTGATGGTTGCACAGCATAGTAGGAGTAATACAGGAGTAGGCATATTTCTGAGGAAGAATGGCGTGCGTGTTACACAGCATGAGTAGTGATAACAGAAGACTAGACAGATTCCTGAGGAGAATAGCATTGAGGAATACATAACATGAGTCGGTATTACAGTGCTAGAGAGTTTCCTAAGGAAGAATGACACTGGGTTACAAGCATGAGTAGGGGTAACAAAGGAATAGACAAATTTCCTAAGTGAAAATGGCTCTGTGGGTTTACAAGGCATAAGTAGGGTAATACAAGACTAGATAGATTTCTGAGGAGAAGAGCATTTAGGATTACACAGCACAAGTAGGGTAACACTTGTATAGACAACTCCAAGTGAAAATGGTTTTGAGAGTTAAACAATATGAGTAGGGGTAATACAAGACTAGACAGATTCCCTGAGGACAATGCCATTGAGGTCATACAACATGAGTAGGGTGGCGGGACTCAGCAGATTTCTGAGGAGAATGGCATTGAAGTTTACACAGCATGAGTTGGGTAACACAGTAATAGACTGATTCCTGAGGAGAATGGCATTGTGGATTACACAGTGTGAGGTAAAGAGTAACACAGAACTAGACAGATTTATTAAGAAGAATGACACTGAGGGTTACACAGCATGATTATGGGTAACACAGCCTTCTTCTGTGACATTCCATTACCTTAACTGGTGCATTAATGCAGTTTTTGCAAAAGTGTCTTTACATTTTGAGACACTGTAATTATATCCTCATTTCCAGCAGGAGCATTTTAGCTAAAATAGCAACCAAACTGTTACGTGTAGTCTTATTATTACCCACCTCATGAATGTCATGCTGAGAATTTTCACATTTCTGCCAAAACATCACTCCATGGCATCAAAAACATCCCTCCACGTCACAGGAGAGAAAACATATTTTGGCCAGGATCTGAAAAATGAAAGCTGACATGTTCATAAGGTGATGTAAAGAAATGGCTATGTTGAAAATTTGGGATGAAAATATTTAAAATTTCCAAAGTTATGAGCAACCATAGAAAAATTTCAATGCATGCACATAACTTTGCCCTTTTTGCATATTTTGTCTGTATATTTTCAACATAGCTTTCTTATGACCCCACCTCTTTAACAAGGGTGGTGAAAATGTTCAAATCCCTCCCAAAAGGTGATTTTGCTAAGCGACCACAGCATCACTTTTTTGCCCAGATTTGCAGAATTCTACTGCCATTTTTCATGAGCGGGGTCCCAAAAGGTCATGTGGAAAATTTGGGGTCAAAATATGCAAAAATGACAAAGTTACACATTGAAGTTCAAAACCCCATTGAAATACATTGAACCACACTTATTTTAGGTTCTCATAGTGAAGTCGGCAGTTCCAGCAGCAAGGCGTGTCTTTGATTCGAGAGTATCTTCACCCTGTGACCTTTTCAGGTGAGTGAGTGTGTGTGTGGGGATATACTGGGTGGGTGTGGGGTAGTGGGTGCTGAGGGGGAGGTGGGGGGGTCAGATTGGCAAGGGACCATTTTTTTTTTGCAGGTTACAAAAAAAGCATTGAAGGACTGTTTTCAAGACCAGGGTGGAGCTCAGACGGTGGGGGTGCTACTAGACACCAGCTGAAGCCAAAAAAGTAATGGGGATGGTGATTAGCGGGTGAGGGGTGCCACTAGATGCCAGGGAAAAATCAATAACTAACAGGGATGGTAATCAGAGGAGGGGGTGCCACTAGACACCAGGTAGAGACCAATAACTTATGAGGACAGCAATCGTAGGATGGGGGGTGCCACTAGACACCAGGGAAAGAGAAATCAATTATGGAGACAAAGATCAGAGGGTGGGGGTGCCACTAGACCCCAGGGAAAGATCAATCAATTAAGGAGACAAAGATCGGAGGGTGGGGAGTGTAGACCTGCCTGACCTATAGTCTCTAATGTGGGCCAACAATTTACAGTATAAGGGATATCAGTATTTACTTATGCTTGCTATGATATATTAGGTAGTGCTATATTTGTGGTCATAGTCTGCCACCTACAGCTACAGTATTGGCCATAATACTATAATCAGCATATTCTATGAATCAGTCCATTGTAACCCAAAAGCAGTTTTAGTCAGCATAATTGCTTATCATGGTGTATGTGCAGAATCTAATGGTCTTAGGTGTAAGCTGCCCTCCTTACCCACCAATATAAATGTTTTGTTTAACCTCTCTACTATGCAGATGATTATGTAAATTATAGTTCATAGCCACTAGAGGGCAACAACTCAATTAATTTGCTGCTGCTGGCAACTGTCACTGTCCACCTCTTGTCACAGTTAGTTTACCTCTGTCACTGCCACTTATCTTCTCCTTACTATTGAGTAGTATACCCTGTTCTAGTCTTGCTCACCGATCCACACAATATGCCCACCTTCCTTCACCACTTCCCTCCTTCTGGTTCTTCTATCAGTTTAATCTACCTCAGCTCCACACTCTCCTCAGTCCAGTAAATTTTCTCACCTTTCTCCTCTGCTCTCCTGTCCCTACCTTTATCCTTACCAGAACTCCTCACACCCCTCAAGTACTCTGGTCTCACTTCCCTCACCTCCTCCTTGCTACTTTATTCTCAGTCCCTAGCCACCTAGCTTTCCTTCACCGTCTTATTTTCATCTCACCTAGCCCCACCCCACCCAATACTTCCAAAATCCTCAGCCCGTCACAAATGCCAAGCCGCCACTCACTCATAATAGCACTCCTCTTACTGCATCGAAATGTTCACCCCAATCCTGGTCCGCTACACACATCCCTGCCAGTTACAATCCTCCCACTAATGTACCAATGTACCCCTCCCCCTCTGCCCTCCCCAAGGGCATGACAATCCTCTATTTAAACATCTGCAGTCTTGTGTCAAAAATTTACCTTTTACATCCTATGGTAATCTCTCTCACACCTGATATACTAATTTTTATTTTTTTTATACTTTCTTTTCTCTCTTCTGGTATTTCCTACCCTCTTGGTCCTACTCCTTCAGGCCTCTCAATGCTCTTTTGCCATCCCCTAGATCTGCCCCTAGAGTGCCTCCTCTCCTTCCTCCTGCACAGTGGGGTCTTGTCTGGTGTGGCGGTCTAGTGAGCCGGCCGTCATCCAGGACATGGGGAGGTATTTTCCCATAACTTTTGGCCTCATCCCTTGGGGATGCGGTGCTGGGACTACATCCTGAGAGGTAACGTGTTGACACACAGACCTCTCATGTGCCGTGCGATGTCCCCCCTCCTGACCCCTAAGTAGGAGTCGCCCATCCCTTTCAGGAATCAGTGCTTCCACTGAATTCCTTTATAGAATATTGGACGCTTCACAAGCGTCCCAGGTATCCCACCCTGAGGAGAGAGGCATCCGTAGGGATGCTTAATCCTCCCCCACCAGCCCCAGCTCTCCAGGTCTGTTACCAAACCCGGCTCGCTGGCGTAGCGCGAGGTGTGTCATCCAGTGCCTCAATCCTCAGCGCCACCGGGCCAGCCTGACATACTAATTTTAATGGAAACTTGGTTAAATGCTAAAATACCTGCTCTTGCCATTAATATCCCAAATTATTCCATAATCAGGCAGGATAGGATTGGCAGGGGTGGTGGAGTAGCCATGTATATCTTGTCCTCACTTCAGTTCTCAACTATTCTATCATCCTCAATACCCTCCGCCTACAAAGCACTTACAGTAAACATTAGCTTGCCTTTTTCCTCCCCTATCTTCTTAGCTGGCATCTACTGTCAACCTGGCTCCAAGTCATCTGATACTTTAGATCTCATTACCTCCATAACCTCCCATCACATAAAGGTGAGCTATACATCCTGGGTGATGTAAACCAAAACTGACTATCACCAACAACTGCCAAGACTCAAAGTGACATCATGGTCTTCAGTCTCTCCCAACTCATTCTGGAACTCACCCACCTAAATCATAAACTCTTAACCACTCCCTGATAGACTGGTCTCCTCCTCTCACCCCACCAAGTCATTAAGTCAGGCATCCTCCCAGATGCCCTCAGTGATCATCACCCAATCTTCGTAGTCAGGAAAGTCCATAGACCTAAACTGCCTCACAAAATTCTGCAAGTCCACTCTTTCAGCTCCTTAGACCTTAGTCCCCTTCTTAGTGAACTGACCAGCTCCGATTGGCCCCCTATTGCCTTTGCCCCTTCCACTGACCAAGCCCTCACTTATTTTAAAGATAAATTTCTAACTACGTAGAACTCCTACACTCCTTTCAAACATACTAGAGTTCATGGCAACCACCATCCCTGGGTCTCTCCTGAGTTACTGACCTGTCTCAGGGAATGGGACAAAGCTTGAGGAAACATAAGGTCTCCCAGCTTCCCCAGACCATGCCAGATATCCATGTTAGAAATGCCTGCATAAAAGCTACTAGACTTGCCAAGTCTGAATATTTTAAATTATCTTTTCTCAAAACATCAGTCCCCCTCCAAATTCTGGAAAGTGGTCCATGCCCTGTTCTCCCCTCCTTTCATCCACCTCCCTGTGCTTAAAATAAACAGCTCATTGGTCTCTGAACCATGTGCAGTGGCTCAAGAGTTTAACTCCTATTATACCTCCTGTGCCACAACACTTCTAAAGTTATTCCCCTCTAACCTCCCCCTTCCTCATCCTCCCTCACCCAGTACTCCACCCCTTCATGCCCATCCTTCCTTCCTTCCTTCTCTTTTTTGGCAGTCTCCCCAGAAGAAACACTTATAGCCCTTCTCCCTTTTAATCCTTCCAAAGGCTCATCACCGGATGGTCTTGACCCTAAACTCCCCTTCCTTTCAGCTTCTGCTATAGCTTACACTCTCTCCTTGATCTTAAATCTTTCCTTCTCGTCCTCATCTGTCCCCTCATCCTGGAAACATGCTGTGGTCCTTCCTCTCCCAAAGGGTGGTGACCCCTCCTCCCCTGCAAATTTTCACCCAATCTCCCTACTCCCTGCCCTTGTTAAACTCCAAGAACATCTGGCCCTCTCTCAGCTAATCTCCTTCCTCGATGACTCTTCCTTCTTTACCCTGTTCCAATCTGGTTTTTAGAAGAACCACTCCACTACCACCTCCCTATGCAGGCTCACTGACTCCATCATCACTGGGATGGATAATGGCCTCATTACCGCTGACATCTTTGTCTGCCTCACCAAGGCATTCAACACAGTCTCCCATGCCCTACTTCTTTACTCCCTTACAGCTGCTAGGTTGTATATCAATCGCCTTCACCCCTATCTGCCCACTCCCCCCTTCCCATGGGCTATCTGCCCCCTCTTTCCTTCATGAACAGAGGACAGAAGTACTCATTCAGTGCCTCTGCCTGGTCCTCCCCTTCTCCACCCACCCCCCATCTTTCTTAATCCTCACAATCTGATCTTTGTTTCTTCTTCTCTCACCAATGTATCCAAAGAAGTCCTTTTCCCTGTTCTTGATTTCCTGTGCCAGCCTCAGATCTCTGGAAGCCTTGGCCACTCTGACTAGCCTGGGAACCTCCCTGGACTTCTTTGTGTACTCATCTTTGTCGCCTTGCCCTTCTGATTTTCGAAGCCTCTGGAATACTTTTCGCTTGGCCTTCACCCCTTCCATTACCTCCCAAGTCAGCCAGCTCAGCTTCTCTGCTTTCCCTTTCTTGCTCCGTGTCCTGGTGCAGGTCTCAGTAGCCTCTGCCAGCCCTTTCTTAATGATATTCCATTTTTGACTGGCACTCATGCATGTCTGAATTCCCACCAGATGCTCAACCAAAATTTCCTCCGTCCTTTTAAAGTTTACTCCCTTAAAAATCGATCACCCTGGTTCCTGTTCCTCCTGTTATCCCTCCTATATTGAATGTGAACCACACCGTATGATGGTCGCTCCTAGTCAGGTGGTCCTTCACTCCCAGATCCCTTACAGCCTCCCCGTTTGTCAATATCAGGTCCAGAGTCCTACCCTCCCTAGCAGGCCCACAGACCAATTGCACCAGGAAGCTGTCCTGAAATGCATCTAGTAATCTCTGCTCCTTTGCACACGTGGTAGTTGGGGTGTTCCAGTCCACACCAGGGAGGTTGAAGTCCCAGACCACTATGGTGTCCCCCTTCTTACACTCTTCTAATCTGCTCACGCAACTCCCTATCCAGGTCATCCCCCTGAGCTGGTGGCCTATAAACTACCCCTACCCTCAGTGTCTTTCTTTTTGAGTCTTGAAACTGCATCCATAGGGCCTATGTCCTGCCCTCCACCCCCTCCTCTCTCATACACCTTATCCCCTCCCTCACATAGATTGCCACACACCCTTTTCATTCTAGACCTGTCCTGTCTGAATATACTATACCTTGAGATCATCAGATCCCAGTCCTGGTTCTAGGCGGCCCATGTCTCCATGATGGCTGAGATGTCCACCCTCCCCACAGCCAAGAGAGACTGTAGTTCAGCTGATTTGTTACCTAAGTTTCTCGCATTCAGTAAGACCACCCTCCAACCTGTGTCTTTCTTCCCCACTCCAATTTTCCCACCTCTGAATCTCTCCTTGTGTCCCCACCTCAAATACCTCTCCGAAAGCTTGGGGGTAGGCATGCTTGGCTCCCTCCTCTGGGATCCCAGCCTACTAGCTGTCCTTCTGCCACCCCCACATAGTTTAAATCTATCCTTGATACTATGTACCCCTCAAACCTCTGCTTTAATACCCTTTTCCCCTCCCCACTCAGATGAAGCCTTTCCCCTGCACATAGATCCTTATTTTCCCAGGTACTGGCCCAGTCCCCTACTACCCCATTCCCCTTAGGCTGACACCATTCCCCCAGCCATTTGTTGAACTCCCCAATCCTCCCTTTCATTCCTGTACTTGTGCAGAGTACCGGGAGCACCTCTGAAAAGGCCCCCGATTCCCCCACTTCCCCACATATTCCTCCTAGTTCTTCAAACCTCCTCCTCCTCACTCCTTCCACTGTCTCCCCTGCCAGGTCTTTAGTGCTCACATGCACCACTACATGTGGTTTCTTTCTGCCCCTCCTTGTGCATGTAAGAACCTCCTGCCCCTCCCTGTCCACCATTAGCCTGGGTATAGCCTCCACCCATATTCTCCTATGTCTCTTCACCCTGCCGCCCCATCGGATTCCTTTAAGTATGGAATCAGCCAGCACTAGTACACCCCCTTCCTCTTTCCTTGTCCCTGCCCCCACCTCTATCCCAGGGTATCCACTCTTAGAGTATGCCAGCTCACTAACTCCACCCTTCCTTCCTATGACTTTCTGCCTTTCTCCCCATCCTGTCCCCTGCCCCTTCACTGCTCCTTCCCTATCCCCACATCTCTTCCCCCTCCCTGCTCCCCTCTACTCCATCCATGCATCCATCTTGCCAGCAGGCCTCTCCCCTTAACCCATGTTGCCCTACTCTGACTGACTCCTGCCCCTTGTGAGTTTCCCTCTTCCTCCCTCTTCTGCACTCCTCTGGAGATCACTCCTTCTCTCCCCCTCCAACAGTGTCGCCAGCTCAGCAAACCTATTTCCTGCCCATCCTTCCTGGCTATGCCTCTACTCCCTCCCCCGGAGTCAAACCTTCACACTAATGTTAGGCCCCTTATTTGTTCCGCTCCCACACTCCCCCCCATCACTTCCCTTGAACCACTGTTCCTCCCCCGCTATGTCCTCATGTTATTTCCTGGATGTGACCCTTCTGTCTCCCGGCCCCGGCCCCTTCCCCTCATCCTCTTCAGCTCTCTACTAAGCCACAGCCGTCCTCCTCCAGCCTCTTCAACCGGATACAGATTGGACACCCTCCTAGCCTCCACAATATGTTAATCCAAACTGCCACCCCACATCCATTACAGCCCACTGTCCTACCCATGATACCAGTACTAACTACAAAATACAGTTCTATCTATAAATTTCTAACCAGTCCAGTCCTTACTTAAAAATACAAAACCAGCTTCACTAGCAAAGGAGTATAAAACACAACTAACTATGCTATTATCCTATTCAAATGTTTCCCAGCAACATACAGCTTGAGGTGTTAAACCTAAGTACAAAATACAGTACTATCTATAAATTTGTAACTTTTTACCACTTTAATCAGAGCTACATATCACTCTATAACATTACAAAGAACAATCCCCTCTGTTAGGGTGCATTAGTGGATGCACCTGGTAGTGCTTTCCACCAGTCCCAATGCAGCACCACCCCAATAAGTGTGGACAAGCTGCGGGAGGGAGGGATGGGGAGGGTGGGATTAGGGACCACTGCCACTCCTGTGCAAGTCAGTCAGCCTCTTACACAACTGCACACCTCAGTCTCTATCCTCAGGCAGGAGCAAACACTTCCTTTCTCTCAAATGGCACAGAACTGAACTCCAGCATACAGCCCTGTTTACACACCCAAAATACAGCCCTTATACAAACAGTATGTTTTAAACACCCAAATACATATCTTACTCCCAGTACAAGCTATTTGGTCTAAAGCAAATGTAGGAAAACACAAAAACCAAAAATACTTCCCTTTAGTTTAACCTCACACAAACCCAGGACACTCCTGCAGTTACTGCTGCTACAGTTGGTACAGGGCATACCCCTCAAGGTAGACTATGACCAAGGATCTAGTTTCACAGGTGAGTCGATGCAAGAATGTTTGCAGTTACTGGGAGTTAGCCAGAAGTTTCACATCGCATTCCACCATCCATCATCAGGACAGGTAGAGAGAGTGCTAACAGATAGATTAAGCTCATGTTGTGTAAGTCTGCAAACCAGAATGCTAAAGGTTGGGGTGCTTTGTTCCCCTTACTCTAAATGGCAATCAAAGCTACTCTGGCTGCATCAAACTGGTGTACACCTTTTGAGGTGATGACTGGCAGACAAAAGAGACTACATGAACATCTGTGGGTTCATTTGAATGCCCCTACTGCAGATAGAGTGTCAGCGGACACTTATGTCGTGCAACTGAAAGACAATCTGATACAGACCCACCTTTCTGCTGCTCACCATCTGAGCCAGGCCCTGCAGCAGTCCAAAATGTACTTTGACAAGAAAGTCAAAGAAGTTGATTGGCAAGTGGGAGACCAAGTAATGGTACTGAAATTCTCCACTCCTGCCCACCCGTTTACAAACAAATGTGTGGGCCCCTTTGACATCATCAACAAACTGATTCCTGCTGTCTACCAAGTGTGGTTAACTGATTGCAAGAAACCCATAAACAAATGGCACCATGCCAATCAACTGAAATTGTACAAAGGCGGTCTATGCTTCTTCCCTGGAGTGGAGAGGGAGATCTGTACATTTAACTTTTCCAGCTGTATCAAAAACCATATGAGGAGAGACTGGAGGACCTTAGCTTGTACATCCTGGAGGAGAGAAGGGGATATGACAGAGACCTTCAAATATCTCAAGGACTTAAATAAGGTACAGGGGGGTAGTATCTTTCAGAAGAAGATGTTCTAGAACAAGGCATTGTGACATGCTGTTTGAAGGGGTAGACCAAGGGGTAACAATGGAAGTATTTCTTCATAGAAAGGGTGGTGGATGCATGAATCAGCCGCCCAGTGAAGGTGGTGGGGGGAAATTGGGTAAGGGAATTCAAAAATGCATGGGATTTGCATGGGTTACCCTAGCAATAGGTAGTAGAACAAAGCAAGAGATCAAATCGGGTCTTTGGTTTTTGCAGCAGGTAGGGAAATGTGCAGACTGGGTGGGCCAGGTGGGCCTTATCTGCCATCAAATTCTGTGTATCTATGTAACGAGCTCTGGCATGCTGACACACATAATGCTTTGCATTGGTTATGAGGCAGTGGTGGACTGGGTTATATTTGTGGAAATATTACCTGTAAAAAGGCATGGCATACTGATACCCATGATGCCTTGCATTATGTATGGGAAGTGTGGGACTGGGCTATGTTTGTGGAGAATGTATTATCTGTAATAAGGCATTGCATACAGATACCCACAATGCTTTCCATACAGTATAGGGCAGTGTGGGGCTGGGCTACGTTTGTGGAGAATGTATTATCTGTAATAAGGCACTGTATACAGATACCCACAATGCTTTGCATACAGATTAGGGCAGTGTGGGGCTGTGTTATGTTTGTGGAGATTGCATGACTTGTAATGAGGCAAGACATGCTGACACCCGTAATGCTTTGCATTGGGTATGTATGAGGCAGTGCTGTGCTGGATTATGTTTGTGAAGATTGCATTACTTGTAAACAGGCATGGCATACTGATACCCATAATGCTTTGCATTGGGTATGTATGAGGCAGTGCTGTGCTGGATTATATTTGTGGAGATTGCATTACTTGTAAACAGGCATGGCATACTAATACCCATAATGCTTTGCATTGTGTATGGGGCAGTGCGGGCTGGCTTATTTTTGTGGAGATTAAATTACCTGTAACAAGTCATTGCACACTGATACTCATAATGCTTTGAATATAAGGCAATGTGTGGCTGTGTTACACAGAAATACAGAAACATAGAATCTGACTGCAGATAAGGACTGCTTGGCCCACCTAGTCTGCCCATTTTCCTACCTAATGAATAAGCTGCAGAGCTTAGTTAACCAACAGCCTACCTCCTCCTACCCTAGCAAAGGATAGTGATGAGGAATTTCTCCTCCTCCCCTAGCCTCCTGTCATGTGGAGTACCCCAGAGTTCGGTCTTGTCATCGATGTTGTTCATGGTGTACATGCTTTCCTTGGGGGAGCTCATTAAGCAGTACAGCTTGGGTTTTTATTGCTATGCTGATGACACCCAACTGTAGCTTTCCTTTACCTCTGGAACATCCAATGCAGTGGAAGTGCTAAACACCTGCCTTGTGGAAATCAGTTACTGGATGGCCTCCAGCTGGTTGCGACTGAACCCTGATAAGACAGAGGTCATGGTGGTGGATTCAAACAGAAGACATGATAGGTTGACCACTGGTGCAGAAACAGGGCTCTTTCTTGGGTCTGTACAATTGAAGGCCTCCTCTAGGGTGTGTGATCTGGGCATTATTCTCAACAGCAGACTGATGCTTGAGCTTCAGGTGTCGTCTGTTGTTTGTACCAGTTTCTATCATCTGAGGAATATCACGAGGATAAAGCCCTTAGTTCCGCCTCTGGACTTCCCCACCTTGGTTCATGCCTTCGTGACATCCAGGCTCGACTACTGTAATGTGATCAATCTCGGGGGTCTCTAGAGGTACCCCGTGCTGGCTGCAGCAGGTGCAGAATGTAGCAGCCAGGTTGTTGATGGGACAGTCTCGGTAGTGTCTCATCACCCTGGTGCTGCATGAATTGCACTGGCTGCCGGTCTGGTGGAGGGTCCTCTTCAAGGTGGCCTTGCACACCTTTAAGGCCCTACATGGCCTGGGCCTTGGCTACCTGAAGGACCTTCCTACACCTGCTGCCTTGGTCCACTCCCTCCACTCCTCCTCTAGGGGCCTCCTTCGATTTCAAGGCAGGCTAAAACAGCAAGCGACACAGCATTTAAATTAATAGCTACCTCCCCAAATCCTGTGGAATTCGATATTTCCAACTGTAAAGGAAGCCCTTTCTGTTGAGGTGTTCAAAGCTCACCTCAAGGTCTACTTGTATCATCAGGCCTTCCCAGATGTTGTGTTATAGTTCCTTCTGCTCCCTGCACTGCCTAATCCGGCCCCTGGCTGTAACTTATTTAGTAGTTAGTACTAATCATAGTATTTATGAATTTTATAATACTGAGTTATAGGGACGATTATTTATTTTGTATATTATAGTTGTATTTTGTATAGATAATTTTTTGATTGTGTTTGTATGTATTTTGAATATATTCAGCACCCAGAGCCTCTGGCATGGGCGTCTTTTTAAATAAAAATTGCCTTGCCTTGCCATTCCCTTACCCCCACTAGAATTGTCTTTTGTTTGTTCAATGCATTCTTGAATTCCCCCACTGTTTTTGACTCCACAACCTCCTCAGGAAGGCTGTTCCATGCATCCATAAACCATTTCCATGAAAAAATACTTCCTCACATTACCTCTGAGCTGTCCCCCTCTATCTCCAAATTGTGCCCCCTTGTTCTTGCACATATCTTTTTCTAAAGATGCTACCCTCTTGGACTTTGTTGATTCTCTTGTGGTTCTTGAATGTTTCTATCATGTCCCCCCTCTCCCTCCTCTCCTCAAGGGTATACATATTAAGCTCCTTTAGTCTCTCTTCATCTGGCTTCTGGTGCAGACCCTGCACCATTTTAATTGCCCTGCTCTGGACAGCCTTCCTCCTGTTTATTTCCTTGCAGAGACGGGGTCTTTAGAGCTGCACTCAGTACTCCAGATGGGGTCTCACCAACTGTGTGTACAGAGGGATAACAACTTCCTGTTTTCTACTGGTGATGCCTCTCCCTAAGCATCCCAATATCCCCCAAGCCTTCCTTCTTACTTTCTTACATTGCTTGCCCACCCTTAGATCATCAATATGACTACCTCCAGGTCCCTTTCCATTTTTGTTGTTGTTGGTGTCTCACACTTCATTGTGTACTCTTCCCCTGGGTTTTTGTTTCCCAGGTACATTACTTTGCACTTCTTTTTTTTCATCTAAGCTGCCATATATTTGACTATTCCTCTAACCTTGCCAAGTCCTTTCTCATCCTTTCTGCCCCACCTTGTATATTAACCCTGTTGCAGATCTTTGTGTCATCTGCAAAGAGGCATACTTTTTCCTTCCTGTCCCTCTGCAATGTCACTTATAAAGACATTAAAAAGGACTGGTCCCAGTACTGAACCATGTGGTACCCTGTTAGTAACCCCCCCCCTCTTCAGAGTGGACTCCATTTACTATTACCCTCTGTGTCCTGTTGTCCAGCCAATTATTTACCCAGGCTACCTTCTTGGGACCCACTCCAAAGCTGGCTAACTTGTTAATCTTTTGTGTGGGACTGTGTCAAATGCCTTGCTAAAGTCTAGGCAGGTCATGTCCACAGCCCCTCCCTGGTCTACTACATTGGTCACCCAGTCAAAGAAATCAATTAGATTCATCTGACATGATCTTCCCACTGTGAATCCATGATGCCTTGGGTCCTGTGCCCCGCTGGCCTCCAGGTACTCAACAATTCAATCATTTTCCCTACCACTGAGGTCAAATTAACAGGTCTGTAGCTTTCTACCTCTGTCTTGCTCCCACTTTTGAGAAGTGGAATTACATCTGCCGTCCTCCAGTCCTCAGGTACCACCCCATCCTCCCATGATTTGTTATAGAGAGCAGTCAGTGGTGTTAACTAGTTATCCTCTTAGTTCTTTTAGAATTTTGGGATGAATCCCATCAAGCCCCATTGCTTTGTTCCACTTTCAGAACCCTATCTTCTATGAATTTTTATTTATTTATCTATTGAGATGTTTTACCAGGAAAATTACATTGAGCAACAATATGCTCATCTCACTGTACGTCCAGGGGGAAAGAGTAGTGGGATACAGACATGAGTCAGACAATTTACATAAGAATTAGGCAACAATTAATGGTTAAATTAGACAGTGCATGGAACAGTATACAGATAAATCATTTCCATTAACCAGATGCCATAGTAAGTAGAAACAAGGGTGAGATTTAGTCACAAGAGGAAGGGGGGCTAGAGGGGCGAAATATAAGTGCGAGAAATAAGTCCTAGCGGAAGGTTGGGAGAAGTAAGGGGAGTGATAAGTCAAGCTAGAGAAAAGGGGAGGTATAGTCCAGTAGCTTGGGCTATCTAAGGCAGTTAGTTACAATTGCAGATAGGCGTTAGGTAGTTTGTTAGGGACATAGCAAGTGAACTAGCAGAGGAAGACTGACGGATTTGTGACGGCAGCTGGTTCCAAAGATTAGGGAGGCTGTAGGAGAAGGAAACTTGGCCAGCAGTACTGCTTCTGCAAGGAACAGTCAGTGACCTCAGGCCACCAGATCTAAGGGAGTAGTGGGAAGGGGAAGGGGCAGATAGGGAGGTAGAGAGGTAGGAGGGAGAGAACCTAGTCAGAATTTAGAGATGAATTTGGCAGCATGAAGCGTGCATCTGTCAGCGAGAGGAGGAATTTAGAGAGCTGTAGAGTGTATAGTGGTGGGTCAAGGCAGGGGCATCCAGGGCAAACCGCCAAAAAGACTTAAAGACCGGGTCCAGTCTAGATAGGGAGGACTGGGTGGTGGTGCTGTAGACTATGTCACAATAGTTGAAAATTGGTAATATAATTTTCTGTGCCAACTCACGCCTTGCAGTTAACGGGATGCAGCTGCGGTTACAGCACAGGGCTCCAAGTTTGGGCCAAAGTTTTTTCAGAATGGCATCTAAGTGAACTGAGAAATTGAGGCGACGGTCCAACCAAACTCTGAGGTATTGGAAGGAGGAGGAGGAGTCCTCAAGAAACGTCCCATCAAGGTACAGAAGGTGGGCAGGATGAGGAGCCTTGTCAGTCTCTGCCGAGTGCTGAAAGTCATAGAGACCATTTTTTGGCATTTATTAAGAGGTGATAGTCTCTAAGCCAGAGTTGGACATTGTTGAAATCGAGCTGGAGTCTGGTGGTGACATCAAAGACCGTTTTTGCCTGTTGTGTAGATAACAGCGTCGTCAGCATACATGTGTATGTCAGACAACTTGCAAATCTGAAGGAGGTCATTGAGAAAGATTGAGAAGAGGAGTGGCCCAAGAACGGCTCTCTGGGCGCCTCCAGTGGTTATGGGGAGTGGGGGGGGATGGCAACAGTAATACAGACCGATTGTAATCTACCAATCAGATATGCCTTAAACCAGGCTGTAGCTTTAAGGGAGAGTCCTGTAGAAACATAGCAATGTAGACTTTGATGGCAGATAAGGACTGCTTGGCCCATCTAGTCTGCCCATTTCCTTACCTACTGGATAAACTGCAGATCCTAGTTAACCAACAGCCTATTTCTTCCTACCCCTCGCAATAATTGCTTTATGTCTGTCCCATGCATTCTTGAATTCTCCCACAGTTTTAGACCTCACAACCTTCTCAGGAAGGCGGTTCTATGCACCCACCATCCTCTCTGTGAAAAAAATACTTCTTGACATTGCCCCTGAGCTGTCGCCCCTCTATCTTCAAATTGTGTCCCCTTGTTCTTGCACATCTCTTTTTCTGAAATGTACTACCCTCTTGGACTTTGTTGATATCACTGAGGTATTTAAAAGTTTCTATCATGTCCCCCCTTCTTTCCTCAAGGGTATACATATTAAGCTCCTTTACTCTCTCTTCTCATCGGACTTTTCTTGCAGACCCTGCACCATTTTACTTGCCCTCCTCTGGACTGCCTCCATCCTGTCTACGTCCTTATGGAGATGGGGTCTCCAGAACTGGATGCAGTACCCCAGATGGGGTCTCACCAACTGTATGTACAGAGGGATAACAACTTCCTGCTTTCTGCTGGTGATGCCTCTTCCTATACTTCCCAGTATCCCCCAGCCCTCCCTACTGCCTGCTCACATTGCTTGCCAACCTTAAGGTCATCTAACATACTAACATACTAAAATGCCAGCAGAATAGGCCTAACGGTCTTTTGTGTCTGCTCGTTTAGTCAGCCCCCACCCTGGGTGCTGACCTTGCTGTCCCCCTCGCCTTCTCTGGCTTCTCCCTTCCCAGTTCCGGATATTCTTGCTGCATTGGATTTTGCTTCCAGAACCCTTCCCCTGTACCTGTCCCACCCCCTCTTGAACCCCTCCACTGTCTCTGCCTCCACCAGCCCCCTAGGTAGTGCATTCCATGGCTCCACCACCCTCTCAGTGAAGTAACAGCTCCTCCTTTCTCCCCTGAATCTTCCCCCCTCCAGCTTCTACCCATGCCCTCTAGTGGCCCCTTCCTCCTTCCTTCAAAGCACCCTGTCTGATCCTCCCCCATTTACCCTCTTCATGTACCTGAAGACCTCTATCATGTCCCCCCGGTCCCTTCTCTCTTCCAATGTGTACATATTTAGCTCTTCAAGCCTCTCCTCATAGGTCCTGTCCCCCAAGCCCCAAATCATTTTGGTTGCCCTCCTCTGGATCCTCTCCAGGAGGTTAATGTCCCTCTTTAAGTGTGGCCTCCAAAACTGCACGCAGTACTCCAGGTGTGGCCTCACCAAGCAGTTATACAGAGGGAGTATCACTTCCCTCCTTCTGGAGGTGATCCCCCTAGCGATGCATCCCAGCATCCTGTTGGCCTTGGCTGCTGCCCTCCTACAAGTCTCAGAGTTGTTCATCTTGACATCCACCACCACCCCCAGGTCCCTCTCAGCCATTGAGACTTGTAGTATTCCCCAGGGTGTACACTTGGCCTGGGTTTCTGGCCCCCAGGTGGAGTACCTTGCATTTCCCTGCATTGAACCTCAGCTTCCACTTTCTAGACCATCTTTCCAGAGCCTCCAGGTCCCCCTGCAGGGCCACCCTCCCCTCCTCATCTGATATGAATACCCCCAGGTCCTTCTCCATTTTTGTTGTTGTTACTGCTCCCCCCTCATTGTGTACTCTTACCCTGTTTTTTTTGTTTCCCAGGTGCATTATTTTGCACTACTTTGCATTGAATCCAAGCTGCCATACTTCTGACCATTCCTCCAACCTTGCCAAGTCCCTTCTCATCTTTTCCACGCCCCTTTGTGTAGCAACCCTGTTGCAGATCTTTGTGTCATCTGCAAAAGGCATACTTTTCCTTCCAGTCTGTCTGCAATGTCACTTATAAAGACATTAAAAAGGACTGGACCCAGTACTGAACCCTGCGGTACCCCACTAGTAACCCCCAATTCTTCAGAGTGAACTCCATTTACTATTATCTTCTGTGTCCTGTTGTGCAGCCAATGTTTTACCCAGGCTACCACCTTAGGACTCACTCCTAGGCTGGCTAATTTGTTTATTAATCTTTTGTGTGGGACTGTGTCAAATGCCTTGCTAAAGCCTAGGTATGCCATGTCCATAGCCCCTCCCTGGCCTACTACTTTGGTCACCCAGTCAAAGAAATCGATTGGATTTGTCTGACATGACCTTCCCTCTGTGAATCTGTGCTGCCTTGGATCCTGTGCCCCACTGGCCTCTAGGTACTCAACAGTTCTTTCTTTCAGAAGTTGTTCCATCATTTTCCCTACCACAGATGTCAAAGTGACAGGTTTGTAATTTCATGCCTCTGTCTTGCTCCCATTTTTGTGAAGGAGAATCACAGTAACCGAGGGTGAGAGACCATATTGAAGCCCTTGGCTAGGTCTATAAATATGGTTGATGTTATATGGCCATTGTCCATACCCATGGAGATAGTGTTAGTCAGCCTTAGCTGGGATGTGGTAGTGGAGTGATGTTTTCTAAAAACAGACTGGAAAGGAGTAAAGAAGGATGAGTCAGTGAGATAAGAGGAGAGTTGTTCAAGAGCTAGATGTTCTTGGAGTTTAGCTAAGGTGGGAAGGAGAGAGATAGGGTGGTAGTTACTAGGGGAAGAGGGATCACTGCCTTTGGGAAGTGGGAGAACTATAGCGTGTTTCCATGCTGAATGAACAGTAGCAGAAGCAAAGGAAAGGTTTAGTAGTAGGGAAGTAGGATAGGCAATGACAGGAACAGACAGAGAGAAGAGCTTAGGGTCCAGGCCATCAGGAGAGTAACCTTTAGCAGGATTGATGGACAAAAGGGCTTGAAGGGCAGCAGCAGAGGAGATGGGGAGAAGGAGAAAGGGGAAAGGGGTAGAGGAAGATGGAGCAGTGAGAGGTGGTGAGAGAAAGGACTGGTTAAAAACAGTAGGGATTGCAGAAGGAGGATAAATGGACTGACATCGACCCCCCCCATCCAGAGTGTACCTATTGTTTGGTTTAGGTACCTCCCCCTCCTCTTCTTCTGTGAATACTGAGCAGACGTATTCATTCAGTATCCCTGCTTTCTCACTGTCACCCTCTGCCCATATTTCCTATCCTTTATTAAGCCTCAGTATCCCTCCCTTGGTCTTTCTTCACATCCTAATGTACCATAAAAGGTCTTATTCCCCTCCTTAACATAGTTGGCTATCTTTTCCTCTTTTTGGTCCATTGCAATTGTAACTACCTCCCCTGCCTTCTTCTGCTTTAACTGATATAGTTCTCTGTCCTGCTCCTTCTGTGTTTCCTTATACTTCCTGAATACTATCCTTTTCTCCTTAACCTTCCCTGCCACCTCTTTTGAGAACCATAGTGGCTTTTTCCTTTGTTTTATTGATTTGCTTCACACAAAGGCTTGTTGCCTCAGTGATGCAGTTTTGAGTGTTCCCCATTGTTCCACCACCCCACCTTCTTACCTGTTTGCTAGTGCTTTTCTGAGACAATCTCCCATTTTGCCAAAGTCAGCCCTCCTGAAGTCTAACACCCTTGCTTTTGTATGATTTGGCTCTACAGCTGTGTTTATTGTGAACCACACTGTTTGGTGGTTGCTTGTTCCCAGATGGCTACCCACTTCTAAATCTGAGATCCTCTCTCCAACCCCATTGAAGAGTACCAAGTCTAAGATTGCTCCCTCCTGAGTGGGTTCCCACACTAGCTGTCTGAGGCATGCCCATTGTAGGGCATTGAGAATGGCCCTGCTCTTGGATGTGGCTGCAGCAAAGGTGCTCCAGTTAACATCTGGCATATTCATAGAAACATAGAAACACAGAAACATAGACTTTGATGGCAGATAAGGACCGCTAGGCCCATCTAGTCTGCCCATTTCCCTACCTACAGGATAGGCCGCAGATCCTAGTTAACCAACAGCCTATATCTTCCTGCCCCCCACAAGAATTGCCTTATGTCTGTCCCATGCATTCTTGAATTCTCCAACAGTTTTAGACCCCACAACTTCCTCAGGAAGGCTGTTCCATGCATCCACTACCCTCTCTGTGAAATAATACTTCCTCACATTGCCCCTGAACCGCCCTCCTTCTATCTTTAAATTGTATCCCTTGTTCTTGCAAGTCTCTTTTCTGAAAGATGCTACCCTCTTGGACTTTGTTGATTCCCTTGAGGTACTTGAAAGTTTCTATCATGTCCCCCCTCCTTCTTTCCTCAAGGGTATACATATTAAGCTCCTTTAGTCTCTCCTCATACGGCTTCTCTTGCAGACCCTGCACCATTTTAGTTGCCCTCATCTGGACTGTCTCTATCCTGTCTATGTCCTTGTGGAGATGGGGTCTCCAGAACTGGACACAGTATTCAGATGGGGTCTCACCAACTGTCTGTACAGAGGGATAACAACTTCCTGTTTTCTGCTGCTGATGCCTCTCCTATACATCCCAGTATACCCCTGCCTCCTACTGCCTTCTCACATTGCTTGCAAACTTTAAGGTCATCTGATATGATTACCCCCAGGTCCCTTCCTGTTTTGTTGTTGTTACTACCTCCCCACCCACTGTGTATTCTTCCCCTGGGTTCTTGTTTCCCAGGTCCCCCATCAACAATATATCTCCTTTTTCTGCCATTCTAAGGATTCCTTCCTTCATTTTCTTGCCCATTGCCTCCCCCTGAAACTGGGGTCTGTAAACAACCCCTGTGCGGATTGTGGTGCCATTTCCAGTCTCCAGGGTGACCCACAGTGCCTCATCCCCTCCTTGTTTACCCTTTAGTTCTATTGCTTTGATTCCTTCCCTTATGTAGAGAGCTACTCCTTCTCCTCTTGTTACCCTCCCTGTCCTTCCTGTAGATTGTGTACTCTGGTATGGTGACATCCCAGTCATGGTCCTCTGTGTACCATGTTTCCACGACTGCCACAATACCCAGGTGTGCCTCTTCAATCAAGGCCACTAGTTCAGGGGGCTTGTTTCACAGACTATGAGCATTGGTACTCATCACCCTCCATTTTTTGATTGCCTTTCCCCTTTTAGGCCCATCCCTGTCCTTACTGCCTTTTTCTGGATTTACCCCTGTCCTGCTCCCTATCAACTTCTCTACCTTTGTGTCTACTTCACTAACTACCCTGGTTTGTGGGGGATTTCCCTGCTTCTCTTCAGTGCCTCCCTAAGCTAGTTTAAATGCTTGCCAATGAAGCATTTTAACCTATCACCTAGGATCCTGGTTCCCTCCTGGACAGATACAGACCATCATGCCAGTATAAGCCTGCATCCCCCCAGGTGGACCCCCAGTCCTCAGTGAAGCCAAATCCCTGAGCTCTGCACCAGTATTTCAACCAATCATTGAATCGCATGGTGTGGAGTACTCTAGCCTCTCCCATGCCACAGACAGGCAACATTTCCGAGAAAGTTACCAGGCATGCTACTTGTTTAAGGCCCCTTCCCATCTCCACAAACTCCTGCTGCACTGCTCTGATCCCATTCCCAGCCAGGTCATTGTCCCTAGGTGGAAAATGACATCCTCCCCCCATGCAGCTGTTCCCATAAGCCTCAGGATTTGCTTCCTGTCCCTCCAAGCCATGTCTCTGTTGAGATTCTTTTACATATAACAAGACACTGCATACTGATAGCCATAATGCTTTACAATGAGTATGGACTGTGTTGTGTTTGTGGAAATAGTACTACTTGTAATGAAGCCTAACATGCCAGTACCCATAACGCTTTGCATTGGTTATGGGACAGTGTTAGGCTGAGTTATGTTTGTAGAGATTGCTGTACGTGCATCAAAGCATTGCATACTGACACCCATACTTCTTTGCACTGGATATGGGGCAGTGTGGGGCTATGTCATCTTTGTGAAGATTCTATTAAAAATAAAGAGAAATGGCACACTGATGCCCATAATGCTTTTCATTGGGGATGGACTGTGTTATGTTTGTGGAGACTGTATTGCCTATAACAAGGCATTGCATACTGATATCCATAATGCTTTGCATTGGGTATGAGACAATGTGGGGTGGTTTTATCTATAAGGTGACTGTATTTCTTGTAATGAGGCATGGCATACTGACACCCATAATGCTTTGCACTGGGTTGGAGCAGTGTGGCACAGGGCAATGTTTGTTTAGATTGCATTACTTGTAACTAGGCATGGTGTACTGATACTCATAATGCTTTGCTTTGCGTAAGGGACAGTGTGGTACAAGCTTATCTTTGTGGATGTTGTATTACTTGCAACAAGGCATTACATACTAATACCCATCATTCTTTGCACTGGGTATGGTGTAGTGTGGGGCTGGGTTATGTTTATGAAGATTACCTGTAGCAAGGCATTGCATACTGATACCCATAATGCATTGCATTGTGTATTGGGGCAGTGAGGGGCTGTGTTGTCTTTAAAAAGATTGTATTTCCTGTAACAAGGCATTGCATACTGATACCCAAAATGCTTTGCGTTGGTTAGAGAGGAATGTAGGCTTGATTATGTTTGTGGAGAGGTACTACTTTTATGGAGGCATTGCATCTTGATGTCATAATGCTTTGCACTGGGTATGGGCCTGAGTGGAGCTGGGTTATGTTGTGGAGACTGCATTACCAGTAACCAACTATAGTATACCGATACCTGTAATGGCTTAGATTGGGTATGAGTCTGAGTGGAGCTGGGTTATGTTGTGGAGACTGTATTACTTGTAACAAGGTATAGTAAGATGATACCCATAATGTTTTGCATTGGGTATGGGTCTGAGTGGAGCTGGGTTATGTTGTAGTGACTGTATTACCTGTAACAAGGTATAGTAAGATGATACCCATAATGCTTTGCATTGGGTATGGGTCTGAGTGGAGCTGGGTTATGTTGTTGAGACTGTATTACCTGTAACAAGTTACAGTACATTGAAATCCATAATGCTTTGCATTGGGTATGGGTCTGAGTGGAGCTGGGTTATGTTGTAGAGACTGTATTACCTGTAACTAGGTATAGTAGACACTTGTTCACTTGGGAACATAAGCAGCAGGCTGGTAAGGACAGAGGTCTGGGGTTATATTCTGTTTTAATTGAAATATTTGAATAGTTTTGTAAGTGAAAACAGTTCTATGTGTTAAAAATTATTACCTTGAGTTAGAACTGTTACTTGGGCTGTGATATTGTAACTTTGGAGGCTTGGGAACAGTTGTTTGGCAGGGATAATTAGAATGAAATTTAAATGTGTTGTTTGTCTTAAATACTGAAAAGCCACTGGGGGTTGGAATTGAAGGGCTGAGTATTTCTGTTTGGGACTGAAATTCGAAGCAACAGGAGCTGGTGGGCCTGTGACATCATACGGTACCTGATGTCTGCATACACACACACTGTTAGTGGGACTGAACACACACTGGACTGTATGTGTTTGTGAGACTTGGGAACTTTATTGGTGGGGTTGAAATTGGGTTTGTAAATAACTGCAGTCAGTATAGAGAGAAACTGTATTCTAGGGGAAAGGGACTGAGAAAAGGGGTGTGCCATTATAAACAGAGGGGGATAAACAGGGTGGCCATATTCCACCATGGCAGGCATCTTTGAAGGGTTGTAGGCTGCACAGGCTGTGGGGTGGCATAATTCTCAATTGGGCCTGGAGAGGGAGGCTGCCCACTCTGTAGACAGCTATCTTGTATCAGGAGTGAGGTATATTGGTTAAG
Organism: Neoceratodus forsteri; assembly: GCA_016271365.2. NCBI lineage: Eukaryota > Metazoa > Chordata > Ceratodontiformes > Ceratodontidae > Neoceratodus > Neoceratodus forsteri. The sequence continues at coordinate 83,636,197 of CM028136.1, forward strand.
GAGTAAGCTGTGGGAGCTGGGGGGGTGTCCAAAGATAAGGGGTGTGGATATGGGCAGCAGAAGGGTGGGGCTGAGGGGAGGCTGGGGCAATGCTCTGAGATTACAGGATGTTATATTACAGCAAGCAGGAGGGGGGATATTAGGGACAGAGGACCCTTAGATAGGGATGTTGACACTAAGGGGAAAGCATACGGGGTGAACATTCTGAATACAAAGAGCGTGGAGGGGGAAGAGTCAGGAGGTGCTGTTGTGCAGAAGCCTAAAACAGCAGACTGTGGGAAGGGAGCTCCTAAGGTGAACAGAGCAAGAGGGGAAGATGAAGGGCAGTTTAGAGGTGCAGTCAGGGGAAACTCGGGTTACTTGATGGAGGCTGACATAGAGGTCACAATAAATTTGAGCTACTAAGCAACCTAGAGGGAGAAGGGGTGGTGTAAATGAGAAAACTTATACAGAGGCCGGGGTAGGGAGTCGGATACCCATAGGCAACACAGACCGCAATGGAAAGGATAGAAATAGTCCCAGAGGAGAAGGGAAACATAAATGTTAAGCAATGGGGAGATGCAACATATTGCAGACATGAGGGAGGAGAGCATGATTGAGAGAAACTGGGAGACAAGGAGGTGGAGAGGAGCCCCTTCAGCAGGGGGTCAGTACCAAGGATGGGGCCCTAGCTAAAGGGGACCCACAGAGAGCCTCTGAGGCAGGGTACTATAACAAGGGGAGGATGGCGGTGTGGGGAGGGAAACCATCAGGGCCAGGATAAATGGTTCAGATAAGAGGGTTAAAGGGACATCTATTCAGAGGGGGTTTGAGTTAAGTGGGCAAAATAACGAAGGAGGCAGAAAGGGAGGTGACAAGGGGTCTCTAATAAGGCAGGAAGACTCCCATGGAATTGAGATCATGAATAAAGGGGAGGGGGCTGAGAGGGCATAGTGGAGGTAACCATAAGGATGATGGCGGTGTTAAGGTTTCTGTTATTGGGAGACTCGAATGATTAGGGGTATCAAGTGAGAGGGACAGGGGGGTGGATGCCATAGCCAGGTGAAGGTAGTGAGTATCTCTGGGCTGACAGTGCACAGAGCTAAGTTCATGGTGTATGAAATGGTTAGGGAATGTGAAGGGAAACCGGATTTCCTGGTGCATTGGGAACTAACGATCTAGAGGGAAATAGTATTTTGAAAATCCAAGCAAGGTTCCAAGAACTTGCCAGAGGCTGTCGGGATAATGGATGCAACATTTCTTTTTCAAAGATATTGCCAGTACCAAAGGCCTCAGTGGAGAAAAAATGAAGCTCACAGAGGTTAATGACTGGCTCAGGAAGTGGGGTGAAGAGAGTGGGTTGGGGGTGTTAAGGAACTGAAAAGGAGTTTGGGAGGATAAGGGACTGTATGCCAAGGACAGGCTTCATCTTGCCCCATTAGGGAAGGAAGTCCTAAACAGGGATGGCTGACTACATTCAAGAAAGGTGGGGTTTAAACTTGTGAGGGGGAAGGGATAAGGAGGGGCTGACCAGAAGCCTCTCCTCCAGATGAGGGAGTAGCCTCAAGCCCAAGGGGAGGAAACTGACTGGGGTGGAGGTTTCAGGAGGAGCAGAGGAGGATGGAAGTATAAAGGAATCTGGGTGGCGTTGACCAAGAGGATCAGGAATAAGGGGTGGGGGTTGGTGTTAGTAAATGCCAGGAGCTTGGAAACAAGTTGCCAGAGTTCCAGGCCATGCTGTTCGGGGTGGATGTGGCGGGGTCAGAGACGGGCCAACAAAACCATGACTGGGACCTAAGCATACAGGGGTACACTATGCTTAGGAAGGATAGAAATGAGGGCAGAGGGGTGGAGTGGCTATGTTCATTAGAGATGACATAGAAATTGCTAGGGTAGAAGAGGCAGAGGGAAACGTGGAGGCCTTATGGGTCACCTTACGATCCCCAGCAGGAGATAAGGTCAAGCTGGTGTAGTATAGGCCCCGGGATGAGTGATGTTCTAGAGGATGGTTTGTTGACAACATCATTGCCCAGTGTGGACCAAAAGGGGAAGGAGTGGTGTTGATGGGGGACCTTAATATGCCAGGTACAAACTGGGGAACCATGTCCTCTAAGGTAGCCAAAGAGCAGAGGCTGCTGGATGGCTTCCAGGATGTGTTCTTAACACAGCATGTGATGGAGCCCACAAGGGAGGGGCATATCCTGGACATGGTTCTGGCAGATGGGGATCTGGTAAGGGACATAGTTGTATAGGACCCCCTGACTGGGAGTGACCCACACTGTCTGGTTTCACTAAGCATGGGGTGAGATCTAGGACACTGGCAGTGGACTCTGAGGGGCAGACTTTGTGGGCATGGAAATATTCTCAAGGATCACTTGAAGGGATTACATCAATGACAAGTGAGGAAAGGAGATGGGAAGTCATAAAACGGGGACTTCATGAGGCAGTCAGGATCTGCACTAAGTTGAAACGTAAGGGAGCAAGGTCACATAAGCCATGCAGGTGGTCCAGTGAGGTACAGGTAGCAGTCAGAGAAAAGAAGGCGGCCTACCAAAAATATAAAACAACAAGAAGGGATGGGGATAAGGAAATGTGCCATCTTGCATCTAGAAAAGTCACCCGTATGGTGAGGAGAGCAAAGTCCAGTAAAGAGCTGCGGCTGGCACAGGGGATACATGGAGGGAAAAAGGGGTTCTTTCGCTACGTTGGGGAGTGGAGAAAACTAAGGGCCATCTCAGAAGATTGAGATCAGAAGAAGGGTGGGTGGAAGAGGCAGGGACCAGGCAGAGGTATTTATGAGTACTTTGCCTCTGTGTTCACTAGGGAGGGATGGATATCTACAAAGCAAGGCAGAAGGGATGAAAGCGGCAGTAAGTGGGATCAGGGAGCAACAGAATTGGAGCAAGAGGGAGGAAGAGGTACACCAGGGGTGTCACATCTGGATAAGGATAAAAAGGCCAGTAAGGTGAAGGGGACGGATGATGCTATCTCTGCCAAAAGGGTGTGGTTAGTTCTCAAGGCCCTAAAGAAAGACAAATCTCCTGGGCCGGATGGCATTCATCCGAGAGTACTATGGGAATTGTACTGGCATACTGCGGACATACTGGCTGCACCCCTGGTGGAGCTCTTCAACAGGTCATTTGAGACAGGGAGGATACCTAGGGATTGGCGAGAGGCACATGTGGTGCCAATCCATAAAGGGGGGGTCGAGGAAAGTACCAGGTAATTATAGACCCATCAGTTTGACCTCAGTGGTGGGAAAATTAATCGAGAGTATACTAAAGGAACGATTGGGGTGTACTTGGAGGAGATGGGAGGTCTGGATAGTCAGCAACATGGATTTGTGCCAGGCAGATCATGTCAAACCAACCTTGTGGAGTTCTACGAATGGGTAACATCAGAACTGGACAGGGGAAAGCCTGTGGATGTATTATTCTTGGACTTCAGCAAGTGGTTTGACTCTGTCCCCCACAATGGTCTGGTGGAGAAACTGATGGGGTTAGGAGTAGGCCCTTTGATGGTCAGATGGATTGAAAACTGGCTAGCTGGACGCATCCAGAGAGTAGTGGTCTCTGAGGAGCTCTCGAACCCTAGAAAGGTTGGCAGTGGAGTACCGCAGGGCTCGGTCCTGGGTCCGATCCTGTTTAATGCACACATATCAGACATCAGGAAGGGTATAGGGTGTGAAATTAGTCTCTTCGCTGGATGACTCCAAGATGGGAGCAGTAGTTGAGGGAGAAGAGGGAGGTTGGCCTGCAAGGACCGGACACCCTGGAAAGCTGGGCTCACATGGAAATTAATTTCAATATCACCAAGTGCAAGGTGTTGCATCTTGGTCGGGAAACCCTAAACAGAGGTAGACCCTGGGAGGGGAGATGCTGGAGGCCTCAATAGGGGAAAAAGACCTAGGGGTCACGGTGGATGCATGTATGAATAACTCTGAGCAGTGCAGGAGAGTGGCTAGCAATGCAAACAGGATGTTGGGATGCATCGTAAGGGGGATCACCTCTAGGAGCAAGGAAGTGATTCTGCCGCTGTACAATGGACTGGTTAGACCACACCTTGAGTACTGTGTGCAGTACTGGAGACCACACCTGAAGAGGGACATACAGCTCCTGGAGAGGGTACAGAGGAGGGCAACTAAGATGATACGAGGGCTAGGGATTTGGCGATGAGGACAGACTGAGGAGCTCTGCCTGTTTTCATTGGAGGAGAGAGAGGCGGGGACATGATTGAGGTCTTCAAGTACCTCAAGGGAATAAATAGGGTAAACATGGAGGGGATCTTTAGACTAAAGCAGGGAGGTATCACCAGAGGGCATGGTTTGAAGTTGGAAGGTGGAAGGGTGAGGGGAGAAAAGAGGAGGAGGTTTTTCACTGAGAGGGTGGTGGACCCTTGGAATGCACTGCCTGGCGAACTGGTTCAGAGATCCACAGTGGAGGGCTTCAAGAGAGGGTGGGACAGACACAGAAAGTGGATGTATCAGATGATGGCCTGTCCCAGGGGGGTGGGGATGGATGATAGGGGTTTCTGGAGCACAAGGGATGGGATGGCCTCGGCACCCAACTAAGGATCTAAGGTTCGAGCAGACTCGATAGACGGTAAGGCCTAATCTGCTGGCAAATAGTATATTAGATACCCATATTTTTTTGCATTGGATATGAAGGTGTATGGAGCTGGGTTCTGTTGTGGAGACTATTACCTGTAACAAGGTATAGTGTACTGATACCCATAATGCTTTGTATTGGGTATGAGGCTGTGTGGAGTTGGGTTATGTTGTGGAGACTGTATTACCTCTAACAAGATATAATATACTGATACAGATAATGCTTTATTTATTTATTTATTTTATTTAGTTATTGAGAGAATCGAAATTACAATCCTTTGAGTCATGGACTCCTTGGCAAAGGCTCCATGTCAGTACAGGAAAGCACAAACATTACATTTAATAACAATTATACATAGGTCATACAGCACAGTGTATTTATATTGGTGGGTTACCGCATCTAGGGCTTAAGAAGACCCTGAGTCATAGTTGTGAGACAAGTCTGGTTACAGATTCGGAGGATCATTAATAGAGCCCTGAGTCAGAGTTTATATACAGTTGGATTGTAGGACCTAAGGATGTAGTCATAGGATAAGCTAGACCTTTATCCTTAACTTTGCCTTCTTTTGAGATACGGACAAGGGGGAGGAGTATTGGCTACAGCAACAAACCTCAAAGTCAAGGAGAAGGTTCATGGATATAGGTATGAGTGGAGCTGGGTTATGTTGTTGGGTCTGTATTACCTGTAAAAAGATGTAGTATATCGATATACATAATGGTTTACATTGGATATGGGTCTGTGTAGACTTGGGTTATGTAGTGGAGATTGTATTATCTGTAACATAGTATACTGATACCCATGCAAAGCATTATGGGTATGAGGCTGTGTGATGCTGGGTTATGTTGTGGAGACTATATTACCTGCAACAAGGTATAGTATACTGATACCCATAATGGTTTGCATTGGGTATGGGTCTGCATAGAGCTGGGTTATGTTGTGGAGACTGTATTATCTGATACATAGTATACTGATACCCAATGCAAAGCATTATGGGTATGAGGCTGTGTGATGCTGGGTTATGTTGTGGAGACTGTATTACCTTCAACAAGGTATAATATACTGATACCCATAATGGTTTGCATTGAGTATGAGGCAGTTGGAGCTGGGTTATGTTGTAGAGACTGTATTTCCTCTAACAAGATATAGTATATTGATAGTCATAATGCTTCGCATGGGGTACGAGGCTGTGTAGATCAGGTTATGTTGTGGAGACTGTATTACCTGTAACAAGGCATAGTATGCTGATACCCATAATGCTTTGCATTGGGTATGGGTCTGTGTGGATCTGGGTTATGTTGTGGAGATTGTTTTACCTGAAACAAGATATAATATACTGATGTTCATAATGCTTTGCATTGAGTATGAGGCTGTGTGGAGCTGGGTTTTGTTGTGGAGACCGTATTACCTTCAACAAGGTATAATATACTGATACCCATAATGCTTTGCATTGGTTATGGGTCTGAGTGGAGCTGGGTCATGTTCTGGAGACAGTATTATCTGTAACGTAGTATACTGATACCCATAATGCTTTGCATTGGGTAACATAGAAACATAGACTTTGACGGCACATAAGGACAGCTTGGCCCACCTAGTCTGCCCATTTCCCTAACTACAGGATAGGCCGCAGATCGTAGTTAACCAACAGCATATTTCTTACTACCATCCACAAGAATTGCCTTATGTCTGTCCCATGCATTCTTGAATTCTCCAACAGTTTTAGACCCCACAACCTCCTCAGAAAGGCTGTTCCATGCATCCACTACCCTCTCTGTGAAAAAAATACTTCCTCACATTGCCCCTGAACCGCCCCCCTTCTATCTTTAAATTGTGTCCCCTTGTTCTTGCACGTCTCTTTTTCTGAAAGATGCTACCCTCTTGGACTTTGTTGATTCCACTAAGGTAATTAAAAGTTTCTGTCATGTCCTCCTCTCCTTCTTTCCTCAAGGGTATACATATTAAGCTCCTTTAGTCTCTTCTCATACGGCTTCTCTTGCAGACCCTGCACCATTTTAGTTGCCCTCCTCTGGACTGCCTCTATCCTGTCTATGTCCTTGCGGAGATGGGGTCTCCAGAACTGGACACAGTACTCCAGATGGGGTCTCACCAACTGTCTGTACAGAGGGATAACAACTTCCTGTTTTCTGCTGGTGATGCCTCTCCCTATGCATCCCAGTATATCCCCAGACCTCCCTACTGCCTTCTCACATTGCTTGCTAACCTTAAGGTCATCTGATATAATTACTCCCCAGCTCCCTTTCCTTTTTTGTTGTTGTTACTACAACAAAAAAAGGAAAGGGACCTGGGGTATGGGTCTGTGTGGAGCTAGGTTATGTTGTGGAGACTGTATTACCTTGAACAAGGTATAGTATACTGATACCTGTAATGTTTTGGCTTAGGTATGGGTCTGAGTGGAGCTGGGTTATGTTGTGGAGACTGTATTACCTGTAACAAGGTATAGTATACTGATACCCATAATGGTTTGCATTGGGTATTGGGCAGTCTGGGCTGGGTTATCTTTTTAAAGATTGTATAACCTATAACAAGGCATTGTATACTGGCACTCATAATGCTCTACATTGTGTATGGGGTGGTGTGAAGCTGTGCTGTCTTTAAGAAGATCCTATTTTCTCTAGCAATGCATTGCATACTGATTGTGGAGATAGTACTACCTGTAACGAAGCCTGACATGTCAATACCCATAATGCTTTGTATTGGGTATGGGTCATTGTGGGGCTGAGTTATGTTTGTGGAGATTGTATTACCTGTGATGAGGCACTGCATGCTGATACTGATAATATTTTGCATTGGGCAGGGGGCAGTGTGTGTTGGGTTAGGAACCTCTCCAAGCTAAATGTGGACGAGAAATTGGCATGGGGTCTCCTCCCAATAGCTTGGCTCCTGCTGGAAGCTTTCTGTCCAATAACTGTGCAAAAAGGATGGTGCCAGGCCAGTGGGTGATATGACATAGGAGGGAGATGATGGAGCTAGTTGCTCACCTATTAGTCAGTGGATAGGTAGTAGGGGATGAGGACTGGCCAAGCTGGCAAGAGCGTGGCAGGTTGCAAATGATTAAAATGCCACCACCTGGCCCTGCCCCAGCCTCTTAAGCTGTGCTTCTCGACCAGACTCACCGACTGTCTGCATTTGTGAGGATCAGACTATAGTGGTAGCCATTTTGCTCCCATGTGGTTCCTCGTGGTCGGCCAGTTTGGCTTGGCACCGCCCCCTTTGCCATGTCGCTCTACCTGATTGTACGTACTGCTTTCTGTGCATTTCCATCAGTTTTCTGCTCTCCCTGACTCCCCTTGTTGTTTTTCTCCATCTCCTCTTTCAAGTGGTGGCTATTTCCTGACCCCTCCTCTGATGAAGTGAGCAACCTGAAATTGGGCAGGAACAGGCCCAACTGCCCAAGATATTTGGTAACAAAATTCAGAAGGAGGTGGGTCTTGGGCAGATTGTGGGCCCATTCTCCATGCCCCTTCTGGACAACCTGCATACCTCCCTCTTGGGATGGTACTGAAAAAAGTCCTGGGCAAATTCTACTTCATTCATTACCTTTCCTTCCCCTGGGGGGATTCAGTCAATGATCAGCTAGACCCCAAGATTGTCAGAGTATCTTACACGTCCTTCGATGTAGCAGTACAGTGGATGCAGGAATGTGGGAAGGGGGCACTGATGGCAAAGACACACATAGACTCATCATTCCACCCCTTCTCCATACACCCAGAAGATTTCTGCCTGCTGGGCAAGAAAGCACCGCACTACTATTTTGTAGATAGGTGGGCAGGATAGCGCAGTGGTTTAAGGCTCTGAGCTGCAAATCTGGAGACCTGGGTTTGAATCCCACAGCCCCCACTTGCATATACTGTGTGACCCTGAGCAAGTCACTTAACTTCCCTCTGCTCCCAGGTCGCACCTGTAAACAAGCTTTCAGCTTGGTGTGTCTCTCCTGGTTAAACAATTGGAAAAAAAAATAGGTGTATGCCAGTGGGCTGTTCTGTTTCATGTTCCAGTTTTGAAAAGTTTGGCACCTTCCTGAACTGGGTGGTATGCACCAAGGTAGGGGTAGAGTCCATCATCCACTACTTGAATGACTTCCTCTTCATCAGGCCGGGAGTGTGGACTCATGCAACAGGGCACTTGAGGGTTTCATGGACATCACACAGGAATTCAGTGTGCCACTCACCATGGATAAAACTGAGTGCCTGTGCACCAGAATCACATTCCTTGGCACTGAACTAGACTCCGTAGTTGGGGTCTCCAGGTTGCCAGTGGATAAAATTGTAGAAAGGCTTGTGCATCTTGCACCAGAGGTTGAGGGAGCCAAGAAGGTCACATTGTGTTGGCTACAGGAGCTGCATGGGCATCTGCATTTCACATGCAAGGTCATCCCCATGAGACTTCCCTTCTGCAGGTGGCTGGCCAAGGCTATGGCCATAATCCACTCACCACACCACTTCATCCAGGTTCACAAGGGCATGAGAGTCAATTTGGGACCTGGGTGGAGTTTTTAATGAATTTTAATGGGGTGGCCCTGTGGCAGGCACCTACTGTCACCAAACAATAGCTGAAGTTGTTTATGGATACCTCGGGTGATCTGGGGTTTGGTATTTATTGCCAAGGCAAATGGTGTGCTGCCAATTTGCCACAGGCATGGCATGGCATGGCACAGGCCTGACCAGGAACCTGACCATCTTGGAGTTTGTTCCCCATCATGGTCATCCTGGAAGCATGGAGCAGTAGGTTGCAGAATAAATTGGTGTTTTTTTTGTTCAACAACATGGGGGTTAGTGCAGGTTATAAATAAGCAGTCTGCGAGCTGTGAAAGGGTGTGCGGCTTCTTGCAGAGGTTTGTGCTGCATTGCTTGAAGCTCAGTATCACTTTTAGGGCCAGGCATGTTCCGGGGTAGATAACCAAATTGCTGATACACTGTCACATTTACAGTGGAGCATTTTCAGGATGCTGACACTCAAGGCCAAGGAAGACCCTCTACCCCTCCCTGCCTGGCTGTGGGATGTCAGCTGGGTGGGATCTTGCAGGCAACATCAAGGTCACTGGGCCCCCTGGGAGTTGAAGTGTTTACAGTTGGGGTGGTTCCCAATTCTTACATTTCTGTGGGGCCCAAGGATAGAGGACCCCTGGTCAGGGTCTGCAGGTAACATCCTAGGTTTTTTGTCAAAAATGATAGAAAATGGGGTGTTGAAGTCAACAGTGGGGATGATGCCTGCAGGGATTGTGTTCTTCAGTAAACTGGTGACATGGCCCAGCATGTTGCACGAAGGAATTTATGGAAGACTGGGCTCATCAGGCCCCACCTGCGGGGGATGTGTGGAGGTCCATTTCACTTCAAGTGCTGATGGCACTGGTGCATGCTACGGTCAGCTGCAGCAGCAGTGGGTGTGATTGCAAATATTTCCGAGCTACCTTCTGCTTGGTTTTCTTCAGGGCCTTCAGAATCGGTCAATTAGTGGCCACCAGCAAGCTGAATCAGGCAGGGGGGCTCAGGAAGGGGGGGCATGGAATTTCAAGAGGGCAGGAGAATCATATGGTTCCAAAGGTCAAGATGGGACAATGGGGCAGAGAGATGCAAGTAATCCTCAGGAATGTGGCTCAAGTCAAAATCTGCACCTTTCAGGCAGTGGCAGAATTTCTTACTGTCCAGCTTCCCAGGAATGGTCAGCTAATGATTCACGCCGACGGGGTGCTGTTGTCTGGCTATCAGTTTGGTCGAGTACTGAGGGTAGGGCTTAGCTCTTGTGTTCTTGATCCATGGTAGTTCAGGACACATTCATTCAGGATTGGTACTGCCAGAATAGCCACCAGCCTAGGCCTGGCTAAGGGGGATATTAAGAGATCAGGAGATGGCAGTCCAGTAGGTTTAAGAGATATGTCAGGCCACTACAAGTGCAACATTAACCTCTATTCTCTTCCTTCCCTCCCTTATATCCTATTTGGGTTGGATCAGTGGACACAGGTGTGGATAGGGGGATCCTCCTACATATTTTGGGCCCAGAAGAGGGCAGAAGTGAGGCTGTACAAGACAGAGACTTCTGGTGCAGCTTTCTCCTGAATGGTGACTTGAGAACGGAGCTCCTCTCTCGTCCCACGCTATTTTGATAATTAGCCATATTCTCTCGGCATTAAAATCAGTGAAATTTCTATTAAACCTGATAACTACTAGCAAGAACAAGGGAGTAGGGAACAGATTCAGCCTACTAATGCAAGAAGCCAAAATATTGGAAGCCGATCTGTCTTATCCAGGGGCCTTCGACTGCTCCCTACAGATGGTACATTCTACACCAGTAAAAGCATCTAAAACAAAAACTAAGACATCTACTAAGATGAACCAAAAACTAGATAAAATTCTATCTGAGCTACAAGGCAAGGCAAAATTTAATTAAAAGACACCCAATCCCGGAGGCTCTCGGCCCCGTACAAATGATTAAACACATATTCAAAAACAAATCAGTAAATAACAAAGAAAAGGAAAAATGAAAACATATAAATAATTAATACCACATAATTCATTTTCCATATCCTGGGCTCCCTTCAGAGTGCCTTCCTCAAGCAACTGGTCATGGAACCAACTCGGCAGAAGGCGATACTGGACCTTGTGCTCACAAACAGGGACAGTGTGATGGGGGTAACAGTGGGGGAGCACCTGGGAAACAGTGACCACCAGTCACTGTGGTTTGAAATCACAGAAAGAGCAGAACCAAACTACACAAAAACACGTATCCTGGATTTTAGGGGGGCAGACTTTGGGAAAATGGGGAGATACTTGAAAGAGGCATTAAGGGGAATGGGACAGGAATCAGGGGTTGAGGAACAGTGGGCAGTATTTAAAATGGGGATTACAAGAACAACAGAATTATGTATTAAGCAGGTTAGCAAGAGGAAAAGGAAGAGAGACCATTATGGTTTTCCAAAGAGGTAGCAAAGAAAGTGAAAGCCAAAAGATTGCATTCAGGCAATAAAAGACACAGGCAGAAGGGATAGGGAGAAGTACCAGGAGAAGCAAAGGGAGGCAGGAGGTCAGTAAGGGAGCCAAAACTCAGACAGAAGAACACATTGCAAAATCAGTGGGTAGAGGACAAAACCTTTTACAGGTACATAAGTGAAAAAGAAAAGACAAAGGGAGGGATAGTGAGACTGAAGGGGAGGATGGAGCGCGTGGAGGATGACAACAGTAAAGCTGACATATTGAACAGGTATTTCTGCTCAGTCTTACTGAGGAAGAGGGGGTAATGAGTCTGAAGGAGTACAAGGGTGAGAATGGTGCAGAAATGGACACAAGTCCCTTTACATGAGAAAGGGTCCTGAAGGAACTGGAAGTAATAGAATTGATAAAGCAATGGGGCCAGATGGGGTGCACCCCAGGGTCCTTAAAGAACTAAGAGAGGTGGTGGCTGAACCTCTGGCTATCCTGTTTAGCTGATCACTGGAAACAGGGGAGGTACCCAAAGACTGGAGGACAGCAGATGTAGTCCCCTTATACAAAAGTGGGAACAAAGAGGAAGCAGGGAACTACAGACCAGTCAGCCTCACCTCGATAGTGGGGAAGATCATGGAAGCACTACTGAAGGAGAGATTGGTGGAACATCTGGTTGTCAATGGACTACAGGACCCAAGGCAGCATGGTTTCACCAGGGGGAGGTCATGTCAGACCAACCTCGTTGAATTTTTTGACTGGGTGACTAGGAGGTGGATCAGGGAGGGCAGTGGACATGGCCTATCTGGACTTCAGCAAGGCCTTGACACTGTGCCACATAGAAGACTATTACACAAACTGGGAATATGGGTGTGGGCAGGACAGTAGTGTGGTGGGTAGGTAACTGGCTGGGTGGCAGGACACAGAGGGTGGTGGTAAATGGCTGTCACTCCACAGAGGAAGAGTGACCAGTGGGGTACCACAGGATCAGTGCTGGGACCGGTTCTATTCAACATCTTCATCAGTGACATTGCGCAGGACCTAGAAGGCAGAATTTCACTGTTCGCTGATGACACAAAGCTCTGTAACAGAGTAGACACACCAGAGGGTGTAGACAGAATGAGAAGCGACCTGCAGAAACTTGAAGAATGGTCAGGGGTTTGGCAGTTGAAATTCAATGCAAAGAAGTGCAAGATAATGCATATGGGGCACAAAAACCCTGGCACAATATATCAGTTGGGGGGTGAGGACATAGCATGCACCAAGCAGGAAAGGGATCTTGGGGTTGTCATCTCTGATGACCTCAAGGTAGGGAAACAGTGTGACAAGGCAGCAGGTAAAGCAAATAGGATGCTGGGATGTATAGGCAGGGGCATCACCAGCAGGAAAAGGGAGGTCATAATTCCGCTATACAAGACACTAGTGAGGCCCCACCTGGAGTACAGTACACAGTTCTGGAGACCATACCTACGTAAGGACATAGACAGGGTAGAGAAGGTTCAGAGGAGGGTAACAAAAATGGTGCATGGACTGCATCACAAGTCCTATGAAGACAGGTTGAAGGAACTGAACATGTACTCCCTGGAGGAGAGGAGGGAGAGAGGGGATATGATAGAGACATACAAGTATCTTACAGGGAGGAACAGGGTGCAGGAAAACACTATTTTTAAGCGAAAAAGATGTTCCAGGACTAGAGGGCATGGGATGAAGTTGGAGGGAGGACGATTCAGAAGAAACATGAGAAAGAATTTCTTCACAGAACGGGTGGTGGACAAGTGGAACACCCTGCCAGAGGAAGTGGTGGGGGCTGAAACAATCACGGGATGTAAGAATGCATGGGATAGACATAAAGGAATTCTGGAGGTCAGGGATAAGGGGCAACAGACTTCTAGGAAAACAAACTGAACTTACAAGCTCAAATGGGCAGACTGGGTGGGCCATAGGCCCTTATCTGCCGACACTGTCTATGTATCTATGTCTATGTATCTATAAATAGTAAGCTAAAAATCAAATTTACCAATGACTGTAATCAAATCTGTAAACTGACAGCTTGATCTAAAAAGGCCTGGGCGAATAGGAGGGCCCTAAGCTGAGCCTTGAATACCTCCTTTGTAGGGGCCCCCTTAACCCCAAGGGACAGCGAATTCCACAGGGTTGGGGCAGTGACACTAAAAACCCTGTCGCCAGCCGATTTCAGGCTCATCCTGGGAATCACCAGGGGCCCCCCACAGGAGGAATGGAGGTGGCGAACCGAGAGTGCAGGTACAAGAAGGTCTAACAGATAACCAGAGCCCTGACCGTGTAGGGCCTTATAGGTGAGAAGACCCACATTAAAGAGAATCCTCCACCTGACTGGCAGTCAGTGCAGCTCACGTAACACCGTTATAATATGAAAAAATTTTGGCTGCCCAGTAAGTAACCAGGTAGCTGCGTTCTGCACTAACTGCAGCCTATGGAGAGATCCTCCCGTGACCCCGAGGTAGAGCACATTACAGCAGTCAAGATTTGATGTAGCTAAGGCATGCGTCAAAGTGGGGAGGTCCAGAGGCGGAACAAAGGGCTTTATCCTGGTGACATTTCTGAGATGAAAAAAGCAGGAGCGGATGGTGGAAGATACCTGCCCCTCCATCGTCAAACTCCAAGACTACAAGAATTCAAGGGAGAATTCCTGACCTTTAAACAAGCACAAGAGACTTTCCAGTCTGACCTCTCTGAACTCCGTACAAAAGTTACCATGCTGGATCAGCAGACGCAGGAAAAGGCCACTGTTACTATGCAGCTCCAGGCCACGATGGACCAAGTCGTGCAACTATGCCATCTAACCGTTGAATGGCAGGAAGATGCAGAAAATAGGCATCACCGCAACAATCTGCACCTGTACTGAATGCCAGAAAACAGGGAGAGGAAGTTACATGCCTCTATGAACTGATGTACCATATGTATTCCCATCCTTTCCCATCTGCGGTATCCCATATCTATTTTGGCTGGTAGGAATCCTTCTTGGTATGGTAAGGAAAAGAACAGTGGTCTCCATCTGGCCATACTCCTAGAGGTCAGCAGTCGATGACAGCTCTGTTAAATGGGTTTGCTATGTCCCCTAATCTCCCCCCCCCCGATCTGAGAGCAAGACCTCATGTGTGTTCCACAGGTCCTCCTCCTCTAGTTCTATTGTCTTCCATTTAGCTGAGTAGTGGGGTGTAACCAATATATAACTGTTCATACCTGCGCTGCCATATGGTAAAGTTTAAAATTTGGTGGGGATAGCCCTCCCTCACTCTGTGGGAATTGTAATATAAACTGCCTAATTCTCATTTTTTGTTTCCCCCAGATATAATGCATAATCTTTTCATTTAGCCTTTTATAGTAAGACTCTGGCACCGAGATTGGAAGTGTCTGCGCCAGATATAAGAAGTGGGGTAGCAAAATCATTCGGATTGCCTCTATTCTCTGTATTAGTGGGATAGGTAATACCCCTTATCTCTACAAGTCCCTAGATATCCCCTCCAAAAGCGGTGTATAGTTGGACTGGGTCCCAGCTCATCTGTATCCCCAGGTATTTGAGAGATGCCAATGACCATCTAAAGGGGAAGCTGGATCTGATATGAGCTGATGGGGTATAATGAAGTTCTATCACTTCTGTTTTTGATAAATTTATTTTGTACCCCGCAGTATCCCCAAAATCTGCCAGTAGCTTCCACAGTGGTCCCAGGGATCTTTCTGGGTTCGTGAGATATACTAAGTCATCAGCATACAGGGCCAACTTGTGGTGCTCCCCACCGAGCTGTATGCCAGTGATCTCTCCATGCTGTCTTATGGCCTGGGCTAATGGTTCTAAGTACAGGGCAAACAGTAGGGGTAAGAGAGGGCACCCCTGCCGAGTGCCCCACCCAAGATTGATTGGTTCTGAAATAGAGCCATTTATTTTAATATATGCCCTAGGGGATTTGTATACAGTAGTTATCACTCTTCTAAATTCCATTGGGAACCCCATCCTTTCCAATATGACCCCTAAAAAGGGCCAGGCCACCATGTCGAAGGCCTTCTCTGCATCCAAACTTAATAGCAGAAATGGGGCCCCCAACAGGGAGGCATAATGGGGTATGTGAAGTTCTCTTTTAATGTTATCCTGTGTTTGTCTATTAGGGACAAACCCTGTCTGATCCCCGTTGATTAGTTCCGGCCTCCTTGCCATAATGGTGGCAAACAGCTTGTAATCAACATTAAGAACTGATATGGGGCGGTATGAAAAACAGTTTGCACCGTCCTTCCCAGGTTTCAAGATACTGGTGATGGTGGCATATCTCTAGGAGTCTGGGTTCCCCTCTCCCCCCTGGGCCTCCCTACAAGTGTCAAGGAGAGCAGGTGACAATATCTTCTTAAATTCCTTGTAAAATTCTCCTGCGTACCCGTCAGGGCCAGGGCTTTTGTTAGTTTTGATATTAGAGATTGTTAGGGATACCTCCCTTTCTGTAATTGGTAGCACCAAGCTCTCCCATTGTTCTGGTGTGAGAGATGTAATTCCCAACCCCTCAAAAAAGGAACCTGCTTTATCTCGATCCATCTCCTGTTCTGGGGTGTAGAGTCTTTGGTAATATTTATGGAAGGCACTCTCAATCAAGGATGGAAGAAGAACCATTCTACCAGTTTCAGATTCCTTAATCTGAGTTATCGCTGACTGGGCTGCCCTCTGCCAGAGTCTATGTGCTAGCAACCTAGTTGCTCTGGGTCCTCTCTCATAGTATTTTTGTTTCATTTGTTGTAAGTCTTGCTCTGTGCGGATATTGTATAGTTGCTGTAGCTTATCTTTAGTGGCCTGTAGTAGAGGCCAACATTCTTCATCCCGTGCCGCATGCCATTCCTGTAGGTCTTTTAACTGGTTACTAAGTTTTTCAAGTTGCATAGATTACTGTTTTTTATAGTAAGATGCAAATTTTATTATGTCACCTCTGAGCACCACTTTAAGTGTGTCCCAAAGTGTGGATTTCTTAATGCTTGGGTCCGAGTTTTCTTTGATTATTTGTGGGATCCTTTCCTCCATTATAGTTTTAAATTCCTTAAGATTCAGCACAAAATTATTAACTCGCCATAGAGTATTGCTCTGTCCACTCGGCCAATCCAGCATAAGTGTTATCTGTGAGTGGTCAGAGAGAGGCGTGGGGGTAATCAGGCATTGCTGCACTCTATATAGGGATTCCTTGGAGACATGGAAATAATCTGTCTGAGAACAAAGCTTATGTGGAGCCTAGTAGTGGGAGTAGGCTCTTCGCGTGGGGTGAAGGGAACGCCAGACATCTACCCACTGCAACTCCCTGAAATACCCCAAAGTCACCCCCTGCACAGCCTATTGTCTAGGGATCTGAGCCCTTGATGTGTCTAGGTTGCCATATATCATGTTGTGGTCCCCTCCTAGTATCAACATACCTTTCTGATTCTCTGTAATCCTCTGGCACAGGTGTTTCACCACAGCAGCGCTCAAACCAGGGGGAATCTATAGGGAGGTCACCGTGATCAACTGACCCTCTAGGTAACCAGAATACAGAAGCCTTCTCCCTGAGGAAAAGCCAATGGTGCTTACCTTGCACAGAAGGAAAAGGTGGGAGATGGAATCAAAGGGTTTAGCAAGATTGATGAAAATAGCTGAGGTGATCTGCCCTTGGTCCATTGCAGAGTGAATGGTGTCTGTAAAGCGAAGAAGGGAGGAGGTGGTGGAGTGGTTTCCTAAAGCCAGATTGGAGAGGGAAGAGAGTGTTGAAAGCAGTGAGGAAAGCAGCAAGCCTAGAGAGGATAAGAGATTCTTGAACTTTGGCAAGTGAGGGGAGAAGGGATATGGGGAAGTAATTGCCTGGGATGGTGGGGTTGCCCCCTTTATGAAGGAATATAACTGTAGCTGACTTCCAGGCTGAGGGTATGGTTGAGAAAGACAGAAATAAATTGAGGAGGTAGGTTAGTGGGGTTAGAATGGAGGGTGCAGAGATTTTAAGGAGTTTAGGGTGCAAGCCGTCTGGGTTGGATTTAGAGGAGTTTAAGGAGCTGAGAGCTTTAAAACTTCAGAAGGGGATACCAAGAGCAGTTGAAAACCAGAGATCCGCATGGGTGAGGGGCAAACAATATGGGAGGATTATGTGGGAGGGCACAGGTGGTAAAGAACTTGTTTAGGGCATCGGCGACAGAGGTAGGGTTGGAGACAAGGGATCCTGCCATGCAAAGAGTGGCTGGGAGGGGTTCAGAGGAGGGGTGCAGGAGTGAATGGAGATCATGCCAGAAGGAGGAAGGAAAATTGTCTGAGGTGTGCAGTTGGGTTTTGAAATAATTAGATTTAGCCTGCCGAACATGCTTAGCTCAGCTGTTTTGTAGGGTATGGTATTTTTGCAGGTCAGCTGGGTCACATGAGGTTTTGAAGTGTCGCCACGCGAGGTTCTGCATTCTGATAGGATTTGGGGAGAGATTTATTTATTTAGCTTTTGTTGACCAGGTAAGTACACTAGATAAGACAATTGCCTATTTTCAGGTACGACCCGGGAGAGTACAGGAATTACAGATTCAAAGTACATAGAACAACATGATGCAGATTGAGACAATTTACAGAGTCAGGTAAGGCATATCGTATTCAGTACGTACACAACAGTAGAACACATGTAGAAACTAAGGGCAGTACAATAAGTACAAATTGAGATGCAGCAGATACAAATTATATACAGTTTAGTGCCCCAGAAAGTGGAGACACAGTCAGAGCAACACCCAACAACATGGGTTAGAATACATTATATACAGGGCTAGCAACTCAAAACAGTCCAAAAACATCCAAGAAAAAAGAGGCGGTGAAGTACCAGGAGAGATCACGGGGTTTGTGGACAACCACACGCGAGGAGAGCTTGAGGTGATTCCATGGAGGATCAAGGCACGATGTGAGAGGGAGGAGCAAACCTGGGTAGGAAAGGAGTTCCACAGTCTGGGAGTACATGGAGCAATATCTCTATCCCCCATTTGAGTCCGAGTGGCAGAATCTTAAGGACAGTGGAGCCCAGAGACCTGAGGGAATAGGAAGAGGAGACAGCCGGGACAAGGAATTCCGCCAGCCCGGGGGGGGTGTCAGTACCAAGGATCTTGCCCGTGAAACACCCCAGGACAAAGTCTAGGTGATTTGATGAGGAGAGCCAATTCAGTTTGCTATACAGGTCACAATGATGGGTGAGACAAGGGGCAGCCAGAGCAAAATGGCAGACATTATTGTAGGCAGTGGACCACCTAGAAAGGTGAGTTTTAGAGGTGCAAGCTAATAAAAGGAGCCCGTAGCAAAGTGAGGGGAGGAACACACCTCTAGCAAGAGCAAGACGAGCAGCTGGAGTAAGGTTGCTCTTAGCCCTGTGAGCCAGACCCAGTTTGCAGTTAATAGTCTTACATACATTCTGAATATGACGTCCGAGGTCAAGCAGCGGGTCAAGTGTCACCCCATGGTATTTAATGGTGCCAGTGACAAGGATCGGAACACCATCAGGACCAGTGACACATAAACGGGTAGGAGAGGCCTTAATCTTGGCCAGGGTCCCAAAGAGCATGGCCTGGGTTTTCTTAATGTAACCCCCTTGTTCCCCGGGGTTTCTAGAATCCCACTTAGAATCAGTGGCAGGTAGGGAAAGGCAGCTTGTGAGATGCCAGTTAAATGGGTTTCACACTGTCACCTCTGTTTTCAGTCTCAGCTGAGCTGGAGTGATGATGTCACCTTAGAATTTTCACAGCAGAATAAGCCACAATGGAATGCTAGCTGCAGGGTTAGCAGTAGAATGTTGGGTGAGGTTCAGCGTGTTGTTGAGAGAGAGTCTGAGAGTGAGGAGTGCTGCAGTAAGCAGCTCCTCTGTTTTAGCTCTGACAGAGAGCTACCTCTGGAAATTGGGTAGTTTGTTCTCACCCTAGAAGAAGAACATAGAAGACCAGTGAGTGAAGTGGTAGAGACAATTTCTAGAGGGTTTTCCAGTGCCCCATCCCTGGAGGGATGGGGAGGAATTCCAGGATTCAGGGGCAATCCCTTGGTCCAGCCTGGAGAGTGGTGAAGCTGCCTGAGATTCGTTTGTTCTGTGAGTACCTGAGACTTTTGTGTGGGAAAAGCCCTAGGGCACCTGCATTCCTGTGGTGAGTTTTCTCTGACAAAGGACTCTGTCACCAAGACTGTTTCTGTTAAAAGTGTCTGCCTACTATGGGGTCCAGAGAGAGACTTGCAAAGTACAGAACTTTTAGTTTGTGTCTGATTTAAAAGCATCTACTAAAATGGGGTCTAGTGTAAAGACATAGCCAATTACAGAACTTTTAATTTCATGACACCTCAGAGGTGTGAGAAGTAGAATGTTAAATGTGAAAGACATTTCAAGATAGCATCTAAAGAGTTTTCTGAGAAAGGTGTTATTAACTAGATGAATGGCCGAGTATAAATTTAGAAGCATTAGGTAGGAGACCCCCCCATCTGGAGTAACCATGTTTACCTCTCTGGGTTCAGTTTGGGCACCTTTATTTTCTCTCAGTGCACTTGGCCAGTGCCTGAAGAAAATACCCAGATGTGGGATTTTGGATTTTCTGTGAGCCTGAGTGTGCTTATTGGTGGTCGAGGGAGCCACTAAGAATTCCTCATGAAATATGGGAAAGTCTCCTAGTACTGGCTCAGGGTGCCAAGTCAAGGGAAGTGTACCAGTTTGGGCCGTGTGTGCCAATCCATTCAGAACCTGAGTGTTTGCTGTGTGTGTGATCTGTACCTCAGTAAACTGCATTACCAGTGGGAGTAGCCCTGTGGGGGTCCATCTTCGTTTTGTATTATTCTCTGTGATGTGAATAAAAGCCACACTCTAGAATTCCAGCCCTGTTTGGACAGTACTGTTATTGCTTCCACTGTGTCTGGATTTACTTGGGTGCCCCTGACCAGAAGTACAAACCTAGCATAATGCTGAGCAAACATTTTCTCCCAGGGACCCAGGTTGATGGCCATGATAAATGTTCCCCCAGGTGTGAGTCAGGTAGTTGCCACACTTGGTTTGTCTGTCTGATGATGGCAGGCTACAAAGTAAAAATATTGGTAAACAGAACTGTTCATAGTGACAACCCCCATCCCTCTCATTAGTGCCATGTGTGAGAGGAGCAGTCCTACTAGTTGAACAAGGGGGGCAGGTGGGGGAGGTTACATTAAGATTGAGAACCAACTTATGGGACGTAATCCAGGACTGAATGTTCCCAAAGTCCTCACTCAGGTGGCAGTTAATGACCCCTGTGTCCCGAGAATGAGTGAGGATGACCAGATCATCTGCATAGAGGATGGGCCTGCAATGGACAGAGGCAATGGGGAAATTGTTAACAAAAATCAAGAAAAGCAGGGCCCCAGGACTGAGCCTTGGAACACTCGTGGATACAGTAATAGAGCCTGAAAGCACCTACCATATTTGAAAAGCTGCCTTCTGCCATGAAGATAATTGGAGAACCAACAGAGCATACCAGATGACAGACCATAGGACCTGATCTGAGTGCAGAGCAAGGCAGTCAACATGGTCAAAGGCCTTGGAGAGAGGTCTATGAAGCTGGCACCAGAGAGTTTACCCTGGTCCATAGCTGCCCTGATCCTGGAGGAGACTGTGACAAGGGCAGAGGATGTGCTGTACCCTTTCCAAAAGCCATGCTGCACAGGAGACAGCAGATCATGTGACTGAATATACTCTGAGAGTTGCCCTGCAACAGCTTTCTCAAGAAGTTTCCAAACGCTGAAAAAATGGCTATCGGACGGTAGTTGTCGATCATTTTAGGGTTGCCCTGTTTAAGGACAGGGACCACCCTGACAACCTTCCAAATGTCAGGGATAACCCCAGATGACAGGAACAAATTAAAAATATGGGCCACTGGGGAGGCAATAAAAGAGGCACCAAGACAGAGGAGCTTCGGTTCCATACCATCATGGCCAGCACTGGAGAAGGGGGAGAGACCAGAGAGCAATCTCTGTATCTCTTACACCGCCACAGTCTTAAATGGAAGAGCTGACAGGGTAATGGAGGGCAGAAACCTGGTCACAGCTATCATGTCCACTAGGGGAATAGCGAGGTGAAAGCAGACAGGTCAGAGAAATTCAAGTTAAATGCATTTGCGATGGTTAGCGAGTTGTTGCAGCTAGCACCATCGATAAGCATATAAGTGCCCTCACCACTTGAGGAACCACTAACTATGTTTCTAATGTTCCTCTAGAACTTCCTAGGGTCCCTAGCTGAGCTCAACAGCGCAGTTTTGCAAAATTCACTTTTGGCAGCCCTTATTGCTTTTCTACACTCATTTCTGAGTCTCCTGTACTGCTGAAA
Organism: Neoceratodus forsteri; assembly: GCA_016271365.2. NCBI lineage: Eukaryota > Metazoa > Chordata > Ceratodontiformes > Ceratodontidae > Neoceratodus > Neoceratodus forsteri. The sequence continues at coordinate 83,658,034 of CM028136.1, forward strand.
TATGGCCTGGTCCAACGTGGCCTTGAAATTGGCCCAGTACTTGTCTCCAGACCTCATAAGGGCTAAAGGCCCCATGTAACCACTTGGTAGCAGACCTCTGACCTTCCATCTGATAAGGGGGCATGCTTATCCTGCAGAGCCCTGAAGGTGCTGAGGAAGTGACTGACAGCAGAGGAGGAGTCCTGGCATTCCATACAGCAGACCAGTCAGTATGCTGAAGATCGTCATGAAAAGAGCCAAGATCAAACCTGGAGAAGTCCCTGACCTGAATGATCTTATGAGGAATTTTCAGGGAGGGATCTTCCACACACAGTACACAGGGGGTGGTCTGTGATGGAGTCAGGAAGGATGCCCAATGAGCTGACCCTCTCAGGCCTGTTGGTCAGAACCCAATACAGGAGAGAGCAAACACCTCCATTGGGAGAACACCTGGTAGGATCCTTGATGAGCTATGACAAGTAGAGACCAGCAAGCAGCGCTCAAATGTCTTAATATTACTACAAAGCCAGTTTAGGTTAAGATCGCCCATGATCATTAACTCATTATGCCGGGTCACGGAACCAACAGAATCAAGGAGGAAGGTTAACCCTGCTATGCCCCCCGTAGGAGGATTATAGTACATATAATATGTAACTTTTGGTCATCCCAAGCAACAGTACTGTATATAGCAGCTCACAGGAGACTACAGTGGCTGTTGACACGACAAAACTGACAGGCTGAGGTGGCTTCTGTAGTAGACCAAATGCCACCCCTCTTTTCCCCAGGTGATCTTGCCTGATGAGGTCATGGCTAGAAAGTGCACATGCTGAGTCCGGGGGTTGAGGGTTTAAGCCAAGTTTCGGTTATGCCAAGGATTTCAGGTCTGTGATAGGTGACCCAAGCAAGAAGTTTCACCAAGTGGGGCAGGAGGCTGCGAATATTGAGTTGAGCAATTTTCAGCCCTTTGCCAGCTGATCAGCCCACAATTAAGGGGGAGGCTTAACAGGGCAGAGCAGGGTTGAGCTCAATGTCATCCACAAGAGCTAGAGTCACCAGTAGGAGCCAAAGAAGATGCCTTAAGGGAGGGGAGCCATCCCTAGCAGGCAGCTCATGGCCATAACGCCTGACCACAAGGGCCAGACCCAGGATACACCTGAGGTCAAGACAGCAAAGAACCCAGGGGGGTGTCTGTCACCAGCTACAGTATAAGGCTGGAGAAGATGAAGTCTGACTCCTTAGGCTGGGCATGTGTGACCCAGGGTCCCCCCTCAGGAGGAGGAGCACAGTAACCAGTGAACAAGGGGAGACAAAGCACAGTGAGCAGCCCAAAGGTGAGGAACACATGTGTGGAAGGGCGAATCCCTCAAAATGCATCAGGGTCCCCCATGTCAATACTAGGGTATTGGCAAGGAATGATGGTAAGATCTGTGGGGTAAGTCAATAAATACAAGCCACCTGGCCCCAACTTAGCAGCCCAGGGAGCCAACCAAATAGAGAGAGCTGGCTGTCCAGCAGCTGTCAACCCACTACCACAGTCGGTAGAGAGCCCCCCATATGAGAACACAGTCACAGCCAGAATTAGAAAGCACCCTTCTGTAGAGGGCAAAGGCAACAGCCACAACAGAGGAGCGTCCAGCTCCACAAGAGGGATTCCCAGCAGTGGTCAAGAGGTAGGGACCAAACCTTAAATGCAAAGAGTAACTATCCTTGAACGATACATAAAACAACTCAAGCAGACAGTAGCAAGACAAGCTAATATGGCAGAACAGTAAATAATAAAGCTAACCATACAAACAGGCAGTAGTAAAATAGGCACTAAAGCTGCACATTGTTCAGAATGCCCAGCGACCAAGATACTCAGGGTAAGGTAGGCAGGAAGCCTGAAGGGACAGAGGAGGTTAAGCCACACAGGCAGTCCCACAGTGTGACCTGCAGCAAGGCTCACAACCCTGATCAACAGGACCACCAATCAAAGAGTTGGAATGGGAGATACAATATAAAGTGCAAGCCTACTACCCCACCTATAGAACAGCAGTAGCAGGCAGTCAGCTCAGCATAGGACTAAATGGAGCAGGCACAGTATAGGAAGCAAAAGACTATAACAGGCAGAGGGTGTGGCCAGCAAGCATTTAATGGGAGGAGAGTACGGGATGGGTGGGTGGGAAAATGACACTGAAGCACTCAAGTCCACATAAATCAGCACAGGACCCCAGGTGAATTAGCCCCAGTAAGTAAATTTTCAGATACCAAAATGACTTGCAGCAACTCCTGCCCACACAGGAGATGAGATAAGATAAATGCTCAGATTACTGTCCTGATCACGGTCAAGCTCCTGCTATGAGGCAGGGGAAGAAATACTTGGCAATCGCGGGGGAGGACCACCCAGCTAGCATCTAGGAACTGGCGCCTCAACCCCAAAAATGTTGAACAGTCCAGCAGTTGCGGGGGGGAGGGTGCCCACTTGCAGAGGGGACTCACTCACCACCCCTCACACCGCGAGCAGGAACCAGGTAGGTATGAACTGCGGGGCTCCATGCAAACAATTAAATAGCCAGGACAGGCATCTCCATAGCCCAAGGGAGATCCAATCAGGCGAGGGCTATAAGTTTAAATTTGGCACCCAAACTCCCAAAACAGATTATGCATCAGCCAAAATCAGTCAGTAGTCACTGAAGCACTCAAATCGAGAAATTACACTGAAGCACTCAAGTCCATAAATCAGCACAGGACCCCAGGTGAATTAGCCCCAGTAAGTACATTTCTCAGATACCAAAATTACTTGCAGCAGCTCCTGCCCATGTAGGAGAAGAAATAAGATAAATGCTCAGATTACTGTCCAGATCACAGTCGAGCTCCTGCTATGAGACAGGGGAAGAAATACTTGGCAATCTCGGGGAGAACCACCTGGCCAGCATCTAGGAGCAGGCGCCCAACCCCAAAACTATTGAACAGTCCAGCATTATGGGGGGCACCCACTGCAGAGGGTACTCCTCACCACCTCCACACCGCAAGCAGGATCCAGGGATTGTGGAGGCATTTGACCCTGATACTATTTAGTGGAGCATGGATGTTCCAGACTTTTTAGGAAGGTTGTAGTTAAGGGCAGAGGGCAGAATCAACAGAGTGGGCAGAGAGGACTCGTGACCAATTAGCCATGGCCATGTCATGGAGAACTATGCCTGAATTGAGCATTTTAAGGGGTCAGTATTGTATATATTTGGGGGGGTTTAGGAGGAGGATGTATTGTTGTGACACAGAAGCTGGGGCAGTGGTCGCTGGGCACATTGGGAAATACCCCTGCAGAGCTGATGCAGTGTGGGTGGGATGATAGAAACCCAGTCTAGTAGGGTATGAGACTGGGATCTGTGATTTAGGTGAGTGGGCTCCTTGATCAACTGGGTCGAGGTTGGTGCCTCCAACTGAAGGCAAGTATGTTGTGAGCATTGTGCTTATGATATGTGGCAGTGTGTTATCGGTGACGCCTAGTAGTCACTCACCATGCACAAGGAGTGCATAAGGAGGATACCCATGATGCTTTGCAGTGAGTTTGGGACTTTACTTTGCAAGATTGCTAGAAACTGAAATATTTGCACATATATCCTCTCCTGTATTCCCTGTCATGAAATGCAGTTGTTTATCTATTGGATGGTGTCATACTTAGTAGGAGCGCCAAGCATTGATGTCTTTGATATATTTGTCTGATTCCTTTATTGTTTACATTATAGCGTAAAAATAAATCCTAAACTTGGTTTAAACAAGAAGTGCCATTTTATAAGCATGAGAGGCATTCATTCTTGAAGACTACAGAATGGCAAGTGGCTAAATCACCATTAAATGTCATATGGGAGAATCCTGATGTTTTGTTACCGGGGGCAGTGTTAAAAAATGACGTATGGCTACAGATGGGAGTTAAGAAATGGGGAGATTTATATAATAAAGGGCCCAAGCTTTCATGAAACAGTTTTAGAGATAAATTCTCATTGAGCCAATCCCAGTTATTTTATTTCAACCAGATCAGTAGCTTAGACAAAAAGGACTATGACAGGTGGAAAAGAGCCCCAAACAATAAAAGGTTAGAAAGTGAACTGGAAAAGCCAGTGAAGTTTAAAGAGGGGGAAAACAAAACTATATGCCTGGATAACAGATAAATTTGGTAAGAAATCAATAAAAAATTACAAAAATATGATTAAAAAATGGAAGAGGAAACAAGCAATTAACAGATCAGCAATGGTTATTAGCTATGTCACAATTACAGAGGTATAAACTGACACGAGATAGAGCCATTTAATTAAAAATCCTTAACAAAGCTTATTTCACACCATATAGATTAAAAGAATGTGTATGACAAATTCAGGGGAGTGTTGGTTCTGCAGTACACCAGATGCGGATTCGCGTCACGTGTTTTGGGACTGCAAAAGGAGCAGGAATTAGTGGGCCCAGTCCTTTAAAATACTGGAACAAATAGGTTTTCAGAAAGAACATTGGTTTAATTATATAAGCACAGTAATGGAAGTTTATGACAGCAGACTTATGGGGGAAAATTATGGAACTTTATTCAAAGCAAATGCAATAGCAATCAGAAGATTGATCCTAAAATATTGGAAACTAAAAGAAACTGGTACTAAATTTCCAGAAATGGAATGGAAAAAATTATTTATAACTACTTTATATAACAACCAATATTTCTTGGATAATGAATTAGTATGGAAGTTATACAATACTGAAATCAAGGGCTGGTCCCAAGCAGTATTTTTTCTCTAAGGTGCAATGAGTATAAAGACTGAATTATCTTCTTTTCATATTTATACATGTATTTACTGTAGGACCAGTGATAAATGTAAACAGCAATGGATCAATCATCTCCAATAAAAAGTATTTTTTGCAAAACAAAATAAGCATAAGAGGCACTCTTGGTTTTGGAAGAGTTTCTGTCTTGCTACTTACTGTTTGTGTAGCATCTTGCGCACTCGTGGCAAAAGCTGCCTCTGTGTGAAGTAATTTAAAAGGTAAAACTAATTTTGTAAAAATAAAACAAGGGAAAGAATTTCTAATATAGTAATACACCTCTTGATGGTACTGTTGTGGATAAATGGGGGATTTCACTAGTGCACGTTGGGTGTCAGAATTACCTTTTCTTTGCTGTTCTCACGCCTGCAGAGTGCACCTGAAACCACACGTACATCTATGAGAGTGCTAGCAGAAGTGTTAATAGTCATATAACGCTCATGCAGAGAAAAGGGCAAGATAAATGTGTTATGAAATGACTAGGGAAAATCCTGCATACTGATTGGCTGGTAGCTATGACTTAGATCTGTGTAACGACACACCCAGAAGCATAGTGTGGCCCACCTCGCACCTGTAGTGCCCCAAAGTATAGCTGGACAGGCAGACCAGAGGAGTCTCAGGGAGGGAAAGGGTTAACCCCACTCACATCCACAGCAAGCTGGCTTGCTGACCACTTCATGTCCTGTCCCTATCCCTGTCTCCCCCCTTCCCTGCACTGGAGCCTTTCCATACGGACTCCTTTGTCCTGTCCATGCCAGGTCCCAGCCAGCACCTAAAGGGGCCACAAATTAGCTCAAGGGGGCTGCTCCAAGCCCCAGAGATCCAACCATCTGGCCAGAACCCAGACCACCCCAGGCTACAAAGGGTCTTCCTGCTAGCCAAGGGCATTTCTCATACTGGGTGGCTGACAGAGTAGAGAGCATAGGGATACGGACGCCTGGAGGCTCAACTGAAGCTCGGACCTGTAGCTCCTTGGTGGCTGCTCCTCTATAGCCAGTGTTCCTCAGGGTCTCCAGCAGCAGCAAGCAGGCATCCTCTAGTTCCTGGGCAGGTCCAGCAGGTCTCCTGATGGCCAGCAGCAGCCTGTCCTATAGTATGAGCCCTCCAGTCGTCTGCTCCATGAGTTGTAGTTCCTTTCCTTTGCTTTCCTTGTTTGGTGTTGTTCTGCAGTGGTTTGTTGCCTTGCTTGTTTGGCTTGGGTGAGTCCTTCCCTATATCTGTTTCGTTGCTTCTTGTGTGTGCTCACTTCTCTGCGGCTGCCTTTGCAGTGCCCTTTGTCCTCAGTCCGGCTACAGGGCTGCAGACTCATCCTACGCTCCTTGGGTCTGTGGTTGAGTGCTTTTTTTTTCTTTTCCCTTTTCTTGTTGCACATCCCTGTGTTGCTGGGGTCCATCTGTCTTCTGGTGTGGGATCCCCCTTGTTTTAATATATTTTCATTTTATCTTCCCCTTCTTTCCCCTGTGGTGGTCTGTTTTCTTTTCCTTTTTTGTTTTTGCCCCTTGTTTTTTTCCACCTGTGGAGCTCACCTCACCCCCGACTGAGGCAGAATTCCTTTTGTGTGTGATCGGTGGTGGTCAGCAGTGTTCCTGATTCCCCCCTGCCTCACACTCCTGTGCTGCAGCTGCAGTGGCACACCTCTGAGCTTTTCCCCAGCTGAGCTGCATCCAGAGGGGAGTGTTGGTGTGCACAGACTGCAGGGTACAACAGGGAATTGAATCTGGGTGGAACTATATGCCCGCTACCCTGAAGTTCTGCCCCACAGCCATGAGTAGGGCAGCAGATGCTGGATTGGAGCACAGTCTCAGCTATTGCCACCTCACCACCAATGAGTTTGGCAACCGGAATTGACCTGGGCCAGGTGATAGGTTGCCTGTGAGCCCAGAATTTTTACTTAGTGCTGCAGGCGCCATAGGGGAGGACAGGAGCAAAAGGGACATGGACCATGAGCCCAAATTTAAAATACTGAACGACACTGGTGCTCAAGGGGCCCCAAGAGGTAAAAGCCCCAATGGGAGGGAAGGACCAAAAATCCATGGGCTGAGTCCATAACAAAGAAAAACATTTCAGAGAGGTGCACCGCATTTTAGAAGCCACAAAAGGAACACGGACAGAGAGGGGAGTGGTCCAACAGCTCCTAATCAAGGGGAAGGAGCAAACAAGGAAAAGAGTGGGCCTACGGCCCCTTTTTTTCTGTGTTGGCACCCTTCTGGGCCATGGGGTAGAACCAGGGAATGAAGGCCCTCATAACTATGAATTGGGTAAGTGGTCTGTGAGACCTAAATTTATTTATTTCAGTGCAGTAGGTGCCATAAGGACGAGGGGAGTAGCACAGAAGTGGGCAGAGTACCCACAGAAACAAAAAAGGGGCACTGTGTGGCATGAGCCCCAGGAGAGCTAGTCTGGGTGCTGGATCAATGCCCTAGTAGTAGAGGGGCTAGAAGGCCAGCAGACGGGAGGAGTAGAGTTAAAGTGAGTTAAAAGAGGACCAAAGATACAGGCCCTGGTGTGTTTGTGCAGGTGGACAGGGCATCTCAGGCCACTGCACAGAAAGGCTATGGCCCAAAATGAATATATTTATAAGCGGTGGGGTCAAGAACAATGGCCCAAAGGTTTATAAATAAGAGGAGTGGAGCTAAGTCTGATGCACTGTATAGCCCATCTGCAACCCCCTTACACATAGTTAAAAGGGGCCTGGTGGCACTGAGGTTGAGGTGCTGTACACTACACCACACTATACTGGCAACTCGAGTTCAAACGCACCCGGCTGTCAGAGGTTGGCGGGAGGATAGGATTGAGCGTACAGAGTACTGCTGTCATATCCGGGAGGGTTGAGGAGAGTGCCACTGTAGCAGCCTGCAGAAGCATTGAACAGTTGGGGAGTACAGTGGACGCCAGCACACTGTGCCTTGACATCATAGCACGTCTGCACTCCCATTGGGGTTAAAGGGGAGAAAGGTGGGCACGACTGAGCAGCTTGATGGCCGCACTCTATGCTGCCTGGAGGACTGTCATGGAATCGCACTGGGGGTCTGGTCCCAACCCGGTTTGGCGAGGCATGGGAAGGCCCTCTGATGGATTGGGGTGCAACTGCACTGGACTCCCGTCCTGCTAGTGAGCCTGTTTATCTGGGCAGGTAAAGCCGGCAGCTGGATGCCTCGCTGGGTAATGCAACAGTAGTAGAAAAACACTGCTGTGATTAAAAAAGGGGGTGAGCCAGGCCCAGGTAACCCCGCCCACCCAGCCTGCAAGACAAGGAAGGATCTCTCAGGGATTTAAAGGCCAGCACCCTATTTCAGGAGGATCACCCCAGAGACCCAAGCCTTCTCTCTGGGACTCCAACCATCCTTACCAGCTGCCCTCATTCTCCTGGACTGCATGCTGTTAGCTAGTGTGCCTGCAGACTGAGGGCATGACCAGGCTCACGCTGTATTGCCTGCCACCTGGACCCTGGCCTTACTTGGACACAGCACCTTGCACTAAAAATTGTAATTGCCAATTTCAGTGTCTCACTTGAACTGTACCCTGGGATGCAGTTTGCCCTGGAAGGCTGGACTGTTTGCCTTGAAGCCTGAACTGAAGTACAGCAGGGCTTGAACTGCCTACCCTGCACCCACAGAAAATTATTTGCACCAGAGCTGGACTTGCTTGCTCTGCAGCTTGACCATTTTGTTCCTGAACTTTTCTGCATTGGGGCCTGAACTGCCTGCCCCACAACCAACAGTGGTCACATGCATCAGTCCACCCCCCATGACTAAACTGTTGCCTTGGGGAAGTGGATGATCTGCCCAGCTACTGTAGTCCCATATCCTAAACTGTTTGCCTAAGATGGACTGCAATTACCTGCGCACTTGATTTCAGGGGCCACCTTCCCTTTTGAGTGGCCAAGCTTCCAGCACCTTCACCCAGCCTGCTGATAACCTCCAAAGACATCTAAGACTGCAGTAGTCAGAGCAGTGATAGTTAGTTCCTGGTAAGTTTGCCTAGGAGCCACCCGGCTCAAGGCAGTAAGGTCTCCTCCGAGTACAGTGGTTCAGAAGTTGCCCCATTTTTATTTTGCCTTTTCTAGGTGGCCATAGTTCCCTTTTTTGGCTGGACAGCCACCCATCAATGACCTTCCTGAGGACCCTCCACTGCAGCAAACGGACACCTCTTTGACCAGCTCCTGTCCATTCATCACCTGCCTCTTCGGCTTACGAACCAGCCTTCATCCTCTTCATCTCCCTCATCCTCTTCATTTTGCTGCTTACACTTCTCCTTCAGGCCAATGAGACTGATTGGTCAATAAGGTTCTGTACTGACCATTCTCCAAGCTAGTTAGCCATCATCTGAGCCTCACCGGAAAGACTATTCCTCCTACTGGACTGTCATATCATAAACTGGTATACTGCTAATTACCCTTGATGGTGTTTAGTATTGGTTGAACTGCTAATGGTAGTGTCTGCAGACACAGGGTACTAGGTGACCCTTTAGAGTGTTTCATCACATATCTATATATAACTGCCTACCCGTATATCTATGATACCTTATATGTATATAGTTGTCTTCCTTAGATATAATTGTTTAGTGCATGCCAATCATTGTAAGTGCCTTTTGTACTGCAACTAAGTAACCAGTTATTTTCCAGCATAACAAGTGGCTGTAGCAATAACGCTGTCTGCTCACACCTGGAACAGTTGTGCCTGCCTCTCCTTGGAAAGAAGAGATGAACCACCACCCCCCTAAGTCTGGTCACCACACACCTATAACATAAAGACACACGGGGGAGGATCATGCTCCATTTACCATGAAATAATATCCCAACATCAGTATGGAGAAAATGACCCCACTAACCCATAAAATATTGTTAATACTTTATTTAATAACTCCTTAGAAATACACCATTATACAATCAGTGTTTCTCAGCCCTCTGGTCACTTCATCAGGATCTATACATTTTAATATATATAATATTCATTAGTCCCTTTCTCAGTAACATTGAATCCATTACCCTCTCTCCATTGTAAATGCATAATTGATCTGTGCATTTAATATTCATATTATTATCCCACAAACACGTGCTATAAAGCTAAGTATAGTCAAGGCATCTCTTTATATTCACACCAGTTAACACCAATAACTTAAAATCTTGCCAAAGAAAACACTTTGGTGTATCCCAGGTTTTCTTTCACTCCAACTTGCAATACATGTTCTATTACCTTAAATATAACCAATTCTAATGGTGTGTAGATTTTAAAATATTGGTGTTTTATTGGTGTAAATTTAAAGAGATGCCAGGACTAAACAGTTTATAGTATTATAGTTATTAAATAAAGCATTAAAAATATGTTATGGGTGAGTGAGTCATTTTCTCCCCATTGATGGTGTGTTGGATCTGTGTAATGCACAAGTAAAACAAAGTGCCAGCAACCAGGGGCACAGCACACTAACAATATCAATGCTCTTTCAAAAATGCCTTCTTACCATTACAAACATGGCTGCCAGATTTGGTCACTGAACTTATCTAGGCCCTAAAAATAAAACTCCCACAAAATAAAAAGAACACCTTGATTAAATATTATTTTCTTCTATATTCTCTTCCTTGCACATACAGTATACACAATTTTTTTAAAAATGACATACAACTCACTGCTTTTTATTTTTGGAGCTTCTTTGCTGAGCATAAACTTCCCCCAATCCTTACCTGCCCTGTCACAGATAAAATTGCATTCGTGGCTTACTTAAGGCCTCCTGTTGTGTATGTTTGTGTGGAGAGAGGTGAGCATTCAGCCAGTAGATGTCTGCAAAAGTTTGACTTCCTACAGCCGTAATAAACACTGCATCTATTGAATGTGTGACTAGACAGATGTGGTAAAGCTGGGGAGGGACTACTTTTTACTAGTTACTTTTAACAAAATAAAATATCTGTTTTTTTAAAGTAATATTGACATTTTTTTTGTTTCTTTTTTAACCTTCTGTTACGCCATTTTATAAACACAGCAAGAAACTCTATGGGAGTGTATTAAAATCTAACAAGACTTACGGGGCTCTGCCTGTGGTGCCTTGCCTCACTACACATGCAGTTAGATCACCATAATGCACGCTCCATTGGAGCTTATTGTCCATATATCTTACACCTGCCCACATATCTTGCACCCAACTTGCAAAATATTAAGTTATCTTGTTGGGTATGCCACAACAGAATACCAAACCAATCAGAGAGAAGCTTCAGTGCTAATGTCATCACTGTAGCTTAGAGTAGCACTCAAAAACCAGTACCTGAAATCAAAGAAAAACAGCTGAATCTTTATACAACCAGAGATTTGAAAGCTACAGCTTGTACAGTGATGTTGTATAAATGGAATATGAAAGGACTGAATGTAAACAGGCAGCTATCATCACCTGCAAGGGGCAGGACTTTCCATAACTCACTTGTGGCTTCAAAACGTATGAGTTATGGTCAGATGCAGCAACATTTATGCCTCTGATTAAACCTTGAGCAAAACTGGTGGGGATGTTCATGTGTTGCCTCTCTCCTTTTGTGGGGTTTATGCTGTAAGTTTCACTTTTGTGCACATTGAACTGATGCACTGTGATCTAAATCAGAATTTTCTGTGCACTATCTGTAGACTGGGCTGACTTCTGGTTGTGGCTGTTACATTTAGCCAGGTACAGTTCATTATGGTGAAATGACTTTGTGATGGAAGCTATATGTTTTACCTCTGAAGAGATGACACAGAGAATGTTATAATTTCTGCAAATAACTGGACCAACTGGTCTGCCTTGGTATTTGTCATTGATACCCACCTGGTAGGAATTGGCACCGGAATGTGATAGAGACCGGGACAGAGACCTTGATAGAGACCGTGATAGAGACCGGACCAGTGATAGAGACCCTGCAACACAGAAACATATGTTTAGTTATATTTCAGTTTAATGAGATGTAAAAGTTTAAAAAAAAATATATATATATAGATCTACAGTGACACATAAAGGAAGAGAGCGGATATTGTGAATGGCAAAGTCACAAGTGACTTATACAAGTCTCAGTCGTGACTGTATAAATAATCCCATCGCCGTAGCAGCCTGATGGTGCTACAGTTTTATCGTGTACCCATCATTATAAACCTGTTACAGTTTTCAGCGTTGAAATGGAGCTTTCTAGGGCAGCCCCTGTGATATACCCACAGTGTATCGCACTGCTACTTAAGAGACTGGCACTCACTTTCAACATTCAAACAGAGCTTCTCAGGGTGTGCCCAGTGATGCAGGGATAGTGTATCATACTGCTACCTCCGAGACTGGCGATCAAGTTCAACATTGAAACAGAGCCTTTTAGGGTGGGCAAAGTGATATACCCACAGTGTATCACACTGCAACCTCAAAGATTGGCACTCGCATTCAGCACTGAATTGTAGCTTTGTAGGGCAGGCACAGTGATTTACTCCCCCCCCCCATGTTTCACACTGATGCCTCAGAGGCTGTTGTTCAGGTTCAGCTCTGAAATGAAACTTTAGGGCAGTCAGTGATGCATTCACAGCATATCAGATTGCTACCTCAGATACTGGCGTTCAAATTTGACATTGAAGTGGAGCTTTCTACAGTGGTCCCAGTGATACAGGGACAGTGTAACACACTGCTGCCTCAGAGACTGGAGCTACTGGATTGAAACTTTTGGGGCAGTCCCAGTGATGCAGTTATAGCGTTCACACTGCAACCTCAGAAACTGGCTCCTCATTCAGCATTGAACGAAGCTTTCTAGGGCAGGCCCGGTGATGTACCCATAACATATCACACTGCTACTGCAAAGATTGGTTTCAGAAAAACACAGCACCAATACAGTGCAAACTGAGTATTCCAATGTTGTCCTTGAGGCCCCTTGACAATTGAGGAAGGTTGGTGCCATCTGTATTGATATGACAAAACCCTTTGACTTGGTCAGTCATAAGCTCCTTCTCTACAAACTCCGTAGCCTTGGTCTGTCACAGGTCACAGTCAGCTGCTTCCAGAGTAATCTCACTAATCGCACTCAATGGATTAAGACAGATGTCTCCTTGTTGGACAATAGGAATGTACCTGTTGGCATTTTCCAGAGCTCCTTTCTGGGCCTCCTACTGTTTGGCTTATTCAAAAACCACCTGCCTGATGCCTGTCAGTCTGCAAATCTACCTATCTATGGTATGGAAGGTGGAAGGGTGAGGGGGAAGAGGAGGAGGTTTTTCACTGAGAGGTGGTGAACCCTTGGAATGCACTGCCTGGTGAGCTGGTTCAGAGATCCACAGTGGAGGGCTTCAAGAGAGGGTGGGACAGACACAGAAAGTGGATGTATCAGATGATGGCCTGGCCCAAGGGGTGGGATGGATGATAGGGTTTCTGGAACACAAGGGGAGGGCCTCAGCACCCAACTAGGGATCTGAGGTTCAGCAGACTCAATAGACCGCAAGGCCTAATCTGCTGGCAATTAGTATGTTAGTATGTGGACGATGCTGTTATCTATTCCAAAAACTCTAAGCTTGACCTTTTTCCTGCAGGGTAATTTTGAGGCCTTCAAAATGGCTCTCCCAAAACAAACTGGTTTCAAATGACAAGAAAACTAAGACAATGCTCTTCACAAGACCACAAATGAAGAAAAAGGTACCCCTGCCACCATCACCAGCAATGACCTGGGATATATAGTTGAACAGGTGGAAACCTTTAAATGCCTCAGGATAATCATGGACAAATCCTTTTCTTTTTCTCCCCACACTGACCACCTTGTGTCCACAGTAAACAGAAGATTTGGATCCTTGTACCATAACCGGGTCAACCTCACTGCTGATACTAGATGCTTCATAGCGGCAAGCTCAGTACTGTCACTAGTCGACTATGGCCTCCACGTCTACATAATTACCCATGACTCAATTTTCAGCAGAATAAATTTGATCTCTAGCAAGACTTTTTGCTTTGTGCTTGGGACTGACAAGAATATCCATAGCTGCACCCTCTACACCCAAATAAATTGGTTACCCCGACTGGCAATTACATTCCAGGCATGCCTGCTAGCCAAGAAGAGCCACTCGGGCCTAACCCCACCGGCCTTAACTCACTGCTTCTGCCCTGTCGCTAATATCTACAACACTAGGAGTATGGTTTAGAATGCCATTGAATTGCCTTCTCACCATACTCAGCTGATAAACGTCCATTCACAGTTAGGGCCACTGGCTGGGTAAATGAGCTGCCTGATACTTTGCTCAGTCTACCTAGGTTTGACCAGTTTAAAAGAGCCCCACGGACAACCCTAACAGTTCAACGTAACTGTACTTGATAATCATTCTAACTAAGGTTCCTCCCAGTATCCATTTTGAACTGTGTCAGACTCTGGCTCTGAGGTCTTCATGCACCGTTGTTGTGCTTGTTCTGCACTGATTCTGTTTACCTGCCTGATTGTAAACTTGTATGTAACTGATCTTTAAATACCTCATGGAGGTAAAAGGCACAAGAGAAGTATGTTTCAGAAAAAGTACTCAAGGACAAGGAGGCATGATAAGAAGCAGAAGTGTGGTAGATTCGGAGAGATGTGAAGAAGTTTTTGTTATTGTTTCTGTTGAATTTTGTTGACCCAGAAAGCCCACTGGGCCTAGAAGTCCCTTTTTCAGGAGCGACTGGGGGATACAGATGGTAAGCAACTGAAACTGAACCAGATTAAGCTGTTGGTGGTACTTTTTTAGTGAATGAGGGAAATTTGGCCAGGACACTGGGAAGTTCCCCTACTCTTTTCAATAAGTGCCATGGGATCTTTAACATCCACCTGAACTACCACCAATCCAGGCAGATGGGACCTCGGTTTAACGTCTCATCCGAAAGACGGCACCTCAGAAGTGCAGCACCCCTCTCATGCTGCACTACAGTGTCAGTATTGGGATATTAACCCAAGTGCCAGATGTGGGAACTGAACCCACAGCCCTCTGATCCCCCAGCCTCAGAGGCGAGTGTGCTACCTACTGAGAAGTACTTCCTTACAGAAGAAGTGGTGGATTCCTGAAACAGTCTTCCAGCAGAGGTGGTAGTAGCGAAAACTATGCTGGATTCAAGAATGCATGAGATAGGCCTCAGGGAATTTTAGTTAACGGACTGTGAATGGGTCAGAAATCAAGTAGGATTGGCAGTGATATTATGGGCACAGAAGAATAGGCAGACTAGGTGAGCCAAGCAGTCCTTATCTGCTGGCAAATTCAATATTTCTATGTTTCTATCCCACCTATTTATTAGTGCTTGTGCGACTAGATTTGTACTTATTGACTTAATTCCATGGGAACTCACTTATTCTGTTTGTTATGTTGCTTCATACTCTCCATTATAGACGTGGGACCTTTGTAAAAGAACACCTGTGCTCAAAGGTATTGTCCGAAATTTTCAGTAAATAACTGCAGCTTTCTAGGGTGGGCGCAGTGATGTATCCACAGCACATCACACTACTACCTCAGAGATTGGGGTTCATGTTCATCACTGAGACAGAGCGTTCTAGTGTAACCCCCCCACACACACCAAATATGAGCTTTACCTCAATGTCTTCCTGAGCTCCTCAATGCCCACTGCAAGGCTGATGTCCTGTCTTGGAGTGATCCTGCTTATTTACGTGTGAGTGCCATGTTGAGCTGCTACACCTGTCCCTTTAAGACATTAGCTAATATGTGTGTAGTGAATGGCAAGGCAAGGCAAACTTTATTTAAATGACGCCCAATCCTGGAGGCTCTGGGCACTGTACATAACCACAAAACAATCATCGACAAGAAAAAAATAAAACAATATTCATAAAAACTATAATGCTAATTAAGTACAGTTCGATAAATAAAAATAATATTCTAAAAATGTTGGACAAGTAATACGGCGGGTCAGAACAGGACAACATTTACAAAACTGTGTCAGAGAAAGCGTGTACAAACAAGAAGGCCTTGAGGCATGTCTCGAATATCTCCACCAAAGGGGACTCTCTTCTAGATGGAGGAAGCAAATTCCACAGGATGGGGCCAGCGACACCGAAAGCTCTGTTGCCGGCAGTTTTTAACCTCATCCTGGGAACTGCAAGGAGGCCCCTCGAGCAGGAACAGAGGGAGTGGACTGAGGTAGCACAAGCAAGAAGGTCTAGCAGGTAACCAGGGCCCAGGCCATATAGGGTCTTAAAGTCAAGCAAGCCCACCTTGAAGAAGATCCTCCACCTGACTGGGAACCAGTGCAGTTCATGCAGTACGGGAGAGATGTGGCAGTACATAGACTGCCCAGTCAGTTATCTGGCAGCTGTGTTCTGCACCAGCTTAAGCTGGCTGAGAGTACCTCCCGAGACCCCAAGGTACAGCACATTACAGTAATCAAGCCTCAACATCACAAAGGCATGCACTAAGGTAGGGAGGACAGAACCAGGAACCTAATCCTGGTGATATTCCTCAGATGGTAAAAGCTGATATAGACCATGGCTGACACCTGAGCCTCAAGTGTCAGACCGCTGTCCAGGATAATGCCTAGGTTACACACCCTGGAGGAGGCCTTCAAAGACAGAACCCAGGACAAGCCCTGTCTCAGTGCCTGAGGCCAACCTATCACGCCCTCTGTTTGACTCCACTACCAGTACCTCCATCTTATCGGGGTTCAGTTGTAACCAGCTGGAGGCCTTTCCAGTCATTGATTTCAGCAAGACAGCTGTTAAGCACATCTACTGCACTGGATGTCCCTGGTGCAAAGAAAGCTACAGCTGGGTATCATTAGCATAGCAATGAAAACCCAAGCCGTACTTCTAATGAGCCCTCCCAGGGGCAGCATGTACACAGCGAACAACATTGGCGACAAGACCGAACCCTGAGGTACTCCACAAGACAAGAGACTAGGTCTGAACTGGGTCTGAGTGATTTAGGGTTTGCAACTGGCCAGCCACAACTCTGATTTGCTCCATTCTGCAGTCGATATTTGTGCAGAAGGAGCCTGTGTGGAAGCTGTGCTTATTTACTGTTTGCACTTTGTTATAGCTGAAATAGAGAAATTTGTTTAACCTGCTTTCCTTGCAGATTATCTGTCTGAATGGAAGCCACCATGTTAGGTCTGGGACTTCCAGTAACTGGACCAATAGAACTTCAGGGGACCTAACTTGATCCTGGCCAAAGTGCCTCGTGGAAGGAAAACTGTAGTTTTTATAGTTTTTAGATTGGCGCCAAAACTAGCCTGGAGAGGGAGCCCTAACTGTGACTGACAGCTTCATCAGCCAACCCAAATCCAGGATTACAAGGGAAATCCCCAGTGTGACAAGAAACTGTGGATCAGTTAAGTTGGAGGTTAAAAAGTGAACAGCTTGAGCCTTCGAGCAGCTGCTCCCTGGACGGAGCATAGGGGAATTGGAAGGAAGAGGCCTGCTTTGCCTCCCTCCCACTTTTCTCCTGCATTGAACTAAATGATTGCAGAAATTGAACTTGTCTGATTCCAGCCTGGAACTGTGACAGAAAGAAGACAAGATCTAGCCAGAGAAGATAGGGCTGTGAAGAGCTACCAAATGAGCAAATTTATTTTCTTGTTGGTGCCGTATAGTGCTGTCCAGTCACAATCATCAAAATCTGGCATGCTGCTAATTCAGTCCTCTTGAATTTATTTAGTCAGAGTGCATGCTGCTGTCTGTGTGTGTGTGTGTGTGTGTGTGTGTGTGTGTGTGTGTGTGTGTATCCAACCTGTCATGCCCATAGAAATGAAATAGCTAACAAAGCTGCAGCTGCACTGTCTGTAATCTGACATTGTAGTCTGTCTGACTGTTTCAGAGCTTCAGTAAATTCCAATACAACAGATAATGAGTTAACCCTTAGGTTGCTGAAAGAAATAGAATAAATCTATTAGACTGATCTGGACAGATGTTAGAAACAGACGTTTAAAAAGGGTTTTTTCTTATTATCCTGAGAAGTTCGGAGGTACAATACAGTAGCACCCCCCCCTTCAGATGTCTTTAACATAGAGCAGCAAATAGCAAAAATCAGAGGAGGAGTGCACTATTTTGCAGCTGTGTAGGAATACTTCTGAATGTCTAAAAAGGGAGTTCCACAATCGGCCACTTTTAGAGCTACAATCTGATCCCAATAGGGCTATAGGCTCTGCCCAGAGCCCTAAAAAAGAGACTTATCAGTGCCATTTGGGGTTTGGACCAAAGATTTGCTCCTGTGAAGTGATCAGCCCAGCTTGTGTGTGAGATGCACTTTGGATTGAAAGGTTTGCTCAGTGAAACTGCTGAATTAGCAACTGGACTATATCCAAACTGTAAAACATTAGTGTGGTTTATTTTGAAAGTGTTGAATGTGTTTCATGGGTCGAGTCCTGCTTGCCTACGACCCAATCTGTTATGCCAGCTGGAGGCTTCACCAGCAAGAAGATAAATGAACTTTGCCAAGTTGTTCATCCTGCCTTGGTCTAGTCAAGGCACAGGTCAGGAAGCATAGGAAAAACCAGGAGCAGTTGTAGAATTCACAAAAAGTGTTTATTAGTACTAGCAATAATATAAAAAAATAAACTTGTTCAGTATAACTGTCTACAAAGGCAGAATAAATCGAGCCGATCCATCTGAGTTTTCCTTTAATCTCTGTGTCTCTCTCAAAACATTGTCACTCCCCCTTCCTCAACAAGCATCCTGTTTTATTCTAAAATGTTCTTGTAAATTTCAGACAGGTGCAGCAAGAACACAATGTCCCAGACCTGAGGTCCCTTCTCCACGGCTTTTGAAAAAGGGATTAAAAACTGCTCTCAGGTTAACCCCTTGAGTTCCCAATAGCTTTTTGCAGTCATCTCAGACTATAATTATATATAGTTCAATAGTAACACTATATAATTTCTAAACAAAGGGATCCCAATATCAGTTACATTTTCACATAATGATTTGCATATATTTTTATACCAGCAGATCTGCAAGGAGGAAAAGAGACACAACAGCAAGTGAGGGTAGAGAGACAGTGAGAGGCAGAGAATGGTGAGACTGTCGGGTGATCAAATCCTAGGTCTCACAGAAAAATCTGGTTGCACAACCAGACAGACAAGAGACAAGAAAGGAAAGAACAGAACAGATCCCTGTATTCAAACTCTCCATAACAATTGGGACAGGGTCCTAGTCAACCATATCCCAGATACCCCCCTCCTTAAGAGGGAACCTGTTTTATTAAACAGGTTTGCAAAACCTATTAATTCTCTAATAATATTAGCTTCTAACTTTCAGATATTAAGCACATGTACAGTTTTTTCTATAACAGTACAGCAAACAGTAAAGTTTAAACTCATACATTTGTTTTTCAGCTTTCAGCACCCTCAATTCCTAATCCATATCTTGACAGAAAATCAGCATTGCTGTTCTCTTTACCAGATCTGTGTATCACCTTGAATTTAAATGACTGTAGTGCCAGGTACCACCTTGTGGATCTGAAATTTTAATCTTTCATTTAGTTAAGCCAACAGAGAGGATTGTGATCTGTTATAAGTACAAAGTCAGTTCCTAGCAAATAAAACATAAGGGAGTCCATGCCCACTTTGCTGCTAAACATTTCCTTTCCGTGTCCGGAACCATTGGAATCACCAGCCTCCTCCAAGGCCTGAGCTCTCTAAATCCCCATAGGAAATTTATCCTTTTGGTGACTTTAATCTAAACTGGCTGAGTTGCCACCAGCCTGACTATGTATCCCTGCTAAAGCAGCACAACCTGGTGCAGGTGATCACTTTCCCACCGGAATTAATCCACACTTGGCCACCCAGACTCTACTAGACTGGATCCTCATAAACAGGGAGGACCGAGCATTACACGCTGGCATTGGAACTGCTTCGTAGCATAGTCGCATACTGCCAGGATAAATCTATTACCCTTTTTACTTTTGTCTAAAGGGCCCAACACATCCATTGCAATTCTCTCAAAAGGCACATCTATCAAGGGTAGGAGTACCAGGGGCACCTTGTCTTTTCTAGTGACTGGGGCTACTTTCTGACACTCAGCACAGGAATTACAATAGGTAGCAACATCTTCATGAATTCCAGGCCAGTAAAATCTATACAGCAATCTGGCAGGGGTGTGATCCCTCCCTGAGTGACCAGTCATAGGACCATCATGTGCTATCTGTAACAACTCTGTTCTATACTTCTGTGGTATAACCAATTGTTATGTCTGTTCCTGTGTCTGAGGTTTAACCAAACTCTGTACGGTAACCCATTACATTTTTTAAACATTGGCCCATCCTGTTTTGGCTGCACCCCCAGCTGCTTAAAATAACTCTGGAGAGAAACTTTGTTGGCTTGCTCTACAACAAAGAAAAATTCACTTACCAATTTAGCTTCAACATTATCATATTCATATTTTAACCCTTTGTGTCTATCAGTCTTTCATTGCCACTCTTGTTTCAGGCGTCTTCTTTTTTCTGGACTTGTGGATGCAGATGACACCAGTGCCTGGGCCCTTTGCACAGTGTTTTTCCAGCACTTCAACATGCACTAGGGTCTGTCTGCTTCCCAAATCAATGAGTCTCTTTACAGTCTTATCCCCAACCTTCCACATCTGTTAATGCTTGCTCCAATTTGCTAAGGACAAATCTGCTCCAGTAACACTCTCCTTACAGCAATTCCTTGCAATATGACCTGGCTCGTTACAGTTATAGCAAATAATGTCTTTGGGCACAGATTTATTACCCCCACCAGAGTTCTTATCAGACTTAGAGTTTAAATGGGAAAAAAGAGTGTCTTACCTGTAAGACTGTAACCTCATTGCTGTGGCATCTGTCTGGCCATTTGGTAGTCTTGGGCCAAAGAAACAGCCTTTTCCCCACTTTCTGGTTGGTGTTCCTTTACCCAAAGCTGCACATCTGTAGGCAGGATGTTGATGAATTGCTCCATTGCAAATGTGTCGATGATCTGTGGGACTGTTTTGCCCTCTGGTTGGAGCCATTTTTTTGTGTGTGTTATCTTTTACCCTCCTGCAACGCTCCAGCACCTGCCTTTCCTTCAGTCCTGCCTAGCCTTCTCCACCCCAGACCATCCTCTTCCGAGCGCTGCTCCACACCACATATCACAGCCAACTCTCTGAGTCATCCCAGAGTAACCCATCTCCAGGTGGGTCCTCCTCCTCAGGGAAGACACCAGTGGAAGAAACCCCAGGACTCTATTGTCCTAAATGACTCAGGGGTGCTGCTGTGGAGGGGCAGGCTCCCAGAGGTTCTGGGGGTGTGGAGAATGCAGAAGCCATCATCCGGTGGCCACTAAAGTTGTTTTTCTGCTTTTCTTGGTTGTCCCTCCTGCGCCGCTGCATAGTAGTGTCTCTGGTCTCCACTGGGGGCCACTACAGGAGTGGGGCTACCCACCTAACCCACCCCAGGAGAGGAGAGCAGTCCTCTGTATGCTCAATCCTCTCCTTCCCTGGCCATCCCCTGATGACCAGAGTCCATTCCCAAAGCCGGGCCGGCGGTTGGAGCCATTTTATCAGGAGTTCTCTTGAGTCGGGTGAAGGCTTCTCGAGGATTGTCGGCTGAGTTGTACTTTGGAGATCAAAATCTCTGCCTGTAGGTCTTTCCTGAGATGTCATACCTTTTCAGGATTTTGCTTTTCACCAGGTCATAGTTTTCTGACTGTGCAGTGTCCCTACTGCTGTAGGCAAGTTCGGCTTTCCCTGTCTGGCAGGGTACCACTCTGATTGTCCATTGCTGTTTTGGCCATTGGCAGGCTGAGGCAACTTTTTCAAAAGTTGTCAGGTATACTCTGATATCATCTGAGGGACACAACTTTGTAAGTTTAATGGCTTTTAAGTTGCTTGTGTTTTGTTGCTCGTCTGGATCTGTGCCAGATCCTCTGCCTTTGATAGCGTGCAAGGCATTTAGCCATTGCTGCTCCTGTCACTGCATCTCTTCTCTCATCTACTACTCCTGTCACTGCATCTCTTCTCTCCTCTGCTGCAACTCT
Source organism: Neoceratodus forsteri (assembly GCA_016271365.2). Taxonomy (NCBI): domain Eukaryota; kingdom Metazoa; phylum Chordata; order Ceratodontiformes; family Ceratodontidae; genus Neoceratodus; species Neoceratodus forsteri. The sequence goes on from CM028136.1 coordinate 83,679,697, forward strand.
TCTCTCCTCCGCTGCTCCAGTTGTTGCATTTCTTCTTTTCTCTGTGCTTCTAAACATTCAATTTCCTGTTCTCTCTGATGCATCTCCTCTCTTCTCTGTTTCTCCATCTCTTTTTGTTGTATAGCCCACCATTTGAAAAAGTCCATCAGGCTTGAAGATTCTGTCACTCCTTGTTCTCTTTCCATAACTTGTGCTGGCTGTATAGTCTCAGCTTAGACATCTGTCTCTGCTGGTTTGGCTGCCATTCTCCTGGTAACCACTCCTGGACTTGCTGCTGCAGAATCCATATATTTCTCTATGATTCCCTGATACTAGGTTCACTACCCACATATAAAACTCCTGACTTAGAGTATGCATGGCGTAAATCCCACTTAGACTGACACCATCTGTCATTGAGGCACAGGTCAGGAAGCATGGGAAAAACCAGGAGCAGTTGTAGAATTCACAAATAGTGTTTATTAGTACTAGCAGTAACATACAAAAATGAAATAAACTTGTTCAGTATAACTATTTACAAAGGCAGAATAAATAGAGATCTATCTGAGTTTTCCTTAAATCTCTGCGTCTCTCTCAAAACATTGTCGCTCTCTCTTTTATAAGATTTTGCAGCCCCCCTCCTTAACAAGCATCTTGTTTTTTTCTAAAATGTTTTTGTAAATTTCAGGCAGATGCAGCAAGAACACAATGTCCCAGAACTGAGGCCCCTTCTCCACAGTTTTTGAAAAGGGATTAAAACTGCTGTCAGGTTAACCCTTGAGTTCCCAATAGCTTTTTGCAATCCTCTCGGACTATAAGTTATACATTTCAAACAGTAACACTATATAGAACAAAGAGAAGCTGCCTGATGCTCACCCTCTGCCAAGGGACAACTCTGCCCTTCATGCTCTCCTCTCAAACAAACTGCATTCTGCAGTTTGGTAAGCAGAACAAAAGAAGCTGCCTGACGCTCACCCTCCAAGCAAGGTACGGGTTGGAACCCTGAATTTGGCATCTACCCCTGGAGGAATATCACTTGTCCCTGTTTGCCAGTGTTTCTCACACTTTGTGCAGCAATCCAAGTCTTCTAGGAACTGCTGCCAATAAATTAATGCTAGGACTGACCTCTGCTTGACATGTTCTTGATTTCTCACTTTAAGTAATGTTTAGTCTGATGTAGAGATTTTTAAGAGTTGATTTAAGTTTTGAGAGCGGTCTTAAGGTACTGTGATTTTGCTATCTACCCTGAGCACTGTGCCTTCTCTTAGAGCTGTAAGTCTGTGGGCTGCACCCTTGACCTCAGTGTCCCATTGAGGCTGCTGCAGAGCCCTTCCCCAAAAAACTTGCCTCAGAACCTCCTGCCTGTTCTTTTTTTTTTTCCATTAGCAGATTATATCCTTTAGCCACTAGAGGCCCAGTTATAGCACTCTTACCCAATCCAAAACAATATAGTTCCTGTCTCATTTCACTTATTGTGTGGTCAGTCTATCACTATTCATCTGTCTTTGCCCTCCCTCTTCTACTGATTGATACTGATTTTTCCCATTTGCAGCTTATAGTCTTTCGCCCACTAAAGGGGTTTCTCCCAACCATTCCAAAGCTGCTCTACATCTCCTTACTCTCTACTACTCTGGCACTCTTCCTTTACTGCTCAGCTGCTATGGGTACCTACACTCATTACTAAGTCTGCTCTCCTTCACCCCTCTTGGTACAGACCTCACACAGACTGGAGCACCTTTCCTCCACACTAGGCACCTCATCTCCAGACTACCCCACAGTGACTCTGCCCTCCTCCACCCTCAACACATCCGTGACCCCCAACACCCCCACCCTACCAACACTCCCACTCCCTTCGCCCGCCAAGGCCTGACCTGGACCCAGCTTTCCCCTGCCATTCCCACCCTTCGCACTTTATCCATCCCATGCACTCTGATTCTAAAGTCCTCAGCTGGGTGTCAACCCAAGGGTCTCCATCGCCACTGGCCACTAACCAGAATAATTACATTGCTATTATTATTATCTGGTAATGTACACCCAAACCCAGGACCTATGGCTTCCAGCCCTTCTAAACCCTGTACTGCAACTGGCCTCTGCTTTGCATCCTTAAACATTTTCAGACTCCTAAAGAAACCTGCTGCCCTCCAGTGCTGGGTCATTCAACATTAACCTGACATAGTGCATTGGTAAAGACTTGGCTCTCCAAATCCACCCGACTCACTATCACTCTCCCTGGATATACCATCTACAGGGAAGACCGAGTAGGCAAATGCAGTGGTGGTTGCGCACTACTCGTATGGGACTCTCTTATAGGTCAGGCACTCCCAGCTCCTAAACTTGATTATGGAGCCCAAGCCCTCACCTTAAAAATCACACTTGACCCCATCTGAGGCCCTGTCTTCCTCATGGTCTTCTACTATCCCCGAGGAATCAAAACCAAGCAGTCCAGTCCCTCATTGACTATCTCACATCTCTCCCTCACAAAGTGGAGCAAGTCATCCTAGGTGATCTCAATGTTAACTGGCTTGCCTCCACTGCCTCCCATATAAGGGACTCCTTTGCTGCCCTGGATATGTCCCAGTTAGTCACCCAGCCCACCAGATTCAACCACTCTACTGGCACCAGCACTCTCCTAGATGTTGTTATATCTAACCACCCCTATAAAATCTGGGATGTCACTGTCCTCCCCAACTCTCTTAGTGATCACTCGCCAGTCCTCTGTCTCTGGTCATCCTCCACTCTGAAGCCAGTGTCTCAGGCCACTGTATGCTGCCATTTATGCCACGGCGGCCTCAGAAAATTAAAACAATACCTAGCCCAGCGCACCCCTGACATTGACTCAGCTCTTGACCACTTCACAAATGCCTTCTGTAAGGCTTGTGACCTTTCACCCCTCACCAGGATCCACCCAAAAATGCAATAGAAATAGAAACATAGATTTGATGGCAGATAAGGACTGCTTGGCCCACCCAGTCTGCCCATTTCCCTACCTAATGGATAAGCTGCAGATCCTAGTTAACCAGCAGCCTACTTCTTCCTACCCCACCCCTAGAATTGCCTTATGACTGTCCCATGCATGCTTGAATTCCACCACTGTTTTGACTCCACAACCTCCTCCCGGAAGGCGTCCCATGCATCCACAACCCTCTCTTGCGAAAAATACTTTCCTTAAATTACCTCTGAGCCGCCCCTTCTATCTTCAAATTGTGCCCCTTGTTCTTGCACACCCTTTTTGAAAGATGCTACCTCTTGGACTTTGTTGATTCCTTGAGGTACTTGAAAGTTTCTATCATGTCCCCCTCCCTCTTTTCCTCGAGGCTACATATTAAGCTCCTTAAGTCTCTCTTCATATGTCTTCCAGTGCAGACCCTGCACCATTTTAGTTGCCCTCTGGACAGCCTCCATCCTGTCTATGTCTTTGCTAAGATTGGGTCTCCAGAGACTGCATGCAGTACTCCAGATGGGGTCTCACCATCTGTCTGTACAGAGGGATAATAACTTCCTGTTTTCTACTGGTGATGCCCTCCCTATGCATCCCAGTATCTCCCCAACCCTCCTTGCTGCCCTCTACATTGCTTTCCACCTTTGAGGTCATCTGATATGACTACCCCAGGTCCCTTTCCATTTTGTTGTTGTTAGTATTTCACCCCTCCCATTGTGTACTCTTCCCTGGGCTTTTGTTTCCCAGGTGCATTACCTTGCACTCTTAGCATTGAATCTAAGCTGCCATACATTTGACCATTCCTCTAACCTTGCCAAGTCCCTTCTCATCCTTTCCACCCCACCTTGTGCATCAACTCTGTTGCAGATCTTTGTGTCATCTGCAAAGAGATACTTTTCCTTCTAGTCCCTCTGCAATGTCGCTTATAAAGACATTGAAGAGGACCGGTCCTAATACTGAACCCTGCGGTACCCCACTAGTAACCCCCCTTTCTTCAGAGTGGACTCCATTTACTATTACTCTGTGTCCTATTCTCCAGCCAATTCTTTACCCAGGCTGTCATCTTGGGACCCACTCCCAGGCTGGCTAACTTGTATATTAATCTTTATGTGGGACTGTGCCAAATGCCTTGCTAAAGTCTAGGTAGGCCATGTCCACAGCCCCTCCCTGATCTACTACTTTGGTCACCCAGTCAAAGAAATCTATCAGATTTGTCTGGCATGACCTTCCCACTGTGAATCCATACTGCCTTGGGTTCTGAGCTCCTCTGGCCTCTAGATACTCAACAATGTTTTCCTTCAGAAGTGATTCCATCATTTTCCCTACCACTGAGGTTAAACTAACAGGTCTGTAGTTTTCTGCTTCTGCCTTGCTCCCACTTTTGTGAAGGTGAATCACATCTGCCCTTCTCCAGTCCTTGGGTACCACCCATCCTCCCATGATTTGTTAAAGAGGGTAGTCAGTGGTGTCACTAGTTCTACCCTTAGTTCTTTTAGAATTCTGGGATGAACCATCAGGCCCCATTGCTTTGTCCACCTTCAGTTTTAAGAGTTCTTTCAGAACCCTTTCTTCTGTAAATGGGCTGGTATCAACTTCTGTATCCAGAGTGTTTCTACTGTTTGTTTTAGGTACCTCCCCACTTCCTTTGTAAATACTGAGCAAAATATTTGTTTAGTATCTCTGCCTTTTCACAGTCACCCTCTCGCCCACCCTCTCTCCTCTTTATTAAGCCTCACTAACCTCCCTTGGTCTTCCTTCACTCCCTGATGTACCTATAAAGGTTTATCCCCCTCTTAACTGTGTTGGCTATCTTTTCCTCGGTTTGGGCCTTTGCTGTTCTGACTGCCTTCACAGCTTCCTTTTGCTTTAACTGATACAGTTCTCTGTCCTGCTTCTTCTGTGATTCCTTGTACTTTCTGAATGCTTTCATTTTCTCTTGAACCTTCACTGCCACTTCCTTTGAGAACCAGAGTGGTTTCTTACATCATTTCATTTTGTTTATTTGCTTCACACAAAGGCTTGTTACCTCTGTGATGGCAGTTTTTATTATTCCCCATTGTTCTTCCACCCTTCCTTCCTGCCCATTTGCTAGTGCATTCCTTAGGCACTCACCCATTTTGGCAAAGTCAGCCCTCCTAAAGTCCAGTACTTTTGCCTTTGTGGCTTGACTCTATTGCTGTGTTTATTGTGAACCATACTGTTCGATGGTCGCTAGTTCCCAGATGGCTACCCACTTTACATCTGTGATCCTCTCTTCATCTCCATTTGAGAACCAGGTCTAAGATTGCTCCCTCGAGTGGGCTCCAATACTAGTTGTCTAAGGCATGCCCCTGTGGGCATCTAGAATAACCCACTCTTTGAAGTGGCTGCTACAACTGCACTCCAGTTAACATCGGGCATATTCAGATCACCCATCAGCAATCTCTCCCCTTTTTCTCCATTCTAAGTATTCTTTCTATCATTTCTTGTCCCTTTCCTCCCCTGAGAAGAGATCTGTATAACCCTGTGCAGGTGTGATGCCATGGATCACCCCACCCCTCCTCCACAGACTCAAAAACAGATATAATCTCTGGCACATTCCTGTAGAATCTGGAAAGGCATCTGACAGAGGCCTGCAATGCAGAATGCAATAAGTGCACTTGGGCCATTAGGTGGGCCAAGGCAGAGCACCTACCAGACCACCCTCACTTCCACTTGGGGTTCAGCCGGACCTTCTGGGATAATATGAAAAAGCTAAATGGAAGCCCCTCCCCCACCATCTCAGCTCTCCATCAATGGCACCTCCACCACAGATCCACTCCTCATAGCCGATTGCCTTAACACTGCCTTCTCTGACCTAAGCTTGGTCCTCCCCAGCAGCTGCTTTGACCCAATCCCCACCTCTCCCTCCGGTCCGCATCATCCACCATTCTACCTGTGCCCCTATCCCCAAGAATCCAGGCTGCACCTGCAAGAAAGCCTTAGGCAGCAATAACCCCAGCAGTGACCCCTCGACTCCAGGATCCTCTGTATGATCTTGGACGAGCCCTAGTCCCCTGACTGACTTTCTAAACTGGTCTCTATGCCTGGGTCAGTTCCCAAGTACTTGGAAAACTGCTGAAATTACACCCATACATAACAGTGTGAACCAATCCACCCCAACAATTACCGGCCAACTCCATCCCTCCCCCACTCTCTAAAGCCTTTGAAAAAGTGGTGTTGATCTGAATACCTAACCAAGTATGACATTATGTGGCCAAGCAGTGCAGTTTCTGCCCAGGACACAGTACAACCACGGCTTTCCTGAATTCTCCCAACACCTGCATGCTGCTCTCGACTCTGGCATCCTTGCAGAGCAGTGTTCATTGACCTCTCAAGGCCTTTGACACTGTCTGTCATCCCCTTCTATTTGACTCTCTCCACCAACTTGGCTTCTCTGGTGGTCCCATTTTCTGGTTCTCTAGCTACCTCTCTGCTAGATCCCAGCATGTCAAGATCAGCGGCTCCCTCTCCAGCACTCTTCCCATTCGCTCTGGGGTCCCTCAGGGCTCCATCCTGGGTCCAATACTTTTTAGTCTCTACCTTAACACCCTCCCCAGCTCATGTACAGGTAAAATGCTCCTGTATGCTGACAATGCAGTCCTCGTTGCCTCACATCCCAATCCCACCTCCCTCCAATTATCCCTCTAGCAAGCTTACAACCAAGCCGAAAGGTGGTTCAGAGACTGCAGACTGGTCATTAACCTAAAGAAAAACAAATCAATGCTTTTCTCCCACCACCAGAAAATAAAGCTAAAAATACCCCCTCTTGATTATCCCCAGCACACTGCACCCGCTAGAACAAGTGACCACATACAAGTACCTAGGCATCACATTCGATACTGCCTTCTCCTTCCACACCCACATTAATGCCCTGTCAGCCGCCATTAACTCTCGGATTGGTCTGCTATACCAGCACAGGGACTGCCTGCCTCAGGTTGCTCTCAGGCTGGCCAACACCTCCTCCATCTTGTCCCTCGTGGACTATGGCTTGCCCATTTACGCTGCAGCTGACAACACTGCCCTCTCCAAACCCAACTTCCATCAATAAGGCCTGTAGGCTCCTGACTGGTGCCCCCAGCCGAACTCACACCTGCCTTTCTATACTACCACCAATCTTCTCAACTTTGAGGAATGACTGCTCTACCAGACCTGCCTTCTTGCTAAGAAATCTCTGCTAGGACTCTTCCCCTGGGGGTCTCCACCTCCTACAGCAGCCATCTTTGTCCCGTCACCACCACAGCTCTGTTAAGGCCACTTTCAAGGTGCCCAGAACCAAGACCTCTTTGCCCCAGATCCTTCCTCTACCGAGCCACCACCTGGTTCAACTCCCTCCCTAGCTGCATCTCCAACTTGCCAAAAATTGGCTCCTTCAAAACAGCCCTTCGGAACCATATCTTTAATACCCACTGTTGTAGGTGCAACTAACCCCCTGTTGTAACCTGTGGTTCCCACCCGCCTTGCCTCCTGGCTTGACAACGTCCACTGGACAGCCTCTCCTTCCCCCAGACCTACCCCTTCCCTACTAGGTCCAAACAGGGATGTAACCCACTGTTTTCTCTGAGGTCCTACTATATCCATGAGTGTAACTCACAATTTTGTAACATTATGTAACCTAAGTAACATACAAACTACTACATTATGTAACCTAAGTGTATCTATGTTAAATGTTCCTATTACTGCACTTGTAATGTTATCCTCTGTTTTAATCTGCAGTGTAATAACTGTCTTGATGTCTGCCCCTCTGACGAGGTGCCTTGTAAATGAGTACAGTTCTGAGACCATACCTATGTAAGGACATAGACAGGGTAGAGAAGGTTCAGAGGAGGGCAACAAAGATGGTGCATGGATTGCATCACAAGTCCTATGAAGACAGGTTGAAGGAACTGAACATGTACTCCTGGAGGAGAGGAGGAGAGGGATATGATAGAGACATACAAGTATCTTACAGGGAGAAACAGGGTGCAGGAAAACACTATTTTAAGCGAAAAGATGTTCCAGGACTAGAGGGTATGGGATGAAGTTGGAGGGAGGACGATTCAGAGGAAACATGAGAAAGAATTTCTTCACAGAATGGGTGGTGGACAAGTGGAACACCCTGCCAGAGGAAGTGGTGGGGGCTGAAACAATCACGGGATTTAAGAATGCATGGGATAGACATAAAGGAATTCTGGAGGTCAGGGGTAAGGGGCAACAGACTTCTAGGAAAACAAACTGAACTTACAAGCTCAAATGGGCAGACTGGGTGGGCCATAGGCCCTTATCTGCCGACACTGTCTATGTATCTATGTATCTATGAGTCTCTGACTCAAAGGTTGTAAACACGATTTGTAATGAATAAATGAATAATTTCTAAACAAAGGAATCCCAATATCAGTTACATTTCCACATAATGATTTGCATATATTTTTATACCAGCAGATATGCAAGGGAGGAAAAGAGACAGAACAGCAAGTGAGGGTAGAGGGACAGTGAGAGGCAGAGAATTGTGAGACTGTCGGGGTGATCAAATCCTAGATCTCACAGGAAAATCTGGTTGCAAAACCACATAGACAAGAGACAGGAAAGGAAAGAACAGAACCCTGCATTCAAACTCTCCATAGCAACTGCAACAGGGTCCTATTCAACAATGTCACACTGGGCATTTGCCAAGCTGGCCCACACTGATTACCCTGCACCAGAGACTGTTTCAGCAAGAGATCGGCTTTGGAGATCCAGCCCCTGTACAACAACAACTTGCAGGTTTTGGCTACCTGGAGTAAAGGCCATGAAGAGGAGGTGTATCGTGTTGGCCCTGTTTCCCCATGCTCATCAGTGAACACCACGAGGTCTCCATATCACCTGCCTGTCTGCAGAAATCTGGTAGCATGAGTAAAATCAAGGTAGCTCCCTGTAATGAGTGTTGAAATCATCTGTGATTCTGTCTGATTGCTTTAACTTTCTGGGTTTACAAAGGGACTGAGCCAACTGTCTCGGATTACAAATATCATTTTGGTTTTTGTGCATGTTACCTGCCTTTCTTTCCATCAAGGGCACCAACATCAGCTGCAATGCTGGACACCCCTGGACAATGCCTCTGGCTAGCCAGACATTCCATCCTAGGTATCCAATGTTGTGTGGCTGTTATTTGGGACTAGAAAATTGCATGCCAAACCTGAATCAGATCAGATTGCCAATCATTTGCCTAGATTCATGTCCCTTCCTTGTTCATGACCCCTAAATAAATCTGATTGTCAAAGCTGGCCCGGTGGTGCTGAGGGTTGAGGCACTGGATGCCACACCTCGTGCCACACTGGTGACCTGAGTTCAGGAGTGAGCTGAGGCGCTGGGGGTCGGTAGGGGAGGGAGAGGATTGAGCTCCTGCAGGGCTGCTCTCCTCTCCTGGGGGGTGGGTTAGGGACTGTCCATCATTCCAGCAGCCCCTGGTGGAGACCACGGGCACTGCAGAATGCGGACTGCATGTATAGTGTGGCTGATGTCGACAGAGGTGCCGTGTGCCAAGACATCAGGACATGCCCACGCAAAGAGGGAGGGTGGAGGGAGTGAGCAAACTCTGCAAGGGGAAAAATACCCCTCCGGCTCAGATAGGCGATGGCTCCACAGTGTCCATCTGCCACACGCCCAGTGCTGGACCTCTACTTCCACCCCTTCGATCACCTGTGGGGCTTGACCACTGGCTCCATTGAAGAAAGTAATGCCTCTGGGTTAGGTGGAGGTCACAGCGGGTGGTAAAATGGGGGATGAGTTGGGCCTGAGAGAGTTCCGGTGTCTGGGGGTGACAAATAGAAGTGGAAAATAAAAATAAAAATCTGATTGTCTGTTTTCTTGTTTAACCTGGCTAGTGTGCATATTATTAATTGGGTTGTTGTTGTTGGCTGCCAGAGGAAGTGGTGGGGGCTGAAACAATCACGGGATTTAAGAATGCATGGGATAGACATAAAGGAATTCTGGAGGTCAGGGGTAAGGTGCAACAGACTTCTAGGAAACAAACTGAACTTACAAGCTCAAATGGGCAGACTGGGTGGGCCATAGGCCCTTATCTGCTGACACTGTCTATGTATCTATGTATGTATCTATGGTTATTGTATTGAAAGTGTGTAGCTGCATTGCTAACCTTATTTTACAGGGAGTTTCTGGGAAAATTGCTACAAGTCCGGCCCTGGGGGTAAGTGTGAAGGGTGTGTGCATATTATTCTGTGTTATACTAACTGTGAACTTATTGCTGTATCAGGTACTGAGCCTCTAGGAGGGTTGGTGGGTGATTATAGCTTCCCAGAGGGCTATAGCAGGTCAGCTAAACATCCCCAATACCAATACTCTGGGTGGAGGCACCTAAATACTGAATCCAGGCCCCTCAATCTGTGCGTCGCAACACAGGCAGGGGTAGTAGCCTTTAGAACAGCGCTACCTATGGGTCACATTTTGGAGGCACCACTAGGATTAGCACTCCCTAGTGGCCAAAAGATAAAATTTCAGTCAGCTGTGAATTTGGAGAAAAATTTGAGATGGAGGGGCTCACTACACCCAAGTGGAAGATTTCTCCACATAAGCTGGCCATGCACCACATGATGGGGTGGAGTGAGGCCAAAGGGGTTGACCCCCATAATGCTTTATTGTTACTAGATATTCCCATGGGGACTACTAATGCTACTGTAGAGGAAACCGTGGGAAAGGTTAAGTGTCTGGGGAAAGTTTCTGTGTGAAGGCGGGACTCAGACCTGTCTTGAGTAGACACTAATGGCCCTCATTTCATGTAGCCTACCTATAGACCCTGCAAATGTACCCTGTTATTATGCCCAAGGGATCACAGACAGGGTGGAGAGTATTCACATACACAGCGGCCCCTCTTCCCGTGCGGGTTTTCCCAAAGGTAGATGGATTTAGAGAGAAGTTATCTAGGCTTTTAGCTGCTGAAAAGCAGACTGTTAAGGACTTGCAGAAGGCCTTGGAGGACTCTGAGAAAGTCACTCCCATACATTCTCCGCTGGCCTCCCTATCTTCGTACAGGGCATCACCCATTGCAGTGTCTCCCATTGTGATACACTCTGTGCACCTGGACTCTTATCATAGGCTCAGGCTGTTTTCAGGTGCCATCCTTGTCCCTGTGGGAGAAGATAACTTGGAAACCTGGATTGACTATGCCACTCCCTTGGTCCAAGAGTGGCAATGTTCTGAAGGGGAGAAATGCAAAAGACTTATGGAGAGTATAAGGAGCCCTACACTGGAAGTCATCTGGTTCCTCCAGTCCACATTAATTCTGAGATCTGTGCTGCTGAATACTTATCTGCTTTAGAAGGGGTATTTGGTAGTACTGAGTCAGAGGAGGACTTGATGTGGAAATGTAAGTCTACCAAACAGTGGAAAAATGAGTGACTGTCTGCTTTGGTGACCCATGTAGAGCAGGCCTTGCAAAGGGTGTACCACAAGGGGGGCATTTCGGCTAGTGAATTAAATTGTGCAAGACTAGGACACATCCTCAAATCTACCCGCTATTCAAGTGTGCTCATGCTGAAGTTAAAATTTTATGATCACAATGCCAACCCTCTTGAATATTGCTAGCTGATGAAAGAAATTCAGGAGGTGGAGAACGAAGATGATGGTTGGGAACCCTACACTGGGGTTGAATGAACTGCCTGACCCCAGATAGACCTACTGAAAAAAGAGGACAACTCTGAGTCGTAACAAGTTAGTGAGTTGTTGAAAGAATGGAAAGAACTGAAAGCCAGCAGGCAAGCTGTGGCAAGACAGGCTAACACTCATGGCCTTTGCTCCACCACAACTGAGCCTGTTTGCGAGGCTCCACCTGTCTGTACTGGGGCCAGTGCCCTTGCTACCTAGTCTTGAGCTGATCCTAACTTAGTAGAAGAAATAAGAGAGTTGTGAACTGTGGTGCAAGACCTCATTTATGCCACCCGACCATCTGCCCCTTGGAGGGCTACAGGGGAACTGAGCCTGAACCCAAGCCAAAGGAAGAGAGTAGGGCTCTGTCCCCCCCCTACCACTACAAACCTCGTAAAGACATGACCCAGCCTGCTGATCCCAGAGCTAAGGTATTTTGCTACTGGTGTGGAGAAGATGGGCACACCTAATGAGTCTGCAATGCTCCAGAAGACCTACAGTGAGTCACTACCAACCTACTAAACCAGGTCCAACAAAGCAATATAAAGCCACAACCAGGCCCATCATGAAAATCCTTTTCTTCTAAAACTGCTGTGGGCCAGTCCACCAAGCCTGTGCTTCCAGATTGCTTCAAAATGGTGGTTCCCTCCATGGAGACCACCATAACTGTTAATGGTGTTTCATCCTGAGCTGTGCTGGACAGTGGCTCACAGGTCATTATTATGTTCAAAGATTGGTACGACCAACACTTGTCTGACCTCCTACTACCCCTAGAAAGACTTTATGTGTGGGAGTTGAGCAACAAATCCTACCCATCCCTGGGTTAAGTAAGACTGTGGTTATCTTTTCCTACTGCTGCTGCTGATGTGGACGAACCAGTAGAGACCCTGACCCTGGTACACCCACCAACTGGAATGTATGATGGTATCCATTGTTAACTGGCACTAATGCCCATATGTTGATCGGCTAGCTCAGCTTTGTCAAGAAAACAAGCGAGGAAGTCTGGGTGGGCCTTACACATTCCTGCCATGGTGTGCCGAGCATATAACCTACAGATTCAAGCCAAAGAGGCTGAAAAGATGAGCTGGTAGGAGTTGTGTGGAAGAAGATCCAGAACCACTTGTAATGCCACCCAATGCCTAGTGAACCATCAGTGGCGGGTATGGATCAAGAAAGATTGTAAGAACAAGATTCACATGTTGGGTGCCCCTGAGGAGGGGAACTTTTCTGAGGGACTATTAGTTAAGCCTGGCATCCTGCCTGCCCAGGCTCACGCCTCTGCTCAGTGGGTAGTGGTGCAAATTCAAAACATGTCTGACTGGGATATTAGAGTCAACTGAGGCTGCACCCTGGCTACTGTGTACTGTGCAGATACTACTTGCTGCCTAGCAAGCAATGCACTGACGAGAATGAAGAAGTAACTCCTGATTTGTTTAACTTTGGGGAATCTTCCATACCTGAAGAGTGGAGAGCAAAGGTCAGACAAAAACTGGCCCAGCAGAGTGAGGTATTTTCTTTGAGAGAATGGGATGGTGGATGTGTAACCCCTAGGTGGCGCTATCCCAATGGCTACTCCTCCCTGTCTGCGTGACTAGGTGCAGGTTAAGGGGCCTGGGTACTGAAAAACTGGTGCCTCCACCCGAGGACAGGGTTATTGGTAGTGTAGCTGACCTGCACACCTCCAGGACATTGTAACCCCCTTCCCCTCTAGTGGCCTAACCAATAAACAACAGACACAGTTACAATAACCCGTAACCTGCATACAATCTCACTCTGTTTGCACTTACCACAAGGCTGTTTCCACCAGTTCAACCCCTGAGATCCCCTGCAAAATCAGGTTAGACACAGCAGGTAACAACAGTAAAGTGCTTCTTGTACAAAATGGAACCACAGTCATGTTAAAGGGACAGTAAACATTGCAGAGATTGCTCAAACTGATGAAAGCCCATGAAAAGTTATGCTGAATGAGGTATTTAGCTTCGTTGTAGGTGTCAAATGTCCCAAGACATGAATATTTAAATAATCTGAAAATCAAAACTAGGCAGCAGCCATTTCATGCATTCTTACAAAGAAAATGATGTCACTGAGGGCAAGCTGTAATTAACCATAGAGCTAGCCCTCAGTGACATCACTTCCTGTTTTATGACTGCATGAAGTGGCTGTTGCTTGAGTTGATTTACACATTACTTAGTATTCATATCTCAAGACTCCTGTCCCATACAGCTAAACCCAATATCTCATTTGAAAGATCTTTCATGGGCTTTCACAATTTGAGTGACCTCTGCAATGTGTACTGTCCCTTAAATGCAAAATAATTAGATCTGATTTTATGCAGGGGAATGAACAAGGAGGGTGTAATTTGACTGTTTAGTTCTGTAACTGATTCAATCAGGCAATCATACATGCACTTTAGAGTCCCTTTACAGTCACACACACGCTGGGTACCCAGTTGGAAAAAAAAGGTGGGCTAGCCTGACATGTTGCCTGGGGTAGGCTGGTGCCACGTTGCAGCTAGACAGAGCCATGTTATGGAATGAAGAAGCATGCACAACCACACACAATTTGTAATACAGAACCTGGAGGCTCAGTTCGTGAAAAGAAAACAATTGAATCAGATGACAACATTTTTGATTTAGCTGTTGTTGCAGGGAGCTACCCTGATGTTTAATCACACTATCCAATACGAAACACAGGAGGGACAAAAAGGAGACTGCAGGTCGACAAGCTGGTATGCCAGGAGAAGCAGGGTCCACAGGATTCACCAAGGTGTCATTCCAGTTCGAGATGTTGAGCAGAGGGCTTATCCCCCGGCAAGTCTCTCATTGATGGTGATCTCTGCATCTGAAGTAGCTGCCTGGGCCAAGGTGGCAGGGCCCAGGCCAGGTGAACAGTTCAGGTTCAGTTTGATAGGTGCTGGAGACAGCTTCCAGCAAGCATGACACACTTAAGTAGTGGGGAACCAAATCACGACCCACTGACAGCTTAGAGCACATTTATAGTAAAGCAAAACACAATACCACAAGTCGGATGACAGTCCAGTTGCAATTTCAGTTTTCCTGAGCAAAACCGTGATCTAACATACTAACATACTATTTGCCAGCAGATTAGGCCTTATGGTCTATCAAGTCTGCTCGAACCTAGATCCTTAGTTGGGTGCGAGACCCTCCATGCTTGTGCTCCAGAAACCCCTATCATCCATCCCCACCCCAGGACAGGCCATCATCTGATACATCCACTTTCTGTGTCTGTCCCACCCTCTTAAAGCTCTCCACTGTGGATCTCTGAACCAGCTCACCAGGCAGAGCATTCCAAGGGTCCACCACCCTCTCAGTGAAAAACCTCCTCCTCTTTTCCCCTCACCCTTCCACCTTCCAACTTCAAACCATGCCCTCTGGTGATGCCTCCCTGCTTTAGTCTAAAGATCCCTCCATGTTTACCCTATTTATTCCCTTGAGGTACTTGAAGACCTCAATCATGTCCCCTGTCTCTCCTCTCCTCCAATGAAAACAGGCAGAGCTCCTCAAGTCTGTCCTCGTAAGTCAAACTCTAGCCCTCATATCATCTTTGTTGCCCTCCTCTGTACCCTCTCCAGGAGCTGTATGTCCCTCTTCAAGTGTGGTCTCCAGTACTGTACACAGTACTCTAGGTGTGGTCTAACCAGTCCATTGTACAGCGGCAGAATCCTACTTCCTTGCTCCTAGAGGTGATCCCTCTGCGATGCATCCCAACATCCTGTTTGCCTTGCTAGCTGCCTCCTGCACTGCTCAGTGTTATTCATACATGTATCCACCATGACCCTAGGTCTTTTTCCCCTGTTGAGGCTTCCAGCACCTCCCTCCCAGGGTGTACCTGTGTTTAGGGTTTCCCGACCAAGATGCAACACCTTGCACTTGGTGATATTGAAATTTAATTTCCATGTGTGAGCCCAGCTTTCCAGGGTGTCCAGGTCCCTTGCAGGGCCAACCTCCCTCTTCTCCCTCAACTACTGCTCCCATCTTGGAGTCATCCGCAAGAGACTCATTTCACACCTATACCATCCCTGATGTCTGATATGTATGCATTAAACAGGATTGGACCCAGGACCGAGCCCTGTGGTACCCACTACCAACCTCTGTAGGGTTCGAGAGCTCCCCACAGACCACTACTCTCTGAGTGCGTCCAGCTATCCAGTTTTCAATCCATCTGACCATCAAAGGGCCTACTCCTAACCCCATCAGTTTCTCCACCAGACCATTGTGAGGGACAGAGTCAAATGCCTTGCTGAAGTCCAAGAATAATACATCCACAGGCTTACCTCTGTCCAGTTCTGATCTCTGTGGTGACTCAGATGTCCTGATAGACCAATAGCTTATAGCAAATATTCGGTCTTCTTCAGGTAACAGTGCAGTCACAGTTTGGTATTTCTGGTCACAAGTCCAAATAATTTCCCTAGCAGATCTCTCAGAAGGGAAGATGAAACAGGCAGGCCAGACGCAGCCTTCCCACCAGTTTCCTGCACTACTATGCAGGAGCAGCTGCTCCTATGTCTTGAGCAGTTCACACTCAGCTCCAAACTCAGACTGACTCTCTGCTGCAGGCAGCATCGGAACTTCCTTCTGATCCAGAAAAGGTTTGGTTGGTTGATTCATCTGTCTGTCAAAGCAAGGGCTCCCCCTCCAGGTCCATTTAGGTGCCAAAATGAAAAAAACTATAATTCCTACAGAAATTCACTCCCACTAGATCCTGGGGACAGACTCCACTTTAAGGTCCCCAAAAGGTACTGATTAGTGCAATACAGAAATGTCCATGCTGCAAAGAAAGGCAGGTTAGACAAACTATAATACATCATTATTAGAGCAGCTAATCAGCAAATAATTACAGTTCTAACAGAGCTCCCTCTGCATCATTAATGATGGCAGAACAGAGCAATATTATTGCAGCTCAGGTGGGACTTGAGCCTGGAAACACTGGGTCCCTACCCAGATTAATTATACACTACAAAAAAAAGGGACAGGCATGGAGGCTAACAGGACACTCGCATGCGAGCACTTTTATACCTGTAAAGACACAGAACGCCCGCCTGGCAGTGGACATTTAAGCACATCCAAGGAAGACTTTTGGGAACCCCCATTTATGGGGGGGGGTTACAGATGCATCACTGGTGCAGAGCATTACACTAGACTTCACGACAAGAGGCCTTTCCATGAAAGGTCTTGCCAACTGGCACCAGCAGACATTGACAATGTTTGGCGCCACCTCCAGGAGATGCTAGCAGCTGAAATTATACAAGAATCTTGTAGCCGTACACCTCTCCTATTGTAGTAATCTGAAAGAAGAATGGCTCAGTGAGCATGTGTGTGGACTACCGGACACTGAATTGAAGAATTATACCTGACCAATTTACCGTGCACACGCATCCAGGATGCCCTTGACTGCCTTAATGAAAGCCAGTGGTTTTCTGTGCTTGGCCTCAGGAGCAGGTATTACCAGACTCCTATGGTACCTGCAGATGGAGAAAAAACAGCATTCGTCTGTCCTCTGGGTTTTTACAAATTTCTACACATGCCTCAGGACATTTCGGAAGCACCTGCCACTTTTCAGAGATTGATGGAGTGACCTGTGGGGGGACTTGAATCTACTAGAATGTCATGTTTACCTGGACAATGTCATTGTGTTTGGCAAGATCGTCAAAGAGCACAAGACCTGCTTGTTCGAGGTTCTAGACCAGTTGGAGGATTTTGGTTTAAAACTATTGACAAGTGTGAATTCTTTCAGCAATCTGAAATATGTGGGCCACATTGTGTCCTCTGACAGAATTCAAATGGATCCAAGCAAAGTGGAAGCTTTTGACTGTCTGGCCACAGCCAAACAATCTTAAGGAACTGCAAAGATTCGTGGGGTTCTGCGCATACTATCACTGATTGGTGAAAGATTATACCACAGTCATCCACCCTTTGCTCAATGGAACTCAAGGATATCTCACAACCAACTGAAAATACAAAAGAGTGCTGTAAAAGATGAGGAAAAGTCAATTTCAGAACAAGTGAACCTTTTGGGACAAGGCTAACTAAAGAGTGTGATGTGGCATTTTACGATATCATTCACCAGCTCACCTATGCCCCTGTACTTGCTTACGCAGATCCACCCAAACCTTATGTGTTACACACTGATGCCAGCTTAAAGGAACTTGGAGCTGTGCTTTACCAGGAGTATGAGGAAGGACTACACCCAGTGGCGTTTGCCAGCAGGAGCCTGACCCCCTCTGAAAGGAACTACCCAGTAAACAATCTTTAATTCCTTACATTAAAATTGGCCATCATTGACCAATTTCACGAATACCTTTATGGCACCAAGATTCTGGTGAAAACTGACAACAACCCCTCACATATGTTCAGACTTCAGCCAGTTAGATGCCACTGGGCACCGTGAGTTATCAGCACTTTCAACCTATGACTATTCAGTAGGGTATCAACCAGGGCAAAATCACATTGATGCTGAAGCCCGCTCAAGGAGACCTGAATCAAACTCTGAGTGGGTGACAATGTCCAAACAATCTGTTAAAGCTCTTTGCCAAAAGTCTGATAAAGATGAACAACTGTCCTTTGAAACAGTTGATTGCCTGGTTGATTGCTTGGGCCCTCCTGATACCTGTGTTCCTGCAGTCTGTTGCAGTCTTGCACTTGGTTCTCAGTACTCTGCCTCAACTCACTCCTGACAATATTCAGTCAGCCCAATTCCAAGATCCTAGGATTAAGCCTGTGTTGGATGCCATTAATGCTGGAAAAAATGGTCCAAACTTCGCTGTCAAGATTAAAGAACTGCTTTTCTGTTTAGAGAGGGGCACAGTGTAAAGTTGCATAACCAGCTGCTTTACAGAGAGTCTATAAATAGACATGGTCAAATTGCCAAACAACAGCTAGTACCACCTACTTCTTTCAAAGGTGTTTTTTTACGGGCCTTCCATGGCCAAATGGGACATCTGGGTTGTGAAAGAACTTTAGTATTAGCGCACCTGTTTCTACTGGCTCAAAGCGGTGCTGACATTGAAACTCACATCAAAACTTGTAGCCATTGCCTGCAAGAAAAAAATGCAGCCTTAGAGAGCTGCACCCTGTTTAACATCCCCACCAGTGCACCTACGGAGCATGTGTGCATTGATTTTCTCTGTCTAGAACCAGATCAAAAGAACACTGGTAATGTGTTAGTAGCGACTGATCATTTTACTCGCTACACTCAGGCCTATCTGACCAAGAACCAGAAGCATCCACCATAGCCAAAGTACTAACAGAAAAATTCTTTGTCCATTACGGTGCCCCCAGAGAATACATTCTGATCAGGGAGAGACTTTCAAAGCCAAATGATTAAAGAAATGCTCTCACTCTTGGGGGTATGAAAATCCAGAACTATCCCTCATCATCCTCAAGTTGATACACAGCCTGAAAGATTTAATCGAACATTACTAGACATGCTGGGAACACTTCATCCCAGAGACAAACCGAGATGGAGTCATCAAATAAGTACGTTAGTTCACGCCTGTAACTGTACTCGAAATGATGCAACAGGATTTTCTCCCTACCACTTAATGTTTGGTCGACAAGCAAGGTTACCAGTGGATATCTGTTTTGGAGTATCTCCTGGTGGAGTCAAGGCAGACAACTATCTCCAGTATGCACAAAAACTCAAAGCTCAGCTTAATCATGCTTACCAGATAGCTCACACAATGGCTGCAAAGAGAAACCTAACAAAGACAGGCATGACAAACGAGTAAAGGCCCAAGAGCTGTGACCTGGAGATCAAGTTCTGTTAATAAATTTGAGATTGCATGGAAAACACAAGATAGCCAACAGGTGGCATCATTTATTTATTTATTTATTTAGCTTTTGTTGACCGGGTAAGTGCACTAGACAAATCCTGCCTATTTTCAGGCACGACCCGGGGGATGGGGATACAGATGAATAGCAACTGACCTTGAACCAGATTAAGCTGTTGGTGGTATTTTTTTAGTGAATAAGGGAAATTTGGCCAGGACACCGGGGAAATTCCCCTACTCTTTTCTCGGGTGGCGTTGTCCATCCGTTCGAGGAGATAGAGGATTCCAGTCAGTCGGTGGAGCTAGAGGAGGAAGGTTGTGAGTATGCGACTCCGACCTGTTAGGGAGTTCTACCACATTAATGGAAGGAGTTGGGGCTCAGGAGACCCCATTGAGTCCTGTTTGTGAACTGGATTTAGCGCATTCAGAAGATGATACGGTTATGGAAGAGGAAGCTGAATTAGTTTTGACTGAGGAATTAAAAAGGAAAAAACTACATCTTTTGGAATTGATTCCTTTGGCTGAAATAGATTATCATTCATGCCAACAGAAGTTAGAAGTGGAAAGAAATAAGAGAAAGCGCTCTCCTGTTAGCCCTGTTCAGGAAGAAGGGAAATGCTTTGGTCAACAAGTTGGAGTTGGAGGTGGTTCGAATCCTGTTTCGGGAAAGGATCTGGTTATGCTACAAAAGTCTATGCCTATATGTCAGTTAGAACCCTGGACCCCTGGTGAAGCATTGATAAAAGCAGGTTGGTTATGGGCAGGAGACCGGTGGGTTCCTGACCCCACAATACCGATATCAGGGATTCCTAGTTCGACATTTCCTGAGCAACAAGAGGGGATACTATTGACTACCGATAAACCAAATTCTGAGTCCCTGATTTCTAGCAATGTGAATGCGCAGTCTCAGGTTGAGGCTAGTGTCCTTTTAGAAACGCAAGACACCATGGGCAAACAAATTTTACCAGTGTTTGCACAAACTTCGTTGCCTAATTTGGAACGTTCTACATCAGTTCAACTTGCATTGGAGTCCTTGTCTGCAGCCAGGTCACCGCCGGTGGCGGGTGGTAAAGAGACTATTGAGACCGTGAGCTCCTTGAATTCAGGGGGTAACATTTTGAAATCTTTTGCTGGCCTGTTCAGGAAACCTGTGGAGCCTGCTAAGCGCAGATTCCTAGTGAGATTGCGATACACAGGGCAGTTACCAGTAGCTCCAGATCGTATTTGGGTGGGTAAAACTTTGTTAATAGACTCCATGGCGTTTTCACCAAATTAAGTGTATGCATTAATACATTCACCAGGAGATTGTTATTACGATGTAAGCTTTTGTACTGGATTGTCCTTGGATAAATTTTGGAGGCTATTCTATGACTTACAGAATAACGATCAGTGGAAAGATTTCCAGGCTATTCCCGTTACTAAGCCCACAGTTAAAACGGTTACAATTCTTTTCCGGAATGAAGGTGTGAATATCTCTGACATTCTGTTTTGGCTGGAGAAAAGATGTTATGTGCAAGATAAACCTCGTCCTATTTTAGATGCGAATGGTTTTTGGACTGGGGGATGGACTTTTCGTGTCCGTTTAATTCATGATGCTGACGGCATACAACACCTGCCCAGCTCCTTTTTTTGGGGAAGGGATGGGGCATTATATTTTACACTGGTCAGCCTAAAGCTGTTTTAAATGTGGTTCTTTATCCCATCTAAATACTGCATGTGATCAGGTTCGGTGTTTCATTGTGGGATGTTGGGACATTTGATTACTGGAATGCACTTTTCCCAGTATGTAGTTTATGTAATGAAACTAATCATGTGTTTACTGATTGTCCATGGAAACATGCTGAGATAAACGAGACCTCTGATCAAGAACATTTTTTAGCACAAGCCCGTAGTTCTAAGGTAGGATCTGATGATATGGAATCAGGTTCAGGGTTAAGGGGGAGGCGAAGGGGGAGAGGGAGAGGTGGTGGCCCTACAAATGTAAGGAGGTCTAGTTTAAGATCAGGACCAGAGTTATTACTTAATACTCAGTCACAAGAGGTTCCACTACTCCCTAGTGTGAGTTTAAGTGGAGACGATATGACTACACCTTAGTTACACCTCACGGGTCCCCCATTCGGCCAAATATACAGCTAGGAATTGGCCCTGATAGCCCCCTAATTCCACAGAAGGAGGATGCTGTGAGTGATAAGGAGGTAACACTAACTTCTCAGGAAGGTTTGGTGCCTTTGAAAGGAGGTTTGCCTAGCGGTTCCTTGAATTCACCCTTGCCTTTGTCTAACAGGTATTCCATCCTAGCCACCTGGGGAGAAAAAGTGGAAGAAATGCTTCCTGTTGTAGATCAGGATCCCAATGAGCCTAGTGTAGTTTTCCTATAGGTACCCCTGGGAGCCCTGTTAAACAGAAGGTACCAGATGTTATTAAACGCATAACTAGATCCAGCAATAAACAGTTTAAACCCCCTCCTTAAAATCCTTTTCCATTTACTGTAACATCTTTAAACATTAATAGTATTAGATCATATGCAAAATGTCAGTCGATGTTTGGTATTCTTTCTTCTTTGAAATATGATGTGTATCTTCTACAAGATGCTCGTTTGTATACAGTGTTGGAAATTACTAGGGTTAGCAAGCAGTGGCGGTGGGGTTTATCGTACTGGTCATTAGGTGTGGATCTTTGTAGTGGAGTGGGTGTTTGTTTTAATACATTTGAAGTTAAACTACTTCAGATGGTTGAAATTGAACCAGGTAGAGCGCTGATGGTAGATGTGAAGATACGAGATATTACTTGTCGTCTAATTTCTGTTTATGGTCCGCAGTTGAAGTCCTTGAGGATAGAGCTGCTATATAAAGTTCATCCTTTTTTGTATATTAGAGGTTTGTTAATTTTAGGGGGAGACTTTAATATTAATCTTTCGCAGAAAAAATTATCAGGGAAACAATATTGCAACAAAACTTGTTTATCTTCTATTCTGACTCAGGCGGGTTTAAAAGATTCACACAAAGTCGGGAGAGATTCGGTTAAACCTACCTTTTTTAAAGGGAAATTGTCCTCCAGTATAGATTTTATTTTTGTTCCCCAATCCTTGAGGATAGACGGTTTGATTTATGTTCCAGTGGAGACTTCGGACCATGTTTTAATTGGAATAAGAATAGATTCCTGTCAGAGTAGGAAACAAGGGCCAGGATTTTGGAAATTTAATGTTTCTTCTGAAAGATGTGACGGTTATTTCAGATTTGAAAATGATTATAAAGACCAGATTACCACGATTGATTTATATGAGGATTTAGGGAGCTGGTGGGAGCCTTTAAGTTGTGTCTGATTGGATATTTTCAGTTTGGGGCAGATTGGTGGCTAGTTCAAAACGAGAAATTATTTGAAGCTTCATCAGTCTTTGCAGTCTCTTTTGTCTACCCAACATGAAAGTGGTGTAGATTTATCTAGCGAAGATTACTCAGATAAAGTTGTCAATGATGCCATTCCAGTATGACCGTATGCGTCCTTAATTAAAGAACAGTCTTTCGGGACTCAGGGAAATCAGCTCAGGTAAACCCTTTTGGCATGTCAGATAAGGTCTCACAATCGCCTGTTTTCTGGTTTGTGCAAGGAAGATGGGGTATTGGTGTTAGATAATGTGGGTGTAATGGAGTATTTGGATGAGCATGTGGAGCGTACATTTGGGACTTCGTGCCCGATTTCTAACTTTACTTCTTGCTTGCTGGATGCTGCAAATCTGCCACAAGTGGACCAAGATACTCAGTCTAGGATGGTAGCTGCCTTCACTGAATTGGAGCTGAGTGTAGTGATTGCTTCTTTAAAAAAGGAAACTTCGCCTGGATCTGATGGATTACCAGGGGAATTATACAAGGCATTATGGGAGCTAATGCCGAAAGAGTTGTTAGCTTTGTACAATTCATTTTTGGTTGATATGCTTTTGCCCACTCAGCTGTACGAGGGGTTGCTTATTTTTCTTTTTAAGAAAGGGGACCATACGGATATTCGTAATTGGAGACCTTTAACACCCTTGAATGTTGATTTTAAGATATTTTCTAAACTTTTGGGGAACAGATTATCTTTAGTGATGTCTAATTTGATACATGAGCAACAATTTTGTGCAGTGCCTGGGAGAAATCTGACAGATGCTTTAATTTTTCTTAGGGAGGTTATGTCAGCAGGGAAGGATTTGGTGGATGGTTCAGGAGGATATTTGGTCAGTTTGGATCAATCTAAAGCTTATGATGAGGTGTCACACGAGTATTTATGGGAATGTTTAAAAGCATTCGGCTACCATATCAATTTGTGAATTGGGTACAACTATGCTATGCTTTGGCCATTGTTGTTCCGTTGAGAATGGTGGAGAGGCAGGCCTCATAGCGCTTTTGAAAGGTGTTAGACAAGGCTGTCTGCTTAGCCCCCTATTGTATGTTTTGGCTTTAGATCCTGTGCTGCAGATTATTTGTGTCACCTTTAATTAAACCTATTGTTATGTATGAATTTAGCTTTCCAAAATTAATTGCTTATGCAGATGATATTTGTTTTGTGTTACCAACTAGTGAGGCTATAGAGCTTGCCTATGAGGTGCTTAGATCTTTGGGAGGGATTATGGGAGCCAAGATTAATGAGAAGAAAACAAAATGTGTAGCAATATCAGGGTTTCCCAAAAAACCCAGCCTTGGTTGGGAGGTTTAAAGTGGAACAAGAACCATGTAAGATTTTGGGATTATATTTTGGGGGCACGGAGAGTGATTGGGATAATTGGCAGAAAGCGTTAAAGGAGGGAAACCTTAAGGTGTCTCAGTGGAATAGACATAGATTGTCAAAGAAAAAACAAGTTTATTTGATTAAATCGTACCTTTTTCCGATTTTTTTATTTATAAGTAATATTTTTTACATCCCTAAATCTTTAGAAACGCCGTTGTTGCGTTGTTGTTTTAGTGGTATATGGGGTAGTCGTTTAAACCCCATTAAAAGAAACACGTTATTTTTGGAAATTAAAGAGGGAGGGTTGGGGATGATAAATCCCATTGTCTTCTTTTTTACAACTTTTGTATATAAGAACTTGGTCCCTGTGGTACGGAATGATTTACAGTTATGGGTTTCTTTATTAACTTCCTAATTGCAGGGTATTTTGGGGGAATGGAAAGAAGGGTGTTTTTTACATTTTAATAAACGACGGCCTCCGTTGCAGGACAGCTGGAGGTCGGCGTTTGACAAAATAAAAAGTTGGGATGTACGTTGGACAGTAGTAAAGAAGCTTAATAGGAAAGCTGTGTATAATTTGATCGTGGGGACCTTTTTTTCTGATACTCCGTTTAGCCCCCTCCCTGCTGCAGTGAGTTCGAATTTAGCTTCTTATTTAACAAATTTTCGTATACCGCAGCAAATGTGGGACACTTTATGGTTGGGAGTACATGGTAGAATCAATGTACGCAGCAACCAAAAACATAAATCTATACATGAGAGATATTGCCCAAGGGGATAAGTGCATTACCCATTTGGAGACGATGGATCATTTGTATTATGATTGTTTTTATGCTAATGAGTTTTGGGATATTCTTAAAGAGAGGTGGAAATATTGTTTAGTTCTTCCACCTTTAAAGACGAGCTTGTATTATGGCTTCTTTGCTACTGAACAGTCAGGAGACCGTATGGCACTTTTACAGGTGCTTCATGTGTTTTTTATACTGGTTATGGATTAGCCGTTGTAGACTTTTGTTGCAACAGCAGTTTTTGACCCCACTGACTTTGATTATGATAATAGAATCTGAAGTAGGGAAATTGATGTTAGCAGAACGTGATTTATTTCCATTCATTAAATGGAGGTCTTACTGGGATGGTTTTGATTCTTTATGTAGTTAGGTCTGAGAATCGGTTTGGGAAAATAATTATAAAAAGAATGAGAACAGGAAGGGGTAAAAAAAAAATGTATTGAATGTACGAGAATAACCTGAAGTGTTTAATTTTAGGATATCTCCATGTATTAGAAATTATGTATGTTATTTGTTTTTTTGTATTTTTTTATGATTTGTTTAGATTACAATAAAAAATTCCCCTATTCTTTTGATAAGTGCCATGGGATCTTTAACACCCACCTGAACTACCACCAATCCAGGCAGATGGGACCTCGGTTTAACATCTCATCCGAAAGACAGCACCTCAGAAGTGCAGCACCCCTCTGATGCTGCACTACAGTGTCATTACTGGGATATTAACCCAAGTGCCAGATGTGGGAACTGAACCCACAGCCCTCTGATCTCCCGGCCTCAGAGGCGAGTGTGCTACCTACTGAGCCACTGACACTGACAATCATACCCCATACATTGCTGTCAGCAAACTGGAGGAACTGCCAATATATAAAATGCATCCAGAGAGTGACCCATGAGCTGTAAAGACAATGCATAGAAATCGTTACCAGTTGGGCAGATCATCATTGATTCTGCACCCCAAGATACTGCTTTACCTGAGCCTGTGACCTGAGCTACAGCCAAAAAGAGACAGTTAAACTCTTCTCCTGTTATTCAGAATTCAAAGCCTTCCACCAGCCATGTTCTCATTGAAACCTGACTGCATGTGAATCTGATGATAATGAGTGTGGGTTCACCTATTGCTCACCTTATGAACTGAGCCAGTTGTTTCAAGGAAACCTTCTGTGTAATATGGGAGATGAGGCTGGACCCTCAGAACTGCCTAATCCTCCACTACTTCTGTGTCCCCTGAAAATGAGGTGCAAAGTGTGACTTCTGATATAGCTAACTCCTTGAGTCTCATGGAACTAACTGAGCCTCAGGCCTTTTTGGTCTTGATCTATCCTGTGTGACCGCCAAAAATGGTGAGACAGGGGGTCTGGGCCTCAGGAGCTGTTGCTTTCACTGGTTTGAGTGTTTTTATTATTTTAGTCTGCCTAATTTTGACTGGGAGATGAGGGTGGAGAAGCAGGAAGTCAGCTAGGGAGTGTAGTTTCCCTTGATAGTAGCAGGGACCTGCAGCATATTATTAACATCCAGCAGTTGGGGTAGTGATTTTGCACATACTACTGGCCCATATAGGACCAGTAAGCGCTTTTGCTAACTGTATCTAGATTTTTAGTGTCCGCGACCCCTGAGCTACTTCCGGGTCATGAGACACTGCAAACACAGCAAGATCAGCGAGCAGTGTGAGCTCGAGCATCACGTGGCATTGCACGCAGAGAAATGTGCATTTCTGCATGCATGTTTGTGTGTTCGTGTGTGAGCGGGGAACAGAGAAATTATAATAGACCACATCAAGGTGGCAGCCAGTAAGTCTTAATGTGTCTCAATACTGATTTGAGTCCATACGTGTACCCATACTTCCAGTTCTAGGTCAAAGAGTTACTAAGGTTTGTATATCATACAGCTCAGGCCCATGAGTTTAAATATGGATAGCCACATAGTGACATTGAACACAGGGGAATTGGGCATATGATGTAAAGACGGTGCTAAATTTACTTTAGAGGGATACAAAGGTTTTTAGGAGTATGTTTGTGAGCAATGCATTGAATTAAAGGATAGAATATTAGGACTCAAGGTGGAACAGAAATGTTTAAAGCAGGCTATGGTAAAAGGGGATGACTTACATTAAGGGACAGTACACCATAAAGATCAGAACCAAAAGAGAGTAAGGGAATCCAGTGGAATGGAGGGTGATTGGGATATACAGACTACTAGTAAAAAACATAAAAAGGGCAAGAGAGCTAACAAATTTGAGATCCCCCTATCTAACACTTTTATATCCCTACTGAATTTGTCTGAAAATGTCAAAAACTAGTACCAAGAAAAGCTAAAAGTGGTACAGAATACTAGTGGTACTAACAAGTCAGGGCATGCACTAGTAAAACTTGTAGTGAGGCAAGCACCAATGGAGGGATAAACACCCCCATCTAGTACTGTAAGCATAATTATACCTATTCAGGAAAATGTGGGAAAACCAGGGTGTGTGGACAACCAGGAATTACAAGACAACCAGAAAGAAACTAGATGAGAAAACGTGGGAATGACAAGAGGAGTTAATAGTCAAGACTTGCCAGAAGGGCAGCAAGAAACTGTACAAGTCATTGAGACCCCAATGGAGGTGGAGAACAGGAAGAACCAAACCAGGGTCTATGGTTAAATACACTGATGTATTTACACACTAAAGTCAACAAAGAATGGGTTACAAACAAGTTCTTATTCACCAGTGGCAAAATTAGGGGACATACTGAGTAGGGGGGTGATGAAAAGCCATTGATCACGTAGGGTCAGTTTCCACATACAATGTATAGGGCCTACGGGCAGACTGAATGGGCCTAGCAGTCCTTATCTGCCACCAGTTTCCATATTTCTATTGTATCTGGGTTATTGCCACACATTATTAAAGGAAAAGGGGACAATCCGATCGGGCTGATACATGCTGGCACAAATGACCCAAAATCTACAAAGTAATACCAAATGTATTTTGAAATCTTAAATATTGCTAAAATTATACAAAATATGAATGGAATTGCTATATTTTCAGAAATACTACCCATATTGAGGGCCAGTGACAAAATCAACTAACAAAATCATCAGGGTTAAGAACTGGATTAGGAAATGGACCCAGCTCAGGATTGAGTTGTATAACTACTTAGGAAAAATTTAGTAATGATCTGGCACTTTATGGAAAATAAGGTTTACACGTAAACAAAAAAGAGGGAAGTAAAGAAGTAGGAAATATCTTTAAATATAAGATTGATGAATGTTTAAATTAAGTAACAAGGGGAGAGGGGATCCACCCATCCCAAATGTAACTGATGATAAAATGAATAGGGTGATCACGTCCATAATACCAAAGAATGTCACAGAACCCAGTACAAAAGTGTACCCACAAACACGAGAAAACGTCCAAACCACAAACTAACTAAAAATGTTAATGGTGTAAGCAAGGAGTATAAAAAATAAATTTGCGGAGTTCAAACATTTAATATTGACATGGAAGACAGACATGTGGAATTACTGAAACTTGGTTATGACTTTTTTCACAAAGATAGGGAAAATAAAACAGGTGGAGGGGTGGGTCTATATATTGCTTCCCACCTAAAAGCACAAGTATATTTTGAGTATGGCATTAACCTAAAAACAGAACAGATATAGCTAAATTCAAAACTAAGAAAAAACTAATCACTCTTGGTGTGTGTTATAGAGCCCCAAGCCTGAATGATGAAGAAAATAGTGATTTTATGAATGAACTAGAGCTCATAACAGTGTCTGAAAACTGTGTGGTAAGGGGTGATTTCAACTTCCCCAAAATTGAATGGAGCCATGCGTATGGTTCTAGTAGACAAGAAAATAGATTCATTGAATTTTGTTTAGAAAAGGGTTTGGATCAGTATGTCACAGAAGGCACAAGACATAATAATATCCTGGATTTACTACTTAGCAATCTAGATGGGGGCTTACAAATGGTAACTGTTATCCAGCCAGTGGCAGGCAGTGACCATGTCATTGTCCTCGGCACAAAAGAGTCACAAAAAATAAAAGGAAAGACTACTGTATGGAACTTTTGAGAAAGCAGATTACAAATCTGTAAGTGAAAATTTAAGTAACTGGGACTGGAATCAAGACTTGGAAAATTAATCTTTAGAAAGAATGTGGGTAAAACTAAAAATATAAAATACAATCATGTATGGACAGTTATGTCCCTGAAAAGAAAAAATATAATGGACGGGGAAGAATCCACAATGGTTTGCAAAAAATCCAAAGACTAGTCAAATTAAAAAACAAAGCGTTATAAACGTGTAAAGTTGTAAACAACAGAAGAAAAAGAGATGAAGCATAGATTGTTAGTTAAGAAATCTAAAGGGCAATAAAAAGGCAAAAGCCAGAGCAGAACTAAATCTAGTGAAAGACAAACAGGATAACTACAAGAAGTTTTATCAATCAATCAATCAATCAATCAAATATTTATTTATCCAAGCGAACATCATTGACCACAGCTCATTTGCAAGATGGACCTGGTAAGGTCAAGGTTCAATTTACATAGATACATGCAAATATACAATATTCACACACTCTAAGATACTACACAGAATATTCAGTATACACACTGTCTAAGGATACATTCTAATCAGACTATACAATAAATTCAATTGTAGAGTAGTAAGGGGTGAGGGGAAGGGGAGAGAGAAGGGGCGTGCCTGGCTGGTGGGGGAGGAGGAAGGTGGTGGGGGCCTATAATGAGGAATGGATAACTGTGGGCCTATGAAGAGGGCAGGAGGCCAGCACTGGTGGGTTTGTATTACAGGGTATAGGGCTGTGATATATGACAGGGAATAAGGGGAGGCAGATGGAAGGAGGAGTGGTGACTCTTGGTAAAGGTGGATACTTTCCGTGAGTTGGCTATCTGGGGAGGGGGATGGATAAGATTAGGAATACTCTACTGTTTGTGGAAACAATTACATTTTTCTTGGATTAGCCTCGAATACAGATATTTAAAGGATGTAAATGAGATGTATCTGTTCACTTTCAGGGTCTTCTGCATCATGTTCCATAAGGCAGATAAGACATAGCTGATAGCAGATCTCCCATGTCAAGTATTGAATTTGGGCACTTTAAGCATGATGAAGTTTAGACTTCTTAGGGCATATTTACTTGATGTGACTTGTGTGAAGCAGTCTGAGACATAATTTGGTAGCATCTTGGATATCGCTCT
This sequence comes from Neoceratodus forsteri, assembly GCA_016271365.2. Classification (NCBI taxonomy): domain Eukaryota; kingdom Metazoa; phylum Chordata; order Ceratodontiformes; family Ceratodontidae; genus Neoceratodus; species Neoceratodus forsteri. The sequence goes on from CM028136.1 coordinate 83,709,720, forward strand.
ATAAGTCCATAGTGTGGCATTCCTGTCTCTTCTAAATTGGAGTGAAGTCCATCCAACTGCAGCATAGAGTGAGCAGTGGTGAGTGCTGAGAGGAAGATCTGTAATAAACCTCAAGGCTCTATGGTAAAGTGTGTCCAGTTTGCACAGATATGAGTTAGGGCAAAAACCATATAGGAAATCTGCATAGTCTAATACTGATAGAAATGTGGCCTGGACCAACTTCTTTTTAGAATCCCTTGTGAGAAAGTGCTTTATTCTGTAATAGAGCCCAAGCCTCTGACGGAGTTTTTTTTAGCAGATCTTCCAGATGATCTAAGTAGTCGAGTCTACTGTCTACCCAGACCCCCAGATATTTGAATTTTGTAACATATTCAAGATTTTCACCAATGGCAGTGGATAAGTGGGGGAGATTGTTTGGGAAGGAGTGTCTGGCTTGTGTTTGGGGGACAAAAACATTGCCTTTGTTTTTTTTGCATTTAGCAGAAGTTTTTTTTCCCAGTAGTTGGTGTTGTAATAGGTTGAATTCTGCTTGTAGCTCTATGCATGCTGTTATGGGAGAGGGGTGACTGACATACAATACTGTATCATCCGCAAATAGGTGTACAGTGGCTTTGGTGAGGTTATTGCTGATGCTATTGATATAGATGGCAAATAGGATTGGGCAGAGAATGAATCCTTGGGGAATTCCTCTTTGGAGAGGTTTGAGTGGTGATAGGTTTCCTTCAGCCTTCACTTGTTGGGTCCTTCCCATGAGGTAGTTATTAAGCCATCTAATGGAGGTTGAGTCGAGTCCTATGGATTTCAGGGAGGAGAGGAGCAGTTTGTGGTCGACCGTATCAAATGCCTTACTCAGGTCTAAAAATACAGCACAGACACAATTTTTTTTGTCCAGTTCGAGTTACCAATCATTGGTTACTTTAGCCAGGGCTGTGATGGTACTGTGGTTGGCTCTAAACCCAGATTGCGCTGGGTTTAAAAGATTAGCCTCTTCAAGATATCCTCTTAGTTGGGTGCTCACTATTTTTTCTAGCAGCTTGGATAGCACAAGGAGGATAGAAATTGGCCTGTAGTTGTTGAGGTCCATGGGGTCCCCTGCTTTCAGTAGTGGGATAACTTGAGCTGTTTTCAGATCGATGGAATAGATCCTGGTTGTAGTAGTAGTAGTAGTAGTAAATTTTATTTATATTAAGCACCTTCCCAAGCTCAGGCTTTTACAATAAAAACAAATAAAATCAAATTTAAACAATAATTCAAACAACCATACAATATACTTATTCAATATGTTCCAGCAAAAGCTAAAGAAAATAAAAAGTTTTTAATTGTTTTTTAAACCTTCAACGGTTTGGCATTCTCGATATCGACGAGGTAGAGAATTCCACAGGGTTGGTGCCATATAGGAAAAGATCTACCTCCTGACATCTTTAACTGTACCCTGGGAATCTCTAGCAATCCCTCATCAGAGGAGCGAAGAGAGCGGGCAGGACAGTAAGGCACCAAGAGCTCTTTCAGGTAGTGGGGTCCCAAGTCATGTAAGGCCTTAAAGGTCAGCAATGTGACCTTGAAGGTAATCCGCCACTGTACTGGCAGCCAGTGTAAATCACGCAGCACAGGTGTTATATGGCTAGATTGTGAAACTCCCATCAACAACCTGGCCGTCGCGTTCTGCACCAGCTGCAAGCGGCGGATATCCACCCCCGGCAGCCCTAGATAGAGAGCATTGCAGTAATCAAATGTCTGGTGACAAAGGCGTGGACCAAAATTGGAAGATCTTCCCGTGGAACCAAGTGTTTCACCTGGGCAATATTCCTCAGATGATAAAAGGCAGATTTGACTACAGCCGACACTTGCATCTTCATAGTCAGGCTTTCATCAAAAATTACTCCCAGGTTACGTACTTGGCCAGAGGCCAGAAGCTGAGCCCCCCCAAGATATAAGCCCGAGGGTTTCCCCGTCCAAGCCCCTGTTATCCTCCCTCCAGGGTCCACAGCCAACACCTCAGTTTTCCTGGATTCAACTCTAAGCCAACTAGCACTCATCCAATCCTTGAATCTCCAGAAGACACTTGTTAAAAATAGTGATGGGATCCGACTCCTAATCAGGCATAAAAGACAGATAGAGTTGAGAATCATCAGCATAACAATGAAAACTCAACCCATACCGTCTTATAATGTCCCCAGTGGAAGCATATACACCGAAATAACATAGGGGACAGCACCACCCCTGTGGTAATGTTTGTAATGAGAGGTTAAATACTGTAGTATGGGTTATTGGTACTGCTAATACTTGTATGGCAATTTTAAAAAATAGGGATCAAGGAGTCTGCACCTGCACTTTTTTGTGTCCAGCTGTGATATTAATTCTTCTACCTGCTTCAGAGTGACTAGTATGAAGGAGAAGGTGGATTCCGTTACCCGTGCTGCAGTGTTCTTGATACCTAACTGGGAAACGCAGCTGGTTAGCCGGAGAGATGTCGAATGCTAGACCAGTGGTTGTAAAGTGATTGTTGAATGGTTCCAGGACTTCGCCTATCAGAGATGGTCCCTTGCTGTTGTGTATTTTGGCTGGGAGTGTAGTACTTGGATCTTGTCCTGTTATGTCTTGTACGTTGTTCCAGAACTTGGCAGGGTTGTGGCAGGAGGAGTCTAGTTCAGACATATAATAAGCAGCCTTAGCATCTCGTACTTTCCTGGTACAGATATTCCTGGCTTTTTTGAACAGCTCCCAATCAGTTGGTATCTTAGTTTTTTGTGCCTTTTTCCATAACTTGTCTCTGTCAAAGAGGGTGGCTTTGAGGTCAGGAGTGTTTTATTTTTGATGCGTACCTTAGAAATTGGAGAATGGATATTAAGGGCACCTGTAATAATGTCATTTAGCACCTCATACGCTATCTCCTCAGTGTTTGCTAAGTAAAACTCTTGCCATCGTGTGGAGTGGTTTATCTCTTGCAGATATGCCTCAATGTTGAATGTTTGCTTTGATCTCCTCATTATGAACTTGGTGGGGGATGACGGCCTGCATGCTGATCTTATTCCTGCAATAGGGCAGTGGTCACTGATGTCATTGAATAGTACTCCAACATGCGAGAAAAGGTGAGGTTTATTCACTAGTGTAACATCTAATAGTGTGCTGTTGCTTGTATTCTTTTTGTTGATTCTGGTGGGTTCATTTATGAGCTGTGTAAACCCATGTGTATTGCAGAATGATATTAAGGGTGCTGCTGCCTTTGAGAGCCGGTTTAGGCCTCCTTTGATTATAGTTTCTTCTGTTCCCTTTTTGATTAGGTCACCCAGGTGGGATAATAGCTTGAGGTCAGCAGAGGGGGGCCTATAGCAGCCGATTAGCTGCAGCGATGGTGTGTGGGAGAGGGCCACTTGGAGGGATAGGCATTCAAATTCTTTTGCCGTGGAAGATGAGTCGAGGCAGGTTACAGATAGGCTGTCCTTCACATGTATTGCTACGCCCCCACTCCTAGTTTGGCGGTCAGCTCTGAATACTTGATAATTAGGTAAATTTATGTCTTTGTTGGCTGTGACAGGCCTGAGCCACGTCTCGGACACTACCAGTATATCTGGTAGGGTATGGTTAACCAGGCTTGGATCATCATGATCTTTAATAGACTGCATACATTAATGTGGAGAAAGCTTAGCCCTTTGATCTTGGCTAAGTCTGTGGTGCAGTGATAGCCTCTGGGGGTCCTGGATTAAGTTCTACATTTCCTGAGCATATTAATAATCGTAACAATAATTTCATAGATGCCTCAAGAGATAGGTTAAAGATTCTTTCCATTGCCCATTTTTTTTTTTTGATTCTGATACCGCTTTGTTTGCCATCCGGATATGGAGGTTTGGGCTCTTGTTAGAGCGCTGATTAGCAGTCTTGCAGACAGGTGCATTGAAAAATTTTCTGTCCAGAGTTGAAGCAAGGTCCCATAGGATAGTAAATCCGCCTGAGTCCCTCCATGGCAATTTCTCCATGGGTTATGTTGTAGCATTGGGAAGTCATATATACATACCCAGTCCCTTGGGACTGTTGCAGTATTAGAGTAAATCGAGTAATGCAATACATCTCCCTGTATGGCATCTTCTGAAAGATATCCTTTTTCACTGCACTCTGGATACAGTAACAGAGCGAGCAGAATCCAGAGAGATCCCCCCCATTATGAAGAGTACAGCTGGTATGCAAATGGTACTATATCAGTTGCCTTTTGTGGTGCCCTCAGTAGAGTGCTAATATATATGACTTATACAGCTACTGTCTGGTGAGAAGAGTTTAAATTAAAAAGGGAATATAAATAGAGGGAGATGGATAGAATATCACAATAGGGGGTGCCTAGCGTATGTATTCCTCACTCTGATGTTTGAGGGCAAACACTGGTCAAGCTTCTGTTCAACAGTGTGGGCAGCATGAGAGAGCAGAAAGGGAGACTGCTGATTTGATGGCTAATAAGAAGATGCAGAGCAGGCTACAGGGCAGCGAGGCGCAAGGGGTGTGATTTATGTTTTTGGCGGGAAGGTGTCTATATAAGAAAGGCTACAAAGGGGGGAAGGGCAGGTGGGCATAAAATTCGCGACTTTGCCGTACCTTTCCCTAGCAGTCCCTCTGGTCTGGCGGTTCCAGGCATTGGCTTGCGGCTGCCAACCACCCGCTGGTGGAGACTGGCCCCGGCGCTCGACTGTGGGCACCTAGCGAAGGTCCTCTTCTTTCCCTAGTGGTCCCTCTGATCTGGTGGTTCCAGGCATCGGCTTGCGGCTGCCAACCGCCCGCTGGTGGAGACTGACCCTGGCACTCAACTGTGGGCACCTAGCGAAGGTCCCTTCTTTCCCTAGCAGTCCCTCCAGTCTGGTGGTTGGGAACAGGCAGTTATCAAACCTAAAAGTAGGTGCTGTAGTAGTAGACGATGAAACTGAAATAGCCAAAACATTCAATGACTACTTTCTAAGTCTATTCCAGAAACATGACAACATAAGACTCATTACATCTTATAATTCAGGAGGTCATGCTACTGAATATAACATTTCAGAATCACAGGTGTATGAGAAATTAAAAGCGTTAGAAAAAAAATAAATCAAGTGGACCAGATGGGATACATCCACATTTCGTAAACACTACGCCAAAATAAATTTCGGGACCTCTTACAGCAGTATTTAACAAGTCCATAGTGACAGGAAAAATATTTGAAGGAATGGAGATCAGCTGACATTAAACCAATCCATAAGAACGGAATAAATCATTGGTAGAAAATTATCGACCAATAAAGTATAACTTGATTCTTGGTAAAGCAATGGACAGCTTTATAAAAAGGTTAGTTGAGGACAATTTAATCCAAATGGGAATTGTGGATGTATCCCAGCATGGATTTGAAAGGGAAAATCGTGTACTACTAGTTTACATTTTTCAAATCTGTGAGTTAGGCCTTGGACCAAGGGACTATATCAGGTCATAATGTTGCACGCTTAATAGCGTATGACATTATGGCTAAATATGTCTTCTAGCGTAGTCCAGTAACCACTACTGGTGCAATACACAGATACTGCTGTGTGCAGTGTTACACCAGTAGCGCCTCCGGCACAGGATAAGACATCTTTAGGAGTGAGTTCCACCGAGCAGCTGCCATGGCTCACAGGACTGAGCCACAGCAGCAGGAACCCAGGCACTGCGTCCTGGGACCGGGTTTGATTCCTGGTCCCAGAATCTTTTATTTTCACACTTTTGTGCACTCCCAGTTGGCCCCCACAGAGTTGAGAATCTTTAGTGGGGGGTTTAGAGGGTGCAGCCCCATAGCGGAGGTGTGGGGGCAGAGCCCCACAGAAAAGACTTATGCCTCATGGCAGAAATCCCGCTATTGGCAGCGCACTTTGCTATGAGACAGAATGTCTTACACATTATGACCTCCTGCCACCAGGGACTACCTAGCGATGTGGTATACCTGGATTACGCCATGGCTTTTGACTCAGTGTCTCATTCAAAATTAATAAAAACTCTTCAAGATATGTTGGTGGACCCAGCTGTAGTCAGATGGATACAATCCTGGCTGACATGCCACAAAGGGTGAAGGTCAGGGACTATACTTCCAACTGGGGCTGAGTGACAAGAGGGGTGCCGCAGGGATCAGTCTTGGGACCCCTACTGTTCTCCACTTTGCTTACAAGTATGCAGGTATCAGGAGGGGCTTGGTTAAGAAAATATGCAGATGACCCCAAAGTAGGGGCAGTAGTAAATGACAGAAACAACTGAACATCTCCAAAGGCAATGTAACGAACAGAAAGAATGGGCACAAAACCACAATATTAAGTTTAATGAAAATAAATGTAAGGTGATGCATTTTGGTGTAAACAACTAGCGTGCTGTATTCACAATAAATAACAAGACAATAGCTTGAACGGAGTGTGAAAAGGATCTGGGAGTGTGGATCACTAGCAACCTTCAGTTCGACTCGCATAACAAAAAAACATAAAAAAGGCAAAACATGATCATGGGGAACATAGTCAGAAATATAAAAAGTAGGAACAGGGATGTATTGATTCCCTTGTATAGGTCCCTGGTAAGACTGTTGCTTGAACGTGGGTCACCCTAACAACACCACAGGGAGTGGGAATTACAAAACTCCAAGAAAGAGTACAGAGAAGGTGTACAAAAAGAATAAAATGTATGAAAAATGAGGAATATGGCGAGAGATTAAGACAGCTGGGATTGTTCTCACTTTCATATATAAAAATAAGGGCTGGTCTTTGTTTTGTATATAAGGCAGACGAGGACAGAGTACTGTGAGGATCTGCAGGGTTACGACAAAAACACGGCACTGAAAGAGTGACAAGGTCACACAATCAACAAATTAAAGGAGAACAGTTTAGCACTATAAAACAAGGACAATGGTTTAGCCAACGGGCGGTCAGTACCTGGACCTCACTACCCTCCACGGTGGTGGAGTCACCCAGTATGTAAGCGTTCAAAGACCACCTGTATAAATTTATGTGAAACAGAACACGAAAGTATCTCCACTGATATGTGGCAAGTCGCACATAGTTTTACAGCCGCTTGACTTGTAACCCTTCCTACGTTCCTAAGAGGTAAATCCCGACCACGAGAGCACAACTGGTAACATACCAGATGAAACGGAAATGTCTGAAGTTAATGATTCTGATGTTATGATGGACAATAATGCAAATGAAAATGATGATCCTGACAGTATCAGTAATGTGTTAAGTGATTTAAATTCCATGTAATTTCCTCCTGATGACGAACCTGGAATTTCAGAATAAGTTAAAGTTAGTGTTTCTGCTGAACCAGAACTCGCAGAGCTAACAAATCTGAGCGTTCCTTCTATTTCTGAACAGACAGCCAGTGCAGAGGCACCCCTTTCATCAGAAGCTGACTTACCGATGGACAATGACCTGGGACAGATCAACCCAAGTGCAGATGTTGAAAGGACTGAGCCTGTGCCTGCACCTCCCAGAAAGTCTGGAAGAACCACAAAGCCTCTAGTACGCTTTAGTTATGATTCCCAGGAAGGTCTGTAGATCTTCCCATGAAAGTAATTCATAAAGAGGTTTACATTTCTGAACATTCTCTTACAAAACTGGGTTACTCTGAAACCTCTAAGCTAATAGTAAAACTCTCCAGTCAGTATGCTAATGCCCTTTCCCCATGCAGCCCAAGCTTAGCTGATAGGGTCAGGCCCCAAGCTGTGTGGGTTAGCGTGCAGGAGGTAGGACAGACTAGAGCTGTGCGAACAATGTGTTTTTTGAACCTGTTTCATGAAAAGTAATGTGTTCTTATGCAGCATTCATTGCCAAATGCCAAAGTATAGTATTGCTGTTGTTATATTAGCCTACTTTTTCTTGGATGGATCAGAATTTATTTTATGGTATACCAGTGGAACATACATATATTTATGTATAATGTTTTCCATTTAGAATTGTGTATTATGTGTAGACTTGATGCAGATGCCAACTTTTCCAGCAGGAAAAAGTGTAACCCCCACCCACCAAATTTGGGGTTTACCTTAATGTCTTCCTGGGCTCCTCAATGCCCACTGCAAGGCTGGTGTCCTGTCTTGGAGTGATCCTGCTTATTTACATGTGAGTGCCATGTTGAGCCTCTGCACCTGTCCCTGTAAAACATTAGCTAATCTGTGTGTAGTAAATGGTCTGAGCTGGGACTGAGTGATTCAAGGCTTGCGACTGACCAGACACCGCTCTGATTTGCTCCATTCTGCAGTCGATATTTGTGTAGAGAGAGCCTGTGTGGAAACTGCGCTTATTTATGATTTACGTGATCTAGTTGAAAAAGAGGAGTTTGTTTAACCTGCTTTCCTTGCAGCTTATCTGTCTGAATGGAAGTCACCATGTTAGGTCCAGGACTTCCAGTAGCTAGACCAATAGGACTTCAGGGGACCTAGCATGGAGCCTGGCCAAAGTGTCTCACGGGAAGGAAAACTTAGTTATTGTAGGTTTTAGGTTGGGCGCCAAAACAAGCCTGAAGTGGGAGCCTAACTGTGACTGACAGCTACCTCAGCCAGCCCGAATCCTGGATTACAAGGGAATCCTAGTGTGACAAGAGACAGTGGATCAGTTAGTGTTGGAGCTTGAAGTGTGAACAACTTGAGCTTTCCAGCAGCTGCTCCCTGAACAGAGCATACGGGAATCGGCGGGAAGAAGCCTGCCTTACCTCCCTGATACATTTCTCCTGCACTGAACTGCCTGATTGCAGAAGTCGGATTTTCCGATTCCAGCATGGAACTGCGGCAGAAAGAAGAAAAGAGACGACTTAGTGCTATTTGTGGTTTGGACAGAAGATTTGCTCCTGTGAAGTGATCAGCCCAGCTTGTGTGCGAGACAAATTTAGGATTGAGAGGTTTGCTCAGTGCAGCTACTGAATTAGCAACTGGACTGTATCTGAACTGTACAGTGTTAGTGCTACTTATTTTGAATGTGCTGAATGTGTTTCGTGGGTTGAGTCCTGCTTGCCTATAACCCAACCTGTTACGCCAGCTGGAGACGTCACCAGATAAACAAACTTTGCCAAACTGCTCATCCTGCCTGAGCCTTTGCTAATCCAGCCCAGACTAATTACCTAGCATCAGAGAATGTTTCAGCGAGAGACCGCAATCCAGCCAAGCTAATTACTCCTGCATCTGAGAATGTTTCAGCAAGAGAGCGGCAATCCAGCCCTGAATAATTACCCTGCATCAGAGAATGTTTCAGCTAGAGACCGCAATCCAGCCTGACTAATTACCCTGCATCAGAGAATGTTTCAGTGGGAGACCGCAATCCAGCCCAGACTAATTACCCAGCATCAGAGAATGTTTCAGTGAGAGACCGGCAATCCAGCCCGGACTAATTACCCATCATCAGACAATGTTTCAGCGAGAGACCGGCAATCCAGCCCAGACTAATTACCCTGCATCTGAGAATGTTTCAGCGAGAGACCGGCAATCCAGCCCAGGCTAATTATCCTGCATCAGAGAATGTTTCAGTGAGAGACTGGCAATCCAGCCCGGACTAATTACCCTGCATCAGAGAATGTTTCAGCGAGAAACCGGCAATCCAGCCCAGGCTAATTATCCTGCATCAGAGAATGTTTCAGTGAGAGACTGGCAATCCAGCCCGGACTAATTACCCTGCATCTGAGAATGTTTCAGCGAGAAACCGGCAATCCAGCCCAGGCTAATTACTTTGCATCAGAGAATGTTTCAGCGAGAGACCGGCAATCCAGCCCAGGCTAATTACCCTGCATCAGAGAATGTTTCAGCGAGAGACCGGCAATCCAGCCCAGACTAATTACCCTGCATCAGAGAATGTTTCAGCGAGAGACCGGCAATCCAGCCCAGGCTAATTACCCTGCATCAGAGAATGTTTCAGCGAGAGACCGGCAATCCAGCCCAGACTAATTACCCAGCATCAGAGATTGTTTCAGCGAGAGACCGGCAATCCAGCCCAGGCTAATTACCCTGCATCTGAGAATGTTTCAGCGAGAGAGCAGCAATCCAGCCCTGAATAATTACTCTGCATCTGAGAATGTTTCAGCGAGAGAGCGGCAATCCAGCCCGGACTAATTACCCTGCATCAGAGAATGTTTCAGCGAGAGACAGGCAATCCAGCCCAGACTAATCGCCCTGCATCTGAGAATGTTTCAGTGAGAGACCGGCAATCCAGCCCGGACTAATTACCCTGCATCAGAGAATGTTTCAACCAGAGACCGGCAATCCAGCCCAGGCTAATTACCCTGCATCAGAGAATGTTTCAGTGAGAGACCGGTAATCCAGCCCGGACTAATTACCCTGCATCAGAGAATGTTTCAGCAAGAAACCGGCAATCCAGCCCAGGCTAATTACTCTGCATCAGAGAATGTTTCAGCGAGAGACCGGCAATCCAGCCCGGACTAATTACCCTGCATCAGAGAATGTTTCAGCGAGAGACCGACAATCCAGCCCTGAATAATTACCCTGCATCTGAGAATGTTTCAGCGAGAGAGCGGCAATCCAGCCCGGACTAATTACCCTGCATCAGAGAATGTTTCAGCAGAGATAGGCAATCCAGCCCGGACTAATTACCCTGCATCAGAGAATGTTTCAGCGAGAGATAGGCAATCCAGCCCAGGCTAATTACCCTGCATCAGAGAATGTTTCAGTGAGAGACCGCAATCCAGCCCAGACTAATTACCCTGCATCAGAGAATGTTTCAGCGAGACTCAGCAATCCAACTCAGACTAATTACCCTGCATCAGAGAATGTTTCAGCGAGACCGGCAATCCAGCCAAGACTAATTACCCAATCAAAGATGTTTGGACTTTGCTGCTCTCCTGTGTGATATGGGTTTTGGGAGATGGGCAAAGAAAGGTTTAGTAAAATAGGGCAAATATATGTGGAGATACCTTAAATTCTTTCAGCAACTCTCAGCAGAATTCAGGCTCCCTCTCAGGACCTATTCGGATATCTGCAACCTGTCACTTTTACTAGAAAAGATAAACTAGGGAGACTGGGCGTAGTCCTTGTAATAATCCTATCTCAGATATGTTGCTTCAAGAGATCCCCCTCTGGACCTCCAGAGGCTTGACCTCAAGACTAATACTTTTGTTTTCAACCCTTGAAAAAGACTCTTTGGCTAAACTCAAGCACACCTGGAAGGTGGACTTGGGGGGGAGCTGGAGGACTCAGAAAGACTCGGTGAATTCGTGGCAGGCCGTCCAGTCTATTAGCTTTGAACACCTGGAGGGAATTTTGGTGGAAAATTGTAGTTTGTTTTTTCCGAACACCAGTAATCTCCAAGCATTATGGCCACCACCATTCAGAGCTCTGTTGGTGGGGTTGCGGAGACAGGGGAACACACACCCACATGTTTTGGGCGTATCCTAGGCTTCAAGTTTTTTGCCAACAGCTTTTGGTAACCCTGACAAAAATCTTTGGTGTAGACATCCCAGGGGGACTCAGTGAACTGGATTTTGGGGGTATACCCTCAGGAAATTCAAACTAAAGCCCAGCAGTACCTCTATAATATTGTGTTGGACACAGCACTGAAAGCTATTGCCCGCTGCGGGCTGACCCCTGACAGTCCCACTGTTGAGGCGTGGCATATGATTTGTGTGGCAGTTCTAGATATGGAAGAGCTTACGGCCAGAATTCGTCTATGTAAAAACAAGTTTAGGAGCAGGTGGCTCCCTTTTTTCCATTACCAGGCAGAGAAAGAACAGGTAAATGTTTTAGAAATATTAGCCAGACATACCTAAAGATCACCCCCATCAGCCGGGATTGGAAGCCCAAGTGCTCCTCGCTACTGAAATGAGTAGTCTGGTAAACATGAGGAAATGTCCCCTTCTATATCCCCCCTTCAATTTTAATCTAACTCCTCTATTTAATTAATTGCCAGAAATACAATACATTAGAGCTGATGAATTTCATAGGCATGCAACCTCACCCCCTTCCCTCCCCTGGGTTTGTTTCTTTTCTTTGGATTGCTACTCTTTTTGGTACAATGTAAGGGGTTGTTTTGTTTTTTTTCTTTTCCCTGTAGTTGTCTTTATTGATCATTTATTTTCTTTCTGATATTTGTAATAAAGTTTTGTTATGTCTTGTATGTGTATTGTATGTAATGAAAATCTTAATGAAATATGATTTAAAAAAAAAATAAAATGGAATGAGTAGTTTTAAGCAAAGACTGGAGAGGTATGGGGGGCTTACAATCCCCCAGCTAATCTATTCATCTTTTATATAAACCATCTCAAGTGTCGTAACAGGACCTGACTGGAAGTGACTTTGATGGCTGACTGACCATCCTGGGTTGAAAGGTCAATAACCGGAGGTGCAAAGATGCCAGCATCTCTGTTTACAGGCTGCCTGATTTATATCCAGGAAATTCCATTCATGGGGCCTCCATGCTCCATCAGGATATGTAAAGGAAAACAAATGGGGCATCAACAGTGCAAAACAGTAATCAGTTGCTTAAGTTGCAAAACTTGTAAACTGGAAGAGGCCAGAAGCTTTAATTTAAGCTCCAACTCAGAGCAGATTCTTTTTTTAGTTCAATGCAGTAGGAACTTACATGTCATGTTTTTTAACTGTCCCACATTAGGGGGACATTCCTTGTGTTCCCACGTGGACTGGGTCTGTCCCACTTAAGGGAACATCCTTGTTTTCCCACTTAGACTGGCTCTGTCCCACATTACAAAGGGACATCCCTTGTGTTCCCACTCAGAGTGTCTGTCCCATATTAGAAAGGTGCTTCTGGCTGGCCCACTGACACAAGTTTAATGTTACCACTCGCATCACCAGCAAGCGGGTTTGGAACAAAGCTGGGATGGTCACGTGCCAGCCAGGAGGAGGAGGAGGAGGAGGAGGATGAAGAGTCCCAGAAGATGCTCTCCTCTCCTGAGAAAGGAGGGTGGTAGCTCCAGTCTCCCTGCAACTGCCACTTGTAGGACTGCAGGCGGTCATGTGGAAGATGTGGTGTGGGGGATGCAGGTGTTACAGTTTGAACAGCCATCATTGTGCTGATGTCCCCTGAGGAAGGGAAACACTGGGGTAAACTAAAGAGTAAACCCCCTCTATCCTAGCACCATGATCAACAATATACCCAGAAGGCAGTACATCCTCCCACTGAGTGAAGAAAAAAAAACAGTGTAAAACAAGCATTTGTCAATGCCGAATGTTGCTTGCTTCTATGTGCTGTTTAGGTATTTGGAAGTCATTGGAGTGCAAATATTGAAAGTTTAAACTTACGAGCCGTGCGTGAGGAACTATGCAATGCACGCCAGAAGACAGTCATTTTTAGGAATTTTTCACCAAATTTTCAACATAGCCATTTTATGACCTCTGCTCATGAACAGTGTCACTGTGATTTTGTTAATGTGCCCATACATTGAGTTTGCACACCGACTGCATGCATTATAGCTACATGTGAAGCGGATACACGTTTGGGCAGGATTGTGAAAAATGACAGCTGTACTGCTCATAAGGAGGTGCAGTAAATGGCAATGTTGAAAATCTGGAGTGAAAATATTGAAAATTTATGTAACTTACGAGCCTGCTGAACTGCGTAACGCACGCTGTAAACAGTCATTTTTAGGAATTTTTCACCAAATTTTTAGCATAGCCATTTTAAGACCTCTGCTCATGAACAGTGTCACTGTGATTTTCTTAATGTGTCCCGTACATTGATTTCGCACACCGACTGCGCCATTCTGCGCTACATGGGCAGAAACACATTTTGGGTGAGATGTGAAAAATGACAGCTGTACTGCTCATAAGAAGGTGTGGTAAAATGGCAATGTTGAAAATCTGGAGTGAAAATATTGAAATTTTGAAACTTACGAGCCTGCGTAGGAACTGCGCAACGCATGCTCGTAAAACAGTCATTTTTTGGAATTTTGGCACCAAATTTTCAACATGGGGTTTTTGGGACCCCTTCTCATGAATGATGTCACTGTCATGGTGGTATTCAGGCCCAAAGGGTGATTTTGCAGTCACTGCGCCGAATCACCTTCGGGCCCGAATAACGCCATGACAGTGACATTATTCATGAGAAGGGGTCCCAAAAACCTATGTTGAAAATTTGGTGCAAAATTTCAAAATGCCTGAGATATGCAATAAAGTTGAAACCCCTATCTAGCCCATTATACAGCTTACGGCATTTCCTCAGTTCGCAGTCGGTTTTGAAGAGTGCAGACGTGTTCCCGGTCCACCAAGAATCGTCGCGCGGAGTCCGGAGGTAGTATGGGGTGAGGGGGTGTGGAGAGCTGGAGTGCGCAGTGGGTGGTGCGGGTTGTGGGGGTTGGGAGGCAGCTGCGGAACGTTTTCTTTATGTTAAACTTCAACAAAAGACTACATGGGCGTTTGCCACGCTAGGGTGGGCTCAAGCGTGGCACAAGGACAGGGAGTTCAGCTGACAGGGATTGGGCATCCCGTCAGAAAAGAATAGTTTGCCACGCTGGGGTGGGCTCCCAGCGTGTCACTCCTACTGGGGGGACAGTGCAAGCCGACAGAGTTGGGCACCCATCGGCTATGATTAGTTGCCACGCTGGGGTGGGCACCCAGTGTGGCATTCTTGCTAACCTTTGGGGGCGCAGCACAGCCGGCGGGGATTGGGCACCCGTCGGCTATACAGTGCTGCGATGGAGGCGCCGCGCCTGCGTGGTGCCTGTGTGTGTGTGGGGAGTGCGCATGAGCAGGCGTATCTTATCGCTGCTCACTCAGCGTAGCTCCCTTTTCAATCGTATGCCACTGCATTTTGGAGCGTGTCATAGACAGCTCCAAAATGCAGTGGCTTACAGGGGCCGCGCCTGCCAGCACACTGACTGAATTGGAGGAGGAGGTGACACACCTCCGAAATCTCCGATGATGGCACTATGTTTATTGCACATGTGTGCAAGCAACATAAAAATGAGGTGCTGTTGTCTTATATTCTAAACTCAGATCTTTCAGCAGCACCAATCCTCGGTTGGCAAGAAATATCTATACAATACAGTCCACTTGTATGCACATCGGATGTATATAAATTCCAGTTATTTGCACAAAAATGGCATGTCCCAGTACCAATCATATGTGTGTGTGTGTCTGTCTGTCTGTCTACAGTATTCATGTCTATCTACCTGTATCTGTCTGTCTATCTATAGACAGTATCTAACTATCTGACAGTATCTATCTCTCTGTCTGTCTATCTACTGACAATGTCTCTCTGTCTATCTATCAACAGTAATTGTGTCTCTCTATCCATTTGTTGACAGTGTCTATCTATCTATTAACAGTATCTATGTCTATTTATCTATCGACAGTATCTGTCTGTCTGTCTATCAACAGTATCTGTCTATTGACACTATCTATATGTCTATCGACAGTATCTATCCATCTATATATCTATCCATCGACAGTATCTGTCTGTCTATCTATCGACAGTGTCTGTCTGTCTTTCTGTCAACAGTATCTACAGTATCTGTCTATCTATCCATCCATCGACAGTATATATCTGTCTGTCTGTCTATCTATCCATCCATCAACAGTATATATCTGTCTGTCTATCTATTTATAACTTTGGCATTGTTTAGTGAAATTGCCTCAGATTTGGCTTGACTAGGAGACAAGGTCCAGCTATGTGGAAAGTGTCATGATGGCAGCTCGTTCGGGTTCTGAGTTATTTTCCTGTGAAGGGCTCTTTTTTTTTCCTATAATTAACATTGGCTTTTTGATTTGCTCTCACATGCAGCTTAGTTAGAATGGAATTATTTTTCGAAACTTTCAGGGTAGAAGCGGCCTGTGCTCAAGGCAGTGTTTTCGAAGGTTTTGTGAAAAAATATTAAATAGTTCCAGAGTTATGAGGATTTAAAGGGGAAGTCTCCCATAGGTTCGCATCAATATTTGTCTAACTCCTTATGTGTAACTGCTGTGTGCCTCCTCCAATTGCCAGCAGTGCTGTTGCTGTTCAAATGTAGTTTGTAAATAAAAATATACAGCCCCCAGAGGTTATCAATGTGTTTGTCTTCCATTTTACCATCACTGTTTCTGGAGGATGATGTCATCAGTTCAACAGATAATGGTGCTGCACTAAATGCAGTTCCACCAGTAAACCAAACCCACAATGCTTGGTTCCCCACTTGAGTAATGGAGGAACCCTTTAAGTGCTGTGCACATCTTCAAGTGCAGTTCTTTTTTTTTTTTTTTTATTTTGTCTTTATCCCTCCTTACTCCCTCCGGTGCCCCCTCCTTCCATCCGCTTGTGCCCCCACTCCGGAGCCATCCTGGGGATCTGCCCCTAGAGTGCCCTACCTCCTCTCCCCTGCACATTTGGGGTCTGTCCTTGGTGGTCCGGGCGGGCAAGCAGCCTTCATCTAGGGCTGGCGGAGGTGTGCTCCTGGTTTCTCCCGCCACGTCCCAGCCCTCTGGGGCGTCCGCGTTTGGGACTTACGTCCCGGTGGCAGCATGCTGGCCTTGCATAGCCCTCACTGCAGCTTGCCAGCGTCTCCCCTCCCGACTCCGGCCAGGCGGAGCGCCTCCATCTCTCTTGGTCGGTGCTCCACCGGCAGTGAAAGCAGTGAGGAACATGGAAATATTCCCATGTTCCGTAGGGTTCTCGCGCTTCTGAGGGAGGAGAGCATCCGTTGGGACTCTCAATCCTCCCTCCCTGCCGACCCCTAGCGACCCAAGTCCCGCCCCTCAACCCGCCTGGGCGAGCGCGAGGTGTGACGTCCAGCGCCTCAACCCTCAGCACCACCGGGCCGGCCCCAAGTGCAGTTCTAATAGGGACTCTGGCCATGTGAGTGTGATGCAGTACTGATCTAACTGCTAATCTGGATACCTGGGTTTGAATCCCACAGCCCCCACTTGCATACTGTGTGACCCTGAGCAAGTCACTTAAATTTCCTGTGCTCCCTGGTTACACCTGTAAACAAGCTTTCAGCTTAGTGTGTCTCACCTGGTTAAACAATTGCAAAAAACAAACAAACAAACAAAAAAAAAACATGTATATACTGTATTCATATAAAGAAGTGCTTGTATGTGTTGTGTTACTGTTTATGTTGGCAAAAACAGTTTATGCAATAAATGACTGGGTACAACAAGAGTTTTCAGCGATATTATACAGCTGTTGTATTAGTTTCTATTTGTGTTAGCATTATCTGTTTTGATTGACACCAGCAGTGAGAGACAATCTTGCAAATATTCCCCTTTCCCTTTGTAACTAGTCAGTCAGTGATTGGATGGCTGCTGTAAGGCAATAAAGAGTTCAGTTATAACAAGCAATAGGTTACCAGGGAGGCATCAGCTGCAGCAAGTGGAAGAAGGGTGAACTAGGGGTGAAAGCACAGGCACAAGAACTGGGAGACTAGGGTTCAAATCCTACTAGAGTCCTATACTCTGTAACCCTTAACAAGTTCCCTAACCTCCTTGGGAACTATGATGGCCCCTCAGGTCCATGACTTTAAAAGTGCCCCCATTCCCATTAAAATGATTAGCAGTGATATGAGAGCTACAGTATTTCACCTTTGAAGGTACTGAGAAAAGCTGTGGAAGTCCCCCACCCCCATTTGTAATGCCAGCATTTGAAGTAGCATGTCCTCACAAATCAGATGCTGCACCTCAGCTGTTGTAGATAAAGAAACTAATCGGTCTCAGTGATTGTAGTGCTCTGTATTTGCTTAGCTCACTCCTCTCATGTCATATGCATTCTTTCTCTTGGAATTTCCAGTCAGAAACTCCAACTTAAGGACCATCTGAAATGTAAAACAATACACTAAAGTAAGTGATCTAGTTCCTCACTTTCAGGCTGCTGAAAGGGAGATGTGTATTGTTTGTGCAAAGGAGGAATTCAGTCTTGTGTGATCCTTTGGGAACCTGTCCAGGCCCGCCTTATAAATGAATCTTCTCAAGGGTGTTCACCTGGTTAAATTAAGAGTGACTGATTGCTTGCTTACTTGATTGATTCAGTCAGTCTACTCCTGTCCCCACATGTTACACCTGTCTCACAGAGAGAAATGAGCAGCTCAAAGAAAACAGATTTTGTTTCCTATGAATGAAATACTACTAGATGTATTATTTGTTCTACACATATTAATGCTACAAGTACTACTCTCTTTGTGGAGTTGCATGACAGAACAGAACTGTCTTAAGTTATTGCAAACTTAAAACAAGCATTTGTCAATGCCAAATGTTTGCGTGCTTGCTGGCATTAGCAGTGGAAGTGCAGGAGTTAGACAGATGCAGTATAGGAATGGCATTGAAGTATTGAACTGATGCCAACTCTACCCTCACCCTGCAAAGATGGACAGGCATTGGGGTGTGCCTCTGGGCCATCGCCCATGACGGCCATGGCATTTCACCTCACCCTACCCCTCAGACACTGACAAATGTCGAGGTGTGCCTTGGAGTGTTTGGGCTTTACATTCACCTCATTCCATAAGGAAATACGCTGAAATGGGTGCAGTATAGGAGAATGGGGTGAACTCTGGCAGCAAAGGGTCCCAGATGCACCTCGATGCCTATCACTGGCTGCACGGTGGAGGTGGGGGTGGAATGGCATGAGCATTACTGTCGACAATCCCAAGTCACTTCCCTGATGCCTGTCAGTCCCTACAGGGTAGGGCATTATGGTCAAAAACCCTAACGCCCTGGGCATTTCTTGGTATCTTTACTCCAAGTTTTCCACATGAGCTTTTGTGACCCCATTGCATGAACAGTGATGCTATCAGTTCTTTAGCGAAAGTTGAGTTTGCACACAGGATCAATGCCATTTGGCGCCACAGGTGCAAAGACAGATTTCAACAGGATGTGAAAAGTGACAGCTGTACTGTTCATGAGGAGGTGTAAAAATGGCATTGTTGAAAATCTGGAGTGAAAATATACAAAACTGGTGAAATCACGAGTGCTTAGAAAAATGCGCAATATACCCATAATGTAATTAGTTTGGGGATTTTTTACAGCAGATTTTCAACACAGGCATTTTGGGACCTCTGCTCATGAACAGTGTCATTGTGACTTTCTTAATCTGTCCTGAACACTAATTTCCCATAGCAAATGTGCTATTCTGCACCAGGAGTGTGAAAACATATTTTGTCCAGGTGTGAAAAATGACTGCTGTACTGTTCATAAGGAGTTGTGGAAAAATGTCAATACTGAAAATCTGGACTGAAAATATTACAAATTCGTGAATTTATGAGGATGTGTGGAAATTATGCAATGCATGCTGGTAACAGTCATTTTAAACATAGAAACATAGTAACACGGACTTTGATGGCAGATATGACCGGCTTGGCCCACCTAGTCTGTCTTTCCATTTCTACCTACAGGATAAGACACAGATCCTAGTTAACCAACAGCCTATTTCTTCCTACCCTCTACAAGAATTACCATATATGTCTGTCCCATGTATTCTTACCCACAACCTTCTCTGGTAGGAAGGCTGTTCCATGCATCCACTACCCTCTCTGTGAAAATACTTCTTCACATTTTATGGACTTTTTGTCATCAAATTTTAAACATAGCCATGTTAACACCTCAGCTCATGAACAGTGTCACTGTGATTTTCTTAATCTGTCCCAAAAATTGATTTTGGTACACCAACCGCAATGCCATTGTATGCTACGGTCGGATATTCAAAAGGGATGCACATGCGCAACCTACTAATGCACCCCAGCATGATATTGAAAAGGGAAGTTGAGCTGCTCCAACTTGATGCGCTTGGGGCGCAACCTTAATGTATGCGGTGCAATGGTGGGGATGTGCCTATGCGTATGCACATCCCGATATTCAGCCCGGGATGTGTGTCGATATGCCGGCGCACTTCGCATTGTGCCAGCGAGGGGCGCAAAGATGTTCCTGGAAAACAGGGAACAAGTCGGGACACCTACAGGTGGGCTGCCGCATTGCATGGTGCAACACAGCAGCCGCCTGCCATGGGTGGGCACGACACTTCCCCAGACACCATATCAGGGCACACAGCCCCGGTGGTCTAAGTGGCCCCCCTCTCTCGCTATATCATGGCAAGTAGAACTATGAGAGCAGATCTCAGGTCCAGTGACCTCCTCTCGTTAGGGCAGTAGTATAAAATTATTTCATGGTGGTCCAGTGAATACCTTCATCGACTGGCGGCATACATAAGAATAGGCCAGAATTGGTGGTGGGCCTCCTCATCGCTATCAACTGTACTGCTCACATTCCTCGCACTTTCGTCAGCGGGTAGGCGGCAGCACCCACCCGTAGCCGCCACGGCCTGCCGTCGACTGCATACAATTTGACTGTACACCTATTGGTCCATTTGTGGGCCAATGAGCATGCAGTCAAACTGTACTACAGTCCCGATTGTGTTCATTCACAGTTTGGGACTGTGTAGCACAGTTTGGACTGCACACCCATTGGCCCATGCAGTGGACCAGTAGGTGTACAGCTAAACTTTACACTGTCAGCCGGCAGGTGGCTGGGTGGCTTGTGGGAGGGTGCTACCACTTGCCACTGACTGGGGGGTAGGGTGGTGGGCACCGCGTGGGCAGGCGGGAGGGGTACCACTGGACCACCAGGGTATTTTGCAGGTTTGTGCCCGCAATCGGGCGATGGGGGGTTTCCACTGACTACCATGGAATCATTTTATACTACTGCCCACGCATCAGGCAAAGGGGGGTCCACTGGACCAGTAGGGATTTTATTTTACTTATCCCTGTGATCAGACGGGGTCCACTGGACTACCAAGGATTTTGTTTTACTTCTGCCCACAATCGGGCAAGGGGGTCCACTGGACCACCAGGGATCTGTCTTATACTTCTGCCTGCGCCAGGTGAGGGGTATCCACTGGACCACCAGGGATATATTGTTCATGTATGCCTCGCGATCAGGCGGACAGGCAGGGGAACTGCAGGGTGTCGGTCCCGATGGCTGCAGCCTTGCAGGGTGCCAGGGCAATCTCGCTGGGGATTGTTGCACCACATGCAAATAGGGTCATAATGAAATGCAAATGGACCCATTTGTGCCTTACATGCATAATGGCCTCATTTGCATATGCAGTTCTGAATATTGCTTTGATGCACCTAGCGCAAGTGCACTTGTGCTGGCGCATTCCCCTTCCCCATTCTGCCACTTGCGCCTGGCACAATGCTTGCACCCTCAGTGCCATATTCAGCAGTGCTGAGCCATGGTGCGGCACCGTTCAATATCATCTGGTCCTCACCCTGGCGCAGCCTAGTTGCACTGTACCCAGGCTTGCGCCACAGTCAGTTACAGTCTGAATATCCCGGCCCACATGTCTGAAAACACATATCTGGTGAAATGTGAAAAATGCCAGTTGTGCTGTTCATAAGGAGGTGTGGTTAAATGGCAATGCTGAAAATTTGAAGTGAAAATATTAAAAATGCTCAAAGTTACGAGCGTGTGTAGGGAACTGCACAACGCACGCTCATAAAACAGTCATTTGGAGGAATTTGTTCACCAAATTTTCAACATAGGGTTTTGGGGAGCCTACCTCATAAACAGTGTCACTGTGATTTTCTTACTCTGTCTTGAACATTGATTTTGTACACCGACCGTGCATTTGTACGTTACATGTGCGAAAACATATATCGGGTAAAATGTGAAAAATGACAGCTGTACTGTTCATAAGGAGGTGTGGTAAAATGGCAATGCTGAAAATCTGGAGTGAAAATATTAAAAATGCTCAAAGTTACAAGCGTGCGTAGGAACTGCACAATGTGTGCTCGTAAAACAGTAATTTTGGAGTTTTTTTTCGCCAAATTTTCAACATAGCCATTTTAACACCTCTACTCATGAACAGTGTCACTATGATTTTCTTAATGTGTGCGAACACTGACTTCAGACACTGACTGTGCCATTGTGCACTACATGCGCGGAAACACATTTTGGGCAAGATGCGAAAAATGACAGCTGTACTGCTCATAAGGAGAGGTGGTAAAATGGCAATGTTGAAAATCTGGAGTGAAAATATTGAAAATTCGCAAACTTACAAGCATGCGTAGGAACAGTGCAACGCATGCTCATAAAGCAGTCATTTTTGGGCATTTTTTTCACCAAATTTTTAACACAGCCATATTAACACCTCTGCTCATGAACAGTGTCACTGTGATTTTCTTAATCTGTCCTGAACATTGATTTCACACACTGACTGTGCCATTGTACGCTACATGCACAGAAACACATTTTGGTCGAGATGTGAAAAATGACAGCTGTACTACTCATAAGAGGGTGTGGTAAAATGGCAATGTTGAAAATCTGGAGTGAAAATATTGAAAATGTGTGAACTTACGAGTTTGCGTAGGAACAGCTCATAAAACAGTCATTTTTGGGAACTTTTCCAGCAAATTTTCAAAATAGGGTTTTTGGGGGCCTACCTCATGAACTGTGACACTGTTGTTTCTTTAATCAGTCCCAAAATGTGATTTCGTTCAGTGACTGCGAAATCTCCCTTCGGGCCCGATTAACACCATGACAGCGAGAGAACTCATGAAAAGGGGTCCCAAAAACCCCATGTTGAAAATTTGGTGCTAAAATTCCAAAAGAATGCCTGAGATATGCATTAAAGTTGAAAAACCCTATTTATTGCATTATACAGCTTACTGGCATTTCCTCAGTTCATGAGTCGGCTTTGAAAATTGCAGACATGTTCCCGGTCCACCGGCGATCGTCGCGCGGACTCGGAGGTAAGTATGGGGTGAAGGGAGACTGGGGTCAGGGTGCACAGAGAGGGTGGGCGCACTGGGGGTGGAGAGGGGGGCAGGACACTCAGCGAGAGAAGGTTTTTTCCTTTTAGGTTTTTAAGCTTAGACGATGCAGGATGTTTGCCACGTTGGGGTGGGCTCCCAGCATGGCACAAGGAAGGTTGTTTTGGGGGTGCCGAGGAGCCAACGGGGGATTGGGCACTCCCGTTGGCCATAAAATCTGTTGCCATGCTGGAATGGGCTCCCAGCGTGGCACCCTGTACTCCCTTGTGGGGGGGCAGTGGAGCCAACGGGGATTGGGCACCCCTGTCGGCTATACGATGTGTTGCCATACTGGGGTGGAGGGGCGCAGCTCAGCCGGGCACCTACTGTCGGCTATACAGTGTGTGGGGGTGCAAGTGATGGTGCATGCGCAAGGTGTGTGGGGGAGGGTGGCGGCATGAGCAGGCGACATCTTATCGCTGCTCACTGAAGCGTAGCTCCTTTCAACTGTAATGGCACTGCATTTTGGGATCATGACACTATGTTTCTTGTACATGTTTATGAGCAAAAATAAAAGCTCTCTCTCTCTCTCTCACCTTCTCAGCAGCAAGACCATGAGCAACTGCGATGAGTGAGTTAGTAAAACTTAAGCTATTACCCTCCCAGCAGCAAGGTCGCAATCTAATTCCTATCTGGGTTGTCATCTAGTTTATACTCCAGGGTGTTTTACAACAAAATTTTTAAAAAATCTCTTTCTTTCTCTCTCATCTCTCTTACCCTGAAACTCAAAAGCTTCTCTTACCCTCTCAACAGAAAGATCACGCGGCAACTGCGACAAGTGAGAGAGTAAATCTTCTCTTACTCTTTTATACTGTAAACAAAAAAAAAACTCTTTTTCTTTCTGTCATCTCTCTTATCCTGCAGCTCTATACTGCAGCCGGTGACCGATCTCCAGACAAAAATTAAAGTAAGATTGCAGGCACCCGCAGCAGGAGGACCATGCTGACATACAGTGCCATACGGAACCACCTGCCTGGTTCTCTTCCACGGACCTCTTCCATTTCAGCTGCTGCTTAGGTTATGGCAGTCAGTAATGGAGTGACCCCTAGTGGCAGAATCAGTTCAGCAACACAACACAGTACTGTACTGATTATCCTACCCAATCATCCTATCCCACTGATAGAGAAGAACTCAGGCGACAAGAGCGGTCCATTAGATAGGGATTTTTGGATGATGGGGGGTTCAGATAATCGGGATTGCACTGTATTTTTTCACCAATTTTTCAAAATAGCCTTTTTATGACCCCTCCTTATGAACCTGGTAGGTAGGTAAGAATTTTCAGATCCCACCAGAAAGGTGATTTCACACAGCACCTGTGAACTCACCTCTTGGGACAGATTTGAAGCATTTCACCTATTTGTTCATGAGGTGAGGTCCCCAAA
The DNA here is from genome assembly GCA_016271365.2 of Neoceratodus forsteri. Taxonomy (NCBI): domain Eukaryota; kingdom Metazoa; phylum Chordata; order Ceratodontiformes; family Ceratodontidae; genus Neoceratodus; species Neoceratodus forsteri. Next base: position 83,733,782 of record CM028136.1, read on the forward strand.
AAGGCCATGTTGAAAATTTGGTGTACAAATATTGAAAAAAGGCCAAGTCGAGGTTTAAAACCCATTGAAATACATGAAATCAGATGTACCTTAATTTTTCACATAACAGTCGCCGTTTCTAGCAGCAAGACGTATCTTTGATAGGAGAGTGAATATACATCATGGAACATGTTCAGGTTAGTGACGGTGTGTGGGGGTGTGGGGTGGTGGATGCTGAGTGGTGGGTTGGGTTAGGGTGGGGGAGCTTGGGGGTCAGATCGGTAGCGGACCATTTCCTTTTCTCTTTTTACAGGGTAAATAAAATAAAAAAAAGACAGCGTGGGACTGTTTTTTTTTTCTCAGCAATTAGCAACATCACCAGCTCTGACACTGGGGATCGGGCACCCCAGTGTCATTTTATACTTTACGGTGGCATCAGGGTGGGCACCCCAGTGTTACCAACTATGCATGGTGGGACATGCAACCTGGAGGAGTGGGGTGGGCAAGAGATACCAGGGGTGGGCATCCTGGTCCACTTTCTTACAATTATAAACACATATATTAAGGAAGGATAAGAGACGGCTGACTAAGCCTGGAGGGGGAGAGAACTTAATAAATAATGTACAACCGCCTTGATTTTAGAAAGGCGCTTTTTTATAAATAAAAATTACTTGATTGATTGATTGATTGAAAGAGAGAAATAGATAGATATACAGATAGATACTGTCTGTAGATAGACAGACAGACAGACAGACATAGTTAAACAGATCAATAGCTAGATAGACAGATAGATAGATAGATAGATAGATAGATAGATAGATAGATAGATAGATAGATAGATAGATAGATAGATGGATAGATGAATTTGATTATTTTTCAGTTAAAAAATAGTTCCAACAGTGTTAAATAAACAGCAAGTGGCACTACTGAGTTACTTTAGGATTCTGCACAGCATACTGCCCTCTCTTGCAGCTCCTTCTGTGCAGTTATAGGGATCACAAGTTTTTCTTCTCTCCTGGCCCAACTGGAGTTTGCAACCAGGACCAAGGAGCTCAGTAAAGAGTACATATTTTTCCTCGCTACACACACACACACACACACACACACACACACACACCACGTATCATGTTAAGCTAGTGACTGATTTTGAGCGAGGGGAATAAGAGCGACATTAAAACAGCAAATGTTAACCCATCACTGTGCGAATAATAGCTATGTACTATTACTACCACAGTGAAGTTGAGCATGCAGGGTTGTTGTGTATGTAAGGGTTTGTGTACATTATATATATATTCTGTACACAAAAAAACTTTGCAATGCATCAGTTAGGGTTGCTATTAAAGCGACAAAGGTTGGGAAATACAGCATTAGGGTTTCCAACCTTAGCTCCGCATCCCCCCCCAACACACACGTAAGCAGGGGAAGGGACAAGGCAACACAACCAATCAGAAACAGCCACCGTCAGGTAAGAGAAAAAACATACGACTCTGTGAACATACCACAAGAGGCATCCATCACCATGGTTCAGCAACTGTATGAGCTCTGCTGCAATCCCAGTGCCTTGGGGGGTACACCTGCATACTGTGCAACCATGGGGGATGACCCAATGCATGCACTGCACCACAATATTAACCGCAAGGATGTGGGAGTTCAGAGAATGAAGGACTCTGTGCTCCCTTTTCACTTATATTAATGTTTAATAACAATAATCTTTATTTCTATAGTGCAATTCAAAAATATCAAAGCGCTGTACAGATATAAACAATAAAAACCCATTAAAAAGATAACACAATAAAACACAGTGCTATCCAGATAGCTTAAGTGGCAGCACAGAAGCTGACAAACTGTGTACTCTTGCATATTAGTAAAATTAGACCAGTTTTAGTGTATAGGGTAGATATTCCATGCAAGCACTTTACCGTAAAATTGTTCGAGGACATGGCAAGATAAGGCATTTTCTATTTAAAAAGATGCCCAATCCCAGAGGCTCTTGGCACCATACAAAATAAAATAGACAAATAAATATATGCAGCTAAATTCAAAATAAGTAACATTTTGACATAGAAATCCGTAAGTAATAAAATAAGATGAAATTATCTATAAGATAATAAAACAGGGTGGCTGGGGACAAAGATCGAGACCATAACATAATGATCTCACTAAAAGACTAGGTTGGAAAAGGCCTGGGTGAACAGGAGGCCCTTAAGGCAGGCCTTGAATACCTCCAATGACAGGGCCTCCCTAGCATGAGGTGGCGAATTCCCACAGAGATGGGACCCAGCGACACTGGAAGCCCTGTCACGGCCATTTTAACCTCATCCTGGGAATCACCAGAGGCCCCCCTACAAGAGGAGGAGTGAAGGGACGGCCCTGAGACAGCCAGTGTAAGAAGGTCCATCAGGTAACCATGGCCCTTGCCATGTAGGGCCTTATAGGTGAGAAGACCCACCTTAAAGGGGATCCTCCTCCTGACTGCCAGCCAGTGCAGCTCACACAGTACCAGTGTAATATGGCAATATTTAGGCTGCCCTGTAAGTAACCTGGCAATGTGTTCTACACCAGCTGCAGTCTGTGGAGATAGCCTTCCTCGACTCTGAAGTAGAGCACATTGCAGTAGTCAAGCCTTGATGTCACCAAGGCGTGTATTAAAGTGTGGAGGTCCAGAGGTGGCACAAGGGGCTTTATCCTGGCCACATTCCTGAGACGTAAAAAAACAGGAGCGAACAGTGAAAGACACCTGCACCTCCATCGTCAAACTCCTATCCAGAATGACACCAAGATTCCATACCTAAGAGGAGGCCTTCAATGGGACAGATCCCAGAATAAGTCTGGTCTCTGTACCAGAGGCCATCCAATCCTACACTCTGTTCGACTCCACCACCAATACTTCCATCTTATCAGGGTTCAACTGCAACCAGCTGGAGGCCATCCAGTCATTGATCTTGGCAAGGCAGCTATTAAGCACATCTGCCACATTGGATGTTCCTGGGGCAAAGGACAAGTATAGCTGGGTATCATCAGCATAACAATGAAACCCCAGATCATACTTCTAATGATCCCCCCAGGGGCAGCACGTACACTGCAAACAACATTGGGGACAAGACCAGGGGAACGCCACACAACTGGAGACTAAGGGTGGAAGAGAAATCCCCCATCACAACCCTTTGCCTCCTGTTGGTTAAAAATGACTCAAACTAGCAGATGACAGTGCTGGTGAGTCTGCAGAACTCTCTAAGGTGGTCAAGCAGCACACAATGGTCCACATGTGTCAAATGCTGAGAAGAGATCGAGGAGAACAAGAATTGTCCTTTCCCCTCGATCTCTGGCCCAGAGGATATCATTCTGCACTCAAACAAGCATGGTTTCTGTGCTATGCCTTGCCCAAAGCCCCAACTGGAGGGTTCATATAACTCATGGGTCACAAGGTGCTTCTTCAACTGAAACGCCACTACCTTTTCCACAGTCTTTGCCAAAAACGGGAGGTTGGAGATGGGATGGTAATTTACCTTGACGTCTGGGTCCAAAGATGGTTTCTTGAGGAACGGTCTCACCAATGCCTCCTTCAAGGAGTTGGGGAAGACTCCCTCTGACAGGGAGCACTGGATAATCAAGGTAAACACTGGGCCAACAGCATCGACACATCTCATCAAGAAATGTGTTAGCACTGGATCCAGTTCACAAAAAGTGTGCTTCAGATTGGTCGCCACCTCAATGACCTCGTTTACCTCCACCAGTCTAAACTCTCCCCAACCAGATGCAGCACACTCAGAACAGTTCAGGTGACCACTGTCAGCTCTGGACTGGCTGACTAAGGGAATTTCCTGCCTGATACCGGACACCCTGTCCAAGAAGAACCAAGCAAACTCTTTACATTCGGTGTTAGAAAAGGCCTTCTTCAGCTGTAGACAGGTCGGACGAAGTAGCCTGTCCACAGTCCGAAAAACTGCAGCTGGTCTGTCCTTCCTGGCTGCAATCTCCCTAGACATGAATTCTGCCTTCTTATGGTTGGTTGCCCCCTGGCATGCATTATAGTGCGCACGCAGGGCCAGTTTGTCCTCCTCCAGCCCGGTCTTCCTCCAGCAGTGCTCCAACTTCTGACTTCTCACAGTTTGCAAAGGGTGCTAACAGAAGACATAGACACGTGTTTCGTCCTACCAGGACTCATCCCCTTGCCTCAGTGTTTGCGCACAGAGGTTATTTGTCTTTTAAATAGTTTTTTATTTTAATGAGTTCACCACAATATATCCAAGGCACACTGCCTTAAAGGTAGCTGGTCCACTGCACTGGGGTGTCAAACAGATGAGGCATACTGATGAATCCTGGTAGGACCCTTTGCAAACTGTGTGAGAGGTCTTTCGGCACCATGCAATTCTGCTTAAAGTTGGACCAGCATAACATTCTGTGATGATTTGCATATGCAGCCCATAATGCTTTGCATTGTGGGGGCATGTGTGATTTTGTATTTTCTTGAAACTTGGCTTCCTAGCCAAATGCTCTTTGGGGTAACCCTTGCCTCAGTGTTTGCACACAGAGGTTATTTGTCTCTTATATATATATATATATATATATACTTATATTCCATGCAAAAAAACTTTGTTACTGCATTAACAAAGTTTTTTGCATAGAATGTCCTTACTTTTTGAGAAAGAATAGAAAAGTAGAAAGTTGCACAAATTAGTGGGAGCACAGCCCTTCGAGACCCGTGCTCCCACCAACTTGCAAATTCCTGCCTAAGATAAGAGTACAAGTACTGAATATCATATGTATTGCTGGCAGCACATATGGTTGGGAGAGTGGGGCCCACCACCTTGAAAGAAAGCAAAGTGTCAGTCATCAGAGTGGCATAATTCAACACATGTTTACATGTCAGACACCTAACCACTACAAATTACCTCCATAGCAGTAACGTTAGGCACCCTATAAATGTGAAGCCAGTACCACAATGCAAAATGCCATATGCAAAACATAAGGGCCCAGATATTCAAAAGAGTTGAGCCATGCACAATAGGGTTGCGCCTGTGCAAGTCCGAGATTGCACCATTCTGCGATATTCAGCAGGAGGCAGTTGTGCCCCCTAAATCAGACTGAGCAACAGTGCAATGATAATAAAGGCATGCACAACTGAAGGGGGAGGAACCATGCATAAATGACACAGTGCAATATTCAACAAATTGCGCCATGCACAATAGGGGAGCAAGCGGAAGTTGCGCCATAGCGGAAATGAGCCAAAATAAAAAGGAGCAAGGGAAAGGCGCAAGAACGCTACAGGGAAGGCACATGAGGCTGAACTCTAGCCACACAGACAGGGCAGGAGGGACACACAAGGCAGGCCAGGGAAAGGGCACCCTGAACACAGAGGCACAGGGAAGGTGTGCGGAGCCATAGCCAGTGCAGAAGGGGGAAGTGCCACACAGCACAGAGGCCACCACAGGCAGGTGTTCCCGGTGCAGGGGAAGTAGTAGTGAGGACAGCGGGGGGAATACAGGAACAACTGCCAGGGGGGGTGAACACAAGCTGAGGACATGGCCAGTGCCACCTTCCAGATGGAGGCTGTTATGAGGGGGTGAAGGTGGGCAGCAGGGGGCATGGCCCGGCAGGGCCCGTCAGCGGTATGCCTCTAACTTAATTAAAATAAAGTGATGCAAATCCTAAATGTGTGTTAACATTTTATTGATTCAATCTATAAATACACCTCTAGAGAATGAAAAACCACAACTTATTTGAGGAAATCATAAAACAGTTTATTGAAACTATACTAATGCAGCACTACTGAATGAAAGAACAGCTATTTGTAGAGTTTTGCTGCAATTATAAAACTAAATGTGTACTGAAACTATACAAATACTACACTATAATATACACAAATAACAATGTGTGTTAACTGCAGCCTGCAACTATAATGCTATACTGTAATATGCTAACAATACTAAGTAAGTGCAGCACCAGTGAATAAAACAAAGTGCATGAGAGTTAAACCTTAAAAACCCCAGTAAGCAATTATTGAACTTAAATAATAAAAGCGTATTCACATTTAACCACAAACACCTGCTGTCAGCTGGACACTAAAAAGAACAGTATATGCAACTGCAAACATAAAATGACAGCTGTAGGACCACAAACTGTCAAATGTCTTCCTTCAAAACCCTGTTTGAGTGTGGGTCATGTCTACGTTGTGGTCTGGTGTTCTTTATTATAGGCGGCCGTTGCTTTTCTGGCAACAGCAAGAGTCTCCTTTGAATACTGAATGTCATAACAGTCTCGCTCCCATTCATCTTGATTGCCAGCAAAGAGTTCAGCATTTTGAGATGCAGGAACTGTCGTAGTTCTTGTTTAACTTTACATACCATGCTAAAAGCAAGCTCTGTGTCTGCATTTGAATGGGGCAAGCAAAGTAGTACCATCATCAATCTTTTAAGTACTGCAGTGAATCATCTCTACCAACAGTTTTGAGGACTGCAGCCCAATGTTTTGGGAGGGCTGAATGGGGTCCATTTATTGGTCCAGTTAGGGTCCCTGTATCAGACAACTGGTACACAGAAAATCCATCCAGCCATGTGTCCTTCTTCTATGGTCTTGCAGATTCCTAGATGATCTGCCAAGTCTGTCATCATAGAGGGTGTTACCTTGAGCTTTGATGAAAGATTGAGGACAAGTCCTACATTTTGCACAAACTTGCTGTTCACAGGAAATTTCATTAATATTTTGGATATGATAGTAGAATAAAACGCAACTGCTTTCTGATAAATGTTGGTTTCTATGACTGTCCCAGCAATGCTGTCTTCCTGCTCCATCATGTATTGTCGTATTTCTGCCCCTAGACGAAGGTCACTATGGCACAGAAAACTGTCAGGATTGTCCAGAATGGTAGCATCATTGTCATTTAGCAATTGCCTGGCCACCTCAGGCCGCAGAACTCTGCCAGCATATATGTGGAGGAGTCGGAGATGTCAGAGTGCAAAGTCATTAGTTGGTCATCGCCTTTTGCATCTGTTGGTTGAACTGGCAAAGAGGTTCAAGTCCATATTTTAGAAATATAAATTGCATTCTGATTTCATGGCTCTCCAGTCTTTTGGTGATGCTCTCCACTTTTGCTGATCTTTGTTCTGCTGACTGGAAATATGACAGGAGTGCAGGCCACAGATCCAGCATCCTCTTGACAACCTTATTCAGGCTGAGCCACCGTGTTGGTGCACGCTTTATAACCTTGAGTGGTTCTACATCCACAAACAGTGCAAATTTTTTTAACTTCTGTTGTCTTTCTGCACGTGAAGCAAAGTGGCAATAAACATCTGACACAATCTCTTCAATTTTGTCAGAGTCTTTACTGCTGCTTTGCTGCAGATGTCTGCCAGGTGCAGATACACCCCATGTTGACAATATGTGGATTTAGGGTTTGGAGCCTTGATTAAGCAGAGTTTCTTTTGCCGATCATGGAGGCAGCATTGTCAGATGGCAGTGCAACAAGACTGTCCATCGGGATGTGAAATCTGTTTAGGGTTTCCATCAGACAGTCGAAGATGCCTTGCCCAGTCCCCGAAATACACTCTGGCATGTCCAAGAACTTTATTGCATGCTTTCCTTGCTCTTCATTAAAATAACCCACAAGAATAACTAGTAGTTGTTCATCTCCCATGTCTGGGCTGTGATCCATGTAGAAGCAGTATGGCACTTTTCGGCACTTTGCTGCAACATCTTCCTGGTACATAGGCCCCATGACGTCCCTGGCTATGTAGGTTGCTTTTGTTGCACCGCAAGTCATCTTTTTTAGTACTTCAGGATCAGAGCAGTACTTCTTCATATATTTAATAATATGATCCCCACATGAAAATGACTAGTTGTGCTCTGCAAGCATAGCGACAAAAGCAACTTCAGCCTCTGTAATGTTTGAGCTTGCTTGTGCTGCAAACATATCGGAGAGCTTCTGTCCAGATGTGGCATGCTTGGCACTGAGGCAATGCTTCTCCGAGGCTGCCTGGCGCTGCAGATCATGACGTCCTCCAAGGCCTATGGTGAAATCACAGAAGCGCATCTTTCAGAATGCGAATGTTTTTCCTTTCCTGCTGTCAGTGACCCAAATCAAATGAAGATTTCCAGGTAGCCTGGAATGTTGTGTACCATCTTCGCTTCTTCACTGGGCTGCGCGCACTGTAATTATCAGATTCTGACTCACCCCCGCAATCTACGTAAACAGGAAATGCAACAATCTCAACAAAAGAAGGCACCACATCTCAACAACATGACCTCCACTCTCAGAGATTGTAATCCCTGCAGGCAGACAATAATTTTAAATAGTCGTTTGTTCGCCAGAGTGACATGAGGTAAGGTGTGATATCTTAGCCTTCCACGCAACTGGGCCTACCTGCTTCACTCTTCAATAACAAGACTGACCCAACAAGAGAAGGGATGGTGCACGTAAAGATCACAAAGAATAGAAGATGGAGAAACACACTTGTGTGCCCCAACTTGGCAAGATATAGCAGCAAAGACAAAAGAATTCCATGAGATGTATCCAAACTAACCCACAGACCAGGCACGTAGCATAGGAAGCCAGAGGCAACTTGGCCAAGGGATGGTAAAGGCTGATTAATATTCTGTAAAATGCATTTGAACCAAGTAATCTGATGATGTCACGTAGCAAGCCACACCATCATCACCATCAAAACCAGCCCATGTACGTCATTCTTTGAGTGGTGTGGAGACAGGTCCTGCTTGCTGTGCCCAATCAATCCTGATGGCTTATTAACATGACTGTAGAGTGTTACACTGTAACACTACAAACATATTAATAAACCACCACACATTGTTTGGAAGCAGCACGCAGCCCCCCAATGCAATATCGGGCATGCACATAAAGTAATCCGGCAATGTCACATAGTAGCAAGCCACACCAATTCATCACCATTAGAACCAGCCCATGTATGTCATTCTTTGGGTTGGTGGGAGAGGGGTCCTGCTTGTTGTGCCCAATCAATCCTGATGGCTTATTAACGTGACTGTAGAGTGTTACACTTGAACACTACAAACATATTAATAAACCACCACACATTGTTTGTAAGCAGCATGCAGTCCCCCCCAATGCAACCCAATACATGAACAAACAATACTGATGTTTTATTAACAACTATACTGTGTTTGTCACACTGACATTACAACAACAATTTTAACATACCATCTAGGTGTCACAGCAAACTGCCCCCATCCCCATACATAAAACAAGGTATACTTGCACAAAACTGACAGTGATATGACTAATTGGCAGCAGGCAGCAGGAAACAACCCACCCCCAAAAAAAGTCTGTTAAACACCATGGCACAACAAAGCAGTTCTATTTCCAGAAACCCCCAGGAACATACCTGTAGCACTATTCAGCTGCGGCTGCTCCCACTCCTCCTCTCGCCTTCTTTTGCTGTTGATGAATGCCTGCACAGTGTAGTGGTGTAGTCCTTGATGCTCCCTCTGAATGGCGGTGGTCAGGTCACACTCACTCCTAGAGTGGTCTGGGTTGCTGGTGGGGCTACATTTGAGTCAGACGATGGACAAGGAAGCTGGTCACTCTTGGTTGGCGTGAGTCTCCTCTCCTCAGAACCTCTGGACCGATACAGTGGCAGCTACTCTCTCCTCAGTCAGAGTGGTAGATGTATCTGTTGTGAAGAAGACAAAGAAACATTAACATTTATAGCTTGCATACACATTGTATCCCAAAGCACTTTGCAAGCAGTACAGTGGCATTACTATGACTGTTGCCAGGAAGATCCACCAATCACAGCCTTGGACACCTGCAGCAATGCACCAGTAACTGGCCTGGATGGCTGGCTCACTCAATGCCCAATAGCCCAGCAGCTGCGTAAGGGAAGGTAGTCCCTTCTGGCCAGTCCGCTCTTTCACTCAGGTGCCGCTGCTTTTCTTCTGTCCCACTGCTTGCTGAGGAGCAGGAGCAGCCAGGCAAGAGCAGCTGTGACATGGTTTTGTGCAGGAGTGAGGAAAGAAGGGAACATCTCAGTCAAAAAAACAAAAAACAAAGTAGCTAGCAGGCACTTCTGGTCAGCTTTTTCCAGTGGTGGAGGAGATGCTGCTGCTCTTCTACTGCTAACTGCTCTGCCAGCTGAGCAAGTGAGCACCAGGCTGTGGCATGTTTGTTGGCCCACCAAGGAGGGACCGAACCTAAAACCACACAGGAGGACCCACCCCCCCCAGTCTGCTCTGCACCATTCACACACTGCTTGCCAAGCCAATAGACAACTGCCAATGAATTCAAATAGCAGAAATGAAGTTGGCAGGCTGGCTGAGTGTTGAACAGTGCTCCTTAATGCTGCTAGTACCAGCACAGATTTGTCAGAGCAGTATAGAATTGCAGCCAAGCCCAAGCCAACTTCCATGATAGCAGCTCTTTTACAAGGAAGTGGAAGGAACTTGGCAGCACAGTAGTGTGCTCCTGACTTCTCCGAGTAGGGACTGTTCATTCTTCCATCCCCCTTTACTCCATCTAAATCTACCCAGAGAATCCAGGTTTGGACGACTGTCTTCCTTCATCCCGTCCCCACGCTCAACCTCAAGAGTCCTCTTCTGTCTCACTCCTGACCTGATTCGCTACAGTGCCACCGAGGCACCGAGCCTCTCTGACTCGAATCTGGAGTGGACTGGACCCTGTCATGAGAATGGGAGAAGTGAATAACCTCACATGGTCACCCCCCCGGCAGCTCTGTCCCCAAAACAAAGCAGTAAGCACAAAAAAAGACTGACCCTCCAGTCCAGTTGTAGTCAGGCCATGGGTGGGTCAGTGGTGGTTGTTTGATCTGGGTTCTCTCCTGGCTCCAGGACTCAGTGGCTGCCGTTGGTGCTGTGGCATTTTTCTGCTTCCTCAGCTTGCTGTCAGGAAGCTTGTTCAGTCAGTGCCTTGTTGTTGTCCCTCCAGCGGGCTTCCTTCCTGGCAATGCAGCACTCCACTGTGATTGGTGCCTTCTGGTCCTTCGTGTAGCAGTTCTATCTGCAAATCCCGATGTTATGGTTCCCCTCTGAGCAGCAGGCTGCTTTAATAGCCGGGTGGCGGACCTGATGGGGGACCTGACAAAAAGCACAGAGCAGCACTATAATTGGTTTGTGGGGTGGGGCGGGTTATGCTCTTCTCTCTCTCTCTCTCTCTCTGCGACATTGGGTCAACTGTCAGGCTCTCACTGCTGATGACACCTCTCCCAACAAGTCCCCGACATCATTACAGAACTGCGAGATGACGAGTACAGACAGAGATTAGGAGGTGAGGTGAGGAGTCTGGGAAAAAAAAAAAGAAAAGACACAGTGGCAAACAAAGGGACCCCAGTGCTGAGCGCAGTATGGCTGCATGGTTTTAACGTTAATGTGGAAACAAGATGGCAAATGCAGGGCAACGGTACAGGTGGATTGCTGGGCTCTGAATCCGGTACATCATGGAAAATCCGGTACACTTGAGAGGTATGGAACAGTTGCTGCTGTCTACATGTGGCAATGAGAGTACTGCTGCTGCTGTCCACATGTGGCAATGAGTGTACTACTGCTGCTGTCTTCATATGGCAATGAGTGTACTGCTGCTGTCCACATGTGGCAATGAGTGTAATGCTGCTGCTGTCTACATGTGGCAATGAGTGTACTACTGCTGCTGTCCACATGTGGCAATGAGAGTACTGCTGCTGTCTACATGTGGCAGTGAGTGTACTGCTGCTGTCCACATATGGCAATGAGTGTACTACTACTGTTGTCCACATGTGGCAATGAGTGTTCTACTGCTGGTGCTGTCCACATGTGGCAATGAGTGTACTACTGCTGGTGCTGTCCACATTTGGCAATGAGTGTACTGCTGCAGCTGTCCACATGTGGCAATGGTGAACTGCTGCTGCTGTCCACATGTGGCAATGGTGAACTGCTGCTGCTGTCCACATATGGTAATGGAGTGAACTACTGCTGCTGTCCACATGGCAATGAGTGTACTACTGCTACTGTCCATGTGTGGCAATGATTTACTGCTGCTGCCATCTACATGTGGCTATGAGTGTACTGCTGCTGTCCACATGTGGCAATGAGTGTACTACTGCTGCTGTCCACATGTGGCAATGAATGTACTGCTGCTACTGTCCACATGTGGCAATGAGTGAACTGCTGCTGCTGTCCACATGTGCAATGAGTGTTCTGCTGTTGCTGTTTCTGGAAATATGACAATGAGTATACCACTGCTGCTGTACATGGAAAATGTGGCAATGAGGGTACAACTACTGCTTTCCCTGGATGTATGTGTCAGTTAGTTTACTGCTGCTGCTGCTGTCCCAGGACACATGTGGCAGTGGGTGCACTGCTGCTGTTGCTGTCACAGGATACATGTGGACAGTGAGTGTACTGCTGCTGCTGTCCCTGGAGACATGCAGTAATGAGTGTAACACTGCTGCAGTCCCAGGACACATGTGGAGCAATGATTATACTGCTTCTGCTGTCCCAGCACACACATGTGGCAATGACTGTACTGTTGCTGCTGTTACAGGACACGTGGTAATGTGAGTATCACTGCTGCTGTTCCAGGATACATACAGTAAGGTGTTTTCCACTGCTGCTATCCCACTACACACTTGGTAATGAGTGAATCACTGTGTTGTCCAAGGACACATGTGACAATGACTGTACCACTGCCGCTGTCCCAGAACACATGTTGCAATGAGTGTACCACTACTGCTGTCCAAGGACACATGTAACAATGAGTGTTCCACTACTGGTGCCACAGGGCACATTTACTACTGCTGTCCCAGGGCACATCTAGCAATGAGTGTACCACTGTTGCAGTCCCAGGACACACGTGCCAGTGAGTGCTCTGGTGCTGTCCCAGGACACATATGGCAATGAGTGTGGATGACTAGGTTTACTGGCAAAGGCACCTAGCTTCACCTGAGCTCTTTCCTTCTGGTTTGCTTATAAAACTGAGCAAGGAAAAATTAAGGCTTCTTTTGATAAGCAGATTTACTGTGTTATTATTTTCTTTTTTGTACTCACAGGCGTTGTTACTGTCTGTTGCTAACATTTGACTGCTTTATTTTTCTCTGATTCAAATTGTTGTTGCTGGGTATTCTTTCTACTGCATTATTACAGGGTGTGCCTGCAGGTTTGTCTTACAGATCACTGCTGTAATCTTCTCTGATTCAAATTGTTTTTGCAAGGTATATCTTCAGCTACTGCTTTATTTTCTCTGTAGCAAAGTGTTTTACAGGGTATATCTTCTGTGAAATTATTACAGGTGATGCTTTACAGGTTTTACAGTTTTATCTGTCATTAGGCTAAGCTTTTAGGGCTAATGCATTTGTTGTTGATTGACTGTTTCTGCTCTTACCTCCTTGTTTCTTTCATCCATAATTATTATTTTTCGGCAGGGGAAGGGCCCAACCACCCACCCCATCCCCAACCACCCCATGCTACACTACTTTCATAGGGTAGCACAGTCATGACATTTCCTGTAGCAAAGCAGGAAAGGGAGGATCTGAGGGGTATCCACACAGTGACCTCACTTACCGGGGTACAAGTAATTTAACTTGTTATAACAAGTTATACAAGAACAAACAAACAAAACATAAAATCAAACTTTTGCTTTCATGTTCCTCCTTCTAATTACTCGGATCAGGTTATAAACCCAGCAACTTATCTGGAATGGATATTATTAACTGCAGGTACTTAGGACACTTCTCAAAAGGGCAGTTATACAGGATTTAGGATGCTGTCCTCCATGCTGATCCATTGGAGATCTAAGGGCTCAGCTCCAGGCAGCATGGGCAGAGATTGTGCACCTCAAAATCGCATATTCAGGAGGAAATATAAGAACCACCTGCCATTTCCCCAACATCCAACAGAAGCACCTCAACCACAGAGGGTAGTTGGTTCAGAAGGCTGGCAGGTGGTTAGAAGGTAAATCGGGTGCCTCATCACTCAGTACTCTCAACATATCACCTCCACAAACCATATAAAATTATAAACAGGTATCTGCCTCTATCTCTGAAATCAAACAAAGGACAGAGGACACTGCAGAGCAGGACACTGCAGCACAGGAGCTAGCGGTATACCATGATTTGGTGACTGGATTGGCGACCCTGAAAGGGTGACTCAATCATGGCACATGTCACAGAGGCAACCCAGCAGCTAGAGAGCAACTGGATGGGGCGCTGATGACCCTAGCAACAGAATATTTGCTAAGGCGATACCTTGAGGGCGAGCACACACTCAGCGAGGGTGGGAGGGGATTTGAGGGGTGGCGCTTGCAGTATGCTGCCAAGCTGTCCCTGTGGTGTAGCAGGATGGCTTGTGGCTTTGATGCGTCGGGTGCTGGGTTCAGATCTGGGTGCAGGTTTGTTTTTGTTGCACCTGGTCCAAAGTTTATTGTTTTTTATATTTAGCCCCGGTGTTGAGAATCCTTAAGTAGAGGGCATGGGGGGGCATAAAAATGCAAGTCCCGAATGCTGTTTTGTTGTGTGCTGGGGAGTCAGTGGGCCAAAATTGATTTTTGGTGCTCTGACTTCACCATAACGATGATCGGCCTTTGGCGGTCTTCGTTATCACATAGAACTAAGCTAGCACAACAAACCTCACCCAAAGCAAGGACCAACAAAAAAAAAGCAAAAATGAAATCCAAAAAACTTCTGATCATAGGAGACGCTATGATTCGGGGAGTTGATACCTAAGTCCAGTCGGGGGTAATGGTCAGATGTCTCCCAGATACATCAGCATGGAGAAACACTGACCGCATTGCTAAAATTATGCAGGAAGCAGGAGAAAACATCAATGTCCTGGTACACACAGGGACTAATGATCTCACCAGCCAGTTAGTTGTGGAGGCCAAGGAACACCTGACCAGGCTGGGTGACAAACTGTCATCCATCTCGTCTGGCATCTCCACCTCTGAGAAACTGATGGTCTGCGGAGGGCAGATGGATGGAAGGTCAGAGAAGGGGAGATAGAGGAGCTAAACATGTGGCTCAAGGGCTGGTACCAGGAAAAAAGACACAAATTTGTAGGTAACTGGCAACAGTTTTGGGAGCGAAAGTTCTTTAAATTCGAAGGACTGCATCTAACTAAGGAGGGAGTCAGTGCATTGGGGCAGAAGTGTGACGTCTTTGCAGAATATTTAAACTAGCAAATGGGGAGAGGGTGCAGCATCCGATACATCGAATGGGAAGAGCACCCCTCCCCCCTCAGCTAGTGATCAAACAGGAGTTCAGCATGTTTGTAGTTCATTTGCATCACCAGGTAAGGAAAAAAGTCTGACTACCCATACGACATGTAGGGGAAACGCCAGACCTCGCCCAACAACTAACACACCAAAATCTGACCAATGAAAATCATGTACATAATGCTCGTAGTCTGGGAAACAAGATCCCAGACCTGCAGGCAACAATGACAAAGGCTAAACTGGACATAGCAGCCATTAGCGAGATATGGTTTACCAGCAACCACACTTGAAAGATTTCAGTACCGGCTATGTACTGTTCAGAAGAGACTGAGGTGCAAAAGAGAGGGGTAGAGTGGCCCTTTATGTCAATGAAAATATCAAAGCTACAGAAATTCAGAATACACATATGGAGCAAGAAGTACTGTGGGTCACCCTGGAAACAGGAAATGGGACAACTATACAAACTGGGGTTGTCTACAGGTCTCCAGACCAGGGGGAGGACATAGACACATTTCTGTTAGAAGATGTACAAAACATGACAGCTAAAGGGGAGGTTCTGATAATGGGAGACTTCAACATGCCAGATACAGATTGGGCAATACCAGCAGGAACTTCTGCCAGGACTAGACACATGATGGATTCCCTGCAGGGGGAGGGACTCAAACAACTGGTACAACAACCCACAAGAAACATGGCTGTCCTAGATCTAGTACTGACTAAGGGGAAAGGATCACAGATCTCCAGGTAGGTCACCTGGGGGCCAGTGACCATTACATGGTATGGTTCAATCTGGCCACTAGAACTAAATCATCCCATTCCAAGGCAAAAATATGGGACTTCAGAGGAGCTGACTTTGATAAGATGGTCAACAGAGTTAAGCTAGCCCTGGCAAGAAGAAATACAGGTGAGGCGGTACAGGCAAAGTGGGCAAGCATCAAGGATGCAATACTTGAAGCAACATCCCATTGTGTTAGAAAAGCAAGAGCGAAAGAAGAAGGAAACCACTTTGATTCTCAATAACAGTAGCAGAAAAGGTCAGTGCTAAAAGGCTGACCTGCAGGAAATATAAGGGAACGTAGTGGGATGGAGATAGGAAGGCATACCAAACTTTCCTAAGGGAAACAGGGAAGGCAGGCAAAGACCCAAACCAAGGAAACACTAGCACGAACAGTAAAAGAGGGGGACAAGACTTTCTATAGATACATTAGTGAAAGGAGAAAGTCCAGAGGAGGTATTACTAAGATCAAGGGGATAAGGGGAGTGTGAGGAGGAGGATCAAGGAAAGCACTATCCTAAATACTGTAGATACTTCAGCTCATTATTTACTGAGGAGAAGGTAGGGCAGGCCCACAGCTCAACACTATGGACAGAGGGGGAGGGAGGTGGCACTAGTCCCTTCACAAAAGAAAGGTCCTACAAGAGCTTGATAAGCTCAGGGTGGACAAGGCAATGGGACCTAATGGCATACATCCCAGGGTACTAAAGGAGCTAAGGGTGGAACTAGCAGAGCCATTATCAGAACTGTTTAGTGAGTCTCTGAGCACAGGAGAGGTCCCAGAAGACTGAAGAAGGGCTCACGTGATCCTGCTTCACAAGAGTGGTAGCAGGGAGGAGGCAGGGAACTACAGACCAGTCAGTCTTACCTCAGTAGTGAGCAAGATTATGGAGGCACTCCTTAAGGAAAGGATAGTGCAACACCTGGAATCCACAGGAGCACAGGATCCAAGACAGCACAGGTTTACAAAAGGAAGGTCCTGTCAAACTAATCTCATAGATTTCTTTGACAGGGTAACCAGAGTGGTGGACCAAGGGGAAACAGTTGCTGTCACCTACCTTCATTTCAGCAAAGCTTTTGATACTGTTCCACATAGAAGATTGATTAATAAGTTGGTAGGCCGGGTGGGTCGAAGTTGGTCAATTGGGTGGCAAACTGGTTGGCGGGCAGAAAACAGAGAGTGGTGGTAAACGGTATACAGTCAGAAAGATGCAAGTCACAAGTGGGGTACCTCAGGGATCAGTCCTGGGACCAGTCCTCTTCAATGTCTTCATCAGTGACACTGCAGATGGACTGGAGGTAGGTTTGTCTGTTTGCAGATGACAAGATCTGCAACAGAATAGATGATCCAGATGGGGTGGGCAGAATGAGAAGAGATCTGGATAAACTGGCAAAATGGTCAGAAGAGTGGCAAATGGGGTTTAATGCAAAGAAGTGCAAGATCATGCACATAGGGAAAAGAAACCCTGAAGCCACCTATGGGTTGGGAGGGGAGTTGTTGGCAATCACAAGGGAAGAAAGAGACTTGGGCATCATTGTCACACATGACCTGAAATCATCCAAGTAGACCACTAAAGCAGTAGGCAAAGCTAGAGGGATGTTGGGGTGTATTGGTAGGGGTATCACAAGTCATAAGAGGGAGGTAATAATCCCTCTTTACAAGACCCTGGTTAGGCCCCATCTGGAGTACTGTGTGCATTACTGGAGGCTGCACCTGCACAAATACATTAACAAAATGGAGGCAGTCCAGAGAAGGGCAACCAAAATGGTGCATGGACTGCATCAGAAAACGTTTGAGGACAGATTAACAGAGCTCAGTGTGTATACCCCAGAGCAAAGGAGGATGAGAGGTGATATGATTGAAACATTCAAACATCTTAAAGGCATTAACAAGGAGAAAGAATCTAACCTTTTTTTCAGTTCAAGAAAAATAGAAGGACAAGAGGACACAGCATGAGATTAGAGGGAGGCCAATTAAGGAGTAATGAGAGGAAGTTCTTTTTCACAGAAGGGTGGTGGATGCCTGGAACAGCCTATCTCAGAGAGTGGTGGATATGAATACAGTGCAGGGCTTCAAACAGGCATGGGATAGGCATAAGGAAGCAATACAGGTGAGTATAAATAGACAGGCCATTGACAGAGTACAGGCCTATGGCACATTCATAAGGTAGAAAAAATGGGCAGACTGGATGGGCCTTGCAGTCCTTATCTGCTGTCAACTTTTATGTTTCTAGTGTTCCACTGCTGCTCTCCCAGGACACATGTGGCAATGAGCGTACCACTGCTGTTGTTCTGGGACACACATGGCAATGAGTGTACCACTGCTGCTCCCTGGGACACATGTGGGAATGAGTGTTCAGCTGTTGTTGTTCATGGACATGTAGCAATGGATGTACCACATCTGCTGCTCTCTCAGGACACATGCAGCAATGAGTGTACCACAGCTGCTGCCCATGGACACAAGGGACATTGAGTGTGCTGCTGTTGTCCTGGGACATGTGGCAGTGGCTGTACTGCTGCTGCTGTCCTGGGACACGTGGCAGTGACTGTACTGTTGCTGATGTCATAGGACACATCTGACAATGACTGTACCATTGCAGCTGTCATGGGACACATGTGGGAATGAGTGTACTGCTGCTGTTGTCCCTGGACACATGTGGAGCTGTACAACACTGGTTCAACAAGCATTTTGTCGACCAATGTTACAGCAATGGATTGATGTCGACAGTAATTACAGTTGGCATAAATCCTTCTGAAACCTGCCTGTGTTTTTTGGGGAGGTTCACCCTCAAACCCCCCCCATGTGGGGGGGGGGACTCTGCCCCGCGCACACCCCAGACTTAGAGATTATCAGCTGTGAGTCAGAGTTGATTTGGTAAGGGGGTACAGGACCAAGAGGAAGAGTGCTGGGGTCCCAGGCAGACTTTATAGTGATTTGTCGATGTCAGCATCAACATGATCACTGTAAAGGTTTAAGCTAATAAGGATAAACGCGCTCGTAATGACAAAAAATGTACCACTCTGGTATCCATGACACATGTGGCTGGTACTGTATCTGCTGCTGTCCCAGGACACTTGTAGCAATAAGTGTACCACTGTTGCAGTGCCAGGGCACCTGTGGCAATGAGTGTAACACTGCTGCTGTCCCAGGGCACCTGTGACAATGAGTGTACCACTGCTGCTGTCCCAGGACACATGTGGCAATAACTGTACCACTGCTGCTGTCCCGGGACACATGTGGCAATAACTGTACCACTGCTTCCATCCAAGGACACATGTGGCAATAACTGTACCACTGCTGCTGTGCTAGGACACCTGTGGCAATGAGTGTACTGCTGCTGCTGTCCTAGGACACATGAGACAATGAGTGAACTGCTGCTGCTGACCCAGGACACATGTGAAAATAAGTGTACCACTGCTGCTATTCCAGGACACGTGGCAAAATGTGTACCACTACTGCTGTCCCAGGCACGTGACAATAAGTTTACCACTGCTGCTGTCCCAGGACACATGGCTATGAGTGTACCACTGCTGCTGTTGTCCCAGGATACATGCGGTAAACAGTGTACCTCCACTACTGTCCCAGGAGATATATGGCTGTCTGTGCACAACTACTGCTTTTCCAGATACCTGTGGTAATGAGTGTGCTACTGCTGTTCCAGGACACATTTGGTGATGAGTATATCACTGATGCTGTCCCAGAGCATATGTGGCAATGAGTGTACTACTGTTGTCCCTGGACATATGTGACAATGAGTGTACTACTACTGCTGCTGTCCCAGGACACATGGGTAATGGTTTACCACTGCAGCTCTTTCATGACGCACGTAGCACTGAGTGTACAGCAGCGGCTGTCCCAGGATACATGGCAATGAGTGCTTCACTGCTGCTGTTGCAGGGCTCATGTGGCAATGAGTGTACCACTGCTGATGTCAAAAGACATGGGGCCTGATTCCAAGAGAGCGAGTAGAGCATGGCGTAAACCACGCCAGTGCATAAAGTTATGACCAAACCCATGCGACATTCCAAGAGAAATGCCAGTTACGACATAGAATGCTAAATTATGCATGTTGCAAGCCTATGACTATATAAAAATGCACAAGTCGCAGACATGGCATAGGAGCTATTCATGCGAGAAAGATGGTGGGTAGCAGTGTAAAGGCGGCAAGTGCAGCATAACAGAGAAAGTGGAATTTTACCTATGAGGAGACAGACATCCTCCTTGAGGAACCTGAGGCCCAGGCAGACCTCCTAATGGGCAAGGGTGGTGAATGGGATCTGCACTGCAAGTGCAAGGAGGCATGGGAGGAGGTGGCCAAAAAGGTGAATGCAGTGGATAATGCAAAGTGCACTATGCGTGACCTCCAGAAGAGGGTCAGCGACCTCAAGTGCCATGCAAAGGTCAAGGGGCCTATAACAGGTGGCAGGCAGTGGCAACAGGAGGTGGGCCACAGGAGGAGAGACCCCTCAGTGGCCATGGAGAGAGGATACTGGTGTTCCTGAGCCAGCACAGTGTCCATGGGGATACAGACCTGGACATGACATGGATGGCCGCAGGGACAGGTAAGTGGATGACCAGCACTGCCCCAGTGTGTGGGACAGCAATGCAGGGGTGGGAATGGAGGCATGTGCAGAGGGTATGTCAGGGTAGTACTGATGCACTGTTGTCCACCCACAGGTGCAGCAGCAGTGGACACAGGGGCAGAGAACAGTGATGGCATAGGTTCTGAGCCAGAGCAGGAAAGCACGCAGCCGACCACCCAACAGGCCACCGTGACAGACACCCCTGGTGGTGCTGATGCGGTGTAGCCAGACCCAGCTCCGACACTGGTGGTGGGGGAGTAGCAGGCAGTGGAGGAACAACAGCATCAGGAGAAGGAGGAGGAAGGACTGAACCGGTGTAATCTGTTCAGTGTGGGCAGGATAGGGGACAATATTTACTTATTTATTTATTTAGTTTTTTTGTGACCGGGTAAGTGCACTAGGCAAATTCTGCCTATTTTCAGGCACGACCCAGGAGAAGGGGCGCAGGACCTCAGCCCTGTGTCATACAACAGGCTGCAGCTGACCCTGCATGGGGCGATGCCATCCCGCAGGATGACAGCACAGCAGGACCCACAGACTATGCCGGGTTCTGCAGGACCCCCGTGACCACCCACGAGGAGCAGTCCATGATGCTGGGCTGTATCCAGCTCAGCATGGACGCACACCACTCCCAGCAACGGAGGACATGGGTACCCTCATAGGAGTGTTGGAGATGGAGACCACCCACAGAGTCAGCCATAGATCGGGTGGTGGACACCATGGCTGCCTCCCAGGCCTGTGTGCAGGCACAGACATGGGTGCCCACCTGACTGGCCATGGCTATGCAGGGGTCAGTAGTCCAGCAGACCAGACAGTCTGACGTACTGTCCACGGTGCTACAGGCTGCAGTCACAGGCCAGCCTCCATGAGACACACAAAGGAGGGATGCCACCACAGGCACCACAGGTGGTGCACCCACCACCAACACCAACACAACAGTCCCCCCAGCTGCAGCAACAACACCGCCACAGCCAGGGACAGCAGGGACAGCAGCAGCACCCACTTCACCACCCCCTCCACTGCCACCAGCAGCAACACCAGTGCAACAGCCCCCAGCACTGCCACCACCAACACCACCAGCAACAGCAGCGCAACAGCCCCACCACCACCAGCAACACCAGCGCACAGTACCACCACCACCACCAGCAGCACCAGTGCAACAGCCCCACCACCACCAGCAGCACCAGCACAACAGCCCCACCACCACCACCAGCAGCACCAATAACACCAATGCAACAGCCCGCAGCACTACCATCACAACCTGCAGCACCAACACAACAGCTCACACCACTGCCACCACCAACACCACTGATGGCATCTCTGGTGGCCACACTGCCACCACAAATGGCCATAATACAACCTGCCACCATGGCCATGGGGCATGCAGCATTGGGCACAAGGCCCAGGACAAGTGCCAGATGGGGTAGGGTAGCATGAATGGCACATCAGAACAGGACACAACCCAGGTGGCAACACAACCACAGGCTGTGGATGATGGTAGGCCACATACCCAGGGACATGGGACCACACCAGGCCAAGCACCAACTTCCCAGGGAGGTGTGGATGGTGATGGAGGATGGCTGTGGTGGACCTGCGAGCATACAATAGGGGTAGGATGGACCCAGTGTTGCCACAGGGGTGGCCATGCCCACAACTCAGGCTGCTGGGCAGGGCATGTGTGCTGCAAAGTGCAGGAGAACTGGGTGGCAGCAGCAGCCGGATGACTGACCATGCCACTATGGTGCACCGCTGCAATGGGTGGAGGGCAGTGGGCAGAGTGGCAGTATGGCAGGGCACTGAGTGGGGATGTGTGGGGTGTGTGTGTGTGTGTGTGTGTGTGTGTGTGTGTGTGTGCATTGTGTGCAGGTGTGTGGGTACTGTTGTACAGCACAAATTGGGTGTGTATGCTGTGGTCTGTCACTCACTGGGTGTGGGTATGTGTGTATGGGTACTGTCACAAATGTACTGTAGCACTTCACCATGTCACAACATTAGTTAAATGTCTTTAACTTGACTTGACTCAGCATGAGATTAGAGCAGTGCAGGAGGTGTTTGTGGAATTGGGGAGGGGCCTTAAGGCAAGTAGCACACACAGTATCCTTCTCGGAGGTGCTGCCTGTCTATGGCAAGGGTGAGGCGAGGGTACATCGCACCATTCAATTCAATGGATGTTTAAAAAAATGGTGCAGAGCACAGGGGTTTGGCTTCATTGGGGACTGGGGTTCCACTTGGAGAGATACCAGCCTATACTGGCAGGATGGTCTGCATCTGTCCTGGAAGGGAACATGTCTTCTAGGCAATCAGTTTAAATGCTTCATTGGCAAGCTTTTAAACTAGTTAAGAGGGGAGGCACTGATAAGAAACAGGGAATTCCCAGCCTCCCCCTACAAAACAGGGTACTAAATGAGGTAAAGACCAAGGTACAAAGGTCAGTAGGGAGCAGGACAGGGGTGAATGGAGAAAGCAAAGTCAATGAGGACAGGGATAGTGCTACAAGAGGTAAAGCCATCAAAACATGGAGAGCAATGAGTACCAATGCCCGTAGTCTGGGTAACAAGCTTCCTGAATTAGTGGCCTTGATGGAGGAGGAACATCTGGATATTGTGGCAGTCACAGAAACATGATACACACAGAACCATGACTGGGACATAAAACATATCAGGATACACTTTCTACAGGAAGGACAGGGAGGGTAAAAGAGGAGGAGGAGGAGTAGCTCTCTACATAAGGGGAGGAATCAAAGCACCAGAACAAAAGGGTAAACTGGGAGGAGAGGAAGCACTGTGGGTTAATTTGGAGACAGGCAATGGCACCACAATCCGCACAGGGGTTGTATACAGACCCCCATCTCAGGTGGAGGACATGGACAAGGAAATGATAGGAAGTATCCTTAGAATGGCAGAAAAAGGGGAGATATTGTTGATGGGGGATCTGATTATGCCAGATGTTAATTGGAGTACATTTTCAGCAGCCACTTCTAAGAGTGGGGTCATTCTAGATGCCCTACAGGGGGCATGCCTTAGACAACTAGTGTTGGAACCCACTCAAGAGGGAGCAATCTTAGACCTGGTACTCTCAAATGGAGATGGCGAGATGATCACAGATTTAGAAGTGGGTAGCCATCTGGGAACTAGTGACCATCAAACAGTATGGTTCACAATAAACACAGCAATAGAGTCAAGCCATTCAAAGGCAAAGGTACTGGACTTCAGGAGAGCTGACTTTGCCAAAATGGGTGAGTGCCTAAGGAATGCACTAGCAAATGGACAGGAAGGAGGGGTGGAAGAACAATGGGGAATAATCAGAACTGCCATCACAGAGGCAACAAGTCTTTTGTGAAGTAAATCAACAAAACAAAATGATGTAAGAAACCACTATGGTTCTCAAAGGAGGTGGTAAGAAGGTTAGGGAAAAAGAAAGCATTCAGGAAGTACAAGGAATCACAGAAGGAGCAGGACAGAGAATTGTATCAGTTAAAGCAAAAGGAAGCTGGGAAGGCAGAACAGCAAGGGCCCAAACCGAGGAAAAGATAGCCAACACAGTTAAGAAGGGGATACAACCTTTATAGGAACATCAGGATGTAAAGAAGACCAAGGGAGGGATAGTGAGGCTTAATAAAGGGAGGGGTGGGCAGAGGGTGCATCGAAAAGGCAGAGATACTAAACAAATATTTTTGCTCAGTATTCACAAATGAAGAGGAAAGGTACCTAAACCAAACAATAGACACACTCTGGATACAGAAGTTGATACCAGCCCATTTACAGAAGAAAGGGTTCTGAAAGAACTCTTAAAACTGAAGGTGGACAAAGCAATGGGGCCTGATGAGTTCATCCCAGAATTCTAAAAGAACTAAGGTAGAACTAGTGACACCACTGACTACACTCTTTACAAAAATCATGGAGGATGGGGTGCCTGAGGACTGGAGGAGGGCAGATGTGATTCCACTTCACAAAAGTGGGAGCAGGGCAGAAGCAGACAACTACAGACCTGTTAGTTTAACCTCATTGATAGGGAAAATGGTGGAATCACTGCTGAAGGAAAGAATTGTCGAGTACCTAGAGGCCAGAGGGGCACAGGACCCAAGGCAGCATGGATTTACAGCGGGAAGGTCATGTCAGACAAATCTAATTGATTTCTTTGACTGGGTGACCAAAGTAATAGATCGGGGAAGGGCTGTGGACATGGCCTACCTAGACTTTAGCAAGGCATTTGACACAGTCCCACACAAAAGATTGATATACAAGTTAGCCAGCCTGGGAGTAGGTCCCAAGGTGGTAGCCTGGATAAAGAGTTGGCTGGAGAACAGGACACAGAGGGTAATAGTAAATGAGTCCACTCTGAAGAAGGGGTTACTAGTGGGGTACCACAGGCTTCGAGTACTAGGACCGGTCCTCTTCAATGTCTTTATAAGCAACATTGCAGAGGACTGGAAGGAAAGTATGTCTCTTTGCAGATGACACAAAGATCTGCAACAGAGTTGATACACAAGGTGGATTGGAAAGGGTGAGAAGGGACTTGGCAAGGTTGGAGGAATGGTCAAATGTGCAGCTTAGATTCAATGCTAAGAAGTGCAAGGTAATGCACCTGGGAAACAAATACCCAGTGGAAGAGTACACAATGGGGAGGGGGGGGTGAGATACTAACAACAACAAAAATGGAAAGCGACCTGGGGGTAGTTATATCAGATGACCTAAAGGTGGGCAAGCAATGTGAGAGGGCAGTAAGGAGGGCTGGGAGGATACTGGGATGCATAGGGAGAGGCATCACCAGCAGAAAACAGGAAGTTGTTATCCCTCTGTACAGACAGCTGGTCAGACCCCATCTGGAGTACTGCGTGCAGTTCTGGAGACCCAATCTCCGCAAAGACATAAACAGAATGGGGCAGTCCAGAAGAGGGCACTAAAATGGTGCAGGGTCTGCACCGGAAAACATATGAAGAGAGACTTAAGGAGCTTAATATGTATAGCCTCGAGGAGGAGGAGAGGGGACATGATAGAAACTTTTGTAACCCCCTGCAAATGGGGGCTCCAAAAGTCTTCCAGGAGCTTGCCTAAGTGCTCCAAGTCTGGATGGTGCTGGGCGCTTAGCTGTTTTAAATGGCACTGCCGAGTGCTTTGAGAGCCCTCTCTCTTTCTCTCTATAAGAGCTGTCTGCTTGCAGACATACTTAGTTTGCACGGGGACTGTGTGTATTTTGCCCAGTCTCACGAGGCTGCTGCCTAATGCTCCGCTTCTGCAGTCACCAAGTGCACAGAGGAAGCTCAGCTGAAAGACGTAATTATTGTGGGGAAAATGAAGAGAAATGATGAAAATGCAGTTTGTCTAACTTGCCTTTTGTTGCAGCACGAACTCTGTCTGTTTGCTTCACCAGTTTCGTCCAGAACTGCTGAATGGGACCAATCAGTATTAAGGACTCTGAAGTGGAGCCTGCTGAAATGGGACTGCATAAAAGGTGCCTCTGGGAATTGTAGTTTTAGACTGTTGGCACCTTTTTGCACCTATAGAGTGAGCCCTGCTGTGACTGACATGTGAACCGACCAACCAAACTCTTTGGATCTGTGAGAAAGCCCCAGAGCTGTTTGCTGGCAAGCCAGATTCAAGTTGGGAGCTGGAGAGAGAAGGAGCTTTGAGTGTGCAAGCAGCGGTTTGCTGCGTAGTTCACGCAGGAGAATCGTGGAAGGCCTGACTGCTGGCCTACTTGTCTGATTTCTGCCCTGAGGGAGAAGAGGACGTTTTGGACTGAATCTGAAGTTTGTGAAGAAAAAGCTGTTGCTGTTTGGACCAGGCTTATCCTGTAGAAGACCAAAGATTTTGCTGACAGCGATCGGCCTGTCAGAACTTCAGCTATGGTAGTGTTCGGTAATTGCAGTGATTTTTGCGATCAGGACCGAGGAGTCACCTGCCTGGTACAGTAAACTTTCTTTTACATATAAATGTGCTATGTGCTGGAAGGGGATTGCGATCTGGTTTTCCCGTTTGCTGTAAACTGTGTGCTAGTGCTGGAAGTAGTTTTCCCAGCAAGAATCGGACTGAATCCGTGCTGCCTGGCACATATAGGCCCTGCCACAAGGGTCTTGCCTCACTACCTTGCTGCACAGAAAGATCCATCGTCGCGGGGCCAAGCTTCCTCTGGCAAATCTGCCAGTCAGCCATCAGCCCTCCTGTGTTTAGCCTGGGTATTGTGAGTAATTATCAGGGTAGCTCCCTGCAACTTTTGTTTAATCAAAGTGTGTCATCTGATTTGTTTGTACTTTTTCTTTCCACGAACTGAGCCACCCAGCTTCGGATTACAAATTGTGTGTACATGTTCTTTTTCCATCACAGGGCCCCAACCAGCTGCAACGGACCTGGCCAGTCCCTTTTCTCATCCTGGGTACCCAGAGAATGTGACTGATTGGGACTTTAAATGCATGCACAGTACTGTGAATATTAATGTGTTTAAGCTAATTAACCTGATTTTCCCCCTTCCTTGTTACAGCCCCCTAAATAAATCAGATCTGTTTGTTTCTGCAATTTACATTGACTGTGGTGTCAGTTTATGCTAAAAGTATTGTCTTGTGGCTATTGTACTACATCACCTTATTTAACAGGGGGTTCCCAGAGTCGAGCTGAAGGAACCAGTCCTGGGGGTAAGTGTCAAGTACAAGTGTTTGTGGTTTGCATATCTGGGGTATTGGGAAGGTTACTTCTGTGTACTATGTGGGCCACTAGTGGGAGATAAGGGGGGGTCACAGTGTCCCAGAGGGCTGTGGCCTGGTTAGCATAACCCAAACCAACCCTGACCTTTGGGTGGAGGCACCAGTTTCAGAACCTAGGCCCCTTTACCTGTTAGTAGCCAAGCAGGCAGGGGTAGTAGCCCAAGGGATAGTGCCACCTAGGGGTTACAATTTCAAGTACCTCAAGGGAATCAACAAAGTCCAAGAGGGTAGCATCTTTCAGAAAAAGAGGTGTGCAAGAACAAGGGGGCACAATTTGAAGAAGGGGGGGCAGCTCAGAGGTAATGTAAGGAAGTATTTTTTCACAGAGAGGGTTGTGGATGCATGGAACGGCCTTCCGGAGGAGGTTGTGGAGTCAAAAACAGTGGTGGAATTCAAGCATGCATGGGGCAGCCATAAGGCAATTCTAGGGGGTGGGAGTAAGAAGAAGTAGGCTGTTGGTTAACTAGGATCTGCAGCTTATCCATTAGGTAGGGAAATGGGCAGACTGGGTGGGCCAAGCGGTCCTTATCTGCCATCAAATTCTATGTTTCTATGTTACACAGCCAGTATAGTGTTATGCTTGTGCAACTGTGTTAGTTTGGTTTTGGCCATTTGCACTTTTTATTCCAGAGGAATTACCACCTTGTAGAGGTACCAAAGGCAAGGAACCTTTGAAGAGGGTTCCACCCCTAGAGGTGCCACAGGACAATTCCTGTGGCTAAAGGTACCTAAGGAAGGATCCCAAGGAGAGAGGTGCAGCTGCTGGAGGAGGAGGGGAGGATGGTGGGGCAAAGAAAAAAGTGCTTCAGAAGGAGCTGAGAGGAACTGCTCATAGAGCTCAGGAAGTGGGAGTAGCTGGCTGCTTGTCCATTGAACTCCAGGCTAAGCCTTCCAATTCAATAGCCTATACAGCCAGTATAGTGTTATGCTTGTGAAACTGTATTAGTTTGGTTTTGGCCGTTCGCACTCTCTGTTACAGAGGAATTACCACCCTGTAGGGGTACCAAAGGCAAGGAACCCACGAAGAGGGTTCCACCCCTAGAGGTGCCACGGGGCAATTCCTGTGGCTAAAGGTACCTAAGGAAGGATCCCCAAAAAGAATGAAGTATGAAGCATATAAGCAAGCAGTAACTGTGACATAGTAGTAGATAAGAATAGACAGTTTGATAACTTAATGAGATGCTCAGTTAGATAATGTAATGAAATGTCCAGGTTTGCACAGTAGGATACTGATGGTTTGCGTTGAAAGTGAGGGGATCCTTTAAGGAGAGAGGGAATGGCAGGGACACCATCCACCTGCATCCAACAGCGGAACCTACCTAAAGAAACTAGGGGACACTACTATGCTAACTGACAGTTATGACCCGAGGCAACGAAGGAGAGAAAAAAACCCTATGAGGAGGAAATCTCTGGGGATCCAAGGCCTAGGTCGTCTTCCCGCCAGCTTGGGATATTTTATTTAGTGGCGGCTCTGCAGCTGCAATTTGGAAAACCCAATTAAAGGGAGGTGGAAAATATTCCAATTTGGAGGAGGGCTTTCACTCAATCCCTCTAGCGGGAATGCCGTGGAAGATTGCGAGAGAACTCTGCAACACGATAGGCAACCAAGGCTGGAGGAGGAGAGCAACAACTGCTGAGGCACTCACCTGGCCTACTCACCCTAAACTCAAACCAGGTGAACCAGAAGCAGTCGAGGGAGAATGCAGTGAAGGTGCCTTGCTAGGGAAACCACTAAAGCCAATAGATAACCATTATAGTGGAACACTAGCGCCAAAGGAGGTAACTTTTTCCACCCTTCACAGCTAGTCTTAAATTCTACACATGGAGCTGCTGTCGTCCAGAGCTTAACAGATAAAGCCAAGCCCAGAGCTTAGACATTCCAGCTGTGGGCCAGGGTGAGAAGGACCCTGCCCCAAGTCGGGCATGCTTAAGATGCAGAATAAATGCAGAGCGAGACTGTTGGCTGCAGGGGAGCCTGCACCAGAATGGTATGGCTGACATGCCCCAGAAACTGATAGAGAGCTGAAAAGCTATTGAGCAGCTGAATGAGCACTGATATGCTGAAACTGTAATGAGCATCGAGTGCTGAGACCTTGCAAGGTCGAAAGCAGGTTGAGTTCAACAGACATCCCAGAGGCTGAAGCCTAGGGGATGCGGTAGGCATGAGCAGTGATTGCATAACCAAGAGTGGACCTGCACGTAGGTCAGTAAACAGAGTAGTAATAGGTGGACCTGCACATTGGTCTGCATAACATAGTAGCAATGAAACAGCACTAAATAGTGGGGCAAGTGGGGCAGATGTCAGTGTGGCTCAGTTGGTAGCACATCCGTCTCTGGACCAGAAGATCATGGGTTCTCGTCCCACACCGGGATTGGACTTGCACCTAAAATCACTGGCATCTGGAGTGCAGTATTAGAGGGTGTTGTACTGTTGTGTGTGCTGTCCTTTGGATGAGATGTTAAACCGAGGCACCGTCACCCATCCTGGTGTTGTCCTGTAGGTGTCCAGGTGGAAGTAAAAGAACCCAGAGGACTCTTCACAAAGCATAGGGGACATTCCCGGTGTCCTGGACAACATTCCCCTTCCCATAAACTGGTTCATGCAATTATCCAGGCTGTGTGGGTGTTGATGTGCGATATGGCCGCCACTACACATTCAGTCACTTCACTACCAGTCTAGCATTGCTTGTAAAGCGCTTTGGGATACACTGTGTATGAAAAGCAATATATAAATGCTGATTCTTCTTCTTCTTCTTCAAGCCAGCCAGGCATCCAAAAAGCCAATACAGGTGACAGGATTTCAAATAATTAACCACACGGGGCCACGACTCCCCAAACACCTCCAAGTCCATGCCGTAGGAAAAACAAGAAAGTGATGGAGGGGCTGAGACCCACATGCAGGTACTGAAACTAAGTTACAGCATCAGCAGTAGCCTTAGCTGACCTTTGAGTATAACAGGGTGTATGAACATCGAAGCAACATCTGTATAAGTACACTGAGCCGTAAAACTGCAATAAACATAAAATAAAAGGAAGCACAATGCTCTGAAAGCCGCTGTAACCGGGCAGTGCAATGAAGCTTCTGCAGTGAGGTAAGTAGAATGAGTTGAAAGAGTGTGATGAGCTGCATAGCTAGGGTTCAGAGTGAGCCTGAATCAGGTGAAAATAATTGAAAGTGCAGCATGGAGAGCAGCTATGGGTGAGCTGAAACACACGGATAATGATTGCAGCTGCATTGCAAGTAATTGAGAGTTGTGAGTAACTGACAGCAAGCAGTAGGAGCTCTGGAGCAATATGCTAGGAGCTTAGAAACAAAGCCCCCCCCAAAAAAGACAAAACCAAAGACACACAAACATAGAAAAAAGGGAACAAAGACAGAAAGAAGCACACACAGTTGAAGGCAAAATACAAACCAGAAGCGGGAAAACAAACACAAAAGTCCAGCAGAGACAAGCAGGAGCAGCAAGGTGGGGGGGGGGGCAGCCAGCCCTGTAGGCCCCAGCCAGCTCGGAGGACAGACTGACAGAGCCTTTGGCTGCAAAGGAAAAAGTGCTTCAGAAGGAGCTGAGAGGAACTGACTATATAGCTCAGGAAGTGGGAGTGGCTGGCTGCTTGTCCATTGAACTCCAGGCTAAGCCTTCCAATTATCATTACTTAGTAAACAAAATGCGCTATACATCTGTGTGGCCTCACTCATTTCAACTGCTGTGATAGGACATGTCACATGTAACATAGATCCAGTGCCTGCGTAGGGTGCAAGGCCCATGTCGCATATGCACAACCTAATCATAGGCCGGACAGCACATATGCTCAATTGCATCCTGCTTGCGCGTAATGCACACATGAGGTTTACATGTACCACAGGCCGCAGGCGTGGTGTTGTGACTATAGTCTGTGCATGCCACCCATACGTGTGCAATGTGTGAGGTGGGGCTGTGAATGTGAGAGACAGGCCACACCACACACATGCTGTTGAGACAGAGGAGAACCCGGCAGCAGTGATAGGGAGATACTGCTAAGTAGGCATTAAAGAGATCTGTTCCACACTGTTTTTCTAGAAGAGACACACCCTGAATATTGGTAAGCACTGGGACAGTGCACTACTTGCACATATGCAACAGTCATTACTATATAGAATTGCTAATGTTTCTTCCAAACTGTGTACCCAGTAGAGACACACCCTGAATATTGGGAGGCACAAGGACAGTGCAATACCACCACATATGCAACGGTCCCTGTCCACACCACTTGTTAATGTCATGTTGCCAATTGTTTATCTGGGAGAGACACAGTAGGCTGCATGCCTGCCTACAGGTGTGAACTGGGAGCACAGAAAAGGTAGGTGACCTGCTCAGGGTCACACTGTATGCATGTTGGGGCTGTGGGAATGCAATCCAGGGCTCAGGTGTAGCTGCTCAGAGTTGTATACCACCGCGCTAAACTGCCTCCCAATGCGAGTGCAGTGCAGTGTCCGTGTGGCCAGAGTACACCACTGTACACATCATATAGGCCCATACAGGGCGCAAAGCAGAGGGTACACAAAGGGGCAGCATGCTGCTGACTACAGAGAGTCCCACACCCAGATGTGGAATGACAGCCATGTATAGGCCAGGTCTGCAGAGGTTGTGCCGTGTGGTGCAGGTACAGTGGTGATGCTATAGACACAGGGTAGTGTACAGTATCAGAGCTATGGCATGATAGTCTGCCACATCAATGTAGTGCACAGTTGGATATTAACGTGTCCAGCGTACAGACATGACAGGTATTATTGTTCAGGATTGTTTGCGGGACACAGCCGCCCAGTTTGGAACATGCCACTGCTGGATAGGATTGGTCAGGAGGTGAACTGTGCACAGGGCCATGTAGCACAGGAGACCAGGCGAGCCTCAGTGGTTGGGCACCTAACTCACCCCGAGGAGACAGCGCAGCTAGTCAGCCAGGTGCAGCAGTGGCACACCATGCCACTGCCACCAGACTGCAGACGCCACACCCCCGCAGACAGGGAGAGGGCATGGCGGGCCATAGGGGCATGCCTCAGTGCACCTAGTGATGTTTCCTGCATCACACAGCAGATGCAGCACAGGTGGCAGGACCTGGCCAGAAGGGACCTGCAGCTCCTGGAGCACATGCTCAACATGGCAGAGAGGAGAAACCGGGAGATGAGAACTGGCGCTGGCAGCACTGCAGGTGGGTATGACAACATGTAGCATGACACCTCCACAGACAAGCAACATGTGCCACGGCCAGTAGTGGTATACAGGTGTAATAGTGTCCCTCTTCCACACAGGTGCAGGACCCAGCCCACACAGACATCAGGTGCAGCCAGCGGAGGACCCAGAGTGTGGCCACTGGTGGCAGGGTTGGCAGCACTGGGGAGGGGACTTGTGCTGCCTGGACATGCACACATGTGCCACAGCATGCCACTGTGTTCAGCCATGCAGCCTAGATGTAGCCATGTGCACCTGCAGTGCCTGTGGCTATAGCACAATGCTGATGTGCCTGCCACCATGCACCATGTGGCAGGTATTGTGTGTGAGTAGGCACCGCTTCTGTAGTGTGCCTGTGTGTACAGGGTGTCCCAGTCCTGCAGTGATCTCTGCTCTTCTCCCTTGCAGGTGGGGGGGAGCAGCCTTGCTCCAAGGCAATGGGCACTGCTCAGGGCGATGGCCAACCTGAAAGTTAGGGATGCCGCAGAGTACCAGTGGCACACACAGCACCGCTGACATAGGGTATGGCCCATCCTGCCATCGACAGATAGGAACGAGGTGGAGCCTGGAGAGGACACCAGCAGCAGTGGGCCGCAGGGGTCGGTGGGCTGGCATGTGGAAGTGCCAGAGGCTGACAGGCTGGCAGAGAAGCCAGGTGCAGAACACCAGCCTGGTGAGGTGCCAGCGGATGGGGACCATCCAGCGGAGGAGATGGCAGCAGCTGAGCAGGCAGCAGAGGGCGAGGTGGAGGAGGAGCCACCTGCAGGGGAGCCGGAGGTGGGGGTGCTGCCCCACAGAGTAGCAGGAGGAGGAGGAGGAGGATACTGTGGTGGAGCAGGAGGAGGAGGATGATGCCATGCTGCAGGCTGACATTGCCGGATGCCAGTCCGGACAGTTGGACATGGCCCCACAGCAGGAGGGCGACATGTAGCTGGTGCCAAGTCACCTGGGGGACAGGGAGGCCCGCAGGCATTAATGTATCCAGGGTAGCAGGTGGCGGGCGAACAGCAGCCAATAAAGCTTGTCTCTGCTATCATGGAGGATGTTGCACACCTGTACAGCTTCCTCTGGGCACTCCTTACAGGACTGCAGAGGTTCTAGCGCTGAAGGCGTGTGGACCAGGCCCATGGACACTTGGACTGTGCCATGCCTTGGGGGCCTGGGATGCACCAGGTGTACATCAGGACTGCGGGGAGGCACCTGATGTGTGTGTATGCGGGGTGGGGGGGCCTGGTGGACTGTGGTACTGTTCATTTGGGGTGCTATCCATGATTGTTGGGGGCTGTGGTGGGAGACGTGCCTGGGTGGGTCTCAATAGTTGCTTGGGGGTTGTCTGCTGTGTGGTTGGGTGTGGTACATATGGGCTTGGGGGTTCTGTACATAGCAGGGGTGTGGTTCTGGGTACTGTTTTCCATTGGTATCGTTGTTGTTCTTCATGATGTACATGTTCATTCCCTGACTGCTGCTGTTATTCCTACTGTTGCATTAAATGATATTTATTCACCCTTTGCTCTGTGTGTGCGTGTGCATGTGTGTGTGTGTGTGTGTCACTGTGCACATGCGGACATGCATATGGTGGGGCTGCATTGTCTCATGTGCGTCCCCATCGTGCACATGTTATCTGTGTGCCAGCTGTGCACCCCACAGCCTTGGGTGCACACTCGTGAGCATGGCCGCATGGTGCTCTGTGTGCAGCAAACGCATTGCGCCATGTCCGTTCACGCCGCCACACTGTGCATGTTCTGGCTGTGTGGGGCCTTGGGCCTGTGTGGCTCCCTTCCACCCAGGAGCCTGGTGGTCCCTGTGGGTGGCACCAGTGGCACAACGCAATGGTGCATCCTACCGCCATACGTCAGCAGGTCTGTGCCACCCAGTGCTGTGTTTCCTTGTTGTGGTTGGACTGTTTACATGTATCAGTCACCGTGGCAGGTGCATTGTGCCTGGTGGTGCCATCATCGCGGTGTTGTTCGTTTGCCCTGTGTATGTCCATCACCTACCTGTGTCTCCATGTCCATGGTCCTCTGTGTGGTGCCTGTGGTGCTGTCACACATTCGCAGTCATGCCTACCAGATGCTGTACGACACCCATAGGCATTGTTCCAGCTCCAATGCTGCTACTTGTGTCACATGACACCTGGCAGGCAGTGTCTCATCCCCCTGAGGCTCAGTGGAGGTGGCATAGGAGCCCTGCCATTGTTGGGGCTGTGTTGCACCACACTGTGCCCCTCGTACTGCTGCAGGTGCCACCATTGTGGTGTTGGTGGTGTGGGGGGGGGTGGTGGTGGTGTGGTTGTTTGTGGTGTCCTTATCCCACCTCAAAAGAACTGCTGGATCAGCTCCTGTCATGCACGGTGTCCTGCTGTTGCACCACTGTCTGCCAGGTATCCTGCCATGACGTCCGGATCCCCGTCAGCCTCCTGCAGTGCACCTTCCTCCTGGTTGCTATCGGGCATTGGAACACTGTGCGCCAGGGCGATGTTGTGGAGGATGCAGCAGGTGAGCACTATCCTGCATGCCATTGCAGGGTTGTACTGGAGCGTGCCCCCTGAGTGTCAAGGCATCGGAATCGGGACTTCAGTATTCCAAAAGTGCGCTCAATTACCCCTCCCGTGCTGGTCTGGGCCTCATTGTACCTGACCTCGTCTGCTGTCTGGGGCGTCCTCATAGGGGTCATCAACCATGGCATCTGGGGATATCCACTGTCACCTGTTGGGGGGAGGTTAGTTGCATGTTGCTGTCTGGAGTGTCCTCATAGGGGCCATCAACCATGGCATCTGGGGATATCCACTGTCAGCCATTGGAGGGGAGAGGTTAGTCACATGTTGCTGTCTGGGGTGTCCTCACAGGGGTCATCAACCATAGCATCTGAGGATATCTGCTGTCACCTGTTGGGCAGGGAGGTTACTTGCATGTTGCTGTCTGGGGTGTCCTCATAGGGGTCATCAACCATGTCATCTGGGGATATCCACTGTCACCTGTTGGGGGAGAGGTTAGCTGCATGTTGCTGTGTGCAGCCCTGTCTTTGGCATCTCACTATCCACTGCATGGCATGCACTGCTGCATGCACATGTGCTCACATGCAGGTGCGCACTATCAGTCACATGCACATCCTTGGCTGTGTCCATGCATTGCATGTGCTTCCCTTGACACTGTGTGCCCTTCCCAGGCCCCTGTGTGTTGCACAGTGTGTGTGTGTGTGTCTTGCCCCTGCCTGCCTCCCATGTGGCATGCCACATGTCTGTGTGGCCATCACCTCTGCCCACTTCAGTTTCTGTCCGCCGTGTGCCTCTGTTGTGCCACTGTGTCCCCACGTGCCCACATGCACTGTCTGCCACATGCACGCACACTGCCACTCGCACACCTTTGCAGTTGTCATTCCCCATGGTACATACCTACAATCCATCCTCCAGTGATGTCCCCTCTCTCAAAGCACTCATGTAGCCCACAGTTCCAGTAGATGTGGGAGTCATGGCAGGATCCGGGGTATTTGGCCACCACATCTAGGATGCGACCACCACTGTCAGCAACCACCTTGATATTCATTGAGTGGTACCCCTTCCTGTTTATGTATGTGTCCCCATCCTCACTTGGGGCCCTGATGGCCACATTTGTGCAGTCGATGGCACCTAGCACACAGGGGAACTGTGCCACATTGTAAAACACCTGCTTCACCTGATACTGCTGTTGGACATCCCGTGGAAAGCTGATATGCTGCGGGGTGCACCGTATGAGGGCCGCAATGAACCTCCTCAGGTGTTTGGACACTGTCAGCTGGGAGATGCCCAGTGTCCCCTGTGGACATTTGGAAAGTGCCAGTGGCAAGGAAGCACAGCGCTGCACTCACGCGCACCTCCAGTGGCAGTGAGTGGCCCCTGTTGCTGGTGCTGCGTAGGTCACCACCCAGGACCTGACATAGCTCCCTGATGCAGCTGTTGCTGAGCCTATAGCGTGCTAGGCACTGCTGCTCAATCAGGTCCTCAAAGGTCTTGCAAGGGCATCTTACTCTGTGCACCGGTGGCCTTGGTACCATTGGTGGGTGCTGTGGCTCGGTCCCCTGGGTCCTGCCTCTGCACCTGGCATGCCTGCGCTCACAGTGCTCCGTGATCATTATTCAAAGCACGGCTCCTATTGCTGACATTTCTGAGTGTCTCACTACACTGCTGTCTTCTTTCTGGCTCTGTGGGTGGGGGATAATATAGCCCATGCTCTGGTTAGGACAGCTATTTCCTGGTCTGACTTACATCGGCTTCATCTGGTGTATTTATTTACACCTCCTGTGCTGGAATAGCAGTTTCATGGTGTTAGTGTATTATGCATGTCGCAAGCTGCATCACACACTGGCACAAGCTTTCTTTGGTGTAACTGTGTCATAACTTGCGTTTGGCATAGCAGTTGCAGGTTGCGTGTAAGTGTTCTTTAGAATCACGCTGCGTTGCAAGTCGCTGGAGTAACTTGCGATTTGTGCCATCGACCGGCTTACTGCATTTGGCGTCTGGGCATAGCTGTCTGGAATCAGCCCACATACCAATGAGTGTACTATTGCTGCTGTCCCAGGACACCTGTGACAATGAGTGTACCACTGCTGCTGTCCCAGGACACCTGTGACAATGAGTGTACCACTGCTGCTGTCCCAGGACACCTGTGACAATGAGTGTACCACTGCTGCTGTCCCAGGACACCTGTGACAGTGAGTGTACACTGCTGCTGTCCCAGGACACCTGTGACAGTGAGTGTACCACTGCTGCTGTCCCAGGACACCTGTGACAATGAGTGTACCACTGCTGCTGTCCCAGGACACCTGTGACAATGAGTGTACCACTGCTGCTGTCCCAGGACACCTGTGACAATGACTGTACTATTGCTGCTATCCCAGGACACATCTGGCAATAAGTATAGTGCTGCTGCTGTCTTAGGGCCCATGTCACAATGATTGTACCACTGCTGCTGTCCCAGGACACCTGTGGCAATAAGTGTTCCATTGCTGTTGTTCAAGGATACATTTGGCAGTGAGTGTAACCCTGGTGTCACAGGACACATATGGCAATACGTGTACTGCTGCTATCCCAGCACACATGTGGCAATAAGTGCACCACTGCTGTCCCAGGACATGTGCCAGTGAGTATACCACTGCTGTTGCCCTAAGACACATGTGACAATGGCTGTACCACTGCTGCTGTCCCAGAACATGTGGCAATGACTGTACCACTGCTGCTGTTCCTAGGCACATGTGCCAATGAGTCCACCACTGCTGCTGTCCCAGGACTCGTGGCAATGACTGTGCCTCTGCTGCTGTTCCTAGGCATGTGGCAATGAGTGTACCACTGTAGCTGTCCAGGGACCCATGTGACAATGAGTGTACCACTGCTGTTATTCCTGGGACACGTGGCAATGAGTGTACTGCTGCTGTCACATGACACATGTGACAATGAGTGTACTACTGCTGCTGCTGTCCTGGGACCCATGTGGCATTGAGTGCACCATGCTGTTGTCCTGGGACACATATAGCATTGAGGTACTACTGCTGCTGGTCCTGTGACACATGTGGCAATGAGTGTACCACTGCTGTTGTTCCTGGGACACATGTGGCAATGAGTGTACCACTGCTGCTGTCCTGGGACCCATGTGACATTGTGACCTATACTCAGCTGTAGGCTGGACGTCCCTTACCACTAGACGTATTCTCCATGCTGGTACCTGGACCCTAAAGCGTCTCCTTAACAAGCTGCCGAGCTTTCTAACTTCCCACATCCGCACCTGCCACAGTACTTACTCACTCAGGAAATCAGATTTTATCTTCCTGGATGTCCCCAAGACTCGCACCACCTTTGGCAAGCGCTCCATTGCCCTCCTGGTTATCTGGAATCGGCTGCAATCCTCTCTGAAACTACCTAAAGTAGTCTCTGTTAGTCTCTTTAGAAAGTTAGCTATTGAAAAAAATAAGATGTCTGCAGTTGTCTCTAAAATTTCATTTTCTATGATTGTTCGAGCCTTCTGTTAGTTTTAAGGTCCATATGGACAGAATCTGCACTTTATGTAAGACTGTGATGACCTACTTTAAGAGCTATAGAGTATTGTCTGAACACTTGTCTAATATGTACTTTATCAGCACTTGAAATCCTGTTGTGTGCATTTACTATGTTTCTT
Source organism: Neoceratodus forsteri (assembly GCA_016271365.2). Taxonomy (NCBI): domain Eukaryota; kingdom Metazoa; phylum Chordata; order Ceratodontiformes; family Ceratodontidae; genus Neoceratodus; species Neoceratodus forsteri. Next base: position 83,772,333 of record CM028136.1, read on the forward strand.
AGTCCTGTCCGTATATATCTTCTAGGACCTCCTTGTGAATGAGCTTGCTCAATGGAGTTATTTTCCTGTAATAAACTTGAATTTGAACTTGAGTGCACCATAGCTGTTGTTCCTGGTGCACATGGTGGCAATGGGTGTACCACTGTTGTTCCTCGGACACATGTGGCAATGGGTGTACCACTGCTGTTGTCCCTCGGACACATGTGGCAATGGGTGTACCACTGCTGTTGCTCCTCAGACACATGTGGCAATGGGTGTACCACTGCTGTTGTTCCTTGGACACACGTGGCAATGGGTGTACCACTGCTGTTGTTCCTGTGGCACATGTGGCAATGGGTGTTTCACTGCTGTTGTTCCTCGGACACATGTGGCAGTGAGTGTACCACTGCTGCTGTTTTGGGACACATGTGACAATGAGTGTACCACTGCTGCTGTTTTGGGACACATGTGGCAATGAATCACTCTATATGGTGTTCAGTGGAGAGTACAAATTAGGAAAAGGCTTGAGAGGTTATTGTGGACAGGAAGCTGAAGCCATGCTGGCAGTGCTACAGTCAAGAGAGTAAACCCGGTGTTGGAATGCATTAGGAATGGGCAGGAAAGAGCTGAAGGAAGAGTTCCTTCCTCTGCACATGGCTTCAGTTAGACCTCACCCTGAGTACTGCATTCAGTTCTTGTCACTGCAGAAGGAAGGCAAGAAATATGGTGAAAGAAGGGTTATTTACCCTGCACATGGCCTAGGTTAGACCCTCACCCTGAGTACTGCATTCAGTTCTTGTCACTGCAGAAGGGAAGGCAAGAAACTGGTGAAAGAAGGGTTATTTACCCTGTACAGGGCCTAGGTCAGATATCACCTTGAGTACTGCATTCAGTTCAGTTTTACTATGGTGCTGTGACATCCGCAGCACCGACATCCCCGACAGCTACAGCCGCAATGCCAAGTGTTGGCATCGCACTGTTGGGGATGCATCTGTGTTGCATCAAGGGCTTGTGCCCCCCTAAACCCCCACACCCCTGGTCTCTACATATCTAACTCCAAGTCGGAGTTGGACCCAGGGGACACCGGAGCTGCAGCGTCGGCATTCAGCTGTTCACCCAGCACAGCAACTCACCTGCATTCAGGTGAAATCTGTCGCCAGTTGACCTCGCAGTGGTAGTGTCGACCTTGTGTTGGCACACCATTCAGTACTAGTCACTGCAGGTTATAAGACAAGAAACAGGTGAAGGAAGTATTCATTCCCTGTGCATGGTGGTATGCGGGCAGAAGAGCACAGTAATATGAGCACGGTAAAACTGCAAAGCAAAACAGCATGTGTGAATACAGCAACAGGGAAATAATAGCGCTGAACATTACAGCTTTACCTGTTAGTATTTGCTCACGCTGAGCACATCAAGTAAGCAACTGTGAGGGAAGTCAGCATGCTCTGTTGTGGCTCAGAGGACAGAGCCACAGTCCAGGAAGACAGTATAGAGCAAAGCATTAAGGGTTCAAACCGACCCTTGTACTGTATGTGTATTTTTTCCTCTTCTGTGTTTTCTATGGTTTTCCTGTCCTCTGGCGCTATTATTACTGGCCCTATTTTGTCCCCTTCCCAAACGTGGCTCCCTCAGAGATGATTATATTATTTAGAGGGGGTGTAGTGTGAAGCCCCCATGTGGGGGGTGGGGGCATAGACCGAACAATTCCATGTTGTGTGCTGTGGTTTGTGGTATCAAGGAGTGCTAGATTTGCAAGTTTGTTTGCCTTGTTGTTTTTCCCTAATGCAATCTTTTACCACATGGTTTTGTTTGCACTGTGTTCAACTGTGTGGTAAAAGTTTAGCGGTTATTTACCTAAACCGGCATGGTGTAGCTTAGCTCACACTTTGAGCACTGCATTCAGTTCTTGTTACTTCAGGTAGGAAGGCAAGAAACAGGTGAAGGAGGTGTTCTTCCCTGTGTGTAACCCCTGTGGGGCTTACCTGTTTAGCCCCATTGGGCTGCCATTCCCCCATTTTCCGTAGTGTCCTTGCATCCAGGCATAAGGCTTGTTTGTCCTCCCAGAGTCTCTATCCATCCCCGCGTTGTTTTTAACCAGGAGGGTCCGGAGAGTTATATCACAGAGCCACCACCTGTTTTGCACTTTGGTGCAGAGCTGGTGATCTGCAGAAGCACACTGGGTTTTCCTGCCATTTGGGCAGCTGTTCTAATGCCTCTCCGATGGTCCCAGTTCTCTGTTGGGCAGAATAGGGACTGGAGACACAGAGGAGGCAAAAGGGAAGCAGCAAAGTTTTTTGAAAGAGTGCCTGTGAGCTCTGGAAAACAAGGATGCTGCCTCATTATATTCATGAGGTGGTGCACATACTAATGAGGTGAGCCTATCTTGTGCTTAGGGTCATAGTACTTCAGCGTTAGTGTGACGGTGTGAGGGCAAAGTGAAGTTTTGAACTTTGCAATGATTGGAAAGGGAAGAAGGACTGCTACATGTCCATGGGAGACTAAATTAATAAAAATGTTAATTCTGGCTGCAAGGACTTATTGAATTCAGGGCACAATATGGACTGCATGAGAACTGTGTGGGAGCAGCCATGTTTAACTCTCCAAAGACAGGCAAGACACTTATTAGGCACTCAGAACTGTGAGAGAGGACTCTGGGGAGAAGGTGTTAACTATTTTCAGGTGCCAAGGACAGAGCATATCAATAATCCAAGAGGGCTGAGGATTGTGATTGATAACTGGAGGCAGCCAATTAGAGGGCAGGATTCTGGGAGACATCCCAGAGACTTTGGGCAGTACAGTCAGTCTGTGCTGTGCTCTGATTGAGTCAAGAAGGTGCAGTACTGTGAGAAGCAAATACTTTTGGGTCTTTCACAGGACTTAAACCAGAGTTTGTGGAATAAAGGAGAAGAAACCTTGCTGTTGAGAGGAACTGTGCTGTTGTGACAAGCGATCCCGCATCTTATTGAGTTTGCTGTTTTGAGGAGGTTTCTGCTGCAGCTATCCTGCACCAATTTGGGACTGTAGTGAGACTGTTTTGCTGAGAAAGAGCCTTGCTGGAAACTGGGTGCAAGCTAGAGCAAAGGTTGGGCGCTGTTTTGAACCAGAGAGAATGTCTGAGAACTGTGTGCCAGCCAGATCAAAGGCGGAGGCTGGTCTGAACCATGAAAGACTGTAAAAGGAAAAGGTGAGCAGGTGTCCTATGCTTCAGGACCCTGTCGCTGCTGTTGTATTGCAAGTGTGGAAAAGAAACTGTTGCTAAGGACTGTGGAATTTGTTGCCAAACAGCGCTGGAAAGTAGAGAATTTGTGGCAATGCCTCACTAATCATCGGAGCGGTGTTTATCCTGCTAAGAAAAGTAGTGAAACAAGATGTTTTCAACGGTATTTCAGAGCAAGGTAGGAAACCTGCTAACCCCTACCAGCTGGGGTCTGCTGGCTACAGGGGGTCACCGGCACATGCTGAAGTGCTAGGGCACTCGTGACCTGTGAGGGAGCCGGGCTGTGGAGCCACTCCCAGGTCTGGGCTTTCTGTAGTCAGTGGGCCTTGCGCAGTAGCTCTGCAATGGGCCTAAATGGGCTGAAGGTGACAAGTGACCAGATCTTCAGTCAAAGGAAGAAGCGGCCAGACCTTCAATCAAGCACAAATCTTCAGGATACCTTCATCTGCCCATTTGCTTTGCCTCCTCTGAACTGAGACCCCTGAATGTGGACTGGTGGAAGCCCTCTGCACCAGGAACTTTCCTGAACTCTAGGACCATGAGTACCCAAGGCTTGCCCTGGCAATCGGGGAGTGTTTGTTTAATTACTACAGCAAGTTGTATTGTCCCTAGGGCGCTGACGCAACACCAACCTCAGCATTGAGCAGGCCTGCAACTACTGGGATACCCAAAAGGACAGGGGTAGTACCGGCACCAATGGGGGTGGGCATCTGGGGTGGTTTTGGCCTAAGGGCCCATATCTTATTGTAACCCTCTTCAAATGGGGATTCCCAAAAGTCTTCTCGAGCTTGCCTAAATGCTCACTGCCAGGCTGGTGTCCTCATGTTATAGCAGTTTAAATGTGATTGCCAGAGAGTGCCTGTATAGCCCTGTGTATTGTCTCTTTAAGAGCTGCCTGGATTGCAGTCGTAAGTAATCTGAGAGGGAACTCTGTTGAAAGATGTAACTATTTGCTGAAAATCATTTAGAGTGACAATGATAATGTAGTTTGCTTAATCTGCCTTCTTTGCAGCTAGGACTGTTTTGTTTATCTCTACTATCTTGGTCCTCGACTGCAAATTGGACCAATCAGTACTGGTGGGACCTAAAATGGAGCTGGACTACAGGAGCTGCCTGGAGTCAAAATCTGTAGGAATTGTAGTTTTGGGCTTTTTGCGCCTTTTTGCACCTGAAGGGGGAGCCTTTGTTGTGACTGACAGGAGGATTATCCAACCAAACCTTTTGGATCTTGGGGAATTTCTCAGGCTACTGCAGCTAGTTTTAGTTTTTAGAAACATAGAAACATAGAATTTGACAGCAGATAAGGACCGCTTGGCCCACCTAGTCTGCCCATTTTCCTACCTAACACATAAGCTGCAGATCCTAGTTAACCAACAGCTTACTGCCTCCTACCCCCCACTAGGACTGCCTTATGCCTGTCCCATGCATTCTTGAAGTCCCCCACTGTTCTTGACTCCACAACCTCCTCAGGGAGGCTACTCCATGCATCCACAACCCTCTCAGTGAAAAAATACTTCCTCACATTACCTCTGAGCCGTCCACCCATTATCTTCAAATTGTGCCCCCTTGTTCTTGCACATCTCTTTTTCTGGAAGATGCTACCTCTTGGACTTTGTTAATTCCCTTGAGGTACTTGAAAGTTTCTATCATGTCCCCTCTCTCCCTTCTTTCCTCAAGGGTATACATATTAAGCTCCTTTAGTCTTTCTTCGTATGTCTTCTGGTGCAGACCCTGCACCATTTTGGTTGCCCTCCTCTGGACAGCCTCCACTCTGTCTGTGTCTTTGCGGAGATGGGGTCTCCAGAACTGCACACAGTACTCCAGATGGGGTCTCACCAACTGTCTGTACAGAGGGATAACAACTTCCTGTTTTCTACTATTGATGCCTCTTCCTATGCATCCCAGTATCTCCCCAGCCTTCCTTACTTCCTTCTCACATTGCTTGCCCACCTTTAGGTCATCTGATATAATTACCCCCAGGTCCCTTTCTATTTTTACTGTTGTCAGTATCTCACCCCCCATTGTGTACGCTTCCCCTGGGTTTTTTTTTCCCATGTGCATTACCTTGCACTTCTTTGCATTGAATCTGAGCTGCCATACATTTGACCATTCCTCCAACCTTGCCAAGTCCCTTCTCATCCTTTCCACTCCATCTTGTGTATCAACCCTGTTGCAGATCTTTGTGTCATCTGCAAAGAGACATACTTTTCCTTCCAGTTCCTCTGCAATGTCACTTATAAAGACATTAAAAGGACCTGTCCCAGTACTGAACCCTGCAGACCCCACTAGTGACCCCTCTTTCTTCAGAGTGACTCCATTTACTATTACCTTCTGTGTCCTGTTGCTAGCTAATTTTTATCCAGGCTACCACCTTGGGACCCACTCCAAGGCTGGCTATCTTGTGTATTAATCTTTGTGTGGGACTGTATCAAATGCCTTGCTAAAATCTTGGTAGGCCATGTCCACAGCCCCTCCCTGGTCTACTACTTTGGTCACCCAGTCAAAGAAATCTATTAGATTCGTCTGACATGACCTTCCCATTGTGAATCCATGCTGCCTTGGGTCCTGTGCCCCACTGGCCTCTAGGTACTCAACAATTCTTTCCTTCAGAAGTGATTCCATCATTTTCCCTACCACTGAGGTCAAACTAACTGGTCTGTAGTTTCCTGCCTCTGTCCTGCTGCCACTTTTGTGAAGAGGAATCACATCTGCCCTCCTCCAGTCCTCGGTACCACCCCATCCTCCCATGATTTGTTAAAGAGAGTAGTCAGCGGTGTCACTAGTTCTACCCTTAGTTCTTTTAGAATTCTTGGGTGAATCCCATCAGGCCCCATTGCTTTGTCCACCTTCAATTTTATTAGTTCTTTCAGAACCCTTCCTTCAGTAAATGGACTGGTATCGACCCCCATCTTCAGAGTGTTTCTCTTGTTTGGTTTATGTACCTCCCCCTCTTCCTTTGTGAATACTGAGCAGAAATATTTGTTCAGTATCCCTGCCTTTCACTGTCACCCTCTACCCACATTCCTCCCTTTATTAAGCTTCAGTATCCCTCCTTTGGTCTTTCTTCCTCCCTAATGTACCTATAAAAGCTCTTATCCCCTGCTTAACAGAATTGGCTATCCTTTCCTTGGTTTGGGCCTTGTTATTCTGACTGCCTTCCCAGCCTCTTTCTGCTTTAACTGATAAACTTCTCTGTCCTGCTCCTTCTGTGTTTCCTTATATTTCCTAAATGCTGTCCTTTTCTCCTTAACCTTCCCTGCCACCTCTTTTGAGAACCATAGCAGTTTTTCCTTCGTTGTGTTTTATTGATTTGCTTTACACAAAGGCTTGTTGCCTCTGTGATGGCTGTTTTGATCACTCCCCATTGTTCCTCCACCCCTCCTTCTTGCCTGTTTGCTAGTGCTTTTCTGAGGCACTCTCTCATTTTCCCAAAGTCAGCCCTCCTAAAGTCTAGTACTCTTGCTTTTGTATGGCTTGATTGTATGACTGTGTTTATAGTGAACCACACTGTTTGGTGGTCGCTTGTTCCCAGATGGCTACCCACTTCTAAATCTGAGATTCTTTCTCCATCCCCATTTGAGAGTACCAGGTCTAAGATTGCTCCCTCCCAAGTGGGTTCCAATACTAGCTGTCTGAGGCATGCCCCTGTAGGGCATCAAGAATGACCCTGCTCTTGGATGTGCCTGCAGCAAAGGTGCTCCAGTTAACATCTGGCATATTCAGGTCCCCCATCAACAATATCTCCCCTTTTTCTGCCATTCTAAGAAAGCCTTCTATCATTTCCTTGTCCATTCCCTCCCCCTGAGATGGGGGTCTGTATACAACCCCCATGCGGATTGTGGTGCCGTTTCCTGTCTCCAGGGTGACCCAAAGTGCCTCATCTGCTCCCTGTTTACTCTTTAGTTCTGTTGCTTTGATCCCTTCCTTTACATAGAGAGCTACTCCTCCTCCTCTTTACCCTCCCTGTCCCTTCTATAGATTGGAGTATCCTGGTATGTTGACATCCTAGTCATGGTTCTCTGTGTACCATGTTTCTGTGACTGCCACAATATCCAGGCAACACTCTTCCATCAAGCTGAGCTGAGAAGTGAAGAAGTAACAGCTCAAGTGATTTGGAGGAGCAGTTCTGTGTAGTTTTGCATGGGAGAGCTGTGAAAGGGCTGAGTTTTGGCCTGCCAGTCTGCCTGCTGTCCCTGAGAGAGAAAATAGAGTTTATTCGGACTGAATCCGAGTTGTGGGGACTATTTAAGCCACTGGACTATGACCAGGCTTTAACTTGAAGAAGACTGAAGATTTGCTGAATGCGATCAGCCTGTCAGGATTTCCAGCTGCTTTTGAATCCCTGGTTTGTGCAGAGACTTTGCGATTGTGACCGGAGACGGTTTGCCTGGTACAGTAGAATTTCCTTACATGTAAACAAAAGTTGTGTATTGAAAGTGGGTCGATTTGGTTCCCCACTGTGTGAACTGTGTTCTGCTTGCTGGAAGCTTTATCCAGCCTAATCGGACTGAATCTGCGTTCATCTCCATTCGCCTGGGCTATGATATGTTGGCCCTGCCAGACTACCCCACTGCACAGAGAAAGCCACCGACGAGACCTGCTGAGATCAGCCCTTGACCCACGCTTGAACAGGAACAACGCCTGGTGAATCAAGTGGGCCTGCTTCTACTGGCACTCAAGATTAATCACCTGCTGTCTCGATTTTCGTCCAGCCTGTGTCCAGTATTGGGTATCATGAGTAAGCATCAGGGTAGCTCCCTGCAACAAAAGCCTAATCTAAAATTGTGTCATCTGATTGTCTTGTTGTTTTTTCAAGAACTGAGCCTCCAGCTCCAGATTACAAATACTGTGTGTTGTGCATGTTGTTTTCTTCCATCACAGGACCCCAACCAGTTGCTACGTTCCTGGCTAGCCCACCATTCTCCATCTGGGTACCCAGATGTGTGACTGTTTATGGACCCCAAGAGCATGCATAACTGTTTGATTGATAGAGCTTTAAGCAAATAAACCTGATTACGCCCTCCCTTGTTCAAGCCCTTAAATAAATCAGATCTGACTTTTTGCATTTACCCTGACTTGTTCCAGTTTGTGCAAGAGTACTGTACTGCCGTTATTTGCTGTGTATAACCTTGTTTTACAGGGGTTCCCCAGGGCCGAGCCAGAGGAAAGCCCTGGTGGTAAGTGCAACCAGTGTGGGTACTTGTGTGGTGTATCAGGGGTATTGTGAAAGTGATTATTGTGTATGGTTCCAGCCACTAGTAAGGAAGGAGGGGGGTTACAGTGTCCCGGAGGGCTGTGCCCAGGTTAACTTGACCACTACCAACCCTTACCTCTGGGTAGAGGCACCCGTTTCAGAACTCATGTCCCTTAATCTGCTACTAGCTAAGCAGGCAGGGGTAGTAGCCCTTGAAATAGCGCCACCTAGGGGTTACATTATTTACTGTTCTGAGCAAATTTTCTAAGCATCCTTCCTTCCACAGCTATCTTGGTTCCAGGTACATAACTTACTCTGAGTGGAGGCACCACACTATTTTCATTTAACTTCTGGGATAGAACCCCCAAATACCACCGTAGCAGGACCTAGGCCCCTTAACCTATGTATAGGTCAACAGGCAAGGATAGTAGACAAGTGGCTTATGGCACCTGAGCTACACGTACATGGCATAATGTAGCTCAGACACCATGTGCCAGTGGGCTACTACCCCTGCCTGTTGGCCCTCTTACAGGTTAAGGGACCTTGGTACTGCTACGGTAGTGTTCAGGGGTTCTGTCCCAAAGATAATAAAAACAGTGTGGTGCCTCCACCCAGAGAAAAGTAGAAGTGGGTCAGGTCACTGGCTGGCACAGCCCCCTGGGATGTTGCACCTACCCACCTCCCCTGCCAACCACCCCACATTCTGAATACCCAACTGGTCAAAAACATATAAACCATGAACAGTAATGATCTGAGAAACTGAAAGAATTCCTGCACACACACTTTCAAACAATAAATAACAGCTTTATTGGGGGTAAGGACTAGGGAAGGGAGCCATGACAAAGGATTGCTGTGAATAAAAAGGAAAGGTTAGAGAGAGCAAGTAATAACAACAAACATTTGGGCCCGCAGATCAAGCCCATCCTCACTGGTACCAGTGTTTGCCAAAATGTCCTTAGGGATACCCACTAGGTGCAGGTCTGCTCAGTGCTGCGGGTTGTCCAGCTGTTGGGGCCCTGAAACTTTACAAAGTGTTTTGATTATAAAGATTAAGTTTCCATTTACTCTGTTCATAGATACCAAATGTCTGAATTATGGAACTTCTTGGTCGATGCAGCACAGAGCAAGAGAAGGCAAGCCTAGGTTCCCCTGGCAGGATGGAACTTGCTTGAGGATCTTGCAGCTGGTCACCTTGATTGTAGTTCTGGCTGCTTGTCACCTTCAGCCTCTTCTGGACCGTTGCAGAGCTCTGAGGCAGGACAGCACCAGCCACAGAAGACCCAGACCTAGGAGTGGCTCCACAGCCCGGCTCCCCACAATGGATCTCAGGTGCCCTAGCACCCCATCAAGCGCAGGTGACCTCTTAACACGGTGAGTACCACTTAGAAGGGGTTAGCTGATTCCCTCCCTGGCTCTGGGTGAGAATTCCCAAATGGTGGGTGTCCTCCTGCTGTCCCTGCACTGAGTTGGAAACCAGCAGAAATCATAGTCAGTTGATCAAGCAAAGTCCAGTGCCAGTTGGAGCAGGTGCTAGCTCTAGTTCAATGAAGCCCAGGTGCAATCAACAGGGGGATCCAAACACAACAGGCCCTGTACACCAGTCTGCACTTTCCAGTTAGAAAATGTCCACAACCTCTTCTTCAGCTGCAGCTGGGACACAGCTTCAGCCACTTCAACCAGTTCACTCAGGAAATGTACAGCACCTGGCTAGCAGCCCAATGTCCAGAGATGCTTTGCCTCGTTAGAATCACAATCGCAGTCCAACACAAGTAAAACAAACTCTTAGCAGCAACTCTGGCACTCAAATAGAACAGCTCAGTCCTCTCAGCTCAGTTCAGTCAACCAGTACAGGGTTTCTGCAGCACATGAGCACCTTAGGAATCAAAGTATCAGTTCATTCAGTCTCTCTTTTCCTTGCTGAATCTTTCCTGAACACAGTAATCTCCTCCAGAAGCCTAGGAAAGGCCTCCCTAGTCCAGATCCACTCTCACAGGAGTCTTCTAACTCATACAGAGCCCAGGAATAGACTGAAGAACAACCAGAAAGTCCAGGTGTTTTCACCCAAGAATCCAAGATTCTGAATGGCTGATTGATCCCATCAATTGTCCGTAACCATAGTGACCAATATTTCCCACTGGCTTAGTTATTGAGGCATGATTTAGGCACCTGAATGAATCCCCTCCTTTTTCCAGTGGTTCAGTGTTAGGCACCTAACTATGTGATTGGCTGCTGTGGGGTCATAGTGACATCAATATGTCTGCTCCCATTCCGTCTGATGCAGTACAACACAGTTCCCCACCTGTTCAGCCCTGGTGCAGGTAAGCAAAACACTTCAGTTAAAAACCCACAGTCTTGTAACCCCAACTGCCCCTGCTAAGCAACCCCACTCTTGAGCACTACTTCCCCACAGTTTCCCCATCACTGCTGCCGAAACTCAGACTCCCCAGCAAGCAGCAACACCCTCATCAATATTCATGAGGGCTCATGAATTATTCATGAGCCCTTGTTCATGCCCATTTTCAAACTTTAATGCTGGACAAGTATGAGGCATATCGGTTGCCTCACTCAGCTCCCCAGTCTCCAGTTATTTATTTATTTATTTAGTTTTTGTTTACTGGGTAAGGTGTCGTAGCCACAAAATATGATCATTTTTCAGACATGACCCGTGAGGCTACAATACAAAATTGGCAGACAAAACAAATAGTTAGCAGACTGGAAAGACCAGGACCACTGAAGCACTCCTCAAAAGACTACAAATCCGGCAGTCGGTACATCGGTGCACTCCTTTGCGCTCCTTTGTGCATGTGCGGTTGCTGGATGCACAAATGAATGCCTGTGACTTGCAATGGTACTCCATGAGCCCAAGGAGGCTAAGGAAACTACAGAGCTGCAAAAAAGGCACCTCAGGGGCAGAAAAAGGAATTGAGGGTGCAGGGAAATCCAGAGGACACCAGGGGAAAACGGGGGAACACACGGGCAGTTCAGGAAAGCCCCCAGAGGAGGGTTACACTAGGTTAGCTCACACCTTGAGTACTGCAATGTGGTTCTGATCAATGCAGGTTGGAGGCAAGAAACAGGTGAAGGGAAGTGTTTCGTCCCCAGTACTCACTCACACCTCGAGTACCGCATTCAGTTCTTCTCACTGTAGGTGGAAAGGCAAGAAACAGGTGAAGGGGAGTCTCCTTCCCCTGTATTCAGCCATAATTAGTTCATACTTCAAGTACTGCACTCAGTTCTTCTCACTGTAGGTGGGAAGGCAAGAAATAGGTGAAGGGAAGTGTTCCGTCCCCTGTACTCAGCCATGCTTAGCTCACATCTTTACTTTATTCAGTACTGCTCCTATAGGTGGGAAGGCAAGAAAACAGGTGAAGAGAAGTATCCTCCCCCTGTTCTCAGCCATAATTAGTTCACACTTCAAGTACTGCGCTCAGTTCTGGTCACTCTAGGTAGGAAGGCAAGGAACAGGTGAAGGGAAGTGTTCCTTCCCTGAGGCTGTACTCAGCCATAGTTAGTTCACATCTCAAGTACTGCATTTAGTTCTGCTTGCTCTAAGTGGATAAGCAAGAAACAGGTGAGGGGAAGTGGAATTTACTCGCCTGGTAAAGGTGATTATTTTAATACCCATTACCTTTCATAGTACTCCGCAGTCAAAACCACTAGGATATTCCCCGTCCATCCTATAGGGTAATGCGCAAGCCAATGAAATTTGAGTTGGCTGGAAGCCAACCTCTAGCCCATCCCAGAATCTCCAGTGTGATACTTCCCTAGCAAACAAGGGAGAGTATATACAGCCTAGACAAGGAGACAGTCTGGAAACCTTTTCTGATATAAACCTTTAAAGAGCTAGTGACATGTTCAGGTAAACTTTAGCAAAACATAATATTTAGACACAGTCCAGCTGGTATTTCCCAGTAGTTCTGTATTTCGCCTCCCCATTATTTATTACTGACGTCACTTGTATGAACACAGGATTTCTGCTCCTGAAGAGTTCATCTATTCCTGCTGCTTTCTCCCTACCTGGAATCAGAGAGCACTGCCTGTGACCTTACAGTTACTCCCATGGCAACAGACTGTGATGTCACAATAGAGCATTATGACTTGGAGTCGGGAGTAAGTTATAGAGGCAGATGAATTCAAAATAAATTCTAAAGGACAATGATCATATATTCATACACATTTTCTTAATAATAAATTAGGGAGAGGAGAAATATATAAAATATAAATGTAATACTGGCAGAATTGTACCTAATAATGTTTTTTAAAGTTGTCTTTGAGGAGTCAGTAGCTCTTAAGCATTTAATGACACCACTTTGATGCAACAAAATCTTTATTACGCTGCTAATCTCATTCGCCTAGAGAGAATACATAATGCAATGAGCAGCTGTTCAGCTACTGTCCACATGAAACTACAAGAACATTTTTTACGGTATGTTAAGTATTGGTAACAGCCTCCTTGACCTGCCCTTCAGTGAATGCCGTGTCCCTTGGGGTACATTCTGATGATGTTCTGCTGCCCTGAGGGGCTGCAGAGTACTATAACGGCACTCAAATCATCACCTTTACCAGATGAGTAAATTCCATTATATCTTGCACTCTTTATAGTACTGCACAGTCAAAACCACTGGGTCTTCAGAAGTAGTGTTCTAGGTATTTGATTATTTGGATGGGAAACCCTGCAGATTTGTCATAGTAACTTGTGGGCCTCCTTCAATACTGCCCTGCCAAATGAGGCTCTGTCTGCAGAAGCCACATCCAGATGGTAGTGTTTCGTGAAGGTATGAACGGAAGACCATGTGGTTGCCAAGCAGATGTCAGCTACTGAAGCTTGGACCCTCTTGGCCCAGGAAGTGGCCACCACTCTAATAGTGTGGGCCTTGATGCCTGCTTGTGGTTCCAGTCCCACTCCACGATAGGCTTATGCCACCGTGGGCCTGATCTAGCTCGCTATTGTGTCTTTGGGTGCTGCCGGATCCGCCTTCTTCCCAGAAGTCAGCAGCAATAGTCTAACTTGCAGGTTGCACTGTGATCGTGAGGTAGTTCCTCAGCTGTTGACCATATCTAGAGGTGTGTGATAGAGGTTGAGACTCCTGTTCCAATGTTAGGACCGGAAAGTGGATCTTCCGCTCCAACTGGAATGGGGTGATCATCTTTTTGGCACAAAGGAGGGCACGGTTCTTAAATAACTCTGTTGTTATGAAATGTCATGAATGGTTCTCTGCAGGCTAACACCTGCCACTTTCCTATTCTCCTGGCTGAACATATGGCTACCAGGAACACAGTCTTTAATGTACACCAGTAAATCATTTCTTGTTGAAACGGGGGCCACCTGGAGACCATCAAGAACAATGTTTCACTGCCATGGTGAACAAAGTTTTCTGACTCTGGGGGATGATAATTGTACAGCCCTGAGTAGATGTATTACATCTGGCTGGGTTCCAGTGTAACCTATCCCTGCTAATTGACCCTGACAGCTGAGATTGCTGAGGTTTGGACCCTAAGTGAGATGGGGCTGAGACCTTTACTGTTCCCATCTTTTAAAAAACTAAGATATGAGGAAGTCCTGCAACTGATGGCAAGGTTCCTTTTTTCAAGGCATCATCTGCTGAGTATTTGCCAGTGTCTTTGTTAGGTGGTGTTGGTGGATTGTCTACGCGATTGCATGAATCTTTCCATCACTCTCGGGTGGTGCCCGATTTCTAATAGTCTCTGCCTCTCAGTAGCCATACCGTCAGTTTGAGAGGTTTTGGGTTGAGGTGCAGAACAGGTCCTTGAGTCAGCAAATCTAGCCGGAGTGGAAGTGGCATTAGCAAATCCATTGTTATTGCCAGAATTAGTGAGTATCATGGTCTCCTTGGCCAGTCTGGTGCTACAAGTACCACGGTAGTCTCTGTGGTCCGAATTTTGTGGAGTGCCTTGTGTATCATTGGTGTCGACAGGAACATATATGCTCTGCTGAAGCTCCATTGTGCTGACAATGTGTCTGTCTCCTGTTCTTTGTGATCTTGAAATTGGGAATAGAATTTTGGTAACTGTGGTTTTCACCAGTGGCCACGAGATCTACCTATAAAGAGCCCCACTTTCATTGAATTCTCTGAATGCCTCCAGTTCAGCCTCCGTTCTGAATGGCTGATTGTTACTCTGCTGAGGCAATATACCTGTATGTTGGCCTTTCCCTGCAATGCTGTTGCATAAATTGAGTTTACATGAAGTTCTGCGCATTGCAGCACACCTTGAGTGACTCTTTATCATTGTTTTGCTGCGGTGCTCCCTGCTTGTTCAGGTATGCAACTGTCACCAGGTTGTCTGATCTCACCAAGATTGCTTGGTTAAGGAGAAGTAGTTGAAAAACTTTAGCACTAGGAACACTGCCCTCATTTCCAGCACATTGATTGGGAGGATGTTTCTCTCTGGATCACAGGTCTTATGTGACGTGGTGGTTATATGTTTCCCCCCAGCCTAGGAGACTGGCGTCTGTGGTGATCATGGTTGATTGCGGTTGGGATAGTGCCCACCCTTCATTAGATTGTCCTTGGCTGTCCACCAGCATAGGCTGGTTAAGATCTTGGCTGTTGGTGATATCTGAAATTGGTAATTTTGGGTCAAATGGTCCCACATGACGAGTAGATATCTTTGTAATAGTCTCATGTACAGCCTGGCCCATGGGACTGTCTGTCATTGCTGCCATAAACCCCAGTATCTGAAGGTAGTCCCATGCAGGCCTTCCTGGCCTCTGTATGATTTTGCTTATGTGTAGAATTATGTTTTTTATCTTTTCCTCTATGGGTGTCACTTGATCGTGCAGCATGTCGATCGATGCCCCCAGATGTGCAATGGTTTGCGATGGTGTCAGTTGAATCCCCTTCAGATTGATGACTCATCCTTGTTGCTGTAAGTACTGGATGGCTAGGTCTGTATTTCTTTGCGCCTCCTCTTTTGTTCTTGCTCAGAGAAACCAGTTATCCAGGTAAGGAATGACATGCACTCCTTTCCTGCGGAGGAATGCCACTAGAACTACCAAGGTTTGGATGAATACCCTTGCTGCTGAGGCTAGGCCAAAGGGGAGGCATGTGTACTGATAAAGTTCTCCCTTTATGGAGAATCTGAGGAATTTTTGGTGAGCTTGCCTCATTGGGATGTGAAGGTATGTGTCCTTCAGGTCAGTGGAGGTAAGGAAGTTTCCCAGTTGTATGGCTGGTAGTGTGGAGTGTAGCATCTCCATCTTGAATTTTTTTTATATAACTAATTTGTTCAGATATATTACATCCAGAACTGGCCACATGCCTCCTGTTTTTTGGATACTACAAAAAATAAAGAGTACACCTCTGTGATTATTTCTTCTTCCGGTACTGGTGAAATGGCCCTGTTCTGGATTAGGTCTGCAATTGCCGGGTCTATGGCCTGCCGTTTTGTGGGACAGTTTGGCACTGGGGATTGCATGAGCCTGTGAGGTGCTGATCTGGATTGCAGTTTGATCGTGTACCCCTGTGAGACCACCTCATTGACCCATCTCTCTGTTGTAGTTTGGGCCCATTTTGATGCAAACCTCTTTAGTCTCCCTGCTAATTTGAGGTGGATTTGCCTGGGCCCGCATGGTCTCATCTCTTTCCATTGTTTCTAAAGTTGGGTATGGAGCCTGAATTGGTCTGAAACTTCTTGTTGTTAGATCTTGATTTATTTCCCATGCTCTGTATTGAACTTGTTTTGGAGGCCCACTGCCTCAAGCTTTGGGTATTATACTGGTGGTTTCTATGTTTCCTATGTTTAAAGGTCTTGAATTTGGAGCCAAAAGGTTTCTCAGAGGGTAAGTAGACATCTTTATCACCTTGAGCCTGCCTCACTCCTGATCTGTCCCTGAGAAAGGGAGTTAGCGCTTCGCTGATTTATTTAAGGGGCTTGAACAAGGGAGGGGCGTGATCACAATACACATTTTCCAATGCATCAAGATAGTCCTGTGCAGTTGCTTCGGGGTTATTGGCCCACTTGGCACAGATGGTAGCCAGAGCAGGACCTCGGAGGCTCTCACTCAACCTCTTTCATTTCTCTGCTTCTGAGCATTGCCATTCAAGTACTAGAGTGGCAACATAGTCTATCCAGGTCTCCCAGTCATCCCCCCCCCGGGGGGGTGGCGAGGGTGCCCGAGAAGATTCTCAGCCTTCAGTAGGAGGTGTGACTAATGACAGGTACAGATATAGGGGCCAGCATTGGCATGGGCACAGAAGGCAGGGCAGTAACAGGTGCTGGAGTGAGAGGGGGGTGTTGGGGAAAGAACACCCCCAGGTGGCAGGAATAGTTTCTTAAAGTCCTCTATGGTTTTCCCTTCTTCCAGCAACAACTTAGCAAATTTCTCCTCAAAAGTCTCAGATAATGGTGGGTGCTCATCCTTCCTAGGGTCTTTACTGTCTTTTGTTATCACTCTCCAGGCAGCTGGAACCCCTTCTGGGGCAATAGTCTGTGGCACTTTAGAGCTGTCCATGAGGTCACTACACTCTACCAAGGCTATGAAAGTTTGGGCGATCAAATCAGCCTGTTGACCTACCACCACAGGGTTTTTAAACATTTAACTTTGGAGAATGCTCCTCTACAGTGTCTTTACTGGTACCCAGGGGAATATCCAGTATAAGTAGAGCATTTTGGGGGTCGATCTCCTGCCCAGTACACCACCCCACCAACTGATGTACAGCCATTTCTGCAGGGTAGCCATTAATCTTTAACAATAATTCATAATTTTTGGCCACTAGAAGGCACAAAATCCCAGCGGTGAGCCTCCAAAATGTAACCCCTAGGTGGCGCTATCCCAAGGGCTACTACCCCTGCCTGCTTGATTAGTAGCAGGTTAAGGAGCCTGAGTTCTGAAACGGGTGCCTCCACCCGGAGGTCAGGGTTGGTAGTGGTCAAGCTAACCTGGGCACAGCCCTCCAGGACACTGTAACCCCCTCTTTCCTTACTAGTGGCTGGAACAATACACAATAATCACTTTCACAATACCCCTGATACACCACACAAGTACTCACACTGTTGGCACTTACTACCAGGGCTTTCCTCTGGCCCAGCCCTGGGGACCCGCTGTAAAACAAGGTTATACACAGCAAATAACAGCAGAACAGTATTCTTGCACAAACTGGAACCACAGTCAGGGTAAATGCAAAAAAGACTTAGATCTGATTTATTTAAGAGGCTTGAACAAGAGAGGGACATAA
This sequence comes from Neoceratodus forsteri, assembly GCA_016271365.2. NCBI lineage: Eukaryota > Metazoa > Chordata > Ceratodontiformes > Ceratodontidae > Neoceratodus > Neoceratodus forsteri. The sequence continues at coordinate 83,789,920 of CM028136.1, forward strand.
TCAGGTTAATTTGCTTAAAAGCTCTATAAAACAGTTATGCATGTACTTCAGGGTCCATAAACAGTCACACACTCTGGGTACCAGATGGAAAATGGTGGGCTAGCCAGGAATATTGTAGCTGGTTGGGGACCTGTGATGGAAGAAAACAACATGCACAACACACAGTATTTGTAATCCGGAGCCGGAGGGTCAGTTCATGAAAAGAAAACAACAAGACAATCAGATGACACACTTTTAGATTAGCCGTTGTTGCAGGAGCTACCCTGATGATTACTCACGATACCCAAGACTGGACACAGGCTGGACGAAATCGAGAGAGCAGGTGGTTAATCTGGAGTGCCAGGAGAAGCTGGGCCCACATGATCCGCTGAGGTTTAGTTCCTGTTCAAGCGTGGAGCAGGGTGCTGATCCCAGGCAGGTCTCTCGTCGAGGCTTTCTGTGCAGTGGGGTAGTCTGGCAGGGCCAGGCATGGCATGGCCCAGGCCGAATGGAGAGGAACGCAGAGTCAGTCCGGATTAGGCTGGATAAAGCTTCCAGCAATAGAACACAGTTCACACAGTGGGGAACCAAATCACCACCCACTTTCAATACACAGCACATTTACATGCAAAGGATTCTTCGGTACCAGCAAGCAGAACACAGTTCACATAGTGGGGAACCAAATTATGACCCACTTTCAATTCACAGCACATTTACATGTAAGGAAATTCTACTGTACCAGGCAAACCGCTCTCCGGTCACGATCGCAAAGTCTCTGCATAAACCGGGGATTCAAAAGCAGCTGGAAATCCTGACATGCCAATCGCATTCAGCAAAATCTTCGGTCTTCTTCAGGTATGAACCTGGTAGAAAATCAGTGGCTTACTTCGTTCTCACAAACTCGGATTTAGTCCGAAATAATTCTCTTTTCTCCCTCTCAGGGGCAGCAGGCAGACATGCAGGCCAAAACGTAGCCCTTTCACAGTTCTCCCATGCAAATCCACTCAGGATTGCTGCTCAAAAAACACTTGAGCTATTCTCATTTCACTTCCCAGCTCAGAACTAACTGAAAATTGCAAGTAGTCTGGGAAATTCCCCAAGATCCAAAAGGTTCGGTTGGCTGATCCTCCTGTCAGTCATAACAAAGGCTCCCACTTCAGGTGCAAAAAGGCGCCAAAAGCCCAAAACTACAATTCCTACAGATTTTGACTCCAGGCAGCTCCTGTAGTCCAGCTCCATTTTAGGTTCCACCAGTACTGATTGGTCCAATTCGCAGTCCAGGACCAAGATAGTGGAGACAAACAAAACAGTCCTTGCTGCAAAGAAGGCAGGTTAGACAAACTACATTATCATTAACACTCTAAATGATTTTCAGCAAATAGTTACATCTTTCAACAGAGCTCCCTCTCAGATTACATATGACTGCAGTCCAGGCAGCTCTTAAAGAGACAATACACAGAGGTTATACAGGCACTCTCTGGCAATCACATTTAAACTGCTAAAATGCAGGACACCAACCTGGCAGTGAGCATTTAGGCATGCTCAAGGAAGACTTTTCGGGAACCCCCATTTGTAAGGGGTTACAGGAACACTTATCTGATGTGGCTCTGCAATCCCTGGAAGGCCTACATTTGTGGGGCCTGAGCGACAAGTTTTATCCCTACCTAGGGTATGTCCGCCTCTGGTTGTCTTTTCCTGCAACTGTAACAGGTGTAGAGGAGCAAGTAGAAACATTGGCCCTAGTGTGTCCCCCCCAACAGACTGTATGATGGGGTCCCCCTGTTAATTGGGACAAACGCCCATATGTTTGGGAGACTGGTGCAACTCTGTCATGAGAAACAAGGGCTACGGACTGGGAGGGCTCTGAGAATTCCAGCTCTGATCAAGAGGGCCTATGATTTACAACAGAAACCCAAGGAAGTAGATCAGGATGAACCGGTTGGGATTGTGTGGAAGAAGGATCCCGATTTAATGGTACTGTCCCCTAACGCCCAGTGTACCATTCATTTTATTTTTTTTTTGTTACTTTTTTTTTTTTTTTTTATTTTTACCAATTATTTTACCAGGTGAGACACACTAAGCTGAAAGCTTGTTTGCAGGTGCAACCTGGGAGCATGAGGAAGTTAAGTGACTTGCTCAGGGTCACACAGTATGCATCTAGGGGGCTGTGGGATTCAAACCCAGGTCTCCAGATTTGCAGCTCAGAGCCTTAACCCACTGCACCATACTGCCTCCCTAGGGGAGGTCCACCTAGGGAAATATGTCAAGAACCAAATACTGATATTGGATGCACCAGGCGATGGAAAATTGCGATAAGGATTATTGGTCAAGCCCAGCATCTTGCCTGCTCATGCCCATGCCTATGCACGAAGAGTGATGGTCCAGATTCACAATGTGTCAGATCACAAGATCTGGGTGAACAGAGGATGCACCTAGCTACATTACACTGCGCAGACACTGCAGTATTGCCCAGCAACAAGCACTCTGGTGAGAAGGAGAGAGTGACCCCAGACTTGTTTGACTTTGGTGACTCCCCGTTGCCAGATGAGTGGAAGGCTAGAATTAGCAAGAGACTTGCCCAGAGAGACCAAGTGTTTTCACTGAAGGAATGGGATGTGGGATGTGTCCAGGGTGCGGAGCATCACATACGCCTGCACGATGAATGGCCATTTCAAGAGAGGACCCGACGCCTAGCCCCAGCAGACATGGATGATGTGAGAAGACACCTGCAGGAAATGCCCGCTGCTGTCATGATACAAGAATCCAGGAGCCCATACGCTTCTCCCATTGTGGTTGTGCATAAGAAGAATGGGTCTGTGAGGATGTGTGTTGATTATCAAACCCTGAACTGGTGGACCATCCCAGACCAATACACTATGCCTCGTATACAAGATGCCCTGCACTGCTTGAATGGGAGCAAATAGTTCTCGGTGTTGGATCTTCGCAGCGGATACTACCAGATCCCGATGGCCCCAGAAAACCATGAGAAAACAGTCTTCATCTGTCCATTGGGGTTCTACAAGTTTCTGAGGATGCCACAGGGGATATCGGGCACCCAGGCCACCTTTCAGCGACTGATGGAACGTGCAGTGGGAGAGATGAATTTGCTGGAATGCCTAGTGTACTTGGATGATGTCATTGTGTTTGGAAGCACCTTAGAGGAGCATGAGAACCAACTGTTTAAAGTCCTAGACTGACTGGAAGACTTCTGCCTCAAGCTGTCCATTGACACGTGCCAGTTTTTCCAAGCCTCCATGAAGTATGTGGGGTACATAGTATCTACAAAAGGGATAGAGACTGATCCCAGTAAGGTTGAAGCACTGACTACTTAGCCCCAGCCCCATAATCTGAAAGAACTACAATGTTTCCTGGGGTTCTGTGGCTACTACCGAGGTTCATAAAAGACAATTCCAAGGTGATTCGCCCACTTGAACCTTGCCCAGGGTTACCCTCCTTCCAATGTAAATACAAAAAGGGTCCATTAAAGAACCAGAAAAAGTATACTTCTGCCCAGGTGAACTCTTCGGGCCCCACTGGATGCCCGACTGTGAAGCAGCCTTCCATGAGATCATATACCAGCTCACCCACGCGCCCATCCTTGCCTATGCTGACCCCACCAAACCCTATGTGCTGCATACGGATGCTAGTCTGCAGAGTCTAGGAGTGGTGCTGTATCAAGACCATGAGGATGGCCTGAGACCAGTAGCTTTCACCAGTAGGAGCTTGACCCCATCCGAACGAAACTACCCTGTGCATAAGTTGGAGTTCCTTGCGCTAAAATGGGCCATCGTTGACCAGTTTCATGAATACCTCTATGGGGCAAAGATATTGGTAAAGACTGACAATAACCCATTGACCTATGTACAGACTTCAGCTAAGTTAGATGCCATTGGGCACCGACAGCTTTCTGCATTATCAACCTATGATTACGCTGTCGAATACAGACCGGACCTGAACCATATTGAAGCTGACGCCCTATCACGAAGGCCCACTTCCAAGAGTGATTGGGTCAGGCTGTCTGAAACTGACATTCAAGCATTGTGCCAAAAGTTTGATAGAGATGAACAGATGTCTGCAGACACAGTGGACTGTTTAGTAGATTGCTTGGGCCCTTCTGACACCTGCATACCAGCTGCTTATTGACACTTCTCTGCTCTAGATATTAGTGCACTACCTCAATTTGACAATGACAGCATTCAGTGGGCTCAAACCCAAGATCCTATGATTCAGCCAGCACTTGATGCCCTGCGTGCAGGGAAAGATGTATCTAAGTTACATTCCACTGACTTGCGAACTGCTTTATTGTTTAAAGAAGGCCCCAGATTGAAGTTGCTCAATCAGTTGTTGTATAGAGAGACAGTAGACCATAGTGGCAAGACAAGCAGCAATTGGTCCTGCCCACGCCTTAAAGATTTGGTACTGAGGTCCCTCCACAATCACATGGTGCACCTTGGTATTAACAGAACCCTTGACCTGGTACGATCTTGCTTCTACTGGCCCAAAATGGGGGTCCATGTTGAGCACCATGTAAGACTTGTAGTCGCTGCCTGCAAAGAAAAGCCCTGCCTCAGAGAGCTGCCCCTTGTTAATATTACTACCAGCGCCCCCATGGAACTAGTCTGCATAGACTTCTTGTGTTTAGAACCTGATCAGCAGAACATTGGCAATGTGTTAATGGTTATGGATAATTTCACATGATATGCAAGCTTTTCCACCAAAGATCAAAAGGCATCTATCGTGGCCAAGGTGCTAGTGGAACATTTCTTCATCCACTATGGTGCCCCGCAGATTCATTCTGATCAAGGCAGAGACTTTGAGAGTCGGCTAATCAAAGAAATGCTGTCTCTCCGGGGGGTGCAAAAGTCAAGAACCACCCCCTATCACCTGCAGGGAGACCCTCAACCAGAACATTTTAACCGCACCCTTCTAGACATGCTGGGCACCCTCCACCCAAAAGACAAGTATAAATGGAGCCATCAGATTAGCACCTTGGTATACGCATATACTTGCACGAAAAATGATGCTACTGGGTTCTCCCCCTACTGCTTCATGTTCAGGAGAGAGGCCCGGCTGCCAGTTGATGTCTGTTTTGGGGTCTCTCCAGATGGGTTCCAAGCTGAAAACTACTTGCAATATGTACAAAAACTGAAAGCTGTATTGAACCATGCCTTTCAACTGGCCCAGACAATGGCCGCCAAGAGAAATCTAGCCAAAAAAGAGAGACGTGATAAAAAAGTAAAGGCTCAAGAGCTTCGACCTGGAGACCGTGTGTTATTACGCAATTTGGGACTGCATGGTAAACACAAAATTGCTGATCAGTGGCACCATCTTCCCTATGTAGTGATTGGAAAGTTGGATGATTTATCTGTATACAAGGTGCACCCAGAGAACAACTCCAAAACTGTCAAGACCATGCACCGTAACCACTTGCTACCTATTGGTCAAGTCATGATTGAGCCTGAACCCCCAGAAATTGAGCCCCCTGGGCTGATGGCTCGTGCTGTTGCAAGAAAGAGACAGAGTCAACCTACCCCAGTGGTCACAGATTTAAGGTTTCCTCCACAGCAGGCCCAGAATGTTAGTGACTGTCAGTCCACTTCTGACTGAAGTGTATAAGACCATGCCTATTACCCCTCTTATGAACTGAGTCAGCTGTTTAAGGTAACCCTGATAAATTGTGGGGATGAAGTTGGGCCTTCTGACTGCCTTACCCCTAGCTCGACCTTGGAGCCAATGCTCCCAGAAAGTGAAGTGCAAAGTATCACGTCTGAAGATGTTGAGTCTCTGTGTATTGTGGAACTGCATGATTTGCCTGAAGAAGGGGCTGAGGGTTTGAGTCTTTCTGGTGACATATCAGAACTTGAAGAACACTATGAGAGTGCTGACCACCCCCCCTTCAGTGCTTCAAAGCTTGATTGTGCCTGAGCCTTCCCAAAATGAGTCAAGTGTAGAAACAGAGCCTGCAGAGCAAGGAGCTGACAGTGCCCCAAGTTTGGACATTCCCACCCAGGCAGAGGCACCCCCACAAGTGACAAGAGTCCCCAGACCAGTGCTGAGAGTACAGAGACTGTAGTTGTCCCCCTCAGAAAGGCTGGCTGAGATGTCAAGCCACTAGTACACCTCAGTTATGATTCTCCCAGGAGGCCAGTGGATTTGCCTCTCAATGTGGTACAGTTGTTTATGTCTCACAAAGCTCACTGCCCAAATTGAGCTTGACAGCCAGTTCCAGGTTACTTTTCTTTCCCTCTCACCATGGTGCCCCTGCCATCTCTAGCCCCAAGTTAGCTGATAGGGAAGGGCCCCCTCTTGCATTGTTTAAGGTACAAGAAATTATTACCTGATTCAGTATAATAATGTTCAATTTACCTGTGTGAAATATGCACAATGTGTTGTCAGAATGGATATAGTATCATGAAGTGTAGTGAATATGTATAGTAAAGTAATACATTTATGTTAACTGATGCATGATGGTACAAACTTGATGCGGACGCCAAGTTTTCTCCAGACAGGGAAGGGTGTAACCCCCCTACAAATGGGAGTTCCTGAAAAGTCTTCCTCGAGCTTGCCTAAATGCTTACTGCCAGGTTGGTGTCCTGCATTTTAGCAGTTTAAGTGTGATTGCCAGAGAGTGCCTGTATAACCTCTGTGTACTGCCTCTTTAAGAGCTGCCTGGATTGCAGTCATAAGTAATCTGTGAGGGAGCTCTGTTGAAAGATGTAACTATTTGCTGAAAATCATTTAGAGTGATAATGATAATGTAGTTTGTCTAACCTGCCTTCTTTGCAGCAAGGACTGTTTTGTTTATTTCCACTATCTTGGTCCTGGACTGCAAATTGGACCATTCAGTACTGGTGGGACCTAAAATAGAGCTGGACTACAGTAGCTATCTGGAGTTAAAATCTGTAGGAATTGTGGTTTGGGCTTTTTAGCCTTTTTGCACCTGAAGGGGAGTCTTTGTTGTGACTGACAGGAGGATCAGCCAACCGAACCTTTTGGATCTTGGGAAATTTCCCAGGTTGCTGCAGCTAGTTTCAGTTTTGAGCTGAGAAGTGAAGAAGTAACAGCTCAAGTGATTTTGGGCAGCAGTTCTGTGTAGTTTTTCATGGGAGAACTGTGAAAGGGCTGAGTTTTAGCCTGCCTGTCTGCCTGCTGTCCCTGAGAGGGAAAATAGAGTTTATTCAGACTGAATCCGAGTTGTGAGGACTATTTAAGCCACTGGACTGTGACCAAGCTTTAACCTGAAGAAGACCGAAGAGTTGCTGAATGCGATCGGCCTGTCAGGATTTCCAGCTGCTTTTGAATTCCTGGTTTGCGAGACTTTTGCGATCATGACCGGAGAGCGGTTTGCCTGGTACAGTAGAATTTCCTTACATGTAAATGTGCTGTGTATTGAAAGTGGGTCGTGATTTGGTTCCCCACTATGTGAACTGTGTTCTGCTTGCTGGAAGCTTTATCCAGCCTAATCGGACTAAATCCGCATTCATCTCCATTCGGCCTGGGCCATACCATGCTGGCCCTGCCAGTCTACCCCACTGCACAGAGAAAGCCACTGATAAGAGACCTGCCTGGGGATCAGCACCCTGCTCCACGCTTGAACAGGAACGATGCCTCGGCAAATTGTGTGGGCCCAGCTTCTCCTGGCACTTTAGATTAACCACCTGCTGTCTCGATTTTCGTCCAGCCTGTGTCCAGTTTTGGATATCGTGAGTAATCATCAGGGTAGCTCTCTGCAACAACAGCCTAATCTAAAAATGTGTCATCCGATTGTCTTGTTGTTTTCTTTTCACGAACTGAGCCCTCCAGCTCCGGATTACAAATATTGTGTGTTGTGCATGTTATTTTCTTCCATCACAGTCCCCCAACCAGCTGCAATATTCCTGGCTAGCCCACCATTCTCCATCTGGGTACCCAGAGTGTGTGACTGTTTATGGACCCTGAAGTGCATGCATAACTGTTTGATTGATAGAGCCTTTATGCAAATTAACCTGATTACGCCCCTCCCTTGTTCAAGCCCCTTAAATAAATCAGATCTAAGTCTTTTTTGCATTTACCCTAACTGTGGTTCCAGTTTGTGCAAGAGTACTGTACCACTGTTATTTGCTGTGTATAACCTTGTTTAACAGTGGGTCCCCAGGCCCGGCCAGAGGAAAGCCCTGGTGGTAGTGTCAACAGTGTGGGTACTTGTGTGGTGTATCAGGGGTATTGTGAAAGTGATTATTGTGTTTTGTTCTGGCCACTAGTAAAGAAAGAGGGGGGTTACAGTGTCCCGGAGGGCTGTGCCCAGGTTAGCTTGACCACTACCAACCCTGACCTCCGGGTGGAGGCACCTGTTTCAGAACTCAGGCCCCTTAACCTGCTACTAACCAAGCAGGCAGGGGTAGTAGCCCTTGGGATAGCACCACCAAGGGGTTACACACCCTGTGGGGTGGTTGTCCTGATGAAAGTAATGTGTCTTCTGAAGAAGAAGGTTTTGGACTTTTCTCCAAGACCTGGAGTATGTCTCACACCATTCTGATTAGTTCCTTCACGTTTTCACTGTGGCACATTCTGTTGGACTTGTCCAGCTCCTCCTGATCAGAGTCTGATGAGCTCTGCTCCATAATGCTTTCTTTGGCCAATCTGGGTCTCTTGTGGGTGGGCTTGCCCATTGTCATGTCATGGGATTTGTTTCCTAGAGGAGGATCTGCCTTGAGCTTTTCCAGAAATTGAAGGAGAGTTTGTGCCTGGCTAGTGTCTAGAGCCATTGGTGCTGTCTGTGGGGATTCAGAGAGTCCTGATTGCTGTCCTTCTGTACTCTGAGAACCTTGGTTCTGAGATGGAACAAACAGTGCAGATGTTGTCCCATACAAATGTTTCTGGGTACATAATACCACATTCTCTGCACTTGACCACGGTATTGTAGGGTTGTTTTTGTTCTGTGGAGAATAGGTACAAAATGGTGGCTCAAAAAAGGGCTCAGCATGACTAGTTAGAACTGTCATTACATGACACAACTGTAAATAAGTGATCTGCTGGCTTGCATAGTCAGTTGGATCAAATGGTGACTGGCCCTTTAAGAAATGGGAGTGGCGAGGTACTGATCTGCCTGATTGTCCCTTCCTGCCTAGAGAGTGTAACTTTTGCACCATCATGGATCGCAGGGGTGAATCCTTTTATCTATCCTTCCTCGTTAACTTAGTGGAGATGGGGGGGCGCTGTGGAGCCCGAGCAGCGTGCAGCAGATTTTTACAGCTCTTAAACAATGTTAAGGAATTTAGCTTAAAAACTCAAGTTGGGAGCTTTAATCATCTTTTGACCCTACCATTGGAAAAGAGGACCCAGAAATAGCTAGGATGGGTAATCCTAGAAAAGAGAAAGGATCAGGAGGTGCCAGAAAGTGCAAAGGATCCGGCGGTCTCGGAAAATTGGAGGAAGCTACAACATCAGAGGAAAGGCCTGAACCGGGGGAACCATCACTACCTTGGGCTACAAACTACAGACTTTGATTAAATCCATGTCCACCCTAAGTCAAAAAGTGGACGACTTTAATGCTCATGTTATTACCTTGGAGTCTGCAGTAGATGGTCTTAAAGTTGATCTTCAGGATGTACGCAAACAGGCCGTCGCGTCTACAGGCGCGACCACACTAATGCTCAAAGAGAACCAGCATTTAAGGGCAAGGCTGGAGGTGTTGGAAAATCAAGCCCGAGTGGCGAATGTCAGAATTGTGGGCCTTCCTGAAGGCCTGGAAGGGGACCACCCACTTTTGAACATTAAAGAGTGGCTAACTGAAAAGTTAACACCAGAAGCCCCTGATAACACTTGGGAAGTGCAAAAAGTCTATAGAATAGCCCCTCGTGGTCGGCCGCAGAATATGGAGGAACCTCGTACCTTGATGGTGGTGACTTGGGCATTGCAGCTCTAGATAAGATCCTGCGGTATGCCCGTAAGGCAGCTCCCTTGCTGCAAGACGATCATTAGATTCATTTATTCCCTGATGTTAGTTATGCGACGAGACAACGGCGTAAGAAGTTCGAGGGGGTGAGAAGAATCCTTCGGGAGTTGGGCATACCGCACACTATTATTTTCCCTGCTAAGCTCCGAATTGTCTATCAAAGTAAAGTGTTCATATTTTCAGACCCTATCGAGGCTGGTAAATGGGCCGACAGGAGAGCTGCGGAGTCGTGTAGGAGAGCCACTGGATCGGATGACGAAGACGAGGAAAACATAACCTGAAGTTATCCTTCTGGGACATTATTTTATATATTTTGTTGGTCACATTAAATTAACTCGCCTCAGCATAACGGGACTCTTAAAAATATAAGTCTGTTCAGTCCTTACATTTTTACTTCTATTGAAGAAACAGATTTATGGACCTTAATTTTGTAGGTCTGGACTTAATTTTGAACAGTTTGTTAACAAATAACTTTCAGCTGAGGGACATTACTTTAAGGTTTCAAGGGTATGGTAGGTCTTTGAATTGGGGATCTGTAAGGCATTGTTTTGTTTTTTTTCCCCTATGATCGCGCTTAAATAGTCTGCATGCATATCTAAATGGGGGAGTTTTTCACTCATTACATCGAGGTATGTATATGGCACCAATAGTTCCTGCATTAGGGACACTGTTTATTTTTGGTTTAATAAGATTGGGTAATTAAATTACATTTAGGTAAAGCCATAAGGCTCATGGGCCGATATTACAGCATATAATTTAGAATAATTTCAATTTAGGTCTTTACCTTAGTAGGAACCCTCACATGCTGTAACACTATATAGTGGATGCATGCTGCCACTTTGATTAAGGGAATGGTTTTCCATCCCCAATGGTGATAATGACATAATAAATGGTCTATCTGCTATATGATATATAACTGTCATGTATATGATAAAAAGTAAAAAATAAAGTTTAAAAAAAAAAACTTAGTGGAGATGAGAGGTAAATATATTTTGACTGACTATTGGTAGGTATCCTGCTCCTTTTGTATTGGGACCCAGGTAAGATGGCCTCCATAGTCTCGCACAATCTCACCTAAGACTAGGAACCCTCTATTTCTAACAGTGGCTGGTAGGGGGACCCAGGCAAGATAGCCGACTAACTCTCATGAGACTGACTGGTGAGAATAGGAGCCCTTGATTTGTACTGTTGTGCCCCTGCATCCCACAAGATTCCATAAGACTGCTGAGTCTCAGAGCATGGCTGCCAGATAACAAAGGCAGGGAAGAAGATGGATTCGGGTGCCTGGCATTGTGGGTGGAGATGCAGGAGATTTAAAACAGGGACTCTTCTTTCTGTGGACCTCCCCATCAGGTACAGCTCTCCATCTGGCAAAATTGGCTGAAGTTAAAATGAGAGACCGCTGGAGGTCTTTGATTTATTTTGGGAAGGTGGTTATATGACTGGAAAGAGGCGAGGGTGCTACAGGAGGCCCCTTGAATCCCCTGGTTGCAATATCCTGTTATGACCCTTGAAAGGACGCTCCATGAGGATCTTCTCGTCTTTAGGTTCCAGTTTGCAGCTAAGGGGGAGGTCATTCAAGGAGGGACCTCGTACAGCTGAAACTAGTGGCTAACACATTTTACATGGTGGAAGGTAACGGTGAAGAGTTACTGATACATGGTGTGCAGAGTGTGTGGATGCTGCTGGAGGATCCTTAGACCACCGATTACATTTTCATGCTCCATAGTTCCAAAAATTATTTTAAATTCTTTTGTTTAAGGAATGTTGCTGAAATCGCTGCTATTTTAAATAACTGACAGGTTCATTTCTGTTCATGCTGTATATCAACGACGCCTACTGGCACAGTCTATTACTGTCTGGCTACCAGATTAAAACAGATGGTATCTTTTTAAAAATGGAAATAGTACCTTATGAGTAGGGAGCAGATTGGGGTTGTGACCAACCTCTCTGGATGCACAAAGTAAATTGAGGATTCTGAGATAAGCTAGAGGGTTGGTTTCCAGCCAACTTAAATTTCATTGGATCGTGCATCAACCTGTAGGATGGATGGGGAATATCTCAATGGTTTTGACTATGGAGTACTATAAGGGTATGAGATATAATGTGCCTTCCCTTGTACTCAGCCATGGTTAGCTCACACCTCAAGTACTGCATTCAGTTCTACTCCTGTAGGTGGCAAGGCAAAAAAACAGGTGAAGGGAAGTGTTCCTTCCCCTGTACTCAGCCATGGTTAGCTCATACCTCAAGTACTGCATTCTGTTCTGGTCACTGTAGGTGCAAAGGCAAGAAACAGGTGAGGGAAGTGTTCGCTCTTTGTACACTGCCTAGGTGGGACCTCACCTCAAGTACTGCATTCATTTCTGGTCACTGCAGGTAAGATGGCAAGAAACTGTTGTAAGGAAGTATTCCTTCCCTTGTACAGGACATAGATTAGACCACTTCTTAAGTACTGCATTATGTTCTAGTCACTGCAAGTAGGAAGCCAAGATAAAGGCGAAGGGAAGTGTTCCTTCTCCAGTGCACTGACTATGTTGGACTGCACCTCAAATACTACATTTAATTCTGGTCACTGCAGGTAAGAAGGCAAGAAACAGATGAAGGGAAAGGTTCCTTCCCTTCTACAGGACATAGGTTAGACCTTACCTTGAGTACTGCATTCTGTTCCAGTCACTGTAGGTAGGAGGACAAGGGACAGCTGATAAGAAAAGTTCCTTCCCCTGTTCAGGGCCTAGGTTAGCGCACACCTCAAGTACTGCATTCATTTTTGGCACCACAGGTAAAAAAGCAAGAAACAGGTGAAGGGAAGTGTTCCTTCCCCTGTACCTGGCCTTGGTTAGCTCACACCTCAAGTATAGCATTCAGTTATGGTCACTGCAGGTAGGAGGGCAAGGAACATGTAAAGGGAATTGTTCATCCCCTGTACAGGGCCTAGGATAGATCACACCTGGAGTACTGCATTTAGTTCTGGTTACTGCAGATAGAAGGACAAGAAACAGGTGACTGGAAGCTCTGTGGTACACAGCCTAAGTTAGAACTCACCACTAGTACTACATTCTGCTCTGCTTACTACAGGCACATGAACAAGAAACAGGCGAAGGAAAGGGGTTCTTTCCCTGTATAAGCCTAGGTTAGCTCACACTTCTAGTACTGCATTCAGTTCTGGCACTGCAAGTAGGAGGGCAAGAAACAGATGAAAGGAAGTACTCCATGCCCTGTACAGGGCTATGGTTAGCTCACACCTGGAGTACTACTTTCAGTTCAGGTCCCTGTAGGTACGTTAGCAAGAAACAGGTGAAGGGAAGTGTTCCTTCCCCTATACTCAGCTATGGTTAACTCAGACCTTGAGTACTGCATTCAATTCTGGTCACTGTAGGTGGGAAGGGAAGAAACACGTAAAAAGAAGTATTCCATCCCCTGTACACTGTTTAGGTTGGACCTCACCTCAAACCTGCATTCAGTTCTTGTCACTGTAGGTAAGATGGTAAGAAACAGGTGAAAAGGAAAGTTCTTTACCTTGTACAGGACATAGGTTAGACCTCACTTGAAGGGCATGGGGTCATGATATCATGGACAAAACAGTGCATGTTACACCTGTGCATGGAAAACAGCATGCGGCAATGCAGTGGTGGCATGTAATGCCATCCACACATGAACACCGCACACCCGATCCTTCAGATTGTTTTTTGCCGGAGACTCCACCCCCTCTCCGGCCGCATGGGGGGCTTCATCACCCACACCACTCTGTAATAAATATAATCAACTTCATGGGAGTGTGGTCAGTGGGGCAAGTTAAAAAGCTCACTGTGGCACTTAGTCATGGCTGCACAGTCAGAACCTAAAAAAAACGTCCAGAGCAGGGTTTCAAACCCTGGTCCTCACCCTCATCTACTGCTGAGTCAGGTGCTCTAGCAAACTGAGCGCCTGACCTGCAGTGCTAACATCCACTTCCTTTTTGGTACAGAGTAACTGGGGGTAGCGATATAGTCGTAGTGCTCATATACCCCTGTTGCTCACATACCATACGCCCTACTGACTGCGCAGTTCTTCATGCATGGTTTAGTCCGTGCTATACTCACCTGGTACCCACCTGGAGTACTGCATTCATTTCTGGTCACTGCAGGTAAGGCGGCAAGAAACTGTTGTAAGGAAATATTTCTTCCCTTGTACAGGGTATAGATCAGACAACTTCTCAAGTACTGCATTCTGTTCTAGTCACTGCAGGTACTAAGCCAAGAAATAGGTGAATGGAAGTGTTCCTCCACCTATACACAGCCTTGGTTTGCTCACACCTTGAGTACTCCATTCAGTTCTGTCCACTGTAGGTAGGAAGGTAAGAAACAGGTGAAAGGAAGAGTTCCTTCCCTTGAACAGAGCATAGGTTAGGCCGCATCTTGAATAATGCATTCTGTTCTGGTCACTGTAGGTCGGAGGGCAAGGGACAGATAAAGGGACTAGATCATCCTCTGTACAGGGTCTAGGTTAGCTCACACCTGGAGTACTACACTGAGTTCTGGTCACTACAGATGAGAAGGTAAGAAACAGGTGAAGGGACGGGTTCCTTCCCCACTACAAGGCCAAGGTCAGCCCATACCTGATGTTCTACATTTAGTGATGGTCACTGCAATACAGAACATTTATTGAATAGACTGAAAGGGCCCATCACAGGGACACCAAACTGATTTGTGACTCAGTGGGCATGAGCTGCTGTATGAGGAGGGATTGCACATACTCACATTACTGAGCCAACAGATCAGAAGGGACTGGACACACTCACATTACTGAGCCTACAGATGAGAAGGGACTGGACACACTCACATTACTGAGCCTACAGATGAGAAGGGACTGGACACACTCACATTACTGAACCTACAGATGAAGGAGGATTGGACACACTCACATTACTGAGCCTACAAATGAGGAGGGACTGGACACGCCACATTACTGAACCTACAGATGAGGGAAGGATTGGACATACTAACATTACTGAGCCTACAGTTCAGGGAGGGACTGGACATACTCACATTACTGAACCTACAGAGGAGGAGAGACTGGACACACATTACTGAGCCTACAGATGAGGAGGGACTGAACACACTCACATTACTGAGCCTACAGATGAGGGAGGACAATATTATGATGAACCGACTACTAAAGTGGCTAGAGAGGGTGGAGTATACAAAGAGGACACATAAAAGTTTGTGCTGTTAAGCACAAGCAGAACTATAAAGCATGTTCTCAAACTGAGGGAGGTTCAATAAGAAGAAAACATTATAAAGCCTTACTTCACAAAGAGGGTCCATAATAAACAGAATAGCCTGCTCAATGAGGCTGTGGAAGCTAGCACTGTTTAGGCTTTTAAAGTAGGACTAAACAGATTGCTGAAAAAGAATGGCACGGACAGTTACACAACATGAGTAGGGGTAACAAAGGGCTAGACTGATGCATGAGGGAGAATGGCTTTGAGGATTACACAACAGAGTAGGGGTAACACAGGACTACACAGATTCCTGAGGGAGAATTTCTTTCTTTCTTTATTTAAATTTTGGTAACTGGGAAGGCCGCTGAGACCATGACAGTCCCTTTTCAAGGGCTGACCCGGAATTACTTGCATTTACCTAGAGGGAAAAGAAACCAATTTAGGGTGTTTGAATATATACATTTCAACATAGTCAGAGTACATTTCAACATAGACAATCTACTGTTCAAACACTTTTGTTAGGTACATACATTTATGATAACTAGCCACATCAATGAATGTAGTCCGTGCATAGTTTCCTTCCTTGCTGTCCAATTCACCCTGAGACTCTATTTTATATATCGTCACCCTAGTGATCCCTTAGGTTGTGTTAGAATGACACTGACAGTTACACAACATGAGTAGGGGTAACACAGGAGAAGACAAAGAATGGCATCGACAGTTACACAGCATGAGTAGGGGTAACACAGGGCTAGACAGATTCTTGAGGGAGAAAGGCACTGACAGTTACACAGCATGAGTAGAGGTAACACAGGGCTAGACAGATTCCTGAGGGAGAATGTCACTGACAGTTACACAGCATGAGTGGGGTAACACAGGGCTAGACAGATTCCTGAGGGAGAATGGCACTGACAGTTACACAGCATGAGTAGAGGTAACACAGGGCTAGACAGATTCCTGAGGGAGAATGGCACATAGAGAATAATGCATATGTAGGGAGTTGATATGGATTTTTTTTACACACCTTGTCAGAGATAATATGTAAACCCCGAGAGCGGCTCAAGAGGTTTTACTATTATCACACAACGAGGGTGTGTAAAACCCATTTCTACCCTACATATGTTTTATTTTATATACCAACTGATACTAAAAATTCTTAGAATTACTGATTACGAGATTAAATACTTACTTATTAGGCACGCCCACGCTGACATCACATAACGTACAGCGTGAGGGGGCGTCCTACCAGTAAAGAAGTAGAAGCTGGCCACGGGTCTCCATGGTGATTTTACAAGTGATCTTAAAATATCTCTAAATAAATGCTGCACAAATACAGATCTAAACTGGAGGGTAAGCTACAGAATCGGGGAAGGGGGAAGGATGTGTTTTAAGTGCAAACCTGCTCTGTTCATTTAAAATTATTACGCTCTCATTTGGATCTGTAAGTTACGATATTATTTTGAATCTGTTTACTCTGAAATGCGAGTGCTGCAGGCTTCTTGGCGCGAGGCTGTAAAAGTCGCAGGTTGATATGACTTTTTAAAGTACTCGAAAACGGGTTGATAACAAGGATCACCAGTTATTATTGACAGTTACACAGCATGAGTAGAGGTAACACGGGGCTAGACAGATTCCTGAGGGAGAATGGCACCGACAGTTACACAGCATGAGTAGGGGTAACATAGGGTTAGACAGAATCCTACGGGAGAATGGCACTGACAGTCACACTGCATGAGTAGGGGTAGCACAGGGCTAGACAGATTCCTGAGGGAGAATGGCACTGACAGTTACACAGCATGAGTAGGGGTAACACAGGGCTAGACAGTTTCCTGAGGGTGAATGGTACTGACAGTTACACAGCATGGGTAGGTGTAACACATGGCTTGACAGATTCCTGAAGGATAATGGCACTGACAGTTACACAGCACGGGTAGGGGAAACACAGGGCTAGACAGCTTCCTGAGGGAGAATGGCACTGACAGTTACACAGCATGAGTAGGGTAACACAGGGCTAGACAGATTCCTGAAGGAGAATGGCACTGACAGTTACACTGCGTGAGTAGGGGTAACACAGGGCTAGACAGCTTCCTGAGGGAGAATGGCACTGACAGTTACACAGCATGAGTAGGGTAACACAGGGGTAGACAGATTCCTGAAGGAGAATGGCACTGACAGTTACTCAGCATGAGCAGGGGTACCACAGGGCTAGACAGATTCCTGAGGGGGAATGGCATTGACAGTTACAGAGCATGAGTTGGGGTAACACAGGGCTAGACAGATTCCTGACAGAGAATGGCACTGACAGTTACACAGCATGAGTAGCAGTAACACAGGGCTAGATAGATTCCTGAGGAGAATGGCACTGACAGTTACATAGCATGACTAGGGGTAACACAGGACTAGACAGATTCCTGAGGGAGAATGGCACTGACAGTTACACAGCATGAGTAGGTGTAACACAGGGCTAGACAGATTCCTAAGGGAGAATGGCACTGACAGTTACACAGCATGAGTTGGGGTAACACGGAGTAGACAGATTCCTGAGGGAGAATGGCACGACAGTTACACAGCATGAGTAGGGGAAACACAGGAGTAGACAGATTCCTGAGGGAGAATGGCACTGACAGGTACGCAGCATGAGTAGAGGTAACACAGGGCTAGACAGATTCCTGAGGGAGAATGGCACTGACAGTTACACAGCATGAGTAGCAGTAACACAGGGCTAGACAGATTCCTGAGGGAGAATGGCACTGACAGTTACACAGCATGAGTAGGGGTAACACAGGGCTAGACTGACTCCTGAGGGAGAATGGCATTGAAGATTACATGGCATGAGTAGGGGTAACAAAGGACTGGACATATTCCTGAGGGAGAATATCTTTGAGGGTTACACAGCATGAGTAGGGGTATTGCTCAGAGTGCCTTCCTGGTGAAACATTGCAATAAATAAATAAAAATAAACACAGGACTGGAGTGATTCCTGTGGAAGAATTGCACTGAGAGTTACTCAACATAAGTAGGGGTAACACAGGGCTTGACAGATCCCTAGCGAGAATGGCACTGAGAGTGACACAGTATGAGTAGGTTTAACACAGGAATAGACAGATTCCTGAGGGAAAGTGGCATTCAGGTATACATAACATGAGTAGTGCTAACAGGAGCAGACAGATTCCTGAGAGAGAATACCATTGAGAGTTACGCAACACGAGCTGTGAGAAAACAGGGCTAGACAGATTCCTGAGGGAGAATGGCACTGACAGTTACACAGCATGACTAGGGGTAACACAGGAGTAGACAGATTCCTGAGGAGAATGGCACTGACAGTTACACAGCATGAGAAGGGAACACAGGGCTAGACTGACTCTGAGGCAGAATGGCACTGAAAGTTACACAGAATGAGTAGGGGTTAGGGATAGACAGATTCCTGAGGGAGAATATCATTGAGGGTTACTCAGCATGAGTAGGGGTATCACTTGTTGCTCAGCATGCCTCCCTGGTGAAACATTTCAATAAATCAAAATAAACACAGGACTAGACTGATTCCTGAGGAAGAATTGCACTGTTAGTTACTCAACATGGATAGAGTAGCACAGGGCTTGACAGATTCCTGAAGGAGGTTGGAATTGAGGGTTACACAGCATAGGCAGATTCCTGAAGGAGAATGGCATTGAGGGCTACACAGCATGTATGTGGGTAACAGGACTAGACAGATTCCTAAGGGAGTATGGCACTGACGGTTACACAGTATGACTGTGGGTAACACATTACTAAACAGATTCCTGAAGGAGAATAGCATTGAGTGTTATACAGCATGAGTAGGGGTAAAGCAGGACTAGACAGATTCCTGAGGGAGAGTGGCATTGAATGTTTCAGAACATGAATGGGGGTAACACAGGACTAGACAGATTCCTGAGAGTGATGGGCATTGAGGGGTTGCATAGCATGAGTAGGGGTAACACAGGTCTAGACAGATTCCTGAGGCAGAATGGCATTGAAGTCCATACCACATGAGTAGGGGTAATACAGGACTAGACAGATTTCTAAAGGGGAGTATGGCATTGAGGGTTACACAGCATGAGTAGGGGTGATACAGGACTAGACGAATTTCTAAGAAAAAATGACACGGGGTTACACAGCATGGGTAGGGGCAACACAGGAACAGACAGATTCACGAATGAAAATGGCAGTGATGGTTACACAGCATGAGTTGGGGTAATACAAGAGTAGACAGATTTCTGAGGAAGAATGGCATTGCGTGTTACACAGCATGAGTAGTGATAACAGAAGACTAGACAGATTCCTGAGGGAGAATAGCATTGAGGAATACATAACATGAGTAGGGATAACACAGTGCTAGAGAGTTTCCTAAGGAAGAATGACACTGGGTTACACAGCATGAGTAGGGGTATCAAAGGAATAGACAAATTTATTAAGTGAAAATGGCTCTGTGGGTTACACGGCATGAGTAGGGGTAATACAAGACTAGATAGATTTCTGAGGGAGAAGGGCATTTAGGATTACACAGCAGGAGTAGGGTAACTTGTATTGACAACTCCCAAGTGAAAATGGTTTTGAGAGTTAAACAATATGAGTAGGGGTAATACAAGACTAGACAGATTCCTGAGGACAATGCCATTGAGGGTCATGCAACATGAGTAGGTAGCGGGACTCAGCAGATTTCTGAGGAGAATGGCATTGAAGTTTACACAGCATGAGTTGGGGTAACACAGTAATAGACAGATTCCTGAGGAGAATGGCATTGTGGATTACACAGCATGAGTAAGAGTAACACAGAACTAGACAGATTTATTAAGAAGAATGACATTGAGGGTTACACAGCATGATTATGGGTAACACAGTAATAGATTTTTGAAGTAGAATGGCTATGAGGATTACACAGCATGAGTAGGGGTTACATAGAGCTAGACAGAATCATGAGGAAGAATGACACTGAGGGTTATACCGCATGAGTAAGGGTAACACAGTAATAAATTCCTGAGAGAGGATGGCATTGAAGATTACACATCATGAGTAGGGATAACACAGGGCTAGACAGATTCCTGAGGGAGAATGGCACTGACAGTTACACAGCATGAGTAGGTGTAACACAGGGCTAGACAGATTCCTGAGGGAGAATGGCTCTGACAGTCACACTGCATGAGTAGGTGTAAAACTGGGTAAAGAATTGAATGGAGAATAAGACACAGAGAGTAATAGTAAATGGAGTCCACCAGAAGAAAGGAGGGTTACTAGTGGGGTAACACAGGGTTCAGATAGATAGATCGTCCTCTTCAATGTCTTTTATAAGTGACATTGCAGAAGGACTGAAGGAAAAGTATGTCTCTTTGCAGATGACACTAAGATCTGCAACAGAGTTGATGCACAGGATGGGGTGGAAAGGATGAGAAGGACTTGGCAAGGTTAGAGGAATGGTCAAATGTATGGCAGCTTAGATTCAATGCTAAGAAGTGCAAGGTAATGCACCTGAAACAAAAACCAGGGAAGAGTACACAATGGGGGTGAGATACTAACAACAACAAAAATGGAAAGGAACCTGGGGTAGTCATATCAGATGACCTAAAGGTGGGCAAGCAATGTGAGAGGGCAGCAAGGAGGGTTGGGGATTACTGGGATGCATAGGGAGAGGCATCACCAGTAGAAAACAGGAAGTTATTATCCTCTGTACAGACAGCTGGTGAGACCCCATCTGAGTACTGTGTGCAGTTCTGGAGACCCAATCTCCACAAAGACATAGACAGGATGGAAGCTGTCCAGAGGAGGGCAACTAAAATGGTGCAGGGTCTGCACCAGAAGATATGAAGAGACTTAAGGAGCTTAATATGTATAGCCTCAAGGATAGGAGGAGACGGGGACATGATAGAAACTTTCAAGTACCTTAAGGGAATCAACGAAGTCCAAGAGGGTAGCATCTTTCAAAAAAAGAGGTGTGCAAGAACAAGAGGGCACAATTTGAAGACAGAGGGGCGGCTCAGAGGTAATTTAAGGAAGTATTTTTTCACAGAGAGGGTTGTGGATGCATGGAACGGCCTTCCGGAGGAGGTTGTGGAGTCAAAATCAGTGGTGGAATTCAAGCATGCATGGGACAGTCATAAGGCAATTCTGGGGGGTGGGGGTAAGAAGAAGTAGGCTGCTGGTTAACTAGGATCTGCAGCTTATCTAGTAGGAAATGGGCAGACTGGGTGGGCAAGCAGTCCTTATCTGCCATCAAATTCCATGTTTCTATGCAACACAGGGCTAGACAGATTCCTGAGGGACAATGGCACTGACAGTCACACTGCATGAGTAGGGGTACCACAGGGCTAGACAGATCCCTGAGGGAGAATGGCACTGACTGTTACATAGCATGAGTAGCGGTAACACAGGGCTAGACAGATTCCTGAGGGAGAATGGCACTGACTGTTACATAGCATGAGTAGCGGTAACACAGGGCTAGACAGATTCCTGAGGGAGAATGGCACTGACAGTTACACAGCATGAGTAGGGTTAATGCAGGAGTAGACAGATTCCTGAGGGAGAATGGCGCTGACAGTTACACAGCATGAGTAGCGGTAACACAGGGCTAGACAGATTCCTGAGGGAGAATGGCACTGACAGTTACACAGCATGAGTAGGGGAAACACAGGGCTAGACTGACTCCTGAGGGAGAATGGCATTGAAGATTACATGACATGAGTAGGGATAACAAAGGACTGGACATATTCCTGAGGGAGAATGGCACTGACAGTTACACAGCATGAGTAGGGGTAACACAGGGCTAGACAGATTCCTACGGGAGAATGGCACTGACAGTTACACAGCATGAGTAGGTGTAACACAGGGCTAGACAGATTCCTGAGAGACAATGGCACTGACAGTTACACTGCATGAGTAGGTGTAACACAGGGCTAGACAGATTCCTGAGTGAGAATGGCACTGACAGTCACACTGCATGAGTAGGGGTACCACAGGGCTAGACAGATTCCTGAGGGAGAATGGCACTGACAGTTACACAGCATGAGTAGGGTTAACGCAGGAGTAAACAGATTCCTGAGGCAGAATGGCACTGACAGTTACACAGCATGAGCAGGGGTAACACAGGACTAGACATATTCCTGAGGAGAATGACACTGACAGTTACACAGCATGAGATAGGGTTAACGGAGGAGTAGACAGATTCCTGAGGCAGAATGGCACTGACAGTTACACAGCATGAGCAGGGGTAACACAGGACTAGACATATTCCTGAGGGAGAATGACACTGACAGTTACACAGCATGAGTAGGGTTAATGCAGGAGTAGACAGATTCCTGAGGGAGAATGGCACTGTCAGTTACACAGCATGAGCAGGGGTAACACAGGACTAGACAGATTCCTGAGGGAGAATGGCACTGACAGTTACACAGCATGAGTAGGGGTAACTCAGGGCTAGACTGACTCCTGAGGCAGAATGGCATTGAAGATTACATGGTATGAGTAGGGGTAACAAAGGACTGGACATATTCCTGAGGGAGAATATCATTGAGGGTTACACAGCATGAGTAGGGGTATCACTTGTTGCTCAGAGTGCCTTCCTTGTGAAACATTTCAATAAATAAATAAATAAAAATAAATACAGGACTGGAGTGATTCCTGAGGAAGAATTGCAATGAGAGTTACTCAACATAAGTAGGGGTAACACAGGGCTTGACAGATTCCTAAGCAAGAATGGCACTGAGAGTGACACAGCATGAGTAGGTATAATACACGAATAGACAGATTCCTGAGGCAAAGTGGCATTCAGGATTACATAACATGAGTAGTGGTAACAGGAGCAGACAGATTCCTGAGAGAGAATACCATTGAGTGTTACACATCATGAGCTGCGAGAAAACAGGGCTAGACAGATTCCTGAGGGAGAATGGCACTGACAGTTACACAGCACGACTAGGGGTGACACAGGAGTAGACAGATTCCTGAGGGAGAATGGCACTGACAGTTACACAGCATGAGTAGGGGTAACACAGGGCTAGACTGACTCCTGAGGCAGAATGGTACTAACAGTTATACAGAATGAGTAGGGGTAACACAGGGATAGACAGATTCCTGAGGGAGAATATCATTGAGGGTTACACAGCATGAGTAGGGGTATCACTTGTTGCTCAGCATTCCTTCCTGGTGAAACATTTCAATAAATAAAAATAAACACAGGACTAGACTGATTCCTGATGAAGAATTGCACTGTTAGTTACTCTACATGGGTAGGGTAACACAGGGCTTGACAGATTCCTGATGGAGGTTGGAATTGAGGGTTACACAGCACAGGCAGATTCCTTAAGGAGAATGGCATTGAGGGTTACACAGCATGTATACGTGTAACAGGACTAGACAGATTCCTAAGGGAGTATGGCATTGACGGTTACACAGTATGACTGTGGGTAACACATTACTAGACAGATTCCTGAAGGATAATAGCATTGAGTGTTATACAGCATGAGTAGGGGTAAAGCAGAACTAGACAGATTCCTGAGGGAGAGAGGCATTGAATGTTTCAGAACATGAATGGGGGTAACACAGGACTAGACAGATTCCTGAGAGTGATGGGCAATGAGGGGTTACATAGCATGAGTAGGGGTAGCACAGGTCTAGACAGATTCCTGAGGCAGAATGGCACTGAAGGCCATACCACATGAGTAGGGGGTAATACAGGACTAGACCGATTTCTAAAGGGGAGTATGGCATTGAGGGTTACACAGCATGAGTAGGGGTGATACAGGACTAGATGGATTCCTGAGAAAAAATGACACGGGGTTACGCAGCATGGGTTGGGGCAACACAGGAACAGACAGATTCATGAATGAAAATGGCAGTGATGGTTGCACAGCATGAGTAGGGGTAATACAGGAGTAGGCATATTTCTGAGGAAGAATGGCATTGCGTGTTACACAGCATGAGTAGTGATAACAGAAGACTAGACAGATTCCTGAGGGAGAATAGCATTGAGGAATACATAACATGAGTCGGTATTACACAGTGCTAGAGAGTTTCCTAAGGAAGAATGACACTGGGTTACACAGTATGAGTAGGGGTAACAAAGGAATAGACAAATTTCCTAAGTGAAAATGGCTCTGTGGGTTACACGGCATAAGTAGGGGTAATACAAGACTAGATAGATTTCTGAGGGAGAAGAGCATTTAGGATTACACAGCACAAGTAGGGGTAACACTTGTATAGACAACTCCCAAGTGAAAATGGTTTTGAGAGTTAAACAATATGAGTAGGGGTAATACAAGACTAGACAGATTCCTGAGGGACAATGCCATTGAGGGTCATACAACATGAGTAGGGGTAGCGGGACTCAGCAGATTTCTGAGGGAGAATGGCATTGAAGTTTACACAGCATGAGTTGGGGTAACACAGTAATAGACTGATTCCTGAGGGAGAATGGCATTGTGGATTACACAGTGTGAGTAAGAGTAACACAGAACTAGACAGATTTATTAAGAAGAATGACACTGAGGGTTACACAGCATGATTATGGGTAACACAGTAATCGATTTTTGAAGTAGAATGGCAATGAGGATTACACAGCATGAGTCGGGGTTACATAGGGCTAGACAGAATCATGAGGAAGAATGACACTGAGGGTTAGACAGCATGAGTAAGGGTAACACAGTAATAAATTCCTGAGAGAGAATGGCATTGAAGATTACACATCATGAGCAGAGATAACACAGGGCTAGACAGATTCCTGAGGGAGAATGGCACTGACAGTTACACAGCATGAGGAGGGGTAACACAGGGCTAGACAGATTGCTACGGGAGAATGGCACTGACAGTTACACAGCATGCGTAGGTGTAACACAGGGCTAGACAGATTCTTGAGGGAGAATGGCACTGACAGTTACACAGCATGAGTAGGTGTAACACAGGGCTAGACAGATTCCTGAGGGACAATGGCACTGACAGTTACACAGCATGAGTAGGGTTAACGCAGGAGTAGACAGATTCCTGAGGGAGAATGGCACTGACAGTTACACAGCATGAGCAGGGATAACACAGGACTAGACAGATTCCTGAGGGAGAATGGCACTGATAGTTACACAGCATGAGTAGCGGTAACACAGGGCTAGACAGATTCCTGAGGGAGAATGGAACTGACAGTTACACAGCACTAGTAGGGGTAACACAGGACTAGACAGATTCCTGAGGGAGAATGGCACTGACAGTTACTGAGCATGAGTCGGGGTAACACAGGACTAGACAGATTCCTGAGGGAGAATGGCACTGACTGTTACACAGCATGAGTAGCGGTAACACAGGGCTAGACATATTCCTGAGGGAGAATGGCACTGACAGTTACACAGCATGAGTAGGGTTAACGCAGGAGTAGACAGATTCCTGAGGGAGAATGGCACTGTCAGTTACACAGCATGAGCAGGGGTAACACAGGACTAGACAGATTCCTGAGGGAGAATGGCACTGACAGTTACACAGCATGAGTAGGGGTAACACAGGGCTAGACTGACTCCTGAGGCAGAATGGCATTGAAGATTACATGGTATGAGTAGGGGTAACAAAGGACTGGACATATTCCTGAGGGAGAATATCATTGAGGGTTACACAGCATGAGTAGGGGTATCACTTGTTGCTCAGAGTGCCTTCCTTGTGAAACATTTCAATAAATAAATAAATAAAAATAAATACAGGACTGGAGTGATTCCTGAGGAAGAATTGCAATGAGAGTTACTCAACATAAGTAGGGGTAACACAGGGCTTGACAGATTCCTAAGCAAGAATGGCACTGAGAGTGACACAGCATGAGTAGGTATAATACACGAATAGACAGATTTCTGAGGCAAAGTGGCATTCAGGATTACATAACATGAGTAGTGGTAACAGGAGCAGACAGATTCCTGAGAGAGAATACCATTGAGTGTTACACATCATGAGCTGCGAGAAAACAGGGCTAGACAGACTCCTCAGGGAGAATGGCACTGACAGTTACACAGCACGACTAGGGATGACACAGGAACAGACAGATTCATGAATGAAAATGGCAGTGATGGTTACACAGCATGAGTAGGGGTAACAAGGCAATAGAAGGATTCCTGAGGGAGAATGGCATTGTTACCCCCTATTCATGCTGTGTAACACAGGGCTAGACAGATTCCTGAGGAAGACTGACACTGAGGGTTACACAGCATGAGTAGCAGGGTATCCGGTCAAAACCATGACAGCAAATACGGGCAGTCAAAAACCGCGTGGTCATAGGAATGCCACACAGCTTCAGAGTGAGTATATCTAATCTAGTGCAATTTTGGACCACATGTCGTGTTTATTGATCGTGCTGTTTTTGAGTGCATGGTTTTACCATAGCACCAAGTAGGGGTAACACAGGGCAGGACAGATTCCTGTGGGAGAACTGCTTTGAGGGTTAAACAGCATGAGTAGAGGTAACACTAGAACAGGCAGATTTGAGTGAAAATGGCATTCAGGGTTACAGAGCATGAGTAGGGTAACAGAGGGTTAAACAGATTCCTGAGGGAGAATGACATTCAGGGTTACACAGGATGAGTAGGAGTAACACAGGACTAAACAGATTCCTGAGGGAGAACGGCATGGAGAGTTAAATGGCATGAGTAGGGGTACACAGGACTAGACAGATACCTGAGGGAGAATGGCACTGAGGGTTAAACAGCATGAGTAGGGAGTCACACTGGTCTAGACAGATTCCTAAGGGACAATAGTGTTAAGGTTTACACAGCATGAGAAGGGAGAGAAATGCATATTAGTCTTGGATTTTTGTCCGTACTCCAGAATAAAGTTGGTATATGAAGTATGGTGGAACGTTGTTGTAGGTGAAAATCTGTAGACAGACAACCGTGTTGTACCATCAATGTGATGTAATTTGCTGTTGTACCATCTTGAGTACATCACATCAATGGTACTACATTTTAATTTAATACAACTTGTGGAGGTGCTGTAATTGACTGCATAGAGGCATTCCTGACCTCACGTCTAATCGAGGGGGTCTGGAACTTGGGCAGGCATCTTTTGGGTGCTCAGAGACTACACTTTGAGCTGCTTCTGATGTTGGCTAGCTCACCTTTTTAAAGGCGGGCTATATACATTGTCCTTGCCTCGTAATTCACTTGAGGCAGAAGCGAGTGTCACCATAGCAACCGGTGACATAAGCACTGCACCAGTTTAAAGCTCTCGGCTCCAGCGAGCGGAGTCGAGTGCGGAGCGGAGGTGACGCGGGCAGAGGCCAGCGGTGTCTGCCGGCATCAGCCAGGGAAGTAAGGGGAACGTAAGTTTACATATTCCACTGATAAATAACGTAGTGAAGAGTCAAGTATAGATTCTGACATTAGACAGCAGAAGATGAATAACATACTCTGTAATCCTGGTAATCGTTACTACTATAATAGTAGTGTGTTAAGTAGTGTTGTGGGGGATCTTATATTACGTAAATTAAACAAGAAAGTAGGGAACGTTTTGTTTTAGCATTAAATATAAACATATAGTTAATGCACTGTTATTGGTCTTTGTGTTAATAATAAAGGTAGATAAGGCATAACTTACTTGTATTTAAATAATATGGCAAACTCATTATTGACAACAAATGGTGATTTGCTTATCAAGTGTGGGAGATGTAAAATGTATAGTTTGGGGGATGAGGGGTCAAATTATGATGGGTATATATGTGATAAATGTGCCCAAAATAAGGACTTTCAAGAGAATTTAACTAATGTTATGGAAAGATTGAAATGGTTAGAGCAAAGCCAATCAAATGCAGAGTCAAGGTTAAAAACACTGTCCAGTTTAAACAAGGATGATACGTTGAGAGAGGACAGTAGGAAACAAATTGGTGAGGAGAAGAGAAAGGATGTTAGTAATGATGATGACCTAATAGGTGATAAGGAGTGGAGCAAAGTCTTGTATGTAAAAAAACCTCAGAGGACGAAGCCCCCTAACAAGAGTATCTCAGGACATCTCAAGGACAGTGAATGCCTCCTGTACCAGTAATACTGAAGAACACAGAGTTAATTATGGAGAACAAAGTGAGGTGGGTATTAATAATACATCATTATCAAACAGTTATGAAGTGCTGCAAAATCTTCAGGATGAGCAAAGCAGGAATGAAGAAGGAGGAGAAGATATGGCACCTCAGGCACCCGATTTAAATGAAGGTCCTCGTCAGGTAGTGGTAATTGGGGATTCCATTATCAAATATACCGACCAATACATATGTAGGAAAGATAAAGCAAACAATATGGTTTGTAGTTTTTCTGGGGCAGGGGTGTCTGACTTATATGATATGGCTAATAATATTTTTGCTGGTGCAGGGGAAAATCCATTAGCAGTGTTACACATTGGTATAAATGATTTAAAGAGGAAAACCCTACCCGAGATTAAAGCAGATTTTTCTAAATTAGTGGATAAGCTAAGAACAAGAGGCTGTGATATTATGATTTCAGAGATTTTACCAGAACCAAGAGCCACAGTATATAAAGCAAAAAGGACAGCATCAGCAAATGGATGGTTGAAAGAATGGACAAAGAAAAATGACATAATGTTTATACGACACTGGGGGATGTTCCACAATAAAGGAGAATTTTATAGTAGGGATGGGTTGCACTTGAATTATAGGGGAAGCAGGGTTTTGGGAACAAGATTGCAGCAAGAAATTGAGAGAATTTTAAACTAATTGACCAGGGGATGAAGTGCAAATCAAATAATAATGTGTTAAGTAATAAACACACAGGAAATAAGGAAAGAAAATTAGTAAAGACTACATTTTGTAATGCACGTAGCCTATCAAAAGAAGGGACGGCCAAATTGGAGGAGAACATTGAGACAGAAAAGCTGGATATTATTGGAGTTGTTGAGACATGGTGGAATGATAATGACGAGTGGAACCAGAAGATATCAGGCTTTAACTTAATAAATAAAAATAGAGCGAATGAGGGGGGAGGAGTAGTGTTGTATATAAAGGAAGGAATGGATTTTATAGTTAATAATGAGCTGAATGACATGGGCAGTATCGAAACCATCTGTGTCAACCTAATGGGTCTAAAGGGTAAAAAGCTAAAGATGTTGACCTTCTATAGACCTCCAGACACAAATATTGAGGACACGTTGAGCTTTTTGAATAAGGTGATAAACCTGGCTGAGAAATGTGATATTGTGATTATGGGTGATCTAAATATGCCACAGATAGATTGGAATAAGGAAATAGATAATAATACCTCAGCATCCAGATTTTTGGCGGAGGTACAAGCAGTAGGATTAAATCAGCATGTCCATGAGGCAACAAGAGGTAGCAACATACTGGATGCTGTGTTATCAAATATTCCTGATGAAATAAAACAGTCAACAGTTGGACCACCTATAGGTACTAGTGACCATAGTTCAATAACCTTTGCTATTGATAAGACCAGAAAGGTAATTAAGGGAGTAACTACCCAGTTTATTTATAATAGAGGAAACTATACAGCAATTAAACAGATATTATCATTTTATAATTGGGAGAGTATGATTAAGGAGCTGTCTACACAAGAAGCATGGGAATTGTTTGTTAAAGAAATAAATACATTGATTGATAAATATATACCAAAGAAAAAAGTATATGATAATAGAGGAAAGAAGCCTATTTGATTAAATAAGAATGTCATAAGAATTGGAAAAAGAAAAAATACTATTTGAGAAAATGAAACTTTTTAGTACATTAGCAAACATCTCAAGATATAAACAAATAGTAAAGCAAATGAAAAAAGAAATACGGAAAGCAAAGAAACAAATAGGGTTTAGATTAGCAATGAC
Organism: Neoceratodus forsteri; assembly: GCA_016271365.2. NCBI lineage: Eukaryota > Metazoa > Chordata > Ceratodontiformes > Ceratodontidae > Neoceratodus > Neoceratodus forsteri. The sequence continues at coordinate 83,819,838 of CM028136.1, forward strand.
AAAACATTATATAAAAGGCTTTTTTTCCTATGTGAATAAAAAAAGGGACAGAGTCGATCTGTGGGACCATTGGTAGTAAGGGGAGAATTGAGTAGTGTTCCCAAAATACTCTCTGAGGAATTTAGTATGTGTTTTAGTAAGGTTTTCACCAAAGGAGATTATAACCAAAAGGTGATCAAACAAGGGATGGAAAATTCAAATACTGAGGGATTAATAACTGAGGATAAAGTAGTTAGGAGGATAAGATTATTAAAGGGAAATAGGGCTGCAGGTCCTGATGGAATTCACCCAAGGTTCATTAAGGAACTGGAGGTAGAATTGGCACAAATTATTACAATGATAGGTCAAAAATCATTGGTTGAGGGTTATGTACCAACTGACGAGACTGGCCCATGTGGTGCCAATTTATAAAAAGGGAGATAGAAGTAATCCATCAAATTATCGACCAGTAAGTCTGACCTCGGTGATTAGCAAAATAGTTGAGGGGATTTTGAGTGATGAAATTAAGAACTTCATGGAAGAGAAAGGATTGATAGATAATAGCCAACAAGGGTTCGTTAAAAATAGATCATGTGAAACTAACGTAGTCTGTTTTTATGATTGGGTCCCTAGGAAGTTGGATCAAGGAAAGAACCTGGATGTGGTTATGCTGGATTTTAGTGGGGCCTTTGACAAAGTCATAGAAACATAGAAACATAGACTTTGACGGCAGATAAGGACCGCTAGGCCCATCTAGTCTGCCCATTTCCCTACCTACAGGATAGGCCGCAGATCCTAGTTAACCAACAGCCTATTTCTTCCTACCCCCCACAAGAATTGCCTTATGTCTGTCCCATGCATTCTTGAATTCTCCCACAGTTTTAGACCCCACAACCTCCTCAGGAAGGCTGTTCCATGCATCCACTACCCTCTCTGTGAAATAATACTTCCTCACATTGCCCCTGAACCGCCCTCCTTCTATCTTCAAATTGTGTCCTCTTGTTCTTGCAAGTCTCTTTTTCTGAAAGATGCTACCCTCTTGGACTTTGTTGATTCCACTGAGGTACTTAAAAGTTTCTATCATGTCCCCCTCTCCCTTCTTTCCTCAAGGGTATACATATTAAGCTCCTTTAGTCTCTCCTCATACGGCTTCTCTTGCAGACCCTGCACCATTTTAGTTGCCCTCCTCTGGACTACCTCTATCCTATCTATGTCCTTGCGGAGATGGGGTCTCCAGAACTGGACACAGTACTCCAGATGGGGTCTCACCAACTGTCTGTACAGAGGGATAACAACTTCCTGTTTTCTGCTGCTGATGCCTCTCCCTATACATCCCAGTATACTCCCAGCCCTCCGACTGCCTTCTCACATTGTTTGCTAACCTTAAGGTCATCTGATATAATTACCCCAGGTCCTTTCCTTTTTGTTGCTGTTACTACCTCCCCACCCATTGTGTATTCTTCCCTGGGTTCTTGTTTCCCAGGTGCATTATTTTCACTTCTTTGCATTGAATCTAGCTATACTTCTGACCATTCCTCCAACCTTGCAAGTCCTTTTTCATCCTTTCCACGCCTCCTTGTGTATCAACCCTGTTGCAGATCTTTGTGTCATCTGCAAAAAGGCATACTTTTCCTTCCAGTCTGTCTGCAATGTCACTGATGAAGACATTAAAAAGGACTGGACCCAATACTGAACCCTGCGGTACCCCACTAGTAACCCCTCTTTCTTCAGAGTGGACTCCATTTACAATTTCCTTCTGTGTCCTGTTGTGCAGCCAATGTTTTACCCAGGCTACCACCCTGGGACCCACTCCCAGGCTGTTAATTTGACTATTAATCTTTTGTGTGGGACTGTGTCAAATGCCTTGCTAAAGTCTAGGTAGGCCATGTCCACAGCCCCTCCCTGGTCTACTACTTTGGTCACCCAGTCAAAGAAATCTATTAGATTCGTCTGACATGACCTTCCCGCTGTGAACCCATGCTGTCTTGGGTCCTGTGCTCCACTGGCCTCTAGGTACTCAACTATTCTTTCCTTCAGAAGTGACTCCATCACTTTCCCTACCACAGAGGTCAGACTGACAGGTCTGTAGTTTCCTGCCTCTGTCTTGGTCCCACTTTGGAAGGGGAATCACATCCGCCTTCCTCCAGTCCTCGGTACCACACCATCCTCCATGATTTATTAAAAAGAGTAGCCAGTGGTTTCACTAGTTCCTACCTTAATTCTTTTAGAATTCTGGGGTGAATTCCATCAGGACCCATTGCTTTGTCCACCTTCAGTTTTAGGAGTTCTTGCAGAACCCTTTCTTCTGTGAAAGGACTGGGATTGACCCCCTATCAAGAGTGCTTCTGTTAATTGGATTAGGCACTTCCCCTTCTCTTTTGTGAATACTGAGCAGAAATATTCATTCAGTATCCTGCTTTTTACTGTCCCTCTGCCCACCCACCGTTCATTCTATTCAGCCTCACTATCCCTCCTTTGTCTTTCTACGCTCGCTGATGTACCTATAAAAGGTTTTATCCTTCTTAACTGAGTTGGCTATCTTTTCTCAGTTTGGGCCTTTGCTATTCTGACTTCCCTCCTGCTTCCTTCTGCCTTAACTGGTACAGCTCTCTGTCCTGCTCCTTCTGTGTTTCCTTATACTTCGGAATGCTATCTTTTCTTCCTGACTTTCACACCCACCTCTTTTGAGAACCATAGTGACTTTTCTTTCGTTTGATTTGTTTATTTGCTTCACACAAAGGCTTGTTGCCTCTGTGATGGCAGTTTGATGATTCCCATTGTTGCTCCCACCTCCTTCTAGCCTGTTTGCTAGTGCTTTTCTGAGGCACTCTCCATCTTGCCAAAGTCAGCCCTCCTAAAGTCCAGTACCCTCACTTTTGTATGGCTTGACTCTGTAGCTGAGTTTAATGTGAACCACACTGTTTGATGGTCACTTGTCCCCAGATGGCAACCCACTTCTAGATCTGAGATCCTCTCACTGCCCCCGTTTGAGTCAGCGGTCTAAGATTGTTCCCTCATGAGTGGGTTCCGAAACTAGCTGTCTAATGCCTGCCACCTGTAGGGCATCAAGAATGGCCCTGCTCTTGGATGTGGCTGCAGCAAATGTGCTCCAGTTAACATCTGGCATATTCGGGTCTCCCATCAACAGTATCTCCCCTTTCTCTGCCATTCTAAGAATGCCTTCTATCATATCCTTGTCCATTCCCTCTCCCTGATATGGGGGTCTGTACACAACCCCTGTGTGGATTGTGGTGCCCTTTCCAGTCTCCAAGGTGACCCACAGTGCCTCCTCTCTTCCCTGTTTACTCTTTTGTTCAGTTGCTTTTATCCTTCCTTTACATAGAGCTCTCCTCCCCCTCTACCCTGCCTGTCTCTCCTGTAGGTTATGTACCCTGGTATGTTAACATCCCAGTCATGGTTCTCTGTGTACCATGTTTCTGTGACTGCTATGATATCCAGGCATCCCTCTTCCATCAAGGCCACCAGCTCAGGGAGCTTGTTGCCCAGACTACGGGCATTGGTACTCATTACCCTCCATTTCCTGATGGCCATACTCCCTTTTGCCCCATCCCTGTCCTTCTTGCCTTTGTCACTTACTCCATTTACCCCTGCCCTTCTCCCATCATGGTTTATTGATATCAAAGTTATTAGATATGAAAGTGAATGGGAGTTTGATTAGATGGATTGAGCACTGGTTGGTGGATAGGACCCCGTGGGTGAGAATTCAGGGATATTTGTCAGAGGCAGTGAGGGTGGAGAGAGGGGTGCCGCAGGGCTCAGTTTTGGGACCTTTATTATTTCATATTTTCATGAGTGACCTGAAATTAAATAGTGAAAATAAACTAAATTTGCAGACGATGTTAAAGTAGGAGGGGTTGTGGATACTTTTGAAGATAGGCTGAGGTTTGGACAGGATTTGTTAGATATTGAAGGGTGGGCCAGAAAGAACCTTATGAGCTTCAATACTAATAAAAGTATAATGCTAAATATGGGAAAGAATAATAGAAAACAGGATTATTATATTCAGAATGGTAAAATTAAGTCTGCCATATGTGAGAAAGATCTTGGTATATATATACAACAGGACATGCAATTTGAAAAACATTGTAGAATTACAGCAAATAGATCTATGCACTTGGTAAATTGTATCAGAAGAAGTTTTTATACGAGGAATGTAGAAGTGCTTACAAAAGTGTTTAAGTCATATGTAAGACTTATTCTGGATTACTGTTTTTCACTTTGGAGTCCTTGTTTGAAAAAAGCATAGGGCTCTGTTGGAACGCCTCAAAGGAGCCTAACCAAAATGATATCAGGTCAGCATAAGTTAACATATGTAAATAGATTAAAGTCATTGGGACTATGGTCTGTTGCTGCAAGAAGAATAGGGAGAGATTTATTATTCCTTCATAAAATATTGCAACAGGATACACTTAGAATGGAACCGGGCCTTCGTTTTAGGGAAAAAAATGTTAACTGGAGGAAGCATGATAAACAGTGAGTGAAAGGAGCAGAACTAATCTAAGAAAATATGGATTCATATGTAGGGCTACAGAACACTGGAACAAGCTACCAATATACGTTGTGCAGGCAGAATCCTTCACTATTTTCAAGAAGAGGTTGGATAAACATATGACAGTTAGTGACTATTGTTACCTCCACTGAATTGTGGGGACAGTCTTTTAAATGGGCTTTATAGCCTTCTAGACTGTCTTACGAAATCTTAGTATGAACCTTAGTACCTTAGTAGTACGCAGCGTACTTGCACATGCACGTGAGTTAAGCACCACAGTTCAGGAAATGGCTGCAGTGGTGAAACAACGGACCTGAAAGTGGGGAACGCCACATAAAGTAAGGGAAATTAATGTCATATTTATTTCCCTGACAAATAGCAGATGTGTTTAAATGTATTTTAAAAACAAAATGTTGTCTATGAGATTGGAGGACCGGGACAGATTGTGACTCGTTCGGGGGGTGGGGTGGCGGGCAAAGCTGGAAAGCACATTTTTTTGGTTTTTAATCATAGACAACAAAAGTAAACCTTTAGCTGCGAATGTTCATTGTACTGAGGCCATACACTATACAAGATGATGTATGGGCATCAGTTAACAGCCTTGCTAAATTCACTTCCCGAGGTTACCAGGGCAACAGTAAACCTCTCAAGCTTCACTCTCGAGGTTTACACAGTTGATATGGTAACCTCTTGAAGTGAACACAGCATGGTTAACTGATGCCCATACATTATTCTCTATATAGTCTCTGTCATGTGGCATAGGGGACGGAGAGAATAGAAGCATGGGGCCACAGATCAAGCAGAGCTGGGCTCATCCCTGAACTCAACAGAATGACCCTGAACTTTAGCTCAAGTGGAGCCAGGCCCATTCCTGAACTCAGCAACCTGACCCTGGGGCAGCAGATCAAATGGAGCCAGATGCAATCCTAAAGTCAACATTCTGACCCTGGGGCAGCAGAGCAAGCTGAGCCAGGTTCATTCCTGAACTCAGCTTTCTGACCCTGTGATAGCAGATCATACAGAGCTGGGCTCATTGCTAAATTCAGCTTTCCAACTCTCAATATTCCCACCCTGGGGCAACAGATTAAGTGGAGTTGGGTCCATTCCTGAACTCAACATTCTGACCCTGGGGCTGCAGATCAAGCAGACATGGGCATGTTCATCAACCTGGGTTTCCTGCATGGGATGGCAACACTCAACAGACTTGTTCGTGAACCCAGGTCACCCACATGGAATGGTGATGCTCAAAGGGCTCATTCCTGAACTTGGTTCTCCACATGGTATGGTAACACTCTTACCAGTTCATTTCTGAACTCAAATGTCCCACAGGGTATGGCAAGACTCTCCTCTGACCCTGGGCCACAGGACAAATGGACTGGAGCTGCCCATGAGCCTGGGTCATCCACATGCTATAATAAAACTCTCCTCTCACATTGGGGTTGCAGGACAAGTCGACCAGGTGTTGTTACTAAACACGGGCATCCCACATGGAATGATAATGCTGTACGGGTGGACTATCTACGCAGTCCCAACATATGCTCTTCCATTTTTGATCTAGCCCTGACCCAATTCATTTCCTCATTTCTCCACTTCTGCTGCTGCCATTTTGTGTATCATCATCAGTCACTCCATTTCTTCTAATAGTGCTCCTGACTCTCAGGTTACTGCCCTTTCTCTACTTCTTAAAAACCCTCACTGAATGTCCCATTTCTCTCTTTCACCTTACTGATTTACAATATCCTTCACTTTTTTCAGGTTTGTTTTTGCTCTTTCCATAGTACAGTACAAAAACTGCTAATCTTTGAGTGGGTAATGACCTCCTTTACCAGAGAGATATTCTGTCTTTTTTAGTTCTCTGTAACTTACTGCTCTGTTTGATACTACTGGTAACTCCGCTCCTACTCACTGTCTTGAAACTTTGCTGATGACTGTTGCTTATTACTTTCTTGGTTTGTTTCCACTCACTGTAAGCATCCTGTTTTTGTTACAGATTATAAATGTCCATTTTCTCCCACCCTCTACTTTATGGTGTTTCTTCTCGAAGCTCAGCTCTTGGTCACTTCTTTTCCAACATCTCTACTCTATGTCTCTGGGCTCTAAAATATCTAAATGTAATACTAGAAGCACAAAACATACAGAATGTAATGGTGAGAATAACTGGACACACCCAACATACTTTCATGACAGAGGATGAGAAATCTGATTTTCTTTATTTCCTCAACAGGTAAACGCAGTAGTGATTAACAGAGATTGATGGGAATTAATGCTTCTTCTTGACATTTTTAACAGATGTGAACTGAAATTTGGGAGTAAATATCCACTGTTAATATACTGTAATACACATTTCGTGAATCCTTCCTCTTCTGTCTCTCTGTACCTAAGTTCTTATACTGTGGATCCAATAGCGTGGCCCTTCCTGCTGCATTAACTCCAGTTCACCTTCCGAGATGCTGTAATAAATGGTGGTTGTTCCACGTTAAGCTCACACAGACCCTTTTGGTCAGATACAGGCAATGCATTTTGGGACTTCTTATCTCTGTAACTCTCCTATAGTCCAGCACCAGTCACAAACCCTGGATTGGGTCCAGGACACTGTATACCCTTACTCGAAGTCTCTTTCTTGGCGCAAAGCCACGTTGTTCTCTTCTTCCTCCTCTTCCATGCCTTGGATCAAACTTACAAAATTATCCTCGGCTCTCCATGTACCAATAGGCTAAGTCCCTTAAACAAAGGAGAGTATTCACATCATTAAGGTAAAACATACTGTGAGGCTGTGTTATCTTTATGGAGATTGTATTACTTATCTCTGCAAAAAACATTGTTAACGCACCAGTTAGAGTAACTTAATGCCAGAAAAGTAGGGAGATGTGGAGTTAGGGTTTCTTAGCCTAACTCCATACCTCCCAAACAGTAAATGGAAAAAAAACACTAGGGTTTTGGGTCTCTGCAGTCTTGGAAAATTGGGGTCTTTCTTGGGGTTCTAAAACCTACTGCCCACCCTGTTCACTGTGCAAACAATGTCACACATGATCGCCTTTCTTTATGCAGGGCCCAGTGAAGAAAGCTATAACAAATTATGTTGGTAACATGTAGTGAGACATACTTCTCTACCTTTGAAGAATTTATCACTATGAGACTGTGGCTTGGATCTATACCTTGTGCTTCAGACTGGGGGGGGGAGTAAGCGTTAGGATTGACAATCCCAAGGAAGACCCCAACACCAATTTGCCAAGACTCCAGAAACCTAAACCCCTAATGCTTTTTCCTTTTGCTGCTTGGGGGATGGGGGTGGGGAGTTAAGGTTAGAAATCCTAATGCTACATTTCCCTACTTTTATGGTGTTAAGTTATCCTATTTGGTGCATTAACAACATTTTTTGCAAAGAATTTCCCTCCTTTTTGAGATAGTGAAACATATCTTCATTCATCCCTTCAGGACCAATGTGAACAGATGTAGATGTTCAGGGCTATCTGAGCCATGCACCCAGGGATCACTCCATCCACCTATGGAAGTGCAGGGCCCTGCTGAAATCTGCGCAGCGTCAGATGTCAAAAGTTAGCAAAATTATGAATGTGCATAAAAAAATGTCTAAGTACCTTCATAGCTGTGTTATTTTTTAATATGTTGACCCAAAATTTCAACCTAGCCTCGTTATGACCCCACCTCATGAACTTGGTATGTGAAAATGTTCAGATCTCAACCAAAATGTCATTCCATAGTACTGGTGCAAAAGTACATTTTGGCCAGGTTTTGAAACATGACAGTTGTTACATTTATGTGATGTTGTGAAAAATGGTTATGAGGAAAATTTGGGGTCAGAATATTTAAATTTTCCAAGGTTATGAGTGTGGGTTGCAAAATTTCAACATACACTCATAACTCTGCAATTTCTTTAATATTTTTACCTCAAATTTTCAATACAGCCTTCTTATGACCCCACCCCTCCTCATGAACAAAGACAGTGAACATTTTCAAATCCTGCTCTAAAGGTGACTTTACCAAGTGACTGCAAAATCCCTTTTTGGGCCTGATTTGCATAATTCCGTGCCATTAGTCAAAGAGTGGGGGTCCCAAACAAGGTCATGTTGAAAATCTGAGCTCAAAATATGCAAATATGACAAAGTTATGGACCAAAGTTCAAACCCCCATTGAAAGACATTGAACAGCACTTACCTCGGTTTCTCATATTGCAGCCGCTGGTTCCAGCAGCAAGACGTGGGTTTGTTCAGAGTGGATCTATGCTGTGGGACATATTCAGGTGAGTGAGGTTGTGTGTGGGGTGAGGAGGTGTGGAGTGGTGGGTGCTGAGTGGAAGTTCAAGGGGATCAGACTGTCGAGGGACCATTTTCATTTTTATAGTATATAAAAAAAACAGAGACAGTTTTCTTTTTTAGAAACATAGAAACATTTAATCTGATAGGAAATAAGGACCCCCAAGTCCATCCAGCCTGCCTTTTTCTCCCCTCCTACCTAATCAACAGGCCTCAGATCCTACTTGATATCTAGTCTCATCCCCTCCCTTGATCTACTAGGGTTCTCCTGGGTCTATCCCATGTAGTTTTGAACTTCCCCACCAACTTTGCGACCACCACCTCTGCTGGGAGGCTGTTCCATGCCTCCACCATCCATTCCACGAAGAAATACTTTATCATGTTACCCCTAAGTCTACCCCCCTTCCAGTCTCATGTGATATCCTCTTGTTCTGGAGCACAGTTTCATCTGAAAGACGTTTCCCATCTGTACCTTATTTTTTCCTTTTAGGTACTTGAAGGTCTCAGTCATGTCACCATCTCTCTCCTCTCCTCCATGGCATACATAGAGTTTCTTCAATCTCTCCTCATATGATTTCTGGTGTAGGCACTGCACCAATTGTTTTGCCCTTCTTTGAACCCCCTCCACCCTATCTATGTCCTTTTGGAGATGCAGTCTCCAGAATACTCCAAATGAGGCCTCTCCAGTGACCTGTACATAGGCATTATCACCTCCTTCCTTCTGCTAGCAATACTTCTCCCTATGCACCCCAGCATCCCACCGGCTCACCCCACCACCTTGGCATATTGTTTGTCCACTTTTAGGTCATCAGATATGATCACCCCTGTATCTCTTTCCTGTTCTGTGGTCTCTAACTACACTCCCCCATCATGTAATCCTCCCCATGTTTCTGTGCCTCAAGTGCACGATTTTGCACCTTTTCACATTAAATTTCAGCTACCATACTCTGGACCATTCCTCCAGCTTAGCTGGATCACTTCTGATTTTCTCCACCTCTCCCAGACTGTCTACCTTATTACAGATCTTGGTGTCATCTGCAAAGATGCATACTTTCACCTCTACCCCATTCACAATGTCACTGACGAAGGTACAGTATTAAATAGTATTGGCCCAAGAACTTATCCTTGTGGCATTCCGCCTGTTACCCGCCTTACCTCTGATTTTTTACAGGGGACTTATTGGACACTGGGGATTGGGCATCCCATTGTTGGGTGACTGTTCGGCAGCACCTATAAAATGGGAATGGGGCAGGCAACCTGGAGGGGAGAGGATAAGTGGTACCAGTGGTGGGCACCCTGGTCTGTTTACATAATTTATAAATTTATATCTGTTCTTTGCAAAAAACTGCATTAATGCACTACTTAGGGTAACTTAACAACATAAAAGCAAGGAAAGGCATTAGGGTTTCCAGCCCTAATACCTCCCCACCCCCAAGCAGCAAAAGGAAAAACATATTAATGTTTTGGGTCTCCAGAGTCTTAGTGAATCAGTGGAGCGGTCTTCCTTGGGTGTTGTCAACACTAATGCCCACCCGATTCTGTGAGCAAACACCATCACACATGGCCTCCTTTCTTCATGCAGAGCCCACGGGGGGGAGGGTGCATTAGGGTAGACAACCCCCAAGGAAGACCCCACTACTGATTCGCCAAGACTCCGGAGACCTAAAACCTTAATGTCGTTTTTTTCCTTTGCTGCTTGGCGGAGTTAGGGTTAGAAACCCATATGCCATGTTTCCCTTCTTCTGTGACATTCCATTACCTTAACTGGTGCATTAATGCAGTTTTTTTGCAAAAAGTGTCTTTACATTTTTGAGACACTGTAATTATATCCTCATTTCCCAGCAGGAGCATTTTAGCTAAAATAGCAACCAAACTGTTCGTGTAGTCTTATTATTACCCCACCTCATGAATGTCATGCTGAGAATTTTCACATTTCTGCCAAAACATCACTCCATGGCATCAAAAACATCCCTCCACGTCACAGGAGAGAAAACATATTTTGGCCAGGATCTGAAAAATGAAAGCTGACATGTTCATAAGGTGATGTAAAGAAATGGCTATGTTGAAAATTTGGGATGAAAATATTTAAAATTTCCAAAGTTATGAGCAACCATAAAAATTTCAATGCATGCACATAACTTTGCCCTTTGCATATTTTGTCTGTATATTTTCCAACATAGCTTTCTTATGACCCCACCTCTTTAACAAGGGTGGTGAAAATGTTCAAATCCCTCCCAAAAGGTGATTTTGCTAAGCGACCACAGCATCACTTTTTTGCCCAGATTTGCAGAATTCTACTGCCATTTTTCATGAAGCGGGGTCCCCAAAAGGTCATGTGGAAAATTTGGGGTCAAAATATGCAAAAATGACAAAGTTACACATTGAAGTTCAAAACCCCATTGAAATACATTGAACCACACTTATTTTAGGTTCTCATAGTGAAGTCGGCAGTTCCAGCAGCAAGACGTGTCTTTGATTCGAGTGTATCTTCACCCTGTGACCTTTTCAGGTGGTGAGTGTGTGTGTGTGGGGATATACTGGGTGGGTGTGGGGTAGTGGGTGCTGAGGGGAGGTGGGGGGTCAGATTGGCAAGGGACCATTTTTTTGCAGGTTACAAAAAAGCATTGAAGGACTGTTTTCAAGACCAGGGTGGAGCTCAGGACGGTGGGGTGCTACTAGACACCAGCTGAAGCCAAAAAAGTAATGGGGATGGTGATTAGCGGGTGAGGGTGCCACTAGATGCCAGGAAAATCAATAACTAACAGGGATGGTAATCAGAGGAGGGGTGCCACTAGACACCAGGTGAGACCAATAACTTATGAGGACAGCAATCGTAGGATGGGGGTGCCACTAGACACCAGGAAGAGAAATCAATTATGGAGACAAAGATCAGAGGGTGGGGTGCCACTAGACCCCAGGGAAGATCAATCAATTAAGGAGACAAAAGATCGGAGGTGGGGAGTGTAGACCTGCCTGACCTATAGTCTCTAATGTGGGCCAACAATTTACAGTATAAGGGATATCAGTATTTACTTATGCTTGCTATGATATATTAGGTAGTGCTATATTTGTGGTCATAGTCTGCCACCTACAGCTACAGTATTGGCCATAATACTATAATCAGCATATTCTATGAATCAGTCCATTGTAACCCAAAAGCAGTTTTAGTCAGCATAATTGCTTATCATGGTGTATGTGCAGAATCTAATGGTCTTAGGTGTAAGCTGCCCTCCTTACCCACCAATATAAATGTTTTGTTTAACCTCTCTACTATGCAGATGATTATGTAAATTATAGTTCATAGCCACTAGAGGGCAACAACTCAATTAATTTGCTGCTGCTGGCAACTGTCACTGTCCACCTCTTGTCACAGTTAGTTTACCTCTGTCACTGCCACTTATCTTCTCCTTACTATTGAGTAGTATACCCTGTTCTAGTCTTGCTCCACCGATCCACACAATATGCCCACCCTTCCTTCACCACTTCCCCTCCTTCTGGTTCTTCTATCAGTTTAATCTACCTCAGCTCCACACTCTCCTCAGTCCAGTAAATTTTCTCACCTTTCTCCTCTGCTCTCCTGTCCCCTACCTTTATCCTTACCAGAACTCCTACACCCCCTCAAGTACTCTGGTCTCACTTCCCTCACCTCCTCCTTGCTACTTTATTCTCAGTCCCTAGCCACCTAGCTTTCCTTCACCGTCTTATTTTCATCTCACCTAGCCCCCACCCCACCCCAATACTTCCAAAATCCTCAGCCCGTCACAAATGCCATAAACGCCACTCACTCATAATAGCACTCCTCTTACTCGCATCGGAAATGTTCACCCCAATCCTGGTCCCGCTACACACATCCCTGCCAGTTACAATCCTCCCACTAATGTACCAATGTACCCCTCCCCCTCTGCCCTCCCCAAGGGCATGACAATCCTCTATTTAAACATCTGCAGTCTTGTGTCAAAAATTTACCTTTTACATCCTATGGTAATCTCTCTCACACCTGATATACTAATTTTTTTATTTTTTTTTTATACTTTCTTTTTCTCTCTTCTGGTATTTCCTACCCTCTTGGTCCTACTCCTTCGGGCCTCTCAATGCTCTTTTGCCATCCCCTAGATCTGCCCCTAGAGTGCCTCCTCTCCTTCCTCCTGCACAGTGGGGTCTTGTCTGGTGTGGCGGTCTGAGCGGAGCGGCCGTCATCCAGGACCGCGAGGGTGATTTTTCCCCCTTAACTTTTGGCCTCATCCCTTGGGGATGCTGGTGCTTGGGACTACATCCTGAGAGGTAACGTGCTGACACACAGACCTCTCATGTGCCGTGCGCTGTCCCCCCTCCCTGACCCCTAAGTAGGAGTCGCCCATCCCTTTCAGGGATCAGTGCTTCCACCGAATTCCTTTATAGAATATTGGACGCTTCACAACGCGTCAGGTATCCACCCTGAGGAGGAGAGCATCCGTAGGGATGCTTAATCCTCCCCCACCAGCCCCAGCTCTCCAGGTCTGTTACCAAACCCGGCCGCTGGCGTGAAGCGAGGTGTGTCATCCAGTGCCTCAATCCTCAGCGCCACCGGCCAGCCCTGACATACTAATTTTAATGGAAACTTGGTTAAATGCTAAAATACCTGCTCTTGCCATTAATATCCCAAATTATTCCATAATCAGGCAGGATAGGATTGGCAGGGGTGGTGGAGAAGCCATGTATATCTTGTCCTCACTTCAGTTCTCAACTATTCTATCATCCTCAATACCCTCCGCCACAAAGCACTTACAGTAAACATTAGCTTGCCTTTTCCCTCCCTATCTTCTTAGCTGGCATCTACTGTCAACCTGGCTCCAAGTCATCTGATACTTTAGATCTCATTACCTCCATAACCTCCCATCACATAAAGGTGAGCTATACATCCTGGGTGATGTAAACCAAAACTGACTATCACCAACAACTGCCAAGACTCAAAGTGACATCATGGTCTTCAGTCTCTCCCAACTCATTCTGGAACTCACCCACCTAAATCATAAACTCTTAACCACTCCCTGATAGACTGGTCTCCCTCCTCTCACCCCCACCAAGTCATTAAGTCAGGCATCCTCCCAGATGCCCTCAGTGATCATCACCCAATCTTCGTAGTCAGGAAAGTCCATAGACCTAAACTGCCTCACAAAATTCTGCAAGTCCACTCCTTCAGCTCCTTAGACCTTAGTCCCCTTCTTAGTGAACTGACCAGCTCCGATTGGCCCCCTATTGCCTTTGCCCCTTCCACTGACCAAGCCCTCACTTATTTTAAAGATAAATTTCTAACTACGTAGAACTCCTACACTCCTTTCAAACATACTAGAGTTCATGGCAACCACCATCCCTGGGTCTCTCCTGAGTTACTGACCTGTCTCAGGGAATGGGACAAAGCTTGGAGGAAACATAAGGTCTCCCAGCTTCCCCCAGACCATGCCAGATATCGCATGTTAGGAAATGCCTGCATAAAAGCTACTAGACTTGCCAAGTCTGAATATTTTAAATTATCTTTTCTCAAAAACATCAGTCCCCCCTCCAAATTCTGGAAAGTGGTCCATGCCCTGTTCTCCCCTCCTTTCACATCCACCTCCCCCTGTGCTTAAAATAAACAGCTCATTGGTCTCTGAACCATGTGCAGTGGCTCAAGAGTTTAACTCCTATTATACCTCCTGTGCCACAACACTTCTAAAGTTACTCCCCTCTAACCTCCCCCTTCCTCATCCTCCCTCACCCAGTACTCCACCCCTTCATGCCCATCCTTCCTTCCTTCTCTTTTTTGGCAGTCTCCCCAGAAGAAACACTTATAGCCCTTCTCCCTTTTAATCCTTCCAAAGGCTCATCACCGGATGGTCTTGACCCTAAACTCCCCTTCCTTTCAGCTTCTGCTATAGCTTACACTCTCTCCTTGATCTTAAATCTTTCCTTCTCGTCCTCATCTGTCCCCTCATCCTGGAAACATGCTGTGGTCCTTCCTCTCCCAAAGGGTGGTGACCCCTCCTCCCCTGCAAATTTTCACCCAATCTCCCTACTCCCTGCCCTTGTTAAACTCCAAGAACATCTGGCCCTCTCTCAGCTAATCTCCTTCCTCGATGACTCTTCCTTCTTTACCCTGTTCCAATCTGGTTTTTAGAAGAACCACTCCACTACCACCTCCCTATGCAGGCTCACTGACTCCATCATCACTGGGATGGATAATGGCCTCATTACCGCTGACATCTTTGTCTGCCTCACCAAGGCATTCAACACAGTCTCCCATGCCCTACTTCTTTACTCCCTTACA
Organism: Neoceratodus forsteri; assembly: GCA_016271365.2. Lineage (NCBI taxonomy): Eukaryota > Metazoa > Chordata > Ceratodontiformes > Ceratodontidae > Neoceratodus > Neoceratodus forsteri. The sequence continues at coordinate 83,834,881 of CM028136.1, forward strand.
GCTGCTAGGTTGTATATCAATCGCCTTCACCCCTATCTGCCCACTCCCCCCTTCCCATGGGCTATCTGCCCCCTCTTTCCTTCATGAACAGAGGACAGAAGTACTCATTCAGTGCCTCTGCCTGGTCCTCCCCTTCTCCACCCACCCCCCATCTTTCTTAATCCTCACAATCTGATCTTTGTTTCTTCTTCTCTCACCAATGTATCCAAAGAAGTCCTTTTCCCTGTTCTTGATTTCCTGTGCCAGCCTCAGATCTCTGGAAGCCTTGGCCACTCTGACTAGCCTGGGAACCTCCCTGGACTTCTTTGTGTACTCATCTTTGTCGCCTTGCCCTTCTGATTTTCGAAGCCTCTGGAATACTTTTCGCTTGGCCTTCACCCCTTCCATTACCTCCCAAGTCAGCCAGCTCAGCTTCTCTGCTTTCCCTTTCTTGCTCCGTGTCCTGGTGCAGGTCTCAGTAGCCTCTGCCAGCCCTTTCTTAATGATATTCCATTTTTGACTGGCACTCATGCATGTCTGAATTCCCACCAGATGCTCAACCAAAATTTCCTCCGTCCTTTTAAAGTTTACTCCCTTAAAAATCGATCACCCTGGTTCCTGTTCCTCCTGTTATCCCTCCTATATTGAATGTGAACCACACCGTATGATGGTCGCTCCTAGTCAGGTGGTCCTTCACTCCCAGATCCCTTACAGCCTCCCCGTTTGTCAATATCAGGTCCAGAGTCCTACCCTCCCTAGCAGGCCCACAGACCAATTGCACCAGCAAGCTGTCCTGAAATGCATCTAGTAATCTCTGCTCCTTTGCACACGTGGTAGTTGGGGTGTTCCAGTCCACACCAGGGAGGTTGAAGTCCCAGACCACTATGGTGTCCCCCTTCTTACACTCTTCTAATCTGCTCAAGCCACTCCCTATCCAGGTCATCCCCCTGAGCTGGTGGCCTATAAACTACCCCTACCCTCAGTGTCTTTCTTTTTGAGTCTTGAAACTGCATCCATAGGGCCTATGTCCTGCCCTCCACCCCCTCCTCTCTCATACACCTTATCCCCTCCCTCACATAGATTGCCACACACCCTTTTCATTCTAGACCTGTCCTGTCTGAATATACTATACCTTGAGATCATCAGATCCCAGTCCTGGTTCTAGGCGGCCCATGTCTCCATGATGGCTGAGATGTCCACCCTCCCCACAGCCAAGAGAGACTGTAGTTCAGCTGATTTGTTACCTAAGTTTCTCGCATTCAGTAAGACCACCCTCCAACCTGTGTCTTTCTTCCCCACTCCAATTTTCCCACCTCTGAATCTCTCCTTGTGTCCCCACCTCAAATACCTCTCCGAAAGCTTGGGGGTAGGCATGCTTGGCTCCCTCCTCTGGGATCCCAGCCTACTAGCTGTCCTTCTGCCACCCCCACATAGTTTAAATCTATCCTTGATACTATGTACCCCTCAAACCTCTGCTTTAATACCCTTTTCCCCTCCCCACTCAGATGAAGCCTTTCCCCTGCACATAGATCCTTATTTTCCCAGGTACTGGCCCAGTCCCCTACTACCCCATTCCCCTTAGGCTGACACCATTCCCCCAGCCATTTGTTGAACTCCCCAATCCTCCCTTTCATTCCTGTACTTGTGCAGAGTACCGGGAGCACCTCTGAAAAGGCCCCCGATTCCCCCACTTCCCCACATATTCCTCCTAGTTCTTCAAACCTCCTCCTCCTCACTCCTTCCACTGTCTCCCCTGCCAGGTCTTTAGTGCTCACATGCACCACTACATGTGGTTTCTTTCTGCCCCTCCTTGTGCATGTAAGAACCTCCTGCCCCTCCCTGTCCACCATTAGCCTGGGTATAGCCTCCACCCATATTCTCCTATGTCTCTTCACCCTGCCGCCCCATCGGATTCCTTTAAGTATGGAATCAGCCAGCACTAGTACACCCCCTTCCTCTTTCCTTGTCCCTGCCCCCACCTCTATCCCAGGGTATCCACTCTTAGAGTATGCCAGCTCACTAACTCCACCCTTCCTTCCTATGACTTTCTGCCTTTCTCCCCATCCTGTCCCCTGCCCCTTCACTGCTCCTTCCCTATCCCCCACATCTCTTCCCCCTCCCTGCTCCCCTCTACTCCATCCATGCATCCATCTTGCCAGCAGTGCTTCTCTCCCCTTAACCCATGTTGCCCTACTCTGACTGACTCCTGCCCCTTGTGAGTTTCCCTCTTCCTCCCTCTTCTGCACTCCTCTGGAGATCACTCCTTCTCTCCCCCTCCAACAGTGTCGCCAGCTCAGCAAACCTATTTCCTGCCCATCCTTCCTGGCTATGCCTCTACTCCCTCCCCCGGAGTCAAACCTTCACACTAATGTTAGGCCCCTTATTTGTTCCGCTCCCACACTCCCCCCCATCACTTCCTTGAACCACTGTTCCTCCCCCGCTATGTCCTCATGTTATTTCCTGGATGTGACCCTTCTGTCTCCCGGCCCCGGCCCCCTTCCCTCATCCTCTTCAGCTCTCTACTAAGCCACAGCCGTCCTCCTCCAGCCTCTTCAACCGGATACAGATTGGACACCCTCCTAGCCTCCACAATATGTTAATCCAAACTGCCACCCCACATCCATTACAGCCCACTGTCCTACCCATGATACCAGTACTAACTACAAAATACAGTTCTATCTATAAATTTCTAACCAGTCCAGTCCTTACTTAAAAATACAAAACCAGCTTCACTAGCAAAGGAGTATAAAACACAACTAACTATGCTATTATCCTATTCAAATGTTTCCCAGCAACATACAGCTTGAGGTGTTAAACCTAAGTACAAAATACAGTACTATCTATAAATTTGTAACTTTTTACCACTTTAATCAGAGCTACATATCACTCTATAACATTACAAAGAACAATCCCCTCTGTTAGGGTGCATTAGTGGATGCACCTGGTAGTGCTTTCCACCAGTCCCAATGCAGCACCACCCCAATAAGTGTGGACAAGCTGCGGGAGGGAGGGATGGGGAGGGTGGGATTAGGGACCACTGCCACTCCTGTGCAAGTCAGTCAGCCTCTTACACAACTGCACACCTCAGTCTCTATCCTCAGGCAGGAGCAAACACTTCCTTTCTCTCAAATGGCACAGAACTGAACTCCAGCATACAGCCCTGTTTACACACCCAAAATACAGCCCTTATACAAACAGTATGTTTTAAACACCCAAATACATATCTTACTCCCAGTACAAGCTATTTGGTCTAAAGCAAATGTAGGAAAACACAAAAAACCAAAATACTTCCCTTTAGTTTAACCTCACACAAACCCAGGACACTCCTGCAGTTACTGCTGCTACAGTTGGTACAGGGCCTAACCCTCAAGGTAGACTATGACCAAGGATCTAGTTTCACAGGTGAGTCGATGCAAGAATGTTTGCAGTTACTGGGAGTTAGCCAGAAGTTTCACATCGCATTCCACCATCCATCATCAGGACAGGTAGAGAGAGTGCTAACAGATAGATTAAGCTCATGTTGTGTAAGTCTGCAAACCAGAATGCTAAAGGTTGGGGTGCTTTGTTCCCCTTACTCTAAATGGCAATCAAAGCTACTCTGGCTGCATCAAACTGGTGTACACCTTTTGAGGTGATGACTGGCAGACAAAAGAGACTACATGAACATCTGTGGGTTCATTTGAATGCCCCTACTGCAGATAGAGTGTCAGCGGACACTTATGTCGTGCAACTGAAAGACAATCTGATACAGACCCACCTTTCTGCTGCTCACCATCTGAGCCAGGCCCTGCAGCAGTCCAAAATGTACTTTGACAAGAAAGTCAAAGAAGTTGATTGGCAAGTGGGAGACCAAGTAATGGTACTGAAATTCTCCACTCCTGCCCACCCGTTTACAAACAAATGTGTGGGCCCCTTTGACATCATCAACAAACTGATTCCTGCTGTCTACCAAGTGTGGTTAACTGATTGCAAGAAACCCATAAACAAATGGCACCATGCCAATCAACTGAAATTGTACAAAGGCGGTCTATGCTTCTTCCCTGGAGTGGAGAGGGAGATCTGTACATTTAACTTTTCCAGCTGTATCAAAAACCATATGAGGAGAGACTGGAGGACCTTAGCTTGTACATCCTGGAGGAGAGAAGGGGATATGACAGAGACCTTCAAATATCTCAAGGACTTAAATAAGGTACAGGGGGGTAGTATCTTTCAGAAGAAGATGTTCTAGAACAAGGCATTGTGACATGCTGTTTGAAGGGGTAGACCAAGGGGTAACAATGGAAGTATTTCTTCATAGAAAGGGTGGTGGATGCATGAATCAGCCGCCCAGTGAAGGTGGTGGGGGGAAATTCGGGAAGGGAATTCAAAAATGCATGGGATTTGCATGGGTTACCCTAGCAATAGGTAGTAGAACAAAGCAAGAGATCAAATCGGGTCTTTGGTTTTTGCGGCAGGTAGGGAAATGTGCAGACTGGGTGGGCCAGGTGGGCCTTATCTGCCATCAAATTCTGTGTATCTATGTAACGAGCTCTGGCATGCTGACACACATAATGCTTTGCATTGGTTATGAGGCAGTGGTGGACTGGGTTATATTTGTGGAAATATTACCTGTAAAAAGGCATGGCATACTGATACCCATGATGCCTTGCATTATGTATGGGAAGTGTGGGACTGGGCTATGTTTGTGGAGAATGTATTATCTGTAATAAGGCATTGCATACAGATACCCACAATGCTTTCCATACAGTATAGGGCAGTGTGGGGCTGGGCTACGTTTGTGGAGAATGTATTATCTGTAATAAGGCACTGTATACAGATACCCACAATGCTTTGCATACAGATTAGGGCAGTGTGGGGCTGTGTTATGTTTGTGGAGATTGCATGACTTGTAATGAGGCAAGACATGCTGACACCCGTAATGCTTTGCATTGGGTATGTATGAGGCAGTGCTGTGCTGGATTATGTTTGTGAAGATTGCATTACTTGTAAACAGGCATGGCATACTGATACCCATAATGCTTTGCATTGGGTATGTATGAGGCAGTGCTGTGCTGGATTATATTTGTGGAGATTGCATTACTTGTAAACAGGCATGGCATACTAATACCCATAATGCTTTGCATTGTGTATGGGGCAGTGCGGGCTGGCTTATTTTTGTGGAGATTAAATTACCTGTAACAAGTCATTGCACACTGATACTCATAATGCTTTGAATATAAGGCAATGTGTGGCTGTGTTACACAGAAATACAGAAACATAGAATCTGACTGCAGATAAGGACTGCTTGGCCCACCTAGTCTGCCCATTTTCCTACCTAATGAATAAGCTGCAGAGCTTAGTTAACCAACAGCCTACCTCCTCCTACCCTAGCAAAGGATAGTGATGGGGAATTTCTCCTCCTCCCCTAGCCTCCTGTCATGTGAGTACCCCAGAGTTCGGTCTTGTCATCGATGTTGTTCATGGTGTACATGCTTTCCCTTGGGGAGCTCATTAAGCAGTACAGCTTGGGTTTTTATTGCTATGCTGATGACACCCAACTGTAGCTTTCCTTTACCTCTGGAACATCCAATGCAGTGGAAGTGCTAAACACCTGCCTTGTGGAAATCAGTTACTGGATGGCCTCCAGCTGGTTGCGACTGAACCCTGATAAGACAGAGGTCATGGTGGTGGATTCAAACAGAAGACATGATAGGTTGACCACTGGTGCAGAAACAGGGCTCTTTCTTGGGTCTGTACAATTGAAGGCCTCCTCTAGGGTGTGTGATCTGGGCATTATTCTCAACAGCAGACTGATGCTTGAGCTTCAGGTGTCGTCTGTTGTTTGTACCAGTTTCTATCATCTGAGGAATATCACGAGGATAAAGCCCTTAGTTCCGCCTCTGGACTTCCCCACCTTGGTTCATGCCTTCGTGACATCCAGGCTCGACTACTGTAATGTGATCAATCTCGGGGGTCTCTAGAGGTACCCTGTGCTGGCTGCAGCAGGTGCAGAATGTAGCAGCCAGGTTGTTGATGGGACAGTCTCGGTAGTGTCTCATCACCCTGGTGCTGCATGAATTGCACTGGCTGCCGGTCTGGTGGAGGGTCCTCTTCAAGGTGGCCTTGCACACCTTTAAGGCCCTACATGGCCTGGGCCTTGGCTACCTGAAGGACCTTCCTACACCTGCTGCCTTGGTCCACTCCCTCCACTCCTCCTCTAGGGGCCTCCTTGCGATTTCAAGGCAGGCTAAAACAGCAAGCGACACAGCATTTAAATTAATAGCTACCTCCCCAAATCCTGTGGAATTCGATATTTCCAACTGTAAAGGAAGCCCTTTCTGTTGAGGTGTTCAAAGCTCACCTCAAGGGTCTACTTGTATCATCAGGCCTTCCCAGATGTTGTGTTATAGTTCCTTCTGCTCCCTGCACTGCCTAATCCGGCCCCTGGCTGTAACTTATTTAGTAGTTAGTACTAATCATAGTATTTATGAATTTTATAATACTGAGTTATAGGGACGATTATTTATTTTGTATATTATAGTTGTATTTTGTATAGATAATTTTTTGATTGTGTTTGTATGTATTTTGAATATATTCAGCACCCAGAGCCTCTGGCATGGGCGTCTTTTTAAATAAAAATTGCCTTGCCTTGCCATTCCCTTACCCCCACTAGAATTGTCTTTTGTTTGTTCAATGCATTCTTGAATTCCCCCACTGTTTTTGACTCCACAACCTCCTCAGGAAGGCTGTTCCATGCATCCATAAACCATTTCCATGAAAAAATACTTCCTCACATTACCTCTGAGCTGTCCCCCTCTATCTCCAAATTGTGCCCCCTTGTTCTTGCACATATCTTTTTCTAAAGATGCTACCCTCTTGGACTTTGTTGATTCTCTTGTGGTTCTTGAATGTTTCTATCATGTCCCCCCTCTCCCTCCTCTCCTCAAGGGTATACATATTAAGCTCCTTTAGTCTCTCTTCATCTGGCTTCTGGTGCAGACCCTGCACCATTTTAATTGCCCTGCTCTGGACAGCCTTCCTCCTGTTTATTTCCTTGCAGAGACGGGGTCTTTAGAGCTGCACTCAGTACTCCAGATGGGGTCTCACCAACTGTGTGTACAGAGGGATAACAACTTCCTGTTTTCTACTGGTGATGCCTCTCCCTAAGCATCCCAATATCCCCCAAGCCTTCCTTCTTACTTTCTTACATTGCTTGCCCACCCTTAGATCATCAATATGACTACCTCCAGGTCCCTTTCCATTTTTGTTGTTGTTGGTGTCTCACACTTCATTGTGTACTCTTCCCCTGGGTTTTTGTTTCCCAGGTACATTACTTTGCACTTCTTTTTTTTCATCTAAGCTGCCATATATTTGACTATTCCTCTAACCTTGCCAAGTCCTTTCTCATCCTTTCTGCCCCACCTTGTATATTAACCCTGTTGCAGATCTTTGTGTCATCTGCAAAGAGGCATACTTTTCCTTCCTGTCCCTCTGCAATGTCACTTATAAAGACATTAAAAAGGACTGGTCCCAGTACTGAACCATGTGGTACCCTGTTAGTAACCCCCCCCTCTTCAGAGTGGACTCCATTTACTATTACCCTCTGTGTCCTGTTGTCCAGCCAATTATTTACCCAGGCTACCTTCTTGGGACCCACTCCAAAGCTGGCTAACTTGTTAATCTTTTGTGTGGGACTGTGTCAAATGCCTTGCTAAAGTCTAGGCAGGTCATGTCCACAGCCCCTCCCTGGTCTACTACATTGGTCACCCAGTCAAAGAAATCAATTAGATTCATCTGACATGATCTTCCCACTGTGAATCCATGATGCCTTGGGTCCTGTGCCCCGCTGGCCTCCAGGTACTCAACAATTCAATCATTTTCCCTACCACTGAGGTCAAATTAACAGGTCTGTAGCTTTCTACCTCTGTCTTGCTCCCACTTTTGAGAAGTGGAATTACATCTGCAGTCCTCCAGTCCTCAGGTACCACCCCATCCTCCCATGATTTGTTATAGAGAGCAGTCAGTGGTGTTAACTAGTTATCCTCTTAGTTCTTTTAGAATTTTGGGATGAATCCCATCAAGCCCCATTGCTTTGTTCCACTTTCAGAACCCTATCTTCTATGAATTTTTATTTATTTATCTATTGAGATGTTTTACCAGGAAAATTACATTGAGCAACAATATGCTCATCTCACTGTACGTCCAGGGGGAAAGAGTAGTGGGATACAGACATGAGTCAGACAATTTACATAAGAATTAGGCAACAATTAATGGTTAAATTAGACAGTGCATGGAACAGTATACAGATAAATCATTTCCATTAACCAGATGCCATAGTAAGTAGAAACAAGGGTGAGATTTAGTCACAAGAGGAAGGGGGGCTAGAGGGGCGAAATATAAGTGCGAGAAATAAGTGCCAGCGGAAGGTTGGGAGAAGTAAGGGGAGTGATAAGTCAAGCTAGAGAAAAGGGGAGGTATAGTCCAGTAGCTTGGGCTATCTAAGGCAGTTAGTTACAATTGCAGATAGGCGTTAGGTAGTTTGTTAGGGACATAGCAAGTGAACTAGCAGAGGAAGACTGACGGATTTGTGACGGCAGCTGGTTCCAAAGATTAGGGAGGCTGTAGGAGAAGGAAACTTGGCCAGCAGTACTGCTTCTGCAAGGAACAGTCAGTGACCTCAGGCCACCAGATCTAAGGGAGTAGTGGGAAGGGGAAGGGGCAGATAGGGAGGTAGAGAGGTAGGAGGGAGAGAACCTAGTCAGAATTTAGAGATGAATTTGGCAGCATGAAGCGTGCATCTGTCAGCGAGAGGGAGGAATTTAGAGAGCTGTAGAGTGTATAGTGGTGGGTCAAGGCAGGGGCATCCAGGGCAAACCGGCCAAAAGACTTAAAGACCGGGTCCAGTCTAGATAGGGAGGACTGGGTGGTGGTGCTGTAGACTATGTCACAATAGTTGAAAATTGGTAATATAATTTTCTGTGCCAACTCACGCCTTGCAGTTAACGGGATGCAGCTGCGGTTACAGCACAGGGCTCCAAGTTTGGGCCAAAGTTTTTTCAGAATGGCATCTAAGTGAACTGAGAAATTGAGGCGACGGTCCAACCAAACTCTGAGGTATTGGAAGGAGGAGGAGGAGTCCTCAAGAAACGTCCCATCAAGGTACAGAAGGTGGGCAGGATGAGGAGCCTTGTCAGTCTCTGCCGAGTGCTGAAAGTCATAGAGACCATTTTTTGGCATTTATTAAGAGGTGATAGTCTCTAAGCCAGAGTTGGACATTGTTGAAATCGAGCTGGAGTCTGGTGGTGACATCAAAGACCGTTTTTGCCTGTTGTGTAGATAACAGCGTCGTCAGCATACATGTGTATGTCAGACAACTTGCAAATCTGAAGGAGGTCATTGAGAAAGATTGAGAAGAGGAGTGGCCCAAGAACGGCTCTCTGGGCGCCTCCAGTGGTTATGGGGAGTGGGGGGGGATGGCAACAGTAATACAGACCGATTGTAATCTACCAATCAGATATGCCTTAAACCAGGCTGTAGCTTTCAAGGAGAGTCCTGTAGAAACATAGCAATGTAGACTTTGATGGCAGATAAGGACTGCTTGGCCCATCTAGTCTGCCCATTTCCTTACCTACTGGATAAACTGCAGATCCTAGTTAACCAACAGCCTATTTCTTCCTACCCCCCGTAATAATTGCTTTATGTCTGTCCCATGCATTCTTGAATTCTCCCACAGTTTTAGACCTCACAACCTTCTCAGGAAGGCGGTTCTATGCACCCACCATCCTCTCTGTGAAAAAAATACTTCTTGACATTGCCCCTGAGCTGTCGCCCCTCTATCTTCAAATTGTGTCCCCTTGTTCTTGCACATCTCTTTTTCTGAAATGTACTACCCTCTTGGACTTTGTTGATATCACTGAGGTATTTAAAAGTTTCTATCATGTCCCCCCCCCTTCTTTCCTCAAGGGTATACATATTAAGCTCCTTTACTCTCTCTTCTCATCGGACTTTTCTTGCAGACCCTGCACCATTTTACTTGCCCTCCTCTGGACTGCCTCCATCCTGTCTACGTCCTTATGGAGATGGGGTCTCCAGAACTGGATGCAGTACCCCAGATGGGGTCTCACCAACTGTATGTACAGAGGGATAACAACTTCCTGCTTTCTGCTGGTGATGCCTCTTCCTATACTTCCCAGTATCCCCCAGCCCTCCCTACTGCCTGCTCACATTGCTTGCCAACCTTAAGGTCATCTAACATACTAACATACTAAAATGCCAGCAGAATAGGCCTAACGGTCTTTTGTGTCTGCTCGTTTAGTCAGCCCCCACCCTGGGTGCTGACCTTGCTGTCCCCCTCGCCTTCTCTGGCTTCTCCCTTCCCAGTTCCGGATATTCTTGCTGCATTGGATTTTGCTTCCAGAACCCTTCCCCTGTACCTGTCCCACCCCCTCTTGAACCCCTCCACTGTCTCTGCCTCCACCAGCCCCCTAGGCAGTGCATTCCATGGCTCCACCACCCTCTCAGTGAAGTAACAGCTCCTCCTTTCTCCCCTGAATCTTCCCCCCTCCAGCTTCTACCCATGCCCTCTAGTGGCCCCTTCCTCCTTCCTTCAAAGCACCCTGTCTGATCCTCCCCCATTTACCCTCTTCATGTACCTGAAGACCTCTATCATGTCCCCCCGGTCCCTTCTCTCTTCCAATGTGTACATATTTAGCTCTTCAAGCCTCTCCTCATAGGTCCTGTCCCCCAAGCCCCAAATCATTTTGGTTGCCCTCCTCTGGATCCTCTCCAGGAGGTTAATGTCCCTCTTTAAGTGTGGCCTCCAAAACTGCACGCAGTACTCCAGGTGTGGCCTCACCAAGCAGTTATACAGAGGGAGTATCACTTCCCTCCTTCTGGAGGTGATCCCCCTAGCGATGCATCCCAGCATCCTGTTGGCCTTGGCTGCTGCCCTCCTACAAGTCTCAGAGTTGTTCATCTTGACATCCACCACCACCCCCAGGTCCCTCTCAGCCATTGAGACTTGTAGTATTCCCCAGGGTGTACACTTGGCCTGGGTTTCTGGCCCCCAGGTGGAGTACCTTGCATTTCCCTGCATTGAACCTCAGCTTCCACTTTCTAGACCATCTTTCCAGAGCCTCCAGGTCCCCCTGCAGGGCCACCCTCCCCTCCTCATCTGATATGAATACCCCCAGGTCCTTCTCCATTTTTGTTGTTGTTACTGCTCCCCCCTCATTGTGTACTCTTACCCTGTTTTTTTTGTTTCCCAGGTGCATTATTTTGCACTACTTTGCATTGAATCCAAGCTGCCATACTTCTGACCATTCCTCCAACCTTGCCAAGTCCCTTCTCATCTTTTCCACGCCCCTTTGTGTAGCAACCCTGTTGCAGATCTTTGTGTCATCTGCAAAGAGGCATACTTTTCCTTCCAGTCTGTCTGCAATGTCACTTATAAAGACATTAAAAAGGACTGGACCCAGTACTGAACCCTGCGGTACCCCACTAGTAACCCCCAATTCTTCAGAGTGAACTCCATTTACTATTATCTTCTGTGTCCTGTTGTGCAGCCAATGTTTTACCCAGGCTACCACCTTAGGACTCACTCCTAGGCTGGCTAATTTGTTTATTAATCTTTTGTGTGGGACTGTGTCAAATGCCTTGCTAAAGCCTAGGTATGCCATGTCCATAGCCCCTCCCTGGCCTACTACTTTGGTCACCCAGTCAAAGAAATCGATTGGATTTGTCTGACATGACCTTCCCTCTGTGAATCTGTGCTGCCTTGGATCCTGTGCCCCACTGGCCTCTAGGTACTCAACAGTTCTTTCTTTCAGAAGTTGTTCCATCATTTTCCCTACCACAGATGTCAAAGTGACAGGTTTGTAATTTCATGCCTCTGTCTTGCTCCCATTTTTGTGAAGGAGAATCACAGTAACCGAGGGTGAGAGACCATATTGAAGCCCTTGGCTAGGTCTATAAATATGGTTGATGTTATATGGCCATTGTCCATACCCATGGAGATAGTGTTAGTCAGCCTTAGCTGGGATGTGGTAGTGGAGTGATGTTTTCTAAAAACAGACTGGAAAGGAGTAAAGAAGGATGAGTCAGTGAGATAAGAGGAGAGTTGTTCAAGAGCTAGATGTTCTTGGAGTTTAGCTAAGGTGGGAAGGAGAGAGATAGGGTGGTAGTTACTAGGGGAAGAGGGATCACTGCCTTTGGGAAGTGGGAGAACTATAGCGTGTTTCCATGCTGAATGAACAGTAGCAGAAGCAAAGGAAAGGTTTAGTAGTAGGGAAGTAGGATAGGCAATGACAGGAACAGACAGAGAGAAGAGCTTAGGGTCCAGGCCATCAGGAGAGTAACCTTTAGCAGGATTGATGGACAAAAGGGCTTGAAGGGCAGCAGCAGAGGAGATGGGGAGAAGGAGAAAGGGGAAAGGGGTAGAGGAAGATGGAGCAGTGAGAGGTGGTGAGAGAAAGGACTGGTTAAAAACAGTAGGGATTGCAGAAGGAGGATAAATGGACTGACATCGACCCCCCCCATCCAGAGTGTACCTATTGTTTGGTTTAGGTACCTCCCCCTCCTCTTCTTCTGTGAATACTGAGCAGACGTATTCATTCAGTATCCCTGCTTTCTCACTGTCACCCTCTGCCCATATTTCCTATCCTTTATTAAGCCTCAGTATCCCTCCCTTGGTCTTTCTTCACATCCTAATGTACCATAAAAGGTCTTATTCCCCTCCTTAACATAGTTGGCTATCTTTTCCTCTTTTTGGTCCATTGCAATTGTAACTACCTCCCCTGCCTTCTTCTGCTTTAACTGATATAGTTCTCTGTCCTGCTCCTTCTGTGTTTCCTTATACTTCCTGAATACTATCCTTTTCTCCTTAACCTTCCCTGCCACCTCTTTTGAGAACCATAGTGGCTTTTTCCTTTGTTTTATTGATTTGCTTCACACAAAGGCTTGTTGCCTCAGTGATGCAGTTTTGAGTGTTCCCCATTGTTCCACCACCCCACCTTCTTACCTGTTTGCTAGTGCTTTTCTGAGACAATCTCCCATTTTGCCAAAGTCAGCCCTCCTGAAGTCTAACACCCTTGCTTTTGTATGATTTGGCTCTACAGCTGTGTTTATTGTGAACCACACTGTTTGGTGGTTGCTTGTTCCCAGATGGCTACCCACTTCTAAATCTGAGATCCTCTCTCCATCCCCATTGAAGAGTACCAAGTCTAAGATTGCTCCCTCCTGAGTGGGTTCCCACACTAGCTGTCTGAGGCATGCCCATTGTAGGGCATTGAGAATGGCCCTGCTCTTGGATGTGGCTGCAGCAAAGGTGCTCCAGTTAACATCTGGCATATTCATAGAAACATAGAAACACAGAAACATAGACTTTGATGGCAGATAAGGACCGCTAGGCCCATCTAGTCTGCCCATTTCCCTACCTACAGGATAGGCCGCAGATCCTAGTTAACCAACAGCCTATATCTTCCTGCCCCCCACAAGAATTGCCTTATGTCTGTCCCATGCATTCTTGAATTCTCCAACAGTTTTAGACCCCACAACTTCCTCAGGAAGGCTGTTCCATGCATCCACTACCCTCTCTGTGAAATAATACTTCCTCACATTGCCCCTGAACCGCCCTCCTTCTATCTTTAAATTGTATCCCCTTGTTCTTGCAAGTCTCTTTTTCTGAAAGATGCTACCCTCTTGGACTTTGTTGATTCCCTTGAGGTACTTGAAAGTTTCTATCATGTCCCCTCTCCTTCTTTCCTCAAGGGTATACATATTAAGCTCCTTTAGTCTCTCCTCATACGGCTTCTCTTGCAGACCCTGCACCATTTTAGTTGCCCTCATCTGGACTGTCTCTATCCTGTCTATGTCCTTGTGGAGATGGGGTCTCCAGAACTGGACACAGTATTCAGATGGGGTCTCACCAACTGTCTGTACAGAGGGATAACAACTTCCTGTTTTCTGCTGCTGATGCCTCTCCTATACATCCCAGTATACCCCTGCCTCCTACTGCCTTCTCACATTGCTTGCAAACTTTAAGGTCATCTGATATGATTACCCCCAGGTCCCTTCCTGTTTTGTTGTTGTTACTACCTCCCACCCACTGTGTATTCTTCCCCTGGGTTCTTGTTTCCCAGGTCCCCCATCAACAATATATCTCCTTTTTCTGCCATTCTAAGGATTCCTTCCTTCATTTTCTTGCCCATTGCCTCCCCCTGAAACTGGGGTCTGTAAACAACCCCTGTGCGGATTGTGGTGCCATTTCCAGTCTCCAGGGTGACCCACAGTGCCTCATCCCCTCCTTGTTTACCCTTTAGTTCTATTGCTTTGATTCCTTCCCTTATGTAGAGAGCTACTCCTTCTCCTCTTGTTACCCTCCCTGTCCTTCCTGTAGATTGTGTACTCTGGTATGGTGACATCCCAGTCATGGTCCTCTGTGTACCATGTTTCCACGACTGCCACAATACCCAGGTGTGCCTCTTCAATCAAGGCCACTAGTTCAGGGGGCTTGTTTCACAGACTATGAGCATTGGTACTCATCACCCTCCATTTTTTGATTGCCTTTCCCCTTTTAGGCCCATCCCTGTCCTTACTGCCTTTTTCTGGATTTACCCCTGTCCTGCTCCCTATCAACTTCTCTACCTTTGTGTCTACTTCACTAACTACCCTGGTTTGTGGGGGATTTCCCTGCTTCTCTTCAGTGCCTCCCTAAGCTAGTTTAAATGCTTGCCAATGAAGCATTTTAACCTATCACCTAGGATCCTGGTTCCCTCCTGGACAGATACAGACCATCATGCCAGTATAAGCCTGCATCCCCCCAGGTGGACCCCCAGTCCTCAGTGAAGCCAAATCCCTGAGCTCTGCACCAGTATTTCAACCAATCATTGAATCGCATGGTGTGGAGTACTCTAGCCTCTCCCATGCCACAGACAGGCAACATTTCCGAGAAAGTTACCAGGCATGCTACTTGTTTAAGGCCCCTTCCCATCTCCACAAACTCCTGCTGCACTGCTCTGATCCCATTCCCAGCCAGGTCATTGTCCCTAGGTGGAAAATGACATCCTCCCCCCATGCAGCTGTTCCCATAAGCCTCAGGATTTGCTTCCTGTCCCTCCAAGCCATGTCTCTGTTGAGATTCTTTTACATATAACAAGACACTGCATACTGATAGCCATAATGCTTTACAATGAGTATGGACTGTGTTGTGTTTGTGGAAATAGTACTACTTGTAATGAAGCCTAACATGCCAGTACCCATAACGCTTTGCATTGGTTATGGGACAGTGTTAGGCTGAGTTATGTTTGTAGAGATTGCTGTACGTGCATCAAAGCATTGCATACTGACACCCATACTTCTTTGCACTGGATATGGGGCAGTGTGGGGCTATGTCATCTTTGTGAAGATTCTATTAAAAATAAAGAGAAATGGCACACTGATGCCCATAATGCTTTTCATTGGGGATGGACTGTGTTATGTTTGTGGAGACTGTATTGCCTATAACAAGGCATTGCATACTGATATCCATAATGCTTTGCATTGGGTATGAGACAATGTGGGGTGGTTTTATCTATAAGGTGACTGTATTTCTTGTAATGAGGCATGGCATACTGACACCCATAATGCTTTGCACTGGGTTGGAGCAGTGTGGCACAGGGCAATGTTTGTTTAGATTGCATTACTTGTAACTAGGCATGGTGTACTGATACTCATAATGCTTTGCTTTGCGTAAGGGACAGTGTGGTACAAGCTTATCTTTGTGGATGTTGTATTACTTGCAACAAGGCATTACATACTAATACCCATCATTCTTTGCACTGGGTATGGTGTAGTGTGGGGCTGGGTTATGTTTATGAAGATTACCTGTAGCAAGGCATTGCATACTGATACCCATAATGCATTGCATTGTGTATTGGGGCAGTGAGGGGCTGTGTTGTCTTTAAAAAGATTGTATTTCCTGTAACAAGGCATTGCATACTGATACCCAAAATGCTTTGCGTTGGTTAGAGAGGAATGTAGGCTTGATTATGTTTGTGGAGAGGTACTACTTTTATGGAGGCATTGCATCTTGATGTCATAATGCTTTGCACTGGGTATGGGCCTGAGTGGAGCTGGGTTATGTTGTGGAGACTGCATTACCAGTAACCAACTATAGTATACCGATACCTGTAATGGCTTAGATTGGGTATGAGTCTGAGTGGAGCTGGGTTATGTTGTGGAGACTGTATTACTTGTAACAAGGTATAGTAAGATGATACCCATAATGTTTTGCATTGGGTATGGGTCTGAGTGGAGCTGGGTTATGTTGTAGTGACTGTATTACCTGTAACAAGGTATAGTAAGATGATACCCATAATGCTTTGCATTGGGTATGGGTCTGAGTGGAGCTGGGTTATGTTGTTGAGACTGTATTACCTGTAACAAGTTACAGTACATTGAAATCCATAATGCTTTGCATTGGGTATGGGTCTGAGTGGAGCTGGGTTATGTTGTAGAGACTGTATTACCTGTAACTAGGTATAGTAGACACTTGTTCACTTGGGAACATAAGCAGCAGGCTGGTAAGGACAGAGGTCTGGGGTTATATTCTGTTTTAATTGAAATATTTGAATAGTTTTGTAAGTGAAAACAGTTCTATGTGTTAAAAATTATTACCTTGAGTTAGAACTGTTACTTGGGCTGTGATATTGTAACTTTGGAGGCTTGGGAACAGTTGTTTGGCAGGGATAATTAGAATGAAATTTAAATGTGTTGTTTGTCTTAAATACTGAAAAGCCACTGGGGGTTGGAATTGAAGGGCTGAGTATTTCTGTTTGGGACTGAAATTCGAAGCAACAGGAGCTGGTGGGCCTGTGACATCATACGGTACCTGATGTCTGCATACACACACACTGTTAGTGGGACTGAACACACACTGGACTGTATGTGTTTGTGAGACTTGGGAACTTTATTGGTGGGTTGAAATTGGGTTTGTAAATAACTGCAGTCAGTATAGAGAGAAACTGTATTCTAGGGGAAAGGGACTGAGAAAAGGGGGTGTGCCATTATAAACAGAGGGGGATAAACAGGGTGGCCATATTCCACCATGGCAGGCATCTTCTGAAGGGTTGTAGGCTGCACAGGCTGTGGGGTGGCAATAATTCTCAATTGGGCCTGGAGAGGGAGGCTGCCCACTCTGTAGACAGCTATCTTGTATCAGGAGTGAGGTATATTGGTTAAGGAGTAAGCTGTGGGAGCTGGGGGGGTGTCCAAAGATAAGGGGTGTGGATATGGGCAGCAGAAGGGTGGGGCTGAGGGGAGGCTGGGGCAATGCTCTGAGATTACAGGATGTTATATTACAGCAAGCAGGAGGGGGGATATTAGGGACAGAGGACCCTTAGATAGGGATGTTGACACTAAGGGGAAAGCATACGGGGTGAACATTCTGAATACAAAGAGCGTGGAGGGGGAAGAGTCAGGAGGTGCTGTTGTGCAGAAGCCTAAAACAGCAGACTGTGGGAAGGGAGCTCCTAAGGTGAACAGAGCAAGAGGGGAAGATGAAGGGCAGTTTAGAGGTGCAGTCAGGGGAAACTCGGGTTACTTGATGGAGGCTGACATAGAGTGTCACAATAAATTTGAGCTACTAAGCAACCTAGAGGGAGAAGGGGTGGTGTAAATGAGAAAACTTATACAGAGGCCGGGGTAGGGAGTCGGATACCCATAGGCAACACAGACCGCAATGGAAAGGATAGAAATAGTCCCAGAGGAGAAGGGAAACATAAATGTTAAGCAATGGGGAGATGCAACATATTGCAGACATGAGGGAGGAGAGCATGATTGAGAGAAACTGGGAGACAAGGAGGTGGAGAGGAGCCCCTTCAGCAGGGGGTCAGTACCAAGGATGGGGCCCTAGCTAAAGGGGACCCACAGAGAGCCTCTGAGGCAGGGTACTATAACAAGGGGAGGATGGCGGTGTGGGGAGGGAAACCATCAGGGCCAGGATAAATGGTTCAGATAAGAGAGGGTTAAAGGGACATCTATTCAGAGGGGGTTTGAGTTAAGTGGGCAAAATAACGAAGGAGGCAGAAAGGGGAAGGTGACAAGGGGGTCTCTAATAAGGCAGGAAGACTCCCATGGAATTGAGATCATGAATAAAGGGGAGGGGGCTGAGAGGGCATAGTGGAGGTAACCATAAGGATGATGGCGGTGTTAAGGTTTCTGTTATTGGGAGACTCGAATGATTAGGGGTATCAAGTGAGAGGGACAGGGGGGTGGATGCCATAGCCAGGTGAAGGTAGTGAGTATCTCTGGGCTGACAGTGCACAGAGCTAAGTTCATGGTGTATGAAATGGTTAGGGAATGTGAAGGGAAACCGGATTTCCTGGTGCATTGGGAACTAACGATCTAGAGGGAAATAGTATTTTGAAAATCCAAGCAAGGTTCCAAGAACTTGCCAGAGGCTGTCGGGATAATGGATGCAACATTTCTTTTTCAAAGATATTGCCAGTACCAAAGGCCTCAGTGGAGAAAAAATGAAGCTCACAGAGGTTAATGACTGGCTCAGGAAGTGGGGTGAAGAGAGTGGGTTGGGGGTGTTAAGGAACTGAAAAGGAGTTTGGGAGGATAAGGGACTGTATGCCAAGGACAGGCTTCATCTTGCCCCATTAGGGAAGGAAGTCCTAAACAGGGATGGCTGACTACATTCAAGAAAGGTGGGGTTTAAACTTGTGAGGGGGAAGGGATAAGGAGGGGCTGACCAGAAGCCTCTCCTCCAGATGAGGGAGTAGCCTCAAGCCCAAGGGGAGGAAACTGACTGGGGTGGAGGTTTCAGGAGGAGCAGAGGAGGATGGAAGTATAAAGGAATCTGGGTGGCGTTGACCAAGAGGATCAGGAATAAGGGGTGGGGGTTGGTGTTAGTAAATGCCAGGAGCTTGGAAACAAGTTGCCAGAGTTCCAGGCCATGCTGTTCGGGGTGGATGTGGCGGGGTCAGAGACGGGCCAACAAAACCATGACTGGGACCTAAGCATACAGGGGTACACTATGCTTAGGAAGGATAGAAATGAGGGCAGAGGGGTGGAGTGGCTATGTTCATTAGAGATGACATAGAAATTGCTAGGGTAGAAGAGGCAGAGGGAAACGTGGAGGCCTTATGGGTCACCTTACGATCCCCAGCAGGAGATAAGGTCAAGCTGGTGTAGTATAGGCCCCGGGATGAGTGATGTTCTAGAGGATGGTTTGTTGACAACATCATTGCCCAGTGTGGACCAAAAGGGAAGGAGTGGTGTTGATGGGGACCTAATATGCCAGGTACAAACTGGGGAACCATGTCCTCTAAGGTAGCCAAAGAGCAGAGGCTGCTGGATGGCTTCCAGGATGTGTTCTTAACACAGCATGTGATGGAGCCCACAAGGGAGGGGCATATCCTGGACATGGTTCTGGCAGATGGGGATCTGGTAAGGGACATAGTTGTATAGGACCCCTGACTGGGAGTGACCCACACTGTCTGGTTTCACTAAGCATGGGGTGAGATCTAGGACACTGGCAGTGGACTCTGAGGGGCAGACTTTGTGGGCATGGAAATATTCTCAAGGATCACTTGAAGGGATTACATCAATGACAAGTGAGGAAAGGAGATGGGAAGTCATAAAACGGGACTTCATGAGGCAGTCAGGATCTGCACTAAGTTGAAACGTAAGGGAGCAAGGTCACATAAGCCATGCAGGTGGTCCAGTGAGGTACAGGTAGCAGTCAGAGAAAAGAAGGCGGCCTACCAAAAATATAAAACAACAAGAAGGGATGGGGATAAGGAAATGTGCCATCTTGCATCTAGAAAAGTCACCCGTATGGTGAGGAGAGCAAAGTCCAGTAAAGAGCTGCGGCTGGCACAGGGGATACATGGAGGGGAAAAGGGGTTCTTTCGGTACGTTGGGGAGTGGAGAAAAACTAAGGGCCATCTCAGAAGATTGAGATCAGAAGAAGGGTGGGTGGAAGAGGCGAGGGACCAGGCAGAGGTATTTAACGAGTACTTTGCCTCTGTGTTCACTAGGGAGGGGGATGGATATCTACAAAGCAAGGCAGAAGGGATGAAAGCGGCAGTAAGTGGGATCAGGGGAGCAACAGAATTGGAGCAAGAGGGAGGAAGAGGTACACCAGGGGTGTCACATCTGGATAAGGATAAAAAGGCCAGTAAGGTGAAGGGGACGGATGATGCTATCTCTGCCAAAAGGGTGTGGTTAGTTCTCAAGGCCCTAAAGAAAGACAATCCTCCTGGGCCGGATGGCATTCATCCGAGAGTACTATGGGAATTGTACTGGCATACTGCGGACATACTGGCTGCACCCCTGGTGGAGCTCTTCAACAGGTCATTTGAGACAGGGAGGATACCTAGGGATTGGCGAGAGGCACATGTGGTGCCAATCCATAAAGGGGGGGTCGAGGAAAGTACCAGGTAATTATAGACCCATCAGTTTGACCTCAGTGGTGGGAAAATTAATCGAGAGTATACTAAAGGAACGATTGGGGTGTACTTGGAGGAGATGGGAGGTCTGGATAGTCAGCAACATGGATTTGTGCCAGGCAGATCATGTCAAACCAACCTTGTGGAGTTCTACGAATGGGTAACATCAGAACTGGACAGGGGAAAGCCTGTGGATGTATTATTCTTGGACTTCAGCAAGTGGTTTGACTCTGTCCCCCACAATGGTCTGGTGGAGAAACTGATGGGGTTAGGAGTAGGCCCTTTGATGGTCAGATGGATTGAAAACTGGCTAGCTGGACGCATCCAGAGAGTAGTGGTCTCTGAGGAGCTCTCGAACCCTAGAAAGGTTGGCAGTGGAGTACCGCAGGGCTCGGTCCTGGGTCCGATCCTGTTTAATGCACACATATCAGACATCAGGGAAGGTATAGGGTGTGAAATTAGTCTCTTCGCTGGATGACTCCAAGATGGGAGCAGTAGTTGAGGGAGAAGAGGGAGGTTGGCCTGCAAGGACCGGACACCCTGGAAAGCTGGGCTCACATGGAAATTAATTTCAATATCACCAAGTGCAAGGTGTTGCATCTTGGTCGGGAAACCCTAAACAGAGGTAGACCCTGGGAGGGGAGATGCTGGAGGCCTCAATAGGGGAAAAAGACCTAGGGGTCACGGTGGATGCATGTATGAATAACTCTGAGCAGTGCAGGAGAGTGGCTAGCAATGCAAACAGGATGTTGGGATGCATCGTAAGGGGGATCACCTCTAGGAGCAAGGAAGTGATTCTGCCGCTGTACAATGGACTGGTTAGACCACACCTTGAGTACTGTGTGCAGTACTGGAGACCACACCTGAAGAGGGACATACAGCTCCTGGAGAGGGTACAGAGGAGGGCAACTAAGATGATACGAGGGCTAGGGATTTGGCGATGAGGACAGACTGAGGAGCTCTGCCTGTTTTCATTGGAGGAGAGAGAGGCGGGGACATGATTGAGGTCTTCAAGTACCTCAAGGGAATAAATAGGGTAAACATGGAGGGGATCTTTAGACTAAAGCAGGGAGGTATCACCAGAGGGCATGGTTTGAAGTTGGAAGGTGGAAGGGTGAGGGGAGAAAAGAGGAGGAGGTTTTTCACTGAGAGGGTGGTGGACCCTTGGAATGCACTGCCTGGCGAACTGGTTCAGAGATCCACAGTGGAGGGCTTCAAGAGAGGGTGGGACAGACACAGAAAGTGGATGTATCAGATGATGGCCTGTCCCAGGGGGGTGGGGATGGATGATAGGGGTTTCTGGAGCACAAGGGATGGGATGGCCTCGGCACCCAACTAAGGATCTAAGGTTCGAGCAGACTCGATAGACGGTAAGGCCTAATCTGCTGGCAAATAGTATATTAGATACCCATATTTTTTTGCATTGGATATGAAGGTGTATGGAGCTGGGTTCTGTTGTGGAGACTATTACCTGTAACAAGGTATAGTGTACTGATACCCATAATGCTTTGTATTGGGTATGAGGCTGTGTGGAGTTGGGTTATGTTGTGGAGACTGTATTACCTCTAACAAGATATAATATACTGATACAGATAATGCTTTATTTATTTATTTATTTTATTTAGTTATTGAGAGAATCGAAATTACAATCCTTTGAGTCATGGACTCCTTGGCAAAGGCTCCATGTCAGTACAGGAAAGCACAAACATTACATTTAATAACAATTATACATAGGTCATACAGCACAGTGTATTTATATTGGTGGGTTACCGCATCTAGGGCTTAAGAAGACCCTGAGTCATAGTTGTGAGACAAGTCTGGTTACAGATTCGGAGGATCATTAATAGAGCCCTGAGTCAGAGTTTATATACAGTTGGATTGTAGGACCTAAGGATGTAGTCATAGGATAAGCTAGACCTTTATCCTTAACTTTGCCTTCTTTTGAGATACGGACAAGGGGGAGGAGTATTGGCTACAGCAACAAACCTCAAAGTCAAGGAGAAGGTTCATGGATATAGGTATGAGTGGAGCTGGGTTATGTTGTTGGGTCTGTATTACCTGTAAAAAGATGTAGTATATCGATATACATAATGGTTTACATTGGATATGGGTCTGTGTAGACTTGGGTTATGTAGTGGAGATTGTATTATCTGTAACATAGTATACTGATACCCATGCAAAGCATTATGGGTATGAGGCTGTGTGATGCTGGGTTATGTTGTGGAGACTATATTACCTGCAACAAGGTATAGTATACTGATACCCATAATGGTTTGCATTGGGTATGGGTCTGCATAGAGCTGGGTTATGTTGTGGAGACTGTATTATCTGATACATAGTATACTGATACCCAATGCAAAGCATTATGGGTATGAGGCTGTGTGATGCTGGGTTATGTTGTGGAGACTGTATTACCTTCAACAAGGTATAATATACTGATACCCATAATGGTTTGCATTGAGTATGAGGCAGTTGGAGCTGGGTTATGTTGTAGAGACTGTATTTCCTCTAACAAGATATAGTATATTGATAGTCATAATGCTTCGCATGGGGTACGAGGCTGTGTAGATCAGGTTATGTTGTGGAGACTGTATTACCTGTAACAAGGCATAGTATGCTGATACCCATAATGCTTTGCATTGGGTATGGGTCTGTGTGGATCTGGGTTATGTTGTGGAGATTGTTTTACCTGAAACAAGATATAATATACTGATGTTCATAATGCTTTGCATTGAGTATGAGGCTGTGTGGAGCTGGGTTTTGTTGTGGAGACCGTATTACCTTCAACAAGGTATAATATACTGATACCCATAATGCTTTGCATTGGTTATGGGTCTGAGTGGAGCTGGGTCATGTTCTGGAGACAGTATTATCTGTAACGTAGTATACTGATACCCATAATGCTTTGCATTGGGTAACATAGAAACATAGACTTTGACGGCACATAAGGACAGCTTGGCCCACCTAGTCTGCCCATTTCCCTAACTACAGGATAGGCCGCAGATCGTAGTTAACCAACAGCATATTTCTTACTACCATCCACAAGAATTGCCTTATGTCTGTCCCATGCATTCTTGAATTCTCCAACAGTTTTAGACCCCACAACCTCCTCAGAAAGGCTGTTCCATGCATCCACTACCCTCTCTGTGAAAAAAATACTTCCTCACATTGCCCCTGAACCGCCTCTTCTATCTTTAAATTGTGTCCCTTGTTCTTGCACGCTCTTTTCTGAAAGATGCTACCCTCTTGACTTTGTTGATTCCACTAAGGTAATTAAAGTTTCTGTCATGTCCTCCTCTCCTTCTTTCCTCAAGGGTATACATATTAAGCTCCTTTAGTCTCTTCTCATACGGCTTCTCTTGCAGACCCTGCACCATTTTAGTTGCCCTCCTCTGGACTGCCTCTATCCTGTCTATGTCCTTGCGGAGATGGGGTCTCCAGAACTGGACACAGTACTCAGATGGGGTCTCACCAACTGTCTGTACAGAGGATAACAACTTCCTGTTTTCTGCTGGTGATGCCTCTCCCTATGCATCCCAGTATATCCCCAGACCTCCCTACTGCCTTCTCACATTGCTTGCTAACCTTAAGGTCATCTGATATGATTACTCCCCAGCTCCCTTTCCTTTTTTGTTGTTGTTACTACAACAAAAAAAGGAAAGGGACCTGGGGTATGGGTCTGTGTGGAGCTAGGTTATGTTGTGGAGACTGTATTACCTTGAACAAGGTATAGTATACTGATACCTGTAATGTTTTGGCTTAGGTATGGGTCTGAGTGGAGCTGGGTTATGTTGTGGAGACTGTATTACCTGTAACAAGGTATAGTATACTGATACCCATAATGGTTTGCATTGGGTATTGGGCAGTCTGGGCTGGGTTATCTTTTTAAAGATTGTATAACCTATAACAAGGCATTGTATACTGGCACTCATAATGCTCTACATTGTGTATGGGGTGGTGTGAAGCTGTGCTGTCTTTAAGAAGATCCTATTTTCTCTAGCAATGCATTGCATACTGATTGTGGAGATAGTACTACCTGTAACGAAGCCTGACATGTCAATACCCATAATGCTTTGTATTGGGTATGGGTCATTGTGGGGCTGAGTTATGTTTGTGGAGATTGTATTACCTGTGATGAGGCACTGCATGCTGATACTGATAATATTTTGCATTGGGCAGGGGGCAGTGTGTGTTGGGTTAGGAACCTCTCCAAGCTAAATGTGGACGAGAAATTGGCATGGGGTCTCCTCCCAATAGCTTGGCTCCTGCTGGAAGCTTTCTGTCCAATAACTGTGCAAAAAGGATGGTGCCAGGCCAGTGGGTGATATGACATAGGAGGGAGATGATGGAGCTAGTTGCTCACCTATTAGTCAGTGGATAGGTAGTAGGGGATGAGGACTGGCCAAGCTGGCAAGAGCGTGGCAGGTTGCAAATGATTAAAATGCCACCACCTGGCCCTGCCCCAGCCTCTTAAGCTGTGCTTCTCGACCAGACTCACCGACTGTCTGCATTTGTGAGGATCAGACTATAGTGGTAGCCATTTTGCTCCCATGTGGTTCCTCGTGGTCGGCCAGTTTGGCTTGGCACCGCCCCCTTTGCCATGTCGCTCTACCTGATTGTACGTACTGCTTTCTGTGCATTTCCATCAGTTTTCTGCTCTCCCTGACTCCCCTTGTTGTTTTTCTCCATCTCCTCTTTCAAGTGGTGGCTATTTCCTGACCCCTCCTCTGATGAAGTGAGCAACCTGAAATTGGGCAGGAACAGGCCCAACTGCCCAAGATATTTGGTAACAAAATTCAGAAGGAGGTGGGTCTTGGGCAGATTGTGGGCCCATTCTCCATGCCCCTTCTGGACAACCTGCATACCTCCCTCTTGGGATGGTACTGAAAAAAGTCCTGGGCAAATTCTACTTCATTCATTACCTTTCCTTCCCCTGGGGGGATTCAGTCAATGATCAGCTAGACCCCAAGATTGTCAGAGTATCTTACACGTCCTTCGATGTAGCAGTACAGTGGATGCAGGAATGTGGGAAGGGGGCACTGATGGCAAAGACACACATAGACTCATCATTCCACCCCTTCTCCATACACCCAGAAGATTTCTGCCTGCTGGGCAAGAAAGCACCGCACTACTATTTTGTAGATAGGTGGGCAGGATAGCGCAGTGGTTTAAGGCTCTGAGCTGCAAATCTGGAGACCTGGGTTTGAATCCCACAGCCCCCACTTGCATATACTGTGTGACCCTGAGCAAGTCACTTAACTTCCCTCTGCTCCCAGGTCGCACCTGTAAACAAGCTTTCAGCTTGGTGTGTCTCTCCTGGTTAAACAATTGGAAAAAAAAATAGGTGTATGCCAGTGGGCTGTTCTGTTTCATGTTCCAGTTTTGAAAAGTTTGGCAACTTCCTGAACTGGGTGGTATGCACCAAGGTAGGGGTAGAGTCCATCATCCACTACTTGAATGACTTCCTCTTCATCAAGCCGGGAGTGTGGACTCATGCAACAGGGCACTTGAGGGTTTCATGGACATCACACAGGAATTCAGTGTGCCACTCACCATGGATAAAACTGAGTGCCTGTGCACCAGAATCACATTCCTTGGCACTGAACTAGACTCCGTAGTTGGGGTCTCCAGGTTGCCAGTGGATAAAATTGTAGAAAGGCTTGTGCATCTTGCACCAGAGGTTGAGGGAGCCAAGAAGGTCACATTGTGTTGGCTACAGGAGCTGCATGGGCATCTGCATTTCACATGCAAGGTCATCCCCATGAGACTTCCCTTCTGCAGGTGGCTGGCCAAGGCTATGGCCATAATCCACTCACCACACCACTTCATCCAGGTTCACAAGGGCATGAGAGTCAATTTGGGACCTGGGTGGAGTTTTTAATGAATTTTAATGGGGTGGCCCTGTGGCAGGCACCTACTGTCACCAAACAATAGCTGAAGTTGTTTATGGATACCTCGGGTGATCTGGGGTTTGGTATTTATTGCCAAGGCAAATGGTGTGCTGCCAATTTGCCACAGGCATGGCATGGCATGGCACAGGCCTGACCAGGAACCTGACCATCTTGGAGTTTGTTCCCCATCATGGTCATCCTGGAAGCATGGAGCAGTAGGTTGCAGAATAAATTGGTGTTTTTTTTGTTCAACAACATGGGGGTTAGTGCAGGTTATAAATAAGCAGTCTGCGAGCTGTGAAAGGGTGTGCGGCTTCTTGCAGAGGTTTGTGCTGCATTGCTTGAAGCTCAGTATCACTTTTAGGGCCAGGCATGTTCCGGGGTAGATAACCAAATTGCTGATACACTGTCACATTTACAGTGGAGCATTTTCAGGATGCTGACACTCAAGGCCAAGGAAGACCCTCTACCCCTCCCTGCCTGGCTGTGGGATGTCAGCTGGGTGGGATCTTGCAGGCAACATCAAGGTCACTGGGCCCCCTGGGAGTTGAAGTGTTTACAGTTGGGGTGGTTCCCAATTCTTACATTTCTGTGGGGCCCAAGGATAGAGGACCCCTGGTCAGGGTCTGCAGGTAACATCCTAGGTTTTTTGTCAAAAATGATAGAAAATGGGGTGTTGAAGTCAACAGTGGGGATGATGCCTGCAGGGATTGTGTTCTTCAGTAAACTGGTGACATGGCCCAGCATGTTGCACGAAGGAATTTATGGAAGACTGGGCTCATCAGGCCCCACCTGCGGGGGATGTGTGGAGGTCCATTTCACTTCAAGTGCTGATGGCACTGGTGCATGCTACGGTCAGCTGCAGCAGCAGTGGGTGTGATTGCAAATATTTCGAGCTACCTTCTGCTTGGTTTTCTTCAGGGCCTTCAGAATCGGTCAATTAGTGGCCACCAGCAAGCTGAATCAGGCAGGGGGGCTCAGGAAGGGGGGGCATGGAATTTCAAGAGGGCAGGAGAATCATATGGTTCCAAAGGTCAAGATGGGACAATGGGGCAGAGAGATGCAAGTAATCCTCAGGAATGTGGCTCAAGTCAAAATCTGCACCTTTCAGGCAGTGGCAGAATTCCTTACTGTCCAGCTTCCCAGGAATGGTCAGCTAATGATTCACGCCGACGGGGTGCTGTTGTCTGGCTATCAGTTTGGTCGAGTACTGAGGGTAGGGCTTAGCTCTTGTGTTCTTGATCCATGGTAGTTCAGGACACATTCATTCAGGATTGGTACTGCCAGAATAGCCACCAGCCTAGGCCTGGCTAAGGGGGATATTAAGAGATCAGGAGATGGCAGTCCAGTAGGTTTAAGAGATATGTCAGGCCACTACAAGTGCAACATTAACCTCTATTCTCTTCCTTCCCTCCCTTATATCCTATTTGGGTTGGATCAGTGGACACAGGTGTGGATAGGGGATCCTCCTACATATTTTGGGCCCAGAAGAGGGCAGAAGTGAGGCTGTACAAGACAGAGACTTCTGGTGCAGCTTTCTCCTGAATGGTGACTTGAGAACGGAGCTCCTCTCTCGTCCCACGCTATTTTGATAATTAGCCATATTCTCTCGGCATTAAAATCAGTGAAATTTCTATTAAACCTGATAACTACTAGCAAGAACAAGGGAGTAGGGAACAGATTCAGCCTACTAATGCAAGAAGCCAAAATATTGGAAGCCGATCTGTCTTATCCAGGGGCCTTCGACTGCTCCCTACAGATGGTACATTCTACACCAGTAAAAGCATCTAAAACAAAAACTAAGACATCTACTAAGATGAACCAAAAACTAGATAAAATTCTATCTGAGCTACAAGGCAAGGCAAAATTTAATTAAAAGACACCCAATCCCGGAGGCTCTCGGCCCCGTACAAATGATTAAACACATATTCAAAAACAAATCAGTAAATAACAAAGAAAAGGAAAAATGAAAACATATAAATAATTAATACCACATAATTCATTTTCCATATCCTGGGCTCCCTTCAGAGTGCCTTCCTCAAGCAACTGGTCATGGAACCAACTCGGCAGAAGGCGATACTGGACCTTGTGCTCACAAACAGGGACAGTGTGATGGGGGTAACAGTGGGGGAGCACCTGGGAAACAGTGACCACCAGTCACTGTGGTTTGAAATCACAGAAAGAGCAGAACCAAACTACACAAAAACACGATCCTGGATTTTAGGGGGCAGACTTTGGGAAAATGGGGAGATACTTGAAAGAGGCATTAAGGGAATGGGACAGGAATCAGGGGTTGAGGAACAGTGGGCAGTATTTAAAATGGGGATTACAAGAACAACAGAATTATGTATTAAGCAGGTTAGCAAGAGGAAAAGGAAGAGAGACCATTATGGTTTTCCAAAGAGGTAGCAAAGAAAGTGAAAGCCAAAAGATTGCATTCAGGCAATAAAAGACACAGGCAGAAGGGATAGGGAGAAGTACCAGGAGAAGCAAAGGGAGGCAGGAGGTCAGTAAGGGAGCCAAAACTCAGACAGAAGAACACATTGCAAAATCAGTGGGTAGAGGACAAAACCTTTTACAGGTACATAAGTGAAAAAGAAAAGACAAAGGGAGGGATAGTGAGACTGAAGGGGAGGATGGAGCGCGTGGAGGATGACAACAGTAAAGCTGACATATTGAACAGGTATTTCTGCTCAGTCTTACTGAGGAAGAGGGGGTAATGAGTCTGAAGGAGTACAAGGGTGAGAATGGTGCAGAAATGGACACAAGTCCCTTTACATGAGAAAGGGTCCTGAAGGAACTGGAAGTAATAGAATTGATAAAGCAATGGGGCCAGATCGGGTGCACCCCAGGGTCCTTAAAGAACTAAGAGAGGTGGTGGCTGAACCTCTGGCTATCCTGTTTAGCTGATCACTGGAAACAGGGGAGGTACCCAAAGACTGGAGGACAGCAGATGTAGTCCCCTTATACAAAAGTGGGAACAAAGAGGAAGCAGGGAACTACAGACCAGTCAGCCTCACCTCGATAGTGGGGAAGATCATGGAAGCACTACTGAAGGAGAGATTGGTGGAACATCTGGTTGTCAATGGACTACAGGACCCAAGGCAGCATGGTTTCACCAGGGGGAGGTCATGTCAGACCAACCTCGTTGAATTTTTTGACTGGGTGACTAGGAGGTGGATCAGGGAGGGCAGTGGACATGGCCTATCTGGACTTCAGCAAGGCCTTGACACTGTGCCACATAGAAGACTATTACACAAACTGGGAATATGGGTGTGGGCAGGACAGTAGTGTGGTGGGTAGGTAACTGGCTGGGTGGCAGGACACAGAGGGTGGTGGTAAATGGCTGTCACTCCACAGAGGAAGAGTGACCAGTGGGGTACCACAGGATCAGTGCTGGGACCGGTTCTATTCAACATCTTCATCAGTGACATTGCGCAGGACCTAGAAGGCAGAATTTCACTGTTCGCTGATGACACAAAGCTCTGTAACAGAGTAGACACACCAGAGGGTGTAGACAGAATGAGAAGCGACCTGCAGAAACTTGAAGAATGGTCAGGGGTTTGGCAGTTGAAATTCAATGCAAAGAAGTGCAAGATAATGCATATGGGGCACAAAAACCCTGGCACAATATATCAGTTGGGGGGTGAGGACATAGCATGCACCAAGCAGGAAAGGGATCTTGGGGTTGTCATCTCTGATGACCTCAAGGTAGGGAAACAGTGTGACAAGGCAGCAGGTAAAGCAAATAGGATGCTGGGATGTATAGGCAGGGGCATCACCAGCAGGAAAGGGAGGGTCATAATTCCGCTATACAAGACACTAGTGAGGCCCCACCTGGGTACAGTACACAGTTCTGGAGACCATACCTACGTAGGACATAGACAGGGTAGAGAAGGTTCAGAGGAGGGTAACAAAAATGGTGCATGGACTGCATCACAAGTCCTATGAAGACAGGTTGAAGGAACTGAACATGTACTCCCTGGAGGAGAGGAGGGAGAGAGGGGATATGATAGAGACATACAAGTATCTTACAGGGAGGAACAGGGTGCAGGAAAACACTATTTTTAAGCGAAAAAGATGTTCCAGGACTAGAGAGCATGGGATGAAGTTGGAGGGAGGACGATTCAGAAGAAACATGAGAAAGAATTTCTTCACAGAACGGGTGGTGGACAAGTGGAACACCCTGCCAGAGGAAGTGGTGGGGGCTGAAACAATCACGGGATGTAAGAATGCATGGGATAGACATAAAGGAATTCTGGAGGTCAGGGGTAAGGGGCAACAGACTTCTAGGAAAACAAACTGAACTTACAAGCTCAAATGGGCAGACTGGGTGGGCCATAGGCCCTTATCTGCCGACACTGTCTATGTATCTATGTCTATGTATCTATAAATAGTAAGCTAAAAATCAAATTTACCAATGACTGTAATCAAATCTGTAAACTGACAGCTTGATCTAAAAAGGCCTGGGCGAATAGGAGGGCCCTAAGCTGAGCCTTGAATACCTCCTTTGTAGGGGCCCCCTTAACCCCAAGGGACAGCGAATTCCACAGGGTTGGGGCAGTGACACTAAAAACCCTGTCGCCAGCCGATTTCAGGCTCATCCTGGGAATCACCAGGGGCCCCCCACAGGAGGAATGGAGGTGGCGAACCGAGAGTGCAGGTACAAGAAGGTCTAACAGATAACCAGAGCCCTGACCGTGTAGGGCCTTATAGGTGAGAAGACCCACATTAAAGAGAATCCTCCACCTGACTGGCAGTCAGTGCAGCTCACGTAACACCGTTATAATATGAAAAAATTTTGGCTGCCCAGTAAGTAACCAGGTAGCTGCGTTCTGCACTAACTGCAGCCTATGGAGAGATCCTCCCGTGACCCCGAGGTAGAGCACATTACAGCAGTCAAGATTTGATGTAGCTAAGGCATGCGTCAAAGTGGGGAGGTCCAGAGGCGGAACAAAGGGCTTTATCCTGGTGACATTTCTGAGATGAAAAAAGCAGGAGCGGATGGTGGAAGATACCTGCCCCTCCATCGTCAAACTCCAAGACTACAAGAATTCAAGGGAGAATTCCTGACCTTTAAACAAGCACAAGAGACTTTCCAGTCTGACCTCTCTGAACTCCGTACAAAAGTTACCATGCTGGATCAGCAGACGCAGGAAAAGGCCACTGTTACTATGCAGCTCCAGGCCACGATGGACCAAGTCGTGCAACTATGCCATCTAACCGTTGAATGGCAGGAAGATGCAGAAAATAGGCATCACCGCAACAATCTGCACCTGTACTGAATGCCAGAAAACAGGGAGAGGAAGTTACATGCCTCTATGAACTGATGTACCATATGTATTCCCATCCTTTCCCATCTGCGGTATCCCATATCTATTTTGGCTGGTAGGAATCCTTCTTGGTATGGTAAGGAAAAGAACAGTGGTCTCCATCTGGCCATACTCCTAGAGGTCAGCAGTCGATGACAGCTCTGTTAAATGGGTTTGCTATGTCCCCTAATCTCCCCCCCCCCGATCTGAGAGCAAGACCTCATGTGTGTTCCACAGGTCCTCCTCCTCTAGTTCTATTGTCTTCCATTTAGCTGAGTAGTGGGGTGTAACCAATATATAACTGTTCATACCTGCGCTGCCATATGGTAAAGTTTAAAATTTGGTGGGGATAGCCCTCCCTCACTCTGTGGGAATTGTAATATAAACTGCCTAATTCTCATTTTTTGTTTCCCCCAGATATAATGCATAATCTTTTCATTTAGCCTTTTATAGTAAGACTCTGGCACCGAGATTGGAAGTGTCTGCGCCAGATATAAGAAGTGGGGTAGCAAAATCATTCGGATTGCCTCTATTCTCTGTATTAGTGGGATAGGTAATACCCCTTATCTCTACAAGTCCCTAGATATCCCCTCCAAAAGCGGTGTATAGTTGGACTGGGTCCCAGCTCATCTGTATCCCCAGGTATTTGAGAGATGCCAATGACCATCTAAAGGGGAAGCTGGATCTGATATGAGCTGATGGGGTATAATGAAGTTCTATCACTTCTGTTTTTGATAAATTTATTTTGTACCCCGCAGTATCCCCAAAATCTGCCAGTAGCTTCCACAGTGGTCCCAGGGATCTTTCTGGGTTCGTGAGATATACTAAGTCATCAGCATACAGGGCCAACTTGTGGTGCTCCCCACCGAGCTGTATGCCAGTGATCTCTCCATGCTGTCTTATGGCCTGGGCTAATGGTTCTAAGTACAGGGCAAACAGCAGGGGTAAGAGAGGGCACCCCTGCCGAGTGCCCCACCCAAGATTGATTGGTTCTGAAATAGAGCCATTTATTTTAATATATGCCCTAGGGGATTTGTATACAGTAGTTATCACTCTTCTAAATTCCATTGGGAACCCCATCCTTTCCAATATGACCCCTAAAAAGGGCCAGGCCACCATGTCGAAGGCCTTCTCTGCATCCAAACTTAATAGCAGAAATGGGGCCCCCAACAGGGAGGCATAATGGGGTATGTGAAGTTCTCTTTTAATGTTATCCTGTGTTTGTCTATTAGGGACAAACCCTGTCTGATCCCGGTTGATTAGTTCCGGCCTCCTTGCCATAATGGTGGCAAACAGCTTGTAATCAACATTAAGAACTGATATGGGGCGGTATGAAAAACAGTTTGCACCGTCCTTCCCAGGTTTCAAGATACTGGTGATGGTGGCATATCTCTAGGAGTCTGGGTTCCCCTCTCCCCCCTGGGCCTCCCTACAAGTGTCAAGGAGAGCAGGTGACAATATCTTCTTAAATTCCTTGTAAAATTCTCCTGCGTACCCGTCAGGGCCAGGGCTTTTGTTAGTTTTGATATTAGAGATTGTTAGGGATACCTCCCTTTCTGTAATTGGTAGCACCAAGCTCTCCCATTGTTCTGGTGTGAGAGATGTAATTCCCAACCCCTCAAAAAAGGAACCTGCTTTATCTCGATCCATCTCCTGTTCTGGGGTGTAGAGTCTTTGGTAATATTTATGGAAGGCACTCTCAATCAAGGATGGAAGAAGAACCATTCTACCAGTTTCAGATTCCTTAATCTGAGTTATCGCTGACTGGGCTGCCCTCTGCCAGAGTCTATGTGCTAGCAACCTAGTTGCTCTGGGTCCTCTCTCATAGTATTTTTGTTTCATTTGTTGTAAGTCTTGCTCTCTGCGGATATTGTATAGTTGCTGTAGCTATCTTTAGTGGCCTGTAGAGGCCAACATTCTTCATCCTGTGTCGCATGCCATTCCTGTAGGTCTTTTAACTGGTTACTAAGTTTTTCAAGTTGCATAGATTACTGTTTTTTATAGTAAGATGCAAATTTTATTATGTCACCTCTGAGCACCACTTTAAGTGTGTCCCAAAGTGTGGATTTCTTAATGCTTGGGTCCGAGTTTTCTTTGATTATTTGTGGGATCCTTTCCTCCATTATAGTTTTAAATTCCTTAAGATTCAGCACAAAATTATTAACTCGCCATAGAGTATTGCTCTGTCCACTCGGCCAATCCAGCATAAGTGTTATCTGTGAGTGGTCAGAGAGAGGCGTGGGGGTAATCAGGCATTGCTGCACTCTATATAGGGATTCCTTGGAGACATGGAAATAATCTGTCTGAGAACAAAGCTTATGTGGAGCCTAGTAGTGGGAGTAGGCTCTTCGCGTGGGGTGAAGGGAACGCCAGACATCTACCCACTGCAACTCCCTGAAATACCCCAAAGTCACCCCCTGCACAGCCTATTGTCTAGGGATCTGAGCCCTTGATGTGTCTAGGTTGCCATATATCATGTTGTGGTCCCCTCCTAGTATCAACATACCTTTCTGATTCTCTGTAATCCTCTGGCACAGGTGTTTCACCACAGCAGCGCTCAAACCAGGGGGAATCTATAGGGAGGTCACCGTGATCAACTGACCCTCTAGGTAACCAGAATACAGAAGCCTTCTCCCTGAGGAAAAGCCAATGGTGCTTACCTTGCACAGAAGGAAAAGGTGGGAGATGGAATCAAAGGGTTTAGCAAGATTGATGAAAATAGCTGAGGTGATCTGCCCTTGGTCCATTGCAGAGTGAATGGTGTCTGTAAAGCGAAGAAGGGAGGAGGTGGTGGAGTGGTTTCCTAAAGCCAGATTGGAGAGGGAAAAGAGTGTTGAAAGCAGTGAGGAAAGCAGCAAGCCTAGAGAGGATAAGAGATTCTTGAACTTTGGCAAGTGAGGGGAGAAGGGATATGGGGAAGTAATTGCCTGGGATGGTGGGGTTGCCCCCTTTATGAAGGAATATAACTGTAGCTGACTTCCAGGCTGAGGGTATGGTTGAGAAAGACAGAAATAAATTGAGGAGGTAGGTTAGTGGGGTTAGAATGGAGGGTGCAGAGATTTTAAGGAGTTTAGGGTGCAAGCCGTCTGGGTTGGATTTAGAGGAGTTTAAGGAGCTGAGAGCTTTAAAACTTCAGAAGGGGATACCAAGAGCAGTTGAAAACCAGAGATCCGCATGGGTGAGGGGCAAACAATATGGGAGGATTATGTGGGAGGGCACAGGTGGTAAAGAACTTGTTTAGGGCATCGGCGACAGAGGTAGGGTTGGAGACAAGGGATCCTGCCATGCAAAGAGTGGCTGGGAGGGGTTCAGAGGAGGGGTGCAGGAGTGAATGGAGATCATGCCAGAAGGAGGAAGGAAAATTGTCTGAGGTGTGCAGTTGGGTTTTGAAATAATTAGATTTAGCCTGCCGAACATGCTTAGCTCAGCTGTTTTGTAGGGTATGGTATTTTTGCAGGTCAGCTGGGTCACATGAGGTTTTGAAGTGTCGCCAAGCCAGGTTCTGCATTCTGATAGGATTTGGGGAGAGATTTATTTATTTAGCTTTTGTTGACCAGGTAAGTACACTAGATAAGACAATTGCCTATTTTCAGGTACGACCCGGGAGAGTACAGGAATTACAGATTCAAAGTACATAGAACAACATGATGCAGATTGAGACAATTTACAGAGTCAGGTAAGGCATATCGTATTCAGTACGTACACAACAGTAGAACACATGTAGAAACTAAGGGCAGTACAATAAGTACAAATTGAGATGCAGCAGATACAAATTATATACAGTTTAGTGCCCCAGAAAGTGGAGACACAGTCAGAGCAACACCCAACAACATGGGTTAGAATACATTATATACAGGGCTAGCAACTCAAAACAGTCCAAAAAACATCCAAGAAAAAAGAGTGCGGTGAAGTACCAGGAGAGATCACGGGGGTTTGTGACAACCACACGCCGAGGAGAGCTTGAGGTGATTCCATGGGAGGATCGAAGGCACGCATGTGAGAGGGAGGAGCAAACCTGGGTAGGAAAGGAGTTCCACAGTCTGGGAGTACATGGAGCAATATCTCTATCCCCCATTTGAGTCCGAGTGGCAGAATCTTAAGGACAGTGGAGCCCAGAGACCTGAGGGAATAGGAAGAGGAGACAGCCGGGACAAGGAATTCCGCCAGCCGGGGGTGTCAGTACCAAGGATCTTGCCGTGAAACACCCCAGGACAAAGTCTAGGTGATTTGATGAGGAGAGCCAATTCAGTTTGCTATACAGGTCACAATGATGGGTGAGACAAGGCAGCCAGAGCAAAATGGCAGACATTATTGTAGGCAGTGGACCACCTAGAAAGGTGAGTTTTAGAGGTGCAAGCTAATAAAAGGAGCCCGTGAGTGAGGGGAGGAACACACCTCTAGCAAGAGCAAGACGCTAGCAGCTGGAGTAAGGTTGTTTTAGCCCTGTGAGCCAGACCCAGTTTGCAGTTAATGGTCTTACATACATTCTGAATATGACGTCCGAGGTCAAGCAGCGGGTCAAGTGTCACCCCATGGTATTTAATGGTGCCAGTGACAAGGATCGAACACCATCGACCAGTGACACATAAACGGGTAGGAGAGGCCTTAATCTTGGCCAGGGTCCCAAAGAGCATGGCCTGGGTTTTCTTAATGTAACCCCCTTGTTCCCCGGGGTTTCTAGAATCCCACTTAGAATCAGTGGCAGGTAGGGAAAGGCAGCTTGTGAGATGCCAGTTAAATGGGTTTCACACTGTCACTCTCTGTTTTCAGTCTCAGCTGAGCTGGAGTGATGATGTCACCTTAGAATTTTCACAGCAGAATAAGCCACAATGGAATGCTAGCTGCAGGGGTTAGCAGTAGAATGTTGGGTGAGGTTCAGCGAGTTGTTGAGAGAGAGTCTGAGAGTGAGGAGTGCTGCAGTAGGCAGCTCCTCTGTTTTAGCTCTGACAGAGAGCTACCTCTGGAAATTGGGTAGTTTGTTCTCACCCTAGAAGAAGAACATAGAAGACCAGTGAGTGAAGTGGTAGAGACAATTTCTAGAGGGTTTTCCAGTGCCCCATCCCTGGAGGGATGGGGAGGAATTCCAGGATTCAGGGGCAATCCCTTGGTCCAGCCTGGAGAGTGGTGAAGCTGCCTGAGATTCGTTTGTTCTGTGAGTACCTGAGACTTTTGTGTGGGAAAAGCCCTAGGGCACCTGCATTCCTGTGGTGAGTTTTTCTCTGACAAAGGGACTCTGTCACCAAGACTGTTTCTGTTAAAAGTGTCTGCCTACTATGGGGTCCAGAGAGAGACTTGCAAAGTACAGAACTTTTAGTTTGTGTCTGATTTAAAAGCATCTACTAAAATGGGGGTCTAGTGTAAAGACATAGCCAATTACAGAACTTTTAATTTCATGACACCTCAGAGGTGTGAGAAGTAGAATGTTAAATGTGAAAGACATTTCAAGATAGCATCTGCAAGAGTTTTCTGAGAAAGGTGTTATTAACTAGATGAATGGCCGAGTATAAATTTAGAAGCATTAGGTAGGAGACCCCCCCATCTGGAGTAACCATGTTTACCTCTCTGGGTTCAGTTTGGGCACCTTTATTTTCTCTCAGTGCACTTGGCCAGTGCCTGAAGAAAATACCCAGATGTGGGATTTTGGATTTTCTGTGAGCCTGAGTGTGCTTATTGGGTGGTCGAGGGAGCCACTAAGAATTCCTCATGAAATGGGAAAGTCTCCTAGTACTGGCTCAGGTGCCAAGTCAAGGGAAGTGTACCAGTTTGGGCCTGTGCCAATCCATTCAGAACCTGAGTGTTTGCTGTGTGTGTGATCTGTACCTCAGTAAACTGCATTACCAGTGGGAGTAGCCCTGTGGGGGTCCATCTTCGTTTTGTATTATTCTCTGTGATGTGAATAAAAGCCACACTCTAGAATTCCAGCCCTGTTTGGACAGTACTGTTATTGCTTCCACTGTGTCTGGATTTACTTGGGTGCCCCTGACCAGAAGTACAAACCTAGCATAATGCTGAGCAAACATTTTCTCCCAGGGACCCAGGTTGATGGCCATGATAAATGTTCCCCCAGGTGTGAGTCAGGTAGTTGCCACACTTGGTTTGTCTGTCTGATGATGGCAGGCTACAAAGTAAAATATTGGTAAACAGAACTGTTCATAGTGACAACCCCATCCTCTCATTAGTGCCATGTGTGAGAGGAGCAGTCCTACTAGTTGAACAAGGGGGCAGGTGGGGAGGTTACATTAAGATTGAGAACCAACTTATGGGACGTAATCCAGGACTGAATGTTCCAAAGTCCTCACTCAGGTGGCAGTTAATCGACCCCTGTGTCCCGAGAATGAGTGAGGATGACCAGATCATCTGCATAGAGGATGGGCCTGCAATGGACAGAGACAATGGGGAAATTGTTAACAAAAATCAAGAAAAGCAGGGGCCCCAGGACTGAGCCTTGGGAACACTCATGGATACAGTAATAGAGCCTGAAAGCACCTTACCATATTTGAAAAGCTGCCTTCTGCCATGAAGATAATTGGAGAACCAACAGAGCATACCAGATGACAGACCATAGGACCTGATCTGAGTGCAGAGCAAGGCAGTCAACATGGTCAAAGGCCTTGGAGAGAGGTCTATGAAGCTGGCACCAGAGAGTTTACCCTGGTCCATAGCTGCCCTGATCCTGGAGGAGACTGTGACAAGGGCAGAGGATGTGCTGTACCCTTTCCAAAAGCCATGCTGCACAGGAGACAGCAGATCATGTGACTGAATATACTCTGAGAGTTGCCCTGCAACAGCTTTCTCAAGAAGTTTCCTAAACGCTGAAAAAATGGCTATCGGACGGTAGTTGTCGATCATTTTAGGGTTGCCCTGTTTAAGGACAGGGACCACCCTGACAACCTTCCAAATGTCAGGGATAACCCCAGATGACAGGAACAAATTAAAAATATGGGCCACTGGGGAGGCAATAAAAGAGGCACCAAGACAGAGGAGCTTCGGTTCCATACCATCATGGCCAGCACTGGAGAAGGGGGAGAGACCAGAGAGCAATCTCTGTATCTCTTACACCGTCACAGTCTTAAAATGGAAGAGCGGACAGGGTAATGGAGGGGCAGAAACCTGGTCACAGCTATCATGTCCACTAGGGGGGAATAGCGAGGTGAAAGCAGACAGGTCAGAGAAATTCAAGTTAAATGCATTTGCGATGGTTAGCGAGTTGTTGCAGCTAGCACCATCGATAAGCATATAAGTGCCCTCACCACTTGAGGAACCACTAACTATGTTTCTAATGTTCCTCTAGAACTTCCTAGGGTCCCTAGCTGAGCTCAACAGCGCAGTTTTGCAAAATTCACTTTTGGCAGCCCTTATTGCTTTTCTACACTCATTTCTGAGTCTCCTGTACTGCTGAAATATGGCCTGGTCCAACGTGGCCTTGAAATTGGCCCAGTACTTGTCTCCAGACCTCATAAGGGCTAAGAGGCTCCCATGTAACCACTTGGTAGCAGACCCTCTGACCTTCCATCTGATAAGGGGGCATGCTTATCCTGCAGAGCCCCGAAGGTGCTGAGGAAGTGACTGACAGCAGAGGAGGAGTCCTGGGCATTCCATACAGCAGACCAGTCAGTATGCTGAAGATCGTCATGAAAAGAGCCAAGATCAAACCTGGAGAAGTCCCTGACCTGAATGATCTTATGAGGAATTTTCAGGGAGGGATCTTCCACACACAGTACACAGGGGAGTGGTCTGTGATGGAGTCAGGAAGGATGCCCAATGAGCTGACCCTCTCAGGCCTGTTGGTCAGAACCCAATACAGGAGAGAGCAAACACCTCCATTGGGAGAACACCTGGTAGGATCCTTGATGAGCTATGACAAGTAGAGACCAGCAAGCAGCGGCTCAAATGTCTTAATATTACTACAAAGCCAGTTTAGGTTAAGATCGCCCATGATCATTAACTCATTATGCCGGGTCACGGAACCAACAGAATCAAGGAGGAAGGTTAACCCTGCTATGCCCCCCGTAGGAGGATTATAAGTACATATAATATGTAACTTTTTGGTCATCCCAAGCAACAGTACTGTATATAGCAGCTCACAGGGAGACTACGATGGCTGTTGACACGACAAAACTGACAGGCTGAGGTGGCTTCTGTAGTAGACCAAAATGCCACCCCCCTCTTTTCCCCAGGTGATCTTGCCTGATGAGGTCATGGCTAGAAAGTGCACATGCTGAGTCCGGGGGTTGAGGGTTTAAGCCAAGTTTCGGTTATGCCAAGGATTTCAGGTCTGTGATAGGTGACCCAAGCAAGAAGTTTCACCAAGTGGGGCAGGAGGCTGCGAATATTGAGTTGAGCAATTTTCAGCCCTTTGCCAGCTGATCAGCCCACAATTAAGGGGAGGCTTAACAGGGCAGAGACAGGTTGAGCTCAATGTCATCCACAAGAGCTAGAGTCACTAGTAGGAGCCAAAGAAGATGCCTTAGGGAGGGAGCCATCCCTAGCAGGCAGTTCATGGCCATAACGCCTGACCACAAGGGCCAGACCCAGGATACACCTGAGGTCAAGACAGCAAAGAACCCAGGGGGGTGTCTGTCACCAGCTACAGTATAAGGCTGGAGAAGATGAAGTCTGACTCCTTAGGCTGGGCATGTGTGACCCAGGGTCCCCCCTCAGGAGGAGGAGCACAGTAACCAGTGAACAAGGGGAGACAAAGCACAGTGAGCAGCCCAAAGGTGAGGGAACACATGTGTGGAAGGGGCGAATCCCCCTCAAAAAATGCACAGGGTCCCCCATGTCAGTACTAGGGGTATTTGGCAAGGAATGATGGTAAGATCTGTGGGGTAAGTCAATAAATACAAGCCACCTGGCCCCAACTTAGCAGCCCAGGGAGCCAACCAAATAGAGAGAGCTGGCTGTCCAGCAGCTGTCAACCCACTACCACAGTCGGTAGAGAGCCCCCCATATGAGAACACAGTCACAGCCAGAATTAGAAAGCACCCTTCTGTAGAGGGCAAAGGCAACAGCCACAACAGAGGAGCGTCCAGCTCCACAAGAGGGATCCCCAGCAGTGGTCAAGAGGTAGGGACCAAACCTTAAATGCAAAGAGTAACTATCCTTGAACGATTACTAAAACAACTCAAGCAGACAGTAGCAAGACAAGCTAATATGGCAGAACAGTAAATAATAAAGCTAACCATACAAACAGGCAGTAGTAAAATAGGCACTAAAGCTGCACATTGTTCAGAATGCCCAGCGACCAAGATACTCAGGGTAAGGTAGGCGTGGTGGAAGCCTGGAAGGGGACAGAGGAGGTTAAGCCACACAGGCAGTCCCACAGTGTGACCTGCAGCAAGGCTCACAACCCTGATCAACAGGACCACCAATCAAAGAGTTGGAATGGGAGATACCAAATATAAAGTGCAAGCCTACTACCCCACCTATAGAACAGCAGTAGCGAGGCAGTCAGCTCAGCATAGGACTAAATGGAGCAGGCACAGTATAGGAAGCAAAAGACTATAACAGGCAGAGGGTGTGGCCAGCAAGCATTTAATGGGAGGAGAGTAGGATGGGTGGGTGGGAAAATGACACTGAAGCACTCAAGTCCACATAAATCAG
Organism: Neoceratodus forsteri; assembly: GCA_016271365.2. NCBI lineage: Eukaryota > Metazoa > Chordata > Ceratodontiformes > Ceratodontidae > Neoceratodus > Neoceratodus forsteri. The sequence goes on from CM028136.1 coordinate 83,876,080, forward strand.
CACAGGACCCCAGGTGAATTAGCCCCAGTAAGTAAATTTTCAGATACCAAAATGACTTGCAGCAACTCCTGCCCACACAGGAGATGAGATAAGATAAATGCTCAGATTACTGTCCTGATCACGGGTCAAGCTCCTGCTATGAGGCAGGGGAAGAAATACTTGGCAATCGCGGGGGAAGACCACCCAGCTAGCATCTAGGAACTGGGCGCCTCAACCCCAAAAATGTTGAACAGTCCAGCAGTTGCGGGGGGGAGGGTGCCCACTTGCAGAGGGGACTCACTCACCACCCCTCACACCGCGAGCAGGAACCAGGTAGGTATGAACTGCGGGGCTCCATGCAAACAATTAAATAGCCAGGACAGGCATCTCCATAGCCCAAGGGAGATCCAATCAGGCGCAGGGCTATAAGTTTAAATTTGGCACCCAAACTCCCAAAACAGATTGCGTACCAGCCAAAATCAGTCAGTAGTCACTGAAGCACTCAAATCGAGAAATTACACTGAAGCACTCAAGTCCACATAAATCAGCACAGGACCCCAGGTGAATTAGCCCCAGTAAGTACATTTTCAGATACCAAAATTACTTGCAGCAGCTCCTGCCCACGTAGGAGAAGAAATAAGATAAATGCTCAGATTACTGTCCAGATCACAGTCGAGCTCCTGCTATGAGACAGGGGAAGAAATACTTGGCAATCTCGGGGGAGAACCACCTGGCCAGCATCTAGGAGCAGGCGCCTCAACCCCAAAACTATTGAACAGTCCAGCAGTTGCGGGGGGGGGGCACCCACTTGCAGAGGGTACTCCCTCACCACCCTCCACACCGCAAGCAGGATCCAGGGATTGTGGAGGCATTTGACCCTGATACTATTTAGTGGAGCATGGATGTTCCAGACTTTTTAGGAAGGTTGTAGTTAAGTGGCAGAGGGCAGAATCAACAGAGTGGGCAGAGAGGACTCGTGACCAATTAGCCATGGCCATGTCATGGAGAACTATGCCTGAATTGAGCATTTTAAGGGGTCAGTATTGTATATATTTGGGGGTTTAGGAGGAGGATGTATTGTTGTGACACAGAAGCTGGGGCAGTGGTCACATTGGGAAATACCCCTGCAGAGCTGATGCAGTGTGGGTGGGATGATAGAAACCCAGTCTAGTAGGGTATGAGACTGGGATCTGTGATTTAGGTGAGTGGGCTCCTTGATCAACTGGGTCGAGGTTGGTGCCTCCAACTGAAGGCAAGCATGTTGTGAGCATTGTGCTTTGCGTATTGTGTGGCAGTGTGTTATCGGTGACGCCCCAGTAGTCACTCATGCACAAGGAGTTGCATAAGGAGGATACCCATGATGCTTTGCAGTGAGTTTGGGACTTTACTTTGCAAGATTGCTAGAAACTGAAATATTTGCACATATATCCTCTCCTGTATTCCCTGTCATGAAATGCAGTTGTTTATCTATTGGATGGTGTCATACTTAGTAGGAGCGTCAAGCATTGATGTCTTTGATATATTTGTCTGATTCCTTTTATTGTTTACATTATAGCGTAAAAAATAAATCCTAAACTTGGTTTAAACAAGAAGTGCCATTTTATAAGCATGAGAGGCATTCATTCTTGAAGACTACAGAATGGCAAGTGGCTAAATCACCATTAAATGTCATATGGGAGAATCCTGATGTTTTGTTACCGGGGCAGTGTTAAAAATGACGATGGCTACAGATGGAGTTAAGAAATGGGAGATTTATATAATAAAGGGCCCAAGCTTTCATGAAACAGTTTTAGAGATAAATTCTCATTGAGCCAATCCAGTTATTTTATTTCAACCAGATCAGTAGCTTAGACAAAAAGGACTATGACAGGTGGAAAAGAGCCCCAAACAATAAAAGGTTAGAAAGTGAACTGGAAAAGCCAGTGAAGTTTAAAGAGGGGGAAAACAAAACTATATGCCTGGATAACAGATAAATTTGGTAAGAAATCAATAAAAAATTACAAAAATATGATTAAAAAATGGAAGAGGAAACAAGCAATTAACAGATCAGCAATGGTTATTAGCTATGTCACAATTACAGAGGTATAAACTGACACGAGATAGAGCCATTTAATTAAAAATCCTTAACAAAGCTTATTTCACACCATATAGATTAAAAAGAATGTGTATGACAAATTCAGGGGAGTGTTGGTTCTGCAGTACACCAGATGCGGATTCGCGTCACGTGTTTTGGGACTGCAAAAGGAGCAGGAATTAGTGGGCCCAGTCCTTTAAAATACTGGAACAAATAGGTTTTCAGAAAGAACATTGGTTTAATTATATAAGCACAGTAATGGAAGTTTATGACAGCAGACTTATGGGGGAAAATTATGGAACTTTATTCAAAGCAAATGCAATAGCAATCAGAAGATTGATCCTAAAATATTGGAAACTAAAAGAAACTGGTACTAAATTTCCAGAAATGGAATGGAAAAAATTATTTATAACTACTTTATATAACAACCAATATTTCTTGGATAATGAATTAGTATGGAAGTTATACAATACTGAAATCAAGGGCTGGTCCCAAGCAGTATTTTTTCTCTAAGGTGCAATGAGTATAAAGACTGAATTATCTTCTTTTCATATTTATACATGTATTTACTGTAGGACCAGTGATAAATGTAAACAGCAATGGATCAATCATCTCCAATAAAAAGTATTTTTGCAAAACAAAATAAGCATAAGAGGCACTCTTGGTTTTGGAAGAGTTTCTGTCTTGCTACTTACTGTTTGTGTAGCATCTTGCGCACTCGTGGCAAAAGCTGCCTCTGTGTGAAGTAATTTAAAAGGTAAAACTAATTTTGTAAAAATAAAACAAGGGAAAGAATTTCTAATATAGTAATACACCTCTTGATGGTACTGTTGTGGATAAATGGGGGATTTCACTAGTGCACGTTGGGTGTCAGAATTACCTTTTCTTTGCTGTTCTCACGCCTGCAGAGTGCACCTGAAACCACACGTACATCTATGAGAGTGCTAGCAGAAGTGTTAATAGTCATATAACGCTCATGCAGAGAAAAGGGCAAGATAAATGTGTTATGAAATGACTAGGGAAAATCCTGCATACTGATTGGCTGGTAGCTATGACTTAGATCTGTGTAACGACACACCCAGAAGCATAGTGTGGCCCACCTGCACCTGTAGTGCCCCAAAGTATAGCTGGACAGGCAGACCAGAGGAGTCTCAGGAGGGAAAGGGTTAACCCACTCACATCCACAGCAAGCTGGCTTGCTGACCACTTCATGTCCTGTCCCTATCCCTGTCTCCCCCCTTCCCTGCACTGGAGCCTTTCCATACGGACTCCTTTGTCCTGTCCATGCCAGGTCCCAGCCAGCACCTAAAGGGGCCACAAATTAGCTCAAGGGGGCTGCTCCAAGCCCCAGAGATCCAACCATCTGGCCAGAACCCAGGACCACCCCAGGCTACAAAGGGTCTTCCCTGCTAGCCAAAGGGCATTTCTCATACTGGGTGGCTGACAGAGTAGAGAGCACAGGGATACGGACGCCTGGAGGCTCAACTGAAGCTCGGACCTGTAGCTCCTTGGTGGCTGCTCCTCTATAGCCAGTGTTCCTCAGGGTCTCCAGCAGCAGCAAGCAGGCATCCTCTAGTTCCTGGGCAGGTCCAGCAGGTCTCCTGATGGCCAGCAGCAGCCTGTCCTATAGTATGAGCCCCTCCAGTCGTCTGCTCCATGAGTTGTAGTTCCTTTCCTTTTGCTTTCCTTGTTTGGTGTTGTTCTGCAGTGGTTTGGTTGCCCTTGCTTGTTTGGCTTGGGTGAGTCCTTCCCTATATCTGTTTCGTTGCTTCTTGTGTGTGCTCACTTCTCTCTGCGGCTGCCTTTGCAGTGCCCTTTGTCCTCAGTCCGGCTACAGGGCTGCAGACTCATCCTACGCTCCTTGGGTCTGTGGTTGAGTGCTTTTTTTTTCTTTTCCCTTTTCTTGTTGCACATCCCTGTGTTGCTGGGGTCCATCTGTCTTCTGGTGTGGGATCCCCCTTGTTTTAATATATTTTCATTTTATCTTCCCTTCTTTCCCTGTGGTGGTCTGTTTTCTTTTCCTTTTGTTTTGCCTTTGTTTTTTCCACCTGTGGAGCTCACCTCACCCCGACTGAGGCAGAATTCCTTTGTGTGTGATCGGTGGTGGTCAGCAGTGTTCCTGATTCCCCCCTGCCTCACTCTCCTGTGCTGCAGCTGCAGTGGCACACCTCTGAGCTTTTCCCCAGCTGAGCTGCATCCAGAGGGGAGTGTTGGTGTGCACAGACTGCAGGGTACAACAGGGAATTGAATCTGGGTGGAACTATATGCCCGCTACCCTGAAGTTCTGCCCCACAGCCATGAGTAAGGGCAGCAGATGCTGGATTGGAGCACAGCTCCCCAGCTATTGCCACCTCACCACCAATGAGTTTGGCAACCGGAATTGACCTGGGCCAGGTGATAGGTTGCCTGTGAGCCCAGAATTTTTTACTTAGCGCTGCAGGCGCCATAGGGGGAGGACAGGAGCAAAAGGGACATGGACCATGAGCCCAAATTTAAAATACTGAACGACACTGGTGCTCAAGGGGCCCCAAGAGGTAAAAGCCCCAATGGGAGGGGAAGGACCAAAAATCCATGGGCTGAGTCCATAACAAAGAAAAACATTTCAGAGAGGTGCACCGCATTTTAGAAGCCACAAAAGGAACACGGACAGAGAGGGGAGTGGTCCAACAGCTCCTAATCAAGGGGAAGGAGCAAACAAGGAAAAGAGTGAGCCTACGGCCCCTTTTTTTCTGTGTTGGCACCCTTCTGGGCCATGGGGGTAGAACCAGGAATGAAGGCCCTCATAACTATGAATTGCAAGTGGTCTGTGAGACCTAAATTTATTTATTTCAGTGCAGTAGGTGCCATAAGGACGAGGGGAGTAGCACAGAAGTGGGCAGAGTACCCACAGAAACAAAAAAGGGGCACTGTGTGGCATGAGCCCCAGGAGAGCTAGTCTGGGTGCTGGATCAATGCCCTAGTAGTAGAGGGGCTAGAAGGCCAGCAGACGGGGAGGAGTAGAGTTAAAGTGAGTTAAAAGAGGACCAAAGATACAGGCCCTGGTGTGTTTGTGCAGGTGGACAGGGCTAATCTCAGGCCACTGCACAGAAAGGCTATGGCCCAAAATGAATATATTTATAAGCGGTGGGGTCAAGAACAATGGCCCAAAGGTTTATAAATAAGAGGAGTGGAGCTAAGTCTGGATGCACTGTATAGCCCATCTGCAACCCCCTTACACATAGTTAAAAAGGGGGGCCTGGTGGCACTGAGGGTTGAGGTGCTGTACACTACACCTCACACTATACTGGCAACTCGAGTTCCGAAACGCACCCGGGCTGTCAGAGGTTGGCGGGGGAAGGATAGGATTGAGCGTACAGAGTACTGCTGTCATATCCCGGGGAGGGTTGAGGGAGAGTGCCACTCTGTAGCAGCCTGCAGAAGCATTGAACAGTTGGGGGAGTACAGTGGACGTCAGCACACTGTGCCTTGACATCATAGCACGTCTGCACTCCCATTGGGGTTAAAGGGGGAGAAAGGTGGGCACGACCGAGCAGCTTGATGGCCGCACTCTATGCTGCCTGGAGGACTGTCATGGAATCGCACTGGGGGGGTCTGGTCCCAACCCGGTTTGGCGAGGCATGGGAAGGCCCTCTGATGGATTGGGGTGCAACTGCACTGGACTCCCGTCATGCGAGTGAGCCTGTTGCTATCTGGGCAGGTAAAGCCGGCAGCTGGATGCCTCGCTGGGTAATGCAACAGTAGTAGAAAAACACTGCTGTGATTAAAAAAGGGGGGTGAGCCAGGCCCAGGTAACCCCCGCCCACCCAGCCTGCAAGACAAGGAAGGATCTCTCAGGGATTTAAAGGGCCAGCACCCTATTTCAGGAGGATCACCCCAGAGACCCAAGCCTTTCTCTCTGGGACTCCAACCATCCCTTACCAGCTGCCCTCATTCTCCCTGGACTGCATGCTGTTAGCTAGTGTGCCTGCAGACTGAGGGCATGACCAGGCCTACGCTGTATTGCCTGCCACCTGGACCCTGGCCTTACTTGGACACAGCACCTTGCACTAAAAATTGTAATTGCCAATTTCAGTGTCTCACTTGGAACTGTACCCTGGGATGCAGTTTGCCCTGGAAGGCTGGACTGTTTGCCTTGAAGCCTGAACTGAAGTACAGCAGGGCTTGAACTGCCTACCCTGCACCCACAGAAAATTATTTGCACCAGAGCTGGACTTGCTTGCTCTGCAGCTTGACCATTTTGGTTCCTGAACTTTTCTGCATTGGGGCCTGAACTGCCTGCCCCACAACCAACAGTGGTCACATGCATCAGTCCACCCCCCATGACTAAACTGTTGCCTTGGGGAAGTGGATGATCTGCCCAGCTACTGTAGTCCCATATCCTAAACTGTTTGCCTAAGATGGACTGCAATTACCTGCGCACTTGATTTCAGGGGCCACCTTCCCTTTTGAGTGGCCAAGCTTCCAGCACCTTCACCCAGCCTGCTGATAACCTCCAAAGACATCTAAGACTGCAGTAGTCAGAGCAGTGATAGTTAGTTCCTGGTAAAGTTTGCCTAGGAGCCACCCGGGCTCAAGGCAGTAAGGTCTCCTCCGCAGTACAGTGGTTCAGAAGTTGCCCCATTTTTATTTTGCCTTTTCTAGGTGGCCATAGTTCCCTTTTTTGGCTGGACAGCCACCCATCAATGACCTTCCTGAGGACCCTCCACTGCAGCAAACGGACACCTCTTTGACCAGCTCCTGTCCATTCATCACCTGCCTCTTCGCTTACTGAACCAGCCTTCATCCTCTTCATCTCCCTCATCCTCTTCATTTTGCTGCTTACACTTCTCCTTCAGGCCAATGAGACTGATTGGTCAATAAGGTTCTGTACTGACCATTCTCCAAGCTAGTTAGCCATCATCTGAGCCTCACCGGAAAGACTATTCCTCCTACTGGACTGTCATATCATAAACTGGTATACTGCTAATTACCCTTGATGGTGTTTAGGTATTGGTTGAACTGCTAATGGTAGTGTCTGCAGACACAGGGTACTAGGTGACCCTTTTAGAGTGTTTCATCACATATCTATATATAACTGCCTACCCGTATATCTATGATACCTTATATGTATATAGTTGTCTTCCTTAGATATAATTGTTTAGTGCATGCCAATCATTGTAAGTGCCTTTTGTACTGCAACTAAGTAACCAGTTATTTTCCAGCATAACAAGTGGCTGTAGTAATAACGCTGTCTGCTCACACCTGAACAGTTGTGCCTGCCTCTCCTTGGAAAGAAGAGATGAACCACCACCCCCCTAAGTCTGGTCACCACACACCTATAACATAAAGACACACGGGGGAGGATCATGCTCCATTTACCATGAAATAATATCCCAACATCAGTATGGAGAAAATGACCCCACTAACCCATAAAATATTGTTAATACTTTATTTAATAACTCCTTAGAAATACACCATTATACAATCAGTGTTTCTCAGCCCTCTGGTCACTTCATCAGGATCTATACATTTTAATATATATAATATTCATTAGTCCCTTTCTCAGTAACATTGAATCCATTACCCTCTCTCCATTGTAAATGCATAATTGATCTGTGCATTTAATATTCATATTATTATCCCACAAACACGTGCTATAAAGCTAAGTATAGTCAAGGCATCTCTTTATATTCACACCAGTTAACACCAATAACTTAAAATCTTGCCAAAGAAAACACTTTGGTGTATCCCAGGTTTTCTTTCACTCCAACTTGCAATACATGTTCTATTACCTTAAATATAACCAATTCTAATGGTGTGTAGATTTTAAAATATTGGTGTTTTATTGTGTAAATTTAAAGAGATGCCAGGACTAAACAGTTTATAGTATTATAGTTATTAAATAAAGCATTAAAAATATGTTATGGGTGAGTGAGTCATTTTCTCCCATTGATGGTGTGTTGGATCTGTGTAATGCATAAGTAAAACAAAGTGCCAGCAACCAGGGCACAGCACACTAACAATATCAATGCTCTTTCAAAAATGCCTTCTTACCATTACAAACATGGCTGCCAGATTTGGTCACTGAACTTATCTAGGCCCTAAAAATAAAACTCCCACAAAATAAAAAGAACACCTTGATTAAATATTATTTTCTTCTATATTCTCTTCCTTGCACATACAGTATACACAATTTTTTTAAAAATGACATACAACTCACTGCTTTTTATTTTTGGAGCTTCTTTGCTGAGCATAAACTTCCCCCAATCCTTACCTGCCCTGTCACAGATAAAATTGCATTCGTGGCTTACTTAAGGCCTCCTGTTGTGTATGTTTGTGTGGAGAGAGGTGAGCATTCAGCCAGTAGATGTCTGCAAAAGTTTGACTTCCTACAGCCGTAATAAACACTGCATCTATTGAATGTGTGACTAGACAGATGTGGTAAAGCTGGGGAGGGACTACTTTTTACTAGTTACTTTTAACAAAATAAAATATCTGTTTTTTTAAAGTAATATTGACATTTTTTTTGTTTCTTTTTTAACCTTCTGTTACGCCATTTTATAAACACAGCAAGAAACTCTATGGGAGTGTATTAAAATCTAACAAGACTTACGGGGCTCTGCCTGTGGTGCCTTGCCTCACTACACATGCAGTTAGATCACCATAATGCACGCTCCATTGGAGCTTATTGTCCATATATCTTACACCTGCCCACATATCTTGCACCCAACTTGCAAAATATTAAGTTATCTTGTTGGGTATGCCACAACAGAATACCAAACCAATCAGAGAGAAGCTTCAGTGCTAATGTCATCACTGTAGCTTAGAGTAGCACTCAAAAACCAGTACCTGAAATCAAAGAAAAACAGCTGAATCTTTATACAACCAGAGATTTGAAAGCTACAGCTTGTACAGTGATGTTGTATAAATGGAATATGAAAAGGACTGAATGTAAACAGGCAGCTATCATCACCTGCAAGGGGGCAGGACTTTCCATAACTCACTTGTGGCTTCAAAACGTATGAGTTATGGTCAGATGCAGCAACATTTGCGTCTCTGATTAAACCTTGAGCAAAACTGGTGGGGATGTTCATGTGTTGCCTCTCTCCCTTTTGTGGGGTTTATGCTGTAAGTTTCACTTTTGTGCACATTGAACTGATGCACTGTGATCTAAATCAGAATTTTCTGTGCACTATCTGTAGACTGGGCTGACTTCTGGTTGTGGCTGTTACATTTAGCCAGGTACAGTTCATTATGGTGAAATGACTTTTGTGATGGAAGCTATATGTTTTACCTCTGAAGAGATGACACAGAGAATGTTATAATTTCTGCAAATAACTGGACCAACTGGTCTGCCTTGGTATTTGTCATTGATACCCACCTGGTAGGAATTGGCACCGGAATGTGATAGAGACCGGGACAGAGACCTTGATAGAGACCGTGATAGAGACCGGACCAGTGATAGAGACCCTGCAACACAGAAACATATGTTTAGTTATATTTCAGTTTAATGAGATGTAAAAGTTTAAAAAAAAATATATATATATAGATCTACAGTGACACATAAAGGGAAGAAGGCGGATATTGTGAATAGCAAAGTCACAAGTGACTTATACAAGTCTCAGTCGTGACTGTATAAATAATCCATCGCCCGTAGCAGCCTGATGGTGCTACAGTTTTATCGTGTACCCATCATTATAAACCTGTTACAGTTTTCAGCGCTGAAAGTGGAGCTTTCTAGGGCAGCCCCTGTGATATACCCACAGTGTATCGCACTGCTACTTAAGAGACTGGCACTCACTTTCAACATTCAAACAGAGCTTCTCAGGGTGTGCCCAGTGATGCAGGGATAGTGTATCATACTGCTACCCGAGACTGGCGATCAAGTTCAACATTGAAACAGAGCCTTTAGGGTGGGCAAAGTGATATACCCACAGTGTATCACACTGCAACCCTCAAAGATTGGCACTCGTATTCAGCACTGAATTGTAGCTTTGTAGGGCAGGCACAGTGATTTACCCCCCATGTTTCACACTGATGCCTCAGAGGCTGTTGTTCAGGTTCAGCTCTGAAATGAAACTTTTTAGGGCAGTCAGTGATGCATTCACAGCATATCAGATTGCTACCTCAGATACTGGCGTTCAAATTTGACATTGAAGTGGAGCTTTCTACAGTGGTCCCAGTGATACAGGGACAGTGTAACACACTGCTGCCTCAGAGACTGGAGCTACTGGATTGAAACTTTTTTGGGGCAGTCCCAGTGATGCAGTTATAGCGTATCACACTGCAACCTCAGAAACTGGCGCTCTCATTCAGCATTGAAACGAAGCTTTCTAGGGCAGGCCCGGTGATGTACCCATAACATATCACACTGCTACTGCAAAGATTTGGGTTTCAGAAAAAAACACAGCACCAATACAGTGCAAACTGAGTATTCCAATGTTGTCCTTGAGGCCCTTGACAATTGAGGCAAGGCTGGTGCCATCTGTATTGATATGACAAAACCCTTTGACTTGGTCAGTCATAAGCTCCTTCTCTACAAACTCCGTAGCCTTGGTCTGTCACAGGTCACAGTCAGCTGCTTCCAGAGTAATCTCACTAATCGCACTCAATGGATTAAGACAGATGTCTCCTTGTTGGACAATAGGAATGTACCTGTTGGCATTTTCCAGAGCTCCTTTCTGGGCCTCCTACTGTTTGGCTTATTCAAAAACCACCTGCCTGATGCCTGTCAGTCTGCAAATCTACCTATCTATGGTATGGAAGGTGGAAGGGTGAGGGGGGAAAGAGGAGGAGGTTTTTCACTGAGAGGGTGGTGAACCCTTGGAATGCACTGCCTGGTGAGCTGGTTCAGAGATCCACAGTGGAGGGCTTCAAGAGAGGGTGGGACAGACACAGAAAGTGGATGTATCAGATGATGGCCTGGCCCGAGGGGGTGGGGATGGATGATAGGGGTTTCTGGAACACAAGGGGGGGGAGGGCCTCAGCACCCAACTAGGGATCTGAGGTTCGAGCAGACTCAATAGACCGCAAGGCCTAATCTGCTGGCAATTAGTATGTTAGTATGTGGACGATGCTGTTATCTATTCCAAAAACTCTAAGCTTGACCTTTTTCCTGCAGGGTAATTTTGAGGCCTTCAAAATGGCTCTCCCAAAACAAACTGGTTTCAAATGACAAGAAAACTAAGACAATGCTCTTCACAAGACCACAAATGAAGAAAAGGTACCCTGCCACCATCACCAGCAATGACCTGGGATATATAGTTGAACAGGTGGAAACCTTTAAATGCCTCAGGATAATCATGGACAAATCCTTTTCTTTTTCTCCCACACTGACCACCTTGTGTCCACAGTAAACAGAAGATTTGGATCCTTGTACCATAACCGGGTCAACCTCACTGCTGATACTAGATGCTTCATAGCGGCAAGCTCAGTACTGTCACTAGTCGACTATGGCCTCCACGTCTACATAATTACCCATGACTCAATTTTCAGCAGAATAAATTTGATCTCTAGCAAGACTTTTTGCTTTGTGCTTGGGACTGACAAGAATATCCATAGCTGCACCCTCTACACCCAAATAAATTGGTTACCCCGACTAGCCGAATTACATTCCAGGCATGCCTGCTAGCCAAGAAGACGCTACCGGGCCTAACCCCACCGGCCTTAACTCACTGCTTCTGCCCTGTCGCTAATATCTACAACACTAGGAGTATGGTTTAGAATGCCATTGAATTGCCTTCTCACCATACTCAGCTGAGTAAACGTCCATTCACAGTTAGGGCCACTGGCTGGGTAAATGAGCTGCCTGATACTTTGCTCAGTCTACCTAGGTTTGACCAGTTTAAAAGAGCCCTACGGACAACCCTAACAGTTCAACGTAACTGTACTTGATAATCATTCTAACTAAGGTTCCTCCCAGTATCCATTTTGAACTGTGTCAGACTCTGGCTCTGAGGTCTTCATGCACCGTTGCTGTGCTTGTTCTGCACTGATTCTGTTTACCTGCCTGATTGTAAACTTGTATGTAACTGATCTTTAAATACCTCATGGAGGTAAAAAGGCACAAGAGAAGTATGTTTCAGAAAAAAGTACTCAAGGACAAGGAGGCATGATAAGAAGCAGAAGTGTGGTAGATTCGGGAGAGATGTGAAGAAGTTTTTGTTATTGTTTCTGTTGAATTTTGTTGACCCAGAAAGCCCACTGGGCCTAGAAGTCCCTTTTTCAGGAGCGACTGGGGGATACAGATGGTAAGCAACTGAAACTGAACCAGATTAAGCTGTTGGTGGTACTTTTTTAGTGAATGAGGGAAATTTGGCCAGGACACTGGGAAGTTCCCCTACTCTTTTCAATAAGTGCCATGGGATCTTTAACATCCACCTGAACTACCACCAATCCAGGCAGATGGGACCTCGGTTTAACGTCTCATCCGAAAGACGGCACCTCAGAAGTGCAGCACCCCTCTCATGCTGCACTACAGTGTCAGTATTGGGATATTAACCCAAGTGCCAGATGTGGGAACTGAACCCACAGCCCTCTGATCCCCAGCCTCAGAGGCGAGTGTGCTACCTACTGAGAAGTACTTCCTTACAGAAGAAGTGGTGGATTCCTGAAACAGTCTTCCAGCAGAGGTGGTAGTGCGAAAACTATGCTGGATTCAAGAATGCATGAGATAGGCCTCAGGGAATTTTAGTTAACGGACTGTGAATGGGTCAGAAATCAAGTAGGATTGGCAGTGATATTATGGGCACAGAAGAATAGGCAGACTAGGTGAGCCAAGCAGTCCTTATCTGCTGGCAAATTCAATATTTCTATGTTTCTATCCCACCTATTTATTAGTGCTTGTGCGACTAGATTTGTACTTATTGACTTAATTCCATGGGAACTCACTTATTCTGTTTGTTATGTTGCTTCATACTCCATTATAGGCAGTGGGACCTTTGTAAAAGAACACCTGTGCTCAAAGGTATTGTCCGAAATTTTCAGTAAATAACTGCAGCTTTCTAGGGTGGGCGCAGTGATGTATCCACAGCACATCACACTACTACCTCAGAGATTGGGGTTCATGTTCATCACTGAGACAGAGCGTTCTAGTGTAACCCCCCCACACACACCAAATATGAGCTTTACCTCAATGTCTTCCTGAGCTCCTCAATGCCCACTGCAAGGCTGATGTCCTGTCTTGGAGTGATCCTGCTTATTTACGTGTGAGTGCCATGTTGAGCTGCTACACCTGTCCCTTTAAGACATTAGCTAATATGTGTGTAGTGAATGGCAAGGCAAGGCAAACTTTATTTAAATGACGCCCAATCCTGGAGGCTCTGGGCACTGTACATAACCACAAAACAATCATCGACAAGAAAAAATAAAACAATATTCATAAAACTATAATGCTAATTAAGTACAGTTCGATAAATAAAAATAATATTCTAAAAATGTTGGACAAGTAATACGGGCGGGTCAGAACAGGACAACATTTACAAACTGTGTCAGAGAAAGCGTACAACAAGAAGGCCTTGAGGCATGTCTCGAATATCTCCACCAAAGGGACTCTCTTCTAGATGGAGAAGCAAATTCCACAGGATGGGGCCAGCGACACCGAAAGCTCTGCCGGCAGTTTTAACCTCATCCTGGGAACTGCAAGGAGGCCCTCGAGCAGGAACAGAGGGAGTGGACTGAGGTAGCACAAGCAAGAAGGTCTAGCAGGTAACCAGGGCCCAGGCCATATAGGGTCTTAAAGTCAAGCAAGCCCACCTTTGAAGAAGATCCTCCACCTGACTGGGAACCAGTGCAGTTCATGCAATGCAGGGAGAGATGTGGCAGTACATAGACTGCCCAGTCAGTTATCTGGCAGTTGTGTTCTGCACCAGCTAAGCTGGCTGAGAGCACTCCTGAGACCCCAAGGTACAGCACATTACAGTAATCAAGCCTCAACATCACAAAGGCATGCACTAAGGTAGGGAGGACAGAACCAGGAACCTAATCCTGGTGATATTCCTCAGATGGTAAAAGCTGATATAGACCATGGCTGACACCTGAGCCTCAAGTGTCAGACCGCTGTCCAGGATAATGCCTAGGTTACACACCCTGGAGGAGGCCTTCAAAGACAGAACCCAGGACAAGCCCTGTCTCAGTGCCTGAGGCCAACCTATCACGCCCTCTGTTTGACTCCACTACCAGTACCTCCATCTTATCGGGGTTCAGTTGTAACCAGCTGGAGGCCTTTCCAGTCATTGATTTCAGCAAGACAGCTGTTAAGCACATCTACTGCACTGGATGTCCCTGGTGCAAAGGAAAGCTACAGCTGGGTATCATTGGCATAGCAATGAAAACCCAAGCCGTACTTCCTAATGAGCCCTCCCAGGGGCAGCATGTACACAGCGAACAACATTGGCGACAAGACCGAACCCTGAGGTACTCCACAAGACAAGAGACTAGGTCTGAACTGGGTCTGAGTGATTTAGGGTTTGCAACTGGCCAGCCACAACTCTGATTTGCTCCATTCTGCAGCCTATATTTGTGCAGAAGGAGCCTGTGGAAGCTGTGCTTATTTACTGTTTGCACTTTGTTATAGCTGAAATAGAGAAATTTGTTTAACCTGCTTTCCTTGCAGATTATCTGTCTGAATGGAAGCCACCATGTTAGGTCTGGGACTTCCAGTAACTGGACCAATAGAACTTCAGGGGACCTAACTTGGATCCTGGCCAAAGTGCCTCGTGGGAAGGAAAACTGTAGTTTTTATAGTTTTTAGATTGGCGCCAAAACTAGCCTGGAGAGGGAGCCCTAACTGTGACTGACAGCTTCATCAGCCAACCCAAATCCAGGATTACAAGGAAACCCCAGTGTGACAAGAAACTGTGGATCAGTTAAGTTGGAGGTTAAAAGTGAACAGCTTGAGCCTTCGAGCAGCTGCTCCTGGACGGAGCATAGGGAATTGAAGGAAGAGGCCTGCTTTGCCTCCCTCCCACTTTTCTCCTGCATTGAACTAAATGATTGCAGAAATTGAACTTGTCTGATTCCAGCCTGGAACTGTGACAGAAAGAAGACAAGATCTAGCCAGAGAAGATAGGGCTGTGAAGAGCTACCAAATGAGCAAATTTATTTTCTTGTTGGTGCCGTATAGTGCTGTCCAGTCACAATCATCAAAATCTGGCATGCTGCTAATTCAGTCCTCTTGAATTTATTTAGTCAGAGTGCATGCTGCTGTCTGTGTGTGTGTGTGTGTGTGTGTGTGTGTATCCAACCTGTCATGCCCATAGAAATGAAATAGCTAACAAAGCTGCAGCTGCACTGTCTGTAATCTGACATTGTAGTCTGTCTGACTGTTTCAGAGCTTCAGTAAATTCCATACAACAGATAATGAGTTAACCCTTAGGTTGCTGAAAGAAATAGAATAAATCTATTAGACTGATCTGGACAGATGTTAGAAACAGACGTTTAAAAAGGGTTTTTTCTTATTATCCTGAGAAGTTCGGAGGTACAATACAGTAGCACCCCCCCCCCTTCAGATGTCTTTAACATAGAGCAGCAAATAGCAAAAATCAGAGGAGGAGTGCACTATTTTGCAGCTGTGTAGGAATACTTCTGAATGTCTAAAAAGGGAGTTCCACAATCGGCCACTTTTAGAGCTACAATCTGATCCCAATAGGGCTATAGGCTCTGCCCAGAGCCCTAAAAAAGAGACTTATCAGTGCCATTTGGGGTTTGGACCAAGATTTGCTCCTGTGAAGTGATCAGCCCAGCTTGTGTGTGAGATGCACTTTGGATTGAAAGGTTTGCTCAGTGAAACTGCTGAATTAGCAACTGGACTATATCCAAACTGTAAAACATTAGTGTGGTTTATTTTGAAAGTGTTGAATGTGTTTCATGGGTCGAGTCCTGCTTGCCTACGACTCCAATCTGTTATGCCAGCTGGAGGCTTCACCAGCAAGAAGATAAATGAACTTTGCCAAGTTGTTCATCCTGCCTTGGTCTAGTCAAGGCACAGGTCAGGAAGCATAGGAAAAACCAGGAGCAGTTGTAGAATTCACAAAAAGTGTTTATTAGTACTAGCAATAATATAAAAAAATAAACTTGTTCAGTATAACTGTCTACAAAGGCAGAATAAATCGAGCCGATCCATCTGAGTTTTCCTTTAATCTCTGTGTCTCTCTCAAAACATTGTCACTCCCCCTTCCTCAACAAGCATCCTGTTTTATTCTAAAATGTTCTTGTAAATTTCAGACAGGTGCAGCAAGAACACAATGTCCCAGACCTGAGGTCCCTTCTCCACGGCTTTTGAAAAAGGGATTAAAAACTGCTCTCAGGTTAACCCCTTGAGTTCCCAATAGCTTTTTGCAGTCATCTCAGACTATAATTATATATAGTTCAATAGTAACACTATATAATTTCTAAACAAAGGGATCCCAATATCAGTTACATTTTCACATAATGATTTGCATATATTTTTATACCAGCAGATCTGCAAGGGAGGAAAAGAGACACAACAGCAAGTGAGGGTAGAGAGAGACAGTGAGAGGCAGAGAATGGTGAGACTGTCGGGGTGATCAAATCCTAGGTCTCACAGAAAAATCTGGTTGCACAACCAGACAGACAAGAGACAAGAAAGGAAAGAACAGAACAGATCCCTGTATTCAAACTCTCCATAACAATTGGGACAGGGTCCTAGTCAACCATATCCCAGATACCCCCCTCCTTAAGAGGGAACCTGTTTTATTAAACAGGTTTGCAAAACCTATTAATTCTCTAATAATATTAGCTTCTAACTTTCAGATATTAAGCACATGTACAGTTTTTTCTATAACAGTACAGCAAACAGTAAAGTTTAAACTCATACATTTGTTTTTCAGCTTTCAGCACCCTCAATTCCTAATCCATATCTTGACAGAAAATCAGCATTGCTGTTCTCTTTACCAGATCTGTGTATCACCTTGAATTTAAATGACTGTAGTGCCAGGTACCACCTTGTGGATCTGAAATTTTAATCTTTCATTTAGTTAAGCCAACAGAGAGGATTGTGATCTGTTATAAGTACAAAGTCAGTTCCTAGCAAATAAAACATAAGGGAGTCCATGCCCCACTTTGCTGCTAAACATTCCTTTTCCGTGTCCGGAACCATTGGAATCACCAGCCTCCTCCAAGGCCTGAGCTCTCTAAATCCCCATAGGAAATTTATCCTTTTTGGTGACTTTAATCTAAACTGGCTGAGTTGCCACCAGCCTGACTATGTATCCCTGCTAAAGCAGCACAACCTGGTGCAGGTGATCACTTTCCCCACCGGAATTAATCCACACTTGGCCACCCAGACTCTACTAGACTGGATCCTCATAAACAGGGAGGACCGAGCATTACACGCTGGCATTGGAACTGCTTCGAGTAGCATAGTCGCATACTGCCAGGATAAATCTATTACCCTTTTTACTTTTGTCTAAAGGGCCCAACACATCCATTGCAATTCTCTCAAAAGGCACATCTATCAAGGGTAGGAGTACCAGGGGCACCTTGTCTTTTCTAGTGACTGGGGCTACTTTCTGACACTCAGCACAGGAATTACAATAGGTAGCAACATCTTCATGAATTCCAGGCCAGTAAAATCTATACAGCAATCTGGCAAGGGTGTGATCCCTCCCTGGTGACCAGTCATAGGACCATCATGTGCTATCTGTAACAACTCTGTTTCTATACTTCTGTGGTATAACCAATTGTTATGTCTGTTCCTGTGTCTGAGGTTTAACCAAACTCTGTACGGTAACCCATTACATTTTTTAAACATTGGCCCATCCTGTTTTGGCTGCACCCCCAGCTGCTTAAAATAACTCTGGAGAGAAACTTTGTTGGCTTGCTCTACAACAAAGAAAAATTCACTTACCAATTTAGCTTCAACATTATCATATTCATATTTTAACCCTTTGTGTCTATCAGTCTTTCATTGCCACTCTTGTTTCAGACGTCTTCTTTTTTTTCTGGACTTGTGGATGCAGATGACACCAGTGCCTGGGCCCTTTGCACAGTGTTTTTCCAGCACTTCAACATGCACTAGGGTCTGTCTGCTTCCCAAATCAATGAGTCTCTTTACAGTCTTATCCCCAACCTTCACATCTGTTAAGTACTTGCTCCAATTTGCTAAGGACAAATCTGCTCCAGTAACACTCTCCTTACAGCAATTCCTTGCAATATGACCTGGCTCGTTACAGTTATAGCAAATAATGTCTTTGGGCACAGATTTATTACCCCCACCAGAGTTCTTATCAGACTTAGAGTTTAAATGGGAAAAAAGAGTGTCTTACCTGTAAGACTGTAACCTCATTGCTGTGGCATCTGTCTGGCCATTTGGTAGTCTTGGCCAAAGAAAAGCCTTTTCCCCACTTTCTGGTTGGTGTTCCTTTACCCAAAGCTGCACATCTGTAGGCAGGATGTTGATGAATTGCTCCATTGCAAATGTGTCGATGATCTGTGGGACTGTTTTGCCCTCTGGTTGGAGCCATTTTTTTGTGTGTGTTATCTTTTTACCCTCCTGCAACGCTCCAGCACCTGCCTTTCCTTCAGTCCTGCCTAGCCTTCTCCACTCCCAGACCATCCTCTTCCCGGGCGCTGCCTACACCACATATCACAGCCAACTCTCTGAGTCATCCCAGAGTAACCCATCTCCAGGTGGGTCCTCCTCCTCCAAGAGGGAAGACACCAGTGGAAGGGGGAAACCCCAGGACTCTATTGTCCTAAATGACTCAGGGGTGCTGCTGTGGAGGGCAGAGCTCCCAGAGAGTTCAGGGTGTGGAGAATCACAAACCATCATCGTGGCTACTAAAGTTGTTTTTCTCTGCTTTTCTTGGTTGTCCCTCCTGCGCGCTGCATAGTAGTGTCTCTGGTCTCCACTGGGGCCACTACAGGAGTGGGGCTACCCACTAACCCACCCCAGGAGGGAGAGCAGTCTCTGTATGCTCAATCTTCCTTCCTGCCATCCCTGATGACCAAGTCCATTCCCCAAAGCCGGCCGGCGGTTGGAGCCATTTCTATCAGGAGTTCTCTTTGAGTCGGGTGAAGGCTTCTCGAGGATTGTCGGCTGAGTTGTACTTGGAGATCAAAATCTGCCTGTAGGTCTTTCCTGAGATGTCATACCTTTTCAGGATTTTGCTTTTCACCAGGTCATAGTTTTCTGACTGTGCAGTGTCCCTACTGCTGTAGGCAAGTTCGGCTTTCCCTGTCTGGCAGGGTACCACTCTGATTGTCCATTGCTGTTTTGGCCATTGGCAGGCTGAGGCAACTTTTCAAAAGTTGTCAGGTATACTCTGATATCATCTGAGGGACACAACTTTGTAAGTTAATGGCTTTTAAGTTGCTTGTGTTTTTGTTGCTCGTCTGGATCTGTGCCAGATCCTCTGCCTTGATAGCGTGCAAGGCATTTAGCCATTGCTGCTCCTGTCACTGCATCTCTTCTCTCATCTACTACTCCTGTCACTGCATCTCTTCTCTCTGCTGCAACTCTTCTCTCCTCCGCTGCTCCAGTTGTTGCATTTCTTCTTTCTCTGTGCTTCTAAACATTCAATTTCCTGTTCTCTCTGATGCATCTCTCTCTTCTCTGTTTCTCCATCTCTTTTGTTGTATAGCCCACCATTTGAAAAAGTCCATCAGGCTTGAAGATTCTGTCACCCTGTTCTCTTTCCATAA
The DNA here is from genome assembly GCA_016271365.2 of Neoceratodus forsteri. Lineage (NCBI taxonomy): Eukaryota > Metazoa > Chordata > Ceratodontiformes > Ceratodontidae > Neoceratodus > Neoceratodus forsteri. Next base: position 83,895,776 of record CM028136.1, read on the forward strand.
CTTGTGCTGGCTGTATAGTCTCAGCTTAGACATCTGTCTCTGCTGGTTTGGCTGCCATTCTCCTGGTAACCACTCCTGGACTTGCTGCTGCAGAATCCATATATTTCTCTATGATTCCCTGATACTAGGTTCACTACCCACATATAAAACTCCTGACTTAGAGTATGCATGGCGTAAATCCCATAGACTGACACCATCTGTCATTGAGGCACAGGTCAGGAAGCATGGGAAAAACCAGGAGCAGTTGTAGAATTACAAATAGTGTTTATTAGTACTAGCAGTAACATACAAAAATGAAATAAACTTGTTCAGTATAACTATTTACAAAGGCAGAATAAATAGAGATCTATCTGAGTTTTCCTTAAATCTCTGCTCTCTCAAAACATTGTAGCTCTCTCTTTTATAAGATTTTGCAGCCCCCCTCCTTAACAAGCATCTTGTTTTTTTCTAAAATGTTTTTGTAAATTTCAGGCAGATGCAGCAAGAACACAATGTCCCAGAACTGAGGCCCCTTCTCCACAGTTTTTGAAAAAGGGATTAAAAACTGCTGTCAGGTTAACCCCTTGAGTTCCCAATAGCTTTTTGCAATCCTCTCGGACTATAGTTATACACATTTCAACAGTAACACTATATAGAACAAAGAGAAGCTGCCTGATGCTCACCCTCCAAGCAAGGGGACAACTCTGCCCTTTCATGCTCTCTCCTCTCAAACAAACTGCATTCTGCAGTTTGGTAAGCAGAACAAAAAGAAGCTGCCTGACGCTCACCCTCCAAGCAAGGTATGGGTTGGAACCCTGAATTTTGGCATCTACCCCTGGAGGAATATCACTTGTCCCTGTTTGCCAGTGTTTCTCACACTTTGTGCAGCAATCCAGAAGTCTTCTAGGAACTGCTGCCAATAAATTAGTGCTAGGACTGACCTCTGCTTGACATGTTCTTGATTTCTCACTTTAAGTAATGTTTAGTCTGATGTAGAGATTTTTTAAGAGTTGATTTAAGTTTTGAGAGCGGTCTTAAGGTACTGTGATTTTGCTATCTACCCTGAGCACTGTGCCCCCCTTCTCTTAGAGCTGTAAGTCTGTGGGCTGCACCCTTGACCTCAGTGTCCCATTGAGGCTGCTGCAGAGCCCCTTCCCCCCCAAAAAAACTTTCCTCAGAACCTCCCTGCCTGTTCTTTTTTTTTTTTTTCCATTAGCAGATTATATCCTTTAGCCACTAGAGGGGCCCAGTTATAAGCACACTTACCCAATCCAAAACAATATAGTTCCTGTCTCATTTCACTTATTGTGTGGTCAGTCTATCACTATTCATCTGTCTTTGCCCTCCCTCTTCTACTGATTGATACTGATTTTTCCCATTTGCAGCTTATAGTCTTTTCGCCCACTAAAGGGGTTTCCCCAACCATTCCAAAGCTGCTCTACATCTCCTTACTCTCTACTACTCCTGGCACTCTTCCTTTACTGCTCAGCTGCTATGGGTACCTACACTCCATTACTAAGTCTGCTCTCCTTCACCCTCTTGGTACAGACCTCACACAGACTGGAGCACCTTTCCTCCACACTAGGCACCTCATCTCCAGACTACCCCACAGTGACTCTGCCCTCCTCCACCCTCAACACATCCGTGACCCCCAACACCCCCACCCTACCAACACTCCCACTCCCTTCGCCCGCCAAGGCCTGACCTGACCCAGCTTTCCTCCATTCTCCCACCCTTCGCACTTTATCCATCCCATGCACTCTGATTCTAAAGTTCTCAGCTGGGTGTCAACCCAAGGGTCTCCATCGCCACTGGCCACTAACCAGAATAATTACATTGCTATTATTATTATCTGGTAATGTACACCCAAACCCAGGACCTATGGCTTCCAGCCCTTCTAAACCCTGTACTGCAACTGGCCTCTGCTTTGCATCCTTAAACATTTTCAGACTCCTAAAGAAACCTGCTGCCCTCCAGTGCTGGGTCATTCAACATTAACCTGACATAATTGCATTGGTAAAGACTTGGCTCTCCAAATCCACCCCGACTCCACTATCACTCTCCCTGGATATACCATCTACAGGGAAGACCGAGTAGGCAAATGCAGTGGTGGTTGCGCACTACTCGTATGGGACTCTCTTATAGGTCAGGCACTCTCAGCTCCTAAACTTGATTATGGAGCCCAAGCCCTCACCTTAAAAATCACACTTGACCCCATCTGAGGCCCTGTCTTCCTCATGGTCTTCTACGTATCCCCGAGGAATCAAAACCAAGCAGTCCAGTCCCTCATTGACTATCTCACATCTCTCCCTCACAAAGTGGAGCAAGTCATCCTAGGTGATCTCAATGTTAACTGGCTTGCCTCCACTGCCTCCCATATAAGGGACTCCTTTGCTGCCCTGGATATGTCCCAGTTAGTCACCCAGCAGCCCACCAGATTCAACCACTCTACTGGCACCAGCACTCTCCTAGATGTTGTTATATCTAACCACCCCTATAAAATCTGGGATGTCACTGTCCTCCCCAACTCTCTTAGTGATCACTCGCCAGTCCTCTGTCTCTGGTCATCCTCCACTCTGAAGCCAGTGTCTCAGGCCACTGTATGCTGCCATTTATGCCACGGCGGCCTCAGAAAATTAAAACAATACCTAGCCCAGCGCACCCCTGACATTGACTCAGCTCTTGACCACTTCACAAATGCCTTCTGTAAGGCTTGTGACCTTTTCACCCCCCTCACCAGGATCCACTCCAAAAAATGCAATAGAAACATAGAAACATAGATTTTGATGGCAGATAAGGACTGCTTGGCCCACCCAGTCTGCCCATTTCCCTACCTAATGGATAAGCTGCAGATCCTAGTTAACCAGCAGCCTACTTCTTCCTCACCCCACCCCTAGAATTGCCTTATGACTGTCCCATGCATGCTTGAATTCCACCACTGTTTTTGACTCCACAACCTCCTCCGGAAGGCCGCTCCATGCATCCACAACCCTCTCGTGAAAAATACTTTCCTTAAATTACCTCTGAGCCGCCCCTTCTATCCTTCAAATTGTGCCCCTTGTTCTTGCACACCCTTTTTGAAAGATGCTACCTCTTGGACTTTGTTGATTCCTTGAGGTACTTGAAAGTTTCTATCATGTCCCCCTCCTCTTTTCCTCGAGGCTATACATATTAAGCTCCTTAAGTCTCTCTTCATATGTCTTCCAGTGCAGACCCTGCACCATTTTAGTTGCCCTCCTCTGGACAGCCTCCATCCTGTCTATGTCTTTGCTGAGATTGGGTCTCCAGAACTGCATGCAGTACTCCAGATGGGGTCTCACCATCTGTCTGTACAGAGGGATAATAACTTCCTGTTTTCTACTGGTGATGCCTCTCCCTATGCATCCCAGTATCTCCCCAACCCTCCTTGCTGCCCTCTCACATTGCTTTCCCACCTTTAGGTCATCTGATATGACTACCCCCAGGTCCCTTTCCATTTTTGTTGTTGTTAGTATTTCACCCCTCCCCATTGTGTACTCTTCCCCTGGGCTTTTGTTTCCCAGGTGCATTACCTTGCACTTCTTAGCATTGAATCTAAGCTGCCATACATTTGACCATTCCTCTAACCTTGCCAAGTCCTTTTCATCCTTTCCACCCACCCTGTGCATCAACTCTGTTGCAGATCTTTGTGTCATCTGCAAAGAGACATACTTTTCTTCTAGTCCTCTGCAATGTCACTTATAAAGACATTGAAGAGGACCGGTCCTAATACTGAACCCTCATGCACCCCACTAGTAACCCCTCTTTCTTCAGAGTGGACTCCATTTACTATTACTCTGTGTCCTATTCTCCAGCCAATTCTTACCCAGGCTGTCATCTTGGGACCCACTCCCAGGCTGGCTAACTTGTATATTAATCTTTTATGTGGGACTGTGTCAAATGCCTTGCTAAAGTCTAGGTAGGCCATGTCCACAGCCCCTCCCTGATCTACTACTTTGGTCACCCAGTCAAAGAAATCTATCAGATTTGTCTGGCATGACCTTCCCACTGTGAATCCATACTGCCTTGGGTTCTGAGCTCCTCTGGCCTCTAGATACTCAACAATGTTTTCCTTCAGAAGTGATTCCATCATTTTCCCTACCACTGAGGTTAAACTAACAGGTCTGTAGTTTTCTGCTTCTGCCTGCCCACTTTTGTGAAGGTGAATCACATCTGCCCTTCTCCAGTCCTTGGGTACCACCCCATCCTCCCATGATTTGTTAAAGAGGGTAGTCAGTGGTGTCACTAGTTCTACCCTTAGTTCTTTTAGAATTCTGGGATGAACTCATCAGGCCCCATTGCTTTGTCCACCTTCAGTTTTAAGAGTTCTTTCAGAACCCTTTCTTCTGTAAATGGGTTGGTATCAACTTCTGTATCCAGAGTGTTTCTACTGTTTGTTTCAGGTACCTCCCACTTCCTTTGTAAATACTGAGCAAAATATTTGTTTAGTATCTCTGCCTTTTCACAGTCACCTTCTCGCCCACCCTCTCTCCTCTTTATTAAGCCTCACTAACCTCCCTTGGTCTTCCTTCACTCCCTGATGTACCTATAAAGGTTTTATCCCCTTCTTAACTGTGTTGGCTATCTTTTCCTCGGTTTGGGCCTTTGCTGTTCTGACTGCCTTCACAGCTTCCTTTTGCTTTAACTGATACAGTTCTCTGTCCTGCTTCTTCTGTGATTCCTTGTACTTTCTGAATGCTTTCATTTTCTCTTGAACCTTCACTGCCACTTCCTTTGAGAACCAGAGTGGTTTCTTACATCATTTCATTTTGTTTATTTGCTTCACACAAAGGCTTGTTACCTCTGTGATGGCAGTTTTTATTATTCCCCATTGTTCTTCCACCCTTCCTTCCTGCCCATTTGCTAGTGCATTCCTTAGGCACTCACCCATTTTGGCAAAGTCAGCCCTCCTAAAGTCCAGTACTTTTGCCTTTGTATGGCTTGACTCTATTGCTGTGTTTATTGTGAACCATACTGTTCGATGGTCGCTAGTTCCCAGATGGCTACCCACTTTACATCTGTGATCCTCTCTTCATCTCCATTTGAGAGAACCAGGTCTGAGATTGCTCCCTCTCGAGTGGGCTCCAATACTAGTTGTCTAAGGCATGCCCCCTGTAGGGCATCTAGAATAACCCCACTCTTTGAAGTGGCTGCTACAACTGCACTCCAGTTAACATCGGGCATATTCAGATCACCCATCAGCAATCTCTCCCCTTTTTCTGCCATTCTAAGTATTCTTTCTATCATTTCCTTGTCCCTTTCCTCCCCCTGAGAAGGGGGTCTGTATACAACCCCTGTGCAGATTGTGATGCCATGGATCACCCCACCCCTCCTCCACAGACTCAAAAACAGATATAATCTCTGGCACATTCCTGTAGAATCTGGAAAGGCATCTGACAGAGAGGCCTACAATGCAGAATGCAATAAGTGCACTTGGGCCATTAGGTGGGCCAAGGCAGAGCACTACCAGACCACCCTCACTTCCACTTGGGGTTCAGCCCGGACCTTCTGGGATAATATGAAAAAGCTAAATGGGAAGCCCCACTCCCCCCACCATCTCAGCTCTCCATCAATGGCACCTCCACCACAGATCCACTCCTCATAGCCGATTGCCTTAACACTGCCTTCTCTGACCTAAGCTTGGTCCTCCCCAGCAGCTGCTTTGACCCAATCCCCACCTCTCTCCCTCCGGTCCCGCATCATCCACCATTCTACCTGTGCACCCTATCCCCCAAGAATCCAGGCTGCACCTGCTCAAAGCCTTAGGCAGCAATAACCCCAGCAGTGACCCCTCGACTCCAGGATCCTCTGTATGATCTTGGACGAAGCCCTAGTCCCCCTGACTGACTTTCTAAACTGGTCTCTATGCCTGGGTCAGTTCCCAAGTACTTGGAAAACTGCTGAAATTACACCCATACATAACAGTGTGAACCAATCCACCCCCAACAATTACCAGCCCAACTCCATCCTCCTCCCCCACTCTCTAAAGCCTTTGAAAAAGTGGTGTTGATCCAGCTCTCTGAATACCTAACCAAGTATGACATTATGTGGCCAAAGCAGTGCAGTTTCTGCCCAGGACACAGTACAACCACGGCTCTCCTGGAATTCTCCCAACACCTGCATGCTGCTCTCGACTCTGGCATCCTTGCAGGAGCAGTGTTCATTGACCTCTCCAAGGCCTTTGACACTGTCTGTCATCCCCTTCTATTTGACTCTCTCCACCAACTTGGCTTCTCTAGTGGTCCCATTTTCTGGTTCTCTAGCTACCTCTCTGCTAGATCCCAGCATGTCAAGATCAGCGGCTCCCTCTCCAGCACTCTTCCCATTCGCTCTGGGGTCCCTCAGGGCTCCATCCTGGGTCCAATACTTTTTAGTCTCTACCTTAACACCCTCCCCAGCTCATGTACAGGTAAAATGCTCCTGTATGCTGACAATGCAGTCCTCGTTGCCTCACATCCCAATCCCACCTCCCTCCAATTATCCCTCTAGCAAGCTTACAACCAAGCCGAAAGGTGGTTCAGAGACTGCAGACTGGTCATTAACCTAAAGAAAAACAAATCAATGCTTTTCTCCCACCACCAGAAAATAAAGCTAAAAATACCCCCTCTTGATTATCCCCAGCACACTGCACCCGCTAGAACAAGTGACCACATACAAGTACCTAGGCATCACATTCGATACTGCCTTCTCCTTCCACACCCACATTAATGCCCTGTCAGCCGCCATTAACTCTCGGATTGGTCTGCTATACCAGCACAGGGACTGCCTGCCTCAGGTTGCTCTCAGGCTGGCCAACACCTCCTCCATCTTGTCCCTCGTGGACTATGGCTTGCCCATTTACGCTGCAGCTGACAACACTGCCCTCTCCAAAACCCAACTCTCCATCAATAAGGCCTGTAGGCTCCTGACTGGTGCCCCCAGCCGAACTCACACCTGCCTTCTCTATACTACCACCAATCTTCTCAACTTTGAGGAATGACTGCTCTACCAGACCTGCCTTCTTGCTAAGAAATCTCTGCTAGGACTCTTCCCCCTGGGGGTCTCCACCTCCCTACAGCAGCCATCTTTGTCCGTCACCACCCACAGCTCTGTTAAGGCCACTTTCAAGGTGCCCAGAACCAAGACCTCTTTGCCCACAGATCCTTCCTCTACCGAGCCACCACCTGGTTCAACTCCCTCCCTAGCTGCATCTCCAACTTGCCAAAAATTGGCTCCTTCAAAACAGCCCTTCGGAACCATATCTTTAATACCCACTGTTGTAGGTCAACTAACCCCTATTGTAACCTGTGGTTCCCACCCGCCTTGCCTCCTGGCTTGACAACGTCCACTGGACAGCCTCTCCTCCCCAGACCTACCCTTCCTACTAGGTCCAAACAGGGATGTAACCCACTGTTTTCTCTGAGGTCCTACTATATCCATGAGTGTAACTCACAATTTTGTAACATTATGTAACCTAAGTAACATACAAACTACTACATTATGTAACCTAAGTGTATCTATGTTAAATGTTCCTATTACTGCACTTGTAATGTTATCCTCTGTTTTAATCTGCAGTGTAATAACTGTCTTGATGTCTGCCCCCCCGCGACGAGGTGCCTTTGTAAATGAGTACAGTTCTGGAGACCATACCTATGTAAGGACATAGACAGGGTAGAGAAGGTTCAGAGGAGGGCAACAAAGATGGTGCATGGATTGCATCACAAGTCCTATGAAGACAGGTTGAAGGAACTGAACATGTACTCCCTGGAGGAGAGGAGGGAGAGGATATGATAGAGACATACAAGTATCTTACAGGGGAGAAACAGGGTGCAGGAAAACACTATTTTTAAGCGAAAAGATGTTCCAGGACTAGAGGGTATGGGATGAAGTTGGAGGAGGACGATTCAGAGGAAACATGAGAAAGAATTTCTTCACAGAATGGGTGGTGACAAGTGGAACACCCTGCCAGAGGAAGTGGTGGGGCTGGAAACAATCACGGGATGTAAGAATGCATGGGATAGACATAAAGGAATTCTGGAGGTCAGGGTAAGGGCAACAGACTTTAGGAAAACAAACTGAACTTACAAGCTCAAATGGGCAGACTGGGTGGGCCATAGGCCCTTATCTGCCGACACTGTCTATGTATCTATGTATCTATGAGTCTCTGACCCAAAGGTTGTAAACACGATTTGTAATGAATAAATGAATAATTTCTAAACAAAGGAATCCCAATATCAGTTACATTTCCACATAATGATTTGCATATATTTTTATACCAGCAGATATGCAAGGGAGGAAAAGAGACAGAACAGCAAGTGAGGGTAGAGGGACAGTGAGAGGCAGAGAATTGTGAGACTGTCGGGGTGATCAAATCCTAGATTCACAGGAAAATCTGCTTGCAAAACCACATAGACAAGAGACAGGAAAGGAAAGAACAGAACCCTGCATTCAAACTCTCCATAGCAACTGCAACAGGGTCCTATTCAACAATGTCACACTGCATTTGCCAAGCTGGCTCCACACTGATTACCCTGCACCAGAGACTGTTTCAGCAAGAGATCGGCTTTGGAGATCCAGCCCTGTACAACAACAACTTGCAGGTTTTGGCTACCTGGAGTAAAGGCCATGAAGAGGAGGGTATCGTGTTGGCCCTGTTTCCCATGCTCATCAGTGAACACCACGAGGTCTCCATATCACCTGCCTGTCTGCAGAAATCTGGTAGCATGAGTAAAATCAAGGTAGCTCCCTGTAATGAGTGTTGAAATCATCTGTGATTCTGTCTGATTGCTTTAACTTTCTGGGTTTACAAAGGACTGAGCCAACTGTCTCGGATTACAAATATCATTTTGTTTTGTGCATGTTACCTGCCTTTTTTCCATCAAGGGCACCAACATCAGCTGCAATGCTGGACACCCCTGGACAATGCCTCTGGCTAGCCAGACATTCCATCCTAGGTATCCAATGTTGTGTGGCTGTTATTTGGGACTAGAAATTGCATGCCAAACCTGAATCAGATCAGATTGCCAATCATTTGCCTAGATTCATGTCCCTTCCTTGTTCATGACCCTAAATAAATCTGATTGTCAAAGCTGGCCCGGTGGTGCTGAGGTTGAGGCACTGGATGCCACCTCGTGCCACACTGGTGACCTGAGTTCAGGAGTGAGCTGAGGCGCTGGGGGGTCGGTAGGGAGGAGAGGATTGAGCTCCTGCAGGGCTGCTCTCCTCTCCTGGGGGTGGGTTAGGGACTGTCCATCTCCAGCAGCCCCTGGTGGAGAGCCACGGCACTGCAGAATCGCGGACTGCATGTATAGTGTGGCTGATGTCGACAGAGGTGCCGTGTGCCAAGACATCAGGACATGCCCACGCAAAGAGGGAGGGTGGAGGGAGTGAGCAAACTCTGCAAGGGGAAAAATACCCCTCCGGCTCAGATAGGCGATGGCTCCACAGTGTCCATCTGCCACACGCCCAGTGCTGGACCTCTACTTCCACCCCTTCGATCACCTGTGGGGCTTGACCACTGGCTCCATTGAAGAAAGTAATGCCTCTGGGTTAGGTGGAGGTCACAGCGGGTGGTAAAAGGGGGATGAGTTGGGCTGAGAGAGTTCCGTGTCTGGGGTGACAAATAGAAGTGGAAAATAAAATAAAAATCTGATTGTCTGTTTTCTTGTTTAACCTGGCTAGTGTGCATATTATTAATTGGGTTGTTGTTGTTGGCTGCCAGAGGAAGTGGTGGGGGCTGAAACAATCACGGGATTTAAGAATGCATGGGATAGACATAAAGGAATTCTGGAGGTCAGGGGTAAGGTGCAACAGACTTCTAGGAAAACAAACTGAACTTACAAGCTCAAATGGGCAGACTGGGTGGGCCATAGGCCCTTATCTGCTGACACTGTCTATGTATCTATGTATGTATCTATGGTTATTGTATTGAAAGTGTGTAGCTGCATTGCTAACCTTATTTTACAGGGAGTTTCTGGGAAAATTGCTACAAGTCCGGCCCTGGGGGTAAGTGTGAAGGGTGTGTGCATATTATTCTGTGTTATACTAACTGTGAACTTATTGCTGTATCAGGTACTGAGCCTCTAGGAGGGTTGGTGGGTGATTATAGCTTCCCAGAGGGCTATAGCAGGTCAGCTAAACATCCCCAATACCAATACTCTGGGTGGAGGCACCTAAATACTGAATCCAGGCCCCTCAATCTGTGCGTCGCAACACAGGCAGGGGTAGTAGCCTTTAGAACAGCGCTACCTATGGGTCACATTTTGGAGGCACCACTAGGATTAGCACTCCCTAGTGGCCAAAAGATAAAATTTCAGTCAGCTGTGAATTTGGAGAAAAATTTGAGATGGAGGGGCTCACTACACCCAAGTGGAAGATTTCTCCACATAAGCTGGCCATGCACCACATGATGGGGTGGAGTGAGGCCAAAGGGGTTGACCCCCATAATGCTTTATTGTTACTAGATATTCCCATGGGGACTACTAATGCTACTGTAGAGGAAACCGTGGGAAAGGTTAAGTGTCTGGGGAAAGTTTCTGTGTGAAGGCGGGACTCAGACCTGTCTTGAGTAGACACTAATGGCCCTCATTTCATGTAGCCTACCTATAGACCCTGCAAATGTACCCTGTTATTATGCCCAAGGGATCACAGACAGGGTGGAGGTATTCACATACACGCGGCCCCTCTTCCCGTGCGGGTTTCCCAAAGGTAGATGGATTTAGAGAGAAGTTATCTAGGCTTTAGCTGCTGAAAAGCAGACTGTTAAGGACTTGCAGAAGGCCTTGGAGGACTCTGAGAGTCACTCCCATACATTCTCCGCTGGCCTCCCTATCTTCGTACAGGGCATCACCCATTGCAGTGTCTCCCATTGTGATACACTCTGTGCACCTGGACTCTTATCATAGGCTCAGGCTGTTTTCAGGTGCCATCCTTGTCCCTGTGGGAGAAGATAACTTGGAAACCTGGATTGACTATGCCACTCCCTTGGTCCAAGGTGGCAATGTTCTGAAGGGAGAAATGCAAAAGACTTATGGAGAGTATAAGGAGCCCTACACTGGAAGTCATCTGGTTCCTCCAGTCCACATTAATTCTGAGATCTGTGCTGCTGAATACTTATCTGCTTTAGAAGGTATTGGTAGTACTGAGTCAGAGGAGGACTTGATGTGAAATGTAAGTCTACCAAACAGTGGAAAAATGGTGACTGTCTGCTTTGGTGACCCATGTAGAGCAGGCCTTGCAAAGGGTGTACCACAAGGGGGTATTTCTAGAGAATTAAATTGTGCAAGACTAGGACACATCCTCAAATCTACCCGCTTATTCAAGTGCTCATGCTGAAGTTAAAATTTTATGATCACAATGCCAACCTCTAGTATTAAGCTGATTATTGAAATTCAGAGGAGAATGAAGATGGGTTAAACCTTCACTGGTGGTTTGAATGCCTGACCTCAGATAGACCTACTGAAAAAGAGGACAACTCTGAGTCGTAACAAGTTAGTGAGTTGTTGAAAGAATGGAAAGAACTGAAAGCCAGCAGGCAAGCTGTGGCAAGACAGGCTAACACTCATGGCCTTTGCTCCACCACAACTGAGCCTGTTTGCGAGGCTCCACCTGTCTGTACTGGGGCCAGTGCCCTTGCTACCTAGTCTTGAGCTGATCCTAACTTAGTAGAAGAAATAAGAGAGTTGTGAACTGTGGTGCAAGACCTCATTTATGCCACCCGACCATCTGCCCCTTGGAGGGCTACAGGGGAACTGAGCCTGAACCCAAGCCAAAGGAAGAGAGTAGGGCCTGTCCCTCACCACTACAAAACCTCGTAAAGACATGACCCAGCCTGCTGATCCCAGAGCTAAGGTATTTTGCTACTGGTGTGGAGAAGATGGGCACACCTAATGAGTCTGCAATGCTCCAGAAGACCTACAGTGAGTCACTACCAACCTACTAAACCAGGTCCAACAAAGCAATATAAAGCCACAACCAGGCCCATCATGAAAATCTCTTTCTTCTAAAACTGCTGTGCCAGTCCACCAAGCCTGTGCTTCCAGATTGCTTCAAAATGGTGGTTCCCTCCATGGAGACCACCATAACTGTTAATGGTGTTTCATCCTGAGCTGTGCTGGACAGTGGCTCACAGGTCATTATTATGTTCAAAGATTGGTACGACCAACACTTGTCTGACCTCCTACTACCCCTAGAAAGACTTTATGTGTGGGAGTTGAGCAACAAATCCTACCCATCCCTGGGTTAAGTAAGACTGTGGTTATCTTTTCCTACTGCTGCTGCTGATGTGGACGAACCAGTAGAGACCCTGACCCTGGTACACCCACCAACTGGAATGTATGATGGTATCCCATTGTTAACTGGCACTAATGCCCATATGTTCGGTCGGCTAGCTCAGCTTTGTCAAGAGAAGCAAGCGAGGAAGTCTGGGTGGGCCTTACACATTCCTGCCATGGTGTGCCGAGCATATAACCTACAGATTCAAGCCAAAGAGGCTGAAAAAGATGAGCTGGTAGGAGTTGTGTGGAAGAAAGATCCAGAACCACTTGTAATGCCACCCAATGCCTAGTGAACCATCAGTGGCGAGGTATGGATCAAGAAAGATTGTAAGAACAAGATTCACATGTTGGGTGCCCCTGAGGAGGGGAACTTTTCTGAGGGACTATTAGTTAAGCCTGGCATCCTGCCTGCCCAGGCTCACGCCTCTGCTCAGTGGGTAGTGGTGCAAATTCAAAACATGTCTGACTGGGATATTAGAGTCAACTGAGGCTGCACCCTGGCTACTGTGTACTGTGCAGATACTACTTGCTGCCTAGCAAGCAATGCACTGACGAGAATGAAAAGTAACTCCTGATTTGTTTAACTTTGGGGAATCTTCCATACCTGAAGAGTGGAGAGCAAAGGTCAGACAAAAACTGGCCCAGCAGAGTGAGGTATTTTCTTTGAGAGAATGGGATGGTGGATGTGTAACCCCTAGGTGGCGCTATCCCAATGGCTACTCCTCCCTGTCTGCGTGACTAGGTGCAGGTTAAGGGGCCTGGGTACTGAAAACTGGTGCCTCCACCCGAAGGACAGGGTTATTGGTAGTGTAGCTGACCTGGGTACACCCTCCAGGACATTGTAACCCCCCTTCCCACTCTAGTGGCCTAACCAATAAACAACAGACACAGTTACAATAACCCGTAACCTGCATACAAATCCCCACTCTGTTTGCACTTACCACAAGGGCTGTTTCCACCAGTTCAACCCTGGAGATCCCCTGCAAAATCAGGTTAGACACAGCAGGTAACAACAGTAAAGTGCTTCTTGTACAAAATGGAACCACAGTCATGTTAAAGGGACAGTAAACATTGCAGAGATTGCTCAAACTGTGAAAGCCCATGAAAAGTTATGCTGAATGAGGTATTTGGCTTCGTTGTAGGTGTCAAATGTCCCAAGACATGAATATTTAAATAATCTGAAAATCAAAACTAGGCAGCAGCCATTTCATGCATTCTTACAAAAGAAAATGATGTCACTGAGGGGCAAGCTGTAATTAACCACATAGAGCTAGCCCCTCAGTGACATCACTTCCTGTTTTTATGACTGCATGAAGTGGCTGTTGCTATGAGTTGATTTACACATTACTTAGCTATTCATATCTCAAGACTCCTGTCCCATACAGCTAAACCCAATATCTCATTTGAAAGATCTTTTCATGGGCTTTCACAATTTGAGTGACCTCTGCAATGTGTACTGTCCCTTTAAATGCAAAAATAATTAGATCTGATTTATGCAGGGGGAATGAACAAGGGAAGGGTGTAATTTGACTGTTTAGTTCTGTAACTGATTCAATCAGGCAATCATACATGCACTTTAGAGTCCCTTTACAGTCACACACACGCTGGGTACCCAGTTGGAAAAAAAAGGTGGGCTAGCCTGACATGTTGCCTGGGGTAGGCTGGTGCCACGTTGCAGCTAGACAGAGCCATGTTATGGAATGAAGAAGCATGCACAACCACACACAATTTGTAATACAGAACCTGGAGGCTCAGTTCGTGAAAAGAAAACAATTGAATCAGATGACAACATTTTTGATTTAGCTGTTGTTGCAGGGAGCTACCCTGATGTTTAATCACACTATCCAATACGAAACACAGGAGGGACAAAAAGGAGACTGCAGGTCGACAAGCTGGTATGCCAGGAGAAGCAGGGTCCACAGGATTCACCAAGGTGTCATTCCAGTTCGAGATGTTGAGCAGAGGGCTTATCCCCCGGCAAGTCTCTCATTGATGGTGATCTCTGCATCTGAAGTAGCTGCCTGGGCCAAGGTGGCAGGGCCCAGGCCAGGTGAACAGTTCAGGTTCAGTTTGATAGGTGCTGGAGACAGCTTCCAGCAAGCATGACACACTTAAGTAGTGGGGAACCAAATCACGACCCACTGACAGCTTAGAGCACATTTATAGTAAAGCAAAACACAATACCACAAGTCGGATGACAGTCCAGTTGCAATTTCAGTTTTCCTGAGCAAAACCGTGATCTAACATACTAACATACTATTTGCCAGCAGATTAGGCCTTATGGTCTATCAAGTCTGCTCGAACCTAGATCCTTAGTTGGGTGCCGAGACCCTCCCATCGCTTGTGCTCCAGAAACCCCTATCATCCATCCCCACCCCCCCGGGACAGGCCATCATCTGATACATCCACTTTCTGTGTCTGTCCCACTCTCTTAAAGCTCTCCACTGTGGATCTCTGAACCAGCTCACCAGGCAGAGCATTCAGGTCCACCACCCTCTCAGTGAAAAACCTCCTCCTCTTTCCCCTCACCCTTCCACCTTCCAACTTCAAACCATGCCCTCTGGTGATGCCTCCCTGCTTTAGTCTAAAGATCCCCTCCATGTTTACCCTATTTATTCCCTTGAGGTACTTGAAGACCTCAATCATGTCCCCCTCTGTCTCTCCTCTCCTCCAATGAAAACAGGCAGAGCTCCTCAAGTCTGTCCTCGTAAGTCAAATCCCCTAGCCCTCGTATCATCTTTGTTGCCCTCCTCTGTACCCTCTCCAGGAGCTGTATGTCCCTCCTCAAGTGTGGTCTCCAGTACTGTACACAGTACTCAAGGTGTGGTCTAACCAGTCCATTGTACAGCGGCAGAATCTCACTTCCTTGCTCCTAGAGGTGATCCTCTGCGATGCATCCCAACATCCTGTTTGCCTTGCTAGCCGCTCTCCTGCACTGCTCAGAGTTATTCATACATGTATCCACCATGACCCCTAGGTCTTTTTCCCCTGTTGAGGCTTCCAGCACCTCCCCTCCCAGGGTGTACCTGTGTTTAGGGTTTCCCGACCAAGATGCAACACCTTGCACTTGGTGATATTGAAATTTAATTTCCATGTGTGAGCCCAGCTTTCCAGGGTGTCCAGGTCCCCTTGCAGAGCCAACCTCCCCTCTTCTCCCTCAACTACTGCTCCCATCTTGGAGTCATCCGAAGAGACTCATTTCACACCCTATACCATCCCTGATGTCTGATATGTATGCATTAAACAGGATTGGACCCAGGACCGAGCCCTGTGGTACCCCACTACCAACCTCTGTAGGGTTCGAGAGCTCCCCACAGACCACTACTCTCTGAGTGCGTCCAGCTATCCAGTTTTCAATCCATCTGACCATCAAAGGGCCTACTCCTAACCCCATCAGTTTCTCCACCAGACCATTGTGAGGGACAGAGTCAAATGCCTTGCTGAAGTCCAAGAATAATACATCCACAGGCTTACCTCTGTCCAGTTCTGATCTCTGTGGTGACTCAGATGTCCTGATAGACCAATAGCTTATAGCAAATATTCGGTCTTCTTCAGGTAACAGTGCAGTCACAGTTTGGTATTTCTGGTCACAAGTCCAAATAATTTCCCTAGCAGATCTCTCAGAAGGGAAGATGAAACAGGCAGGCCAGACGCAGCCTTCCCACCAGTTTCCTGCACTACTATGCAGGAGCAGCTGCTCCTATGTCTTGAGCAGTTCACACTCAGCTCCAAACTCAGACTGACTCTCTGCTGCAGGCAGCATCGGAACTCCTTCTGATCCAGAAAAGGTTTGGTTGGTTGATTCATCTGTCTGTCAAAGCAAGGGCCCTCCAGGTCCATTTAGGTGCCAAAATGAAAAAACTATAATTCCTACAGAAATTCACTCCCACTAGATCCTGGGGACAGACTCCACTTTAAGGTCCCCAAAAGGTACTGATTAGTGCAATACAGAAATGTCCATGCTGCAAAGAAAGGCAGGTTAGACAAACTATAATACATCATTATTAGAGCAGCTAATCAGCAAATAATTACCAGTTCTAACAGAGCTCCCTCTGCATCATTAATGATGGCAGAACAGAGCAATATTATTGCAGCTCAGGTGGGACTTGAGCCTGGAAACACTGGGTCCCTACCCAGATTAATTATACACTACAAAAAAAAGGGACAGGCATGGAGGCTAACAGGACACTCGCATGCGAGCACTTTTATACCTGTAAAGACACAGAACGCCCGCCTGGCAGTGGACATTTAAGCACATCCAAGGAAGACTTTTGGGAACCCCCATTTATGGGGGGTTACAGATGCATCACTGGTGCAGGCATTACACTAGACTTCACGACGAGGGCCTTTCCATGAAAGGTCTTGCCAACTGGCACCAGCAGACATTGACAATGTTTGGCGCCACCTCCAGGAGATGCTAGCAGCTGAAATTATACAAGAATCTTGTAGCCGTACACCTCTCCTATTGTAGTAATCTGAAAGAAGAATGGCTCAGTGAGCATGTGTGTGGACTACCGGACACTGAATTGAAGAATTATACCTGACCAATTTACCGTGCACACGCATCCAGGATGCCCTTGACTGCCTTAATGAAAGCCAGTGGTTTTCTGTGCTTGGCCTCAGGAGCAGGTATTACCAGACTCCTATGGTACCTGCAGATGGAGAAAAAACAGCATTCGTCTGTCCTCTGGGTTTTTACAAATTTCTACACATGCCTCAGGACATTTCGGAAGCACCTGCCACTTTTCAGAGATTGATGGAGTGACCTGTGGGGGGACTTGAATCTACTAGAATGTCATGTTTACCTGGACAATGTCATTGTGTTTGGCAAGATCGTCAAAGAGCACAAGACCTGCTTGTTCGAGGTTCTAGACCAGTTGGAGGATTTTGGTTTAAAACTATTGACAAGTGTGAATTCTTTCAGCAATCTGAAATATGTGGGCCACATTGTGTCCTCTGACAGAATTCAAATGGATCCAAGCAAAGTGGAAGCTTTTGACTGTCTGGCCACAGCCAAACAATCTTAAGGAACTGCAAAGATTCGTGGGGTTCTGCGCATACTATCACTGATTGGTGAAAGATTATACCACAGTCATCCACCCTTTGCTCAATGGAACTCAAGGATATCTGCCAACCAACTGAAAATACAAAAAGAGTGCTGTAAAAGATGAGGAAAAGTCAATTTCAGAACAAGTGAACCTTTTGGGACAAGGCTAACTAAAGAGTGTGATGTGGCATTTTACGATATCATTCACCAGCTCACCTATGCCCCTGTACTTGCTTACGCAGATCCACCCAAACCTTATGTGTTACACACTGATGCCAGCTAAGGAACTTGGAGCTGTGCTTTACCAGGAGTATGAGGAAGGACTACCCCAGTGGCGTTTGCCAGCAGGAGCCTGACCCCCTCTGAAAGGAACTACCCAGTAAACAATCTTTAATTCCTTACATTAAAATTGGCCATCATTGACCAATTTCACGAATACCTTTATGGCACCAAGATTCTGGTGAAAACTGACAACAACCCCCTCACATATGTTCAGACTTCAGCCAAGTTAGATGCCACTGGGCACCGTAGGTTATCAGCACTTTCAACCTATGACTATTCAGTAGGGTATCAACCAGGGCAAAATCACATTGATGCTGAAGCCCGCTCAAGGAGACCTGAATCAAACTCTGAGTGGGTGACAATGTCCAAACAATCTGTTAAAGCTCTTTGCCAAAAGTCTGATAAAGATGAACAACTGTCCTTTGAAACAGTTGATTGCCTGGTTGATTGCTTGGGCCCTCCTGATACCTGTGTTCCTGCAGTCTGTTGCAGTCTTGCACTTGGTTCTCAGTACTCTGCCTCAACTCACTCCTGACAATATTCAGTCAGCCCAATTCCAAGATCCTAGGATTAAGCCTGTGTTGGATGCCATTAATGCTGGAAAAAATGGTCCAAACTTCGCTGTCAAGATTAAGAACTGCTTTTCTGTTTAGAGAGGGCACAGTGTAAAGTTGCATAACCAGCTGCTTTACAGAGAGTCTATAAATAGACATGGTCAAATTGCCAAACAACAGCTAGTACCACCTACTTCTTTCAAAGGTGTTTTTTTACGGGCCTTCCATGGCCAAATGGGACATCTGGGTTGTGAAAGAACTTTAGCCATAGCCCGCACCTGTTTCTACTGGCCTAAAACGGGTGCTGACATTGAAACTCACATCAAAACTTGTAGCCATTGCCTGCAAAGAAAAACGCAGCCTTAGAGAGCTGCACCCCTGTTTAACATCCCCACCAGTGCACCTACGGAGCATGTGTGCATTGATTTTCTCTGTCTAGAACCAGATCAAAAGAACACTGGTAATGTGTTAGTAGCGACTGATCATTTTACTCGCTACACTCAGGCCTATCTGACCAAGAACCAGAAGCATCCACCATAGCCAAAGTACTAACAGAAAAATTCTTTGTCCATTCGGTGCCCCAGAGAATACATTCTGATCAGGAGAGACTTTCAAAGCCAAATGATTAAAGAAATGCTCTCACTCTTGGGGTAGGAAATCCAGAACTATCCTCATCATCCTCAAGTTGATACACAGCCTGAAAGATTTAATCGAACATTACTAGACATGCTGGGAACACTTCATCCCAGAGACAAACCGAGATGGAGTCATCAAATAAGTACGTTAGTTCACGCCTGTAACTGTACTCGAAATGATGCAACAGGATTTTCTCCCTACCACTTAATGTTTGGTCGACAAGCAAGGTTACCAGTGGATATCTGTTTTGGAGTATCTCCTGGTGGAGTCAAGGCAGACAACTATCTCCAGTATGCACAAAAACTCAAAGCTCAGCTTAATCATGCTTACCAGATAGCTCACACAATGGCTGCAAAGAGAAACCTAACAAAGACAGGCATGACAATGAGTAAAGGCCCAAGAGCTGTGACCTGGAGATCAAGTTCTGTTAATAAATTTGAGATTGCATGGAAAACACAAGATAGCCAACAGGTGGCATCATTTATTTATTTATTTATTTAGCTTTTGTTGACCGGGTAAGTGCACTAGACAAATCCTGCCTATTTTCAGGCACGACCCGGGGGATGGGGATACAGATGAATAGCAACTGACCTTGAACCAGATTAAGCTGTTGGTGGTATTTTTTTAGTGAATAAGGGAAATTTGGCCAGGACACCGGGGAAATTCCCCTACTCTTTTCGAGGGTGGCGTTGTCCATCCGTTCGAGGAGATAGAGGATTCCAGTCAGTCGGTGGAGCTAGAGGAGGAAGGTTGTGAGTATGCGACTCCGACCTGTTCGGGAGTTACGACCACATTAATGGAAGGAGTTCGGGCTCAGGAGACCCCATTGAGTCCTGTTTGTGAACTGGATTTAGCGCATTCAGAAGATGATACTTGTTATGGAAGAGGAAGCTGAATTAGTTTTGACTGAGGAATTAAAAAGGAAAAACTACATCTTTTGAATTGATTCCTTTGGCTGAAATAGATTATCATTCATGCCAACAGAAGTTAAAGTGGAAAGAAATAAGAGAAAGCGCTCCTGTTAGCCTGTTCAGGAAGAAGGAAATGCTTTGGTCAACAAGTTGGAGTTGGAGGTGGTTCAATCCTGTTTCGGGAAAGGATCTGGTTATGCTACAAAAGTCTATGCCTATATGTCAGTTAGAACCCTGGACCCCTGGTGAAGCATTGATAAAAGCAGGTTGGTTATGGGCAGGAGACCGGTGGGTTCCTGACCCCACAATACCGATATCAGGGATTCCTAGTTCGACATTTCCTGAGCAACAAGAGGGGATACTATTGACTACCGATAAACCAAATTCTGAGTCCCTGATTTCTAGCAATGTGAATGCGCAGTCTCAGGTTGAGGCTAGTGTCCTTTTAGAAACGTGAAGACACCATGGGCAAACAATTTTACTAGTGTTTGCACAAACTTGCTGCTTCTAATTTGAACGTTCTACATCAGTTCAACTTGCATTGGAGTCCTTGTCTCAGTTAGGTCATGCCTGGTGGTAAAGAGACTATTGAGACCGTGAGCCCTTTGAATTCAGGGGGTACATTTTGAAAATCTTTTGCTGGCCTGTCTAGGGAAACCTGTGGAGCCTGCTAGTTTAGATTCCTGAGATTATGATACACAGGGCAGTTACCAGTAGCTCCAGATCGTATTTGGGTGGGTAAAACTTTGTTAATAGACTCCATGGCTTTCACCAAATTAAGTGTATGCATTAATACATTCACCAGGAGATTGTTATTACGATGTAAGCTTTTGTACTGGATTGTCCTTGGATAAATTTTGGAGGCTATTCTATGACTTACAGAATAACGATCAGTGGAAAGATTTCCAGGCTATTCCTTACATTAAGCCCACAGTTAAAACGGTTTACAATTCTTTTCCGGAATGAAGGTGTGAATATCTCTGACATTCTGTTTTGGCTGGAGAAAAGATGTTATGTGCAAGATAAACCTCGTCCTATTTTAGATGCGAATGGTTTTTGGACTGGGGGATGGACTTTTCGTGTCCGTTTAATTCATGATGCTGACGGCATACAACACCTGCCCAGCTCCTTTTTTTGGGGAAGGGATGGGGCATTATATTTTACACTGGTCAGCCTAAAAGCTGTTTTAAATGTGGTTCTTTATCCCATCTAAATACTGCATGTGATCAGGTTCGGTGTTTTCATTGTGGGATGTTGGGACATTTGATTACGGAATGCACTTTTCCCCAGTATGTAGTTTATGTAATGAAACTAATCATGTGTTTACTGATTGTCCATGGAAACATGCTGAGATAAATGAGACCTCTGATCAAGAACATTTTTTTAGCACAAGCCCGTAGTTCTAAGGTAGGATCTGATGATATGGAATCAGGTTCAGGGTTAAGGGGAGGCGAGGGGGAGGGAGAGGTGGTGGCCCTACAAATGTAAGGAGGTCTAGTTTAAGATCAGGACCAGAGTTATTATATACTCTAGTCACAAGAGGTTCCACTACTCCCAGTGTGAGTTTAAGTGGGACGACATGACTACACTTAGTTACACCTCACGGGTCCCCATTCGGCCAAATATACAGCTAGGAATTGGCCCTGATAGCCCCTAATTCCACAGAAGGAGGATGCTGTGAGTGATAAGGAGAGAACACTAACTTCTCAGGAAGGTTTGGTGCCTTTGAAAGGAGGTTGCCTGCTGAAGGTTCCTGAATTCACCTTGCCTTTGTCTAACAGGTATTCCATCCCTAGCCACCTGGGGAGAAAAGTGGAAGAAATGCTTCCTGTTGTAGATCAGGATCCCAATCGGCCTAGTGTAGTTTTTCCTATAGGTACCCCTAGGAGCCCTGTTAAACAGAAGGTACCAGATGTTATTAACGATAACTAGATCCAGCAATAAACAGTTTAAACCCTCCTTAAAATCCTTTTCCATTTACTGTAACATCTTTAAACATTATATAGTATTAGATCATATGCAAATGTCAGTCGATGTTTGGTATTCTTCTTTTGAAATATGATGTATC
The DNA here is from genome assembly GCA_016271365.2 of Neoceratodus forsteri. Lineage (NCBI taxonomy): Eukaryota > Metazoa > Chordata > Ceratodontiformes > Ceratodontidae > Neoceratodus > Neoceratodus forsteri. Next base: position 83,917,525 of record CM028136.1, read on the forward strand.
TTCTACAAGATGCTCGTTTGTATACAGTGTTGGAAATTACTAGGGTTAGCAAGCAGTGGCGGTGGGGTTTATCGGACTGGTCATTAGGTGTGGATCTTTGTAGTGGAGTGGGTGTTTGTTTTAATACATTTGAAGTTAAACTACTTCAGATGGTTGAAATTGAACCAGGTAGAGCTGATGGTAGATGTGAAGATACGAGATATTACTTGTCGCCTAATTTCTGTTTATGGTCCGGTGAGTTGAAGTCCTTGAGGATAGAGCTGCTATATAAAGTTCATCCTTTTTGTATATTAGAGGTTTGTTAATTTTAGGGGAGACTTAATATTAATCTTTCGTAGAAAAAATTATCAGGAACAATATTGCAACAAAACTTGTTTATCTTCTATTCTGACTCAGCTGGTTTAAAAGATTCACACAAAGTCGGGAGAGATTCGGTTAAACCTACCTTTTTAAAGGAAATTGTCCTCCGATAGATTTTATTTTTGTTCCCTATACTTGAGGATAGACGGTTTGATTTATGTTCCAGTGGAGACTTCGGACCATGTTTTAATTGGAATAAGAATAGATTCCTGTCAGAGTAGGAAACAAGGGCCAGGATTTTGGAAATTTAATGTTTCTTCTCTGAAAGATGTGTCCGTTATTTCAGATTTGAAAATGATTATAAAAGACCAGATTACCACGATTGATTTATATGAGGATTTAGGGAGCTGGTGGGGAGCCTTTAAGTTGTGTCTGATTGGATATTTTCAGTTTCGGGGCAGATTGGTGGCTAGTTCAAAACGTAGAAATTATTTGAAGCTTCATCAGTCTTTGCAGTCTCTTTTGTCTACCCAACATGAAAGTGGTGTAGATTTATCTAGCGAGATTACTCAGATAAAGTTGTCAATGATGCCATTCCAGTATGACCGTATGACGTCCTTAATTAAAGAACAGTCTTTCGGGACTCAGGGGAAATCAGCTCAGGTAAACCCCTTTTTGGCATGTCAGATAAGGTCTCACAATCGCCTGTTTTCTGGTTTGTGCAAGGAAGATGGGGTATTGGTGTTAGATAATGTGGTGTAATGGAGTATTTGGATGAGCATGTGGCGTACATTTGGGACTTTCTGCCCGATTTCTAACTTTACTTCTTGCTTTGGATGCTGCAAATCTGCATAAGTGGACCAAGATACTCAGTCTAGGATGGTAGCTGCCTTCACTGAATTGGAGCTGAGTGTAGTGATTGCTTCTTTAAAAAGGAACTTCGCCTGGATCTGATGGATTACCAGGGAATTATACAAGGCATTATGGGAGCTAATGCCGAAAGAGTTGTTAGCTTTGTACAATTCATTTTGGTTGATATGCTTTTGCCCACTCAGCTGTACGAGGGTTGCTTATTTTTCTTTTAAGAAAGGGACCATACGGATATTCGTAATTGGAGACCTTTAACACCCTTGAATGTTGATTTTAAGATATTTTCTAAACTTTTGGGAACAGATTATCTTTAGTGATGTCTAATTTGATACATGAGCAACAATTTTGTGCAGTGCCTGGGAGAAATCTGACAGATGCTTTAATTTTTCTTAGGGAGGTTATGTCAGCAGGGAAGGATTTGGTGGATGGTTCAGGAGGATATTTGGTCAGTTTGGATCAATCTAAAGCTTATGATGAGGTGTCATACGAGTATTTATGGGAATGTTTAAAAGCATTCGGCCTACCATATCAATTTGTGAATTGGGTACAACTATGCTATGCTTTGGCCATTGTTGTTCCGTTGGAGAATGGGTGGAGAGGCAGGCCTCATAGCGTTTTGAAAGGTGTTAGACAAGGCTGTCTGCTTAGCCCCCTATTGTATGTTTTGGCTTTAGATCCTGTGCTGCAGATTATTTGTAAGTCACCTTTAATTAAACCTATTGTTATGTATGAATTTAGCTTTCCAAAATTAATTGCTTATGCAGATGATATTTGTTTTGTGTTACCAACTAGTGAGGCTATAGAGCTTGCCTTATGAGGTGCTTAGATCTTTGGGAGGATTATGGGAGCCAAGATTAATGAGAAGAAAACAAAATGTGTAGCAATATCAGGGTTTCCCAAAACCCAGCCTTGGTTGGGAGGTTTAAAGTGGAACAAGAACCATGTAAGATTTTGGGATTATATTTTGGGGCACGGAGAGTGATTGGGATAATTGGCAGAAAGCGTTAAAGGAGGGAAACCTTACGTGTCTAAGTGGAATAGACATAGATTGTCTAAGAAAAACAAGTTTATTTGATTAAATCGTACCTTTTCCGATTTTTTATTTATAAGTAATATTTTTACATCCCTAAATCTTTAGAAACGCCGTTGTTGCGTTGTTGTTTTAGTGGTATATGGGGTAGTCGTTTAAACCTCATTAAAAGAAACACGTTATTTTGGAAATTAAAGAGGAGGGTTGGGGATGATAATCCCATTGTCTTCTTTTTACAACTTTTGTATATAAGAACTTGGTCCCTGTGGTACTGGAATGATTTACAGTTATGGGTTTCTTTATTAACTTCCTAATTGCAGGGTATTTTGGGGAATGGAAAGAAGGGTGTTTTTACATTTTAATAACGCGGCCTCCGTTGCAGGACAGCTGGAGGTCTGTTTGACAAATAAAAAGTTGGGATACGTTGGACAGTAGTAAAGAAGCTTAATAGGAAAGCTGTGTATAATTTGATCGTGGGGACCTTTTTTCTGATACTCCATTTAGCCTCCCTGTTGCAGTGAGTTCGGATTTAGCTCTTATTTAACAAATTTTCGTATACCGCAGCAAATGTGGGACACTTTATGGTTGGGAGTACATGGTAGAATCAATGTACGCAGCAACCAAAAACATAAACTATACATGAGAGATATTGCCCAAGGATAAGTGCATTACCCATTTGGAGACGATGGATCATTTGTATTATGATTGTTTTTATGTTAATGAGTTTTGGGATATTCTTAAAGAGAGGTGGAAATATTGTTTAGTTCTTCCACCTTTAAAGACGAGCTTGTATTATGGCTTCTTTGCTACTGAACAGTCAGGAGACCGGTATGGCACTTTACAGGTGCTTCATGTGTTTTTTTTATACTGGTTATGGATTAGCCGTTGTAGACTTTTGTTGCAACAGCAGTTTTTGACCCCACTGACTTTGATTATGATAATAGAATCTGAAGTAGGGAAATTGATGTTAGCAGAACGTGATTTATTTCCATTCATTAAATGGAGGTCTTACTGGGATGGTTTTGATTCTTTATGTAGTTAGGTCTGAGAATCGGTTTGGGAAAATAATTATAAAAAGAATGAGAACAGGAAGGTAAAAAAATGTATTGAATGTCGAGAATAACCTGAAGTGTTTAATTTTAGGATATCTCCATGTATTAGAAATTATGTATGTTATTTGTTTTTTTGTATTTTTTTATGATTTGTTTAGATTACAATAAAAAATTCCCCTATTCTTTTCGATAAGTGCCATGGGATCTTTAACACCCACCTGAACTACCACCAATCCAGGCAGATGGGACCTCGGTTTAACATCTCATCCGAAAGACAGCACCTCAGAGTGCAGCACCCTCTCATGCTGCACTACAGTGTCATAATACTGGGATATTAACCCAAGTGCCAGATGTGGGAACTGAACCCACAGCCCTTCTGATCTCCGGCCTCAGAGGCGAGTGTGCTACCCATTGAGCCACTGACACTGACAATCATACTCATACATTGCTGTCAGCAAACTGGAGGAACTGCCAATATATAAAATGCATCCAGAGAGTGACCCATGAGCTGTAAAGACAATGCATAGAAATCGTTACCAGTTGGGCAGATCATCATTGATTCTGCACCCCAAGATACTGCTTTACCTGAGCCTGTGACCTGAGCTACAGCCAAAAAGAGACAGTTAAACTCTTCTCCTGTTATTCAGAATTCAAAGCCTTCCACCAGCCATGTTCTCATTGAAACCTGACTGCATGTGAATCTGATGATAATGAGTGTGGGTTCACCTATTGCTCACCTTATGAACTGAGCCAGTTGTTTCAAGGAAACCTTCTGTGTAATATGGGAGATGAGGCTGGACCCTCAGAACTGCCTAATCCTCCACTACTGCTGTCCCTGAAATGAGGTGCAAAGTGTGACTCTGATATAGCTAACTCCCTTGAGTCTCATGGAACTAACTGAGCCTCAGGCCTTTTGGTCTTGATCTATCCTGTGTGACCGCCAAAATGGTGAGACAGGGGTCTGGGCCTCAGGAGCTGTTGCTTTCACTGGTTTGAGTGTTTTTATTATTTTAGTCTGCCTAATTTTGACTGGGAGATGAGGGTGGAGAAGCAGGAAGTCAGCTAGGAGTGTAGTTTCCCTTGATAGTAGCAGGGACCTGCAGCATATTATTAACATCCAGCAGTTGGGGTAGGTGATTTGCACATACTACTGGCCATATAGGACCAGTAAGCGCTTTTGCTAACTGTATCTAGATTTTTAGTGTCCGCGACCCCTGAGCTACTTCCGGGTCATGAGACACTGCAAACACAGCAAGATCAGCGAGCAGTGTGAGCTCGAGCATCACGTGGCATTGCACGCAGAGAAATGTGCATTTCTGCATGCATGTTTGTGTGTTCGTGTGTGAGCGGGGAACAGAGAAATTATAATAGACCACATCAAGGTGGCAGCCAGTAAGTCTTAATGTGTCTCAATACTGATTTGAGTCCCGTGTACCCATACTTCCAGTTCTAGGTCAAAGAGTTACTAAGGTTTGTATATCATACAGCTCAGGCCCATGAGTTTAAATATGGATAGCCACATAGTGACATTGAACACAGGGGAATTGGGCATATGATGTAAAGAGGCTTAAATTTACTTTAGAGGATACAAAGGTTTTTAGGAGTATGTTTGTGAGCAATGCATTGAATTAAAGGATAGAATATTAGGACTCAAGGTGGAACAGAAATGTTTAAAGCAGGCTATGGTAAAAGGGGATGACTTACATTAAGGGACAGTACACCATAAAGATCAGAACCAAAAGAGAGTAAGGAATCCAGTGGAATGGAGGGTGATTGGGATATACAGACTACTAGTAAAAAACATAAAAAGGGCAAGAGAGCTAACAAATTTGAGATCCCCCTATCTAACACTTTTATATCCCTACTGAATTTGTCTGAAAATGTCAAAAACTAGTACCAAGAAAAGCTAAAAGTGGTACAGAATACTAGTGGTACTAACAAGTCAGGGCATGCACTAGTAAAACTTGTAGTGAGGCAAGCACCAATGGAGGGATAAACACCCCCATCTAGTACTGTAAGCATAATTATACCTATTCAGGAAAATGTGGGAAAACCAGGGTGTGTGGACAACCAGGAATTACAAGACAACCAGAAAGAAACTAGATGAGAAAACGTGGGAATGACAAGAGGAGTTAATAGTCAAGACTTGCCAGAAGGGCAGCAAGAAACTGTACAAGTCATTGAGACCCCAATGGAGGTGGAGAACAGGAAGAACCAAACCAGGGTCTATGGTTAAATACACTGATGTATTTACACACTCAAAGTCAACAAAGAATGGGTTACAAACAAGTTCTTATTCACCAGTGGCAAAATTAGGGACATACTGAGTAGGGGGTGATGAAAAGCCATTGATCACGTAGGGTCAGTTTCCACATACAATGTATAGGGCCTACGGGCAGACTGAATGGGCCTAGCAGTCCTTATCTGCCACCAGTTTCATATTTCTATTGTATCTGGGTTATTGCCACACATTATTAAAGGAAAGGGACAATCCGATCGGGCTGATACATGCTGGCACAAATGACCCAAAATCTACAAAGTAATACCAAATGTATTTTGAAATCTTAAATATTGCTAAAATTATACAAAATATGAATGGAATTGCTATATTTTCAGAAATACTACCCATATTGAGGGCCAGTGACAAAATCAACTAACAAAATCATCAGGGTTAAGAACTGGATTAGGAAATGGACCCTAGCTCAGGGATTGAGTTGTATAACTACTTAGGAAAAATTTAGTAATGATCTGGCACTTTATGGAAAATAAGGTTTACACGTAAACAAAAAAGAGGGAAGTAAAGAAGTAGGAAATATCTTTAAATATAAGATTGATGAATGTTTAAATTAAGTAACAAGGGGAGAGGGGATCCACCCATCCCAAATGTAACTGATGATAAAATGAATAGGGTGATCACGTCCATAATACCAAAGAATGTCACAGAACCCAGTACAAAAGTGTACCCACAAACACGAGAAAACGTCCAAACCACAAACTAACTAAAAATGTTAATGGTGTAAGCAAGGAGTATAAAAAATAAATTTGCGGAGTTCAAACATTTAATATTGACATGGAAGACAGACATGTGGAATTACTGAAACTTGGTTATGACTTTTTTCACAAAGATAGGGAAAATAAAACAGGTGGAGGGGTGGGTCTATATATTGCTTCCCACCTAAAAGCACAAGTATATTTTGAGTATGGCATTAACCTAAAAACAGAACAGATATAGCTAAATTCAAAACTAAGAAAAAACTAATCACTCTTGGTGTGTGTTATAGAGCCCCAAGCCTGAATGATGAAGAAAATAGTGATTTTATGAATGAACTAGAGCTCATAACAGTGTCTGAAAACTGTGTGGTAAGGGGTGATTTCAACTTCCCCAAAATTGAATGGAGCCATGCGTATGGTTCTAGTAGACAAGAAAATAGATTCATTGAATTTTGTTTAGAAAAGGGTTTGGATCAGTATGTCACAGAAGGCACAAGACATAATAATATCCTGGATTTACTACTTAGCAATCTAGATGGGGCTTACAAATGGTAACTGTTATCCAGCCAGTGGCAGGCAGTGACCATGTCATTGTCCTCGCACAAAAGAGTCACAAAAATAAAAGGAAAGACTACTGTATGGAACTTTTGAGAAAGCAGATTACAAATCTGTAAGTGAAAATTTAAGTAACTGGGACTGGAATCAAGACTTGGAAAATTAATCTTTAGAAAGAATGTGGGTAAAACTAAAAATATAAAATACAATCATGTATGGACAGTTATGTCCCCTGAAAAGAAAAAATATAATGGACGGGGAAGAATCCCACAATGGTTTGCAAAAAAAATCCAAAGACTAGTCAAATTAAAAAACAAAGCGTATAAAACGTGTAAAGTTGTACCAACAGAAGAAAAAGAGATGAAGCATAGATTGTTAGTTAAGAAATCTAAAGGGGCAATAAAAAAGGCAAAAGCCAGAGCAGAACTAAATCTAGTGAAAGACAAACAGGATAACTACAAGAAGTTTTATCAATCAATCAATCAATCAATCAAATATTTATTTATCCAAGCGAACATCATTGACCACAGCTCATTTGCAAGATGGACCTGGTAAGGTCAAGGTTCAATTTACATAGATACATGCAAATATACAATATTCACACACTCTAAGATACTACACAGAATATTCAGTATACACACTGTCTAAGGATACATTCTAATCAGACTATACAATAAATTCAATTGTAGAGTAGTAAGGGGTGAGGGGAAGGGGAGAGAGAAGTGGCGTGCCTGGCTGGTGGGGGAGGAGGAAGGTGGTGGGGGCCTATAATGAGGAATGGATAACTGTGGGCCTATGAAGAGGGCAGGAGGCCAGCACTGGTGGGTTTGTATTACAGGGGTATAGGGCTGTGATATATGACAGGGAATAAGGGGAGGCAGATGGAAGGAGGAGTGGTGACTCTTGGTAAAGGTGGATACTTTCCGTGAGTTGGCTATCTGGGGAGGGGGATGGATAAGATTAGGAATACTCTACTGTTTGTGGAAACAATTACATTTTTCTTGGATTAGCCTCGAATACAGATATTTAAAGGATGTAAATGAGATGTATCTGTTCACTTTCAGGGTCTTCTGCATCATGTTCCATAAGGCAGATAAGACATAGCTGATAGCAGATCTCCCATGTCAAGTATTGAATTTGGGCACTTTAAGCATGATGAAGTTTAGACTTCTTAGGGCATATTTACTTGATGTGACTTGTGTGAAGCAGTCTGAGACATAATTTGGTAGCATCTTGGATATCGCTCTATAAGTCCATAGTGTGGCATTCCTGTCTCTTCTAAATTGGAGTGAAGTCCATCCAACTGCAGCATAGAGTGAGCAGTGGTGAGTGCTGAGAGGAAGATCTGTAATAAACCTCAAGGCTCTATGGTAAAGTGTGTCCAGTTTGCACAGATATGAGTTAGGGCAAAACCATATAGGAAATCTGCATAGTCTAATACTGATAGAAATGTGGCCTGGACCAACTTCTTTTAGAATCCCTTGTGAGAAAGTGCTTTATTCTGTAATAGAGCCCAAGCCTCTGTGAGTTTTTTAGCAGATCTTCCAGATGATCTAAGTAGTCGAGTCTACTGTCTACCCAGACCCCAGATATTTGAATTTTGTAACATATTCAAGATTTTCACCAATGGCAGTGGATAAGTGGGGAGATTGTTTGGGAAGGAGTGTCTGGCTTGTGTTTGGGGACAAAAACATTTTGTTCTTTGATTTTTAGCAGAAGTTTTTTCCCAGTAGTTGGTGTTGTAATAGGTTGAATTCTGCTTGTAGCTCTATGCATGCTGTTATGGGAGAGGGTGACTGACATACAATACTGTATCATCCGCAAATAGGTGTACAGTGGCTTTGGTGAGGTTATTGCTGATGCTATTGATATAGATGGCAAATAGGATTGGGCAGAGAATGAATCCTTGGGGAATTCCTCTTTGAGAGGTTTGAGTGGTGATAGGTTTCCTCTCAGCCTTCACTTGTTGGGTCCTTCCCATGAGGTAGTTATTAAGCCATCTAATGGAGGTTGAGTCGAGTCCTATGGATTTCAGGGAGGAGAGGAGCAGTTTGTGGTCGACCGTATCAAATGCCTTACTCAGGTCTAAAAATACAGCACAGACACAATTTTTTTTGTCCAGTTCGAGTTACCAATCATTGGTTACTTTAGCCAGGGCTGTGATGGTACTGTGGTTGGCTCTAAACCCAGATTGCGCTGGGTTTAAAAGATTAGCCTCTTCAAGATATCCTCTTAGTTGGGTGCTCACTATTTTTTTCTAGCAGCTTGGATAGCACAAGGAGGATAGAAATTGGCCTGTAGTTGTTGAGGTCCATGGGGTCCCCTGCTTTCAGTAGTGGGATAACTTGAGCTGTTTTCCAGATCGATGGAATAGATCCTGGTTGTAGTAGTAGTAGTAGTAGTAGAATTTTATTTATATTAAGCACCCTTCCCAAGCTCAGGGCGCTTTTACAATAAAAACAAATAAAATCAAATTTAAACAATAATTCAAACAACCATACAATATACTTATTCAATATGTTCCAGCAAAAGCTAAAGAAAATAAAAAAGTTTTTAATTGTTTTTTAAAACCTTCAACGGTTTGGCATTCTCGTATCTGACGAGGTAGAGAATTCCACAGGGTTGGTGCCATATAGGCAAAAGATCTACCTCCTGACATCTTTAACTGTACCCTGGGAATCTCTAGCAATCCCTCATCAGAGGAGCGAAGAGAGCGGGCAGGACAGTAAGGCACCAAGAGCTCTTTCAGGTAGTGGGGTCCCAAGTCATGTAAGGCCTTAAAGGTCAGCAATGTGACCTTGAAGGTAATCCGCCACTGTACTGGCAGCCAGTGTAAATCACGCAGCACAGGTGTTATATGGCTAGATTGTGAAACTCCCATCAACAACCTGGCCGTCGCGTTCTGCACCAGCTGCAAGCGGCGGATATCCACCCCCGGCAGCCCTAGATAGAGAGCATTGCAGTAATCAAAATGTCTGGTGACAAAGGCGTGGACCAAAATTGGAAGATCTTCCCCGTGGAACCAAGTGTTTCACCTGGGCAATATTCCTCAGATGATAAAAGGCAGATTTGACTACAGCCGACACTTGCATCTTCATAGTCAGGCTTTCATCAAAAATTACTCCCAGGTTACGTACTTGGCCAGAGGCCAGAAGCTGAGCCCCCCCAAGATATAAGCCCGAGGGTTTCCCCGTCCAAGCCCCTGTTATCCTCCCTCCAGGGTCCACAGCCAACACCTCAGTTTTCCTGGATTCAACTCAAGCCAACTAGCACTCATCCAATCCTGAATCTCCAGAAGACACTTGTTAAAAATAGTGATGGGATCCGACTCCTAATCAGGCATAAAAGACAGATAGAGTTGAGAATCATCAGCATAACAATGAAAACTCAACCCATACCGTCTTATAATGTCCCCCAGTGGAAGCATATACACCGCAAATAACATAGGGGACAGCACCGACCCCTGTGGTAATGTTTGTAATGAGAGGTTAAATACTGTAGGTATGTTATTGGTACTGCTAATACTTGTATGGCAATTTTAAAAAAATAGGGATCAAGGGAGTCTGCACCTGCACTTTTTTTGGTGTCCAGCTGTGATATTAATTCTTCTACCTGCTTCAGAGTGACTAGTATGAAGGAGAAGGTGGATTCCGTTACCCGTGCTGCAGTGTTCTTGATACCTAACTGGGAACGCAGCTGGTTAGCCGGAGAGATGTCGAATGCTAGACCAGTGGTTGTAAAGTGATTGTTGAATGGTTCCAGGACTTCGTCTATCAGAGATGGTCCCCTTGCTGTTGTGTATTTTGGCTGGGAGTGTAGTACTTGGATCTTGTCCTGTTATGTCTTGTACGTTGTTCCAGAACTTGGCAGGGTTGTGGCAGGAGGAGTCTAGTTCAGACATATAATAAGCAGCCTTAGCATCTCGTACTTTCCTGGTACAGATATTCCTGGCTTTTTTGAACAGCTCCCAATCAGTTGGTATCTTAGTTTTTGTGCCTTTTCCATAACTTGTCTCTGTCAAAGAGGGTGGCTTTGAGGTCAGAGTGTTTTATTTTGATCGTACCTTAGAAATTGGAGAATGGATATTAAGGGCACCTGTAATAATGTCATTTAGCACCTCATACGCTATCTCCTCAGTGTTTGCTAAGTAAAACTCTTGCCATCGTGTGGAGTGGTTTATCTCTTGCAGATATGCCTCAATGTTGAATGTTTGCTTTGATCTCCTCATTATGAACTTGGTGGGGGATGACGGCCTGCATGCTGATCTTATTCCTGCAATAGGGCAGTGGTCACTGATGTCATTGAATAGTACTCCAACATGCGAGAAAAGGTGAGGTTTATTCACTAGTGTAACATCTAATAGTGTGCTGTTGCTTGTATTCTTTTTGTTGATTCTGGTGGGTTCATTTATGAGCTGTGTAAACCCATGTGTATTGCAGAATGATATTAAGGGTGCTGCTGCCTTTGAGAGCCGGTTTAGGCCTCCTTTGATTATAGTTTCTTCTGTTCCCTTTTTGATTAGGTCACCCAGGTGGGATAATAGCTTGAGGTCAGCAGAGGGGGGCCTATAGCAGCCGATTAGCTGCAGCGATGGTGTGTGGGAGAGGGCCACTTGGAGGGATAGGCATTCAAATTCTTTTGCCGTGGAAGATGAGTCGAGGCAGGTTACAGATAGGCTGTCCTTCACATGTATTGCTACGCCCCCACTCCTAGTTTGGCGGTCAGCTCTGAATACTTGATAATTAGGTAAATTTATGTCTTTGTTGGCTGTGACAGGCCTGAGCCACGTCTCGGACACTACCAGTATATCTGGTAGGGTATGGTTAACCCAGGCTTGGATCATCATGATCTTTAATAGACTGCATACATTAATGTGGAGAAAGCTTAGCCCTTTGATCTTGGCTAAGTCTGTGGTGCAGTGATAGCCTCTGGGGGTCCTGGATTAAGTTCTACATTTCCTGAGCATATTAATAATCGTAACAATAATTTCATAGATGCCTCAAGAGATGGGTTAAAGATTCTTTCCATTGCCCATTTTTTTTGATTCTGATACCGCTTTGTTTGCCATCCGGATATGGAGGTTTGGGCTCTTGTTAGAGCGCTGATTAGCAGTCTTGCAGACAGGTGCATTGAAAAATTTTCTGTCCAGAGTTGAAGCAAGGTCCCATAGGATAGTAAATCCGCCTGAGTCCCTCCATGGCAATTTCTCCATGGGTTATGTTGTAGCATTGGGAAGTCATATATACATACCCAGTCCCTTGGGACTGTTGCAGTATTAGAGTAAATCGAGTAATGCAATACATCTCCCTGTATGGCATCTTCTGAAAGATATCCTTTTTCACTGCACTCTGGATACAGTAACAGAGCGAGCAGAATCCAGAGAGATCCCCCCCATTATGAAGAGTACAGCTGGTATGCAAATGGTACTATATCAGTTGCCTTTTGTGGTGCCCTCAGTAGAGTGCTAATATATATGACTTATACAGCTACTGTCTGGTGAGAAGAGTTTAAATTAAAAGGAATATAAATAGAGGGAGATGGATAGAATATCACAATAGGGGGTGCCTAGCGTATGTATTCCTCACTCTGATGTTTGAGGGCAAACACTGGTCAAGCTTCTGTTCAACAGTGTGGGCAGCATGAGAGAGCAGAAAGGGAGACTGCTGATTTGATGGCTAATAAGAAGATGCAGAGCAGGCTACAGGGCAGCGAGGCGCAAGGGGTGTGATTTATGTTTTTGGCGGGAAGGTGTCTATATAAGAAAGGCTACAAAGGGGGGAAGGGCAGGTGGGCATAAAATTCGCGACTTTGCCGTACCTTTCCCTAGCAGTCCCTCTGGTCTGGCGGTTCCAGAGCATTAGCTTGCGGCTGCCAACCACCGCTAGTGGAGACTGGCCCAGCGCTTTCGACTGTGGGCACCTAGCGAGGTCTCTTCTTTCCCTAGTGGTCCCTCTGATCTGGTGGTTCCAGGCATCGGCTTGCTGCCAACCGCCCGCTGGTGGAGACTGACCCTGGCACTCAACTGTGGGCACCTAGCGAAGGTCCTCTTCTTTCCCTAGCAGTCCCTCCAGTCTGGTGGTTGGGAACAGGCAGTTATCAAACCTAAAAGTAGGTGCTGTAGTAGTAGACGATGAAACTGAAATAGCCAAAACATTCAATGACTACTTTCTAAGTCTATTCCAGAAACATGACAACATAAGACTCATTACATCTTATAATTCAGGAGGTCATGCTACTGAATATAACATTTCAGAATCACAGGTGTATGAGAATTAAAAGCGTTAGAAAAAAATAAATCAAGTGGACCAGATGGGATACATCCACATTTCGTAAACACTACGCCAAAATAAATTTCGGGACCTCTTACAGCAGTATTTAACAAGTCCATAGTGACAGGAAAAATATTTGAAGGAATGGAGATCAGCTGACATTAAACCAATCCATAAGAACGGGAATAAATCATTGGTAGAAAATTATCGACCAATAAGTATAACTTCCGTTGCGGGTAAAGCAATGGACAGCTTTATAAAAAAGGTTAGTTGAGGACAATTTAATCCAAATGGGAATTGTGGATGTATCCCAGCATGGATTTGAAAGGGGAAAATCGTGTACTACTAGTTTACATTTTTTCAAATCTGTGAGTTAGGCCTTGGACCAGGGGACTATATCAGGTCATAATGTTGCACGCTTAATAGCGTATGACATTATGGCTAAATGGCTACAGCGTAGTCCGTAACCACTACTGGTGCAATACCGCGTATACTGCTGTGTGCAGTGTTACACCAGTAGCGCTCTCCCGGGCACAGGATAAGACATCTTTAGGAGTGAGTTCCACCGAGCAGCTGCCATGGCTCACAGGACTGAGCCACAGCAGCAGGAACCCAGGCACTGCGTCTGGGACCGGGTTTGATTCCTGGTCCCAGAATCTTTTATTTTTCACACTTTTGTGCACTCCCCGAGTTGGCCCCCCCACAGAGTTGAGAATCTTTAGTGGGGGGGGGTTTAGAGGGTGCAGCCCCCATAACGGGAGGTGTGGGGGGCAGAGCCCCCCACAGAAAAAAGACTTATGCCTCATGGCAGAAATCGCGCTGTATTGGCAGCGCAATTTTGCCATGAGACAGAATGTCTTGCGACATTATGACCCCGTGCCACCAGGGACTACCTAGCGATGTGGTATACCTGGATTACGCCATGGCTTTTGACTCAGTGTCTCATTCAAAATTAATAAAAACTCTTCAAGATATGTTGGTGGACCCAGCTGTAGTCAGATGGATACAATCCTGGCTGACATGCCACAAAGGGTGAAGGTCAGGGACTATACTTCCAACTGGGGCTGAGTGACAAGAGGGGTGCTGAGGATCAGTCTTGGGACCCCTACTGTTCTCCACTTTGCTTACAAGTATGCAGGTATCAGGAGGGCTTGGTTAAGAAAATATGCAGATGACCCCAAAGTAGGGGCAGTAGTAAATGACAGAAACAACTGAACATCTCCAAAGGCAATGTAACGAACAGAAAGAATGGGCACAAAACCACAATATTAAGTTTAATGAAAATAAATGTAAGGTGATGCATTTTGGTGTAAACAACTAGCGTGCTGTATTCACAATAAATAACAAGACAATAGCTTGAACGGAGTGTGAAAAGGATCTGGGAGTGTGGATCACTAGCAACCTTCAGTTCGACTCGCATAACAAAAAAACATAAAAAAGGCAAAACATGATCATGGGGAACATAGTCAGAAATATAAAAGTAGGAACAGGGATGTATTGATTCCCTTGTATAGGTCCCTAGTAAGACTGTTGTAGCAGGCATGGGTCACCTAACAACACCACAGGGAGTGGGAATTACAAAACTCAAGAAAGAGTACAGAGAAGGTGTACAAAAAGAATAAAATGTATGAAAATGAGGAATATGGCAGAGATTAAGACAGCTGGGATTGTTCTCACTTTCATATATAAAAATAAGGGCTGGTCTTTTTGTTTTGTATATAAGGCAGACGAGGACAGAGTACTGTGAGGATCTGCAGGGTTACTACAAAAACACGGACTGAAAGAGTGACAAGGTCACACAATCAACAAATTAAAGGAGAACAGTTTAGCACTATAAAACAAGGACAATGGTTTAGCCAACGGGCGGTCAGTACCTGGATCTCACTACCCTCCACGTGGTGGAGTCACCCAGTATGTAAGCGTTCAAAGACCACCTGTATAAATTTATGTGAAACAGAACATCAAAGTATCTCCACTGATATGTGGCAAGTCCACATAGTTTTACAGCCGCTTGACTTGTAACCTTCCTACGCTCCTAAGAGGTAAATCCTGACCACGAGAGCACAACTGGTAACATACCAGATGAAACGGAAATGTCTGAAGTTAATGATTCTGATGTTATGATGGACAATAATGCAAATGAAAATGATGATCCTGACAGTATCAGTAATGTGTTAAGTGATTTAAATTCCATGTAATTTCCTCCTGATGACGAACCTGGAATTTCAGAATAAGTTAAAGTTAGTGTTTCTGCTGAACCAGAACTCGCAGAGCTAACAAATCTGAGCGTTCCTTCTATTTCTGAACAGACAGCCAGTGCAGAGGCACCCCTTTCATCAGAAGCTGACTTACCGATGGACAATGACCTGGGACAGATCAACCCAAGTGCAGATGTTGAAAGGACTGAGCCTGTGCCTGCACCTCCCAGAAAGTCTGGAAGAACCACAAAGCCTCTAGTACGCTTTAGTTATGATTCCCAGGAAGGTCTGTAGATCTTCCCATGAAATAATTCATAAAGGGTTTACATTTCTGAACATTCTCTTACAAAACTGGGTTACTCTGAAACCTCTAAGCTAATAGTAAAACTCTCCAGTCAGTATGCTAATGCCTCTTTCCCCATGCAGCCCAAGCTTAGCTGATAGGGTCAGGCCCCAAGCTGTGTGGGTTAGCGTGCAGGAGGTAGGACAGACTAGAGCTGTGCGAACAATGTGTTTTTGAACCTGTTTCATGAAAAGTAATTGTTCTTATGCAGCATTCATTGCCAAATGCCAAAGTATAGTATTGCTGTTGTTATATTAGCCTACTTTTCTTGGATGGATCAGAATTTATTTTATGGTATACCAGTGGAACATACATATATTTATGTATAATGTTTTCCATTTAGAATTGTGTATTATGTGTAGACTTGATGCAGATGCCAACTTTTCCAGCAGGAAAGTGTAACCCCCACCCACCAAATTTGGGGTTTACCTTAATGTCTCTGGCTCCTCAATGCCCACTGCAAGGCTGGTGTCCTGTCTTGGAGTGATCCTGCTTATTTACATGTGAGTGCCATGTTGAGCCTCTGCACCTGTCCCTGTAAAACATTAGCTAATCTTGTGTAGTAAATGGTCTGAGCTGGGACTGAGTGATTCAAGGCTCTGACTGACCAGACACCGCTCTGATTTGCTCCATTCTGCAGTCGATATTTGTGTAGAGAGAGCCTGTGGAAACTTATTTATGATTACGTGATCTAGTTGAAAAAGGAGTTTGTTTAACCTGCTTTCCTTGCAGCTTATCTGTCTGAATGGAAGTCACCATGTTAGGTCCAGGACTTCCAGTAGCTAGACCAATAGGACTTCAGGGGACCTAGCATGGAGCCTGGCCAAAGTGTCTCACGGGAAGGAAAACTTAGTTATTGTAGGTTTTAGGTTGGCGCCAAAACAAGCCTGAAGTGGGAGCCCTAACTGTGACTGACAGCTACCTCAGCCAGCCCGAATCCTGGATTACAAGGGAAATCCCTAGTGTGACAAGAGACAGTGGATCAGTTAGTGTTGGAGCTTGAAGTGTGAACAACTTGAGCTTTCCAGCAGCTGCTCCCTGAACAGAGCATACGGGAATCGGCGGGAAGAAGCCTGCCTTACCTCCCTGATACATTTCTCCTGCACTGAACTGCCTGATTGCAGAAGTCGGATTTTCCGATTCCAGCATGGAACTGCGGCAGAAAGAAGAAAAGAGACGACTTAGTGCTATTTGTGGTTTGGACAGAAGATTTGCTCCTGTGAAGTGATCAGCCCAGCTTGTGTGCGAGACAAATTTAGGATTGAGAGGTTTGCTCAGTGCAGCTACTGAATTAGCAACTGGACTGTATCTGAACTGTACAGTGTTAGTGCTACTTATTTTGAATGTGCTGAATGTGTTTCGTGGGTTGAGTCCTGCTTGCCTATAACCCAACCTGTTACGCCAGCTGGAGACGTCACCAGATAAACAAACTTTGCCAAACTGCTCATCCTGCCTGAGCCTTTGCTAATCCAGCCCAGACTAATTACCTAGCATCAGAGAATGTTTCAGCGAGAGACCGGCAATCCAGCCCAAGCTAATTACCCTGCATCTGAGAATGTTTCAGCAAGAGAGCGGCAATCCAGCCCTGAATAATTACCCTGCATCAGAGAATGTTTCAGCTAGAGACCGGCAATCCAGCCTGGACTAATTACCCTGCATCAGAGAATGTTTCAGTGGGAGACCGGCAATCCAGCCCAGACTAATTACCCAGCATCAGAGAATGTTTCAGTGAGAGACCGGCAATCCAGCCCGGACTAATTACCCATCATCAGACAATGTTTCAGCGAGAGACCGGCAATCCAGCCCAGACTAATTACCCTGCATCTGAGAATGTTTCAGCGAGAGACCGGCAATCCAGCCCAGGCTAATTATCCTGCATCAGAGAATGTTTCAGTGAGAGACTGGCAATCCAGCCCGGACTAATTACCCTGCATCAGAGAATGTTTCAGCGAGAAACCGGCAATCCAGCCCAGGCTAATTATCCTGCATCAGAGAATGTTTCAGTGAGAGACTGGCAATCCAGCCCGGACTAATTACCCTGCATCTGAGAATGTTTCAGCGAGAAACCGGCAATCCAGCCCAGGCTAATTACTTTGCATCAGAGAATGTTTCAGCGAGAGACCGGCAATCCAGCCCAGGCTAATTACCCTGCATCAGAGAATGTTTCAGCGAGACCGGCAATCCAGCCCAGACTAATTACCCTGCATCAGAGAATGTTTCAGCGAGAGACCGGCAATCCAGCCCAGGCTAATTACCCTGCATCAGAGAATGTTTCAGCGAGAGACCGGCAATCCAGCCCAGACTAATTACCCAGCATCAGAGATTGTTTCAGCGAGAGACCGGCAATCCAGCCCAGGCTAATTACCCTGCATCTGAGAATGTTTCAGAGAGAGCAGCAATCCAGCCCTGAATAATTACTCTGCATCTGAGAATGTTTCAGCGAGAAGCGGCAATCCAGCCGGACTAATTACCCTGCATCAGAGAATGTTTCCAGCGAGAGACAGGCAATCCAGCCCAGACTAATCGCCCTGCATCTGAGAATGTTTCAGTGAGAGACGGCAATCCAGCCCGGACTAATTACCTGCATCAGAGAATGTTTCAACCAGAGACCGCAATCCAGCCCAGGCTAATTACCCTGCATCAGAGAATGTTTCAGTGAGAGACGGTAATCCAGCCCGGACTAATTACCCTGCATCAGAGAATGTTTCAGCAAGAAACCGCAATCCAGCCCAGGCTAATTACTCTGCATCAGAGAATGTTTCAGCGAGACCGGCAATCCAGCCGGACTAATTACCTGCATCAGAGAATGTTTCAGCGAGAGACCGACAATCCAGCCCTGAATAATTACCCTGCATCTGAGAATGTTTCAGCGAGAGAGCGGCAATCCAGCCCGGACTAATTACCCTGCATCAGAGAATGTTTCAGCGAGAGATAGGCAATCCAGCCCGGACTAATTACCCTGCATCAGAGAATGTTTCAGCGAGAGATAGGCAATCCAGCCCAGGCTAATTACCCTGCATCAGAGAATGTTTCAGTGAGAGACCGGCAATCCAGCCCAGACTAATTACCCTGCATCAGAGAATGTTTCAGCGAGAGACTAGCAATCCAACTCAGACTAATTACCCTGCATCAGAGAATGTTTCAGCGAGAGACCGGCAATCCAGCCAAGACTAATTACCCAATCAAAGCATGTTTGGACTTTGCTGCTCTCCTGTGTGATATGGGTTTTGGGAGATGGGCAAAGAAAGGTTTAGTAAAAATAGGGCAAATATATGTGGGAGATACCCTTAAATTCTTTCAGCAACTCTCAGCAGAATTCAGGCTCCCTTCTCAGGACCTATTCGGATATCTGCAACTCTGTCACTTTTTACTAGAAAAAGATAAACTAGGGAGACTGGGCGGTAGTCCTTGTAATAATCCTATCTCAGATATGTTGCTTCAAGAGATCCCCCTCTGGACCTCCAGAGGCTTGACCTCAAGACTAATACTTTTGTTTTCAACCCTTGAAAAGACTCTTTGGCTAAACTCAAGCACACCTGGAAGGTGGACTTGAGGGAGCTGGAGGACTCAGAAAGACTCGGGTGAATTAGTAGCAGGCCATCCAGTCTATTAGCTTTGAACACCTGGAGGGAATTTTGGTGGAAAATTGTAGTTTGTTTTTTCCGAACACCAGTAATCTCCAAGCATTATGGCCACCACCATTCAGAGCTCTGTTGGTGGGGTTGCGGAGACAGGGGAACACACACCCACATGTTTTGGGCGTATCCTAGGCTTCAAGTTTTTTGCCAACAGCTTTTGGTAACCCTGACAAAAATCTTTGGTGTAGACATCCCAGGGGACTCAGTGAACTGGATTTTGGGGTATACCCTCAGGAAATTCAAACTAAAGCCCAGCAGTACCTCTATAATATTGTGTTGGACACAGCACTGAAAGCTATTGCCCGCTCCGGGCTGACCCCTGACAGTCCCACTGTTGAGGCGTGGCATATGATTTGTGTGGCAGTTCTAGATATGGAAGAGCTTACGGTCAGAATTCGTCTATGTAAAAACAAGTTTAGGAGCAGGTGGCTCCCTTTTTTCCATTACCAGGCAGAGAAAGAACAGGTAAATGTTTTAGAAATATTAGCCAGACATACCTAAAGATCACCCCATCAGCGGGATTGGAGCCCAAGTGCTCCTCGCTACTGAAATGAGTAGTCTGGTAAACATGAGGAAATGTCCCCTTCTATATCCCCCTTCAATTTTAATCTAACTCCTCTATTTAATTAATTGCCAGAAATACAATACATTAGAGCTGATGAATTTCATAGGCATGCAACCTCACCCCCTTCCCTCCCCTGGGTTTGTTTCTTTTTTCTTTTGGATTGCTACTCTTTTTTGGTACAATGTAAGGGGTTGTTTTTGTTTTTTTTCTTTTTTTCCCTGTAGTTGTCTTTATTGATCATTTATTTTCTTTCTGATATTTGTAATAAAGTTTTGTTATGTCTTGTATGTGTATTGTATGTAATGAAAATCTTAATGAAATATGATTTAAAAAAAAAATAAAATGGAATGAGTAGTTTTAAGCAAAGACTGGAGAGGTATGGGGGGCTTACAATCCCCCAGCTAATCTATTCATCTTTTATATAAACCATCTCAAGTGTCGTAACAGGACCTGACTGGAAGTGACTTTGATGGCTGACTGACCATCCTGGGTTGAAAGGTCAATAACCGAGGTGCAAAGATGCCAGCATCTCTGTTTACAGGCTGCCTGATTTATATCCAGGAAATTCCATTCATGGAGCCTCCATGCTCCATCAGGATATGTAAAGGAAAACAAATGGGGCATCAACAGTGCAAAACAGTAATCAGTTGCTTAAGTTGCAAAACTTGTAAACTGGAAGAGGCCAGAAGCTTTAATTTAAGCTCCAACTCAGAGCAGATTCTTTTTTTAGTTCAATGCAGTAGGAACTTACATGTCATGTTTTTTAACTGTCCCACATTAGGGGGACATTCCTTGTGTTCCCACGTGGACTGGGTCTGTCCCACATTAAGGGAACATCCCTTGTTTTCCCACTTAGACTGGCTCTGTCCCACATTACAAAGGGACATCCCTTGTGTTCCCACTCAGAGTGTCTGTCCCATATTAGAAAGGTGCTTCTGGCTGGCCCACTGACACAAGTTTAATGTTACCACTCGCATCACCAGCAAGCGGGTTTAGGAACAAAGCTGGGATGGTCACGTGCCAGCCAGGAGGAGGAGGAGGAGGAGGAGGATGAAGAGTCCCAGAAGATGCTCTCCTCTCCTGAGAAAGGAGGGTGGTAGCTCCAGTCTCCCTGCAACTGCCACTTGTAGGACTGCAGGCGGTCATGTGGAAGATGTGGTGTGGGGGATGCAGGTGTTACAGTTTGAACAGCCATCATTGTGCTGATGTCCCCTGAGGGAAGGAAACACTGGGGTAAACTAAAGAGTAAACCCCTCTATCCTAGCACCATGATCAACAATATCCAGAAGGCAGTACATCCTCCCACTGAGTGAAGAAAAAAAAACAGTGTAAAACAAGCATTTGTCAATGCCGAATGTTGCTTGCTTCTATGTGCTGTTTAGGTATTTGGAAGTCATTGGAGTGCAAATATTGAAAGTTTGAGAACTTACGAGCGTGCGTAGGAACTGCGCAATGCACGCTCGTAAGACAGTCATTTTTAGGAATTTTTTCACCAAATTTTCAACATAGCCATTTTAAGACCTCTGCTCATGAACAGTGTCACTGTGATTTTGTTAATGTGTCCCATACATTGAGTTTGCACACCGACTGCATGCATTATAGCTACAGTGAAGGCGGATACACGTTTGGGCAGGATGTGAGAAAATGACAGCTGTACTGCTCATAAGGAGGTGCAGTAAAATGGCAATGTTGAAAATCTGGAGTGAAAATATTGAAAATTTGTGAACTTACGAGCCTGCGTAGGAACTGCGCAACGCACGCTCGTAAAACAGTCATTTTTAGGAATTTTTTCACCAAATTTTTAGCATAGCCATTTTAAGACCTCTGCTCATGAACAGTGTCACTGGGATTTTCTTAATGTGTCCCGTGCATTGATTTAGCACACCGACTCGCCATTCTGCGCTACATGGGCAGAAACACATTTGGGTGAGATGTGAAAATGACAGCTGTACTGCTCATAAGAAGGTGTGGTAAAATGGCAATGTTGAAAATCTGGAGTGAAAATAATGAAATTCATAAACTTACAGGCTCTTGGGAACTGCATAGCATGCTCGTAAAACAGTCATTTTTGGAATTTTGGCACCAAATTTTCAACATTGGGGTTTTGGGACCTTCTCATGAATGATGTCACTGTCATGTGGTGATTCAGGCCCAAGGTGATTTTGCAGTCACTGGCGAAATCCCCTCGGCCCGAATAACGCCATGACAGTGACATCATTCATGAGAAAGGGTCCCTAAAACCTAGTTAAAATTTGTCAAAATCCCAAAATGCCTGAGATATGCAACAAAGTTGAAACCCCTATCTAGCCCATTATACAGCTTACGGCATTTCCTCAGTTACAGTCGGTTTTGAAGAGTGCAGAGCGTGTTCCCGTCACGAAAGATCGCGCCGAGTCGGAGGTAGTATGGGGTGAGTGTGGGAGAGCTGGAGTGCGCAGTGGGTGGCTTGGGTTGTGGGGAGTTGGGAGGCAGCTGCGGAACGTTTTCTTTATGTTAAACTTCAACAAAAGACTACATGGGCGTTTGCCACGCTAGGGTGGGCTCAAGCGTGGCACAAGGACAGGGAGTTCAGCTGACAGGGATTGGGCATCCCGTCAGAAAAGAATAGTTTGCCAGCTGGGGTGGGCTCCCAGCGTGTCACTCCTACTGAGGGGACAGTGCAAGCCGACAGAGTTGGGCACCCTCGCGGCTTAGATTAGTTGCCACGCTGGGGTGGGCACCCAGTGTGGCATTCTTGCAACCTTTGGGGGGCGCAGCACAGCCGGCGGGATTGGGCACCCGTCGGCTATACAGTCGCGATGGAGGCGCGCCGCCTGCATGGCGGCGTGCCTGTGTGTGTGTGGGGAGCTGCGCGCGGGCAGGCGATATCTTATCGCTGCTCACTCAAGCGTAGCTCCTCCTTTCAACTGTATGCCACTGCATTTTGGAGCGTGTCATAGACAGCTCCAAAATGCAGTGGCTTACAGGGGCCGCGCCTGCCAGCACACTGACTGAATTGGAGGAGGAGGTGACACACCTCCGAAATCTCCGATGATGGCACTATGTTTATTGCACATGTGTGCAAGCAACATAAAAATGAGGTGCTGTTGTCTTATATTCTAAACTCAGATCTTTCAGCAGCACCAATCCTCGGTTGGCAAGAAATATCTATACAATACAGTCCACTTGTATGCACATCGGATGTATATAAATTCCAGTTATTTGCACAAAAATGGCATGTCCCAGTACCAATCATATGTGTGTGTGTGTCTGTCTGTCTGTCTACAGTATTCATGTCTATCTACCTGTATCTGTCTGTCTATCTATAGACAGTATCTAACTATCTGACAGTATCTATCTCTCTGTCTGTCTATCTACTGACAATGTCTCTCTGTCTATCTATCAACAGTAATGTGTCTCTCTATCCATTTGTTGACAGTGTCTATCTATCTAAACAGTATCTATGTCTATTTATCTATCGACAGTATCTGTCTGTCTGTCTATCAACAGTATCTGTCTATTGACACTATCTATATGTCTATCGACAGTATCTATCCATCTATATATCTATCCATCGACAGTATCTGTCTGTCTATCTATCGACAGTGTCTGTCTGTCTTTCTGTCAACAGTATCTACAGTATCTGTCTATCTATCCATCCATCGACAGTATATATCTGTCTGTCTGTCTATCTATCCATCCATCAACAGTATATATCTGTCTGTCTATCTATTTATAACTTTGGCATTGTTTAGTGAAATTGCCTCAGATTTGGCTTGACTAGGAGACAAGGTCCAGCTATGTGGAAAGTGTCATGATGGCAGCTCGTTCGGGTTCTGAGTTATTTTCCTGTGAAGGGCTCTTTTTTTCCTATAATTAACATTGGCTTTTGATTTGCTCTCACATGCAGCTTAGTTAGAATGGAATTATTTTTCAAACTTTCAGGGTAGAAGCGGCCTGTGCTCAAGGCAGTGTTTTCGAAGGTTTTGTGAAAAATATTAAATAGTTCCAGAGTTATGAGGATTTAAAGGGAAGTCTCCCATAGGTTCGCATCAATATTTGTCTAACTCCTTATGTGTAACTGCTGTGTGCCTCCTCCAATTGCCAGCAGTGCTGTTGCTGTTCAAATGTAGTTTGTAAATAAAATATACACCCCCAGAGGTTATCAATGTGTTTGTCTTCCATTTTACCATCACTGTTTCTGGAGGATGATGTCATCAGTTCAACAGATAATGGTGCTGCACTAAATGCAGTTCCACGCAGTAAACCAAACCCACAATGCTTGGTTCCCCACTTGGTAATGGAGGAACCCTTTAAGTGCTGTGCACATCTTCAAGTGCAGTTCTTTTTTTTTTTTTTTTATTTTGTCTTTATCCCTCCTTACTCCCTCCGGTGCCCCTCCTTCCATCCGCTTGTGCCCCACCCGAGCCATCCTGGGGATCTGCCCCTAGAGTGCCCTACCTCCTCTCCCCTGCACATTTGGGGTCTGTCCTTGGTGGTCGGCGGGCTAAGGCAACCTTCATCTAGGGCTGGCGGAGGGTGCTTCCTGGTTTCTCCCGCCACGTCCCAGCCCTCTGGGGCATCCCAGCGTTTCAGGACTTACGTCCCGGTGGCAGCATGCTGGCCTTGCATAGCCCTCCTGCAGCTTGCCAGCGTCTCCCTCCCGACTCCGGCGAGGCGGAGCGCCTCCATCTCTCTTGGTCGGTGCTCCACCGGCAGTGAAAGCAGTGAGGAACATGGAAATATTCCCATGTTCCGTAGGGTTCTCGCGCTTCTGAGGGAGGAGAGCATCCGTTGGGACTCTCAATCCTCCCTCCCTGCCGACCCCTAGCGACTCAAGTCCCGCCCCTCAACCCGGCCGGGAAGCGCGAGGTGTGACGTCCAGCGCCTCAACCCTCAGCACCACCGGGCCGGCCCCAAGTGCAGTTCTAATAGGGACTCTGGCCATGTGAGTGTGATGCAGTACTGATCTAACTGCTAATCTGGATACCTGGGTTTGAATCCCACAGCCCCCACTTGCATACTGTGTGACCCTGAGCAAGTCACTTAAATTTCCTGTGCTCCCTAGTTACACCTGTAAACAAGCTTTCAACAGTGTGTCTCACCTGGTTAAACAATTGCAAAAACAAACAAACAAACAAAAAAAAACATGTATATACTGTATTCATATAAAAGTGCTTGTATGTGTTGTGTTACTGTTTATGTTGGCAAAACAGTTTATAATAAATGACTAGGTACAACAAGAGTTTTCAGCGATATTATACAGCTGTTGTATTAGTTTCTATTTGTGTTAGCATTATCTGTTTTGATTGACACCAGCAGTGAGAGAGACAATCTTGCAAATATTCCCCTTTCCCTTTGTAACTAGTCAGTCAGTGATTGGATGGCTGCTGTAAGGCAATAAAGAGTTCAGTTATAACAAGCAATAGGTTACCAGGGAGGCATCAGCTGCAGCAAGTGGAAGAAGGGTGAACTAGGGGTGAAAGCACAGGCACAAGAACTGGGAGACTAGGGTTCAAATCCTACTAGAGTCCTATACTCTGTAACCCTTAACAAGTTCCCTAACCTCCTTGGGAACTATGATGGCCCCTCAGGTCCATGACTTTAAAAGTGCCCCCATTCCCATTAAAAATGATTAGCAGTGATATGAGAGCTACAGTATTTCACTTTGAAGGTACTGAGAAAAAGCTGTGGAAGTCCCCCCCCACCCCCATTTGTAATGCCAGCATTTGAAGTAGCATGTCCCTCACAAATCAGATGCTGCACCTCAGCTGTTGTAGATAAAGAAACTAATCGGTCTCAGTGATTGTAGTGCTCTGTATTTGCTTAGCTCACTCCTCTCATGTCATATGCATTCTTTCTCTTGGAATTTCCAGTCAGAAACTCCAACTTAAGGACCATCTGAAATGTAAAACAATACACTAAAGTAAGTGATCTAGTTCCTCACTTTCAGGCTGCTGAAAGGGAGATGTGTTGTTTGTGCAAGGAGGAATTCAGTCTTGTGTGATCCTTTGGGAACCTGTCCAGGCCGCCTTATAAATGAATCTTCTCAAGGGTGTTCACCTGGTTAAATTAAGAGTGACTGATTGCTTGCTTACTTGATTGATTCATCAGTCTACTCCTCCCCAACATGTTACACCTGTCTCACAGAGAGAATGAGCAGCTCAAAGAAAACAGATTTTGTTTCCTATGAATGAAATACTACTAGATGTATTATTTGTTCTACACATATTAATGCTACAAGTACTACTCTCTTTGGTAGGTTGCATGACAGAACAGAACTGTCTTAAGTTATTGCAAACTTAAAACAAGCATTTGTCAATGCCAAATGTTTAGTGCTTGCTGGCATTAGCAGTGGAAGTGCAGGAGTTAGAACAGATGCAGTATAGGAATGGCATTGAAGTATTGAACTGATGCCAACTCTACCCTCACCCTGCAAAGATGGACAGGCATTGGGTGTGCCTCTGGGCCATCGCCCATGACGGCCATGGCATTTCACCTCACCCTACCCCTCAGACACTGACAAATGTCGAGGTGTGCCTTGGAGTGTTTGGGCTTTACATTCACCTCATTCCATAAGGAAATACGCTGAAATGGGTGCAGTATAGGAGAATGGGGTGAACTCTGGCAGCAAAGGGTCCCAGATGCACCTCGATGCCTATCACTGGCTGCACGGTGGAGGTGGGGGTGGAATGGCATGAGCATTACTGTCGACAATCCCAAGTCACTTCCCTGATGCCTGTCAGTCCCTACAGGGTAGGGCATTATGGTCAAAAACCCTAACGCCCTGGGCATTTCTTGGTATCTTTACTCCAAGTTTTCCACATGAGCTTTTTGTGACCCCATTGCATGAACAGTGATGCTATCAGTTCTTTAGGCGAAAGTTGAGTTTGCACAGCGACTGCGTCATTTGGCGCCACAGGTGCAAAGACAGATTTCGAACAGGATGTGAAAAGTGACAGCTGTACTGTTCATGAGGAGGTGTAAAAAAATGGCATTGTTGAAAATCTGGAGTGAAAATATACAAAAACTGGTGAAATCACGAGCGTGCTTAGAAAATGCGCAACATATACCCATAATGTAATTAGTTTGGGGATTTTTTACAGCAGATTTTCAACACAGGCATTTTGGGACCTCTGCTCATGAACAGTGTCATTGTGACTTTCTTAATCTGTCCTGAACACTAATTTCCCATAGCAAATGTGCTATTCTGCACCAGGAGTGTGAAAACATATTTTGTCCAGGTGTGAAAAATGACTGCTGTACTGTTCATAAGGAGTTGTGGAAAAATGTCAATACTGAAAATCTGGACTGAAAATATTACAAATTCGTGAATTTATGAGGATGTGTGGAAATTATGCAATGCATGCTGGTAACAGTCATTTTAAACATAGAAACATAGAAACATGGACTTTGATGGCAGATAAGGACCGCTTGGCCCACCTAGTCTGCCCATTTCCCTACCTACAGGATAAGACACAGATCCTAGTTAACCAACAGCCTATTTCTTCCTACCCCCTACAAGAATTACCATATGTCTGTCCCATGTATTCTTACCCCACAACCTCCTCAGGAAGGCTGTTCCATGCATCCACTACCCTCTCTGTGAAAAAATACTTCCTCACATTTTATGGACTTTTGTCATCAAATTTTAAACATAGCCATGTTAACACCTCAGCTCATGAACAGTGTCACTGTGATTTTCTTAATCTGTCCCAAAAATTGATTTTGCACACCAACCAGTGCCATTGTATGCTACGGTCGGGATATTCAAAAGGGATGCACACGCGCAACCCACTAATGCACCCCAGCACGATATTGAAAAGGGGAAGCTGAGCTGCCCAAATCCTGATGCGCTATGGCGCAACCTTAATGTATGCGGTGCAATGGCAGGGGATGTGCCCATGCATATGGCACATCCGATATTCAGCCCGGGATGTGTGTCGACATGCCGGCGCACTTCAGATTGTGCCACAAAGGGAGGGCGCAAAGATGTTCCTGAAAACAGGGAACAAGTCAGGGACACCCACAGGTGGGCTGCCGTGTGCATGGTGCAACACAGCGGCGCCTGCCATGCGGTGCCACCGACCTCCCAGACACCATATCAGGGCACACAGCCCCGGTGGTCTAGTGGCCCCTCTCGCCATATCATGGGCGGAACTAAGAGACAGATCCCTGGTGGTCCAGTGGACCTCCCCCCCTCGCCCGATTGTGGGCAGTAGTATAAAATTATTTCATGGTGGTCCAGTGGAACACCCCCCCATCACCCGATCATGGGCACAAACATACGGAAATACCCTGGTGGCCCAGTGGTACCCCCTCCCCACCCATCAACTGCAGTACCCGCCACCCTGCACCCCTCAAGTCAGCGGCGGCGGCGGCACCCACCGTAAGCGCCCGGCCTGCCGACTGACAGCATACAATTTGACTGTACCTATTGGTCCATTGTGTGGGCCAATGGGCATACAGTCAAACTGTACTACACAGTCCCGATTGTGTTCATTCACAGTTTGGGACTGTGATACAATTGAACTACACACCAATAGCCCATGACAGTGAACCAGTAAATCTACACTAAACTATATACACTGTCACCGGCAGGTGGCTGGGTGGCTTGTGGGAGGGTGCTACCACTTGCCACTGACTGGGGTCAGGGGTGGTGGGGCACGTGGGCAGGCGGGAGGGTACCACTGGACCACCAGGGTATTTCCGTGTGTTTGTGCCCGCAATCGGGCGATGGGGGGGGTTTCCACTGGACTACCATGGAATCATTTTATACTACTGCCCACGATCAGGCAAAGGGGGGGTCCACTGGACCAGTAGGGATTTTTATTTTACTTATCCCTGTGATCAGACGGGGGGTCCACTGGACTACCAAGGATTTTTGTTTTACTTCTGCCCACAATCGGGCAAGGGGGGTCCACTGGACCACCAGGGATCTGTCTTATACTTCTGCCTGCGCTCAGGTGAGGGGTATCCACTGGACCACCAGGGATATATTGTTCATGTATGCCTGCGATCAGGCGGACAGGCAGGGGAACTGCAGGGTGTCGGTCCCCGATGGCTGCAGCCTTGCAGGGTGCCAGGCGCAACTCGCTGGGGATTGTTGCACCACATGCAAATAGGGTCATAATGAAATGCAAATGGACCCATTTGTGCCTTACATGCATAATGGCCTCATTTGCATATGCAGTTCTGAATATTGCTTTGATGCACCTAGCGCAAGTGCACTTGTGCTGGCGCATTCCCCTTCCCCATTCTGCCACTTGCGCCTGGCACAATGCTTGCACCCTCAGTGCCATATTCAACAGTGCTGAGCCATGATGCGGCACCGTTCAATATCATCTGGTCCTCACCCTGGCGCAGCCTAGTTGCACTGTACCCAGGCTTGCGCCTACAGTCAGTTTACAGTCTGAATATCCCGGCCCACATGTCTGAAAACACATATCTGGTGAAATGTGAAAATGCCAGTTGTGCTGTTCATAAGGAGGTGTGGTTAAATGGCAATGCTGAAAATTTGAAGTGAAATATTAAAATGCTCAAAGTTACAGCGTGTGTAGGGAACTGCACAAGCAGCTCATAAAACAGTCATTTGGAGAATTTGTTCACAAATTTTCAACATAAGGTTTAGGAGCCTACCTCATAAACAGTGTCACTGTGATTTTCTTACTCTGTCTTGAACATTGATTTTGTACACGACCCGATTTGTATACGTTACATGTGCGAAAACATATATCGAGTAAAATGTGAAAATGACAGCTGTACTGTTCATGAGGAGGTGTGGTAAAATGGCAATGCTGAAAATCTGGAGTGAAAATATTAAAAATGCTCAAAGTTACAAGCGTGCGTAGGAACTGCACAAATGTCCTCGTAAAACAGTAATTTTGGAGTTTTTTTTCGCCAAATTTTCAGCATAGCCATTTTAACACCTCTACTCATGAACAGTGTCACTATGATTTTCTTAATGTGTGCCGAACACTGACTTCGCACACTGACTGTGCCATTGTGCACTACATGCGCGGAAACACATTTTGGGCAAGATGTGAAAAATGACAGCTGTACTGCTCATAAGGAGAGGTGGTAAAATGGCAATGTTGAAAATCTGGAGTGAAAATATTGAAAATTCGCAAACTTACTAGCATGCGTAGGAACAGTGCAACGCATGCTCATAAAGCAGTCATTTTTGGGCATTTTTTCACCAAATTTTTAACACAGCCATATTAACACCTCTGCTCATGAACAGTGTCACTGTGATTTTCTTAATCTGTCCTGAACATTGATTTCACACACTGACTGTGCCATTGTACGCTACATGCACAGAAACACATTTTGGTCGAGATGTGAAAAATGACAGCTGTACTGCTCATAAGGAGGTGTGGTAAAATGGCAATGTTGAAAATCTGGAGTGAAAATATTGAAAATGTGTGAACTTCGAGTTTAGCGTAGAACAGCTCATAAAACAGTCATTTTGGGAACTTTTCAGCAAATTTTCAAAATAGGGTTTTGAGGGCCTACCTCATGAACTTGACACTGTTCTTTAATCAGTCCCAAAATGTGATTTCGTTCAGTGACTGCGAAATCACCCTTCGGGCCCGATTAACACCATGACAGCGAGAGAACTCATGAGAAGGGGTCCCAAAAACCCCATGTTGAAAATTTGGTGCTAAAATTCCAAAAGAATGCCTGAGATATGCATTAAAGTTGAAAAAACCCTATTTATTGCATTATACAGCTTACTGGCATTTCCTCAGTTCGCGGTCGGCTTTGAAGAGTGCAGACATGTTCCCGGTCCACCGACGATCGTCGCGCGGACTCGGAGGTAAGTATGGGGTGAAGGGAGACTGGGGTCAGGGTGCACAGAGAGGGTGGCACGCGGGTGGGGAGCAGAGGCAGGACACTCAGCGAGAAGGTTTTTCCTTTTAGGTTTTTAAGCTTAGGCGATGCAGGATGTTTGCCACGTTGGGGTGGGCTCCCAGCATGGCACAAGGAAGGTTATTTTGGGGGTGCGAGGAGCCAGCAGGGGATTGGGCACTCCGTTGGCCATAAAATCTGTTGCCATGCTGGAATGGGCTCCAGCGTGGCACCCTGTACTCCCCTTGTGGGGGGCAGTGGAATAGCGGGGATTGGGCACCTGTCGGCTTCTCGATGTGTTGCCATACTGGGGTGGAGGGGCAGCTTAGCTCGGCCAGGCATACGTCGGCTATACAGTGTGTGGGGGGGTGCAAGCATGCAGTATGCGTGCGTGTGTGTGGGGGGAGGTGCGCGCATGAGCAGGCGATATCTTATCGCTGCTCACTGAAGCGTAGCTCTCCCTTTCAACTGTACGGCACTGCATTTTGGGATCATGACACTATGTTTCTTGCACATGTTTGCGAGCAAAAATAAAAAGCTCTCTCTCTCTCTCTCTCTCTCTCTCTCTCACCTTCTCAGCAGCAAGACCATGAGCAACTGCGATGAGTGAGTTAGTAAAACTTAAGCTATT
The DNA here is from genome assembly GCA_016271365.2 of Neoceratodus forsteri. Lineage (NCBI taxonomy): Eukaryota > Metazoa > Chordata > Ceratodontiformes > Ceratodontidae > Neoceratodus > Neoceratodus forsteri. The sequence continues at coordinate 83,948,797 of CM028136.1, forward strand.
ACCCTCCCAGCAGCAAGGTCGCAATCTAATTCCTATCTGGGTTGTCATCTAGTTTATACTCCAGGGTGTTTTACAACAAATTTTTAAAAATCTTCTTTCTTCTCATCTCTCTTACCCTGAAACTCAAAAGCTTCTCTTACCCTCTCAACAGAAAGATCACATGGCAACTTCGACAAGTGAGAGAGTAAATCTTCTCTTACTCTTTTATACTGTAAACAAAAAAAAACTTTTTCTTTCTGTCATCTCTCTTATCCTGCAGCTCTATACTGCAGCGGTGACCAATCTCAGACAAAATTAAAAGTAAGATTGCAGGCACCCAGCAGGAGGACCATGCTGACATACAGTGCCATACGGAACCACCTGCCTGGTTCTCTTCCACGGACCTCTTCCATTTCAGCTGCTGCTTAGGTTATGGCAGTCAGTAATGGAGTGACCCCTAGTGGCAGAATCAGTTCAGCAACACAACACAGTACTGTACTGATTATCCTACCCAATCATCCTATCCCACTGATAGAGAAGAACTCAGGCGACAAGAGCGGTCCATTAGATAGGGATTTTTGGATGATGGGGGGTTCAGATAATCGGGATTGCACTGTATTTTTTCACCAATTTTTCAAAATAGCCTTTTATGACCCCTCCTTATGAACCTGGTAGGTAGGTAGAATTTTCAGATCCCACCAGAAGGTGATTTCACACAGCACCTGTGAACTCACCTCTTGGGACAGATTTGAAGCTATTTCACCTATTTGTTCATGAGGTGGGGTCTAAAAAAACCATGTTGAAAAATTTGGTACACAAATATTGAAAAAGGCCAAGTCGAGGTTTAAACCCATTGAAATACATGAAATCAGATGTACCTTAATTTTTCACATAACAGTCGCGCTTTCTAGCAGCAAGACGTATCTTTGATAGGAGAGTGAATATACATCATGGAACATGTTCAGGTTAGTGACGGTGTGTGGGGGTGTGGGGTGGTGGATGCTGAGTGGTGGGTTGGGTTAGGGTGGGGGAGCTTGGGGGGGTCAGATCGGTAACGGACCATTTCCTTTTCTCTTTTTTACAGGGTAAATAAAATTAAAAAAAGACAGCGTGGGACTGTTTTTTTTTTCTCAGCAATTAGCAACATCACCAGCTCTGACACTGGGGATCGGGCACCCCAGTGTCATTTTATACTTTACGGTGGCATCAGGGTGGGCACCCCAGTGTTACCAACTATGCATGGTGGGACATGCAACCTGGAGGAGTGGGGTGGGCAAGAGATACCAGGGGTGGGCATCCTGGTCCACTTTCTTACAATTATAAACACATATATTAAGGAAGGATAAGAGGCGGCTGACTAAGCCTGGAGGAGAACTTAATAAATAATGTACAACCGCCTTGATTTTAGAAAGGCGCTTTTATAAATAAAAATTACTTGATTGATTGATTGATTGAAGAGAAATAGATAGATATACAGATAGATACTGTCTGTAGATAGACAGACAGACAGACAGACATAGTTAAACAGATCAATAGCTAGATAGACAGATAGATAGATAGATAGATAGATAGATAGATAGATAGATAGATAGATAGATAGATAGATAGATAGATGGATAGATGAATTTGATTATTTTTCAGTTAAAAAATAGTTCCAACAGTGTTAAATAAACAGCAAGTGGCACTACTGAGTTACTTTAGGATTCTGCACAGCATACTGCCCTCTCTTGCAGCTCCTTCTGTGCAGTTATAGGGATCACAAGTTTTTCTTCTCTCCTGGTCCAACTGGAGTTTGCAACCAGGACCAAGGAGCTCAGTAAAGAGTACATATTTTTTCCTCGCACAAGCACACACACACACACACACACACACACACACACACACACACACGTATCATGTTAAGCTAGTGACTGATTTTGAGCGAGGGGAATAAGAGCGACATTAAAACAGCAAATGTTAACCCATCACTGTGCGAATAATAGCTATGTACTATTACTACCACAGTGAAGTTGAGCATGCAGGGTTGTTGTGTATGTAAGGGTTTGTGTACATTATATATATTCTGTACACAAAAAAACTTTGCAATGCATCAGTTAGGGTTGCTATTAAGCGACAAAGGTTGGGAAATACAGCATTAGGGTTTCCAACCTTAGCTCCGCATCCCCCCCCAACACACACGTAAGCAGGGGAAGGGACAAGGCAACACAACCAATCAGAAACAGCCACCGTCAGGTAAGAGAAAAAACATACGACTCTGTGAACATACCACAAGAGGCATCCATCACCATGGTTCAGCAACTGTATGAGCTCTGCTGCAATCCCAGTGCCTTGGGGGGTACACCTGCATACTGTGCAACCATGGGGGATGACCCAATGCATGCACTGCACCACAATATTAACCGCAAGGATGTGGGAGTTCAGAGAATGAAGGACTCTGTGCTCCCTTTTCACTTATATTAATGTTTAATAACAATAATCTTTATTTCTATAGTGCAATTCAAAAATATCAAAGCGCTGTACAGATATAAACAATAAAACCCATTAAAGATAACACAATAAAACACAGTGCTATCCAGATAGCTTAAGTGAGCACAGAAAGCTGACAAACTGTGTACTCTTGCATATTAGTAAAATTAGACCAGTTTTAGTGTATAGGTAGATATTCCATGCAAGCACTTTACCGTAAATTGTTCGAGGACATGGCAAGATAAGGCATTTTCTATTTAAAAAGATGCCCAATCCCAGAGGCTCTTGGCACCATACAAAATAAAATAGACAAATAAATATATGCAGCTAAATTCAAAATAAGTAACATTTTGACATAGAAATCCGTAAGTAATAAAATAAGATGAAATTATCTATAAGATAATAAAACAGGGTGGCTGGGGACAAAGATCGAGACCATAACATAATGATCTCACTAAAAGACTAGGTTGGAAAAGGCCTGGGTGAACAGGAGGCCCTTAAGGCAGGCCTTGAATACCTCCAATGACAGGGCCTCCCTAACGGCAAGGGGTAGCGAATTCCACAGAATGGGGCCAGCGACACTGGAAGCCCTGTCACCGGCCATTTTTAACCTCATCCTGGGAATCACCAGGAGGCCCCTACAAGAGGAGTGAAGGGGACGGCCCGAGACAGCCAGTGTAAGAAGGTCCATCAGGTAACCATGGCCCTTGCCATGTAGGGCCTTATAGGTGAGAAGACCCACCTTAAAGGGGATCCTCCTCCTGACTGCCAGCCAGTGCAGCTCACACAGTACCAGTGTAATATGGCAATATTTAGGCTGCCCTGTAAGTAACCTGGCAATGTGTTCTACACCAGCTGCAGTCTGTGGAGATAGCCTTCCTCGACTCTGAAGTAGAGCACATTGCAGTAGTCAAGCCTTGATGTCACCAAGGCGTGTATTAAAGTGTGGAGGTCCAGAAGGCTGAGGGGCTTTATCCTGGCCACATTCCTGAGACGTAAAAAAACAGGAGCGAACAGTGAAAGACACCTGCACCTCCATCGTCAAACTCCTATCCAGAATGACACCAAGATTCCATACCTAAGAGGAGGCCTTCAATGGGACAGATCCCAGAATAAGTCTGGTCTCTGTACCAGAGGCCATCCAATCCTACACCTCTTCGACTCACCACCAATACTTCCATCTTATCAGGGTTCAACTGCAACCAGCTGGAGGCCATCCAGTCATTGATCTTGGCAAGGCAGCTATTAAGCACATCTGCCACATTGGATGTTCCTGGGGCAAAGGACAAGTATAGCTGGGTATCATCAGCATAACAATGAAACCCCAGATCAACGCCTAATGATCCCCAGGGCAACATTACACTGCAAACAACATTGAGGGACAAGACCAGGGCATGCACACACTGGAGACTAAGGGTGGAAGAAATCCCCATCACAACCCTTTGCCTCCTGTTGGTTAAAATGACTCAAACTAGCAGATGACAGTGCTGGTGAGTCTGCAGAACTCTCTAAGGTGGTCAAGCAGCACACAATGGTCCACATGTGTCAAATGCAGAAGATCGAGGAGAACAAGAATTGTCCTTTCCCTCGATCTCTGGCCCAGAGGATATCATTCTGCACTCAAACAAGCATGGTTTCTGTGCTATGCCTTGCCCAAAGCCAACTGGAGGGTTCATATAACTCATGGGTCACAAGGTGCTTCTTCAACTGAAGCATACTACCTTTTCCACAGTCTTTGCCAAAAGCAGGAGGTTGGAGATGGGATGGTAATTTACCTTGGCGTCTGGGTCCAAAGATGGTTTCTTGAGGGCAGGTCTCACCAATGCCTCCTTCAAGGGTTAGGAAGACTCCTCTGACAGGGAGCACTGGATAATCAAGGTAAACACTGGGCCAACAGCATCGACACATCTCATCAAGAAATGTGTTAGCACTGGATCCAGTTCACAAAAAGTGTGCTTCAGATTGGTGCGCCACCTCAATGACCTCGTTTACCTCCACCAGTCTAAACTCTCCCCAACCAGATGCAGCACACTCAGAACAGTTCAGGTGACCACTGTCAGCTCTGGACTGGCTGACTAAGGAATTTCCTGCCTGATACGGACACCCTGTCCAAGAAGAACCAAGCAAACTCTTTACATTGGTGTTAGAAAGGCCTTCTTCAGCTGTAGACAGGTCGGACGAAGTAGCCTGTCCACAGTCCGAAAAACTACAGCTGGTCTGTCCTTCCTGGCTGCAATCTCCCTAGACATGAATTCTGCCTTCTTATGGTTGGTTGCCCCCTGGCATGCATTATAGTGCTACGCAGAGCAGTTTGTCCTCCTCCAGCCCGGTCTTCCTCCAGCAGTGCTCCAACTTCTGACTTCTCACAGTTTGCAAAGGGTGCTAACAGAAGACATAGACCGTGTTTCGTCCTACCAGGACTCATCCCCTTGCCTCAGTGTTTGCGCACAGAGGTTATTTGTCTTTAAATAGTTTTTATTTTAATGAGTTCACCTACAATATATCAAGGCACACTGCCTTAAGGTAGCTAGTCCACTGCACTGGGGTGTCAAACAGATGAGGCATACTGATGAATCCTGGTAGGACCCTTCCAAACTGTGTGAGAGGTCTTCGGCACCATGCAATTCTGCTTAAAGTTGGACCAGCATAACATTCTGTGATGATTTGCATATGCAGCCCATAATGCTTTGCATTGTGGGGGCATGTGTGATTTTGTATTTTCTTGAAACTTGGCTTCCTAGCCAAATGCTCTTTGGGGTAACCCTTGCCTCAGTGTTTGCACACAGAGGTTATTTGTCTCTTATATATATATATATATATATATACTTATATTCCATGCAAAAAAACTTTGTTACTGCATTAACAAAGTTTTTTGCATAGAATGTCCTTACTTTTTGAGAAAGAATAGAAAAGTAGAAAGTTGCACAAATTAGTGGGAGCACAGCCCTTCGAGACCCGTGCTCCCACCAACTTGCAAATTCCTGCCTAAGATAAGAGTACAAGTACTGAATATCATATGTATTGCTGGCAGCACATATGGTTGGGAGAGTGGGGCCCACCACCTTGAAAGAAAGCAAAGTGTCAGTCATCAGAGTGGCATAATTCAACACATGTTTACATGTCAGACACCTAACCACTACAAATTACCTCCATAGCAGTAACGTTAGGCACCCTATAAATGTGAAGCCAGTACCACAATGCAAAATGCCATATGCAAAACATAAGGGCCCAGATATTCAAAAGAGTTGAGCCATGCACTATAGGGTTGCGCCTGTGCAGAGTCCGAGTGCACCATTCTGCGATATTCAGCAGGAGGCAGTTGTGCCCCTAAATCAGACTGAGCAACAGTGCAATGATAATAAAGGCATGCACAACTGAAGGGGAGGAACCATGCATAAATGACACAGTGCAATATTCAACAAATTAGCCATGCACAATAGAGAAGCAGCGGAAGTTCGCGCCAGCGGAAATGAGCCAAAATAAAAAGAGAAGGAAAGGCAAAAACGCTACAGGAAGGCACATGAGGCTGAACTCTAGCCACACAGACAGGGCAGGAGGGACACACAAGGCAGGCCAGGAAGGGCACCCTGAACACAGAGGCACAGGAAGGTGTGCGAGCCATAGCCAGTGCAGAAGGGGGAAGTGCCACACAGCACAGAGGCCACCACAGGCAGGTGTTCCCGGTGCAGGGGAAGTAGTAGTGAGGACAGCGGGGGGAATACAGGAACAACTGCCAGGGGGGGTGAACACAAGCTGAGGACATGGCCAGTGCCACCTTCCAGATGGAGGCTGTTATGAGGGGGGTGAGAAGGTGGGCAGCAGGGGGGCATGGCCACGGAAGGGCCCGTCAGCGGTATGCCTCTAACAGGCAGTACCAAGCCCACACCAGCTTTGAGCTGTACAGTGATACTGAGATTGTGGGCTGGTACCACCTGAATAGGGCAATTTTGAGGCGGCTCTTTGAGCTGTGCAGTGATGTGATGCAGGCACCCACACGACGGAGCCATGCCGTGTCAGTGGAGACTAAAGTGACAGCTTTCATGTGCTTAATCACCATGGGTACCTTCCAGAGACCAACTAGGGACACCATGGGCATAACCCAGTCGGCCACATCACGCCACCTCACCCAATCCCTCAGCACACTGCTACCACATGCTGTGGAGTACATCCATTTCCCCAGCACACCAGTGGAGTGCACAGCAACATACAGGAGTTCCACAGGGTAGCACGTATGCCTGGCATGCTAGGGGCAATAGACTGCACCCATGTGGCCATACACACACCACCTGGCCCCGAGGGGGTCCCATACATCAATCGCAAGGGCTATGCCAGCATCAACTGCCAGGTGGTGTGCGATGCCAGGGGGCACATAATCAATGTCTGTGCCACGCACCCTGGGGGAGCACACGATGCCTTCATCTGGCACCAGTCAGCACTGTGCCACAGAGTCGAGAGTTGGGAGATCCCCACTGGACACCTAGTGGGTGAGTATGCAAACCACATGGACAATCATAGGGCCTGGAGGGCATGGCCAGAGGTGACAGGGGTAGTGGTCTACATGGCCCGTGGCAGGGCGATGATGATCACCAAACTAACCTCCACCCTCTACACACAGGTGACAGTGGATACCCACTCCGTCCCTGGCTGCTCACACCCTACCGGTGGCCAGCGACCCCATCACAGCAACGCTACAATGAGGCACACGCCACCACACGTAATGTCATCGAGCAAGTGTTCGGGATGCTGAAGGCATGTTTCCATTACCTGGACACCTCCGGCAGTGCCCTACAGTACAGCCCCTCAAAGACCTGTGGGCTATTCCTGGCTTGTTGTCCTGCACAACATGGCCAATGAATGTAGGATAGCCATACAGGTCGAAGAGGGGGACAGCAATGGGGACAGCGATGGGGACGCCAGTGACGAGGGTGATGGGCAGCCCCCCCTTGGCTGATGGGACCCCCGACTGATCCGTCTGGCACAGCTGCACTGGGACACCATCACAGAGAAGCACTTCAGCCAACCCAGGTAAGTCATGGGGCCATGTGCAGCCAACAGTGGCTAAGGCACAACCCACAAACACGCATGGACACACACCAGGGGTGCATGCCATCAAGGGAAGTGGCAGGGCATGGAACCACACACACAACCAGGGATGGGTGAGGACTAACATCCCACGCAGATGGACACACACACACACGCGCGCACACACACACACACACACACACACACACACACAATGCACCAAACTTGCACAAAGGGCAGTAGGCACACCGACCCAGAACATCAACCCTAGCCACATACATGTCCACAGACCACCATGCCCACTGCCTGTTCATGTGCATGTGTCAGATGCTGAGCACCATTGCACATTGCCATACAGTGCAATGCAGGCATCGTCGTGCACAAGCAACTGCGGACAGCAGCCGGAAGGGTGTGCAGATGGACTATGTGTCCACGTGCAGGGCCGGGTACCCACCCGTGCACTGCCCACTGAAAGATACAATGCACACAGGGCAGCAGCAGACAATAGCTGCATTGGGAGACAGGTCAGTCATGCGACACAGTGTCCCAGCCACCACGGATGCGTAGGCGGCCCTGCTGAGACCCACCAGCACTGACAGGCTGACCACTGGCCTCATGGGGTGGCACCGATGGTCTCCCAGGGGTTCCACTGCATGAACACGACCATGCTCATGCAGGGGTCTGCAGCACACCGAACATGCCTGCACCAGGCATGCTCGGGATGCCCACAGCTGAACCCGGTGTCGACAGGGAGGGTGTCGCATGACGCCGGGAATGGGGGGTAGACAGTGCACTGCGTGGTGTCTGCGATGCATGGGTCCATGACTGTGTGCCCATTGTGGCCATGATGGCACTGAATGACTGTGCATGCCTGTCAATGGCAGTGGTCACATCCTCCCACAACTGGTCCATCCCTGCCAGGATCAGAGTGGTGTCCCTGCTGCGACGCTCCTCTGCCCACTCCAGAGCCGCACGCTGTGCATCCACCGATGTCGCAAGCCGAATCTGCTGCTGGACTGATGCTTGCAGTAGGCGGGTGTACTCATCCAAGAGGTCATCGGTCTCCTCAGCATCCTGTCCCTCAGTGTTTGCGTGGTCCTGATGCTCAGCACCCCTTGAGGGTGGGCGCTGCACACCAGGACCAGGTCTGGACATGTCCACAGGTGGTACACAGACACCGCCACTGAACCCTGTACCCCCCAAAGCCCATTGGCTGACTGATGATGCTGCCCCTCCAGCTGCCGCACCCCAGGACTCACTGGTGCTGCTGCAGTGGCTGCAACAGTCCCACTGTCCTGAACAAACACCAGTACTGCCCCACTGGTGCTGGCAGGCACAGGCTGGGACTGTGATGACATGCAGCCTTCCACAGCAGCACCACCCACAGCCATGGCCGCAATGTTACCAGCTATGTGGCCATCCCGTGGCACACACGTGTCACTGCTCATGACGTTAGCAACATCATCATCGGTGATGCACTCAGCACCGGCCCCAGGCACAGCATGTTGGCATCCATGGATGTCGGCACACTGGGACACAGGCAGGGCTTCCTCCGCACCTATTGCAACATCAGTGTGGACAGCCAGGCGGCCCCACTGTCGCACTGAGCCACGTATACCTGTAGAGGTGGATGGGCCCTCCTCCATCTCCAGCTGACTGTCCTCAGTGGACAGGCCCACCACTGCTGACCCATGGAGATGCTCAGGATCTGTAAGGGAAAGCAAAGTTGCATTACTGCATGTGACCTACCCTGCCCCCCCCATAGACAGACCATGACTTACCATGCAGTGATGGGCCACCACCCGTTTGGAAACCACCACCCGGAACACCCTCAATGGCACAATGCTGCATGCTGCCAGCAACCCTCTCCTCCTGTGGGGTCAGGTGTACCACCTCTGGCTATCCCCTACCTATTGCAGCTCATGCTGCCCTGATAGCAGCCACCTTCTCCTTTATCCTCCTCCTGTCCGTGCCCATCTTCTTCTTGCACTCCTGCACGGAGCGCTGGTGGCTGCCATGCAGGTTCACAGCACGTGCCACCTCCTCCCATGCAGCAGCACAGGTTTGAGGTGTTCCCTGCCATCTGCTGATCCAGGTAAGCCTCAAACAGGGCTTCAGTCTCTGTCTTGGTAAAATTAGGCCTCCTCCTCCTCCCACTCACTGTGTTCCTCCTCTCCCACAACTTGCTTGGTCATTATTTAGCCTGTAAGAATGACAGTTGTTACCTGTGACTGTGCAGTCCCATGCATGTCCCTAAATCCACAGTCCACACTCCCAAACAGCATGCAACTCACCAATAGACTGCAGTAACTGACTATGGCCACTGCAGCCCAATGTCGCACTTTTATAGCGCAACCCATGCAAATGAGGTGAGGCACAACCTTAAGTGGATGCAAATTGCAGTGCTGCGCCACTGAATGGCTGATTAGCTGATTTGTGTATGATGGTTGAATATCACGCTTTTGTACTTTGTGCAATTGTGTTGAACGTGCTGAGCCAATGGCGCAGTTCTGTGACATGCGTAGTACACACCTCACTGCGCATTCCCAGGTTGCTGATGCGGGTGTCTGCTGTGCTGCTGATGTGCTGTGTGTGGGAAGCAATGCAGGGCATGGCCACCATTGTGCCAGTGGCACTATAGCGATGGTCATCTACATGGCGCAGTGGCACTGGGCCATCATAGGCGCACTGGGACAACTGTGCGGTAGGCCACTACTGGCAGTAGCACACAGGCAGCCAATCACGCTACACGCATTGGGTTCCAATGACGCTGTGCATGTCCGTGCGCCAGAGACCCTTGACCCTGTGCCTTACCTTTGCCCCCTAGGCGCCATGCATCAGGCATGGGTGCACCTCTATCGCGCTGTTCAGTGACAGCGTGATAGGGAATGGCAGTGTTGTACCATGCAGCATCTGCACGTGGGGAGGTGCACTGCAGAGCACCATATTTGCAGATTGAGCAGATGGCATGGCACACAGGAGGGCTGCTCAGTGGTCACAAATAGAGCTGGCCAACCTAGTGGCCATTGTGGAGCCACACCATGGGCCACTGTTTGGGGAGGCACCCCTGGACAGGTCCAGGAGTCAGGTGTGGGAGGAGGTGGTCACTGCACTCAAGGAGGCTACATGATGGGAGAGAAGCACAGAGCAGTGCCACGACAGGTATGGGGACCTGCGGCGGAGGGAGCTGGAGCTACTAGCCTGCCTGCGGGCACATGCCAGGAGGGGCACGATGCCACGGCCAGGTAGGTGTTACGTCAACACACTTTTATCTTCCATATGGGTATCACAGTTGTATGTGTCCAGCACATGGGGAGGGACTGTCCGGGGTTAGCTCTGGTGGTGTTATCAGGGTGTGGGGTGGTGGGTCTGGCTGGGTGGGAGGCACACACCTGGGGGCAGGGGCTTTGCTATGGGACTGTACTGATGTTCCTCTCCATACTTACACCACAAGCCCGGAGGAACGTCACCTTGCCCGCGATCCGTGGTGGTAGGAAGAGCAGAGGGAAGCCAGGCGGGGTGAGGGCCCTCACCGCCCAATGGACCAGCCCGATGATGGTGAGTGCCATAACTCCATGATTACTATTGCATGCTGTGTAACTGGGTGGGCAGCGGGGCATGGCTACCATCCATCGACACCACTGCCATGCACGGAACTTGTTACAGTCAACACTGTCCAGTGGCAATGCATGTCTGGGAGTGTGTCGATGGTGGTCCATGCGTGCACCGGGTACATGGCTGAGCCACTGCCTTTGCACCACATAGCCATGTCACTGGACGGCCACGGTGGTGCTGTGCATTACTTGGCTGGTGGGTGTGTGCAGCATTCCACATGGCTGTATGCACCTGGGTGGGCAGGTCATGTGGACGTGATCACTGTGGGTGGTCACACACCATCACAGAGGTATGTCCCACGGCCGTATGCCATGCACAGTGGGTGGGCTGTATGGGGCTGTGCCTTCACACCTATTGACTGTGCTCCCTTGTCCTAGGTACATGCCATCTCCAAGAGATCAGGGAGGTGCTTCAGGAGATCCTGCAGGTAGCAAGGGTGTCACTGGACATCCTCCGTAGGATTGATGACACCAGGGTCCTGCGGAGACACCGACAGAGACGGAGCCAGAGTGGGGAGCGGTGCTCCTGCTAGGAGTCCCTCTGCCCCTGAAATCCCCTATCCCGCTGGACCCACCCTCACACCCCTCCTTTTCTGTCCCATTTGTCCACCCCTGCCCCTTACCCACCCCCACCTTGTTTGTGGCCCTCACCCCACCTTGTATATATTTTGTAAATAGTTTTGTAAATAGTTAACTTTTATATGTTTTTTCAATACAGTTATTTTGATACGAATACTGTGGTGGTCTCTGATTTGCAGCAGGCTTTAGGTGCTCAGCTGCAGTGGTGTGCATGGCGTCAGGGGTGATGCGGTCATGGGTATGTGTGTGTGTCTGTGTGGAGGTGACTATGGTGTGGGGGTAGCTATCAGTCAGTGTCTGTGGTGTGTGTGCTGTTCCCTGTGCACTGGATGACTGTGTGCAGTGGTCCATGGTGCATGCTCTGTGTCCATGGCACCCCTATCAGCCTGTCCATGGCCTGTGCAGCTGACACACATGCATGTCTGTGACCTGCACAGTTTGCTGGCATTTCAGTGGTGGCAGTCCCTGCAGGGCAGCCACTGTACCCGTCACACTGCTGGGTTGCCTCCTGTCACTGGTGTGGTGCATATCTGCCTCGGGTGACTCTGTGGCCTCCACAGTTGTTGTCCCACCTCCATGCTGTGCCTTGTGTGTGTTGCAGGGGATGTGGACCACTGTCTGTAACTTGTGCTCTGGGAAATGCTGGTGGCGTACAGGTCCACAGTGCCTGCGCAGGGTGGCTAGCACTTCAGTGCCATGGAGGACTGTGGGTTGTGTGTACACAGTTTACATGGGCCCACGCTGGGGGCATGGTTGCACCGCCACTACATCCCTGTGTTGTTGTGCCCTTGGGTATGGGTGGGTGTCTGTCCATGCACTGTGTGGCATCCAGTGTGGTGCATGCTTCCACGCACCACTGTGGGTGTCTGTGCTGGCTGTTGTGGCCAGTGCTGGGTCAGGGTGTGTCACTGGGATACTGTGCAGGGTGCTGTACCACTGGTGGTGGTGGTGTCTGGGGCAAGCCCTGTCCCATGTGGGGTACCTCATGTGCTGATGCATGGTTGGTCTCTCAGCAGTACCTCAGGGGGCTGTGTGTGGTGGCACTGTGTATGCCATTGTTGCATCGCTGTGTGCTGCCACCCACTGATGGGTGCTCATGGCGGGGCTGCCTTGTATGGTTCTGTGGTGCACAGGGTTGCAGTGTCATAGTGGGGGTGGTGGCATGCATGAGGTTTCCTGCAGTGGTGGTCGCTGCTCCTGGGCAGGGTGTCTAGGGGTCACGGTACAGGGTGTGCAGTGGGGGGATAGTGTGGCACAGGGTGGTCATCCCTCCTTGTGTGCCAGTCACAGCTTGCTGGGGGGTGTGATGGGGAACCATGGGCCAGCTGTGGGTTGTTTGCTTGTCTCCATGGGCTGATGATTATTCCAGCCCTCCCCCAGTTGTGCAGTGCATGGGGTGTGGGGGATGATGTCTGTTCTGCTGTGTGTTCCTGTGCCCATCTGTGGCATGGGTGGTGGGCCTCTACCTCCCTGGTTGTGCAGTTTCATTGCTCTGCTGCTGGGGGGCATCCCTGGTTGCACTATGGCACCTCTAGACTGCTCAGCTGAACATCCCTTGTTGCGCTATGGTGCATCAGATCTGCTCAGCTTCCCGTCCCTAGTTGCGCTATGGCGCAGGTGATGTGATATTCAGTCGTCGGCTGTAGGTGCAGTTTGGCCGGCTCATTTTTTGAATATCGCGCCTCTTGCACATGGGCGCAATGGACTTGCGCTTGCTCCTGCTATTGTGCACTTTTTGGGTGCAGTTTGAATAGCTGGGCCAAAGTGTGTTAAGCTATATGGGTGCAGCAAATGAATTTTCCAACACCTAAACACCATAATTCACATGGACAGCACATCTCCTCAACACGCTCCAAATTTCAATGTAAAAGACATAGATAGAGGGAAGACCCCTGAGCAAAACCCACCATAGTTTCACCTCAGAAGTCCCCCTGGGCCGAGATATTTGAATTTTAGTGACCGCAAACTGAAATCAAGATGGCGGCCATTGCAGTCAAAGAATTCCTCGCAATCAAAGATTCTTTGATCACAAGCCTGCAAATTCTTTGATCATGAGGCAGGACTAGATGGCCAAAATCCCATTCTTCTTTTGCAAAATAACTATATAAATGTTCCCATTGACTTATAATGGGAACTTAAAAGTTTAATAACTTTTGAATGGATTAATATTTTTTCATCAAACAAAAAGTGGCACATTCCTTGACCCAGGCTCTTTCAGATGAGTGAAGTTACAGAGCAGCACATCTCATAATGGCCATGCAGCACCATAGACAATTTCTGAAAAACTGCCCATATAACTGTCGAAAAGTGCATTTTTTAGCATTTTTGTGTGCAACAACCGTAAGTCTGACTGAAATGGAATTTGGCAAATCAAGATATCTACCATGCCCCACTGCACATACCAAATTTCATGCAAATTCATTGAATGGGTCCAAAGTTATTAACGCGCAACATTTTGAGTTTAACATACTGTAGAAGTGGCTTCATATCCCTAAATATAGGGGCACAGCCACACCCCTATTATATATTCCATGTCTGAGCATGTTGACATGATACAGTAAAGGAGAACAGGGTGAGATTTAGGCATCACGACCCCAATGACACACCCTGGCATCTGTCAGACTGTAGAGGATCAAGGTGGCGTGTGTGGGGGGGGTTAGGGGTTCAACCCTAATGTCTCATTTAGTGACTTCTTTGCTTTAACCCTAAATCAAGCAATAATGCAGTTTTTTGCATAGAATTTCCTTACTTTTTGAAAAAGTGTAATATGAGTAGTAAAAAACACGCATCGGTGGGAGCACGGAGCCCAGCTCCCACCAAGTTGCCAATTTTTGCATAACAATATGCATCGGGGCCCACACTCCCGCTTATGCAAAGCTACAGAGCCATGCAGCAGCACTACAGGGCCCCAAACCCTTGTAACAGTAATTTGTCCATATCTTGGGAACCGTAAGAACTAGAAAAAAATTCTAGCATCATTGTAATCGTGACAGCGAGTACTCCACACATCATCGCGACTGTACCCCATATCACACATCATTTCCAAGATATGAGCACTGAAAAGCACTGGACAGGCACTCTTTCAGCCCTTGTGACAGTAATTTCACAATATCTCATGAATCGTGCAACATACAAACAAAATTCCATTGCAGGCTTACTCCACGATTTCAAAAAAATAAAGGTGATCTAAGCCATCTGTAATGAAAAGTCTGTATCTCTCTTTGTTTCCGAGATAACAGCACCGAAAGTCATGACAGACTGCAATGTAATCCTGTGGGAAAAATGTCAACTACGTCATTGAATATCTCTGCAACAAATTATTTCCCCAACAACTAAACAGCACAGTTCACATCTCTATGACATCCCCTCAACACCCTGCAAATTTCAAGTAAAAAGACCAAACTGTGATTGAGATATGGTCATCCCAATCTTTGCTATCTGGTCTTTTTCATTAACATTCAAAAAATACATATAAATGTTCCCATAGGATATAATGCAAATTTCAAATTGTAATAACTTTTGAACAGATTAATATTTTCTCACCAACTGAAAAGTGGCATGTTCCACCAGCGAAGCTCCTTCAAAATGAGCCATGCTACAGAGTGGCACACCACATGACGGCCACACAGTGCCATGGACAATATCCCAAAAACTGTCTTCAAAAACTGGATAATTTTGCATTTTTCAGCGTTTTCGTGCTCAAAGACCATAAGTCCAACCAAAACGAAATTTGGCAAATCAAGAGATCTACCGTGCCCCACCACACATACAAAATGTCATGCAAATCCGTTGAATGGGTTCAAAGTTATTAACGCCCAAAATTTTGACTTTAACATAGAAGTGCCTTCATAACCCTAATTATAGTGGCATGACCGCGCCACTATAATACAGTATATATATCTATATATATAAATATATATTTATATTGCAAAAACTTCATTAATGCATCAGTTAGGGTTGCTATTAAATCTGGGGTCAACATTTTTAAAATTATCAAAGTTACAAGCTGGCGTAGTAAAATTTCAACATATGTGCATAACTTTGCCATTTTTATATATTATGACCCCAAATTTTCAACATAACCTTCTTATGATCCCACTTCATAAACAAGGGTGGTGAAGGTTTTCAAATCCTGCATGAAAGGTGAATTCACAAAGCAACCTCAAAATCGCCTTTATCTGGACCAGATTTGCATAATTCTACCAACATTGTTCATGAGGTGAGGTCTCAGAAAGGCCATGTTGAAAATGTGGGTGCAAAGAATGCAAAACTGGCAGAGTTCTGCATTGATGTTTAAACTGCCACTGAAATACACTGAACTGCACTTACCTATTTACTGTACCTTAGTTTCTCATATTCGGTCAACAGTTCCAGCAGCAGAGATCTTCACCCTGGGTCCTGTTCAGATGAGTCAGAGTATGTGAGGGGTGTAGGGGGGTGCAGAGGGGTGGGTGCTCAGTGGAAGGTTGGGATGGGTGAGGTCGGATCGGTGAGGGACTGTTCTTTTTTACAGAAAAAAGACCTCATGGTACAGTTTTCTTAATTGCAGGTTAAACAATATTGGAACAGTGATGTGGGGGTGGGGGTGCCACTAGACACCAGGGAAACATGCATAAAATATGAGGATGGCAATCGAAGGGTGGGGGTGCCACTAGACACCAGGGAAACACTGAAACAATATGGGGTCAACAATCAGATGGTGGGATGCCACTGGACACTAGGGAAACATGCACAAAATAGGGGGACATAATCGGACGGTGGGAGTATCACTAGATGCCAGGGAAACACTGAAACAATATGGGTACAGCAATTGCGGGGGTGCCACTAAATACCAGGGAAACATGCATAAAATACAGGAACTGCAACTGGAGGGTCAGATGAACCAATATGGGGACAGTAATCTGAGGGTGGGGGAGTACCACTCTAGACACAAGGAAAACAGTGAAACACTACAGAGAGGGCAATGGGAGGGTGTGGGTGCTACTAGACACCAGGGAAGCATGTACAGATTACCAGGACAGCAATTGGAGGGTGGGGTGGGATGCCACTAGGCACCAGAAAAACAATAAAACTTCAGGGACCACAATCAATTTGTTTGTTTTGTTTTGTTTTGTCTATTTATACTCTGGAAAGTTCATGAGCCAAAGTCCCCGTTTTAATAGATGACCAGAAAAAAAAAACAGTACAAATAATTTCATCACAGAAGGGTGGGGGGCTCCACTAGACAGCAGAGAAAGTACAGTAAGTCCAAAATGCTTTTGCATATGACGGTATCCTTTTCGTATGGCCAAACTCTTTTTTACATTTGGCCAAATAAAAAAAAAGCAAAAGCGAGTCACGGAAAAGAATGCAAATAAAAAAAAAATTGTGGTCATTGTAACAGTAGTGAAGTGCAGGATCCACCTAATGGGGTCCAGATGAGCAAGATACATGTGTTGGTCTCTCTGTGGCATGTCATTTTTGTGGGTTTTGAATAATAAAAAAAACTAAAACAAGATGGCGGCATACTAAAAACTTCTGGAAGTTTTTTACAAATTCGGGCAGCTTATAAATCTCTCTCTAGTTTAGTGTATAAGCATACTCTTCTAAACCCATACATTTCACACTGGACTAATTTATCAGTAAAATTGAATAGCTCCATTTACAAAGACATTATTGATCATTTTTCCCTGATCAGTCTATACAAGCCAAAAATAAATGGAGTACTCTTCTTAACTACAATATTTCAGATGTACAGTGGAGTAATTGTTGGCATCTTGCACATAATACCTTTAAAGATGCCCTTAGTTCTTTAATACAAACTAAAATCCTACATCTTTGGTAAAGACCCCCCTATGTGCGTCAACGAATGGGCTTATTAAATAATAATAACTGCTGGAGCTGTAATTTGGCCAACACAGAACTACTGCATATCTTGTGGTTGTGTGTTCCCATTAATAAGCTCTGGCATAAAATCTGTTTACTTGCTTCCAGAGTAAGAGGACAAAAACTACCTTTTGACCCCAAGCTATTCCTTCTAGGCATCCTTATCCCCAATAGCTCTCTCCTCTCACATGCGCATTTTAGATGGCTAAACATACTTTCTCTCCTGGTCAAATATTTGAGTCTTATGAAATGGAAGTAAACTCTGGGGTCTTCTCTTTCAGATGTTCTTCAAAGCCTTTCTCAGTATGCCTCCCTTGGCCGATTTATTTCATGTTACACATAACCGACTCACTCTATATGACAGATGTTGGCAGGATTACTTCACGTACATTGAACCTAGTTCTTCTAGACCCTAATTCTTAGGGATATTTAGCCCTCTTCTTATTTTGCTCTCAAATTAGGTGTTCCCAAAACTTTTGTGCACAGATATCTCCTCTTTTTTTCCCTCCTTCTCTATTTTCTCCCTCCCTCCCTCCTTCCCTTCTTTCTTGCTATTTTTTCTCTTCTTTCTTTCCTTGCACACACTTCGCTTATCTTTACCTCTCCCTTGCTGAACATTGTTCATATTACCACATTTATCACTTTTTGTAATTTGCTGAATGCCTTGCCATAGCCTGTCCTAGCATGTATTTTGTATATGGTTGGCATTTCTGATTCTATAATACCCTATTGATTGTAACCGTCCTGCTTTCCACTTATAACCTGTCTAGGTTTATGTTTTATTATCAATATGTGTATACAAGGCTTCTCCAATATGTTTACCCTTAATACTCCATTTAAGTAATATTTTATACCTTATATGGAGGATATTCTTCTGTTGTATAAGATGTGTGCTTTTTTATATTCTCAAATTTCAATAAAACGATAAAGTGAAATGGAAATATAAAACAGATTCTCTGACTGTGAGTTTGGAACTCGGTCTAGCGCTGTGTTCTTGACAAAGTCCTCAGGATTTTGCTGTCTATTAGCTCTGCAATGCAGTATAGCCCTAGAAAAGCCTATACTGAAAAGTTTTTCTTTTCTATACTGAAAAGTTCATTTTCTTCCTACATGGTAATTAAATAAAGAATGTAGCAGCTTAGAACTGAAAAAAGAGGCTTTATTAGGACAGTAGCTTTGCCAGTACTCAAAGTAAAAACATTACCCTTTAGGGTTGTTTTCCTGTGCAGCTGGAGTTGGGCCCTCTTGCTGGCATGTTTGGTCTGTCTTCTGGGTCCCTGGCAGCATATTGAGGGCTCCTGTAGGGAAGTAGCAGCCCCTTGTGGCCCTATTTTATAACAAGCTGCTGCCAATTGCGTTCAGGACCCCATGCAAAGCAAAGTAAAAGCTTTTGGAATGGTCATTTCTTTATTTTAGTTATCACAGTAGCTTGTGTATTACCTTCAGTATTATATCTACTGCTTCAAGTCTGTTTTACTTAAGGATTTAAAGAAATGTTATAAGGTGATGATGTAGCAGGTCACCTGACTCAGGTGGGCGGGTATTTATGGCACAACCTGAGCAGGTAACAAGTCATATAGGGTCCATGCTTTCTGACTAGCACTGAGAGCAGTTCTGTTTTGAGAAGCATTTACTTTCGATGTTTATAGTCAATAATTTTCTTTTGTATATTTTTTATTTGCTTTTTGGTGCATATCTGTTTATGAAGTAATAAGCGTCTCTGTGTCCGTCTGTAGAACCCACACTATGACACTCCCTGTTCACTCCCTCCCTATAAGAAAAATGGAGAGTTGGTTCATGATAAAATTTAGCATTGCTGGTTATTGGAAAGTGTATGCATTTACTGTGTGGGAAAGGTACTGTGGAGGCAGTTATTGTATTTTCCTTGCGGATGGTAACCTGGAATTTATCCCAGCAGTATCCCATATCACTACCCCAGGTGAAGGCACTGTGCTGTTCTACTCCAGTATATCATTGTCCATTTGTGCACCAAGGTCACCCCCCCTCAGAGGAATGTGCAGTCCGGACCCGAGGGCCCCGGAACAGCCAAGGGGAGTCAAAGGGGGTTGTTACATTTTGCATGAGCCTTTTTTCACCCTTTTTATTGCCCTGCATATTATACTTTTGTGATCCCATTAATGAGGGTATTTGATGGGGGTTTAATATATAAATTTGTTGGCTTAATGTAGAAAAGTATTTGCAATCCGCAATAGCTTAATTATAACAGCTCTTGCATTTCTAGTGTTGTGTGTACTATGTCTTTCTTCTTTATCCTGATCCTTGCATCTTCCCTTCACTGACGTTTGCATATGTCTTCTGCCACTGTCCTTATTGCCCTGTTTATTATAGTTTAATTATTAGCTACATACAGTACAATGAGGGCTTTACATGCAAATTAGGTGGCTAGGTAAGGAGGATGAATAACTCTTGCAGTGTGCGGTTCATCCCTTGTTTAAATAACCCTGAGGTGGAAGGAATGAGCACACTCATCCTACAAATGTCATTCCCAGCTGGATCACATAAACCTCATCGATCGTTTCCTAGATGTTGTACCCTACTCTGAGTAGAACCCTGAGTTCTTGTAGGGTACAAAACCTAGGAAAACAACCTGTGAGGCTTATGTGATGTAGCGGGAATTACATTTGTAGGATGAGTGTCCCCTCAGGGTCATTGAAACAGGAGATGAAGGGCACACCGCAAGTGTCCTCGTTCCTCCCACCCTAGGGTCATTTAAGCAGAGGATAAAGGGCACACTGCAAGTGTCCTCGTTCCTCCCACCTCAGGGTTATTTAAACAGGGGATGAAGGGCACACTGCAAGTGTCCTCGTTCCTCCCACCCTAGGGTCATTTAAGCAGGGGATGAAGGGCACACTGCAAGTGTCCTCGTTCCTCCCACCTCAGGGTTATTTAAACAGGGGATGAAGGGCACACTGCAAGTGTCCTCGTTCCTCCCACCTCAGGGTTATTTAAGCAGGGCATGAACCACACACTGCAGATGTCCTCATTCCTCCCACCTCAGGGTTATTTAAACAGGGGATGAAGGGCACACTGCGAGTATCCTTGTTCCTCCCACCTCAGGGTTATTTAAACAGGAGATGAAGGGCACACTGCAAGTGTCCTCATTCCTCCCACCTCAGGGTTGTTTAAACAGGGCATGAAGGGCACACTGCAAGTGTCCTCATTCCTACCACCTCAGGGTTATTTAAGCAGGGGATGAAGGGCACACTGCAGGTGTCCTCGTTCCTCCCACCTCAGGGTTATTTAAACAAGGGAAGAACTGCACACTGCAAGTGTCCTCGTTCTTCCCACCTCAGGGTTATTTAAACAGGGGATGAAGGGCACACTGCAAGTTTCCTTGTTCCTCCCGCCTCAGGGTTATTTAAACAGGAGATGAAGGGCACACTGCAAGTGTCCTCATTCCTCCCGCCTCAGGGTTATTTAAACAGGGGATGAAGCACACACCGCAAGTGTCCTCGTTCCTCCCACCTCAGGGTTATTTAAACAGGTGATGAAGCGCACACCGCAAGTGTCCTCGTTCCTCCCACCTCAGGATTATTTAAACAGGGGATGAAGCACACACCGCAAGTGTCCTCGTTCCTCCCACCTGAGGGTCATTTAAACAGGGGATGAAGGGCACACTGCAAGTGTCCTTGTTCCTCCCACCTCAGGGTTATTTAAGCAGGGGATGAAGGGCACACCGCAAGTGTCCTCGTTCTTCCCACCTCAGGGTTATTTAAGCAAAGGATGAAGGGCACACTGCAAATGTCCTCGTTCCTCCCGCCTCAGGGTTATTTAAACAGGGGATGAACCGCACACTGCAAGTACAGTTGGGGAGACAGAAGTGAAGATAATGATGAGGCAGCTGATGTTGTGGGTGCAATTGAAACAGGTATAAAAATAAAATATAAAATAAATGTTAAAAATCAAGTGCCAATTGGATGGTGTTTCTGCCTCAGAAAATAATTAAAATAATTAAATGAATGTTACAGTATAAAATTTAGCTATATCATGAAAATACATAAGAAGGAGAAAAATGGTAAGTGAAGCTTATGTATTTATGGGGAACAAAACAAGTGTGAAGAGTACCTTTGTTCCCTCTGACTCTATGTTGTTAAAATAATGATTGTAATTGTACCGGGCATCGCAAATAAGGTTAGAAACAGAATAGAAATCTGGATACCCAGTCTTTTGTGAGGCAACACAGAGACAGAGAGAATATGAATGCCAAGGCATGAATGCTAAGAGTGTACTGGACATTTACAGGTCCCAGGATGAAGATCCAGTCTTTGATCAAAGACATGTCTTGCTGCTGGAAATGTCAACTGCTATATGAGACAGGTAAATACAGTTCAGTTTTTCAACTTTGTGGCATAACTTTGCCATTTTTACAAATTTTTAGCCCAAATTGTTTCTTCAATTGTATCTGCGAACAGGCATACCTTATCTTGCAGGCCATCTGCAATGTCGCTGATGAATATATTGAAGAGGATTGGGCCAAGGAGAGATCCTTGAGGCACACCACTGATCACCCTTCCCTCGCTAAACAGTGTTCCACTGACTATGACACTCTGTGTTCTAACGTAGAGCCAGTTTTGAACCCACTTGACTATTTTTTACCCTAACCCAGATTGCTCTAGCTTATTGACCAATCTTCTATTGGGACAGAGTCAAAAGCCTTGCTGAAATCTAAAAAGACTATGTCTGCAGTCCCTCCCGGGTCCACTATTTTGGAGACCCAGTCAAAGGATTCAATCATACTCATTTGACATGACCATCCTGCTGTAAATCCATGCTGTTTAGTATCTAGATGCCCTCTTTCTGTAAGGAACTTCACTATTCTTTGCTTAAGCAGGGACTCCATAAGCTTTCTCACTACTGAGGTCCAGCTCACTAGCCAATAGTTTCCTGCCTCCTCCCTGCTTCCACTTTTGTGTAAGGGTACCACTGTGGCCCTTCTCCAGTCCTGAGGTATTTCCCTGCTCTTTAGAGACTGTGTGAATAATTCTGCCAGTGGGCCTGCAATTTCCTGTGCCAGCTCCATCAGAATTCTAGGGTGGATTCTATCTAGGCCTGTTGCCTTATTTGCTTTTAACTTGAGAAGCTCTTTTAGGACACTGTCTCTTGTAAATGGTCCAGCATCTGCTTCTATGGTGAATCTGCCTGTGTTCTGCATTTTGGGTCCATTGCCATCGTCTTCTTTTGTGAAGACTGAGCAGAAGAAACTGTTTAGAATCTCCGCTTTTTCGTTATCATTTTCTGTCTGTTTGCCGTCCTTGGTTGCTATTCTTATAATGCCGCCTTTTGTTTTCCTCTTTTCTCTGATGTATGTATAGAAGGTTTTTTCACCCTTCTTCACTCCTCATGTGATTCTTTCTTCTGTCTGGGCTTTGGCTGCCCTTACTGCCTTCCCTGCTCTTTTTAGCTTGATTTTGAAGACTTCCATATCTGCCTCGTTGGTAGTATCCTTGAGTCTCTTGAGCACTTTACTTTTATCCTTTATTTTTGTTGCTACAACCTTGGTGTACCATAGTGGATTCCTTCTATTTCTTGACTTAGAGATCTGCTTCGTGCAATGAGCGGTTACTGTGAGTAAAGCTTCTTCAGGGCTTTCTACCTCTGTTCCACTGTTCCCCATTTCTTTGCTAAGTATTTGTTTTATGGAAGCCCTCATTTGAGTGAAGTCAGCCTTCCTGAAATCCAGGACCCTGAGTTTTCTGTGTCTGACTTGCTTTTAACAGTGATGGTGATCTAGATGGCCCTATGGTCACTGGTACCCAGATTGCTGCACACCATTGTGTCAGAGATCCTGTCACCATTTGTGAGCATGAGGTCCAG
The DNA here is from genome assembly GCA_016271365.2 of Neoceratodus forsteri. Lineage (NCBI taxonomy): Eukaryota > Metazoa > Chordata > Ceratodontiformes > Ceratodontidae > Neoceratodus > Neoceratodus forsteri. The sequence goes on from CM028136.1 coordinate 83,972,157, forward strand.
GATGGCTTCATCTCATGTTGGCGTTGTCGCCAACTGTTCTAGTCCTGCTCCCTTTAGTGGTAGGAGGAATTCTCTGCTCCTTTCTGTGGAGTCCATGTGTGAGAGCCAGTCCACATCAGGCGTCTCATGCCTCACAACCCACCTCTGGCATGCAGCAATTTAGCATTACCACACACGCTGCTGTGTGGTATTGCTCACTTAAAATGTATAATGTGATTCTATAGGAATCATATACCACACTTTTCATGTGATTGAAGGCATTCAGCTATGCCTCATACCTCACAACCCACCTGGCACATGGTAATTTAGCATTTCCACACACACCCTGTCATGTGTTATTCCTTATTTACAATTTGCAGTGTGAACCCATGGGAATTTTCTACCACAATTTCTGGGTTGTGTTCAAATGTGCATGTGTATCCATGGCTACAGAAGTGCTGGACAATGATGATGGATGTCTCTTGTATCATGTGGAAAGAGTTGTATGTTGCTTGTCTTAGCTGATGATGGCTGTCCGTTCCTTGTGTTGCTTTGCCCCCTTGGTTGCTTGGGGGGGTTATGCAGAGTTAGTGTTGAAAGCCCTAACCTCATATATATATATATATATATATATATGTATATATATATTAGATATAGATATACACACACACACATATACATACATATACATATACATATATATATATATATATATATATATATATATATATATATATAAAATTAAAAATCATAATCATCATTTAGGAATAAATCAGTTTTAGGTTGCTCCCCTCGATTACCATATCCCAAGATTGACAAATGACTAGGTGTGTCATTGGGGTCGTGAGCCATAAATGTCACCCCATTCCATGTCTACTCATATTCAGAAAGGATAGCAAAAAGAATGGGTGACATTTAGGCCTCACGACCCCAATGACACATCCTGTCATCTGTCAATCTTGGGATGATTACTGGTCTGGGGAGGCAACCCTAAAAGATTTTTCATTTCCTGACTTTTGTGGTTTAACCCTAAATGATGAATTAACGAGTTTTTGCATACATTTTTATTTACTTTTAAGAAAGAATAGAAGAGCACAAAGTTACAGGCCTTGCGCTTCTACCAACTTGCAACTTACAGCTGCCAAGCTACATTACACATCTAATGACTAAAAAGTACATTGACAACAGCAAGGCCAGCTACCATACAAATGTCAAGCTAGTACAACAATGGAGAATGCTGTCCGCAAAATGTAAACTGCGCCATGCAGTATCTCCACAAAAAAATATATTCTCCAACATGTAAACACTGCAATTCACATCTACAGTACATGCCTACAACACCCTGCAAATTTCAAGTGAAAAGACCAAATCATGTCCGAGATATAACATTTCAAAGTTTGAGATTTTCATTTGTCAAGAGTGGCAGAGTTCTGCACCTGTTGACATTTAACAGACACAATGACTGAAAACTACATCCATGAAACTAAGGCTAGGTATCCTATCAACTTCAAGCCACCACCACAATGCAAAACACTGTCCGCAGAATGTAAACTGCACCATGCAATATCCCCACAAAGAATATATTTTCTGACATGCAAACATTGTAATTTACATCTAAAGGACATGCCGTAAACACCCTCCAAATTTCAAGTAAAAAGACCAAACTGTTTCCAAGATATTTAATGTTAAAGATTGGTAAAATTGCCCTATCTATTTAAAAATCTGGCCATCTTGTCCCTATTTTGCAATCAAAGATTGCGATTGAAGAATTTTGCGATCAAAGAATTTGTAGGCTCGTGATCAAAGAATTTTCAGGCTCACAATCAAAGAATGAAAATTGCTGTAATTCAAAAATTTGAAGGAATTGCAGTAAACTGCCACCATGGTTCAACAGAACGAATCCTCCTGAGCAAAACCCACCCTCATTTGTCTTCCTAGGGCACCCCTGGGCTGAGAAATTAGATTTTTTAATTCGCCCATCTCGTCCCTCACTCATGATCAAAGAATCTTGCAATCAAAGAATTTGCAGGCTCGCAATCAAAGAAATTGCATGCATGTGATCAAAGAATAAAAAATTGTGAAATGCTAGTTTTTGACATATTTAAATGAGACCAACGCCATGCCTCGATAGAATGAAGCCCCCTGAGCAAAACCCACCCTCATTTGTGTCCCTAGCCCACCCCTGAGCTGAGATAATTGTGTTTTTAGCTCGCAATGCAAGATCGCAATCAAAGAATCTTGGGATCAAAGGATTTGCAGGCTTGCAATCAAAGATCATTAGCGAGCTATGATCAAAAATTTTTAAACATTATAACTCTATTTTTTGACCATTTTGAATGAAACCAAAGGCATAGCTTTAAGATCAGAGCCCCCTGAGTAAAACGCATCCAGGTTTTACTTCAGGAGTGACCTCTGACCAGAGATATTTGTGTTTTTACAATCGGAAATCTAAAAACAAGATGGCAGACCTCACAATCAAAGAATTCTCAGGGGCAAAGATTCTTTGACCACGAGGCTGCAAATTCTTCTTTTTGGTTTTTTCATATTTATTCTTCCTCTCCGCCTCTCAGCTCTGGTCTCCTCTGGAGTCACAAAGGAGTCATCCTTCTGTGGTCCACCCTACCTGAGCAGTCCTCCTTCACTCATGTAGCCTCGGTTTGCCCCCCCAGGTGGGGACGAGATGGACCCTTAACACCCCGAGCAGTCAGTAGCGTCGGTCGGGAGGGTGCCAGGTGGGCAGCTGCAAATGAAGGGTAAGCTCCGGTGCTCCATCTCCACCAAAGCTGAAGGGTGTTTTTCCCCTGTTTCTCTTGGGGAGTGGCTGGCGCCCTGACGTCAAGGCATGGAACCGACATCCGCCACTCCCCTGCCCCCTCTTCTCTACAGTATCAGTGCTTGCTGCATCTCTGGCCTCAATCAGAGGGTAGCCAAGCACCGACTTGGGACCCCTGTCCCTCCTGGGAGAGGAGAGCCGTCCTCCGGATGCTCAATCCTCTTCCTCCTCTGCCGACCCCCAGCAACCCGGGCTCATTCCCAAACCCGGGTCGCCGGCGTGGCCCGAGGTGTGGCGTCCAGTGCCTCAACCCTCAGCACCACTGGGTCAGCCTGAGGCCGCAAATTCTTTGATTTCCAGCTGAGACAAGATGGCCCAAACCCCATTCTTTGTTCGCAAAACAACCACATAAATTTCCCCATTGACTTATAATGGGAACTTTCAGTAAAAGTGGCATAACTTTTGAATGCCTTAATATTTTTTCACCAAATGAAAAGCTGCATGTTCAGCCACAAAAGCTCTTTCAAACAAACCATCTTGCAGAGTGGCACACCACATGACAGCCACACAGTGCCACAGACAATATCCCAAAAACTGTCCCCAAAACTGTTTAATTTTGCATTTTTCAATGTTTTTATGTGCAAAGACCGTAAGTCCAACCTAAATGAAATTTGGCAGATCAAGAGATCTACTATGCCCTACCACGCATACCAAATTTCAGGCAAATTCGTTGAACAGGTACAAAGTTATTAACGTGCAAAATTTCAAGTTTAACATAGAAGTACCTTCATAACCTTAAATATAGCGGCACGACCACTCCACTATAATATGTGTGTGTGTGTGTATAAATATGTGTATGTGTGTGTATGTATATGTGCATATATATATATATATATATATATATATATATATATATGTGTGTGTGTGTATGTATATATATGTGTATATATGTGTGTGTGTGTGTATATGTTTGTGTGTGTATATATGTGTGTGTGTGTGTGTGTGTATATATATATATATATATATATGTGTGTGTGTCTACATTGTTATACTTTTTTTTCTATACCCAGGAACTGATCTGGGAACCATCTTCCATTTCCCTAATGTCCCAGTTCTGCCAGTTGAGCTCCTGGTGGACCAGACTCCCAACCTGTCTGTGCTCAGTTCTAAACTCCAGTATCTAGGCTGATAACACGTGGCTTATCTCCCACTGTTGGGATCATGGACGCTGACTAAACCACTGAGGGAATACATGACTGGCTGGGTAATCTCAAGGGAAGTGTGGGTTAGGAGGAGGTGTACTAGGTAACTCAGGAACTGGCTGGGTAACTTGAAGGGAATTGTGGGCTAAGACATGGAGGACTGGATATTCAAACTGCACTATTTTGTGGTGCAAGCCCTTGCGCTGCACAAAATAGTTGCCCTGGGGTGTGGCCAGGGCGATATTCAAAGGAGTTGCACTATTGAGCAACTCTTTGAATATCACCCCAGCCACAGCCACTGTGCGCAGGCGCGGTGGAACTTGCTACAGCCGAAAGTGGTCAGAGTGGAGCATCAGCTGCGGTGGTGCAAATACCATTGCGCCTACGTGCAAATTCCCATTTTCAAAAGGTGACATTCAAATGGGGCCATAATTCTTGCAAGGCACGGGGGGGCCATTTGCATCTATTTATGGTGCCATTTGCATGCCATTAGCATGCAGGTGTGCCGATCCTGAGGATCTAGCCTGGCACACTGCCAGGCAGCAGCCATCGGGGACCGATGCCCCCTGCAGCCCAATCGCGGGGTGAAAGTGTAAAATCCCCCACCCCTCGATCGGCCCGATAGTGGCTGCATAATGTTTAACCCCCAGAACATATCCCCTGGTGCCAGTGGACCGTAAGCCCGATCAGGGCTGCATAATGTTTAAACCCCAAGAACATATCCCTGGTGGTCCAGTGGACGCTATGCACAATCGTGGGCTGAAAATGTTTAAACATCCCCCAAGACCATATCCCTGGTGATCTAGTGTCCTCCACCCCACCCACCCATGAAGCCCACTACCCTGCTCCCCGGCAGCGGCGGGCGGCAGCATCCCACCCGCATGCCACTCTGCCACCCACTGACTGACTGCCCAGTAGGGCTGCACGCCCATAGGTGCAGAGCAAGAGCCAATGGGCATGCAGCCCATACCGTACAAGGCAGTCGAGATATGTGAATGACCAATCACCAATGGGTGTGCAGCCCTACCAGGCAGGGAGGTTTAGGGCCACCCACAGGTGGCAGCTGCTGTGTTGCGTCCTGCAATGTGGCAGCTCACCTGTGGGTGGCCCTCGACTTATTCCTTTTTTTTTGGCTCAAAGTTGTGCAGGTGCAGGTTGGGGGTTGCGCCTGCACAACTCTGCACAGCCCACTGAATATCGGGCTGTGCAGTTTATGCATGGTTTCTCCCCCTCCGGTTCAACATGCATTCATTTGCATTGTGCTGTTGCTCAGCTTGACTTGGAGGGCGCAACTGCCTCCTGCTGAATATGGCAGAATGGTGCAATTTCGGACTTGCACAGGTGCAACCCTATTGAATATCCAGCCCAGTGTGTTAAGTGTGACACTGCCATCTGCTTATGATTATAGTCTGATATGTGAGGAATAAGGCATGACGGGGTGTGGTTTATGGGCTGATAAGAGCACGTCCCAGGTGCATAATGAGGCACGAGGCGCTTGCGCCGTGTCTTTAGCACCTGAGGTGCTCTTATCAGCCCATAAACCACACCTCAGAGTGCCTTATTCCACTTACAAATGGGTCCCCAGTAAAAATATATTAAAATTGATAAATCTAAATAAAAGTAGAAAATATTGTAAAGATGTAAAACAAATGTTAGTAGAAAAGTAGTTCTTGCTGTTGATGTTAATTTAAGTCTGCCTCCCTCACAGTCCCCATACAGAGACTAGGATCCTCAAATGTATTTTTATCATCCATCCCCACACACAGAAGCAAAGTTCTCAAGGCGTTTTGTTTATTTTTTTAAATTTAGTATGCCTTTTCTCTTTGTTTCAGTTGTTTTTGGCAGTCAGCGTCTTTTAACCATCACCCAAGTAAGCACTTTTCTCCAAGCGCTCCCCCATACAGACACCCTAATCCTGAAGCACAGTTCAAAGAGTGTTTTTTAATTAATTTTTTTTTTATTTTGTATGTTTTTTCCCTTTTTGCGTCTCTTTCTAGTAGCGAGTGTGTCCCACACCAGCCACCGTAGTAACACTTTTATCCGAAAGCTTGTGGGACTGAAAGCTGTCAGCTTACTGGATTTTACAACGTTATTTTTTTTGAAACAGTATTTCTAAGAGCTGGTGAAGGTGCACATGTTGGCTTCAATGAGCTGGTGAAGGTGGAGATGTCGGCTTCAATATGAAAGCCGTTTCCAAAAGTTGGTGGAGTTGCGTGGGTCAGCTTCGAAATGTAAGCCGTTTCTGCTGATCACCACCTGGTGTGTCACTGACTTTTGACTATAGAAAATGATGTGCATTTGCTAAGGGTAGCAGTCTTTTTCCGATGAGTGGTAATGTTCTGTAGCTGGTTGTGCGTGTTCAGGGGGGTGTTACTGTTATGCAGCTCGGTCAGGCAGCTTGTCATACTTTTAAAATTCAGAGGTTGGCACAGTGATTTCTTTTGCAAAGCATCCTGAATGGCTGAAGAGGTGCCGGCTGGCACAATATGCCATGATAAGGACACAGCCACAGGTACCTCTCAGCCAATTAGGATGCAGGATTGTCCAGACTCATTTTATAATGTATTATAAATAAATGGTCTGTGTATATAACTGTCTCACACAAGTTAGCAGTCTGGCTATTAACCTTCAAGGTGTCAGTGAGGATGTCATTAAACTGACCAGGGAAAAAACAAATTAACTGCCTTCCTTCCAGAGGGATAGTTTATCACTTTTTTGACCTGCTCATGCTTTTGAAGTTGCAAACTAAATATGAGTTTTATGATATCAGGAAGGGATGTCATTTTGGCTGATTCCTCTTGTTTTTTTCACATCTTAGTAACAGATTGTGGGGTTATAAACTTCAGAGAAATGTGTTGATCAGACTCATAATTTGGGAAATGGCTTTTTGCTGATGTTCACATTTATTAAAATACCACCTTGTAAAAAATTATGAAGAATTAACTCTAAGGGAGGGTCTAGCTGACATCACGAAAGGGGTGGGGAGATGACTCCCGAAATGATCCAGCATCTGGTGAATATATGACATATCATCTTTGGACTCTGAGGAACTTCAACACTCTGAAAGCATTTTTGATAGATAGGAAAGATTTTAAGTTTGTGGTAGGAGTCTTTGTTCTGTAACTTCCGTTTTGTTTTTAGATGACAGTAAGATTTGTGATATAATTGTTCTTTAATATATGGATTTAATACATCTGTAAAGCATATTAAAAAAATTTGGTCATACCCTCAATAGTTCACTGATAAAACTACTGTCAATCATGTTTAATAGTATAGTTTCAGAGTGATAATACTATCGATGCACTCCTCAACGATAGTATTGTCACAATTGCCAAACAGCGCAAATGCCCACAAAGATGCCTGCTGCCACCAATGTCATCATAAGCGTGCCTCCTGATAGGCTGCTTTTCATGTGTGGGTGGGTAGAACATTTTAAAAAACATGGCAGGTCGCTTTCTCACTTATCGAGACCGCACTGCCTCTGAACACTGCATTTCTTTTCCCCTCACAGAAAAACCAAAAACAGAGCACAGCCAAAACAAGTTAAAAGGTAGGGCTACTTACCAGTTCTTTTCATACAGCGAGTGGAGGCGGGCGGGGTGTAGCGCAGTGAGGCTGAGATGAGAGCAACAACAAGAGAACGTGGCATGCGGTTAGGGCACACCATCTGTCACTGAAATTGCTGACTGCCAGCCACAAAATAAGAAACAAAATCTTATCCATATATTAAACAAAATAATGAATAGGTGCTGGTGCATTACCGACAAGTGCTACCATCTCGATGTTCTGGACACGGGAACCTCTGGAGCTTCGCTGTCAAGGTTCCTACATTTCCAGAACCTCTCGATGGTATTACTCACAAGTAATGCACCGGCACCTATTCATTATTCTATTTGTATTTGATTTCACCTGTTTTTACCATTTTTCTAGTAAACAACATTTTCTTTATTATATTGCCTGTGTTGTCTCTCAGTTTTTTTGCATGTGATGTGCTGAATCTATGTTTAGGCTGACAGCTGTTAAAAGGCTTGATGGTGTTACTAAGCTTGAAAAAAGGTAAGAAATACCTAGGTCTGTTATAGAGTTCTAAGGGAACATTTTGGAAAACCTGGCTGGGTGCCCCAGGTAAAGGAGGATTGTACCACATCCCCTGAAGAGGGTACATATCCGAGTCTGTAAACTGTGTATGCTAGTATAAGGTTCACAGTTTGAATCCCTCCAGAACTTGAGGCTAAAGGTAATTTGGACCCAAAGCAGACAGGAGGGTTACCCTATCTGTTACCTCTATTGTGCTCTGAGGTTGACACTGTGGGAGCAGAGGGCCCAACCTGCAGAGTGTGTTTATGACAGATTTGGTTGGCAGCAGTGCAATTTAAAAGTATTTGGTAACACAAGCTTTAACAGTTCAGTGTGTCAGTTTAATACTATGCAGCTCATGTGCAAAATAAGGCAGTGATTTTTTTTTAAAGAAACAGAACTATATAATTTTGCTTACAGTCAAAGTTCATACCTGTTTTATTTTTTTTTCAAGTGCAAGTTAGAGTAGCCATAGTTAGGGAAGAAGATGGCTTACGACTACTGTGGGTACACTGCAGACCACCTGAGGCAGTTGTGCCAGGACAGATGAGTCCAGCACAAGGGGAAAGCCAACAAGCAGAACCTCATGGTCGCACTGGTGGTCGCTGATGCCCAAAACCTCAAGTCACAGTCTGTGACCAAAAAGGACTGAACCTTGGGCATGGAGGGGCCAGAGTCCAGTGCAGTGTCCGGATCCAATGAGGAAGACAGCAGGGCTAGTGCAAGCCAAGAGCCACAGCAGCAGGGGAAGGTCACCAGCATTCTGGAGTCAGAAGCAATCAGGCTGCAGATGGAGTTGCAGAGGATGAGCTGGAGTTTGAACAGAAAAGGTTCCAACTGCAGATGGTAAAAGAGGAAAGAGAGAGAGAGAGACAGCTTCAGTGAGTCACAGAGGAGAAAAGGGAGCAAGAACATCAAGAAGCTGAGTGAGAACAGCGAGAGACTGACCGTGAAGAGCACGAGTGCCAGAGACAACATGAACTGGAGTAGCTACGACTCCAAACCCCAACACCAGAGCAGGTAAGTGGCCTGGGTTTGACTGGAACTACAGGACTGGGTTACAAACTAAATTCTAAGTTGACAGCCAAATTTAAAGAGGGGGAAGATATGGATGCCTTTTTAAATTCCTTTGAAAATGTTTGTATTCAGGCAAATATTCCCAGAGGGTCATGGAGCTTTCAGCTATCCCCTCTACTTACCTGGAAAGCTCAGGTTTCATTGGGTCAAATAGACAATGAGAACAGTAATGATTACAGTAAGCTGAAAACTGCACTGTTAAAAAAAATATGAGCTAACAGCAGAGGCATACAGAGCTAAACTCCGTAAGCTCAGGAGAAGCCCAAGCCCTGACATGAGCTACGAGGAGCTAGCCATGAAACAACATCAGTTTTTAAAATGTCAGTGGGAAGGAATTGAAGCAGACTCTGTTGAAAAAATTGAAAATGCTGTAGTGTTAGATCAGTTTTTTGGACTTGCCCAGCAGAGCTGAAAACCTGGCTATAGGACCGAGATCCCAAAACAGTGCAAGAGGCTGCTGAACTGTTGGACCTCTATGCCAGGAGCAGACCTGTTCTGAGAGTAAATGGGGCTGGCATGGCAGTGCAGAAAGGGAAAAGCACACCTTCAGGGCAGCTAAAACCCTCACTGTCTTCACTGAAACCAGTTAGCCCAGGTTTCAAAGAAAAAATTTACCAGGGAAAAGAAATGAATGTTAGGTTTGCATAGAAACTGGATATATTGCCAGACAGTGTCCCAAAAGGACAAATAGTGCACAAGGCAGTGCTAGAAAAGAAGTGGTTTTTTTGTGTGTCCCTGAAAGCATTCCAATAAACATGAGAGAACACATGCACCCAGTCACTCTGAATGGTGTACAGACACAAGGGTTAAGGGACACAGGGGCATCCCTGACATTGGTAAAAGGGGATCTGGTAGAGCCTGGTCAGCTTATACCCAATGAATTTATGACTGAACAGAGTTTCACAGGGGAGGAGAAAACATCGTCACTCAGTAGTGTTCTAGACCTGGATGAGACAGGGGGAACTATGCAACAAATTGCTGTAGCCGAAACTTTTGTGGTTGATGTAATTCTCGGCAACAATCTCAAACAGGGGATGGTATGTGCAGTTACCCATAACCAAGCAGCAAGGGAACACTGTAGTTCCTTGGACCCCATAGAAGCCCCTGTGGAAACCACTGGGGGGCTGGATCCCAAGCCTGGGTATCCTGATATGGAGACTAATGAAAGGGAGGTAGAAATTCCTCCCTGTAGCAGTTAACCAAACAGTTATGAAAGGTTACTCCGAGAAAGGAGGGGGTGACCCATCGTCAGAGGGTTAGGGATGACAGTGATCCTGAGTGCCCTGATGCTAGAGCTAGAGACCCTAGTTTAGACACTGAAGGGGACCTGTCCCATGCCTTCGGAATGTGAAAGGAGTTTGCAGCTGTTCAACAAAGTGACCCTAGTCTAGAGATGCTGAGGGTTTGGGCAGACTCTGATGAAGCTGTGATGAAGGGAGGTGACAGGAAGTATAAGGTTTATTGGGACAATGGACTGATGTATACTCAGGATGCTAAGACAGAGGGAGGGGTGTTAGGCAGGCAGTTTGTCGTTCCCCAGGGATACTGTGAGCAGTGGCTCAAGATTCCACACGATATTCCCATATCTGGTCATCTGAGAATCATACACACTATGCAGTGGTTGGCCCAGAATTTCTATTGGCCCAACTTCACCCAGCAGGTGAAGGAGTATTGCAGGTCTTGTTACTGGTGCCAAGAAATAGGGAAGGCGGGTAAGAGAACTAAAGCCACCCTAATTTCATTGTCCATGGTGGAGGAGCCATTCTAGAGAGTGGGAATGGACATTGTGGGGCCTTTAAATATCCCCAGCTCCTCCAGGAAGAGGTTCATCCTGACTGTGGTGGACTATGCCACCCAGTACCCAGAGGCAGTCACCCTGTCCTCACTGAGGACAGACAAAGTGGCAGATGCCTTACTAGGGATTTTCTTCTGTGTTGGGTTTCCACAGGAGGTTATCACCGATCGAGGGGGTTCCTTCATGTCGTACCTGATGAAATGTTTGTGGGCGAAGTGTGGGGTGGTGCAGAGACGTATGACACCTTATGAGCTTGTAGAAAGATTTAATGGTACCCTTAAGTCAATGGTCCAAACATTTGCTGAACAGCATGGGAGGGACTGGGAGAAATACCTTCCCCACCTGTTGTTCATATACAGGGAGGTGCCCCAAGAGTTGACAGGGTTTTCCCCCCTTTGAGCTCTTATAGAGAGGCAGGGTAAATGGGCCCCTAGATTTGATTCAGGAAGACTGGGAAGGCAAGCACGCCACCCAGGGAACTCCCATAGTGGATTATGTCCTCAGGTTTAGGAAAAGGCTGAAGGAGCTTATGGGGACAGCCCAGAGCAACCTGGCAGCTGCCCAATAGAAACAAAAAGTGTGGTATGACCGCAGAGCCTAAGCTTATTCATACAAGGTTGGTCAGAAGGTCATGGTCCTTATTCCAGTCCAGAAAGACAAGCTGCAGGCCGTGTGGGCAGGACCTTACAAAGTGGTCAGAAAGGTAAATTACGTAAACTATATTATAGAGTTACCTGACAGATAACAGATGCAAAGGATGTACCATGTCAACATGATGAAGTCATATGCTAATAGGGCTGGCATGGTGTTTGCAGTGTGTACTCCTGGGGAGGGGACAGATGAAGGAGACCCCTTCTGGACTTGCTAGAAAAAAGCAAGTGGAGGTCCTCTGTGAAGGCAGTTACATTGTCACCTCAGTTGGCCCTAGACCAGATCCATGAAGTAAGGGAGGTTTTAGCAGACTTTGCCCCACTGTTTAGCACCAAGCCTGGACTAACCCCCTTAGCGATGCATGATGTGGAGACAGGGATGCAGGCACCCATACAGCAAACAGCATATCAGGTGTCCGAGGCAGCACAAAAGGACACTAGGAGAGAGGTGGAGGAAATGCTGGATTTACGGGTAATCCAGAAATCCCACAGCCCCTAGGCCTCACCCATAGTCCTTGTGCCCAAGTGAGATGGCTCTACTCATTTTTGTGTGAACTGTCATGGACAGAATGCAGTCACGAAATCAGATGCCCAGCCGATGCCATGGATGGATGAACACCTGGACAAGTTAGGAGGGGCGATATACCTTACAACTGTTGACCTGACAAAGGGTTATTGGAAAGTAGAGTTAACTGTCAGAGCTAGGGAAAGGTCAGCCTTCATCACTCCAATAGGCTTATTTGAATTTAAAGTAATGCCTTTTGGAATGGAGAACACCCCAGTCACTTTTTAAAGGTTCATGAACAGGTATTAAATGGTGCTGAAGAGTATGCTGTGGCATACCTGGATGACAATGCCATCTTTATTGCCAGCTATGAGGAACACCTGTCCCACCTTAGGGAAGTGCCGGGCAGGATACAGAGAGCTGGGCTCACTGTCAAAGCTGTGAAGTGCCAGGTGGCCATGGCTGAAGTGACATACCTTGGGCATGTTGTAGGCCGGGGACATCTCTGTCCTAACCAAGTAAAAATAGAGGTGATCAAGGCATGGACCAGACCAGAAATGCAAAAGCAGGTCAGGAGTTTTCTGAGGACAGCAAGGTACTGTAGAAATTTGTACCCAATTACAGTGCCCTGACCACTCCCCTATCTGATCTGGTGAAGAAAAGGATGCCTAAGAAAGTTATCTGGGAACCAGCCTGTGAAAAAGCCTTTATCAGACTGAAGGAGGCACTGTGCAGTGCTCCTGTATTGACAAGTCCAGACTATAGCAGACCCTTTATAGTCCAAACTGACACCACAGATGTGGGCATTGGGGCAGTGCTGAGTCAGACATCCTACCAAGGGAAAGATCACCCCATAGTGTATCTCAGTAAGAAGTTGCTTCCCTTGGAGCTGGCTTACCTTACTGTGGAAAAAGAGTGTCTTGCCATGGTGTGGGCCCTAAAGAAGTCAGAGCCATACTTATATGGGCAACATTTTTTTTTCAATTATATTTCTAGCTCTCAGCCTGGAACTCTCTCAGGCCTCCTACTCTCACCAGCTTGCTCTACCTCCCGTTGTGTTCCCCCGACCATCTTGAAGTTCACTGCATCTTACTGGGTCGGGCAGGTCAACCAGGGTGACCACAGAGGGCAGTGGTGGGGGAATCAGCATTGGGAGTGTGGCAGTGGCAGGGGCCGTCACCTATCCAGGGCTTGAAGGGTATTTTTGTAGTGTTTATACCCCCGGTGTAGGACGTGCAGTGCTGCCCAGCTCACAACATGGGTGCTCCCACCCACGTCCAGAAGGCAGCCACCCAACATCTACCCCTAGCTTGCTAGTGAGCCCCTTGTGCATAGCAGTGCCACCGGTCTCCACCGGAGGCCGCTGCTGCACCAGGCTTCCACTGGATCCCACCCCAAGAGAGGAGAGCAGTTCTTTGGATGCTCAATCCTCTCTCTCCCCTGCTGACCCCTGGTGGTCTGGGCTTGCTCTCAAACCCATGTCACTGGCGTAGCACGAGGTGTGACATCCAGCATCTCAACCCTCAGCGCCACTGAGCCGGCCTTACGGGCAACATTTTTAGGTACAAACTGTCCACAACTCCCTGGTTTGGCTGGCACAAATAGGTAAAACAAATGGTAGGCTGTTAAGATGGAGTCTTGCCTTGCAAGGGTATGACATGATGATCTCTCACAGGGTAGGAGCAACCATTGAAAATGCCAATGGCTTGTTGCATCTATATGAGGAATGAACTGACTTAGGGAGTTCATTCCATGCAGGGGATTGAGCTGCTACATTTAGTCTAGGTGAGGACTAGCGTGACGCTACCATCTTCTTATCATTATTGTATGATATTGTATTATAAATATAAGGTCTTTGTATGTAATTGTCTTACACCAGTTTGCAGTCTGGCTTTTAACCTTCAAGGAGTCAGTGAGGATGTCAACAAACTGACCAGGGGAAAACCTAATTAATGTCTTCCTTCCAGAGGGATAGTTTATGACCTTTTATGACCTGCTCATGCTTTTGAAGTTGCAAACTAAATATGATTTTTAACGATATCAGGAAGAGATGTCATTTTGGCTGATTACTCTTGTTTTTTTCACACCTTAATGACAGATTGTGGGGTTATAAACTTCAAAGAGAAGTGTGTTGATCAAAGACTCATAATTTGGGAAATGGCTTTTTGCTGATGTTCACATTTATCAAAATACCTCCTTGTAGAAAATTATGCAGAATTAACTCTAAGGGAGGGTCTACCTAATGTCACAAAAGAGGTGGGGAGATGACACCTGAAATGATCCAGCATCTGGTGAATATATGACATATCTTTGCACTCTGAAGAACCTCTACACTCTGAAAGCACTTTTGGTAGATAGGAAAGATTTTAAGTTTGTGGTAGGAGTCTTTGTTCCATAATTTCCATTTTTTTAATGACTGTAAGATTTGTGATATAATTGTTTTGTATTTGATTTCACCTAGTTTTACCATTTTTCTAGTAAACAAGTTTCTTTATTATACTACCTGTGTTTTCTCTTAGTTTTTTTGCATGTGTTGTGCCGAATCTATGTTTAGGCTGACAGCTGTTAAAAGGCTCGATGGTGTTATTAAGCTTGAAAAAAGGTAAGAAATACCTAGGTCTCTTATAGAGTTCTAAGGGAACATTTTGGAAAACCTGGCTGGGTGCCCCAGGTGAAGGAGGATTGTAACACATCCCCTGAAGAGGGTACATATCCGAGTCTGTAAACTGGGTATGCTAGTATAAGGTTCATAGTTTGAATCCCTCCAGAACTCAAGACTAAAGCTGATTTGGACCCAAAGCAGACAGGAGGGTTACCCTGTATGTTACCTGTTAACACTATTATGCTCTGAGGTTGACATTGTGGGAGCAGAGGGCCCAACCTACAGAGTGCATTTGTGACATTGAGTAGTCTGAGAACTTGCTGGTAGTCCAAAGGGAATGGTGGGCTAGGATGAGGTGTGTTGGATAGGCTAGAACCTGGTTCAGTAATCTGAACAGAAGTGTAGGCTAGGAGGAGGTGTGCTGGGTAGCTTAGAAACTGATTAGGTGCTCTGAAGGGAAGTATGGACTAGGAGAAGGTGTGCTAGGTAGCCCAGGAACTGGCTGGGTGCTCTGAATGGAAGTGTAGACTAAGAGAAGACATAGTGGATCACCTAGGAACTAGCTGGGAACTCCAAAAGTAAATGTGGGCTAGGATGAGATGTGCTAGATAGCCCAATATACTGATTGGGTAATCTGAAGGTGATTTGCAGCTAAGAGGAGGCATGCTGGCTAGTCCAGGATAATGTGATAGGATGAGGAGACCACCTGTCCCTGGTCAATAAGATTTTTCTTTTCCTATAAACCCTCCCATTTATCCCCTCCCCCCCACTAGTAGGGGCATGATGACCAGAGGAGGCATCATGGCATATGCCTGATAGGGTAGTTGGGGGACAGAAACTATGACCACTCCCTTCTGAAATTCCCCTGCCCGCCCTGCTCCAGATGTCAGGCGCCTCTGTGCCTAGTATCAATGACTGAGTACATGCCAACATTAGCACGCCTCTGAGAGACTGCATAATCTCGTTTCTATGTCTCCCCTCAACCTAGCAATGCTAGCATGAAGCTATGCAGGGAGAGGAGTAACTCTCCCCCTCCAAGAGTGGAAGTGTCAGAGATAAATGCTTCTCCACTGCCTCGTCGCTTGACACCACATATTCTGAGCCCAGGGCATGAATATGGGATGCCAGGTTTGTCAAGCTGTATTGCTACTGCTGTTCTAGTCAGCTGTGCCCCACCATACATTCTTAAACAGCTTTTATTTCTAGTCTTGTAATGAATGACTCCAGTCAATAAATATGACACCACCAGTAATGTTTAAAAATGAGTTACTGTCTGACTGTGCAAACTAGGCTCATACTGTACATTGTTATGCTGAGGCCAGTACATGTTAAGCAGTATGGCACCACACCAAGTGTTATGTTTTATCACAGTGGGAGTAACAGCGAAGGCGTATATATCCTGTCTGGGTGGGGTGCAAACTGTCAGACAATTTTCTTTCAGCAGGCAAAATGTGTTCATCCTGTATCAGTAAGAGGGGGCACCACTGATTTTGTTTGGAGGTGTTACAGCTGTTGCTGAAGTATACCACATTATAAAGCTCATTGTTTTTGTTTAATGCTCTGCTTTTGTCCCCTTCTGCGTAAATGCCATGACCATCCCTTATGGTTCCTAAGGTGCCTGGCTCAGCTGATCTATGAACCCATCCATATATCCATCTCCTTGCTGCTGCAGTATCAAACCCCTAAGGGCTGGGAACAGGGGTGGACCTCCCCCCACTTAACTGTCCCTGTCAGGTTGCAGCTGAGGGTTTTCCAAGTTGTTCCATCTTTGGTTCACTGGAGCTGTGATCAGTCAGCATTGGGGTCTTTTCCTGTGTTTCTCCATTCCCATGGATTGTGGTGTGCATGGGAGATCCAAGGTGTATGTGTGTGCAAAGGCAACCAGATCCCTGGCCTGCATCCCTCCATCCCACAGTGCCCTCGGCTGCACTGCCACCCATGCTCGCCAGGTGGCAGTACTGCAGTGAAGGCAGAGACCCTCCCATCCCAGAGCAGGACAGCGTCATCTGGGGTGCTCATTTTTCTGGCCTGCCCCAACAACCCAAGCTTGTTCCTGAACTTGGGTCGCTGGTGTTCTGAGCAGTAGCGTTACAGCTGCCCCAATGGTCTGTATGTATTACGAAGCTCAGTTTGTGTAAGTTTCCATCTTTGTCAGCCTGCTCAGCCTGTGCAACAGTGCCCTCTAGTGCTGAAACCACTAACGTTGACTTCGAAAACTGTTTTATTTCAGTCCATGTTCTTTACTTGAAAAACATTCTAACAGGTTTGATCTTGTGCTCCTTGATGTCACTGGTGCCCCTTGATAGAAACATGGACAATGACAGCAGAAAAAGACCAAAAGTGCATCTAGTCTGATGGGATACAGGTGTGTTCTGCAGGGCTCTCCATGTCCGAGTGAGTGAGTGAGTGAGTGAGTAAATGACGAATGACTGAATATTTGACTTTGTTCTCCTATCCACGCTCATTAGACTGAATCAATGAAGGACTGAGTTTGTCCTCTTGTTTGTGACTCATTCAAGCATGGTGATCTTGACAGCCTGCTGTCCAGACCTCAGTTTGGGCTTTGTGACATTGTATACTGTTGCCATTTGTTGTATACTGCTGCCATTTGTGTTTGTTCACCTCCAATATTTGTATAAAAAAAGCTTGTGAGGATCTTACCTTTTCTATCTTTTCTACGTTTTATTAGCCAGACTGCAAACAGGCCTGTAGACAGAAGCAACACAGACAGCAGCATCACTGGAACATGAATCTGAGTACCAAGATGCCTGGGAACTAGAAGGAAACAAAAGATTGAAAGAAATTGCAGAAAAACGTTATAACCCAGAAGTTAATATCGTAGAACTTCCCATTAAAAAACAAATGCCATGCTCTAGATCTGCCTTACTTTTATCATAATGGCGTGAGTTTTTTTTTTAATGAAGTGAAATTTTATTTTTCATTTTCTTTTTTTTACACCATTTAATGTGACATAAAATATGAACAATTATAATAAAATAAGATTAAAAATATATAGTGACTACTAAGAGACAACAAAAAGCCTAGCAGTTATTTATTCTATTTAGTATTTGATCTTGCATACGAGCGCTAGCGATTCTACTTTCCTTTGTCTGTTTTTTGTTAAAGCCAGGAGCATCTTTTTATAAATGAGTCACTGGGGTGGCAGACTCACTGGGGTGCCATTAAAATCAGACTGATTTTATTTCTGAATGAATGTACTGAAGAGTCATTTGGCATAAACATTTGAGACAACCGTCATGGTCCCTTAATTAGAGCAATGACCTGCAGCCATTTACAACTTGACCATGTGCAAATCTTTTAGACTGTCTGTGTTTCAGTCCTCCAGACTGCTAAAATAGGTAAAAGTAGGACCCTGCTGCAAATGAGATGTTAATCTCAGTTGGGCTATCTGGGTAAATATATTGTTTGTTTGTTTGTTTGCTTGTTTGTTTGTTATGCTTAACAGGTAGGCACACTGGACATGAAATCCTTTAACAGATGTGACCCGACAAATTCAGACAAACAAGACATACGAATATACATGGGGTAAAACAATAGCAATAAATAAAATAGAATAAAAATAAAATGAATTCAAATCAGTCACAACACTTACATTCTGACAGAGACAGAAAATACTGAAACAACATTGTAGAAAAAAGCTCAGTTGATCCTACATTCCTAATATCAATAGGGACCCCATTCCAATTGTTAGGCGCGACATAAGCAAGCGCCCGCTGCCCACAAGAAGTCCTCACGTGAGGAAGTTTAAACACCGTATTATCAGAACAGACTCTAGAATAATAATGAGACTGATATTGTCGAAAATATTTTAAAAAGTTTTGAGGGGCTCCTCCATGCATCAGCCTATGTGCAAATTTCGCTAACAGAAATTGATAGTTTAGCTGGCTGGGTAACCAACCCATCTCATGTAAAATCACACAATGATGCATGTGCCTATCGGCTGAAAGTGCAAACTTGCCAACTGTTTGCAACAAAACAGATTTCTTTGGTACCAAAGTTGTGGAAGCGTTACTGTAATTATGGCAGCATAATTAACTAGAGGATATAAACATGACTTTGCAATTGCCAGTCTGGTCTCACTGATTAAAAACTATCATAATCTATGTAACAATGCAATGTTAGAATGAACCTCAGAAGTTGTTCTAGCCAAATGCAAATCATAAGTTGAAGTAGGGTCCAATGTGAATGGCAGATACTGAAAACGTGTTACACTCTCATATATTGTCCCATAAGGGGCCAAGATTTTAAGAGAAAAATCCATATCCCTTAACCTAGGTGCAGTCCCAAATACCATAGTTTTTGTTTTCATTTTGTTCAACACCAATTTATCTGAAGCTAGTCAATGATATAATCTGAGCATCTCATTTAACTCAAGATTTAACTCACTTATTGTTGACCTATGCAGATAAAGTACTGCATCATCGGCACAAAAAGTAGCTTTAGCAGTATGTAATACCGAAGAGATTTTATCAAAAAATAAGGAAATTACTATTAGTCCAAGTATGGAGCCTGTTGGACTTCACACTTAACCAAAGCTTTATCAGAGATGGTTCCTCTGAATTTTACCATTTGGTATCTATTGTGAAGGTAGTCTGAAAATCAGTACAGAGCAGAATCACCTAAACCCAAAGACTCCAATCTAGCACTCAACAAGTCATGGTTAACCAAATCAAATGCCTTGGTCAGGTCCATGAACGCGGCCCCAGTCAAACAACCCCTCTCCATTCCTTCTAGGGCCATGTTCGTTAACTCGACCAAAGCAGTCTCTGTACCATGTCCTTTCTGGAAACCATGCTGACATGGGGATAACGGTCCATCATTATAAATATATTCAATGAGTTGTCTATAGACAATTCTCTCTTGCATTTTTGACAACTCAGACAAGATGGAAATTGGTCTGTAATTCCCAGAATCAGACACTGGGATGGACTTGTGAACTGGTACAACTAAAGAGTGTTTCCAGAGATTAGGAATTTGACCAGTGATGAAGGACAGATTCATTAAAATACAAACAGCATATGCCAACTCTTCAACTGCCTCACGTAACAGATTAAGTGATAATCCATCATAACCGGCAGAACCATCCGATTTCAACCGGTGCAGACATTTTAATACCTCCTGAGGTGAAGTAATTCTTATATAGAATTTAGGTCTATACATTGTGTCAACAGTTGAATCATCCTTAAAGGATACATTGCATTCAGTAAAGTAAGAATCAAGACCAGTAAATTTTGCATTAAACTTGTTAGTTATTGTCAAAGCACAAGTGACTATGTCAGGCCCATCTTTCATATGGGGTCCAGTCCCATTTGTAGGTTTAATCAGGTCATTAATCATATGCCAAAATGTCTTAGGGTCTGACAGATCATCAGTTTTTTTTTTAAGTAATCCTGATTGGCCAACTTAATCTGGGTTTTATAATTGTCACGTCCGGATTGTTATTCATGAAAAGTTGCAGGCAGACCATCCCGTTTATACTTTTTCCAAAGTTTGTCACGTTCTTTCATAAATTTTAACAAGGGTGTGGTTATCCATCCTGATTTTTTTCCTGACTTACGTATTTTAATACAAGAGGCAAAAAAATCTAAAACTGTTGTAAACTCTGTTATTAAAAAAATCTAATGCACAGTTTACATCCGGTATTGAAAGCAAAAAAGACCAATAAACATCATGTAATTTTTCCTGAAATCCCTGCAAATTGAAGATAGTAAATTTTCTAACCATTTTTCACACAAGGTGCAGGTTTTCTAATGCTTATATGTTTCCATATGCAAAGGATTGTGTGGTGATCATTCAGTGAGTCACCTATCACTCCTTATCAGATCTGTTAGTTAAACTCCAGTCTAGGTCTGCTGTATGCCTGCTTGTTTTGTTATTTAGTCTGGTGGGCAAAGAAATAAGTTGATTTAAGTGAGAAGGACCCAAAATACCAGATAGGCTAACTATAGCATGTCCTGCCCAGTTTGAATTAAAATTTCCTAAAACCATAACTTCACCAAATAATCCATTTTAGCATTATCTGTAAACTTCTGTAAACCCTCTTTATGGTGTTTAGGAGGAATGTAGATGCAACAAATAATTACCTTTTTGACTGCGCCAAAAGTAAGTTGAATATCAACATGTTCTACAAAATCCATGAACCGATTCAACAAAATGTTTTCAGTTGTCTCAAGCTCCTTTTTTATGTAAATCATAACCACACTGGCTTTGCCGTTAGGCCTGTCCTTCCTAAATATGTTATAACCAGGAAGACTAATTTCAGCATTGGTAATTCAGATTTTAACCATCTCTCACTTAGTGCCAATACATCCGGAGAATATAATTCAACTCAGGCCGCCACTTCATTTTTTTTTTAACTTTTTATTTATAAAGATTTTATGATCTTTTTTTTTTATTATTTAGTTGTTTAACCAGGTATAGCACACTAAGCTGAAAGCTTTTTTACAGGAGTGACCTGGGAGCACAAGGAAGTTAAGTGACTTGCTCAGGGTCACACAGTATGCAAGTGGAAGCAGTGGGATTCAAACCCAGGTCTGGTCTGCTGGATGTCACCAGATTTGCAGCTCAGAGCCTTAGACCACTGTGCTATACTGATCTCACAGCATTAACTGTAATAGACATAAAATAAAGAGGTAAGGTATGCAGATCTGCATTATGAATGTACAGATACTGCACATTGTAGTAAATCAGTTATTGTATACTGAGATCTGTAAATCCATGCACTATGGGGGAATGCCAGATGTAGGCTCAGGAGTAGATTTTGGACTAGTTACCCTACAGATCTAACTCACTCTCACCACAAACAGAATCACAAAATGTCTATGAAGCCAGGATATCAGTCCACTTGAAGAATTGTCATAGAGTGGTGGGCTGAGTCACTAGAACGCTTGCAGGCAGAGCTAATATAAGATAACCTGGGCTCAGTTAAGCTGCCTGATAAACCCATAGACCATAGCAGTGGCAACTTGCACTATGGGAATAGATTAAATACTAGGGAACTGTTAATGTCCACAAACTGAGTGGTGATCATACTTACCATTCAGTCAACCCCTACAATGTTTAGTCATACAGATTAATTTTTAATAAGGTTGTTCAAACAGAGCAGTAAAACAGATGGCATAATATGCAGACCACAATTTAAACTGCAACAGCATACCCTCATAAGTAAGATATAAGAGAAAGGTATTATACTTCAACTTCAAACCGCTCACAATATAAGAGCAACCTGAGATTTATTATTAGGGGGGTCAGCAAGGACCAGCAGTACTATAGGAAAAACGTTCCAGGCTTCTAACTGGTGTGCATAATAGCCAGAAAAGTGGGGACAGTACATTACCCTTCTTCATCAGAAGTGGAGGCTGATGGATGTAGTTTCTGCAGAAGTTTTTCTGCAAATTGAGCCATGCCCTCTGGATCCTGGAAGAAATGGGACTTTGACTCGTATCGAAATTGTAGCCATGCTCGGTAGTTAAGCCTGACTTCAATTGCATTTCACAAAAGATGTTTTTTTCACTACCTGAAATTCCTTTTTCCTTTGTGTTTGGGCAGATAGGTCTGGGAAAAATCCTAGGTGACTGCCTCCCAGACAGTCTCACCCTCAGATCTGGCCACTTGCAGGAGCACAATCCATTCATCGGGCGTCGATAGTGTGGCTATTACAGTAAGTGGTCACTGCTGAGCTTCACCTTGTTGTCTGGATCGCTGTGGGGTGGTGAATATCTTTGAGATTTTTATGCCTGAGTCAATGGGTAGAAGTTTTAAGTCTTCAAAGACAAGTCCAGTGACCACAGGCAAGAGCTCCGAAGCTCCCACATATCAGGGTGGGAATCCCTCTATGCGAATGTTCGCCTGGCATTGAGCATTCTCTAGTGTTTCCACCTGGATCGCAAATATGAAAAGTCCCAGATGTAGGCTGCATTACAGTCAGCCTACTGACCTGAAGAGTCCTGTAGATTCTTAATGGACTCGTCATTGTTCTGGATGCATCGTTCGGTGTCAGAAATCTTTGCCTCCATAGCCGCCAGTCTTTTACTAGTCTCCTCTCCAGTCTGTTGGATCTTGGTCAGTATGCCCAGGATCTGTGTGGTCAGGAGTTATGGCATTGGTATTTCAGTTGCTGCTGCTGGCCCATGCCCCACGTTGAAACTTGCTGGAGAAAGGAACTGATCCAGGCTATTTGCTGCTCACCTAGATTCCTTCTTTGGTCCTATTTTGTGCCCGGGTATTTCCGATGACTCCCCTGTGGCTTTTTAAACTCCGGTTTAGAAGCATTCTCTAGTTTTTAGTAGTTTTATTAAGTGCAGTTTAGGAGCTGCTCTAAACTGCTGTTGCCATCTTGCTGCTCTGCAGTGCCCCCCAGGCCTCTACTTCGTGAAACTTTGAGGTTAAACTTTGAGCATTGGAATGAATAATTCACAACACTAAACAATTTAAATTAAAATAATCAGCATCTGCCAAATCATTAACTTCTGGCCCAGGATTCACCTCAATGTCACCAGCCAGCAATAAAGTGGCTACAACAAGGCCAGGCACGTAAGCCAACAAGTGCAATACAACTTGTGAATTCCTCTCTTTTTACACAGCCACCCCTGTATTGTAAGCTAAAGTGTTATATTTATTTAGTTTTGTGTTGACCGGGTAAGTGCACTAGACAAATCCTGCCTATTTTCAGGCATGACCCGGGGGAGGGGGATACAGATGAATGCCAACTGACCTTGAACCAGATTAAGCTGTTGGGGGTATTTTTAGTGAATGAGGGAAATTTGGCCAGGACACCGGGGAAATTCCCCTGCTTCCTGTGAGCAGGAGGGACCCTTTTGCTGGTGACTCCAAGATGGCTGTTGTTCCAGATCCTGGTGGAGGTGATGGAAATTCTGTGGAAGGCAGGGGAGCTATTCTTCCTGATATGGATACTGAGAATGGAGTGGTGAAGAGTTCTGCTGTATGTACACCACGGGAGCACTTTCAAGAAAGCCTCAGAGAATACCGTGCTATGGGAGAGGCGGAAGCCATAGCACAACACAAAATGGAGCTTATGGATGCTGTTGCAGTTCAGAATCAGGAAGTTGGTGGCCCACATGATTTGCAGGATGGTGAGTGGTGCACAGAACCTCTGATTGTGGAGGAGGAGGGTTCACTAGTTCCTGGTGCAGCTAGGCTGCCTTTCCAACCAGAGGAGGAATGTGGAGCCACACGGAAGTTAAAGGTGACTTCGAAGAGCTTTCCAGCCAGGGACTGGAGCAAAGGAACTGCCCTGCTGGATGCAGGATGGATGAGGCAGGATGGCAGGTGGATACCTGATTCCAAAGGGGTTTCTTTTTCGACAGAGGATACGGTTGCTACAGAGTCTTCAGGAACGATACAGCCTTTGGAGCCACTGGTGGGGACAGATGATGCTCCAGTTGGTGAGACTTTACAATCTTTTGCTGCAGGGGTAGACTTGGGGGCCTCTTCTGGGAAATTGCATGTTTCCCCTCCTTCTTCTCCTAGAAGAGAACGTTTTCACACAGGTCCTCGCTTTTCAGACCTCTTTAGAAACAATCACCTGGAACAGGCCCCCAGATGGAATGCTGTCCATCTCAGGTGCGGGGGGCTTCAGGAGCAGCCTGATCGATTATTTGTGGCCCGCAGGCTGCTCAAAGGTTCTATGAACTTTCAGGCATCAGACATTTATGCCCTGATTAACATTCGTGGGGAAGAAACTTTTGATATTAGTTTCAAATCATTTGTGGGCCTTGATAAATTTTGGCAGAAGTATGATTCTTTAAAAGCTACTCCCTTATGGACTCCATTCTGGGCTATTCCAATCACAAAACCACTGTTTAAAACTGTGCATATTATGTTCTGGAATGAAGGGGTAAATGTGGGGGACATTCTGTATTGGCTAGAGAGTAAATGCACTGTATTGGGACCTTCTGAACCAGTTATTGATGGGGAGGGTATTTGGACAGGTAGTTGGAAGTTCAAGGTAAAACTACATATTGTGGGGGATTTGGTTCAACATATTCCAAATAGTTTTTTCTTGGAGAGGGATCGAGGTGTCTGCTTTTACCCAGGCCAACCCAAGGCATGTTATAAATGTGGGAGCCCACCGCCATCTCAGTAGTGCGTGTGATAAAATCAGATGTGCTTTGTGTGGAGAACTGGATCATGACAGTGGTACTTGCCGCAATGTTTTTCACTGCAATCTTTGTGATACCCAGGGGCATGCTTACCACCAATGTCCATATGTGGGCCAAAACAATTCAGGAGGCCTAGATAAGGAAACCTTGATCTCGGATGCTCAGGACCGATTTAGGCCTTTTACGGAGGAGACATCCCCCCCCCCGACCCTAATCCTCCTGGTCCGGATCCTTCAGCTTCTACTCCTCCTGAGAGAGTGGTATCTGGCTCCTCTAGTATGCCCTCTGATGTTGCACAATCGCTAGAGGATCTGGGGCTCAATGCTCCTATCATGCCCATTCTAGCCCTCCCCCCTCCAGCTCCTGAGTTTCAGGCGCCTCATCCAAGACGTGTGACTCGGTCTCATGCTAAAAAGATTGGGATACCACCTATCACCCCCACGCATAACACTTTTCAGGTTTTGCAGGATGCAGATGGGGACTCTGAATCTGATCTATCTGTTGCTTCTGGGGTTTTGTCTGGGATGGAGTGTGATGATGAAGAAGGTTCTGAATTGCTGGAATCCAAGAAGAAGTCAGGAAGGAAGCGTAAGAAGGACAAGTCTTAGTCCTGCTCTCTGGCTTCTTTAACGGTAGCTTCCCTGAATTCTTGTAGCCTCCAGAATTCTAAAAAACACCTCGGGCTTTTACATTTTTGTAAATCCTTATCTGCAGATATTTTACTGCAGGAGATGCATTTCTCTAGTCTTACAGACATAAATTCTACTGGGAAATTGTGGCATTCTGGACCCTCTTTTTGGTTTTTTGGTACTGATGCAGCAGGCAGGGGTGATATTATTCTGCCATCCTTTTGTTCAGGTTACTGGATTGGTAGACATAGCTCCTGGGAAGGTGTTGCTCTTGGATTGTGTCTGCCGGTTTTTCCTCCGTATATAACATTTATGCTCCCCAGGTAAATCAGCCAGGATTGCTTTATTTGGGAAATACAGCAGTACCTGTCTACTCCTAGAAACATTATTTGGGGGGGGTGATTTCAACTGTGGGCTGGATGTCAGATTTAAGGATCAGATGCAGCGTAAAGTATATTGTGATTCCCATGCTTTGTTCAAACTAGTTCAGATGGCCTCCTTGACGGATGCTTATAGAGCACTTCATTCCAATTCAGGGTCCACTTATAAACGTGGCAGTCTAGCGACTCGGATTGATTTTATTTTTACTTCCAGATATTTACTGCCTTCTGCTTTTTTCTTGACCCCTTGTGAATTTTCGGACCATTTATCATTGAAGGCAAGATTTTCACTGTCTATAATTCCACCGTCTTTTCCTGCCCTGCCGGCTCGGTGGAAAATGAATCCGGTTGTTCTTGCTACTGAGCAGTTTGTTATGTTTATCTCAGGCATTGGACAGGAGGTGTTTGGCAACTGGGATGTATGATTCCTGGGGAGATTGGTGGATGGATACTAAACTGGAGTTTCGAATGACTTCCAAGGCTTACCATTTTAGTACCCAGTCAACAAATTATCTTGCATATTTAAAACAAAGGGTACAGTTTTATAAATTAATGTCATTCCCCTCTGTCAAAAAAAGAGGAAAATGAAGATGAGATCATTATGGTTTTCCAAAGAGGTAGCAAAGAAAGTGAAAGCCAAAAAGATTGCATTCAGGCAATACAAAAAGACACAGGCAGAAGGGGATAGGGAGAAGTACCAGGAGAAGCAAAGGGAGGCAGGGAGGTCAGTAAGGGAAGCCAAAGCTCAGACAGAACACATTGCAAAATCAGTGGGAGGAGGGGACAAAACCTTTTACAGGTACATAAGTGAAAAAAGAAAGGCAAAGGGAGGGATAGTGAGACTGAAGGGGGAGGATGGGGCTGTGTGGAGGATGACAACAGTAAAGCTGACATATTGAACAGGTATTTCTGCTCAGTCTTTACTGAGGAAGAGGAGGGTAATGGGTCTGAATGGAGTACAAGGGGTGAGAATGGTGCAGAAATGGACACAAGTCCCTTTACATGAGAAAGGGTCCTGAAGGAACTGGAAGTAATAAGAGTTGATAAAGCAATGGGGCCAGATGGGGTACACCCCAGGGTCCTTAAAGAACTAAGAGAGGTGGTGGCTGAACCTCTTGCTATCCTGTTTAGCCGATCACTAGAAACAGGGAGGTACCCAAAGACTGGAGGATAGCAGATGTAGTCCCCTTATACAAAAGTGGGAACAAAGAGGAAGCAGGAACTACAGACCAGTCAGCCTCACCTCGGTAGTGGGGGAAGATCATGGAAGCACTACTGAAGGAGAGATTGGTGGAACATCTGGTTGTCAATGGACTACAGGACCCAAGGCAGCATGGTTTCACGGGAAGGTCATGTCAGACCAACCTCATTGAATTTTTGACTGGGTGACTAGGGAGGTGGATCAGGGAGAGCAGTGGACATGGCCTATCTGGACTTCAGCAAGGCCTTTGACACTGTGCCACATAGAAGACTATTGCACAAACTGGGGAATATGGGTGTGGGCAGGACAGTAGTGCGGTGGGTAGGTAACTGACTGGGCAGCAGGACACAGAGGGTGGTGGTAAATGGTCACTCCACAGAGGGAAGAGTGACCAGTGGGGTACCACAGGGATCAGTGCTGGGACGGTACTATTCAATATCTTCATCAGTGACATTGCGCAGGACCTAAAGGCAGAATTTCACTGTTCGCGATGACACAAAGCTCTGTAACAGAGTAGACACACCAGAGGATGTAGACAGAATGAGAAGGGACCTGCAGAAACTTGAAGAATGGTCAGGGTTTGGCAGTTGAAATTCAATGCAAGGAAGTGCAAGATAATGCATATGGGGCACAAAACCTGGCATAATATATCAGTTGAGGGGTGAGGATATAGCATGCACCAAGCAGGAAAGGGATCTTGGGGTTATCATCTCTGATGACCTCAAGGCAGGGAACAGTGTGACAAGGCAGCAGGTAAAGCAAATAAGATGCTGGGATGCATAGGCAGGGGCATCACCAGCAGGAAAAGGAGGTCATAATTCCACTATACAAGACACTAGTGAGGCACACCTGGGTACACTGTGCAAGTTCTGGAGACCTTACCTATGTGAGGACATAGACAGGGTAGAAAAAGGTTCAGAGGAGGGCAACAAAGATGGTGCATGGATTGCATCACAAGTCCTATGAGGACAGGTTAAAGGCACTGAACATGTACTCCCTGGAGGAGAGGAGGGAGAGAGGGGATATGATAGAGACATACAAGTATCTTACAGGGAGGAACAGGGTGCAGGAAAACACTATTTTTAAGCAAAAAGATGTTCCAGGACTAGAGGGCATGGGATGAAGTTGAGGGAGGATGATTCAGAGGAAACGTGAGGAAGAATTTCTTCACAGAACAGGTGGTGGACAAGTGGAACACCCTGCCAGAGGAAGAGGTGGGGGCTGAAACAATCACGGGATTTAAGAATGCATGGGATAGACATAAAGGAATTCTGGAGGTCAGGGGTAAGGGGCAACAGACTTCTTGGAAAACATAAACTGAACTTACAAACTTAAATGGGCAGACTGGGTAGGCCATAGGCCCTTATCTGCCAACACTGTCTATGTATCTATGTATGTATCTGTCTCCAATGTTCAGATACAGGAGCAACTAGCTGTGCTAAGACAAAGCATGAGGAATTATCATTATGGGAAGGCTTGTAAAATTCATGATGAATTGTCTAATGGGCTTAAATCATCACCAAGTTCGGATCCTTTTTCGGCTTGTAAGCAAGTCTTGGACAGTAAACTTATGGATGGCCTTTATGATCACAGGGGGGGTACTATGCAAGGCTGATATTGACATGCTACACATAGTCCGGGTTTTTTTGCAAACTTAACATGGAAGGGCTTTCCAGCCCACTATTAAATGGGAGGATTTGTTTTCTTTTCCTCCACCTAGTATTTCTTCCTCTGATTACCTTTTTTTAGATAGGCCCATTTCCTTGGATGAGGTTAAATCAGAAGTAGCTCGCTTGAAGTCAGGGATCTCACCAGGCCCTGATGGTTTAATTAATGAATTATACAAAATCATGATAGATGATATCAGTGCCATCCTGGCTTCTGTTTTTAATGAGATTCTAGAATCTTCACGGATGCCATGTGGATTCTCAGATGCCTTGACTATTTTCTTATTTAAAAAAGGGGTTAAGCATCACATTGAAAATTGGAGACCGATCTGTTTACTGAATACAGATTATAAGATTTTTTTCACAATTTTGTGCCTTCGGCTCCAACATGTTGCTTCTTCTTTAGTACATCCAGTTCAAACATGTTCAGTTCCGGGTAGACACATCCACCAAAATTTGGCCCTACTACGGAATGTGTGTGAGCTTGGATGGTTGGGGAAATTGTCAGGTTATTTACTTTTCTTGGACCAGGCCCAAGCCTTTGATAAGGTGGCACATGGGTTTTTATTTGATGTCCTACGGCGGTATGGGTTTTCCATGAAACTAAGAACCTGGGTGGCACTTTTATATAGTAATGCCCAAAATGTTCCCCTTGTTAATAGATTAGTTGGGGAGGGGATTGATTTTTGTAGGGGGGTGCGCCCGGGCTGCCCACTTAGTCCTTTGTTATATACTTTTGTTTTGGACCCTTTGGTTCGGGAACTCCTTCATCATCCTCATGTTCAGGGATTATCTCCATCTCCAGCGGTTCTGTCACAGTGCTTGGTGGTTTACGCAGATGACATGTGTTTTCTTCTTCGTAATACAGCTGAAGGCCTCATTGTATTGCATTTCGTGGCCCAGTTTGGTCTGCTTTCAGGAACATCAGTGAATTATGAAAAAAGTGCTGGTGTTTTTTTAGGGGAGGGGGTTTTTGATTTCATGATCGGGCAGATAACCATCTCTAAGGGGCCTATTAAGATCTTAGGTTGTTTCTTTGGGATAGGAGATTTAAATAATCTTAATTGGCAACCTTGTATTGTGCTGGGTGAAAAGAAGGTACAATTATGGAAAACCTGGTCTTTTTCTAAAGAGAAACGTGTGTTAATAATCAAAAAGGTTTTACTCCCTCTGTTTCTTTACTTGAGTTCGGTTTTTCCTTTACCTAGGCATCAGGAAACCCATTTATGTAGTATTTTTTTTTTTCAAATGTTGTGGGGAAACCGATAGAACCCGGTTAAGTGGGATTTCACATATCTTCCAATTAAGGTGGATGATCTTGGCATGATTAATCCGGTTGTTTTTTATTTTTCCTTTTTTATTAAAGCTACATTTAAAGAGGTGTAGTTAAATCACTCTCATCCTTGGGATGCCTGGACTCTGCTTTTGCTTCAAGATTTTTTGATGCGGTGGTCCACAGAAGCACCTGTCGTGAAATCCAATTATAAAGTGCCTTCCTTTCTGCCAGTAGTGGCGGCTAAACTTCATATGTGGAGCGTGGCTAAAGACGAGGTTTATCGGCTTTCCCGGAAGGGTATATATCAGAGTATAATGTCTATGAATTTTTTAGTACGGGTTGATTTTCCCAGGTGTTTCCCCACAAAATTACACTTAGCCCTAAAGGTGCTGACGGACAGGAGGATTCCTGTCCGGATGTGGGATGTATCCTGGTTAAGTTGTCATGGGAGGTTAGGGGTTAAGGGGAATTTAAAACATAAGGCTCTTGCAGAATGGAACTGTATTCGTTTTGAATGTGTGGGTATTGAAGAAACTCAGACTCATTTTTTTCATACTTGTTCATATACTGTACAGTTTTGGTCCACTTTGTCTGTTAAATGGAGGTGGGAGATGGTATGTCAGATTACCTATGAATGTTTGGTTTTGGGGGACTAGTCAGGGTATTTTTTCCCATTTTCATCCTAGTACTCTTAATGTGATATTTGCTTGCATCAAGTTTTATCTCTGGCAGGCGAGATGTTCTTTTTCCATACAGTATACTTATACTTTACCTATGGTGGTGATAAGTCATATTGAATCAGCTTTACGGACACAAAAGGACTTTGAATTCTGTCATTTTCCGATTTCTTTATTCCACGAATACTGGAAGCATGTCTACTGGATTTAATATGGTATGTTTTTTTTTTTCTCTGTATTTTTCTGCTATTTTTGTTTGATATTTCTACAGTGATGTTTAAGTTATCATTTTATAATTATTTCTGTTTACTATGAATGCCCTGTATTGATGTTTTTTGGTTTCTGCAATAAACAATTCCCCTACTCTTTTCAATAAGTGCCATGGGAATTTTAACATCCACCTGAACTACCACCAATCTAGGCAGATGGGACCTTGGTTTAATGTCTCATCTGAAAGATAGCACCTCAGAAATGCAGCAACCCTCTCATGCTGCACTACAGTGTCAGTACTGGGATATTAACCCAAGTGCCAGATGTGGGAACTGAACCCACTGCTCTCTGGTCTCCTGAACTCAGAGGTGTGTGTGCTACCTACTGAGCCACTGACACTATTTATATAATGGTCCCATGATTGACAAGTTGTTCAGTGTGTAATTACATATAGTATCAGCACCTATACTAGCATCATACTCACTATCCAGTTCACTGAACAACCAATTGCAGGAAATAAAAGCAGCACCAACACTCAATATAACGATGATATACAGTAGTCCCACTATGACACCTCTGGCAGCCATTGTTACAGACAACTGTTACAATGCCAACTCCTGGGTAGAATTCAAGTCAGACAGGGTGATAAAGCAGGACCTCACTGAAAATGAGATATTACATCTCAGCTGGGTTAGCCTGGGGGGAATAAATGAATGGTAAAAGACAAATGGCTGCAATTTGGGCTGTGTCCAGAAACATCTAACCTGGAGCTGGTGCTTAGTCACAAACTGGGGGTGGTGGTGTAAAGGCAAACATAAACAGGCTCACTGCTGTGTTATGCAATTGCCTGACTGTGGGGAGCTTTAAAAAAGCTTTAAAGACCTTCCTTTTTAACCAAGTATTTTTTTAGTGATTTAAATTATACTGGATTGTTTTTGAATTTGATGTTGTGCATAGTTGTGGTTTTGATTTGTATGACTGATATTGTAAAGGTGCCCTAAGCTTTGGAAGGCACCTTAAAGAAATACAATTTTACTTACTTACTTACCTCATTTTTGTAGCATATTGTACATAATGCTAGTGCACTGTCATCAGGGGACGTAGTCCCATGTTACAGTCAGGTTCACTGCTGTGTTACCTCACTTTTGTAGCATATTGTACATAATGCTAGTGCACTGTCATCAGGGGGCGTAGTCCCATGCTACAGTCAGGTTCACTGCTGTGTTACCTCACTTTTGTAGCATATGTAATGCTAGTGCACTGTCAGCAGGGGCGTAGTCCCACACTACAGTCAGGTTCACTGCTGTGTCACCTCACTTTTGTAGCATACTGTACATAATGCTAGTGCACTGTCATCAGGGGGCGTAGTCCCATGCTACAGTCAGGTTCACTGCTGTGTTACCTCACTTTTGTAGCATATGTAATGCTAGTGCACTGTCAGCAGGTGTAGTCCCACACTACAGTCAGGTTCACTGCTGTGTCACCTCACTTTTGTAGCATACTGTACATAATGCTAGTGCACTGTCATCAGGGGGCATAGTCCCATGCTACAGTCAGGTTCACTGCTGTGTTACCTCACTTTTGTAGCATATGTAATGCTAGTGCACTGTCAGCAGGGGCTGGTCCACACTACAGTCAGGTTCACTGCTGTGTCACCTCACTTTTGTAGCATACTGTACATAATGCTAGTGCACTGTCATCAGGGGGCGTAGTCCCATGCTACAGTCAGGCTCACTGCTGTGTTACCTCACTTTTGTAGCATATGTAATGCTAGTGCACTGCCAGCAGGGGCAGAGTACCACGCTACAGTCAGGCTCACCTTTGTGTCACCTCACTTTTGTGATGTACGTAATGTCACTTTTTTGACAGCAGGGTGCAGAGTCATCCTGTTACAATCAGGCTCCCTGCTGCGTCACCTCACTTTTGTGGCATAAGTAATGGCAGTGTACTGTCAGCAGGGGAAGGAGTTCAAATTCAAGTTTATTGCAGGAATAACTCCATTGAGTAAGCTCATTTACAAGGAGGTCCTGAAGGCATATAACATGAGCATGTACAAGCAAATACAGGTAAAGGCAACTAGTATACATAAATCATAATACTTTAACATCATTCATACATGGTGGTACGAGGACCTAACATTGTAGTATAAGGGATGTTTGGTATATAATGCTCAATGCACACAACAAAGAATATATAAGGCAACACAAGACATTCAAGAGATATATTTCAGGAGCATATACAAGCAACTAGAACAAAGGCAAATAATATACATAAAACATAATACGTAGTAGTATAAGGACATAAAATTATAATAGAGTAGATGTTTGGTGTATTGGTATACAATGTTTGGTATACTTATATGCAATGTTTGGTATATTCGTATGCAATGTTTGGTATACTGATATGCAATGTTTGGTATACTGGTATGCAATGTTTGGTATATTGGTATGCAATGTTTGGTATATTGGTATACAATGTTATGTATATTGGTATACAGTGTTTGGTATATTGGTATGCAATGTTTGGTTTATTGGTATACAGTGTTTGGTATATTGGTATGCAATGTGTGGTATATTGGTATACAATGTTTGGTATATTGGTATGCAATATTTGGTATACTGGTATGCAATGTTTGGTATATTGGTATGCAATGTTTTGTATATTGGTATGCAAAGTTTGGTATATTGGTATGCAGTGTTTGGTTTATTGGTATGCAATGTTTGGTTTATTGGTATGCAATGTTTGGTATATTGGTATACAATGTTATGTATATTGGTATACAGTGTTTGGTATATTGGTATGCAATGTGTGGTATATTGGTATACAATGTTTGGTATACTAGTATGCAATATTTGGTATGCTGGTATGCAATGTTTGGTATATTGGTATGCAATGTTTGGTATACTGATATGCAATGTTTGGTATATTGGTATGCAATGTTTGGTACATTGGTATACAATGTTATGTATATTGGTATACAATGTTTGGTATATTGGTATGCAATGTTTGGTATACTGATATGCAATGTTTGGCATATTGGTATGCAGTGTTTGGTATATTGGTATACAATGTTATGTATATTGGTACACAATGTTTGGTATATTGGTATGCAATGTTTGGTATATTAGTATGCAAAGTTTGGTATATTGGTATACAGTGTTTGGTATATTGGTATGCAATGTTTTGTTTATTGGTATGCAATGTTTGGTATATTGGTATGCAATGTTTGGTTTATTGGTATGCAATGTTTGGTATATTGGTATACAGTGTTTGGTATATTGGCATGCAGTGTTTGGTTTATTGGTATACAATGTTTGGTATATTGGTATACAGTGTTTGGTACATTGGTATGCAATGTTTGGTTTATTGGTATACAATGTTTGGTATATTGGCATACCGTGTTTGGTATATTGGTATGCAATGTTTGGTTTATTGGTATATTAGTATACAAAGTTTGGTATATTGGTATACAGTGTTTGGTTTATTGGTATACAATGTTTGGTATATTGGTATACAAAGTTTTGTATATTGGTATACAATGTTTGGTATATTGGTATACAGTGTTTGGTTGATTGGTATACAATGTTTGGTATATTGGTATACAAAGTTTGGTATATTGGTATACAATGTTTGGTATATTGGTATACAAAGTTTTTTATATTGGTATACAGTGTTTGGTTTATTGGTATACAATGTTTGGTATATTGGTATACGAAGTGTGGTATATTGGTATACAATGTTTGGTTTATTGGTATACAAAGTTTGGTATATTGGTATACAGTGTTTGGCATATTGGTATACAAAGTTTGGTATATTGGTATACAATGTTTGGTATATTGGTATAAAAAGTTTGGTATATTGGTATACAGTGTTTGGTTTATTGGCATACAATGTTTGGTATATTGGTATACAAAGTTTGGTATATTGGTATACAATGTTTGGTATATTGGTATACAGTGTTTGGTATATTGGTATACAATGTTTGGTATATTGATATACAAAGTTTGGTATATTGGTATACAGTGTTTGGTATATTGGTATACAAAGTTTGGTATATTGGTATACAGTGTTTGCTATATTGGTATACAGTGTTTGGTATATTGGTATACAAAGTTTGGTATATTGGTGTACAATGTTTGGTATATTGGTATACAAAGTTTAGTATATTGGTACACATTGTTTGGTATATTGGTATACAAAGTTTGGTATATTGGTATACATTGTTTGGTTTATTGGTATACAATGTTTGGTATATTGGTATACGATGTTTGGTATATTGGTATGCAATGCTCAACACAACAATAATAAGTCAATACAAAAAAGGTCCTAGAGAGGAATTGCTGGAATGTGAGTCAAATGTCAAGGTAGAGGCTAGTGACAGCTGCAAGTCACCCATTACAGTCAGACTCCCTGTTGTGTCACATTACTTTTGTGGTGTACGTTATCCCAGTGTACTGTCATCAGGGGTGGTGCCCCCCATTACAGTCAAACTCTCTGTTGTTTCATCCCACTTTTGTTGCATACATAATGCCAGTGTACTGTCAGGTGAGGTGGAGTCCATCTTGCAACAGTCAGGTTCCCCGATATGGCCCCACACCATTTTGGCGTACATAATGCCAGTGTACTGTCAGGTGAAGTGGAGTCCATCCTGCAACAGTCAGGTTCCCCGATATGGCCCCACACCATTTTGGTGTACATAATGCCAGTGTACTGTCAGGTGAGATGGAGTCCATCCTGCAACAATCAGGTTCCCCGATATGGCCCCACACCATTTTGGCGTACATAATGCCAGTGTACTGTCAGGTGAGGTGGAGTCCATCCTGTAACAATCAGGTTCCCCGATATGGCCCCACACCATTTTGGCGTACATAATGCCAGTGCACAGTCAGGTGAAATGGAGTCCATCCTGCAACAGTCAGGTTCCCCGATATGGTCCCACACCATTTTGGCATACATAATGCCAGTGTACAGTCAGGTGAGGTGGAGTCCATCTTGCAACAATCAGGTTCCCTGATATGGCCCCACACCATTTTGGCATACATCACGCTAGTGTACTGTCAGGTGAAATGGAGTCCATCCTGTAACAATCAGGTTCCCCGATATGGCCCCACACCATTTTGGCATACATAATGCCAGTGTACTGATGGCAGGAGGTAGAGTCTCTCCTTGTGACAGTCAGACTGCCTGCTGTGCCCCATGCTTTTTTGTCATGTGTAATGCTGGTGCTGTCAGCACAAGGTGGCACCCCCTTGTGACAGTCAGGCTGCCATCTGTGCCCCATACTTTTTGTCATGTGTAATGCTGGTGCTGTCAGCACAAGGTGGCGCCCCCTTGTGACAGTCAGGCTGCCTGCTGTGCCCCATACTTTTTGTCATGTGTAATGCTGGTGCTGTCAGCACAAGGTGGCACCCCCTTGCGACAGTGAGGCTGCCTGCTGTGCCCCACACTTGATGGATTCCCCCTGGTGACAGTGTTGCATGCCATCACTGTGCTAATCACCAATTGCAGAAGTTAGGTGATGCCAATGGGGTTTGAGGGTGAGGTTCACGGTATAGCACCAGCCACATGGTATTATACCATACATAGCACTCTGGCTATATGGTGCTACTGCCATAAAGTACATGTGAACCCACTCAGCTCTTACCCATAGACCCACTTGTGGGCATCTACATAGGTCAATATTCCATTCATTGACAGAAGTCCCTGGTGGTCCAGATGTCTTTTAACCCCAGGCCCTTTTCCTTCCCTGGCATCCAGTTGCCCTCTGGCCCCAGACCCTTTTCCTTCCCTGGCATCCAGTTGCCCTCTGGCCCCAGACCCTTTTCCTTCCCTGGCATCCAGTTGATCTCCCTTCTGTGGTTCATTCACACTTCTTGAATTGTTCAGTGATACTGTCTGTCCACTAAACCCTATCCCCGACATAACTGTCATTACAGTTCCCAAGGAAGCGTCTAACAATTCTTCTTGGGTTAAGCGGTCACTGTGCCTTGTAGCCAGTATTGTGCAGGCAGCAAGATGTGCAGCTGCTCACTTTTTTATATGCCAGGGCCAGCACTAGCCAGGCGGCCTCTACTCCTTTCCCTGCCTAGCCACAATGCCAGTAATGCCTGCGCAGGGAATGCCTTGTCCCCCTGTTGGGTACAGCTCCACAAGCAGCATTTTAAAACAGCATTGTAAAGTGGTCATTTCCTTCCCTGTGGGACACTTAATTACAAAGAAAGTTAACTTGTTTACTTAGACTAAGTTGTTTATGGTTCTGATAATGATCTTTCTTTACTCCAAATGTGAAACAAGGTGAGCATTTTTGTGTTTGCTTGCATGCTTGTGCAAGAAAACACCTTGGGATAGTACAGCATTTCAGAGGTGTGTCAGGGATGAGTCCAATGCAGAACACTGCATAATGGGTGCAACCCTAACACACCAATGACTGGTGAAGCCCAGTGTGACAGCCATTGGAATTTCACAGCAGGAGCTGGCCTTCACTTGAGAGAAATGAACTGCACCAATGAGAGAGAGGGCTTCTTTCCTCTCATCTGCATAGCGGCCATTACAACCCAAATCCCTTCCTCTGCTGCTGTTATCCCTAGTTCCCTCATTCCTCAGCTGACCCTCTGGCTGCACATAAATCCCTTCCACTTTCTCCATCTGCTACTGTCCTCCCCACTCCCTCATTCCCTGGCTCCAAATAAATCCCTCCTGCTTCCTCCCTCTGCTGCCATCCTCCCCATTCCCTCTTTCGCTAGCTGCAAATAAATCCCTCCTGCTTCTTCCCTCTGCTGCTGTCCTCCCCACGCCCTCTTTCGCTAGCTGCAAATAAATCCCTCCCACTTCCTCCATCTGCTGCTGTCCTCCCCACTCCCTCACTCCCCAGCTGCAAGCCGGCTAAGGAAATGCAGGGAGCATGCTAAAGACCTGCCGCTTCTTGCCCTGGGAGCTCTTTCTAGTTTTTTTTCTGGTTCCTTAGGATCGTGGATTGAAATAAAGGATTTGTTGATCCTGCCTGGCTGTGCTGCACATTTATCTTGCCGGACGGTATCTGAGGGGGTAATATAACAAGCAAAAAGCTTTCCCTCACCCAGTGCATGTTGCATGTAAGTGCTGCTCACAAATATCTGCACTCACGAAGAAGACACTTTCAAACCTGCACTGGAACTGTTAAAATCTAAAGGGCCCTACGGTTATACAATGCCAGTCCTACCGAATCATCTAAATGCCTTAATTATTTAACGTGTGTATGGTATGCAGACCTGTGTAAATGAATCTGAGCTTTCAAACCCCGGTTTCAAACCAACAGCTCAAGGCAGAGTGGCAAACAGCTATCTGCCTGGACACTTGGGAAATGTTTTTAAACACAATAAATTAAAATAACTGAGTACAGGCATCAATCTAAGTTGCTTACCACCAGTGTAACTTTGTGTTGTCAGTCTGATCTTTGCAATAAATAACTGTACATAGAGGCCCAGATATTCAGACTCCGCGAGGCTGTGGCGCAAGCCTGGGTACAGCGCAACCTGGCTGCGCGGGGCGTGTTTGGGTGATATTCAATGGAGCTGCACCATGGTACAGCATTGCTGAATATCACACCCTGGCCACCTACAGTGCACATGATGCAGTGGCACTGCACCAGCGCAAGTGGCCAGAGTGGAGCAGGAGGATGCGCTAGTGCAGGTTCCATTGCGCTAGGCACAACAACCAAGATATTCAAAACTGCACATGTATGTCATTATGGCCCCATTTGCATGCAGGTGTGCTGATCCACAACATGGCCCCCGTCCAACTCCCTCATCACCCAGCCATAGTACTGTATAAGGACAGTATAGCACCTCCACAGCATGGCCCCCATCCAACTCCATCGTCACCCAGTCATAGTACTGTATAAGGACAGTACAGCACATCGACACCAAGGTCCAAATCCAACTCCCTCGTCACCCAGCCATAGTACTGTATAAGGACAGTACAGCACATCCACAGCATGGCCCCCATCCAACTCCATCATCACCCAGTCATAGTACTGTATAAGGACAGTACAGCACATCCACAGCATGGTCTCCATCCAACTCCCTCATCACCCAGTCATATTACTGTATAAGGACAGTACAGCACATCGACACCAAGGTCCAAATCCAACCCCTCATCACCCAGTCACAGTACTGTATAAGGACAGTAAGGCACATCCACTGCATGGCCCCCATCCAACTCCCTCCTCACCCAGTCATAGTACTGTACAAGGACAGTATAGCACATCCACAGCATAGTGCCCATCCAACTCCCTCATCACCAAGTCATAGTACTGTATAAGGACAGTATACCACATCCACAGCATGGCCCCATCCAACTCTCCTGTCACCCAGTCACAGTACTGTACAAGGACAGTACAGCACATCCACAACATGGCCCCCATCCAACTCCCTCATCACCCAGTCATAGTACTGTATCAGCACAGTACAGCACATCCACAGCATGGCCTCATCCAACTCCCTCGTCACCCAGTCATAGTACTGTATAAGGACAGTACAGCACATCCACAGCATGGTCCTCTTCCAAATCCCTCGTCACCAAGCCAGAACTCTATGGGGACAGTATAGCACATCCACAGCATGGCCCCCATCCAACTCCCTCCTCACCCAGTCACAGTACTGTATAAGGACAGTAAGGCACATCCACAGCATGGCCCCCATCCAACTCCCTCCTCACCCAGTCATAGTACTGTACAAGGACAGTATAGCACATCCACAGCATACTGCCCATCCAAGTCCCTCATCACCAAGTCATAGTACTGCATAAGGACAGTACAGCACATCCACACCAAGGTCCAAATCCAACTCCCTCGTCACCCAGTCGCAGTACTGTATAAGGACAGCATAGCATATCCACAGCAAGGCCCCCATCCGACTCCCTCATCACTCAGTCATATACCCCTCCAACTTCCTTATCACCCAGTCATAGTACTGTATAAGGACAGTATACCACATCCACAGCATGGCCCCCATCCAATTCCCTCATCACTCAATCATATCCTCCAACTTCCTCATCACCACCCAGTCATAGTACTGTATAAGGACAGTACAACACATCCACAGCATGGCCCCCATCCAACTCCCTCATCACCCAGTCATAGTACTGTATAAGGACAGTATACCACATCCACAGCATGGCCCCATCCAACTCTCCTGTCACCCAGTCACAGTACTGTACAAGGACAGTACAGTACATCCACAACATGGCCCCCATCCAACTCCCTCATCACCCAGTCATAGTACTGTATAAGGACAGTACAGCACATCCACAGCATGGCCCCCATCCAACTCCCTCCTCACCCAGTCACAGTACTGTACAAGGACAGTACAGTACATCCACAACATGGCCCCCATCCAACTCCCTCATCATCCAGTCATTGTACTGTATAAGGACAGTACAGCACATCCACAGCATGGTCCTCTTCCAAATCCTCGTCACCCAGCCAGAACTGTATGGGGACAGTATAGCACATCCACAGCATGGCCCCCATCCAACTCCCT
Source organism: Neoceratodus forsteri (assembly GCA_016271365.2). Lineage (NCBI taxonomy): Eukaryota > Metazoa > Chordata > Ceratodontiformes > Ceratodontidae > Neoceratodus > Neoceratodus forsteri. Next base: position 84,012,517 of record CM028136.1, read on the forward strand.
CCTTACCCAGTCACAGTACTGTATAAGGACAGTAAGGCACATCCACAACATGGCCCCCATTCAACTCCCTCCTCACTCAGTCATAGTACTGTATAAGGACAATACAGCACATCCACAGCATGGCCCCAATCCAACTCCCTCCTCACCCAGTCATAATTGTATAAGGACAGTACAGCACATCCACAGTATGGCCCTCATCCAACTCCCTCGTCACCCAGTCATAGTACTGTATAAGAACAATACAGCACATCCACAGCATGGCCACATCCAACTCTCTCATCACCCAGTCATAGTACTGTATAAGGACAGTACAGCACATCCACAGCATGGCCCACATTCAACTCCCTTGTCACCCAGTCATAGTACTGTATAAGGACAGTACAGCACATTCACAGCAGGGCCCCCATTAAACTCCTTCATCACCCAGTCAAAGTACTGTATAAGGACAGTACAGCACTTCCACAGCATGGCCTATCCAACTCCATCACCCAGTCATAGTACTGTATAAGGACAGTATAGCACATCCACAGCATGGTTCCCATCCAACTCCCTCCTCACCCAGTCATAGTACTGTATAAGGACAGTACAGCACATCCACAGCATGGTTCCCATCCAACTCCCTCCTCACCCAGTCATAGTACTGTATAAGGACAGTATAACACATCCACAGCATGGTTCCCATCCAACTCCCTCCTCATCCAGTCATAATACTGTATAAGGACAGTACAGCACATCCACAGCAAGTCCCCCATCCAACTCCCTGGTCACCCAGTCATAGTACTGTATAAGGACAGTATAGCACATCCACAGCATGGTCCTCTTCCAAATCCCTCATCACCCTGCAAGAGTACTGTTTGGGGACAGTATAGCACATCCACAGCATGGCCCCCACCAAACTCCCTCCTCACCCAGTCATAGTACTGCATAAGGACAGTACAGCACATCCACACCAAGGTCCAAATCCAACTCCCTCATCACCCAGTCAGAGTACTGTATGAGGACAGTATACCACATTCACAGCATAGCCCCCATCCAACTCCCTCATCACCCAGTCACAGTACTGTATAAGGACAGTATACCACATCCACAGCATGGCCCCATCGAACTCTCCTGTCACCCAGTCACAGTACTGTACAAGGACAGTACAGTACATCCACAACATGGCCCCCATCCAACTCCCTCATCACCCAGTCATGAGTACTTGTATAAGGACAGTAATAGCATCCACAGCATGGCCCTCATCCAACTCCCTCATCACCCAGTCATAGTACTGTATAAGGACAGTATAGCACATCCACAGTATGGCCCTCATCCAACTCCCTCGTCACCCAGTCATAGTACTCGTATAAGAACAGTACAGCACATCCACAGCATGGCCCACATCCAACTCTCTCATCACCCAGTCATAGTACTGTATAAGGACAGTACAGCACATTCACAGCATGGCCCCCATTAAACTCCTTCATCACCCAGTCATAGTACTGTATAAGGACAGTACAGCACATCCACAGCATGGCCCACATCCAACTCCCTCGTCACCCAGTCATAGTACTGTATAAGGACAGTACAGCACATCCACAGCATGGCCTATCCAACTCCATCACCCAGTCATAGTACTGTATAAGGACAGTATAGCACATCCACAGCATGGTTCCCATCCAACTCCCTCCTCACCCAGTCATAGTACTGTATAAGGACAGTATAGCACATCCAGTATGGCCCTCATCCAACTCCCTCAATACCCAGTCATAGTACTCTATAAGAACAGTACAGCACATCCACACAGCATGGCCCACATCAAACCTCTCATCACCCAGTCATAGTACTGTATAAGACAGTACAGCACATTCAAGCATGGCCCCCATTAAACTCCTTCTATCACCCAGTCATAGTACTGTATAAGACAGTACAGCACATCCAAGCATGGCCCACATCCAACTCCCTCGTCACCAGTCATAGTACTGTATAAGGACAGTACAGCATCCACAGCATGGCCTATCCGCTCCATCACCCAGTCATAGTACTGTATGGACAGGATATATAGCACATCAACAGCATGGTTCCCATCCAACTCCTCCTCACCCAGTCATAGTACTGTATAAGGACAGTACAGCACATCCACAGCATGTCCCCATCCAACTCCCTCATCACCCCAGTCATAGTACTGTATAAGGACAGTATAGCACATCCACAGCATGGTCCTCTTCCAAATCCCTCATCACCCTGCAAGAGTACTGTTTGGGGACAGTATAGCACATCCACAGCATGGCCCCCACCAAACTCCCTCCTCACCCAGTCATAGTACTGCATAAGGACAGTACAGCACATCCACACCAAGGTCCAAATCCAACTCCCTCATCACCCAGTCAGAGTACTGTATGAGGACAGTATAGCACATCCACAGCATGGCCCCATCGAACTCTCCTGTCACCCAGTCACAGTACTGTACAAGGACAGTACAGTCACATCCACAACATGCCCCATCCAACTCCCTCATCACCTAGTCATAGTACTGTATAAGGACAGTACAGCACATCCACAGCATGGCCCCCATTCAACTCCCTCATCACCCAGTCATGGTACTGTATAAGGACAGTATAGCACATCCACAGTATGGCCCTCATCCAACTCCCTCGTCACCCAGTCATAGTACTGTATAAGGACAGTACAGCACATCCACAGCATGGCCCACATCCAACTCTCTCATCACCCAGTCATAGTACTGTATAAGGACAGTACAGCACATTCAAAGCATGGCCCCCATTAAACTCCTTCATCACCCAGTCATAGTACTGTATAAGGACAGTACAGCACATCCACAGCATGGCCCACATCCAACTCCCTCGTCACCCAGTCATAGTACTGTATAAGGACAGTACAGCACATCCACAGCATGCCTATCCAACTCCATCACCCAGTCATAGTACTGTATAAGGACAGTATAGCACATCCACAGCATGGTTCCCATCCAACTCCCTCCTCACCCAGTCATAGTACGTATGTAAAGGACAGTACAGCACATCCACAGCATGTCCCCATCCAACTCCCTCATCACCCAGTCATAGTACTGTATAAGGACAGTATAACACATCCACAGCATGGTTCCCATCCAACTCCCTCCTCACCCAGTCATAATACTGTATAAGGACAGTACAGCACATCCACAGCAAGGCCCCCATCCAACTCCCTGGTCACCCAGTCATAGTACTGTATAAAAAACAGTACAGCACATCCACAGCATGGCCCCCATTCAACTCCTTCATCACCTATTCATAGTACTGTATAAGGACAGTATAGCATCCACAGCATGGCTAATCCAACTCCCTCATCACCCGAGTCATTGTACTGTATAAAGGACAGTACAGCACATCCACAACATGGTCCTCTTCCAAATTCCTCATCACCCAGTCATAGTACTGTATAAGGACAGTACAGCATCCAGCAAAGGCCCCATCCAACTCCTGGTACCCCCAGTCCTTAGTACTGTATAAGGACAGTATAGCACATCCACAGCATGGTCCCCTTCCAAATCCCTCATCTACCCTGCAAGAGTACTGTTTGGGGACAATATAGCACATCCACAGCATGGCTCCCATCAAACTCCCTCCTCACCCAGTCATAGTACTGCATAAGGACAGTACAGCACATCCACACCAAGGTCCAAATCCAACTCCCTCATCACCCAGTCATAGTACTGTATAAGGACAGTATACCACATCCACAGCATGGCCCCATCAAACTCTCCTGTCACCCAGTCACAGTACTGTACAAGGACAGTACAGTACATCCACAACATGGCCCCCATCCAACTCCCTCATCACCTAGTCATAGTACTGTATAAGGACAGTACTGCACATCCACAGCATGGCCCCTATTCAACTCCCTCATCACCCAGTCATAGTACTGTATAAGGACAGTATAGCACATCCACAGTATGGCCCTCATCCAACTCCCTCGTCACCCAGTCATAGTACTGTATAAGAACAGTACAGCACATCCACAGCATGGCCCACATCCAACTCTCTCATCACCCAGTCATAGTACTGTATAAGGACAGTACAGCACATTCTGGCAGCCCCCCATTAAACTCCTTCATCCCCAGTCATAGTACTGTATAAGGACAGTACAGCACATCCACAGCATGGCCCACATCCAACTCCCTCTCTCACCCAGTCATATAGTACTGTATAAGGACAGTACAGCACATCCACAGCATGGCCCACATCCAACTCCCTTCTCACCCAGTCATAGTACTGTATAAGGACAGTACAGCACATCCACAGCATGGCCTATACAACTCCATCACCCAGTCATAGTACTGTATAAGGACAGTATAGCACATCCACAACATGGCCCCCATCAAACTCCTTCATCACCCAGCCATAGTACTGTATAAGGACAGTATAGCACATACACAGCATGGCCCTCATCTAACTCCCTCCTCATCCAGTCACAGTATTGTATAAGGACAGTAAGGCACATCCACAGCATGGCCCCCATCCAACTTCCTCCTCACCCAGTCATAGTACTGTATAAGGACAGTACAGCACATCCACAGCATGGCCCCCATCCAACTTCCTCCTCACCCAGTCATAGTACTGTATAAGGACAGTATAGCACATCCACAGCATGGCCTATCCAACTCCATCACCCAGTCATAGTACTGTATAAGGACAGTATAGCACATCCACAGCATGGTTCCCATCCAACTCCCTCCTCACCCAGTCATAGTACTGTATAAGAACAGTACAGCACATCCACAGCATGTCCCCATCCAACTCCCTCATCACCCAGTCATAGTACTGTATAAGGACAGTATAACACATCCACAGCATGGTTCCCATCCAACTCCCTCCTCACCCAGTCATAATACTGTATAAGGACAGTACAGCACATCCACAGCAAGGCCCCCATCCAACTCCCTGGTCACCCAGTCATAGTACTGTATAAGGACAGTATAGCACATCCACAGCATGGTCCTCTTCCAAATCCTCATCACCACTGCAAGGTACTGTCTGGGGACAGTAGCAACATCCACAGCATGGCCCCCATCAAACTCCTCTCACCCAGTCCTGGTACTGCGGGACGGTACAGCACATCCACACCAGGTCCAAATCCAACTCCCTCATCACCCAGTCAGAGTACTGTAGAGCAGGACAAGCATCACAGCACATGCCCCACATCGAACTCTCCTGTCACCCAGTCACAGTACTGTACAAGGACAGTACAGTACATCCACAACATGGCCCCCATCCAACTCCCCTCATCACTCAGTCATAGTACTGTATAAGGACAGTACAGCACATCCACCAGCATGGCCCCCATTCAACTCCTCATCACCCAGTCATAGTACTGTATAAGGACAGCACAGCACATCCACAGTATGGCCCCCATCAAACTCCTCATCACTCCAGTCATAGTACTGTGTAAGAACAGTACAGCACATCCACAGCATGGCCCACATCCAACTCTCATCACTCGGTCATAAGTACTGTATAGGGACAGTACAGCACATTCAAAGCATGGCCCCATTAAACTCCTTCATCACCCCAGTCATAGTACTGTATAAGGACAGTACAGCACATCCACAACATGGCCCATCCAACTCCCTCGTCACCCAGTCATAGTACTGTATAAGGACAATATGTACATCCACAGCATGGCTCCATCAACTCCATCACCCAGTCATAGTACTGTATAAGGACAGTATAGCACATCCACAGCATGGTTCCCATCCAACTCTCATCACCCAGTCATAGTACTGTATAAGGACAGTAAAGAACATCCACAGCATGGCCCCATCCAGCATCCTCGTCACCCAGTCATAGTACTGTATAAGAACAGTACAGCACATCCACAGCATGGCCCCCATTCCAACTCCTTCATCACCCATTCATAGTACTGTATAAGGACAGTATAGCACATCCACAGCATGGCCCCAATCCAACTCCCTCATCAGCCAGTCATTGTACTGTATAAGGACAGTACAGCACATCCACAGCATGGTCCTCTTCCAAATTCCTCATCACCCAGTCATAGTACTGTATAAGGACAGTACAGCACATCCACAGCAAGGCCCCATCCAACTCCCTGGTCACCCAGTCATAGTACTGTATAAGGACAGTATAGCACATCCACAGCATGGCCCTCATCCAACTCCCTCCTCACCCAGTCATAGTACTGTATAAGGACAGTACAGCACATCCACAGCAAGGCCCCCATCCAACTCCCTGGTCACCCAGTCATAGTACTGTATAAGGACAGTATAGCACATCCACAGCATGGTCCTCTTCCAAATCCCTCATCACCCTGCAAGAGTACTGTCTGGGGACAGTATAGCACATCCACAGCATGGCCCCCATCAAACTCCCTCCTCACCCAGTCATAGTACTGCATAAGGACAGTACAGCACATCCACACCAAGGTCCAAATCCAACTCCCTCATCACCCAGTCAGAGTACTGTATGAGGACAGTATAGCACATCCACAGCATGGCCCCATCGAACTCTCCTGTCACCCAGTCACAGTACTGTACAAGGACAGTACAGTACATCCACAACATGGCCCCCATCCAACTCCCTCATCACCTAGTCATAGTACTGTATAAGGACAGTACAGCACATCCACAGCATGGCCCCCATTCAACTCCCTCATCACCCAGTCATGGTACTGTATAAGGACAGTATAGCACATCCACAGTATGGCCCTCATCCAACTCCCTCGTTACCCAGTCATAGTACTGTATAAGAACAGTACAGCACATCCACAGCATGGCCCACATCCAACTCTCTCATCACCCAGTCATAGTACTGTATAAGGACAGTACAGCACATTCAAAGTATGGCCCCCATTAAACTCCTTCATCACCCAGTCATAGTACTGTATAAGGACAGTACAGCACATCCACAGCATGGCCCACATCCAACTCCTCGACACCCAGTCATAGTACTGTATAAGGACAGTACAGCACATCCACAGCATGGCCTATCCAACTCCATCACCCAGTCATAGTACTGTATAAGGACAGTATAGCACATCCACAGCATGGTTCCCATCCAACTCCCTCCTCACCCAGTCATAGTACTGTATAAGGACAGTGCAGCACATCCACAGCAAGGCCCCCATCCAACTCCCTGGTCACCCAGTCATAGTACTGTATAAGAACAGTACAGCACATCCACAGCATGGCCCCCATTCAACTCCTTCATCACCTATTCATAGTACTGTATAAGGACAGTATAGCACATCCACAGCATGGCCCCAATCCAACTCCCTCATCAGCCAGTCATTGTACTGTATAAGGACAGTACAGCACATCCACAGCATGGTCCTCTTCCAAATTCCTCATCACCCAGTCATAGTACTGTATAAGGACAGTACAGCACATCCACAGCAAGGCCCCCATCCAACTCCCTGGTCACCCAGTCATAGTACTGTATAAGGACAGTATAGCACATCCACAGCATGGCCCTCATCCAACTCCCTCCTCATCCAGTCACAGTATTGTATAAGGACAGTAAGGCACATCCACAGCATGGCCCCCATCCAACTTCCTCCTCACCCAGTCATAGTACTGTATAAGGACAGTACAGCACATCCACAGCATGGCCCTCATCCAACCCCTCGTCACCCAGTCATAGTACTGTATAAGAACAGTACAGCACATCCACAGCATGGCCCCCATTCAACTCCTTCATCACCTATTCATAGTACTGTATAAGGACAGTATAGCACATCCACAGCATGGCCCCCATCCAACTCCCTCATCACCCAGTCATTGTACTGTATAAGGACAGTACAGCACATCCACAGCATGGTCCTCTTCCAAATTCCTCATCACCCAGCCAGAGTACTGTACGGGAACAGTATAGCACATCGACAGCATGGCCCCCATCCAACTCCCTCATCACCCAGCCATAGTACTGTATAAGGACAGTAAAGCACATCCACAGTATGGCCCCCATCCAACTCCCTCCTCACCCAGTCATAGTACTGTATAAGGACGGTACAGCACATCCACAGCATGGCCTCCATTCAACTCCCTCATCACCCAGCCATAGTACTGTATAAGGACAGTATACCTCATCCACAGCATGGCCCCCATCCAACTCCCCTGTCACGCAGTCATAGTACTGTATGAGGACAGTATAGCACATCCACAGCATGGTCCCCATAAAATCCCTCATCACCCAGTCATAGTACTGTATAAGGACAGTATAGCACATCCACAGCATGGCCCCATCGAACTCTCCTGTCACCCAGTCACAGTACTGTACAAGGACAGTACAGTACATCCACAGCATGGCCCCCATCCAACTCCCTCATCACCTAGTCATAGTACTGTATGAGGACAGTACAGCACATCCACAGCATGGTCCCCATCCAACTCCCTCATCACCCTGTCATAGTACTGTATAAGACTGGTCTGGCAGAATCTCCCTGAAACAAAACCACGCTGCTTCCCATCCTGCAGGCTGTTGTCCTCCAGAACTGTCACCAGTCTGTCCTTTAGTATTTTCTCCATAAGCGTTCCCACTATGGACATCAGACTGCCTGGCCTATAGTTCCCTGACTCATTCCTTGGACCACTGTTATGTAATGATACCACATGGGCCATCCTCCAGCTCTGAGGCACCTCCCCCGTTTCCAGGGAGATACTGAACAGGTCCACAGATGGTTATGCTGGAACCTCTACCATCTCTCACAGCACCCTGGGGTGGATACAATCTGGTCCTGGCACTTTATTCACCTTCAGTACCCTCAGCCCTTCCCACACTCTGATACCCTTTATCCTACTGTCCGTTAACTTACACACCCCTGTCCCTGCTCTTCCTTTTCTCCCTGACGTATCTAAAAAAGTCTTTCTTCTCTCCCTTAAGATCTGTGCTAATGTGAGTTCCCTAGTGGTTTTCATACCCTTTACCCTCTTGGTCACCACCTCTGACCATTTGGTGTACTCCACCCTGCCCTCCCCTTCCCCATCCTTTTGAACCTCAGGTACACTGCTGTTTTTGCTCTCACCCCCTCTATCACCACCCTGTTCAGCTAGCATGGTCTCTTTGCCCCTATTCTTCTTACTCTGTAGCCTGGTGCATACTTCCATCACCTCTATGATTCCTAGCTTTGTTATGTCCCACTTCTGCACTGTCCCCATCCCCCACTTTATTCTTTCGAGTCTCCCCTTCAGCATTTCCCACATTTCCCCAAAATCAGCTTTTCTGAAATCCACCATCTTTGTTACAGATCCCTCTGGCTCCCTGCTCATTATGATATTATACGCCTGTCATTGTCACTATGTAACTATGTATGATTTACTACGCATCTTTGTCTCATTTTCTCTTTCACACTCTATTGTGCACATAACACTTATAAAGGACATATGTATACTACTGTACTTCTTATCTTATATATTGCTTTTTTCACTTTTGATTGCCCCTGTTAGTATAACAGACACATTTTGCCTAATGTCACTCATAACCCAGGGAAAGCTACATACAGATGAACGCCAATGACCCTTGAACCACATATCTATCTTTCTTTCTTTCTTTCTTTCTTTCTTTCTTTCTTTCTTTCTTTCTTTCTTTCTTTCTTTCTTTCATTCCCTGACTTTCTTATCTATCTATCTATCTATGTATCTAGTATGCAGTTATTGATATGTGTATTTATACCTGTAGTTGACAAGCTACTAATACCAATAGGATATATTTGTTAACTTCCATATTTAAGTGACGCTGACAATCATCCTGTTTGCAGCCACTCTATCTATCTATCTATCTATCTATCTATACATCTATCTATTGTTATAGCTCCACTTGACAAGCCAGTAATAGCTACAGTATGTGTCTTAACTTGCGTGTTTGAGTTACAGTGGTAAGTACTGTGTTTGCCATCACATCATATATTTCTTGTGCACTAAAAAAATACATAGTTTTTTAAGCCTAAGACTGCCTTATCTTACCTTCTCAAGGTATGGCCTTTATACTTCACTCACGAGCAACTCCACTATTAATATCATCCAAAAATTATATACTGTATATATATTGTTTTATTATTTTAGTCTTTGGTAACCGAGCATGGCCCACTAGGCATAAGTGCCTGTTTTCAGGGACAACCTGGGAGCACTGGGTAGTTAAGTGACTTGCTCAGAATCACAGAGTATGCAAGTGGAGGTTGTGAGAATCAAACCCAGGTCTGGTCTGCTGGATTTACCAAACTCTTTCACAGCTCGTTACTCTAACCTCTAGGCTATAACATTCTGGTCAAACATTCAGTGGCATCCATCATGTATTGAGGTATGTAACTAACAGTACATTGTGCACAAAGTGAGCCATTTCTTCATTTTCTGGAACACGTATATAACATAATAAGTCACTCAACTGCCACCGAAAAAATATATGCCTGTCCTTTCAGTGTTGATTACTGCTATGCCAATTGCATTGCATGATTTGTAGCATCATTTTTTTTCAAACAACTTTCTATTGTTTTATTTTCTTTAATAAACCCGCATTGATAATGGAAGTTCATTGTACTGCTTCTCCATACCTCATCAATACTGCCACATGCATCCATCAATATGACATGCAGCCATATTGGCTCTGACCAGAGCTTGTAATGGGTGCTGTGGCACATTAAAGTCGAAGCTCCCATATCCTTATATATCTAAAAGTTTCCAAAATTCGTACGAGGCTACATGGGCCAGCGATGTAAGCTCAGCTGCATTAGGTGCTGTTAGTTCCATAGGAAATGTGCTATAACATCTGATCAACCAGTCTCCCTTAAAATGGTTATGTATTTTGAGTGTGGAGTTCTAGTCTTGAAATATCATTTGACATTTTGCACAATTTCTTTTTTTTTACTCTTTGGTAACAAGATAAGGCCCACTAGACACAAGTGCCTGTTTTCAGGGGTGACCTGGGAGCACTGGGCGGTTAAGTGCCTTGCTTAGAGTCATGCAGTATGCAAGTGGAGGTTGTGAGAATCAGAGCCAGGTCTGATCAGCTGGCTGTACCAAGCTCATTCACAACTTGTTACTCTAACCTCTAGGCTATACTGCCGGCCCTTCTCCTTCACGAGGGTATGTGAGCAGCAGCCTGAGAGAAGGAACCGTCATCCGGTTTTGTCATCTAAACCTGGGATATTGCCCAGTCCCCTCTAAAATACAGAACTCAAAATGTGGAACACATCAAGACATTGGGGGAAATGCTATGAAACTGTCAGGTACTCTAAGTGAGTGCCAACAGACATACTGTTTCAAAATCCTTCCGAGACTACACTTTAGCTGTGTACAGGGGTAAACTGGGTAGGAATCCATGGAACTCAGCTTAACCACCTTGTTCAAAACCGACAGAGAGTTCTTGCACCTCTGTCATCATTCTCCATTGAATACAATTGGAGAGTTCTACCACCTAGAAATCTAGATGTGAGAGTTCTCCTACCTAAACATTTTCAATTTAACCAGTGGCTGCATGTGAGGGAGCATGGAGCAAAGTGATAAAGGGAGGGGCGTGCAGCTGCAGTACATGTGTGGGACAGCTACATGGGTACAGATAGCAGGGCACGTTTTAGTCATCCATTTGAGCTTAGATTTCATTGCGTTCACCGGCTGTTTTTATTGCAAATGTTAACTCCATACTTTTTTTTGTTTCATCGTTCTTTCCTTGTGTTTATACACACCTTGCAGAAGCCTCTGGGGCCTATACTGTACGTACTTTTATGTATGTATAAAGATCCTGAAGAATGAAGGCTGCAGTTTAATGTTTACATGCTGGACAGACGTTCAACGCAGGCATGAAAGACAAAATAATACAGATGTTTTGGGCCAGTCTCAGCATTTCAAAGTCCCACGAGGTTAACTACGTGGACTGTGTTCACAGACAAAGCTCTCCCTAGTGCTGTTGTCTCCATTTACTGTAACAAGGACAGCAGTGTATTTTTGTTAATGTAGCTTCCTTCACCATGTGCATTCCCAAAAATGTACTTTACTGCACTATGTATTGGCACGCAGATATAATTAGAACATATTCATAGCATGCGTATTTAAGTTTGCCTTATTCTATGCCTAAATGACAAAAATACTCAGTTGTAAACAGGGCTCAAATATCTTTACAACATATGTCTTCTCTTATTCTAGGGGGATGGCAGTTTACAGTGCCATCTGTTCAGTCCGCATGAGAACAAAATATTTTTACAAGCCATTCACTTGATAGTTCAACTGAGATTTAACATCTTGTTTTCAGTGGGGTTTTGCAATTACTTGAATTTGTTGACTTGCTAGAAACACTGTAAAATACTACAGACCAGCCCAGAAAGAATGGCAAATGAGTCTGTTTGCAGACACTATATAAAGAATATTGAGTGGCTAACCAAACACAAGGCTGTGTTTCCATCGAGAGGTTGAGATGACATCATCTGGACCGTGAGAGCAAAGTGCACGAGGACCTTAATGTCATCTCAGACCCAAGAAGGAAACACATACTGAGCTGCATATGGTCACCCATGTTCTGTTTGTTACAGTATATAGTTTAGTAATAAAAAGTGTTCCGTTTAGGGGTCACAAGCACTCACACAAACATTTGCGACTCACTTGATTTTCTTCCAAGACTACAACTCTCTCTCACAGCTCTTGTTCCCAACCCAGTCTACAACAGCATTGCATATTTTTATGTTGCTTGCACGCATGTGCAAGAAACATAGTGCCATCATCGGAGATTTCGGAGGTGTGTCACCTCCTCCTCCAATTCAGTCAGTGTGCTGGCAGGCGCTGCCCGTGCTAACAATGCATTTTGAGCTGCATGACACACTCCAAAATGCAGTGGCATATAGTTGAAAGGGGAGCCACACTTCAGTGAGCACCGATAAGATATCAGCTGCTCACGCCACAGCCTCCCCCGACACACCGCAGCCGCATGCCTCAAGACGCACTGTATAGCCGATGGGGTGCCCAATCCCCATCAGCTGAGCTGTGTCCCCCCTCCCAGTAGTAGGTGCCACGCTGGGAGCCCACCCCAGCGTCGAAAGCAGTCCTTTTTCCAACGGGGGTGCCCAATCCCCCATCGGCTGAACGCCCCCCCGTCCTTGTGCCACGCTGGGAGCCCACCCCAGCATGGCAAATGGTCCCACGATGTCTTTTTTTTTTTTACCTGTAAAACAAAAAAGGTCACACAGCGCATCTCCCAACCCCCCTCACAACCCGCACCCACCCACTGTGCACCCAGCCTCCCCACACCCCTCCCTCACCCCATACTTACCTCCAGACTCTGGCATAATGATCTTTGGTGGACCGGGAACACGTCTGCACTCTTCAAAGGCGACCACTCTAACTGAGGAAATGCCGGTAAGCTGTATAATGGGCTAGATAGGGGGTTTCAACTGTTGCATATCTCAGGCATTTTGGAATTTTTGCTGGAATTTTCAACATGGAGTTTTGGGACCCCTTCTCATGAATGATGTCACTGTCATGGCATTATTCAGGCCCAAAGGGTGATTTCACAGTGACTCGCGAGTGACTGCGAAATCACCCTTCGGGCCTGAATACCGCCATGGCAGTGACATCATTCATGAGAAGGGGCACCAAAACTCCATGTTGAAAATGTGGTGCCACAATTCAAAAAAATGACTGTTTTACGAGCGTGCATTGCGCAGTTCCCCACACAGGCTCGTAAGTTCATGAAATTTCAATATTTTCACTCCAGATTTTTAACATTGCCATTTTACCACACCTTCTTATGAGTAGTACAGCTGTCTTTTCACATCTCACCCAAATGTGTTTCTGCCCAATGAAGTAGAATGGCTAATCGTAAGGAAATCAATGTATGGGACAATTAAGAAAATCACAGTGATACTGTTCATGAGCAGAGGTCTTAAAATGACTATATTGAAAATTTGGTGAAAAAATTCCTAAAAATGACTGTTTTACAAGCGTGCGTTGCGCAGTTCCTACGCAGGCTCGTAAGTTCGCGAATTTTCAATATTTTCACTCCAGATTTTCAACATTGCCATTTTACCACACCTCCTTATGAGCAGTACAGCTGTCATTTTTCACATCCTGCCCAAAATGTGTTTCTGCCCACGTAGCACACAATGGCGCAGTCGGTATGCGAAATCAATGTATGGGACACATTAAGAAAATCACCATGACACTGTTCATGAGCAGAGGTCTTAAATGGCTATGTTGAAAATTTGGTGAAAAATTCTAAAATGACTGTTTTGATTTAGGTGTTACAGTTCACGACACTGTGAAGTTTGCAAATGTTCAATATTTGCACTCCAATGACTTCCAAATACCTAAACATCACATAGAAGCAAGCAACATTCGGCACTGACAATTGCTTGTTTAAAACTTGTCACTCTGCCCTGTTTGCTCCATCCATACATTCCATATCTTCCCTCCATGCATTCACACACGATAAAGCTTTATACAGCAAACAGCAGCAGTTTCACTAAACACAAAGAAACTCTTTTGTTTACTTGTGTGCATTTTTATTTATTTATTTAATTCTTGGATTGCAATTACCTATGAGTCAAAAGATTCTTTTGCTTAGGTTCCACATCATTCAACAACAACTAACAATACAGGCAGACAGATTACTAAAAACATCATCATATGCATAAATACAATTTCAGTAGACAGATTAGTGTATCACAGTTATACAGAGCAAAGGCTGCTTGAGTAAACTGAGTAACAGAAACATAAATTGTACATAACAGTTAAAAAAAGATAATGTTGCCCCATACAGAAACGGCAAACTGCTGGAGGCAGACAGAAGTGGCTTTGATGGTCTGAGCTAGTCCACCTAAAAATAAGGCTTCATCCACGAGGTGTGGAGGGGGTTGGAGCTATCATAAATGGGCTTGGGGGAGAGTTGCATGCACAAAGCAAACACATTCTAGCAATGATGGGTTTCAGAGATGTTTCACTGTCAGGTTCAGTGCAGCTCAGGCTGCTGGGGTCTCAACAGTGGCAGGACAATGATCACTGAGGCTGATCATGACAGTGTTCTCTGCTTACTAGAAGGAAACTATGTAGCTGAAAGGAACAAGCTGCGCCTAACACACAGTGACTCATCCTTTCATCTGTATAACTCCACCCAGTAAGCAGTTGAGTAGCATCATTACATAAAAAATTTAGGATTCAGCAAGATAAAGCCAGGGATTGTTACAAACAGTCTGGACTTAAGGCTGACTGGGATAATTACAGGGAGACAAGAAATCAATGCAAGAAGTGGGCAAAGGTTGCAAAAATAGACTTCATCGGGGTCCTCCAAGATAAAATCCATTCCGACCGTAAGAAATTTTGGTCTCAAATTATTTCTTTGTTAAAGGGGTGTACTGGTGCCTCAGATGACCCGATCATGGGTAATAGTCAGATGATCTGTGACTCCCAGACTGCTGTCAATGTCTTCATCAAATACTTCACTGATCTGAACAAGTTCAAAACTGGGCCTCCTCCCCCCCTTGCCCTGCGGAATCTAGTCTTCTGCCCCCCAAATTCCACCTTCATTTAGTAAGAAGACAAGAGGTGCTAGCCCTAATAGAGAAAATAAAAAAAGCAGCTTTGCTGGTCCTAATAAGCTGGAAAGTACAGTTATGTAAGAACTTAACAGTAGATCTTCAAGAACAGGTATTGCAGCAGGTTACACCATTAGGACTGAAGCCAGCAGGTGCCAGGACCCCATGGAAAAATTCTAGCTAGCAGTAACCAGCGGGGGACCACCCCCGACGTCGACCCCTCCCTGATGTCAGGCATCACATAAAAGGGGATGGTCCCCCAGCACCCCCAGTTCTCCCACCAGAGACTCCCGGCCCAAAGGTGACATCTGAAGGGGAGACCGAGGAACCGCTACCAAAGGAAGGTTTGGAATAGGCATCAAAAGATGCAGTAGCCTAGAAACTAGGTCAGAAGACTCAACCTCCAGAGGGGAAGGTGGGAGGGAAACTACCTGCTGCAAGAGCTGTTCTCAAAGATCTACTGTTACGGTACGTTCTTACGTAACTGTACTATCTTACTTTGAGAAACAGCTCTTGCAGCAGGTAACACCATTAGGACTGATTCCCAAGCAGTAAGGGACCAAGCTGTTATCAGGAGGAGGATAGGAGAGATGTGTCAGAGTTCAGGACAAAAGTCCATGAAGGACCACCAAGCCTAAACCAGCTCTGCCTCTAGAGGTAATATCCAAACTGTAGTGCCTGATGAATGTGTGTACAGTGCTCCAGGTTGCTGCCACACAGATGGCTGAAGTGGAGACATTTTTAAGAGTAGCAAAGGAGGTGGCCACCCCCCTCGTAGAATGACCTTTTACTGGTCCCAGTAAAGTCTTGTTGCACTTCTGGTAACAGAACATAATGCACTTTATTAGCCATCGAGAAAGTGACTGTTTGGAAACAGGAGCTCCGGGCATTCTTTGTGCATAGGAAACAAAGAGCTAGTCTGACTTACAATGTGCCTTGGTTCTGGTCAGATAATATCTGAGACAGCTATGCACATCCAGAGTGTGCAACAGGGCCTCCCCCCGTTACAGTGATTCGGATAGTATACCACTAGGTCTATATCCTGATTGGGAGTGACAGCTGAGACCACCTTGGGAAGGAACTTAGGATTCGTTCTTAAGGACACCCTGTCCTTGTGAAAAACCAAATAAGGATCCTTGCACGTTAGTGCATGAAGCTCAGAAATTCTTCTGGCAGAAGTAACGGCAACTAAAAGAAGCATCTTCCAAGCAAGGAGATGCAGCTCACAATCCATGGCTGGTTCAAAAGGTTGCAGTGTAAGCTGCTCTAAAATGAAAGGAAGATACCAAGGTGGAATTGGGTCTTTGATGGGAGGTCTCAAGTGCAGGATGCTGTGCAAAAAAGCACGAGAAGCCTCTGGCTGAACTAGAGACCGGTGACCTATTGGTGAATGGTACACCAAAATGGCACATAGATGCACCTTAATGGAAGAGTAGGCAAGACCTGCCTCAAAGAGGGATAAGAGGTAGTCCAAAACAGACCTCTCAGAACAATCCAATGGGGTCAGTCTGCGAGCTTGAGCCCAAATACAGAATCTGCACCACTTCATGGTGTAAGTGGTGTGGGTGGAAGGTTTTCTGGCTGCTACCAGAACGTCTGCAACTTCCTGAGAGACCCCATATCTCAGGACTGCTATGTCCTTAGGAGCCAGACATGCAGATTCAGAGACTGAAGATCCAGATGGACCAAGAAGCCTGTCTCCTGAGACAGAAGATGAGAACTGAATGGCAGAGGCACCGGAGGTTCCTGGACCAGCTGATGTAAGAGAGGGAATCAAATTTGCCTGGGCAAAAAGGGCACTACTAGAATAAGGCACGCCCGCTCTTGTCGGAGCTTCAATAAAACCCTCTGGATCAAAGGGAAGGGTGGGAAAGTGTAGAGAAACCTGCCCGTCCAAGAGAGGGACAACACATCTCACCAGAAAACACCAGGCCCTGGATCTAGCGAGTGGAAATTGGGCAGTTTTGCATTGTATAGGGAAGCAAAGAGATCTAATTCTGGTGTCCCCCATCTGTGGAACAGGTCCTCTGTGACTTCCTGAAGCAGTTCCCATTCGAGGACTCTGGTCTGTGATCATCTCAGACTGTCCGCGATAGTGTTGTCCAGTCCAGGAACATGCACTGCAATGATATTTGTGCCATACTGCAGTACCCACTCCCAAACCCTTTGAGTCTCCCTGCAAAGGGGATAAGAATGAGTGCCTCCTTGTTTGTTGAGCTAGTACATCACTGCAGTATTGTCTGTTTTCACCAGAAGAGTACCCGGTAGACTCTCTGTCTGAAATGCCTGTAGGGCATAAAGGATGGCTCTCATCTCTAGAATATTTATGTGAAGCTGGGACTCCAGAGACGACCAGGAGCCTTGAGTCCTGACCCCGTCCAGGTGAGCTCCCCATCTGGACCCCGAGGCGTCCGTGGAAAGAGTCGTTGAAGGAAGCTGTGCAATGAAGGGGACTCCAGTCAAGAGGTGGTCAGGGACAAGCTACCAGTTCCAGTCTCAGGTGATGGCGTTCCTGATCTGGACTGGATGCTGTAGATGATCCTGCTTCTGGTCCCATTGTGCCCTCAACATCCATTGGGTGACCCGCATGTGGAGTCGAGCTAGGGGAACTGTTGCAAAGTCAGCCACCACGTGTCTAAGCAGGCAAAGGATGGACAGGGCCGGTTCCATCTTCTTTTCCTTTATGTCGCCTATGAGGGATCTGATGCGTTCTGCCCTGTCCTGAGGAAGGAATGCCCTTCCCTGAGTGGTGTCCAGAACTGCTCCTATGAACTGCAAGCTCTGAGATGGGACAAGATGCGACTTCCCCTGTTTGATAGTGATGCCTAGCGCTAGGAAGAGAGAACAAGTATCTTGTATCGCGGACATCAGGGCCTCCCGTGAGGGTGCCATGAGGAGCCAGTCATCTAGATATGGAAACACAGTGGCCTCTTCTCCTGAGAGCTGCTGCCATGACTGCCATGCACTTCATGAACACCAGAGGTCCTGAAGGCAGCCTGAAAGGGAGTGCTTGGAACTGGTAGTGGCGTCCCAGAAACTCGAAGCACAGAAATTTCCGATGTGCTCGAGCGATCGGGAGATGTAGGTAAGTGTCCTGCATGTCCAGAGACACCAGCCAAGTGCTCTCTTTGAGCATGGGAATAAGACCTGGTAGGGTCAACATGTGGAAATGCTTGTACAACACAAGTGTGTTGAGGTCGCTGAGGTCCAGGATCGGGCACAAGTCCCCTGTTTTCTTTGAAACCAAGAAGAAGTGAGAATAGTAACCTTTTCCTCTCTGGTTCAGTGGAATGTACTCTATGGCCTCCTTGTTGAGGAGGGCCAAGATCTCCTGCTAAATCAGCAGGGCATGCTGACCCAAGTAGTGGGACAGCAGGGGAGATCTGGATGGTGGGTGATCGAGGAACTCTATAGAGTGACCTCATTCGACCAACTGCAACACCCACCGGTTGGAGGTTATCCTCTGCCATCCTGAAAGGTGATGAGAGATGCGACCCCCGACCTTCTCGACCCATTGATCCAGAGGAGGGGTGGGGGCCGGGAAGGAGTCATGCTGTGGTGGTGGTGCTGGACCCCGCAGGCTGGGCTGCTTTGAGATGCTTTGGGCCCTGGCCGAGGGGAACCTGGCTTGATTTTTTGTGACCGAAGTTGCCCCGGGTTGCTGGCCGGAACATGGCTGTTGCCATTGTTGGCGGCCGTGAAAACAATTCTGGTTCCTATGAAAGGAACCAGATTTCAGTCTTTTACATGGCCTGTACAGTTCTGACTGCCTTCCTGGCATCCTGCAGTTTGGTGATGACCTTCTCGGACTCCTCACCAAACAGGACTGCTCCATTATAAGGGATGTCTAGGATATTCTTCTGGACATCCAGGGTAAATCTGGAGACTCTCAACCACGAGTGTATCCGGAGACAAATGCCTGTGGCTGCTTCTCTGGCTGCCGAGTCCGCTGAGTTGAAAGCGGCTCGGAGAACCTGGGTCCCCACGTCTGATTGAATATGGAGGAGGTGTAGCAGTTTCTCCTTCTTTTTGCCATCTGAAAAGTATTTTAGAAGGTCTTGGCTCTGTTCCCAAAGGGCATTTTGAAACTGCACCATGTGCGTCAGATAGTTTAGAAACCTAATTGAGCATGTAGCAGCCACATACATGTGTCTTCCCATGGAATCTAATTGCTTAGATTCTTGGTCTGGAGGCTGGGTACTCAGATGCTGAGGCCACTGGGACCTGTCATGAGATGCAGTGATGATCAGGGAGTCGGACAGGGGTTGTTGAGCCAAATACAGGTCCTCCATGGGAGCCCTGTAGAGGCAATCAGCCTTCTTCAGAACAGCCATTGTGGAATGCGGACACTTCCAAGCTGCCTTGGTGACATCTGTAAAAGTGTCCACCAAAGGTGGGACCACCACAGGCTTTGGGTCTTTCTGCCTGAGGTAACGGGCAAGGTGTTGTCTCTCAGGGTCTAAGTCCTCTGTCTCCCATCCCATATTTTCCTGGATGTGTCTCATGATTTCTGAAAAGGAAGGATCATCCGGAGGTGACCTGGGAAGGTTCCATGGGTCTGGTGATGGGGGACTGAAAGGAGATGGAGACCTTGAGGTGTCGGACATATCCAGCCTGGAGTCATCTCCCGGTAAGTGACATCTACCCCTGGGTTGCTTTGGGCTCGGGGACCCTGAGGGAGAGCGTGATGGGTGTTTTCTGTCTCTCAATCATCCCCAAGGAAGTGGAGTTGGTTCCTTGGGGGTCGGGGGTCTGGCACCTTCAGCGCCCCAAGGAGGAGGCAGGGGTGTTCGAAGTGGCTGAGGCTTGGGGGGCACCACATCTTTCCTTATGGTTTTCCACCAGAAAGTGAATAGCTCCTTCACCTCTTGGATATTCATGCCTGACTATGGGACCGGCGTTGGTGTGGGCCTGGTGCTGGGGTCGGGTGTCGGGTCCTGTGGAACCACCTTGTCTAGTGATGGTTCCCTGGGTAGGCCAGCATCCTGCGTGTCACCCATCTAGTCATCCAGCAGCGTGGTAGCCTCTTCACATGGGTGCTGGGTCGGACGCCTTCTTGGACTCCATCGTCCACTTGAGGGATGTCAGTTCAGCAGTTTTCTTTTCAGGAGCCTTTGGAGGTTGGGAGGCAGACCTGACGTCGGTGTCCCAGCATTGGTCAGATGTACTCCCCAATTTAGAGGAAGACTTCTTATGTCTGGAATCGAGCTTGGTGGCGTCTGGTGCCTTGGAGGTCTTGAGTGGGCGCAGGGAGGCAGAAGAGCCCCCTGAAGACCTTACCTCCACCGGCGAAGGTTGGGAGCAGGCCTGGGAAGGAGAACAGTTGGACCGGGTAGAGCTAGAGTTGGCCCCGGACTCGGAGGTCCTGCTGGGGGATCTCGACCTGTCCGAGTCCTGATGCTTGTCCAGGCATTTCCCTGACTTATGAGAAGATTCCCCTTTGGAGGAAGGTAATTTCTCCATCTTTTTCAATTTCTCCTTGAGGAGGAATCCCTGAAGGGCCTTTTGGCAGCAGATCCGGGTCCTGCTATTAAACTGCTGGCAAATAGACCAGGCCTGGGTGTCATGCTCTGGGCCCAGGCACCTGACACAGGCTGAATGATGGTCGGCAAAAGGGATCTGTTTAGCGCAGGCACACTTGGAGGGATGTCCTTGGAGAGAAAGGGCAGGAGAAGCAGACATGGATTGATGTTTTTGAAGAAAAAAGATTTCACGTGTCCTATGGCAGGTGTCTGTGAGGCTGATGCTGGCGAGTCGACGGCAGGAAAAGAACTTGGGATGCTGGGGGACTGCCCCTTTTATGTGATGCCTGACGTCGGGGAGCACCGATGTCAGGGGCGGTCCCCCACTGGACACTGCTAGCTAGAATGTTTCCGTGTGGTCCTGGCGCCTGCCTGCTTCAGTCCTAATGGTGTAACCTGCTGCAAGAGCAGTTTCTTGAAGTACGATCCAAGGCTCCTGAAGGCCACTGCCTCAGCCATTGCTTCCCTGTTTGCTATTTTGATTAATAGATCTATTCTTGAAGGGAAAATCCCAAGCAAGTAGAAAGAGGCTGTGATTTTCCTGGTCCACAAAGGTGGACTCAGACAAATGTGGCAGAACTACCAGCCTATCTCTATAGTTTGTACACTTGCTAAGATACAAGACAGACAGTATACAACCAGCTTCGGGATCACCTTGAACTGCACCGTCTATTATCTGACGAGCAGCATGAGGGTGCTGTTCTTTACAGGAGCTCCCTGATATCAAGACCCTCATTCCTATTATGCATCTCCCTAACTCCTGCACTGCCATTCCTATTATGCTTCTCCCTAACTCCTGCACTGCCATTCCTATTATGCTTCTCCCTAACTCCTGCACTGCCATTCCTATTATGCTTCTCCTTGACTCCTGCACTGCCATTCCTATTATGCATCTCCCTAACTCCTGCACTGCCATTCCTATTATGCATCTTCCTAACTCCTGCACTGCCATTCCTATTATGCATCTCCCTAACTCCTGCACTGCCATTCCTATTATGCTTCTCCCTAACTCCTGCACTGCCATTCCTATTATGCATCTCCCTAACTCCTGCACTGCCATTCCTATTATGCATCTCCCTAACTCCTGCACTGCCATTCCTATTATGCATCTCCCTAACTCCTGCACTGCCATTCCTATTATGTATCTCCCCAACTCCTGCACTGCCATTCCTATTATGCTTCTCCCAACTCCTGCACTGCCATTCCTATTATGCATCTCCCTAACTCCTGCACTGCCATTCCTATTATGCATCTCCCCAACTCCTGCACTGCCATTCCTATTATGCTTCTCCCCAACTCCTGCACTGCCATTCCTATTATGCATCTCCCCAACTCCTACACTGCCATTCCTCTTATGCATCTCCCTAACTCCTGCACTGCCAATGCCAATACCAGCAAGCAAACATTCGGCATTAACAAATGCTTCTTTACTCTAAAGTACTACAAGTACTGGCAATATAACCTAGAGGTTAGAGTTACACGCTATGAATGACCTGTGAATAAGCCTGGCACGTGCAGAAGGCCTGGGTTTGATTCACACAACTTCTACTTGCATACTTTGTGACGCTGAGCAAGTCACTTAACCTCTCCAGTGCTCCTGGGTCATCTCTGAAAACAGGCCTTATGGACCTCATCCAGTTACCAAAGAATACAAAAAGTAAGAATGAATGTTAATCCAGCCCTGTACATTATCAGAGATTGCTCATCTTTGATCTCTGTACCAATATACTACCAAATTGGGTTACTTGCTGTTTCCCTGAGTCTGAAAGGGTTAATCCTCTCTAAATGGGAAAACTCTGTTACCCTGACATTTGAAGAATGGGTTTCTTTTTTTTTTTAACTTTATTTCTGCACTGCCTGGTGGGGAACTCTCTCCGGCAGCCATTTACCCTCAGAGCTCTATCGCCTACCTGAAGCACTCTGCTCCTCGCCCTGTACTGACCTGGCATACCCCTGGATCTGCACCTTCTGAGGTAAGGCTGCCCTATTCTCACAGAGCACTCTTTCTATAATCCAGTTTGCCAGTTGGAGGGGGGAGCGGCATGAGGAGAGGTGCCCAGTCTTGGAGTGTGGCTCAGGGGTTCATGGTGCATTTGCCTATCCCCCACTGGTGGGCATTTTCCTTGTTATGCCCACCTGGAGCGTAAACATGTAATGGCATCTGAGTACATTGCATGCTGATGCCTGCCACCATGCTACCCCTTCTGCCAACACCTCCACTACAGTGCCCCTGATCTCCATCGGGGGCCACTGGTCAGCAGTGCTAGACCCACTACCTTCCTCAAGAGAGGAGAGCAGTCCATCAGAGACTCAATCCTCTCCCTCCCCTGCTGCCTCCCGATGGCCTGAGTCCATTCCTGAACCTGGATCACTGGCATGGCGTGAGGTGTGGCATCCAGTGCCTCAACCCTCAGTGCCACTGGGCCAGCATAAAGAACAGGTTTCTTATATTGGTAAAATTACAGTGTAATGAGAGATCAGCCACACTGCCTTGGACAAATTTCAACAATCTGAGGAAATCTGGTCACCTTTTCATAGATGGCTAGACACAAACCAATTTAAAGTATAAAGAGAATGATACCTTTTACATGATGGACTGTAAAACTGTGTACCTGAAAGGCTCATTGCTGGCAATATTGCATTAGAGTATTAGACACGTAAGCAACAATCCAAGATGGGGCATTCATTTCTAGAAAATTAAAGCACGCCCCGGGTGAATTGGAAGGCATGAGGCCAACAGCAGAGCACCTTTCAACATGCCCAGCAGGTGCATTAGGCAATCAAATACTTGTATTTAGGCATGACCCAGGAGGTTACATACAAATGGTAACAAGGCAATACAATATACAATGAGTGGAAAGGAGTTTAACAAACATTACAGAGCAGTATGATAAAAAAAAACCCCACCAGTGATAGCATAACATTCTAAATGACATAAAGTAACACAAGGGTCATAGAAATGCAATGGTATTGATGTAAACATGACTATACATCTTAACACACATCAGAGCAGTGCAACTCTAGGGCAGGAAAGCAGCTTACCATTTTTAGAAGATATTCACAAAACCTGCTAAGAAACAAAGCAACAGAGGAGCAGAGATGAACATCAGAGGGTATAGTGCTCGTGGAAGAGCTCCTGATTGTCACCTGACCCACATCCTTATGGGAGGGCTCCGGATTATTATGTAACCCCAATGCTCATGGGAGAGCTTCTGATTATCATGTGACCCTCATGGTCATGGGAGAGCTCCTGATTATCATGTGACCCTAGTGCCCATGGGAGAGCTCCTGATTATCATGTGACCCTAGTGCCCATGGGAGAGCTCCTGATTATCATGTGACCCTAGTACCCATGGGAGAGCTCCTGATTATCATGTGAACCTCATGGTCATGGGAGAGCTCCTGCTTATCATGTGACCCTAGTGCCCACGGGAGAGCTCCTGATTATCATGTGACCCTAGTGCCCATGGGAGAGCTCGTGATTATCATGTGACCCTAGTACCTATGGGAGAGCTCCTGATTATCATGTGACCCTAGTGCCCATGGGAGAGCTCATGATTATCATGTGATCCTAGTGCTCATGGGAGAGCTCCTGATTATCATGTGACCCTAGTGCCCATGGGAGAGCTCCTGATTATCATGTGACCCCTAGTGCTCATGGGAGAGCTCCTGATTATCATGTGACCCTAGTGCCCATGGGAGAGCTTCTGATTATCATGTGACCCTCATGGTCATGGGAGAGCTTCTGATTATCATGTGACCCTAGTGCCCATGGGAGAGCTTCTGATTATCATGTGACCCTCATGGTCATGGGAGAGCTTCTGATTATCATGTGACCCTAGTGCCCATGGGAGAGCTCCTGATTACCATGTGACCCTAGTGCTCATGGGAGAGCTCCTGATTATCATGTTACCCTGATGCTTATGGGAGAGCTTCTAATTATCATGTGACCCTAGTGCCCATGGGAGAGCTCCTGTTTATCATGTGACCCTCATGGTCATGGGAGAGCTCCTGATTATCATGTTACCCTAATCCTTATGGGCGAGCTCCTGATTATCATGAGACCCAAGTGCTCATAAGAGAGATCCTGACTATCGTATGACCCATTTTATACAGTTGAGCTTCAATTACTCTTCATGATTTATTTATTTATAACTTTGTTAACTGTGTAAGTGCACTGGTCCAAGGGACCATTTACAGGCACAACCCAGGCCCCAAGACAACATGTAAAGATAGAAGTATGGAGTGAAAAGGCAACAGAAGGTTACATTTGTACAACAATCAAACGGTGTACAATCAGAAAGTCAAGAAACAGAGGCAGGACATAACAAAACATAATGGCAAAGCACAATAAGTAAGAAAAAAAAGAATGAAGTAGCTAAATAAAGGTAATTTGAACAGGAAACAAATGTTATAAACATCAGTGTGCAATTACAACAGGAAACAAATGTTATAAACATCAGTGTGCGGTTACAACAGGTAAATGTTACAAACATCAGTGTGCAGTTACAACAGGAAACAAATGTTATAAACATCAGTGTGCAATTACAACAGGAAATAAATGTTATAAACATCAGTGTGTGGTTACAGCAGTTAACAAATGTTATAAACATCAGTGTGCAGTTACAACAGGTAACAAATGTTATAAACGTCAGTGTGCAGTTACAACAGGTAACAAATGTTATAAACGTCAGTGTGCAATTACAACAGGTAACAAATGTTATAAACAGTGTGCAATTACAACAGGTAACAAATGTTATAAACAGTGTGCAATTACAACAGGTAACAAATGTTATAAACATCAGTGTGCAGTTACAACAGGTAACAAATGTTATAAACATAAGAGTGCGGTTACAACAGGTAACACATGTTATAAACATCAGTGTGTAGTTACAACAGGAAATAAATGTTATAAAAATCAGTGTGCAGTTACAACAGGTAACAAATGTTATAAACATCAGTGTGCGGTTATAGCAGGTAAATGTTATAAACATCAGTGTGCAGTTACAACAGGAAACAAATGTTATAAATGTCAGTGTGCAGTTACAACAGGTAACAAATGTTATAAACATAAGAGTATGGTTACAACAGGTAACTCATGTTATAAATGTCAGTGTGCAATTACAACAGGTAACAAATGTTATAAACATCAGTGTGCAGTTACAACAGGTAACAAATGTTATAAACATCAGTGTGTGATTACAACAGGAAACAAATGTTATAAACATCAGTGTGCAGTTACAACAAGTAACAAATGTTATAAACATCAGTGTGAGGTTATAGCAGGTAAATGTTATAAACGTCAGTGTGCAGTTACAACAGGTAACAAATACTATAAACATCAGTGTGTGGTTACAACAGGTAAATGTTATGAACATCACTGTGCAGTTACAACAGAAAACATGTTATAAACATCGGGGTGCAATTAAAACAGGAAACAAATGTTATAAACATCAGTATGCGGTTACTACAGGTAACAAATGTTTTAAACATCAGTGTGCAGTTACAAGAGGTAACAAATGTTATAAACATCAGTGTGAGGTTATAGCAGGTAAATGTTATAAACGTCAGTGTGCGGTTACAGCAGGTAACAAATGTTATAAACATCAGTATGCAGTTACAACAGGTAACAAATGTTATAAACATCAGTGTGCAATTACAACAGGTAAATGTTATAAACATCAGTGTGTGGTTACAAGAGGTAACTAATGTTATAAATGTCAGTGTGTGGTTACAACAGGTAACAAATGTTATAAACATCAGTGTGCAGTTACAACAGGAAACGTTCTAAACATCAGTGTGCAATTACTACAAGAAACAAATGTTAGAGATATCGGTGTGCAGTTACAACGGGTAACAGATATTACAAACATCAGTGTGTGGTTACAACAGGTAACAAATGTTAACATCAGTGTGCAATTACATAGGTAACAAATATTATAAACATCAGTGTGCAGTTACAACAGCTAACAAATATTATAAACATTAGTGTACGGTTACAATAGGCTGCCAGGGTAAAACACACCCAAGTCACAAAAGAGGAGGAGGGGGAGGTACCTAATCCAGTTAACAGAAGCACTCTGGATAGGGGGGTCGATCCCAGTCCTTTCACAGAAGAAAAGATTCTAAAAGAACTCCTAAAACTGAAGATGGACAAAGCAATGGGGCATGACAGGATGCACCCCAGAATTCTAAAAGAATTAAGAGGAGAACTAGTGAAACCACTGACTACCCTTTTTAACAAATGATGGAAGGATTTTGTGGTACCTAAGGACTGGATAAGGACGGATGTGATTCCCCTTCACAAAAGTGGGAGCAAGACAGAGGCAGGAAAATACAAACATCTCAGTTTGACCTCTGTAGTAGGGAAAATGATGGAATCACTTCTGAAGGAAAGAACTGTTGTGTACCTAGAGGCCAGTGGGCCATAGGACCCAAGGCAGCATGGATTCACAGTGGGAATGTCATGTCAGATGAATCTAATCAATTTCTTTGGCTGGGTGACCAAAGTAGTAGACCAGGGAAGGGCTGTGAACATGCCCTAATTAGACTTTGGCAATGCATTTGACACAGTCCCACACAAAAGATTAATGAACAAATTAGCTAGCCTGGGAGTGAGTCCTAGGGTGGTAGCCTGAGTAAAACTTTGGCTGAACAACAGGACACAGAAGGTAATAGTAAATGGAGTCCACTCTGAAGAAAGGGGGGTTGACAGTGGGGTACTACAGGGTTCAGTACTGGGTCCAGTTCTTTTTAATGTCCTTACAAGTGACATTGCAGAGGAACTGGAAGGAAAAGTATGCCTCTTTGCTGATGACACAAAGATCTGCAACAGTGTTGATACACAAGGTGGGTGGAAAGGATAAGAAGGGACTTGGCAGGGTTGGAGGAATGGTCAGAAGTATGGCAGTTTGGATTCAATGCTAAGAAGTGCAAAATAATGCACCTGTGAAACAAAACTCAGAGGAAGAGTACACAATGGGGGGTAGTAACAACAACAAAATGGAAAGGGACCTGAGATAATCATATCAGATGACCTTAGATTAGCAAGCAATGTGGGAAGGCAGTAGGGAGGGCTGTGGGGATACTGGGAAGTATAGAGAGAGGCATCACCAGCAGAAAACAGGAAGTTGTTATCCCTCTGTACAGACAGTTGTTGAGACCCCATCTGGAGAACTGCGTCCAGTTCTGGAGACCCCATCTCCACAAGGACTTAGACAGGATGGAGGCAGTCCAGAGGAGCGCAACTAAAATGGTGCATGGTCTGCCAGAGAAGCCATATGAGGAGAGACTAAAGGAGCTTAATATATATATACCCTTGAGAAAAGGAGGGAGAGGGGGAACATGATTGAAACTTTTAAGTACCTCAGTGGAATCAACAAAGTCCAAGAGGGTAGTATCTTTCAGAAAAAGAGATGTGCAAGAACAAGAGGACACAATTTGAAGATAGAGGGGGGATGGCTCAGGGGTAATGTGAGGAAGTGTTTTCACAGAGGGTTGTGGATGCATGGAACAGACTTCCTGAGGAGGTTGTGGCGTCTAAAACTGTGGGAGAATTCAAGAGTGCATGAAACAGACATAAGGCAATTCTAGGGGGTGGGGGTAGGAAGAAATAGGCTGTTGGTTAACTAGGATCTGCAGCTTATCCAGTAGGTAGGGAAATGGGCAGACTAGGTGGGCCAAGCGGTCCTTATCTGCAGTCAAAGTCTGTTTCTATGTCACTAGGTACCCTCAGACCCTCCCCAACACAAGTAAATGCCCAAACCAAATCAAATTGATTGTCCCTTCAGAAACAGTAAGGAAGGAAATGAGATTACACAGATTTAGCAGGAAAAGAAAAGAAAAGAACAAGGGGGCGAGGGAGAGGTGCTAACTAGCAAGCACTTGCAGGAGTCTCTGACAAGGAGCCAGGATTTAAGATTATGCTTAAAGGTGTGATGTGTGTCGGATGATCTGAGGGGGGCTTGGAGCATATTCCATAGTGGGGGGGGTGCTGCTACAGATATGGCATATCCATCCATTTTAGTAGAAGTTCTCGGAATCACCATAGGAGGGACAGCAGAGGATCAGAGACTCTTCGGGGTGGAGCGGTACACACAGAGGGAAGAAAAGGGGGAAACAGGGCTGCTGAAAATGATGGCATCAGTAAGACATCCTAGGGTGAAGTCAAACTGGCCTTGCAAGGAGAGCCATCCAAAGGAGCTGTACATATTGCAGTAGTGCGTAGGATAGGGGGCGGACAGAGCAAAGCGGCAGACACTGTTGTAGGCAGACAGAAGTCTGTCCGGGAGGGCAGTGGAGACACGAGTGTAAATAGAGGAGTAGTAGTCCAGTACTGGGAGCAGGTTGCTGCTAGCTAAGGCCAGACGTGCCTCAGCAGTCAAATAGGGTTTGACACAGTAGGCAACACTGAGTTTTTGATTAATCCTGTGGACTACAAGATTTATATGGCCAGTGAAGGACAGGGAGGGATCCAGTGTAACCCCCAGATATTTGAAAGATGGGACAACTTGAAAACAGGAACCACCATGGTGGACTTCCAAGGGAGTGGCATACAAGCAGTAGTCAGGTCAAGGTTGAAGATAAAGTAATAAGGTTTGATAATCACAGAGGAAACAAGTTTGAGAAAAACAGGAGAGGCCATCAGAGCCCGGAGTGCCCCGGTTTGGTAGACCCCTAAAGAGTTTAAAGGTGTCCTTGGGGGAGATGGTCTTGAAATAGAAATGGGGAGAAGAGATGCTGCAGACTGGGGGGGGAGGTGGAGGATGGGGGACTGAGGCAAGGACCTGGGTCATAGGACAGACTAGATGGAAGGTGGGAGGAGGCGGCACATGACCACTGGCTAGAACCACTGGCTACAGGGGAGTTTGCTGAGGAGGGCCAACGGGTCAGAGAATTTATTTTTGAGAGCCATGGTGACTACAGTTGTATCTTTTAAATGGCCAGAAGGGGAAGTTAGTTGAATATTGGTACAGCCAGCATGGGGAGCAAGATGAGAGTTGATGGAAGCCCAGAATTTGCTGGGATTACCAAAACTTTCTCTCTGCTGGTTGGACAAATAATTCCATTTCAGGATTCTGGTCATAATGTTACATCAGTAGCGTAGGTGCCAATATTAATTCCAGAGGGTAGGGGAAGGGGTTGAGTTGTGGGCAGACCACTTTCGATCCTGTTCTTTCATAAGGGAGAGGAGTTCTTTGGTGACCCAGTGGGTCCAGCCACCTCATACTCTCCACATGGTGACAGGGAAGTGACAGCCCTGGATGCCCAGGAGAATGTCTGCGAAATAAGTGACTGCAAGGGAGGATCTGTGAGGCACAAATGCCCTGCTAGTTAACAGCCCTAAGCTCATCAAGTAGTCAGGAGGTGTCAGGGGGTTAAAATTGTGGAAAGTTGGGTATCTTCATGGGAGGATCTCTTCACAGACTGCAGCTAGTGCAGAATGCAGCTGCCCGGTTACTTACTGGGCAGCTGAAGTTTTGCCATATCACACCGGTGTTGTGTAAGCTGCATTGGCTGCCAGTCAGGTGGAGGATCCTCTTTAAGGTGGGGCTTCTCACCTATAAGACCCGACACAGTCAGGGCCCTGGTTACCCGTTAGACCTTCTGGTACCTGCTATCTCAGCTCGCCCCCTCCGTTCCTCTTGTAGAGACGCCCTAGCAGTTCCCAGGTCGAGGCTGAAATCAGTTGGAGATAGGGAATTTAGTATCGCCACTCCCATCCTGTGGAACTTGCTCCTCTCTGGGGTTAAGGGGGGCCCCCATTTTGGAGGTATTCAAGGCATGCCTTAAGGTCCTCCTATTCGCCCAGGCATTTTTAGATTAAGCTATTGATTCGTGAGTTCTGACTTGAGTAGAGTGGTTAATGATTTGTCAAGTTACTTAATGTTTATATGAATTACACATATGTTTATAATTATTTTTTATGTCTTTTACTGATGTATCTCTGAACATGTGCTTGTTTATTTGTATGGTGCGCAGAGCCTCCGGGAGTGGGCGTCTTTTTTAAATAAATTTTACCTTACCTATTTGAGAGGGAGGTGGGGCCTTGGAGAACCATATGGCAAAGGTAGGGGAGTGATCACTCAGTGAGTCAGATAATATGCCTGCTTATAAAACACGGTCACCACAATTGGTGACCACCCAATCAATTAGGGAGTGGGTAGCAGTACGAGGGTTGCGTCTAGTAAGGAGAGTGATGATCTGTGACAGGTTATGCTGTTTAAGCCTGTTGGGAGAAAATTTTCAAATAGAAAGAAGCACAGTGCAGTAGCAAGGAGAAGAGGCAGGTGTGCACCAGCTTCCGACTCAGTACTGGATAACAGGCCAGTCCTATCAGAAGCGGAGGCAGGGAAGTGTCCAGTGGTGCGGATTCACCCAAAAGGAAGTGGGCAATAAAAAAGCTGCAGCAGTCTCGGCTTCTGGATAAAACACAGAGTGTACCTGCATCACAAATTTGGCTGATGGGAGGTCGGAGGGTGGCCAGCAGGACAGAGCCGCGTCCCTAGAGATAACGGCAGTGGTCCATGGGGGACAGTGTGCCCAGTCAGGGGCCACTCAACTGGGTTGTAGGTTCGGCCGATGGGAGGTCGGAGGGTGGCCAGCAGGACAGAGCCACGTCCCCAGAGATAACGGCAGTGGTCCATGGGGGACAGTGCGCCCAGTCAGGGACCACTCAATTGGGTTGTAGGTTCTGCCGATGGGAGGTCGGAGGGTGGCCAGCAGGACAGAGCTGTGTTCCCAGAGATAACAGCAGTGGTCCATCAGGGACAGTGCACCCAGTCAGGGGCCACTCAGCTGGGTTGTAGATTCGGATGATGGGAGGTCAGAGGGCGGCCAGCAGGACAGAGCCGCATCCCCAGAGATAACGGCAGTGGTCCATCGGGGACAGTGCGCCCAGTCAGGGGCCACTCAGCTGGGTTGTAGGTTCGGCCAATGGGAGGTCGGAGGGTGGCCAGCAGGACAGAGCTGTGTCCCCAGAGATAACAGCAGTGGTCCATGGGGGACTGTGTGCCTGGTCTTCTATCTTCAACTGACAAATTCCAAGGGCAAGGCGAGGTATAGGCAGACAGGCCTTTAGCCGCTCAGCATCCAAGTCCTGGAATAAGTGTCTCCAACCCTCCTAAGTGTGCGTTTAACCTATCAATGTCAAATCCAGAGGCACTAAGCTCTCACAGTGGTAGGAATTCAACTTTTGAACTTTATGTGTGCCTTATGTCACAGCATGGGCCGTCATTAGGTAATCTCAGTATTACAGATTTTGTGTACTACAGCCTTTGCACCCCCAGTGCCACACCTAGATAGGAGGGTTGCTGTGGTGGTGTCTGTTTTGTAATCCTACACCTATTAATTGTTATATATCTCACCTCCATGCTGTAATGTATGGAACTGTACAATTGTAAAATTGCATTAAAACAACTGCAAGCATCGATTCCAACCTTTTCCTCCACCTGAAGAGGAACAACTATCAGTCCACAAGGCATGCATTGTGACCGGAACATTTCAAATAAATCTGCCAATAAATGAAAGCGATTTTGTACGTTCCACTGTTGTTTAATATTTTCTTATCTGGTTGATCAAGTGACCTGCCCTGTCTGGCATCCTGATGTACTGTGTGCGTGATCTCAGCATAATAACCTGCAGGACCTTCCAGCATAGCTTGGCAGAGGGCAGGAGAGTGGAAGGCCTTTCCCAGGTCAGTTCTAACTGAAGCTGCAAATACTTTTTTAGTTAAATGTTTGGGCTGTCTAAAATAATAGCCATTACCCAAAAACTGTATGAAAAAGCTAGGAATAGGGTGTTTCCTACAGACTTGCTGGGAATTTGAATACATGCTTCCAGTTTATTGTAAAAAAGAGAGAGACAAAGCCAGAGAGAAAACTGTGAACACAATTAATTCACCATGCCGTTTCTGGGGCAAGATTAGCGATCCTCCACTCCGTTTCTTCATTAGATTGGAGTTGGTACACGCAGTATGTATGTTGCTGTTGGCTGAGGTACTGTAAATATCTAGGCAGGAAATCACTTACAGCAATTAGGCAGGTCACTGGCACCGCAGCAGGAAGTAACCTCTGTTCTCATAGCATCCCTGCTACTGTGGAAAGGAAAACTGAGCAATCAGACAGGGTGGGGTAACATAGTATTACTTGTACAAAACCAGTAAGAAGATATGTAGCCAGTTAAATGGTGGTATTTTTGTTGGTCACATAGTGGACAGGATTACGCGTGTGTTTATGTGGGGTGGGGAGAGCAGTGCAGAACAAGGTAAAAAATTGAGTGGCACCAGGGCAGAGCAAGCCAAGAGGTTGAAAGCCTAATACCCCATGCATAATGAGTCATATTACATGGCTAGGAGGAAATATGTTTAGAATATTGAGTGCAAGAAAAAAAACATTTTGTGTTTTAACAGAATCCAGTCTTGCACAGAGAATCTCAGAATTCACTTAGTTACTTCTGTTCTGAATGGTAATGGTTTCGATCCGGGTTATCCTGTTCTGCTGAGAGTTGCTTCGATCCAGGTTTTCTTTATGCTGTGCTGGCCTTGACTGGTTAATGAATTCAGCGGCTTGAGTTACAGGAACTCCACCTGCTAAAGTAATCTGTATCTGAAGTATTTCTACTTTCTTCTCGAAACATGCACATTTTTTCTTTTTTTAAGTAAACATAGCTGTTTCTTTTTAGACTGACAGTGTTTGGGTTCTTACAGTAAATACAAAAATAGGGAAAATAGATCAGCTAGTCTGAAAGTTTATATGGGAGTCCAATCCACCCAAAGTACATCACTGAAAATTTCAGAGCAAGAACTGCTAAAGGAGGATTTGCATTGCATGGGTGGGGAAGTATAGAGAGGCCTCCCTTTTTAAACAAACTTCCTTGCATCTTAAAAGCTCCAAAATAGTCAGTGCACCTCTCTGGCTAATCATAGATGGACCCTTACTTCCTACCTGTGAGCTGACAAATCTTCTTTGTGCACGCATTAGGAACTCTGAAGCCAGCCCTCTAGGATGGAGGGTTAGAGCACTGAACACCTCACCTCCTGCCATGCCGGTGACCCAGGTTCAGGAACAAGCACAGGTGGAGGGGGATCGGCTGGGTGGGAGAGGATCGAGTGTCCCAGTGACTGCTCTTCTCTCCTGAGGAGGGGTGGCCAACCATCTCGGCCTCTGACTGCCACCAGGTGGAAGCCCAGTAGTGGTGCAGGTTAGCGAGTTTTTATTTTACTTTTGTTTATCGGGTTGACACAATGAGCCAAAGGCCCGTTTTCATGCATGACCCGGGTGGCTGGGAGGGCAGGGTCATGGCTCTGGAGGACATGCACACCTCCATTCACACGTACTGATGTGTTGTCATGGCAGGGGTTAGTAGGGAGAAAACCAGGAAAAGTGGAGAAGGCAGGCTTTATGAAGCTCTGTCCACTCCCTCGCAGTCCCTGCTGCCACTAAACCACTAGGGGCAATCTGGATAATTTTCTTGTTTGTTTTGACAGAAGAGGATGGCCCCCTCCGAGCCTCACCAGAGGGCAAAATCCATGGGGAGCATGGCACCAGGTGTGATCGAGGGAGTCAGACATTGGTCAATGGGGCAGAGAGAGGGCTGAGAGCCACCTGCCTTCCCCAGAGGGAGAAAAACAATATGAAATGTTACCCTCCTCTGGGGGCTTACCTGAGTTGCCCCATGATTTCCCTGTTTTTCTGTTTTTATCTTTGATGCCCTCACTCTTTTCTCCATCCTTTCTGATGCCTCTTGGTCCTTCCCGAGTCCCCAAAGAAGCCTATATGGAATTTCAGCCAATTCTGTGCTGGAAGCTTTGATCTTGAATCACCGGCATTGTTTGGAGTTAGCCGGCAACCGTGCATGCGTAAGAAGCGTTTGATCTGCCTTCCACCATTGCAGTCCAAAAACGGGGAGCTGTTCTGTGGTCCCGGTGCCCCTCTCGAGCATAATGGGGGCCAGAGACCTAGTGATGCCCAAAAGAAGCCTCTTTATTGTTTAAAATTCAAGTTTAAAACTCATGCACAAAGCGAGGGCTCATGAATAATTCATGAGCCCTCATACATATTAATGAGGAGCTGCCTGCCACCTGGGGGGCATATGTTTAGGCGACAGCAACAGCGGGGGCACAGCGAGTCTAGAATCAAGAGTGGGCTTGTTCAACAGGGGGCAGTTGGGGCTACAATATGGGGTGGCTATTATCAGGGAAGGATATATGCCTTTGCTGCACCAGACATTAGAGTGTGGGGGAACTGTGTTGGACTACATAGATCCAAATGGAGGCAGACATGTGGATGGCATTATGACCCCAAACAGCAGCCAATCATCTAATTAGGCACCCAAATCTGTAACACAGGGACTCCTGGGAAAAGGAGGGAACTAATTCAGATGCTTAAATCATGCCCCAATAAGCCCTCTGTAAATATTGATCTCTATGGTTATGGACAATTGATAGGCTCAACCAGCCAATCAGAACCTTGGATTCTCGAGTGAAACCCACTGGGACTTTCTGGGTTTCTTCAGTCTGTTCCCAGGCTTTGTATGAATCAGAAGTCTCCTGTGAGAGTGGATCTGGACTAGGGAGGCCTTTCCCAGGCCTCTAGAGGAGATGGCTGGGTTCAAGAAAGAATTAGCAGGGGAAAGAGAGCAAAAGCTACTGAACTGGTACCTTGATTCCCCAGGTACAGTGAGCTGTTTGAGTAATCTGGAGAAGATAAGTGCTGCAGAACCCCTACACTGGTGGACTGAATTGAGTTGAGAGGACTGAGCTATTCTAGTTGAGCTCCACAGTTGCTGCTGAGAGTTCATTTTACCTGTGTGGGGTTGCAATTGTAATTGTGAAGAGGCAAAGCATCTCTGGACATTGGGGTGCTAGCCAGGTGCTGTATATTTCCTGAGTGAAGTGGTTGAAGTGGCTGAAAGCTGTTTCCCAGCTGCAGCTGAAGAAAGGTGGTGGACATTTTCTAACTGGAAAGTGTGAACTGGTGTGCAGGGGTCTGTTGTGTTTGGACCCCCCAGTTGATTGCACCTGTGCTTCATCTATCTAGGGCTAGCACCCACTGCTAACTGGCACCGCACTTGGCTTGAGTTATTGCCGTGATTTCTGTAGTTTTAGAACTCAGTGCAGGGACTGCAGGAGGACCCCCACCATTCAGGAGTTCTCACCCAGTGCCAGGTAGGGAATCAGCTAACCCATCCAAGTGGAACTCACTGTCTCAGGAGGTCACTGATGCTTGCTGGGGTGCTAGGGCACCTGTGATACATTGTGGGGAGCCAGACTGTGGAGCCACTACCGGGTCTGGGCCTTCTGGGTCTTGTGCAGTCCTGCCACAGAGCTCTTCGATGAGCCAGAAGTGGCTGACAGTGACAAGTGGCCTGACCTCCAGTCAAGGGATAGTGAGGCTTAATAAAGGAGAAGGGGGGTGAGCAGAGGGTGACGGTGAAAAGGCAGAGATACTAAACAAATATTTTTGCTCAGTATTTACAAATGAAGAGGGGGAGGTACCTAAAACAAACAATAGAAACACTCTGGATACAGAAGTTGATACCAGCCCATTTACAGAAGAAAGGGTTCTGAAAGAACTCTTAAAACTGAACGTGGACAAAGCAATGAGGCCTGATGGGATTCATCCCAGAATTCTAAAAGAACTAAAGGTAGAACTAGTGACACCACTAACTACCCTCTTTAACAAATCATGGGAGGATGGAATGATACCTGAGGACTGGAGGAGGGCAGATGTGATTCGCCTTCACAAAAGTGGGAGCGGAGCAGGGCAGAAGCAGGAAACTACAGACCTGTTAGTTTAACCTCAGTGATAGGGAAAATTATGGAATCACTGCTGAAGGAAAGCACTGTCGACTACCTAGAGACCAGAGGGGCACAGGACCATGGCAGCATGGATTCACAGTGGGAAGGCCATGCCAGATGAATCTAATAGATTTCTTTGACTGGGTGACCAAAGTAGTAGATCAGGGAGGGGCTGTGGACATGGCCTACCTAGAGTTTAGCAAGGCATTTGACTCAGTCCCACACAAAAGATCAATATACAAGTTAGCCAGCCTGGGAGTGGGTCCCAAGATGATAGCCTGGGTAAAGAATTGGCTGGAGAATGGGACACAGAGGGTAATAGTAAATGGAGTCCACTCTGAAGAAAGGGGGTTACTAGTGGGGTGCACAGGGTTCAGTATTAGGACCGGTCCTCTTCAATGTCTTTATAAATGACATTGCAGAGGGACTGGAAGGAAAAGTATGTCTCTTTGCAGATGACACTAAAATCTGCAACAGAGTTGATGCACAAGGTGGGGTTGAGAGGATGAGAAGGGACTTGGCAAGGTTAGAGGAATGGTCAAATGTATGGCAGCTTAGATTAAATGCTAAGAAGTGCAAGGTAATGCACCTGGGAAACAAAAACCCAGGGGAAGAGTACACAATGGGGGGGTGAGATACTAACAACAAAAATGGAAAGGGGATCCTGGGGTGGGGCCTACATCTGGATGACTTAAAGGTACAAGCAATGTGAGAGGGCAGTAAGGAGGGTTGGGGGATACTGGGATGCATAGGGAGAGACATCACCAGTAGAAAACAGGAAGTTGTTATCCCTCCATACAGACAGCTGGTGACACGCCATCTGGAGTACTGTGTGCAGTTCTGGAGACCCAGTCTCCGCAAGGACATAGACAGGATGGAAGCTGTCCAGAGGAGGGCAACTAAAATGGTGCAGAGTCTGCACCAGAAGACATATGGAGAGAGACTAAAGGAGCATAATATGTATAGCCTCAAGGAAAGAAGGGAGAGGGGGACATGATAGAAACTTTCAAGTACCTCAAGAGAATCAACAAAGTCCAAGAGGGTAGCATCTTTCAAGAAAGAGGTGTAAGAACAAGGGGCACAATTTGAAGATAGAAGGGGGGTCCTGGAGGTAATGTAAGCAAGCATTTTTCACAGAGAGGGTTGTGGATGGCTGGAACGGCCTCCTGAGGAGGTTGTGGAGTCAAAAACAGTGGTGGAATTCAAGCATGCATGGGACAGCCATAAGGCAATTCTAGGGGGTGGGGGTAGAAAGAAGTAGGCTGCTGGTTAAATAGGATCTGCAGCTTATCCATTAGGCAGGGAAATGGGCAGACTGGGTTGGCCAAGCGGTCCTTATCTGCCATCAAATTCTATGTTTCTATGTAACGAGACAAGCTGCAAGATCCTCCCACAATATTACATCCGCCCATTGCAGCACAGCGCTCTGCATTCCTGGACATCCGGAGGCAATTAACTCAAGTGTAGTAGAGTTCTGCAAAGCCATGAGTACCCAGACCCTAGTTCCCAAAAATCAAGCAAGGGAGTGTAAAAGGGATTTAATTGCTTCCTAAAATAATTGTTCTCTTTCATCAGGGTCCAACAGCCGGCCAACCCGCAACAACGAACAGGCCTGCACCTTGAGGGTACCTCTAAGAACTATCAGGGTAGACACTGGTACCTCTGGGGGTGGGCCTCCGGGGTGGGCTTGGCCTATGGGACCATATGGTTATTGTTACTTGTTTACTAGATATGGTAGATTTAAGGAGGCAGAGGCCCAACTGGAATGTCTCCCACTATTGTGTGGGTGTATTTAATTGTGGTAAGTGCCCCATTTAAGACGAGTATCAAGAAGTGTTTTAAAACTCATTTGTTCCCAGAGACAGTAGATCTACATAATGGAGCCATTTTGTAACTACACAATCATTTGCAACTCCTAATGTGCAAGTTGGAAGACCTTGAAAATAGGTCACGCCGTATAAACCTACGTATCCATGGCCTGTCTGAACACACTGAATCGGGTAATGTAACAGAATATGCTGAAGGATTAATTAAGGAACTGCTAGATATAAATAAGGACTTACCATTAAATAGAATCACAGCCCACAGAACACTGGCAGCACCCCCAAAAGATCCCAAAGCCAGACCTTGCTCCATGATAGTAGCTTTTCTGGACTTTAGAACAAGAGAGATGGTGCTCAGGAAGGCCTGGCCTAAGCAGGAGATTATCTTTGGGGACTCCAAATTGTTTTTAAGCCTGATTATGCCCCAACAACAATGGTGATTCAGAAGCCTTGGTTCCCAGTCATTAAGGCCCTCCGTGGGAAGGGCTTTAAAGCCAGAGTGGATTTTTCAGCACAATTGCATGTCACTTCTGACACAGGCCCGAAAATATTTGATTCGGTTGCAGAGGCCAAGAGATATTTGTCCTCACTGGAAATACAAGTGGATGACCTGATACATCCAGCAGCACTTAAAGAAATTGAGAAAAGGCAGTGGCAGATGGCAGGAGGACGGGCAGACAGAAGCCAAGGTTCAAGCCTCTATTCAGGATTAGGAAGCTCTAGTTCAGGTTCCAAGATGCAAGAGCAGGCCAAAACTCCCCTGTGCCAGGAACAGTCAAGAGGTAGCCATGAACATGGTCCCTTGAACATAAGCTAGGATTGGGGTTCCAGTCCATAGTCAATGGTGATTCTGAAATGGCAAGGGCTTTTTGGGTGGGCCACTCACAACAACCTGAGGTCTCCCCTGCAACGCAGAGAAACTTTGTGGTTCATGGCCTGTTTTGAGACATTGGATCTTCTACTAATGGTTATTGACTTGGACAACATGTATCATTTTAAATGCTCCCATATACCCCCTCTCCGCTTGGTTGGGGGAGAAGGGGGAAAGCAGAAATGGTTTGATTTGTTTCAAATCTCAGCAGTATCAATAGAGAATATTAGTAGTGGGGGGTCTCTGATCTGTTATTGCAAAATTTATCTCCATAGATAAGTTTGATGTTAAAATAAGGGTAAAACTATTTGGGTACACAAAAAAGAAGGCAATATGAAGTATTAAATGGAGTTGGGTAAATGATAACAGGGGAGCAGGGGGGCATGTAGGTAGCCAACCAGTAGCGGATCTAGGGGGCTTTAGCAGGTGCATTTCACATTGCTGGAGAAGTCTAATATATTGATTGTAAGAAAATCTACAATCAAAACAATAGATTACACTCATATTTTCTGTCAAAAATGCAATGGAAAAGATAATTTAAAGGATTGAAAAATGTCAAAAAGTTGCATATCAAGTAAGGACACCACCATAGCACCCCCCATTGTAAAATCCTGGATCCACTACTGTGGTCAACCCCGGTTAGAGTGATCAAACCTGCAATGAACCTCAACCTCGAATACTGATGATTGTCGAAGGGAGGGGAAAAGGATGAGGCTATGTTGGGAAGGTGGTTACCACCTTTGCTGCTTACACCCAGGACATTCCAGATCCTGCAGCCATGTGCTGGGTTTATCTCAGCATCACCTATCGCCAAATGAAATCATAAGTGCGGTGGGCCCACTGTGGCGCCTAGGAAGGGCAGGTTTATCTCAGCATCACCTATCACCAAATGAAATCATAAGGGCGGTGGGCCCACTGTGGCACCTTGGAAGGGCAGGTTTATCTCAGCATCACCTATCACCAAATGAAATCATAAGTGCGGTGGGCCCACTGTGGCACCTTGGAAGGGCAGTAACTGGAGGGAGAAGAGACTGAGATCCCATGTTTGGGATAAATTTAAATTGTGGTTACACACACTGAGTTATACATATAAAGTTACGTGATATGCTGGTTGGTTTGTTGTTTGGGTTGTGCACACACTCCCCTCTCCACCATGGGTCCAAGTGTTATGCACAGTTGGCAGCTCGGATCCTCAGAATATATTGACAGGATATGCACACAATGGATAGAGTAAATATTGTATCTTATAACGTCAGGGGCATTAATCCCACCCAGTTAAATGGATGACATTCTTGCAGGAGTTAGGGAAACTGAATACATACATTGCACTCTTGCAGGAAACACACCTCACAGATACGGAACACAGAAAACTGTGCCTCATACTTAGTGCACCCACACAGGAGGGGAACAGCTATTTTAATTCACAAAATGTATTCTATCCAAGTTCAGGATGTCCAGTCACACCCAGAGGGGAGGTTCATCAAAATAATAGCCATGCATAGGGACACTCCTTGTGTGATGGTCAACATATATGCCCCGAACAAAGATGGGGAGGTGGCACAATTTTTCAGAAAGATTATGAATGTGCTAGAGGTTGATGGCCGCCTCTGCATCCTAGGAGGGGCTTTCAACACTGCGCTCTCCACTACATTAGATAGATGGGGTGGGGCCCAGAAGACTAGGTTGGGGATATCTGGCACAACCTTGAATAGATTAGTTCGGGACTGGGGGCTTCTAGATATATGGTGGTGGAAAATGGCCGTAATAAAGACTACTCACACAACCGTCCTGGTGATGCTGGGGGTTGAGGCACTGGACACCACACCTCATGCTACACTGGCAACCCCAGTTCGGTAACAGACTCGGGTGGCCAGGGATCGGCAGGGGAGGAAGAGGATGGAGCATCTGGAGAACAGCTCTTCCCTCCCTGGGGAGGGATCCAGG
Source organism: Neoceratodus forsteri (assembly GCA_016271365.2). NCBI lineage: Eukaryota > Metazoa > Chordata > Ceratodontiformes > Ceratodontidae > Neoceratodus > Neoceratodus forsteri. The sequence continues at coordinate 84,053,983 of CM028136.1, forward strand.
GTTGCTCAGTGTCCTGTTGGCCCCCAGTGGAGATCAGGAGCAATGCAGGTACACCAGCTGATGTGAGGGGAAGCGTGCGGCAGACGCCAGCAGGGCAGCTATGCGCAGGCATCACTGCACGCCACAGTCCTAGGGGAAACAAAGCAGAATATCCCCTGCCAGCTGGGTGAGGCGACGGCGACCTCCAGGGACTGACGCTCCACATGCCCAATGCCGGCCACAACTCTGACTCAACCTCCTGGAAATCCTTGGCCTTCTTCTCCAGGCCGGGAGAGGCGGGGATCCTGAAACTGATGTAATTTCAGAGGAGTTATTCAGGTGGTCAGTTGGGGGCAGAAGTTGACTGAGTACAGCCCAAGAGATGCCCTGGGATGGGAGGTGAAGAAATAGAGTTAAAAAAAAAAAAGACTACTCACATTATTCAGACAGACATCCTAAATTACAAACAAGCACGAAATGCCTGCACAAAAGCCATACAGCTAATGAAATCCACCTATTACAAACACGCTCTCACCAATACATGGGGAAATGGTCATGCTTTCTGTGACAATACCAAGGATGTCACAGGGAAGTAGCCAAAAACCTCTCTGGTCATGTTAATGGTTGATGGATCCTCAACCCTTGACCCCAAGGTGATCGCAAACATCTTTAACACGGCTTTTTCAGACCTTAGTGCTGTTCTACCCCATGACTTTTTTGAAAACAGGGCCTACTCCCCAAATACCTCAGCCCCTCAGTCTAACCATCCCCTCTTCTACTTCAGGAAGGTAAGGCTGAATGAAGCTCACCGCTATGTTACTGCAGCTATCTCTAAATCTAGATCTAGTAGCGACACCCTGGACCTTAAGCTTCTGTTGCTCACCCTCGATGAGGTAATTCATCCATTAACAAAAATCCTAAACCTCTCTCTCAGCTGTGGAAAATTCCTGGACCTATGGAAAACAGCCACCGTAACACCTATCCATAAAAGTGGGGACAAGATGTTCACTCAAATTATGCCCTATCTCCATACTGCCCCCACTCTCTAAGGCACTTGGAGCATGGTGCTGATCAACTTACCAACCACTTGGATAAATACAATATACCTTGTCCACAACAATACGACTTCTGAAAGGTCACAGCACCACCACAGCCCTTCTTGGTTCACTGGAGCTTTCCACAAATCCCTTGACAACGGCCTTCTCACAGGGGCTGTTTTCGTCGACATCTCCAAGGCCTTCGATACAGTACACCATGGACTACTAATACACCAACTACTGAATGCCGGGCTATCACCTGACTCTTCTCTCTGGTTTAAAAGCTACTTAGAAAACCGGTCCAGAGAGTAAAATTGGACGCTCTTTCTAACACCCTGCCTGTTCGCTGGTGTCCCACAGGGATCCATACTGGGACCCCTCCTTTAGCCTTTTCTTAAACTCCTCCCTTACACTGCTCTGAGCAGATCATACTATATGCCAATGATGCTGTTGTATTCTCCACTCACAAAGATCCTGCAACTCTTCAACACAACCTTCAACTTGGTTTCAGTTCTGTAGAGACATGGTTTCTTAATCATAAACTGGTCCTCAATGACAAGAAACCAAATCTATGCTCTTCTGCAGCTCTCATAACCCACACAAGCTACACCACTTGGCTATCTCCACCACCAGGGGAACACTCTAGATCAGGTGGGGTCCTTCAAATACTTAAGGATACAGCTTGACCTCAATCTCTCCTATAGACTTCATGTAGATAATGTAGCTAGAGCTGCTAATACGGCTTAGTCTCCTCTACAAACACAGACCACACCTCACCCCAGAAGCTTTGAAGGTTGCAGTCCTGAGCTCTGTGATCTCTGTAATAGACTATGGTCTCATCATTTATGACTCGGCCACAACCACTACCCTTAGATGCCTCTCAACTGCCTTAAATAAAGCATGTCGGCTCATCACTGGTGCTCACCGTCTCACCCACACATATGACCTGTACACTCAGACCAGCTGACTCCAACTATCAAACCGCATAAAGTTTCTCACCTGCTCCATGGTCAAAAAAATCTACCTTGGCCTTGCACCTTTTGGGGTCTCAACTCTGTTACAACACCGAATTAACAAATGCTGCCTTAGGAGATCCACACTACAGCTACTGAAAGTCTCCCACTGTCACACTTCACAGGGACAACGCTCTTTTGCTTATCGAGCACCACTCTGGTTCAATGGCCTCAGCCCAACCATCTCCTCTGCCCCAACTATTGGTATGTTTAAAACTAGGCTCCAGGACTGTCTCACTACCAGCAACTCTTGTGACTGCCCAACTTAACTTTGTTTCTCCACTTCCCTTTCTGCTCTAGTTGTCCCCCTCCCTCCCCTACCACTGCTTCTACCCTCACATCTTGGTATATCCAATGCTGCACTTTTTACCCTCTAGCCACCCTTCCTACATTCCTTCTCCCCCCTACCCTCTTCCTCTCCCTATGACTCTGGCACTTCTTATCTGTTTTCTATTTTCTCTGACAAATGCCGCTGGCTGCCTTTTACAATGCTACCCTTGAACTGTATTAATCTGTACTCTGTTTGCAATGTCCACATTGTTGTAATGCCTGTCTTGATGTTCCCCATAATTTGTATTTCTCTGATGTGGAACCTTTGTAAAAGAGCCATGGCTCAAAGGTATTTGTAATCCTAGACTTGATAAATAAATTAAATAAGACATAACTGTTACATAAGAATAGACATATTGTTTTTGACAGAAGAATGGGCCCATGCTACAGTATAACCCAATGCCAGACATATTCCTGTATTATTTCGGATCATGCTTCATTTAGTCTGACTTTAACACTGGCACCCACGGTCTGAAACTCACATTGGCATTTTAATGTCGGTCTCTTAAACAACCTGGAGAATATTTAGAGAACACAGAAGGGACATAGTACACTCAGTCAGATGGGACACCCCTAAGGCAGTTTTAAGGGGGGGGCTATTATTAATTTTGAGCCAAGGGGGAAAAAAAGAGGTTTTCCAAGATTACTGTATTGGAGGCAAAGATTGCAGAACTAGAATTTCAGATAACATTTCTTTAAATCAGGGGACCAAAAGAGAGCTGGAAAGAAGTAAGGAGAAGTTAAACAAGATATTGACAGTACAATTAGAGGGGGCTTTCAGACGAATTCATCAACAGTGGAAAGGCGCATGCCTGTAGTTATGTGGGGGAAGAGCTCCTCCCCCACATCCTACATATAAACACATCAGGCTCCGCCGCTCTGCTTAGAGTGAGTCACACTCACTGTTTGCAGTGCTGGTGCATGACTGCACTCTTTCCTCCTCCTGCCTGTGTCCCCCCCCCCACACCTTCTTCTGTCTCTGGCTTGCTTGTCCATCCCCCCCCCTCCCTTTTCTCCCCTGGCATGTGTTTCTTCGTACCTTTTTGGGGAATTTTGTTCCTGCCCCTTCATGCTTGCCCCAGCTGTGCTGTGTTTCCAGTGGCCACTCGCTTCCTCGCTGTTTTTATTTTCAGCTCCTCTCTACTTCTCTGTGCTGCATGCCTACCCCACCGTTGTTCTGTCTTCTTTTCTGAGCAGCCACTCCCTACTGCCATGAGTTTTCATATGTCTTGGACCCATTTGCTCCTGTATCTTGGCTCCTGTATTCCGGATCTGCCCACACCGTACTGCTGCTACACCCAATGCTTCCACTACGGCTATCCATCACCATCGCCGAGCTGGGCTCCCATCAACTTCCTGCTGCTGTACCACAGCACCTGGACTACCTAAAGTCGGCTCTCACCGCACCTGCTGCTGCAGCCTGCCAGCCTCTCCTCTCCTCTTCCTCGGATGCCATTCCTGCGCTCTCCTGCCTTGTAGCTCGGGACCTAGCATTCCATTTCTCAAATGGGACAGAGACCCATCATCAGACATGTCACTCGCCGGTGCTCTCTGCTCCAGAAGGTAAATCCACAGCTTGTTGTACACCAAATTTCAATTCCGAACAGTCTACAACTTTATTGCTGGACTTCTTTGTGTTTCTAACGCCCACTGTTCATTATGGGCACACGAAGTATAGGCGCAACAGCAGCGCAGTCTTGGAAGGCAGGGATATCCCTGAAGCTCAAGGACACTTGCTCCAGTCATTCGCTACACATGTGGTCTGCCTGCATCCCTTAACTGTATCAACATGGTATGCCTCCCTGCTTTGGTTTCCTATATTGCCTTTGCTTCCTACAAGGCTCTGACTTCAGTCCCTATTTGTGGTTCCTATTTTATGGACTTGCCACGGTCCCTATCTCCCTCTACTCCCTCCGTGATGCCTGCTGCACCAGGCGGCTCCCTGTGGTGGCGTTCCCCGGTCCTGCTAGCCTTCATAGGGGCTGGCTTGACCGTTCCCTATCCCTTCTACCTGGCCTACATGGGGTCCAACTTTCTCGCTGGCCATGCAGGGGCCTAGCCTGCACTTGCCTCACCCAACATCGGGGCCTGGGGTTTGACTTTCTACTCTATACCTGCTTCACCCCACATCGGGGCCTGGGAGTTCGACATTCTACTACACCTGCCTTGCCCAGCATCGGGGCCTGGAAGTTCGATTATTCTACCCTTCACCTGTCTCACCCAGTTTGGAGCCTGGGGGTTCGATTATTCCTAGTCTATGCCTGCCTTGCCCAACTATCAGCCTGGAAGTTCGATTCTGTTATTATTTCACAGAGAGGGTAGTGGATGGATGGAACAGCCTTCCTGAGGAGGTTGTGGGGTCTAAAACTGTGGGAGAATTCAAGAATGCATGGGATAGACATAAGGCAATTCTTGTGGGGGGGTAGGAAGAAATAGGCTGTTGGTTAACTAGAATCTGTGGCCTATCCTGTAGGTAGGGAAATGGGCAGACTAGATGGGCCTAGAGGTCCTTATCTGCCGTCAAAGTCTATGTTTCTATGTACTCCTCCCTCGCCCAGCTCGGGGCAGGGAGGTCCTGTCCTTGCAGGACTTGCTTCGCTGGATGAGTTGGAGGTTTTCTGGGCTTCTGGCCTTATGTCCATTTACTGCTCACCCACTCCAGATCAGGGGTTCAGTTGCTTTACCTTCCTCAGCTTCCCACCTGTATCCAACTTACTCGCCTCGCTTTCCCAGACTCTCTGCTTCCATGATTTCATATATCGGAACTCGGACCTCTGCTTCACAATTGACTGTGCTTTCATCTGGATTCTGGATGTCCTTCTATCAATAGTTTATCCTGGACATTGACAGCTGGGCCTGGGAATTGCTCCGGATCTGCTACCAGCTTCGCTGTCCATTCATCATCAGTACTGGATTCCATTTGCTCTTCTCGACCCTTGGATCTTCCTGTCTTGGGGTTTCGGACTAGCCGATATTATGCATATTGCTCATTTAGGATTACTCTTCCTTAGTATGCCCAGAAGGACGGGCAGGTCAGTAGCCATGGGTCCTCAGAGGTTTCCCTCAAGGGGGGTTTTCCTCTCCTGCATGCTACTGGCCACACTGGAGTTGGAGGAGATAATCGTACCTGCAATCATTATTTCTTTTTGGGGGTCTCATCCTACTTGACAAGCATCCTTTCTAAGGTGGGATACAGAGAAAAGCCCAAACATCAAGTCTTACCAAGTTACTCATCAGTCAAAGCACCTAAGCAGTATGCATATACTATCCAGCTCGTATGTGCTATGACCATTGACTTGCTCATGTCTATGCTGAAGTATCTAAGCACTAATCATTTCATATAACTTATACCTTGCAGGCATTGTCCCACCTACTGGTCTGGCCTATGTATTCAAGCACAACTTACATCATTCAGCTCTCCTGTACACAGCACATGCATGAGCTATGAACCACACATAATATTTTGAAGGAGGGAACCATGCAGGGAAGTTATTGGTGGCCTTGCTGGATACCCAGCAAGGAAACAGACTAATCCTTAAGATAAAAGACAGAAAAATGGATGACACAGAGACTAGCCACCCAGAGAAAATTACAGCAGTTTTTGCACAATATTACAGAACTCTATACATCCAAGAAAAGATTATAGATTTTGGGGAGGCAGCTGCAAAATTTCTACAGGACGTAGAACTTAGCTCCCTCCCTCAGAGCTCAGTAGAACTCATGGAGGCAGATATAACATTAGAAGAATTAAAAGGACAGGTTGCAGCTCTTAAGAATGGCAACTATCTGGGCTTAGATGGATTTACACTGGAATTTTATAAGGGGTTCGAGGAGCTACTACTCTCGGTTCTGCTGGGGGCTTGCAGAGAGGTCATGGATGGCAAAGCGACCCCAATGTCCTGGTGGACAGCTCAGATATCAGTCCTGTACACAGCAGGGACGTACCCCTGAAGTGTGGGTCATACAGGCCAATATCATTGCTCATTGTTGACCTGAAGATTGTCACAGGTCTGTTAGCCAAGAGATTACAGAAGGCAGTCCCCCAGGTGGTCTATAAAAAACAAACTGGGTTCATTTCTGGGAGATATCTCCCTGACAAAATTAGGAAATTGTTGAACATAATCTCTTCTCAAAAAACAAAGTAAAACTTTCAAATAGCTATTTCCATGGATGCAAAAAAAGTATTTAACTGAGTTAATTGGCAATTTCTAAAACTGTCCACGGAAAAAATGAAATTTGGCTCCAAATTTCTAAAAGTCGCTATCTGACTATATGCAAATCTGGAGGTGCTGGTGAGGGTTAATGGTGTCAGTTCTGCCCCTCCATAGTTTCGAGGGGAACACAACAAGGATGTCCATTGTTCCCCATCCTTTCTGCACTAAGTTTGGAACCACTGGCAGTTAGGGTTTGTCAAATCTTGGCTGTCAAAGGGATAATGGTGGGGGTCTGGAACGAACATTATCTCTATATGCAGATGATTCTATTTTTTATCTCTCCTCCCCAGAAATGTCTTTACTTCCCCTTCTAAAAATATTACATTCTTTTGGCCATATTTCAGGTTATAAATTAATTCTTTGAAATTGGAAGTGCTGGTGATAAGTGGACATGCCCCTAGACTTTTCTGGGAAACATTTCCTTTTAAATGGGCTCCGAACAATCAAATCAGATATTTAGGGATACAAATAACAACAGACTTCTCCAGGCTCTTTATTCTGAACTATGAGAAGCTTAGGAGGGTAGTGGAGCAGGACATGGCTAGGTGGCATCTCCTTCCCCTCTCTTTAATGTGGCACGTAGATGTGGTGAAAATGAATATATTGCCCCACCTGTTGTTCTTGTTTCAATGTCTGCCTATTCAGATTCTATTCATTTTCTGGACTAAGATGAATAAAGGTGTGTCACAGTTCATCTGGAACAATAAAAAACCTAGAGTAGCTAAACATATACTACAGCGGCCAAAGGAGCACGGAGGTCCCTCCCTACTGAACTTGTTGCACTACTACCTGGCAGCCCAGGTGGTGGGGCTAATGGCATGGTCAAAACAGAGAATTTCTTCTCAATGGCATATTCTGGAGGACACCAAATTGGGGGACAGACCTTTATTTACTTTGGCACTAATGGACACCACCTCGGAGTATAAATGGGACATACAAAATAGATGGGTTAGGCATGGGGCAATATGTGCTTGGGAAGACATGGAACCTGTTAAATAGTCCAAATGTGGTGGGCCCCCTTTCCTTAATTCACTTTGAACCGGAGTTTCTTCTTCTGGCTTTTGATCCTGGGTATGCAAACTGGGCTACAATGGGAATCACTAGGTTCACACAATTTCTGGAGGGTGGCAGAAGTATTACTTTCCAAAGAGCAAAGGAAAAATTCCACTAGACGAATGCAGAATTTCTACATTATATGCAGAAATCTAGATTTAGTATTTGCCGTATTGGTCCTTATAAGAACAGCTTCAGAAGCAAATGATTTGATACCTTTTAATGGACCAACATAGATGTAACAACAAGAACAAAGTGCCCTAGCTTTTGGACCAACCAGTCCTTTGTCAGAAGCGTAATGACAGTTATTTAGAAAAAGAAAAACAATACTTTTAACAACTAGATTGCGCAGAAAAAAACAGAAACAAATCCCTATTGTTTAAAATACTCATTTAAAAAATACAGAAGATGATGTCAGAGAAGCTCAATAGTACCATGTCATCATAAAGTGGGAGAGTCTCAGGGTCAAAGATGCTTAGTTCAAAACACATACAAAGAACCCTACTAAACATAAATTAAATTGACATGAGATATGCCAATGATTGCCTCTTTGGCCACACATTCTCCAGCAGTTTGTCCCACTGGGGGTACTGTAGTGTTGTGTCACCATTGGGGTATGGAAGAATCAGATTAGGACCTTCCAGACAAATTCTCTCCAGATGGGTGCTGACATTGCCTTCCACCCCTATTTTAACCGATGTATCTATCCCACCTCAGTTATTATGATGTTGGCTTCCCCTTCTCAGGCCCTCCTGTGTACCCTCAGGGGGTCTTCTACTTGTTGAAGTAATAGTTTATACTTGGTAGAAATATATTTTCCTGACCCTGCTATTGTTACCGTGTCATATAGGAAGTCTTCCCAGCTTGTGTATGGGTTATAATGCAGTAGTTTAAGGCTCTGAGCTGAAAATCTGGAGACCTGGGTTTGAATCCCACAGCCCCCACTTGCATACTGTATGACCTTGAGCAAGTCATTTAACTTCCCTGTGCTCCCAGGTCACACCTGTAAACAAGCTTTTGGCTTAGTGTGCCACTCCTGGTTAAACAATTGGTGAAACAAAATAAAAAAAAATGTGGTCCTCTGAGTTAATAAAATGTCTCACCTGCATATAGCATAGATCCAGAAGCAAATAATGTGATACCTTTTAATGGACCAACATAGATGTAACAACAAGAACAAAGTGCTCTAGCTTTTGGACCAACCAGTCTTTTGTCAGAAGCGTAATGACAGTTATTTAGAAAAAAAACAATACTTTTAACAACTAGAATATGTAGAAAAATCCCTAATATACAGAAAAATCCCTAATGGTTTAAAATACTCATTTAAAAAAAATGGATGATGATGTCAGAGAAGCTTAACAGTACCAGGTCACCACAAGGTGGGAAAGTCTCAGGGTCAAAGGTGCTCCGTGCAAAACACATACAAAGAACTCTACTAAATATAAATTAAATTGACATGAGAGAACAACTATTTGAGCAGATGGCTCTTAAACTATGACTGTCACAATGTGTATAAGAATGTAGTAACTGAAAAACAACCCCCACCTGGATTAAAGACATGCTAAGATTGTTTTAGGACTACAGGAAGCATCGCTATATGTATTACAGACAAAAAATTACCAGTAAAGCTGTCTTAAAAAGATCAGCACTCACCCTATGATGTGTAAACTTAGCTTGACCCATTACCCAGCTATACTTTCCAGCTAGATATTATGCCCCATAAACTTCAACAGCCTATAGTGTAGTAACAGGATTTTAGAAATGATAATATAACTATAAATTGGCAGTATTAGTGTCAAACAAAAAAACTCTTGTGTTATTCCTCTCACTTCACACACATAATGAATATTAATTCCTTCTTACCATTTACCGTCACCGGGGAGTGGGGTTGATTCCATTGCACCATATACAGATTCCCTAGCCTGTTACTGTACATACAGTAGTGTTATTATAGACTCGCATTATTTTTAACGCTGAACATATTGGGGTGTGAGATCTCATTTGCATAGGAGGACTTGACAGATCTAGTTACATTAGGCTAATATTGTAATGATTTGTGGAAATGTAGGTATGTTAGGACTCTTGTCTTAAACACATAGGGTGGGATATTCAAAGGGGTTGCACATGACGCAACAGTGTTGTGCCATGCACAACCCACAGATGCGCCCCAGTGCGATATTCAAAAGGGTATGTTGCACTGCGCAGATCCCGATGTGCTGGGGTGCACCAGTAATGTATGCAGTGCAAGTGCGTGGGGCATGCCCATGCATATTCTGCACATCCCGATATTCAGCCTGGGATGTGCAGTGCATAAGCTGGTGCAACCCCTACCTGCACCGGACACTGGTGCTCAAAGTTGAGCCAAAAGGATATAGGAGTAAGGGCTGGCCACCCACAGGTGAGCTGCCATATTATGAAAGCACAACATGGCAGCTGCAAGCAGTGGGTGGCACAAACTCAGGCTCGAGTCTGTCGGGCCCCCGCATGTCATTCGAGGGCACAGGTATAGTTAAAATCACATCCAATATCCCTGGTGGTCAGTGGACGCTTCCAACCAAGTGTGGGCATTAGTACATTTAAAAACATATTGAATTATCCCTGGTGGTCCAGCAGTACCCCCCTACCCACCTGTCCACTAAGCCCCACCACCCCACTCCCCTCCCCGGTAAGTAGTGGGTGGCAGCTCCCCATCCGAAAGCAGCCTGGCTGCCCGCCGACTGACTGCATACTGTACGGCTGTACACCCATTGGTCCATAGCGTGGGCCAATGGGTGTGCAGACAGTGCTATACTACACAGTCCCGATATGTGAATGGAGCCATTCACATATCTGGACTGTAGTCTCAAATAGTCTGCATGCCCATTGGCTCATGCTGTGGACCAATGGGCGTACAGCCATACAGTACACAGTAAGTCAGCGGGTGGCCAGGCGGCTTGCGGGTGGGGAGCTGCCACCCACTGCTGACCGGGGGGGAGAGTGGGGTGGTGGGGATCAGTGAGCGGGTGGAGAGGGGGGTACCACTGGACCACCAGGGATATTGGATGTGCTTTCAAATCTACTCATGCCCGCGATCGGGCTGGAAGCAGTCCATTGGACCACCAGGGATACTGGATATGCTTTTAAATATACTTATGCCCGCGATTGGGCTGGAAGCAGTTCACTGGACCACCAGGGATATTGAATGTTTTTTAAATATATTCATGCCCGTAATCGGGCATTGGGGCACTTTGCCACAATGTGCAGGGGGTGTCGGTCCCTGACGGCTGCAGCCTGGCAGGGTGCCAGGCGCAAATCGCAGGGGATCAGTGCACCTGCATGCAAATGGAGCCATAATGACATGCTAATGGCCCCAGTTGCATCTTGCATGCATTATGGATCCATTTGCATATCCACTGCTGAATATCGCAGCTCCTGCACCTAGCACAACTGCACTTGCACTGGCGCATCCCCCTGCTCCACTCTTTCCACTTGCACTGGTGCAGTGTCACTGCACCATGCGCAATGCAGGAGGCCAAGTTGCAATATTCAGTGGTGCTGAGCCATGGCGCAGCTTCGTTGAACACCTCCCAGTCCATGCCCTGGCTTATCCCAGTTGTGCTGCGCCCTGCTTGCGCCCCTGCCAGGCACATTTCTGAATATCCCACCCAGATTGTATATTTACTTCTAGTTACCTTACCCTGGGAAGGGGGGCAGTTTTATTTCATTGTGGTTCTATCCAGAATCCTTGGAGATGTTACTGTACAGATAACAGTAAGGTTAAATAGTGTCACATTTTTGCTCTGTTGATATTAGGATACATGATCCCTTTTACTTGGGATTTCATGACAAGTTGAATTCCTTTGGGTAACAATTACAGTGGTTGATGTGAATGAACGTACATTAGGGGTGTGTGTGTGTGTGTGTGTGTGTGTGTGTGTGTGTGTGTGTGTGGGGTTGTGTGTGTGTGTGTGTGTGTGTGTATCTCCTTAAAACTAGTTATCCCCCCACACTGTTATAGGGATGTGGGATGGGGTAGGGTGTGTTTTATATGTGTGTGTGTGTGTGTGTGTGTGTGTGTGTGAGAGAGAATTCAATTTTTATCTCTTATTCAGATTCCTTAGGCACTTTTGGTACATCAAGTTGTTATACACTGATAATTTATTGACATCAGTACATATCAGGCTGCATGGTCTTAATTCCTTGGTGGTCCTTGACAAGAGTTTTTTGTTTGACACGTACTGTCAATTTATATTTATATTATCATTTATAAAGTTCTGTTACTACACTATAGGCTGTTGAAGTTTATGGGGCATATCTAGCTGGAGAGTATAGCTGGATAATGGGTCCAGCTATGTTTTACACATCATACAGAGTGTGCTGATCTTTTTAAGACAGCTTTACTGATAATTTTTTGTCTGTAATACATATATTGATGCTTCCTGTAGTCCTAAAATAATCTCAGTATGTCCTTAATCCGAGTGGGGGTTGTTTTTCAGTTATTACATTCTTATACATATTGTGACACTCATAATTTGATTTAAGAGCTATCTGCTCAAATAGTTATCTCATGTCAATTTAATTTATATTTAGTAGAGTTCTTTGTATGTGTTTTGCATGGAGCACCTTTGACCCTGAGACTTTCCCACCTTGTGGTGACCTGGTACTGTTAAGCTTCTCTGACATCATCATCCATTTTTTTAAATGAGTATTTTAAACCATTAAGGATTTTTCTGTTTTTTTCTACATGTTCTAGTTGTTAAAAGTATAGTTTTTTTCTAAATAACTGTCATTACACTTCTGAAAAAGGACTGGTTGGTCCAAAAGCTAGAGCACTTTGTTCTTGTTGTTACATCTATGTTGGTCCATTAAAAGGTATCACATTATTTGCTTCTGGATCCATGCTATATGCAGGTGAGACATTTTATTAACTCAGAGGACCACTTTTTTTGATTTTGTTTCCCAATTGTTTAACCAGGAGTGGCACACTAAGCTGAAAGCTTGTTTACAGATGCAACCTGGGAGCACAGGGAAGTTAAATGACGTGCTCAAGGTCACACAGTATGCAAGTGGGGGCTGTGGAATTCAAACCCAGGTCTCCAGATTTGCAGCTCAGAGCCTTAAACCACTGCACTATAACCCATACACAAGCTGGGAAGACTTCCTATATGACACGGTAACAATAGTGGTGTCAGGAAAATATATTTCTGCCATGTATAAACTATTACTTCAACAGGTAGAAGACCTCCTGAGGGTACACAGGAGGGCATGGGAAGGGGAAGCCAACACCATAATAACTGAGGTGGAATACATACATCGGTTAAAACAGGGGTGGAAGGCAACCTCAGCACCCATCTGGAGAGAATTTGTCTGGAAGGTCCTAATCTGGTTCTTTCATACCCCCATGGTGACACAACACTACAGTACCCCCACTGGGACAAACTGCTGGAGAATGTGTGGCCAAAGAGGCAATCATTGGCATATCTTCTGTGGATGCCCAGAGTTGGTAAATTTCTGGCAGGACATCCAGTCTGCAGTATCAACTATCACGGGAGTGACTCTTCCACTAACCTTTGAAGACTGGGTCTTGGGATACCCAGAGTAACACATCAGAAAGGGGAGATGAGAAAGATTCTGATAACCATAATAGTTGTAGCATTGAAATGCATCACTGGAAAATGGTTGTCATGTGATCCACCCACTCAGGGTGACTGGGTTACAAGGGTCAAGGATGTTGTGCTGCTGTAGTCAGTGATGGCCAAATTATGACTCAGTTTCAAGAAGCATAAAGAAAGACAGTGGGGCTGGGGAGTTTGGTTACAGGGGCAGGGGCAGCGATGGTAATAAAAGGGTAGGGGCATAAGATGTGGATCGGAAAGCAGGAATTAAGGGAGGGGAGGTATACTTTGCCTGATGTTTTGATAGAACTAATGCAGTGGACTATAGTCATGAGTGTCAAGAATAATTAAGTAAGGTAAAATGGGGGTTAAAAGGGTTATGCACAATCCTACCAGGGGCCATGTTGGTTAGGCCCAAAGCTGAGTGATTGAGCTGACAACCTCAATTGTTCTCCTTCTAGGTTGGGAACTCAGAACTCGATTAGCCCTCCGTGTTTTAAAAAGGCATTGAATAACGATGTACAGAACTGTAGATCATAACTAGTAAATGGTATGTGTAAAGGTGGACTTCACCATTCAAGAGATGAACAATTACAGCATATACTGGAGAGGTTTTCCTGAATGCATTGTATTGGAAGCTGTTCATCTTATAAGAAAATGTGCTTTACAGTTGTGAAAAGGATTGACAAAATAAAGCTGAGTTCTTAAAAAAAGTGTGGTAGATGAAGTCTTGGCTTTCTGTGATCCAGGAGAAAATTGTCTCTGCTCAAGACAGGCAGGGTCCAAACTGTTTCAAGCAAGAAAACAACAGAAGGCAGCAAAAATGCTCAGATACCTCTCTGCATCCTGGTTTTAAAGGGGTCAAGAGAGCAGGTCCAGTCAATGTGACTAGCCCTGCAACTGGCTAACATTTCAGATTCTATGGTTATCCAACCAATCAGAGTTCAGTACGTTATTACAATAACACAGATATCCAGTTTCTGAACACAGAAACAAACATGAGGTAGGCAGCCCAATCTAGATTCTCTGGGGAACATTCCAGGCCTCCCTGCTGGAAGATGGCCATCATTACTCAACACTTAAATACAGCTATTTACATAAATGGTAGCCCTATTCAGTTTGTAACAAGCTTAAGTCACTGCAGATCTCTCAACACAAAGGGTGCCCAGACCTCCCAACTCTTCATGAGGTCCTGTCCTTTCACAAACAAATGGGCCTAGCCGGCCTCCCAGCTAGGCTTAATCACACCTTTTAGATACTTTAACTCCAGTTGCTGGCTAGCAACAAACAGCTTTTCTACTCAGTAACAAGAGTTCCAACATTATTCTAGGGTCCATGTACCCATACCCATGATTAATTGCCCTTACACTGGCTACTATGGGCAACTGATGCATTCCTCACATAAAGTTATATAAAACATGCCCCAAAATAATACAATATAGCCTTATCTCACACATAGGGTTGTGCATCATGGCTGAACCATGTTCCTGTTGATGACATTTGTCTCCCTCTGTTTTCTGTCTTGCAGATCCTGTACCTGTGAGGGGGAGAGCACTGACTGCAATTAAGACAGTGAGGCTGAGCAGTGGCTCACCCAGCATGGTACTCCACAAGCCAGGGAACCGGAGGAATAGGGTGATGATGGGAGGACCCTGACCCTCTTTTCTGACACTGAGCTTGCAGAGGTTGACGTTCATACTATCTATGGACAGATGGAGCTGGAGGACTCCCATGTGTCAAAAAAGAAGGATTATGATGTGTAACCACAATCACCTGCCAGCATGCGAAGGTTAGCAGGGCTGGCCTGGTGGGGGGGGGGGCAGTGCAGATACTGCACAACAATTAGGCAATGATGTCATCCCTGGAAACTGCCAAAGGGCACGGCATGTACAGCCCTCAGCTCCGCCTTATAGGTCAATACATACTGACTAGGTATACAAGGCATTGTATGCGGGGGCAATTGCTATGCAAGAGTCTGTGGCTAAGGAGCTGTGGGCAGTGCTGGTCACAGAGCAGGGGGACTGGCAGCAGCCGGGGACAGTGGATGTGAATCACACATGCAAGGCCTCCAATCACACATGTGCCATCAGTCTGCCCTGCTGTGCTGCTTGCTGCAGCGTGGCTGCCAAGGCATAGGCCTTGTATATGGCTCACAGCTCTGTAGTCGGCACCGGGAAGGTGTTCTGTGCCCTGCAAGCCCTTTAGTGGGTATCTGAACATGGGGGATACATGTGCCATCAGGCAGCATACTCCCTGACTTCTGATGCATCTTCCATCAGTTCCTGTACTAGGACATACAGTACCATGGTGTGGGTGGGTGGCACTCAGGCCTGGTTGCATTTTATAAGCACCTGCAGGTGTTCCTGCTCACCTGTTTTAATTTGGGACTGAGATGAGACTAGTTTTCACTTGGGATTATGATAGCATTTACTGTTTTGCATGTTGCCCTTGTTATTTGCTTTAATACATGACCAGGCCAGATATGCACATCCTGTCCCCTCATTAGCATACCATTTGTGCTTGCTGTATTTTTGGTTCTGAAAGCTCTGTCTGCACATCAGATATGGACCCTGCCTCAGTCTCCACTTCAATCAATCAATCAATCAAATCTTTATTTATCCAGGTGAACATTGTTGAGCACAGCTCATTTGCAAGATGGACCCAGTAAGGTCAAGGTTCAATTTACATAGATACATAAAAAATATTCAATATTCACACACTCTAGGATACTACACAGAATATTCAGTATACACACAGTCTAAGGATACATTCTAATCAGACTATACATTAAATTCCGGTGTCGTGGTAATAAGGGGTGCGGGGAAAGGGAGTGGGAAGTGGTGTGCCTGGCTGGTGGGGGAGGAGGAAGATGGTGGGGCCCATACTGTGGAACGGATAAACTGTGGGCCTTATGAAGAGGGCAGGAGGGTGGCACTGGGGGGGTTTGTATAACAGGGGTATAGGGCTGTGATATATGACAAGGGATTAAGGGGAGGCGGATGGAAAGGAGGGGTGCATGGAGTGTGAGGGGTGGTGACTCTTAGTAAAGGTGGATACCTATTTCCTACTCGTTAATCCCATTTGGGGGTCTCAATTTACTTTGGCAACTTGCAAACCCTTCGAATATACTGGCCCTTGTTTACAAACAAATTTAAACAAAACCAGAGAAGAAGGAAAATTAAACTCAGTGGGAAGTGGATTCCAAGTTTTGGATGATTAATAGAAGAAATAACATTCTCCAGTCACAGTATACCACTAATGCACATGCTTAATTTCAAGCTATTCTGTCCATGTCCAGTCATGCTGTTATTGTGTGAAATAGGAGTTTAACATAGAATGGTATTTGTAACCCTAACTTTTTTTTTTCCAACTGTGTTTACAGCCCTCAGCCTGGAACTCTCTCAGGCCTCCTGTGCTCACCAGTTTGCTTTACCTCCCGCTGTGTTCACCGACCATCTTCAAGTTCGTTGCGGTTCCCTGGGTCAGGCAGGTCAACCCGGAGAGACCGCAAGGGCAGTGGCAGGGAACCAGCATTGAGAGTGTGGCAGTGGCACTGGCAGGGGCCATCGCCTATCCAGGGATTGAGGGGGGTTTCCCAGTGTTTACGCCCCCGACGTGGGACGTGCAATGCCGCCCAGCTCATGACGTGAGTGCTCCCACCCACATCCTGAAGGCAGCCGCCCAGCATCTACCCCTAGCTTGCAGTGCCGCTGGTCTCTCCCAGGGGCCACTGCCGCACCGGGCTTCCCCTGGATCCCACCCTGAGAGAGGAGAGCAGTCCTCTGGACACTCGATCCTCTCTCTCCCCTGCCAACCCCAGGTGGTCCAGGCTCATTCCTGAACCCGGGTCACCGGCGTAGCGCAAGGTGTGGCATCCAGCGCCTCAACCCTCAGCACCACTGGGCTGGCCTTGTAACCCTAACTGTAGTGGCACTTCTGCACCGCTCTAATTATCCCGTATTTGTTTTCCTGTTATCCCCTTTATATGTTCCAGTACCCTCTGTATATGTCCCTGTTTCCCTTGCATACTGTACTGCTTGTTCTGTTACCCCCTGTATATATTCAGTTATCCCCTATTTGTCCCATTATCCAGTGCATATGCCCCAATTCGACAGTCCAGATCGCCCACTCCCTGTCATCCCCCCACCAAGTTAGGTCTGGGGTCCCTCAAGGCTCTATCCTTGGCCCACTTCTCTTCTCTTCTCCCTATACCTCAACACCCTGCCCAATGCCTGCTCTGGGAAAATGCTAGTGTATGCAGACGATGCAGTCCTCTACAACTCTCACACTGATCCCACAGCCCTCCGCTTGGCTCTCCAGAAATCCTTCTCTGAAGCTGAATCCTAGTTCATTCAGCATAGGTTAGAACTAAATTACAAAAAAACGAAATCCATGATGTTTGCACACCCCCAAAATAAGAACCTAGGACAACCCCTGCACATTCTGAACTCACTAAATGAACCCTTTGAACAGGTTAACACTTTCAAATACCTTGGCATCACCCTAGACTCTGGTCTCACTTTCCACAACCATATCCGATTACTAAGCGCCGCCGTCAATGTACGTATTGGTCTCCTTCACCGCTATAAGCACTGCCTGCCTCCTGAATCTCTCCGTCTAACCATCTCTACATCTGTTCTATCCCTAATTGACTATGGTATCATCATCTATGGTGCGGCCGACACCACCCACCTACACAGGATTAGACTGGCCCTCAATAAGGCCTGCAGACTTGCTACAGGCTGTCCTAGATGCACTCATACATGCACCCTCTACGCCTCAGCAAACTGGCTCAATTTTGATGGAAGGCTAAAGTACCAGGCCTGCCTCTTCACAAAGAAAATCACCTCAGAATTACTCCCTCCAGCCCTCTCCCCATTATTTCAGGCCTCATTGTCTAGCCGCCTCACACGGCAGTCTGTAACTACCCACTTTAGGGTACCTTGCTGCAAGACCACCTCTGACCAAAGAACATTTCGATATCTGGCCCCAACCTGGCTCAACTCACTCCCAAACTCCCTTCTCACTGAACCCAAACTTGGTCGGTTCAAGTACCAACTAAGGGACCTTATTACCCAAGGATCAGTATGTGATTGCCCCTAAACCTGACCCTCTATTTTTTCTACCACCTCCCATCTCCCCATGTCTATGGACCTAACTCTGGTCTGCCGCCCCTGAGCATGCCTATACCATGACAATGGACATCTGTGTCCAGCCTTGGCTAATGAATAACTCGTGGGCATGGCTAGTGCCATCGCCCTGAAATGCTATGCATATACCTGCAACCTTTATTCCCAGCTGCTATTTTTTTGTATTTTTTGTATTTTCTGTAATCGTCTGCAACCATTCTGTAAGCGCTGTGTTTAACTACTGTGCTACTTGTTACTCTGTACGCTGTTGTCTCTTCTTATGTATGACATGGAACCTTTGTAGAAGAGTCTTTGACTCAAAGGTGTTATCCGATATTTATCAATAAACAATAAACAATTCCTTTATATATGTTATACTCTGCATATGGTATATCCCATTATTTATTCTTTATATAGGGCCTCTATACCCTGCATATATCAGATTATCTTTTGCATACGTCTCATTATTTGTTTCTCGTATATGGGTCACAGTATCTTCCATATATCACAATTTTTGTTCCTTGCATGTGGGACTCTGTGCCTGACATATGTCCTGTTATCCGTTGTACAGCAGAGTCAGTCAGGATCAAACACAGTAAAAGACATCAAATGAGTACAGGATGAAAAGGCTTCATTACAATCGGATGGCACTGTTCCCTGCAGCGTACTGCAGCGCTCTACAGAAATACAACACAATACAGCACTGCATCCTCGCTGATTCTGCTGTATGTGTTTAATTACAATTGTATGGCACTGTTCCCTGCAGCATACTGCAGTGCTATGCAGAAATATAGTACAGTACAGCACTGCATCCTCGCTGATTCTGCTGTACATGTTTAATTACAATTGTATGGCACTGTTCCCTGCAGCATACTGCAGTGCTATGCAGAAATATAGTACAGTACAGCACTGCATCCTCACTGATTCTGCTGTATGAGTTTAATTACAATTGCATTGCATTGTTCCCTGCAGCATACTGCAGTGCTCTACAGAAATACAGCACAGTACAGCACTGCATCCTCGCTGATTCTGCTGTACGTGTTTAATTACAATTGTATGGCACTGTTCCCTGCAGCATACTGCAGTGCTATGCAGAAATATA
Organism: Neoceratodus forsteri; assembly: GCA_016271365.2. Classification (NCBI taxonomy): domain Eukaryota; kingdom Metazoa; phylum Chordata; order Ceratodontiformes; family Ceratodontidae; genus Neoceratodus; species Neoceratodus forsteri. The sequence goes on from CM028136.1 coordinate 84,073,434, forward strand.
GTACAGTACAGCACTGCATCCTCGCTGATTCTGCTGTATGAGTTTAATTACAATTGGATTGCACTGTTCCCTGCAGCATACTGCAGTGCTATGCAGAAATATAGTACAGTACAGCACTGCATCCTCGCTGATTCTGCTGTACATGTTTAATTACAATTGTATGGCACTGTTCCCTGCAGCATACTGCAGCGCTCTACAGAAATACAGCACAGTACAGCACTGCATCCTCGCTGATTCTGCTGTACGTGTTTAATTACAATTGTATTGCACTGTTCCCAGTAGCATACTGCAGCGCTCTGCAGAAATACAGCACGGTACAGCACTGCATCCTCGCTGATTCTTCTGTACGTGTTTAATTACAGTTGTATTGCACTGTTCCCTGCAGCATACTGCAGTGCTCTGCAAAAATACAACATGGTACAGCACTGCATCCTCGCTGATTCTGCTGTATGTGTTTAATTACCATTGGATGGCACTGTTCCCGTAGCATACTGTAGTGCTCTGCAAAAATATAGCATGGTACAGCACTGCATCCTCGCTGATTCTGTTGTATGTGTTTAATTACAATTGTATTGCACTGTTCCCTGCAGCATACTGCAGCGCTCTACAGAATATTGCATGGTACAGCACTGCATCCTCTCTGATTCATCTGTATGTGTTTAATTACCATTGGATGGCACTGTTCCCTGCAGCATACTGTAGCGCACTACAGAATATTGCATGGTACAGCACTGCATCCTCACTGATTCATCTGTATTTGTTTAATTACCATTGGATTGCATTGTTCCTTGCAGCATACTGCAGCGCTCTGCAGAAATACTGTACAGTATGGTGCTGCATCTTCGCTGATTCTGTTGTATGTGTTTAATTACAATTGGATGGCACTGTTCCCTGCAGCATGCTGTAGTGCTCTGCAAAAATATAACACGGTGCAGCACTGCATCCTAGCTGATTCTGTTGTATGTGTTTAATTACCATTGGATGGCACTGTTCCCGTAGCATACTGTAGTGCTCTGCAAAAATATAGCACGGTGCAGCACTGCATCCTCTCTGATTCATCTGTATTTGTTTAATTACCATTGGATTGCATTGTTCCCTGCAGCATACTGTAGCGCTCTACAGAATATTGCATGGTACGGCACTGCATCCTCACTGATTCATCTGTATTTGTTTAATTACCATTGGATTGCACTGTTCCCTGTAGCATACTGTAGTGCTGTGCAAAAATATAGCATGGTACAGCACTGCATCCTCTCTGATTCTGCTGTATGTGTTTAATTACAATTGTATGGCACTGTTCCCTACAGCATACTGCAGTGTTCTGCAAAAATACTACCCGGTACAGCACTGCATCCTCTCTGATTCTGATATACGCATTTAATTAATCTTTTACAATACTTGTTAAATAAGAACAAACAAAAATAATGTACAAAATCACTTTATTAAAGTCACAGACTATAACATTTTATAATAAATGCTATACAAAAATTCATCTGATATGTAATCCATACACATCAATATATATTTTAGTTCCAATCCTACAAATATGCAAAAACACTAGAAATAATATTAACTTCAGTTCTGGTTAACGATGTAGTTTAACAATACACACAGTAACACTCTGTCATGTACACACACACACACACACACACACACACTGATGTTTACACAATGACACTGTGGCTTTCCCACGGACAAACATCACTTCATTTTTACATTAGAATACCCTGGCATTCCGCACACAAATATTATCTGAGTTTTACACAATAATACTCTGGCAATCCCACCCCCCAAAACACACACACATATGCATGTATTGTTTGGTTTTTACACAACACCCCATCAGTCCCACACACAAACATTCTCATTTTTCTCTTTTTCCATTATTATATAGCTGTTGTTGTCATTTGTCTTTCATGATTTTTACCTCCAATTTAAAACATTTTTGCCATAAGCCTAATTTGTTTGTGTCAGAGTTCTATTATTTTTCATGACAATATGCAAGGTATTATAGAATAAGCTAATATTTATTCTAATTTACAGTACCAGATCCCATAGGGATAACAAAACACCCTAGAGTGCTTGACCTTGCAGATATAACATTGGTATTATCTAATACCAGTGTTTTTAATTATTAGTGTTGGTATTATCAGTAACATTGTTACTAATTACTAATATTGGTATTATTTAATAAAATTATTAACTAACATTGGTTTCATCCGTAATACACCTTTATTTTAAATTGCTCACTCTTAAAGAAACAGTGCATAATAGCAGAGAAAATTTTGACCTATGCATTTTTGTTTTATTCTAGATTGCAACCTATCTTATTTATTTTATTTATTTGAGTTCTGGTGACTGGGTAAGTCCACTGAGAGAATTGCAATCCCATTATCAGGACTGACCCGGGGGTTACAACATGCAGTACAACATAGTGCAATAAAACAGAGTGCAAAAACAAGACAGTAGTGTAAAATATACAGGCTGTACTGATTTGGAGATTTGAACTTCTGACGTGTATGATACCCTTTTACACATTTTGAATCATCTTTACCATTTTTATTACTGATAAAATACTAAAAAGGAACATTGCTTTTAATGTAGCTTGGACCAGCTTTGCCTTAGTATTCTCTGTTGTTTTTGAACACCCTTTGTGTAAGATCGTGTTTCTTGTGACAGTAACGCACTGGCATGCAGCAGCCACTGTTCCTTCACCTTATGGGACAACAGGTGTACAAAAACAGCTAAGAATCTTGATGAAAAGCTGGTTTGAGTCATATTAAAAGGCATGCTCCTTTTATTACTTCAAATGTGAAAAAAGTGCTAAAACAGACTCATAATGGGGAAAGAAGGGGATCATACACATCAGGAGATATGGAACATTCTAAAATAAAATAAAAAAGTACAGGGCAAAAAGTTTCACTGCTATCATGCACTGCTACTTTATCTGGCACGTTGGTAGCTCTTTGTGCCCCAGAATAAACCTGCAAAACACTTCAAAGTGATATCAGCAAAGTGCTTCCAGTACCAGTTCATGGCGATTCACGCACTGGTAAAGACAATGCGAATTGGAGTTAGTGCCTCTGAATTGCACAGTGACAGAAATGTAGTGAATTCAAGTTGGTGTCTGCAAGGCATGCAGTAGGAGAGACATAGGGAATCAGTGTTGGTGTTTTGCAAGTATATTGGTGTAAGAGACATCGTGAAAATGAGCTGGCATCTTGATAAGTCTTCAGTGCGAAAGATGTGGCAAATCAGAGTTAGTGTTTGTACAAGTCACACAATGGAAGACAGGTAACAAGTCGAAGATAGCTTCTCCATGAATCGTGCAGAGGGATAGAAGTAGCAAATTGGAGTTATGGTCTCTGTGAATTGTGCAGTGGAGAGATGCAGTAATTTGAAGGTAACGTCTCCTGAGTTGCACAGTGGGATAGATTGTGAATTGGAGTTAGTGCCTCTGCTAGTCGTGCAGTCAAGAGACACAGTAAATTGGAGTTGGAGTCCCTGAGTCGTGCAGAGACAGAGACGTAGCGGATTAGTCAGTGTCTCTCTGAATCTTGAATAGACAGATCTAAAGCAGAATTAGTGCACATCATCTGTCAGCTGATCTCCGGTACCGGCTGACTTCAGTACCTTTGCTGCTACAGTCAGCATCCTAGAGTGACATCCCAGGTGTTCAGTGTACCAGTGCCACCCTCCTTGCTGCCTTTCTCACACTTGATGTTTGCAGCAGTAAGGAAGTGGTGTGTGTAAAAATCTTCCCTGCAGAATCCAGCTGCTCCCACTGAAAAAGAGAGTTGAGATGGTTGAGTCAACATTATATACAGGTAATTGTAATGAAAACAAACATGACGTGTTAATTATAACTGAAATAAAAAGAAGCATGACATGCTAATTATAATCGTAATAAAAACAGAAATGACATGCTAATTAATCCTAAAGTTGTATTTTGCTAATTATTTATTTATTTAGTTAGTTTTTGTTGACCGGGTAGGGTGCACTAGCCACAGCAATGACTATTTTCAGGCACGACACGGGAGGGTACAGAAACAACACAATTTGAACAATGACAGTACAATCATATAAATAATAGGTGCATAGAAAATAGTAATGCAGTGCAAGTAGTGGAAACAAATAGATACAACTGATTCTGCAAAACTATATAACAATAGAAATATGGGACAGCAACAGTAAAAATCTTTAGGCAACATTTAGGTAGCAGGCCATTGAGCTAAAACAAGCAAAAAGTGCCAACAAATAGTTGAGGAAGCTGGAATGCAAAGAAAGAGGAGTAATCGGAGTAGGGAGAAAGTATATGGAGGTGGGATAGGATAGGATGGGAAGAATTGAGGTGAGGTAAGGGATGATGATTAGCTGTAATTAAAAATTACAGAGACAAAGAAGGATGGACCAGTACCACAAGGGAACACAGAGTAGGGACAGAGAAGGATAGACCAGTGCCACAAGGGAACACAGCGGTGGGGACAGAGAAGGTTTCAACCAGTACCACAAGGGAATACAGGGGTGGGGACAGAGAAAAATGGACCAGTGCCACAAGGGAACACAGCAGTGGGGACAGAGAAGGTTGGACCAGTGCCACAAGGGAACACAGGGATGGAGACTGAGAAGAATGGACCAATGCCACAAGGGGACACAGCAGTGGGGACAGAGAAGAAGGAAGTCATGGACAGCATTATTCAGGTTGATGGGGTACTTAAGAGCATAAGGGCCATGAAGGGAGATAAATTCCTGAACGAGATGGCGTACACACAAGGATCCTAAGGGAACTGGCAGATGCTCTGGCAGATCTCCAGGCAGACCTGTTTAACACCTTTCTGGAGTCAGGGATCATGCTCCTGGATTAAAGAACCGCATATATGATGCCTCTCCATAAAAGAGGGCCAAAGGATGAACCAGGGAACTACAAACCTGTCAGTCTGACCTGAGTAGGGGGAAAGCTGATGTAAGCAATTCTGAAAGGGAAACTGTTGAGCATTCTGAGGATAATGGACTCCAGGACATGAGGAAGCATGGATCTGTGTCAGGAGGGTCCTGCCAGATGAACCTGATTGACTTCTACAACTGGGTTACTAAGACAGTGGACAGGGGCCAAGTGGTTGATGTCCTGTATCTGGACTTCAGCAAGGACTTTGACTCTGTACCTCACAGGAGACTGGACAGGAATCTAGAAGACCATGGGGGTGAGGGCTAAACGTGTTGGGTGGGCCAGAGATTGGCTGCAGGACAGAAGCCAAAAGGTCATAGCTGAGGGGTAATTCTCAGAAGCCAGGCCTGTGACCAGTGGAACCCCACAGAGCTCTCTGCTTGGTCCAGTGTTGTTTAACATATTCATAAGTAACATCGCAAATGGGATCACGGGTAAGATATGCCTGTTCGCAGATGACACAAAGCTCTGTGAGAGGGTGGACATGGGGAAGGGGAGAAGGGAACTCAGGGAAGATCTGGCTAGCCTAGAGAAGTGGTCTGGCATTCAGCAACTGGGGTTCAATGTTAAAAAATGTAAAGTGATGCAGTTGGGAGTGAAAAACCTAGGGACCAAATACTGGTGGTTGTGAGGTGTACAGGTAACCAGGTCAGAGGAAGAAAAGTGCCAGGGTGTAATTATTATGAGTGACTTGAAACACTCAGCACACTGCAGGAAAGCTGTGGCCATAGCAAACTGGATGCTGGGCTGCATAGCCAGGGGAATTACCAGCAGGAAAGCATAGGTCATTCTGCCGTGGTACAGGACTCTAGAGAGACCGCACCTTGAGTACAGTGTGCAGTAGTGGTGCCTTTATATAAAGAAAGCTATCAACTTGCTGGAAATGGTAGTGAGAAGGGCAGCCAAGATGAGACAGGGCCAGCAAGGCGACACCTAGAAGGAGAGGCTCAGGGGGTTCAACACGTACTCTCGAGGAGGGGGGGGGGCATGACTGAGACCTTCAAGTACCTTAAAGGTATAAACAGGTGAGCATGGAGGGTCTCGTCATCCTTAGTGGAAACAAGACCACTAGAGGTAATAGCCTGAAGCTGGTGGGGGAAGGTTCAGGAGGGAGATGAGGAGGCACTTTTTCACCAGGAGGGTGGTTGCTAAGTGGAATGAGTTGCCGGAGGAGGTGGTATCCCTTAAAATGGTGGACAATTCCAGGAGAGTTGGGACAGGGTGAGGGAGAAAGTTGCAGGTAGAGGGGGGAAGGAAGGGAGGGAGGGATAGGGTATTTGACAAGGGCAAGAGGGAGAGGGGAGAGGGGAAGTTTCTTCTGTAAATGCAGTGGGAACTGACATTCTAGCAGACTAGATAGACCGTAAGGCCTTTATCTTCTGGCACATGTGTACTGTTTTTTTGTATTGTGTTTATACTGTATGTATGTACGTAACAGCTGCAGGAAGTGTTCCGCGCAAAGTGATCAACTGTCTCACCTGTTGGATTCAGACAAGAAATGTAGCGTTACTGAGGTGCACCTTCTGAATCTCCTCCATCGAACTGCTGCTGTAAGGCAAGAAAAGAAATGAGCACATGAGTGTGTTGTCAGAATGTGAGGCTTAAAATTTATAACAAAAACCAAGAAACTGTTTCAAAATGATGCCAGTTATATCCTTAAAATAAAGCTCACCTTAATGGAGAGAATTTCCTTGCTGAAAAAAACAAAAATATATTGTTGTTATACATTTGAAGAAACAAAACAATGTCACAGATGTTTAAGTTATTTTAAAACTAGTAACTTTTGTATCACTGTGTCAGCTTCAGGGTGATTTTCAACAGTGCAGCGTCCCATGTGTAAAGTGTGAATGTATCTCTCGCCCTAATCTGGCTGCCAGTGCCTACGTAAACGACAGGTGCTGCTTGTGAGGGAGGTGCCAGAGATACATTCTGCATTTTTTTTAATAAAGTAAATAGTTAGCATAACTGCAGTTGGTTCTGCATGATAGATCTCACCCTCCCCAGACTAAACCTGGAGTCCCAACATTTGACCACTGGACCACTGAAAGGCAGGGAGCAGACTAAGGAGCTGAGGTGAGATGGGCAGATGGGGACGGGTGAAGATGGTCTCCTTAAATGCAAGGAGCCTGGGTAATAAAACAGCAGAGCTTCAGGCGCTTCTTGCAGAGGGGAGTGTGGACGTCACTGCAGTGACTGAGACTTGGGCCACCCAGTTCCATTATTCAGATCTGGAAATCCCGGGGTATAAGATTTACAGGAAAAACTGGGGGGTAGGGAGAGGGGGTGGGGTAGCACTCTATGTGAGGGACGGGATCAGATGTACGAGGGATGAGGGGGAGGAAGGGAGGACAGAGGCACTATGGATTCAGCTTCTGGACTCCAAAGGTAGAAAGCTGAGGCTGGGGGTGGAACTGGACAGGGAGTTAGTGGAGGAACTAAGGAGGGTGTGCAGAAAGGGGACTGTGGTGATTGTGGGGGATTTCAATCTGCCAGAGGTAGACTGGAGCACCCCCGCCACCTCCAGTGCCAGGGAGCAGGTTCTCCTGGATGCGATCCAGGATGGTCTCCTGACACAGCTGATCGGTGGGCCAACATGACTAGGTAACACATTGGACTTGGTGCTGTCAAATGGGGAGGCAGTAAGGGATAGAAGGGTGAAAGACCCATTGGCTAGTAGTGACTACCAAACAGTGTGATTCACTCTCAAGTTGGGCAGGGAGTCTGGAGGCACAGGAACAAAGGTGGTGGATTTTAGGAGGCCAGACTTTGGGAGGATGAGAGAAATACTGCAAGGGAGACTTCAGGGTATTAGGTCAGTGATTGATGCACAGCAAAAGTGGGAAATTATTAAAACTGGGCTAACAGAGGCTGCAGAAGCTTGCACCAGGACTAAGAACAATAAGTGCAGAGCCAAGAAACCATGCTGGCTGAACAGAGAAGTGTTGGAGGGGGTGAGGGCGAAGTACCAGAAATTCAGGAGAACGAGGAAGGAAGAGGACAGGGTGGTTTGTGTGAGTTGGTCCAAGGAGGTGACCAAGCGAGTGAGAGTAGCCAAGGCCTCCAGGGTGCTAAAGCTAGCACAATGTTTCAAGGGAGAGGAGATGGACTTTCTAAAATATGTCAGGAAAAATAGGAAGTGCAGAGTCCATATAGTGAAGATAAAGTGGGGAAGGGAGTGGGTGGAAAAGGGAGAGGAACAAGTGGAAGTGCTAAATGAATACTTTTGCTCCATCTTCACAAAGGAGAAAGATGTTCCACTACCACCATGGACTGGGAGGGTGGGGTGGGAGGAGAGGGAGGAAGGACGGAATGATCAAGGGGAGTAGAGTACTAGAGAATCTGAGGGTATTAAGGATGGACAAGGCACCAGGTCCTGATAGCATCCACCCCAGGGTGCTGAGGGAGATGGCAGAGGTGTTGGCTGAGCCTCTGGCAGACCTGTTCAGCACCTCCCTGGACACAGGATGGGTGCCTCAGGACTGCAGGGTGGCCCATGTGATGCCCATACACAAGAGTGGCCCTAGGGATGAGCCAGGAAATTATCGGCCTGTCAGATTCACTTCCATAGTGGGTAAACTTATGGAGACGATACTGAAGGAGAGGCATGGGTCATTTCTCGAGGGTAATGACCTCCAGGATGAGCAGCAGATGAGCAGCAGCATGGAGACTGTCTCAGGGAGGTCTTGTCAGACCTATCTAATAGTATATTATGACTAGGTAACAAGAGAGCTGGACATGGATCATACTGTAGATGTCCTGTACTTGGACTTTAGCAAGGCCTTCAATTCAGTGCTTCATGGGAGGCTGGAGGGGAAGCTGACTGCTGCAGGGGTGGGGACAACACTGACAAACTGGATAAGGAACTGGCTGCATTGGAGTCTTCAATGGGTGGTAGTGGGGAGGGGATTCTCGACACTTAGACTGGTGAAGAATGGTGTGCCGCAGGGCTCGGTGCTGGGCCAGCGCTATTTGGGCTCTTTATCTCAGATATTACACATGGAGTTGGGAGCAGGGTTAGTCTGCTTATGCCATGGTGACAGATCCTGACTGGAGTGAGATGAGACCTAGCAGTTTCTGGGATGCAGCAGTGCAGCAAATTGAGAAGTATGCTGCACCTTATCACCATGCATTGCAACCTTGAAACTGATAGGGCCCTCTGTATTCCAGTTAGGATCCATGCCACCAACAATGATTAGTCCAGGTGGCAGAAAAAGTGCCTGTTCCCATCAGTATTAGTGGGGGCTGGCCTGGGCTTTCTGCAGCTGGATTGGGAATGTCATGGCTCAGTTATAGGGAGGAAGGGAATCATGAGTCAAGGAGGGAGCAGTAGGATGTTTGCTGGGGGAATAGTGAGCTCTGTGACTAATTCTAGGGGTGAGATGGAAGGGGGGACTATAGGGGATAGCAGGATGTTTCCTGGGGATATTGCTGGCATTCACTGCCTGAATTAAGGGATAAGATGGAAGGAGGGCCTATAGGGGACAGTGGCAAGTCTGCTGGGGACATTGCTGGCATTCACTGCCTGAATTAAGGGGTAAGATGGATAGGGGACAGTGGGAAGTCTGCAGGGGACATTATTGGTATTCACTGCCTGAATTAAGGGGTGAGATGGAAGGAGGGACTATAGGGGACAGTGGGAAGTCTGCTGGGGACATTGCTAGCATTCACTGCCTGAATTAAGGGGTGAGATGGAAGGAGGGACTATAGGGGACAGTGGGAAGTCTGCTGGGGACATTACTGGCATTCGCTGCCTGAATTAAGGGATGATACAGAAGGGGGGCCAAGAGGGGGCAGTTGGAGGTTTGCTGGGGAGAAGGTCATGGTTTAGTGCTTGATCCAAGAGGAGAGATGGAAGGATGGACTATAGGGTGTAGTAGAAAGTTTGCTGCAGGCAGTGATTTGGTTCAGCGTCTGATCCAAGGGGAGAGGTGGAAGGATGGACTATAGAGTGTAGTTGAACATTTGCTGCAGGCAGTGCTTTGGTTCAGCATCTAATCCAAGGGGAGAGATGGAAGGATGGACCATAGGGTACAGTAGAAAGTTTGCTGCAGGCAGTGCTTTCATTCAGCGTCTGATCCAAGGGGAGCGATGGAAGGATGGACCATAGGGTGCAGTAGAAAGTTTGCTGCAGGCAGTGCTTTGGTTCAGCATCTGATCCATAGGGAGAGATGGAAGGATGGACTATAGGGTATAGTAGAAAGTTTGCAGGGTGAATATCAGGGTCCAGTACCTGAATTGAAGATTTGGGGTGAAATGACAAGGACGGAACGGGGCAGTCATAAGCTCACTGGGGGTAGAAGCACTAAGCTAGTTTACCTAGGGACACTACAAAGGCTAAGACTGGCACCTGTTGTATGTACTGAAGCCGTCCCTGCTGTATGCATTGAAGCTGGCCCTGCTTCATGTACTGAGGCTGGCCCTGCTGCATGTACTGAAGCTGGCCCTGCTGTATATACTGAAGCTGGCCCTGATGCATGTACTGAAGCTGGCCCTGCTGCATGTACTGAGGCTGGCCCTGCTGCATGTACTGAGGCTGGCCCTGCTGCATGTACTGAAGCTGGCCCTGCTGCATGTACTGAAGCTGGCCCTGCTGTATGTACTGAGGCTGGCCCTGCTGCATGTACTGAAGCTGGCCCTGCTGCATGTACTGAAGCTGGCCCTGCTGCATGTACTGAGGCTGGCCCTGCTGCATGTACTGAAGCTGGCCCTGCTGCATGTACTGAGGCTGGCCCTGCTGCATGTACTGAGGCTGGCCCTGCTGCATGCTGAAGCTGGCCCTGCTGCATGTCGGGCTGGCCCTGCTGCATGTACTGAGGCTGGCCCTGCATATGCGAAGCTGGCCCTGCTGCATGCTGAGGCTGGCCCTGCTGCATGTACTGAAGCTGGCCCTGCTGCATGTACTGAAGCTGGCCCTGCTGCATGTACTGAGGCTGGCCCTGCTGTATGTACTGAAGCTGGCCCTGCTGCATGTACTGAGGCTGGCCCTGCTGCATGTACTGAGGCTGGCCCTGCTATGCATGTACTGAAGCTGGCCCTGCTGCATGTACTGAGGCTGGCCCTGTTGTAGTTTGAAATGACCAAGTACTACTAATACAACACTTTGGTTCTGGTCACGCTTTATACACATGCTGCTGCACCACTGAAGAGAATAACTCAACAGGAGTATGTTATCTATCTCAAGGATTTCTGTCTGAGGCAGATACAAAAACTTTACAAGGTATATAAGCACAGATAATAGCTGGGCAGGTTAATATTGGACTTAGAGACTGAACTGCATAGTTGTTCTTAGGGCAGCACTAACTCTGGAACTTGTCCACACTGCAAAACTCACGTAAATCCTCTCCATCCCCCTACTACCCCCCAGTGTTAATGCTGTAACTGGAGTCCCAGCTCTGTCCTGGGCACTTGTCCACCCAATCAAGGTCAACACCAGCTGTTAATGTCAGTAATAGTGGGGAAATAAACAGACGCACATACCTTTCTTTCGCAGCTGTTTAACAATCCAGAGTCCAAACATTATTGAGGTGAGAGCGCCGGCTGCTGCCACAATTCCAGTGGACACATTAGTCTGTACAAACTCCTCAGGAGAGAGGTGAACTGTAGGGGAAGAAAAAAGGGAGGAGAGCATCAGAACACCACACATCTTTCAGTGGTTTTGTTTTACAGGAAATATATTAGGGTCAGACTAGAGGAAGGGGTTTGGGGACTCTTCAGTATCTTTCTTCCCAAAGGGCATTATTTCTAACAGGAATCTGCCCCAGATTAAGTTGCCGCTGTGTTTGTGCAGAAATATCCTGGTTTTGTCAGTCACTGACCTTGAATGACGTGCTACTGCAGTTGTGCGACAGAAGTCGCATTTTGTGTCTTGTTTTTAATCATTTTTCAGTTTTGCTCAGATGTTGGCGAAGTGAGAAGCACCCTACCTGCATCATGAAAGTGGCCACATATCCCTACTGTACAGCTACTTGTATGGTATTCAAAACAACAGGATACCTGGAGATATTGCAAATGTTTTGGGTACTATGGAATCCATTTTGAACTGGGTACCACTGTACCAGATAATGAATTCAGTGAAATTCATCCAATCTGGTCAACATCTTGGTTCCTAATTTTAAAAAAGGCTGCAAAATAGTTAGGCCCCCACCCGCTCCAGTGTGTACACTGCCACTTCCCATTGACTTCAAGTAAAAAGACTCCATGTCCCCACCCATGTAGAAGTCAGGTAGATTCCTATTTGGTGCCCTACGAACCCACTATGTCAAAATGGAAGTGTTCTATCTACTGCCCCCCACCACAATTTAAACATTGACTAGAGCCCTGTCTGATGCCCCTCAACCAATCCACCATGTAGAAATTAAAAAGAGTTCAAGCTGGCGCCCCCCCACCCACCTACCCATTCACTGGGTAGAGATCAGCTAGGGTCCTATCTGGTGCCCCACCAACCTAGCCACCATGTAGTTATCAGATAGGGTTCTATCTGATGCACTCTGCCCCACCTGTCCACCAAGAGGAAATCACCTAGGCTTCTATGTTGTTCTAGTTTATTTTTAACAAGCCCCCAAAACACCATCACCAGCTGAGAATGCCAGTTACCCACGCAGTCAGCAATGGCACTATCAAAATCTTAACAGCCCCAATCTGTTCCCTAAAGACTCGGTTTTCTCTAGCGTCCAGCATCCGTCTGATTTCAACAGGTATGCTCAGGTAACTTCCCATGTAGGATGCCTCACAACATCAACACCCACCATGTCCCTCCCTAGAACCACCAGGCCAGCATCAGGTTGGCAGTTCATGCTGTTGAACCGATACTTCTGGCTGGGTTTATTGGACTCACTGTAATCATTTGAGTTTGTATTATATCAGAAGAAATGTTCCTGTTGCACTGTAACATAATTTCTGTTGTTTCTCTGTGTTAATGTACTGTTCCTTTACCGTATGTTACATATGATTTGTACTGTTCTCCACGTTTCCCCATCCCCAGGATGCATCTGGAATCAAGCAGTAGTCTGCTCAGTATGCCTTCCTGGTAAAACATTGAAATAAAAAAATCAGGTGCCATCACTCTGGCCTACGACTATAGAAAAGATATTGGCTTGTGTTGCTGCAGGGAGTTCTTCTACATGGAATATGCCTGAAGTGCCCTGCTGTGATTAAACTGACACTTGCTACAGAGAGAAGCAAGCTTCCTGGGCTAGCAAAAGGTGTTTTGAGCTACCCCGTGTGACCATGTTTGCAAACCCATGGCACCTGGCCAGCAGAGCCATAGGTCTCTCTCTCTAGCCTTGACATGTCTCTTTCCAGCTCTTGTACTACAAAATACAGCAATGGTCTCTCAGCTACAACCTGCTTTCAAACTGATAATGACAGTGAATTCTATATGTGCACATACCTTCGCAGACTGGTGCCTCAGCGCTCCAAGTTCCCGAAGAGCCACACTCGAGCTGACTTGAGCCGTTTAGCTTTGCTCCTTCTGTACACTCAAATTGACAGACTGAGCCATATGTAAATGGTCCCCGTAAATGGGAGCAGGTCATGTTGCCAAGCTCTAGTGTTGTCAGTGGCTGGCACTTGACAGCTGGGAAAAGATCAACAAAAAGTGGGGTTTAATCCATGTTAACATTACATTGCAGTATCTGCAACAGTTTCCTTCTAAATGGATTGTAAAGGCAGGGTTGCATCCACTTACCTTCACATTTTGGGGCCACATCTGTCCACTGTCCAGACAAGGTGCATGCCACGGTGTCTCTTCCCACCAACGTAAACCCATCCTGGCAGCTAAAGGTACAGCTTGAGCCATAAGGGAACTCTCCGGGAGCGCCTGTACATATCATGTCCCCCTGCTCCGGAGCTGTGTGCATGTCACATTGAATGACTGAAAGAAAGGATCGATTCATTTACTTGACAGAGCGGTCACTTTTTTTGCTTTTTCCAAATGTAATATATCTGGATGATTGAGTTCAAAATGAGATCCCGGCACTGTTGTGGGTTACATTGCCAGTAATTCAGGAAATAAGTTTACACTTTATAATGCTGGACTAGATACATTCATTATGGATAAAATATATTAGTTTTGCATCAGATTTATTAGAAATCAACGTTGTATTCAGTGTCTGACTGACATTGTCCTGCTTCCCATTCCACCTACCCCCAGGACGCATCTGGAAATGTGCTATATTGCATAGTTTGCCTTCCTGGTGCAACAATTAAAATAACGCACCCTAAGGACTCTTACCCAGTGGAAACTGCTAGATGCATCAACTGCCTGCAGGATTGCTGTTTCAAACTACAGTTTGTTCCCCGGGGTTCTCTTGGTTAGAGAACAGCTAATTCTGTGCAACAGCAGCATGGTACACCTGACCTTTGGGGGAGGGGCATGACTGAAACTGAGTAGTCACCCATGATGTTAAGGTTGTCTGAAGAAAGAGTCACCAACAACACTACAACTATTCTCAGCCCTTGCTGGAGGAGCAGTGCCCACATGTTAACGTTGTTCTTTGTCCTTGCTGAAGGAGCAGTGACCACACGTTGACATTGTTCCCTGTCCTTGCTGAAGGAGTAGTTACCACACGTTAAAGTCATCCCCAGCCCTTGCTGGAGTAGTGACTAACTGTTAACCTTGTTCCCTGTCCCTGCTGAAGGAGCAGTGACCACACGCTAAAATTATTCCCTGTACTTGCTGAAAGAGCAGTTACCACACATTAACATTGTTCCCATCCTTGCTGAAGGAACAGTGACCACACATTGATATTGTTCCCTGTCCTTGCTGAAGGAGCAGTGACCACATGTCAGCATTGTTCCTTGTTCTTACTGAAGGAGCAGTGACCACATGTTAACATTGTTCCCTGTCCTTGAGAAAGGAGCAGTGACCACACATTAGCATTAGTCCTTGTCCTTACTGAAGGAGCAGTGACAACAGGTTAACACTATTTCCTGTCCTTGCTGAAGGCACAGTGACAACATGTTAACATTGTTCCCTGTACTTTCCAAAGGAGCAGTGACCACACATTAGCATTAGTCCTTGTCCTTACTGAAGGAGCAGTGACCACATGTTAACACTGTTCCCTTTCCTTGCTGAAGGCACAGTGACAACATCTTAACATTGTTCCCTGTACTTACTGAAGGAGCAGTGACCACACATTAGCATTAGTCCTTGTCCTTACTGAAGGAGCAGTGACCACATGTTAACATTGTTCCATGTCCCTGCCGAAGGAGTAGTCATCCACAGCATTAAGATCATTCACCATCCTTGCTGAAGGAGCTGCTTAGGCTGCAGTGTGATTGGCTGCTCCCTTGGTGTCTAAGTGCCTGGACTCTGCAGCACACCCAAGACTCCACCAGTCTGGTGTTGGGGAGCAGATTTGGGATGAAAACCCAGATCTACCACTTCTTCCCCCATTCCTGATAACAAGAGTGAATTCATTATGTGCACGTGACGTACCTTCACAGACTGGTGCCTCAGAGCTCCAGGTTCCTGAAGAGCCACACTTGAGCTGACTTGAGCCACTTAGCTTCGTCCCCTCTGTACACTCAAACTGACAGACTGAGCCATATGTAAAAGGTCCCCTCGGATGAGAGCAGGTCATGTTGCCAAGCTCTAGTGTCATCAATGGCTGGCACTTGACAGCTGGGAAAAGATCAACAAACAGTGAGGTTTAATCCATGTTACCGTTACAGTGCAGTATCCACAACAGCTTCCTTCTAAAAGGTTTATAAAGATAAGGAAAAGACAGGGCTGCATCAACTTACCTTCACATCTTGGGGCCACATCTGTCCACTGCCCAGATGAGGTGCATGCCACGGTGTCTCTTCCCACCAACGTAAACCCATCCTGGCAGCTAAAGGTACAGCTTGAGCCATACAGGAACTCTCCGGGAGCACCTGTACATATCATGTCCCCCTGCTCCGGAGCTGTGCGCATGTCACACTGAATGACTGAAAGAAAGATCAATCCATTTACTAGATGTAATTGCTATTACTCTGCTCTTCCTTCCAAGTGGCTTGTTGGGTAATGAGATACCTATTATCAGATCTCTGTATATTCTGCATATTTATACTGCATCACACATATCTCATAGGTAGTGTGACACCTATTATCAGACAACCGTATACTCTGTATATTGATGCTGTATCACACATATATCACAGGTAGTGTAATACCTGTTATTGGCCAAAATAGTGTATATTAAGTGTAGTGCATTGGTTTTCAGGGCCACACAGTTCTGTTTGGTAGTGTGATACCTGTTATAGGTCAAAAATATACTATAGGGAGTGATATTTTACATTGATATTGTGGTACGCAAGCTTAAAAGACACATGATTCTGTTTAGTACTGCAGTACCTGTTGTTGATCAGAATGTATAACTTGGGAGTGATATTTTATATTGATGATGATGTACACAAACCTAAGGGTTAGTGGCTGAGGAAACCATAACACCCACTACTAGAGTTACGCTAGTTACTGATGAACCCATGACACTGAAAACCAGTGTTAAATCAGGGCTACTGAACCCAGAATATTCACAATAGTCATTGCATTAGCAGCTAATGAACCCACAACATTGTAAATCACCATTGCATTAGCAGCTCGAGAACGTAGAAGCACAGCAGTTAGTGTTACATTAGCAGCTAATGAACCCATGACATTGGAAACTGGCATTACATAAGCAGCTGATGAACTCCTGAACACAACAGTCAGTGTTACACTTTATTTTTGTCGAATAGAATCAGAATTACAATCCTTTGAGTCATAGACTCTTTTGCAAAGGCTCCACATCAGATCAAAGTAAAAAAAGAATAAACATACAGTATTAAAGTAACAGTACAAGGTTATGTAGTCCTAGCTTATAAGCAGCTGATGAACTCCTGAACACAACAGTCAGTGTTACATAAGCAACTAATGAACTCCTGAACACAACAGTCAGTGTTACATAAGCAGCTGATGAATCTACAGCATTGGCAATTCCCACTACATTAGTGACTGAAGAATTACGACACCCACAGTGTGTGTGTTACATTACAGAATGATGAACCCACAACACCCAGACCCTGCATTACAGTAGGGGTTTATGACAAAGCCCCCTTCTGAAGTCTTTCCCTTTTCAGTTAGGATAGTGTCGGGTTTCGTTAGGTTGGTGTTTCTGAACCAATGTCCTACCTTCACATCTTGGGATTTCCCCGCTCCAGTCACCCGAAGACAGACACTGTAGCCTCACTGATCCACTGAGCAGGAACCCCTCTGGACAGTTGAATTCGCAGGTTGAGTTATAGCGGAAGTCTCCATTGGGATGGGAGCAATCCATGAAGGTCTGTTCAGGCAGCTCGATCGCCTTACATTGCACAGCTAAAAAACAACCATATACACCATTTGTAAAACCCTACGTCACCTTTGGTAGTACAAATATGAACATTTCAACAGCAATAATACTTCGCTCCTGGTTCTTATGCCCGACCTTACACGAAGATTAACTTCTTATTATTTACTATTATTGTTCTCAACCAGGTGAGTTCACAAGGCTGAAGGCCTATATTTAGTAAGCATCCTGATACAATATACAAATACAGAAAGATGCACACTAGCAGCTAATGAGCCCAGAGCATCCAAAGTCTGCAACACACCCGTGGCTGATGAACCCAGAGCATCCACAGTCAGTGAGACACTAGCAACTGATGAACCCAGAACAACATAAATCAATGACACTAGCAGCTGATGAACTCAGGACATCCACAGTCAGTGAGACACTAGCAACTGATGAACTCAGGACATCCACAGTCTGCAACACACTCGTGGCTGATGAACCCAGAGTATCCACAGTCAGTGACACTAGCGGTTGATGAACCTAGAATATCCACAATCAGTGACACAAGTGGCTGATTAGCCCACAGCATTGAAAACCACTGCTAAATCAGGGCTGCTGAACCCAGAATATCCACAAGAAAAATTACATTAGCAGCTGATGAACCCATGACACGCACAATGTGCATTACATTAGAGAATGAAGAACCCACGGCACCTACAGTGTGTGTTGCATTACAGAATGATGAACCCACAACACTCAGAACCTGCAATTCAATAGGGGTTTATGACAAAGCCCCTTCTGAAGCCTTTCCCTTTTTAGTTAGGATAGTGTGAGGTGTAGTTAGGTTGGTGTTTCTGAGCCAGTGTCCTACCTTCACATCTTGGGATTTCCCCACTCCAGTCACCCGAAGACAGACACTGTAGCCTCGCCGATCT
Source organism: Neoceratodus forsteri (assembly GCA_016271365.2). Lineage (NCBI taxonomy): Eukaryota > Metazoa > Chordata > Ceratodontiformes > Ceratodontidae > Neoceratodus > Neoceratodus forsteri. Next base: position 84,091,610 of record CM028136.1, read on the forward strand.
ACTAAGCAGGAATCCCTCTGGACAGTTGAATTCGCAGGTTGAGTTATAACTGAAGTCTCCATTGGGATGGGAGCAATCCATGAAGGTCTGTTCAGGCAGCTCAATCGCCTTACATTGTACAGCTAAAAAACAACCAAATACACCATTTGTAAAACCCTACGTCACCTTTGGTAATACAAATATGAACATTTCAACAGCAATAATGCTTCACTCCTGGTTCTTATGCCCAAACTTAACACAAGATTAACTTCCTTAATATTTACTATTGTTGTTCTCAACCAGGTGAGTTCACTAGGCTGAAGGCCTATGTTTAGTAATCATCCTGATACAATATACAAATACAGAAAGATGTATAGTAAAATAATACAATCAAATTAAAAAGCAAGAAATTATAAATCATAAAATCTGAATTAATCAGATTTTATAATTCCTGAAAAAGAACAACACACCAACTCAGGATTATGTTGTCGCCATTATACTCCACTGCTGAGTGGGGTAATGGGATTGGCAGTTGTCAAGGGCTTCATGGGTGAGGCATAAGTAAGTAGGGGAAATAAACACGAGGACAATGCAACTCACAAGGCCTGTATTATGGGATTCCCATTATAATAACCCACAACAACTACAGTCAGTGACACACTAGTGGCTACTGAACCCAGAGCATCCAAAGTCTGCAGCACACTCGTGGCTAATGAACCCTGAGCATCTACAATCAGTGAGACACTAGCAACTGATGAACCCTGTGCATCCACAATCAGTGAGACACTAGCAACTGATAAACCCTGAGCATCTACAATCAGTGAGACACTAGCAACCGATAAACCCTGAGCATCCACAGTCATTGAGACACTAGCAACTGATGAACCCAGAACAACCTAAATCAGTGACACTAGCAGCTGATGAACTCAGGACATCCACAGTCTGCAACACACTCGTGGCTGATGAACCCAGAGTATCCACAGTCAGTGACACTAGTAGCTGATGAAGCCAGAATATCCACAGTCAGTGAGACACTAGCAACTGATGAACCCTGAGCATCCACAGTCAGTGACACTAGCAACTGATGAACCCAGAACAACCTAAATCAGTGACACTAGCGGCTGATGAACTCAGGACATTGAAAATCACTGTGAAATCGGGGCTGCTGAACCAAGAATATCCACAGCTGATACTACATTAGTAGCTGATGAACCCATGACACCTGCAATGTGCATTACATTACAGAATGATGAACCCACAACACCCAGAACCTGCAATTCAATATTGGTTTATGACAAAGCCCCTTCTGAAGCCTTTCCATTTTTTAGTTAGGATAGTGTCAGGTTTATTTAGGTTGGTGTTTCTGAGCCAGTGTTCTACCTTCACATCTTGGGATTTCCCCACTCCAGTCACCCAGAGACAGACACTGTAGCCTCACTGATCTACTAAGCAGGAACCCCTCTGGACAGTTGAATTTGCAGGTTGAGTTATATCTGAAGTCTCCATTGGGATGGGAGCAATCCATGAAGGTCTGTTCAGGCAGCTCGATCGCCTTACATTGCACAGCTAAAACACAACCAAATACACCATTTGTAAAACCCTAACGTCACCTTTGGTAATACAAATATGAACATTTCAACAGCAATAATGCTTCGCTCCCAGTTCTTATGCCAGAACTTACACAAGATTAATCTCTTATTATTTACTATTATTGTTAACAACCAGATGAGTTCACTAGGCTGAAGGCCTATATTTAGTAACCATCTTGATACAATATGCAAATACAGAAAGATGCACACTAGCAGCTAATGAACCCAGAGCATCCAAAGTCTGCAACACACTCGTGGCTGATGAACCCTGTGCATCCACAATCAGTGAGACACTAGCAGCAGATGAACCCAGAACATCCTAAATCAGTGACACTGGCAGCTGATGAACTCAGGACATCCACAGTCAATGACAATAGCGGCTGATGAACCCAGAATATCCACAATCAGTGACTCTAGTTGCTAGTGAACCCAGAACATTCACAATCAGTGACACTAGTGGCTGATTAGCCCACAGCATTGAAAACCACTGCTAAATCAGGGCTGCTGAACCCTGAATATCCAGAACCAATATTACATTAGCAGCTGACGAACCCATGACGCCCACAATGTGCATTACATTAGAGAATAAAGAACCCACGACACCCTCAGTGTGTTTTACATTACAGAATAATGAATCCACAACACCCCCAGAATCTACTATTCAATAGGGGTTTATGACGAAGCCCCTTCTAAAGCCTTTCCCTTTTTAGTTAGGATAGTGTGAGGTGTAGTTATGTTGGTGTTTCTGAGCCAGTGTCCTACCTTCACATCTTGGGATTTCCCCACTCCAGTCACCCGAAGACAGACACTGTAGCCTCACTGATCCACTAAGCAGGAACCCCTCTGGACAGTTGAATTCACAGATTGAGTTATAGCTGAAGTCTCCATTGGGATGGAAGCAATCCATGAAGGTCTGTTCAGGCAGCTCAATCGCCTTACATTGTACGGCTAAAAAACAACCATATACACCATTTGTAAAACCCTACGTCACCTTTGGTAATACAAATATGAACATTTCAACAGCAATAATGCTTCGCTCCTGGTTCTTATGCCCAAACTTACACAAAATTAACTTCTTATTATTTACTATTATTGTTCTCAACCAGGTGAGTTCACTAGGCTGAAGACCTATATTTAGTAAGAAGTAGGCTGCTGGTTAACTAGGATCTGCAGCGTATCCAGTAGGTAGGGGAAATGGGCAGACTGGGTGGGCCAAGCGGTCCTTATCTGCCGTCAAATTCTATGTTTCTATGTTTCTATCCTGATACAATATACAAATATAGAAAGATGCACACTAGCAGCTAATGAGCCCAGAGCATCCAAAGTCTGCAACACACCCGTGGCTGATGAACCCAGAGCATCCACAGTCAGTGAGACACTAGCAACTGATGAACCCTGTGCATCCACAATCAGTGACACTAGCAGCAGATGAACCCAGAACAACCTAAATCAGTGGCAGAAAAAGGGGAGATATTGTTGATGGGGGACCTGAATATGCCAGATGTTAACTGGAGCACCTTTGCTGCAGGCACATCCAAGAGCAGGGTCATTCTTGATGCCCTACAGGGGGCATGTCTCAGACAGCTAGTATTGGAACCGACTCGGGAGGGAGCAATCTTAGACCTGGTACTTTCAAATGAGGATGGAGAAAGAATCTCAGATTTAGAAGTGGGTAGCCATCTGGGAACAGGTGACCACCAAACAGTGTGGTTCACGATAAACACAGCCATACAATCAAGCCATACAAAAGCAAGAGTACTAGACATTAGGAGGGCTAACTTTGGGAAAATGAGAGAGTGCCTCAGAAAAACACTAGCAAACAGGCAAGAAGGAGGGGTGGAGGAACAATGGGGAGTGATCAAAACAGCCATCACAGAGACAACAAGCCTCTGCGAAAAAAAATCAATAAAACCTGAAGGAAAAAACGCTATGGTTCACAAAAGAGGTGGCAGGAAGGTTAAAGAGAAAGGGCAGCATTCAGGAAATATAAGGAAACACAGAAGGAGCAGGACAGAGAACTTTATCAGTTAAAGCAGAAAGAGGCTGGGAAGGTAGTCAGAATAGCAAAGGCCCAAACGAAGAAAGGATAGCCAATTCTGTTAAGAGGGGGATAAGACCTTTTATAGGTACATTAGAGAGCGAAGAAAGACCAAAGGAGGGATACTGAAGCTTAATAAAGGGGAGGGAATCTGGGTAGAGGGTGACAGTGATAAAGCAGGGTTACTGAACGAATATTTCTGCTCAGTATTCACAAAGGAAGAGGAGGGAGAGTTACCTAAACCAAACAAGAGAAATACTCTGAAGATGGGGTCAATACCAGTCCATTTACAGAAGAAAGGGTTCTGAAAGAACTAATAAAATTGAAGGTGGACAAAGCAATGGGGCCTGATGGGATTCACCCAAGAATTCTAAAAGAACTAAGGGTAGAACTAGTGACATCGCTGACTACTCTCTTTAACAAATCATGGGAGGATGGGGTGGTACCCAAGGACTGGAGGAGGGCAGATTTAATTCCTCTTCACAAAAGTGGGAGCAGGACAGAGGCAGGAAACTACAGACCAGTTAGTTTGACCTCAGTGGTAGGGAAAATGATGGAATCACTTCTGAAGGAAAGAATTGTTGAGTACCTAGAGGCCATTGGGGCACAGAACCCGAGGCAGCATGGATTCACGATGGGAAGGTCATGTCAGACGAATCTAATAGATTTCTTTGACTGGGTGACCAAAGTAGTAGATCAGGGAAGGGCTGTGGACATGGCCTACCTAGACTTTAGCAAGGCATTTGATACAGTCCCCCACAAAAGATTAATACACAAGATAGCCAGCCTTGGAATGGGTCCCAAGGTGGTAGCCTGGATAAAAAATTGGCTAGACAACAGGACACAAAGGGTAGTAGTAAATGGAGTACACAGTGAAGAAAGAGAGGTTACTAGTGGGGTACATAGGTTTCAGTACTGGGACCCGTTCTTTTTAATGTCTTTATAAGTGACATTGCAGAGGAACTGGAAGGAAAAGTATGTCTCTTTGCAGATGACACAAAGATCTGCAACAGGGTTGATACACAGGATGGAGTGGAAAGGATGAGAAGGGACTTGGCAAGGTTGGAGGAATGGTCAAATGTATGGCAGCTCAGATTTAATGCAAAGAAGTGCAAGATAATGCACATGGGAAACAAAACCAGGGAAGCGTACACAATGGGGGTGAAGATACTGACAACAGTAAAAATAGAAAGGGACCTGGGGGTAGTATATCAGATGACCTAAAGATGGGCAAGCAATGAGAGAGGCAGTAAGGAAGGCTGGAGGGATACTGGGATGCATAGGAAGAGGCATCAATAGTAGAAAACAGGAAGTTGTTATCCCTCTGTACAGACAGTTGGTGAGACCCCATCTGGAGTACTGTGTGCAGTTCTGGAGACCCCATCTCCATAAAGACATAGACAGAGTGGAGGCTGTCCAGAGGAGGGGCAACAAAATGGTGCAGGGTCTGCACCAGAAGACATCTGAAGAAAGACTAAAGGAGCTTAATATGTATACTCTTGAGGAAAGAAGGAGAGAGGGACAAGATAGAAACTTTCAAGTACCTCAAGGGAATTAACAAAGTCCAAGAGGTAGCATCTTCCAGAAAAGAGATGTGCAAGAACAAGGGGCACAATTTGAAGATAGAGGGATGGCTCAGGGGTAATGTGAGAAGTATTTTTTCACTGAGAGGTTGTGGATGCATGGAACAGCCTCCCTGAGGAGGTTGTGGAGTCAAGAACAGTGGGGACTTCAAGAATGCATGGGACAGGCATAAGGCAGTCCTAGGGGTGGGTAAGAGGAAATAAGCTGTTGATTAACTAGGATCTGCAGCTTATCTGTTAGGTAGGAAAATGGGCAGACTAGGTGGGCCAAGCGGTTCTTATCTGCCATCAAATTCTATGTTTCTATGTTTCTATGACACTAGCAGCTGATGAACTCAGGACATCCACAGTCTGCAACACACTCGTGGCTGATGAACCCAGAGTATCCACAGTCAGTGACACTAGTGGCTGATGAACCCAGAATATCCACAATCAGTGACTCTAGTTGCTGGTGAACCCAGAACTTCCACAGTCAGTGACACTAGCAACTGATGAACCCTGAGCATCTACAGTCAGTGACACTAGCAACTGATGAACCCAGAACAGCCTAAATCAGTGACACTAGCAGCTGATGAACTCAGGACATCCACAGTCTGCAACACACTCATGGCTGATGAACCCAGAGTATCCACAGTCAGTGACACTAGTGGCTGATGAACTCAGAATATCCACAATCAGTGACTCTAGTTGCTAGTGAACCCAGAACTTCCACAGTCAGTGACACTAGTGGCTGATTAGCCCACAGCATTGAAAATCACTGCTAAATCAGGGCTGCTGAACCCAGAATATCCACAAGAAAAATTACATTAGCAGCTGACGGACCCATGACACCCAGAATGTGCATTACATTAGAGAATGATGAACCTACGATACCCTCAGTGTGTGTTACATTACAAAATGATGAACCCACAACACCCAAAGCCTGCATTACAATAGGGGTTTATGACAAAGTCCCTTCTGAAACCTTTCCCTTTTCAGTTAGGATAGTGTGAGGTGTAGTTAGGTTGGTGTTTCTGAGCCAGTGTCCTACCTTCACATCTTGGGATTTCCCCGCTCCAGTCACCAGAAGACAGACACTGTAGCCTCACTGATCCACTGAGCAGGAACCCCTCTGGACAGTTGAATTCACAGGTTGAGTTATAGCTGAAGTCTCCATTGGGATGGAAGCAATCCATGAAGGTCTGTTCAGGCAGCTCGATCGCCTTACATTGCACAGCTAAAAAACAACCAAATATACCATTTGTAAAACCCTACATCACCTTTTGTAATACAAATATGACCATTTCAACAGCAATAATGCTTCACTTTGTGGTTCACATGCCCTAACTTGCATGAGATTACCCTCTTATTATTTAATTTTTGTCAAACAGGTGCCAAGAGCGTATTTTCAGGTATGTTCCGGGTACAATATACACACAGACACATTTATAGTAATACAAAATAAAACAACCATAATTATAAAATCCAAGTAATTGTAAATCATAAAATTGGAATTAATCACATTAATCTTATAGTACAGGATTATCCCAGCTGTTCTACTCTTTTGTATTAGTGGCATCATCAATGATTTTTCAATTGTCTTGGCATGTGGGTTACTCGCCATCCCAGGTTCCAGATAGGGTTACCGTCTTTTAAGAAGCTCAAAGTGGAACCTTTCATACCAAAACATGATTTTTCACAGGACAGTATGTAACCACAACCAATGCAATATACTTGTTTTCTCCAAATAATGGGAACTATTGTTTGTTTTTTTTGTTTTTTTTTTACCGGGAGAGAGACACTGAGCTGAAAGCTTGTTTACAGGTGTGACCTGGGAGCACAGGGAAGTTAAGTGACTTGTTCATGGTCACACAGTATGCAAGTGGGGCTGTGGGATTCAAACACAGGTCTCCAAGTTTGCAGCTCAGAGCCTTAAACCACCGCGCTGTACTGCCTCCTAAATTAAGATTAAGTGTTGCAGTTTTTTAGTTGTTCATATTGTTACATATCATTTTAAGATATTTTAGTTTACTGCACCAATTAGAGGAAAGTTAAAAATATTTTTTCTGTTAAAAGATCAGGACATACAGCATGTTTCGTGATTTTTGGCAGGACACTGCCCCAATCAGGACAGTCCTGCCAAAAGCAGGACAGGTGGCAACCCTAGTTCCAGATTCACCGCATTTTAGCTGATCTGCCCCATGCAGAAGGAATCCCTCCATACAGCTGAACTCACAGGTTGAGCTGTAACGGAAATCCCCTAGAGGATGGGAGCAGTGCATGGTCCCTCAGTCGGACATTGTTAACACGCTGCTGTAGTTCACAGCTGCAAACAGGCACAGAAGGGGGGGGTAAGCTCACAGCGTGTTCTGAGATCAAGAATTCTTACAAACTCATTAAGGCAGGACTTAGCACGGTAACAAATGCTCTTAATAGAATAAAATGACAGTGTCCCACAGAACTGTCTCGACTGCACTCATCACTTTTGCTACCTTTTTTTTTAGTTATTTATTCATTTGTTGACATTTCAGAGGTTTGTCTGTCTGTTTAAGAGATGCTGACTAAGAACCTTACGTGTTCTGTTTACAATATCGCTGGAGTACATTCTATGTCTAAGTCTGGTTCTCATAGGTCCCTTTCCATGTTTGATTTCATTTGACCAGCTGTTTGTCGTTGTTTTCCCTTCGGTAAAGTCCTGAGATCTGATCAGGATGCAGCTAACTAACCCCAGATCACCAGAACCAAATCATGGCTCTCTGCCTTACATGCCTGCGTTCATTCATATATTGCATTCTTATGTACAGTTTAATACGTGCATTACAGGGACAACACGCGTTACAGTGACCTCACATTGTGCTGCTGCTCGAGAGCCTGACATTCATGTGTCTTTCCCACAGTCCATTGCTGAGGTCAGCTGGGGGTGCCAGGTGACACACACAAGACAATAGTAGCATTGCCATGAATCAGCTGTTAAGGCAGCTGTTTGCCCACCCTTGCTGTCTGCTGGAACTGTACTGCCATAGCAACCCCACTTGTCAGGTTGAAGGACGTGAATCAAGAGGGGGCAAAACAATGTTCATGCTTCGTAACCAAAGCTCTCCTGCACTGTAACTATGTAATGTAGCTGTTGATTACTACCCGTGGAACCCACATGAACCCATGCCAAAACTAGCCGAATCCTGTTGACTGCCACCCTGGGACCCACATGAACCTGCTTGGAACCTGTGAGCTTCTGCTGATTACCAGCCCTGGAAACACTTGGGCGCACTTGGAAAACAAGGTGACTCACTCAGCTGAGTTGATTCTGCAGTGAAGATGTTTGTCATATACAGAGGCATAAATAGCAGTGTAAAAGGGTTACAGTGGTGCTTACCTCTGCAGGTTGGCATTGGTTCTGACCAGCTCCCAGAACCAGAACACTGTGTCCTGGCCAAGCCAATTAGAGAGTAACCCTTCTCACAGCTAAATTCACAAGTGGATTGATAGCTGAAGGCTTGAACTGGATGGGTGCAGTTGATGAAGCCCTTCTCGAGGTTGGTTACATTATCACAAGTCACAGCTAGAAAAGAAACCGTAAATTGTTTCATCAGTACAAAATTAATGTTTGTCAGTTATTCACACAGATATAAACTGTGATCTTAGTCTGCAACATGGGTCAACGGGAACTGCCTTTACAGTGGCCCAGGAGGTCATGCAGCTAGTGGTCCTCCACCAGCACTCAGAATTGTGCACATATCCCGCAACTGTACTGGGTAATAAAAGGCAGACTGGCAAACAAAGCTAATGTAGTCATTTCTTGTCCAAGCAAGGGGCAACCATCCCTGAAGAATAATGCCTCTCACAATATTGTGGAGGGGTACTAAACAGGAACATGACTTATGTCAAGAGGTAAAGAGCTCCATGCTTGTGTTCCTAGGCAAGCCAGGCAAGCAGTGGTTAGGGTTGGGAGGTAACAGGGACTACTCCTGCATACCTATCCTATAGTAACGTACTGATCAGTGAGCAGATATAGTAGACAGCAGCTGAGGGAATGGGGGCTAAGAGCAAACCACATTTCTTGAGTTATTTAGATGGTAAAATGGAGTATACACACACAACTGCTAGATGGTTAGAGGAATGCTAAATATATATCCTTGGATGATGGCTACAAAAATGAGTCTCAAATTGTACTTCCTAAGTAAGATGAGTAAGATGACAGCTTGGGCTAAGTCAGAAGTAGAGATGTTGCAGGTAAGTTGGAACAAGAGATGTTGGGGTAAGAAGGAAGATGAGATGGGGTAAGTTGAAAGATGAGATGTAGGGATAAGTTGAAAGATGAGATGTTGGGGTAAGTTGAAAGATGAGGGATGTTGGGAATAAGCTGGAAGACGAGATGTGGGGGGTAAGTTGAAAGATGAGATGTTCTCTTACCATATTCACATTCAGGCCCATAAAACCCTTCGTAGCATTGACATGTGTGGTTATTAATGGTCTCCACACACTCACCATGTCCACTGCAGGAGCTGGAGTTGCAGGAAGCTTTGAAATAAAAGAATACCACATTATTAGTGGAAATTCATTGTTAAGAAATCAAGAAGCAGAAGCATTTTCAACATCAGCTTCCAGCTGTAAGTGTTCCTGTTGGGTTTTTAGTTTTTCTGTTATTGGAGAAACTTGTTTGGGTCCAACTAAAGATCCAAAGTCTTGTTATTTCCCCTTTAATAACAGCAGATTGCCCTCTAAGCATATCAAGAGTTGTAAAGGACATGTTATGTCAGATTCATCTCGTGTATTGCTGTACCCAGATCTTAAATGCATAGATTCGATGGCAGAGGACAATTTAAGAGTCATATACATCAAACAATACACAGTACTGTGGGTCTCACAACCTCAGCTGAGTTGCTATAATCTGCTTCAGTGGTGGAGGGGAGCAAGGAAGGAGCATAAAGTCCATTTGTTAGAGCCACAACAGAAAGGGGCCTCCTTTCTCAAGCTGCAAATCCACCCTTCTGTAGCTTGGAAATTCAAGTTGTGACAGTAGCTGTGCAAGGGCAATGGGCTGGATTTTCAGGCCTCCAGGGATGAAGTCCTGCTCCACAGTGGCTGGTGTGGACTGTAATCTCCACATCTGCGAATGGCCATATTTTCAGTTCATGTTGCTATGGGAGATGGTTCCACTAAGCATACCATTTCGGCACAGCTGCGGCAAAAGAACGTCTGCAAGCTGTTGTAAATCAGGCAGCCTGTTGTAAACCGGCTCCCCCTTTCAAAATACAGCACCTGCGGGAAAAACCTGTGGCTCAGCAAGTGAAGCCCCACTTGCAGTGGTTTTCCCCCATAGTTGCACCAGTCTCGGATGGGCAGAAAATCCAGCCTCCATCTGTTTTCATGTTGTACCTGTAGAAGAGTCTAAAAGTAATTTCAGAAGTCATTAGTCCCCGCCACACCGGCAACCCAGGTTTGGGAATGGACTCGGGCCGCCCAGAGAGTTGGCAGGGAAGGAAGGACTGAGTCCCACCACTGCTCTCCTTCCTTGGGTGGGCTGGGGCACTGCAATGCGCTGCAGCGGCATCTGGTGGAGGCTAGAAGCACTACAGTAGTGAGCAGTAGTGGAAGGGAGAGTGTGGCAGGCGTCAGCATGTATGTGCTTGGATGCCATTGCACGTCTGGCTCTCCAGAGACAGTAATCAGGCGGAAAATAGCAGGGCAGCGATCTTGGTGGCTGATGGCCGCACCTGGCACCTTCCAGCTCCTGAGAGGATCCTGCATGCAGAGTGTGTGAATGATGAAAGTCCAGCTCTGTGAGGGTGTCAGACCGGGCCCAGGGGGTGCAGGTGTCAGCAACCAGGGATCACGGAGATCCGCTCCGCGGTGAGGAGGATAAAATTTAAATATGATAAAAAACAAAAAAGGAGTCATTAGTCCCATGTAATCTGAATCAAATAAACACAGAGCTCGACTCATTTAACCATAGACTCCTGAAATTACTTGTAGACTGTCTTTGTGAGTAAATCTGATGCAGTACTCTATAGTGAGTCAGTGGGTACAGTACTTGTGTAACACAGCCTTTGTGGTAAGTGTGGTGTGCTACTCGTACTAAGTGTGTACAGTACCTGGATAACGCAACCTTTCTGGGTAAGTGTGGTGCAGCACTCATAGGGAGTCAGTGTGTATGGTACCTGTGTGACACAGCCTTTGTGGGCAAGTGTGGTGCAGTACTCCTAGGGAGTCAATGTGTACAGTACCTGTGTGACACAACCTTTGTGGGTAAGTGTGGTGCAGTACTCATAGTGAGTCAGTGTGTACAGTACCTGTGTGATACAGCCTTTGTGGGTAAGTGTGGTACCTGTGTGACACAGCCTTTCTGGGTAAGTGTGGTGCAGTACTCATAATCTCATACTGAGTTAGTGCATACAGTACCTGTGTGACACAGTCTTTGTGGGTAAGTGCGGTGCAGTAGTCATAGTGAGTCAGTGTGTACAGTACCTGTGTGACACAGCCTTTGTGGGTAAGTGTGGTGCAGTACTCGTAGTGAATCAGTGTGTACAGTACCTGTGTGACACAACCTTTGTGGGTAAGTGTGGTGCAGTACTCGTAGTGAGTCAGTGTGTACAGTTCCTGTGTGACACAGCCTTTGTGGGCAAGTGCGGTGCAGTACTCCTAGGGAGTCAGTGTGTACAGTACCTGTGTAACAAAGGGCTGTCTTCAGTTTCGTGCATGGCTCATCGTTCCACTGCCCAGAGGCCGCACTCCTTTTAATGTAAATCTCCACACAGTCCTCATCATTTTTTTTGTTATTTGGCTCACCGGGAGCCCAGTTAGTGGCCTCTTCAGTCAGACTACGCTGGGTTCCCACCCATGTCCAGGTGTCATTGATTTTTCTGATCCCAATCCAGTAGTAGCCCGGGATAAGGGGAAAGAAATTATTCAGATGCTCATTTTCCTCTTTGTTTTGTATAGCAACTAAGTCAGTGTATTTCTGTTGGCACCATCTTCTGGCGTCCTCATATGTCATTTTGATATCTGAAGAGTGATAGGTCCAGCTGTCAACACCAGCGAGCATCACCAGTCCTGGAAGAAAAAAAACAGGTATTTCATTCACTGGTACCAAAGGAAGGAAATTTGTTTGTTCCCGTGTACCAGCTGAGGCAGATCCAGTATACTCACGTGTGTGCAAACGAGTGTACACACACACACAAACACACATACACACACTTTCCTTGCAAAAGCTATATTAACATATATAATCAAGTTACAAGCCACAAACAAATGGAAATGTGGTGTTAGGGCACTCATTCCTGATGCCCACTGCTTTCCTCATCTACTCCCCTCATGACCCAAGGCCAAGCTACAGGCCTGGGCCACGTCTGATAGGTCTGCTGCTTCAGCTACTGAGACACACCCCATGGTTGCCCCATAGGTGTCTTATTTGATGAAGGCTCACATGCAAAGAAGCACACTCATTGGACATGACCCCAGACCTGAGCCTTGCTTTGCAGTATAGAAGGAGCAGAGTTGGGATGCATGGTCCCAAACCTGCAGCTATAAGAGAAGCAGCAGATCTGTGGAGCACAACCCAGGACCTCTAGCTTGCTTTGTAGAGTTGAAGGAGTTCAGCCATTATACATGGTCCCAAACTTGCAGGTCCTAAGTGAAGCAGTAGACCTGGGGCCACAGCCCTGGATGTGTATACTGGTTGTAGGATCGAAGGAGCTCACCCATTATACATGGTCCCATACCTGCAGGTCCTACGTGAAGCAGCAGACTAGGGTGCACAGCCCTGGATGTGTATATTGGTTGCAGGACTGAAGGAACTCAGCCATTGGGCATGGTGCCAAACCTGTGGGCCTTGATCAAAGTGGCAAACCTGTGGGGCATAGCCCCATACCTGTATCTTACACCCATAGTGCATGGCTCTGTACATGTGTGGCACAGCCCCATACCTGTAGCTTACACCCATGGCGCGTGGCTTTCTACATGTGTGGCACAGCACCAGACATGTATCTTACACCCATGGTGCATGGCTCTGTACATGTGTGGCACAGACCCAGACCTATAGCCTACACCAATGACACACAGCTCTGTACATGTGTGGCATAGTCCCAGATCTGTAGTATACTCCCAAGGTGCAAGGCTCTGTACAGACGTGACACAGTCTCAGACCTGTAGCTTACACCCATGGCACATGGCTCTGTATATGTGTGTCACAACGCCGGATCTGTAGCTTACACCCATGGCACATGGCCCTGTACATGTGTGGCACAGCATCTAGACCTGAAACTTCAAGCAACAGACCAGTGGGACACAGCTCCTGACCTGTAGTTTGGCTTTGGGTTACGGGGTAGGGGATGGGTGAGGGAGGTGGGCATTAATTTTGAAATTCCTAACACCACATTTCCTTAATTTCATGGCTTTGTAACCCTAATGTATGTGTCATGCTAGATTTTTTCAATTAATTTCTTTGCTTTTTGAAACATTGCTTGGCTTAAGTAATAACTTACTTGGCACAGAGCCTAGAAATCTTGTTGATTTGGGATCCCCGGTTGAATTAAATATATTTTTCGGGTGATCATTTTCCTTTGTGTTGGCAATTTCAGTTCAAGGGGCACAGTTCTGGATTTGGGGTATATTCTGATCCTAAATACATTTTTGGTTTTAGGTAAAAACCAGACAGCACATAGAACCAAACTACATCCCAAAATCAGAATAGCCCTCCGTGAACTGAACTTCTCTAGTGAATGGCATCCGTAGTTATTGCCTTTGTCAGAATGGCCCCCTGTACTGCATGGCCTCGGCTGTTCTGGGATCTGAGAACATTCCAGCTCTAGGTGTATTCTGTTTTCGCCAACTCCTCTGTTACTGTCTTGTTTATAACTGCACTCCTCCATCACTGAAAACATGTCTGTCCTCACATCTGTAAAAATAATGACACTCACCCCATCTCCAGCTGCACAAATACCCTCCCCCAAAACCAACACAGCATCCCAAACTTGTTAGCTGTACCTCCTTTCACACATTACATACGAACCAGTACTGTGCAACAATCCTCCCTCTCACTGCTTGGTTTCGACTGCGCTTGACTGTCAAATCGGTTCCTAATTACTGCTGGGATGAGGCAGTGTTGTCTAGGGGCTACGGCACAGGCTTGGGAACCTGAACACATGGGTTTAAATGCCACCACAGATGTGGTCTAGGGGCTATGGCACAGGCTTGGGAACCTGAACACAAGGGTTTAAATGCCACCACAGCTGTGGTCTAGGGGCTATGGCACAGGCTTGGGAACCTGAACACAAGGGTTTAAATGCCACCACAGCTGTGGTCTAGGGTCTACGGCACAGGCTTGGGAACCTGAACACAAGGGTTTATATGCCACCACAGCTGTGGTCTAGGGGCTATGGCACAGGATTGGGAACCTGAACACAAGGGTTTAAATGCCACCACAGCTGTGGTCTAGGGGCTACCGCACAGGCTTGGGAACCTGAACACATGGGTTTAAATGTCACCACAGCTGCAGTCTAGGGGCTACGGCACAGGCTTGGGAACCTGAACACATGGGTTTAAATGTCACCACAGCTGCAGTCTAGGGGCTACGGCACAGGCTTGGGAACCTGAACACATGGGTTTAAATGTCACCACAGCTGCAGTCTAGGGGCTACGGCACAGGCTTGGGAACCTAAACACAAGGGTCCAAATGCCACCACAGCTGCAGTCTAAGGGCTACGGCACAGGCTTGGGAACCTGAACACAAGGGTTTAAATGCCACCACAGCTGTGGTCTAGGGGCTATGGCACAGGCTTGGGAACCTGAACACATGGGTTTAAATGCCACCACAGCTGTGGTCTAGGGGCTACGGCACAGGCTTGGGAACCTGAACATAAGGGTTTAAATGTCACCACAGCTGTGGTCTAGGGGCTACGGCACAGGCTTGGGAACCTGAACACATGGGTTTAAATGTCACCACAGCTGTGGTCTAGGGGCTACGGCACAGGCTTGGGAACCTGAACACATGGGTTTAAATGCCACCAAAGCTGTGGTCTAGGGGCTATGGCACAGGCTTAGGAACCTGAATACATGGGTTTAAATGTCACCACAGCTGTGGTCTAGGGGCTACGGCACAGGCTTGGGAACCTGAACACAAGGGTCCAAATGCCATCACAGCTGTGGTCTAGGCACTACGGCACAGGCTTGGGAACCTGAACACAAGGCTTTAAATGCCACCACAGCTGTGGTCTAGGGGCTACAGCACAGGCTTGGGAACCTGAACACAAGGGTTTAAATGCCACCACAGCTGTGGTCTAGGGGCTATGGCACAGGTTTGGGAACCTGAACATAAGGGTTTAAATGCCACCACAGCTATGGTGTAGGGGCTACGGCACAGGCTTCAGAACCCGAACACATGGGTCTAAATACCACTGCTGCTGTGGTCTAGGGGCTACGGCATAGGCTTGGGAACCTGAACACATGGGTTTAAATGGCACCACAGCTGTGGTCTAGGGGCTATGGCACAGGCTTGGGAACCTGAACACAACGGTCCAAATGACACCACAACTTTGGTCTAGGGGCAGCAACATAGGCTTGGGAACCTGGATGCAGGGGTTTAAATGCCACTGCTGCTGTGTTCTAGGAGCTACAGCACTGGCTTGGGAACTAGGATACACAGGTAACATTGAAATATAGAGAATGATGGCAGAAAAAGACCAACAGTCCATCCAGTCTGCCTAAGTTTTCTATTCAGCCCTGGGATCTACTGTTGCTCCAGGGTCCTAGCCCTCCCCATCCTTGCCCCCTTTCTCCCTCCAGTTTCTACCATTCCAAGCAACCACTATACCCTTCATTCTGTCCTAATTGTGCTTGGAAACACCAGTAGTTTAGCACGCACCACTTCAACTGGCAGATTGTTCCACAATTCCACCACGCTTTCTGTAAAATAATACTTCCTGATATCCCTTCTGAACCTCCCTCATGTCAGTGTCTACTCAAGTCCATATGACCACGAACTAGTATTCAAGATACAGTGCAAAGTTCCCCACAGCTCACCTTGTTATTTTATTTTAGAAACTTGAAGGTTTCTATCATGTCTCCCTTCTCCCTTCTGGTCTCCATCAAGTACATGTGCAGTGCCTCGAGGCACTCCTAGTGGGACTTGCCCTGTTGGCCCTGAATCATGTTTGTTACCATGTGCTGCACTGTCTCCAGCCTATGCATGTTTTTTCTGAGGTGAGGGCTGCAGAACTGCAACCACAGTCAGAGTTAGAGCAATGGCTCAGGAAGCAGGAGACATAGGTTCAATGCACCTGCAGTCTATGAGTTAAACAATGACTCAGGAACCAGGAGACACAGGTTCAATACAACCACAGTCTAAGAGTTAGAGCAATGGCTCAGGAAGCAGGAGACACAGGTTCAATGCATCTGCAGTCTATGAGCTAGAGCAATGGCTAGGGAACCAGAAGACACAGGTTCAATACAACCACAGCCTATAAACTAGAGCAGTGGCTTGAGTACCAGCAGATGCAGGTTCAATACAACCACAGTCTATAAGCTAGAGCAATAGCTCGGGTACCAGGAGTCCAGTGCAACCACAGTCGTTTATTCACTCTGTGACCTTGAGCCAGTCCTTCTCAGTGCCTCAATCCCCCCCTGCCCCAGCTGTAAAAATGGATAAAAGCAGGCCCCCCCAAAAAAATGATATCTTGCATTTCAGCTGACCTAGCCTTATTAAATACATGGTAAAACATAAGAAAATGATGTATCTATATCTTCTCTCTTTCCCCAGCTATGTGAACAAATGTATACTCTTTTACTTGCTTTCTGGATATATTAGATCTATCCTGTTGAGTGATCAGCACTTACCATAACTGACAACAGACAGGAGGAAGAAAGCAGACCTGCCATGAGGAATTGGCAACAGTGCTGATTTGGTTGAGACTTGACTATGATACGATGCCTGTAGAACAAAAACAGGAGGTTAATCCAAGGTCCCTTTTGCTCATCTCTGGTCACTGTCCATATGGAAGTTAAAGATTTCACAGCACTTATTAAAGGAGAGTAGGAGAGTTTACCCTGGTGTCCTGGCCAACATTCCCCAAATCAAAAGAACAGGTCCATGTAAACCATCCCTCGGGACAGACCTGGAAATGAGCTGTCACAGCTCAGTGAGCCTTTCCTAGTCAAGTATTATAAACAAATGAATAAATAAATAAAAACGGTCCATATATACCCCGCTAGATATACCTGGAAAGCTCAGTGTGCCTTTCCTGGTCAGACATTAAAGTAAATAAATAAATAAAAACAACAGCGTTTTCCTAGGTCACCATCAGCATTCAAGGCCAAGGACAGTATTTTCCAAAGATCCATTTAGGATGCGTTGGCTCATGTTTTCAATGGTAGACATGCATTTCTTTTAATCTACAAGACCATCTTTGAGAGTCCCCGTACAGCAGCTGGCTCTGAAAATGCCATGGAACTTTCATCACCCTCCTTAAACAATTCCTACACATTGGTCAACTGGTGCAGTTCACCATTACATTTGGCTTACAGGTATAGTATGGCCCTGTAATATGAACTGTCACACTTGTGAGACATTAACAAGGTACTGGAGCATTTTACAAGCTAGTCAACTTCGGACAGGGCTAACGCCTGTGTGCAGTTCACCGTTTTTTGCATGTTTAGTTTTTATTTGTATTTATTTTTCACTGGGACAAAACCTTGAGCAAAGCTCATTCTCAAGGCTATCCTGGGCAACAATAGTTGCACAATGCAATGACTAATAAACCTCTTAATTACAATAGTTACACAATGCAACAGTCAATAAATCACATCATCATAATAATTACACACTCCAACAGTCAATAAACCACTTCAATACAATAGTTACACACTGTGACAGGCAATAAACCACTTCATTACAATAGTTATACAATACAACAATTGATAAACCCCTTCATACAACAGACTAGTAACTCTGCTTAGGGCATACTATCATACAATTATCCACACTGAACATTCTGCAAAACAAATAACATACTAACATACAAGTATCCACATTTATATTTTGCAATACAAGTAATATACATTTTGCAATACAAGTAATATTTAGTAGTTCATTAAAAGCCTTTACAATCACAATTCTAAGAAAAAAAGAAGGAAAAAAAAAAAAACAGTGCACACACCTGAAAATGGTAAACACAATTTAGTGGCACGTAGTTTAGAGATCCAACCAGTACCCCTACGTATTGTCCCCTAAATGAGGGTTCATCAGACAACAGTACTGGACTGTAAACATACAACTTAAATAATCTAGAACATCCTCATGAAAATTCAAATAAACATCACTGATCTAATAAAATGTTCCAGGACTAATTAATCACAGTGACGTGCTACACAATTTATCCCATGAACACATATATCCCATCACCATACAGCAAGAGAAGTGTAATAAGACTGGTATGAATTTTTTAAAGAAGAACTATAATAATCCAGCCTCTAAAATTGTGCAGCATAACTATCCGAGGTAAATGGAGGCAGAGGCACATAATACAGTGCCCAGAAGCACAAAAAAATCTATACTATTCATATAATCAGCAATGCCTATCTCACCTTTAACCTGTAATATCGTTTTTATATAACGTGGACAGCACATTAGTAGCATACTGTTCTAGTAGGTGAAAAAGGTTAGAAACAGAACACTGTTGTAGGTCACCCCATCAGATCCCCACATTACAGTGTTTATAATTAAAAGGAAAAAAAAAAATATCATGTGAACCATGATGTACAAAGCCAAGGCTTTCAATTCAAAAAGTCTAAATATTGTTATTAAATAGTTATATTTAGTTGACTACCATAAGCTCAGCAGTGTTCTGATAAATGCTAGACTAATGTATTTCATTGCTCAAAAAGCACAGTTCTATGAGCTGTCAACAACAGTTCTGCACTTCAAATGCTGCTGGTTTTATCTACTATTGTAGAGCATTAAATCACTGAATCATGTGGAAAATTAATACACAAGAAACTATCATACTTCAACAATACCCAATTAATCTAGAGGGTTAAAATCCATGAATCTATTTTACATTTTATAAAGTAGCGTTTAGAATATATTAATAGTCACCATTTAATGACAAACCGGGGCTGGTACTAATGATACGGCAGCAGCCAGAAAGAACATTCAATAATATAAATTTATTGAGGTTTTACACTTACAGTTCTGTAGGTACAGAGTTTGACATTAATTTATACCAATGTTTAAGGCCATTGCATCGAAAAAAATTCCAAGCCAGATTTGGTCTTGAATCTTAAAACTTCCAGCACTAACTTACTAGCACTTTTCCTTGCACATGAAAAGAGAAACTATCTGTAGAAGACATGCTTACCATTCTGGTGCTCTGAATGAGTTGGAGTGCTGTTTCTGTGATCTCACTCTTGCTCTCGCTCTCTCTCTCCGGTGCACTGTTCCTGCTATCTCACTCTCACTTCCAGTTGCCAATTCCGGCTGCTCTTGCTGTCTGTCACTGTGCAGACTGACGAGACTGACACTGGAACTACTGAGCTCCCTGCCTTTTATATCCTGCTCCAGCAGCTTTCCTGTCAAAATGTGACGCTGACATTTGCATAAAAATAACAGGATTTGACGGGAACAGGAGGAAAATTCCCTCATGCTAAAACGGTGTTTGGAATTCCCAGCATGTCTGGGAGACAGCGTGTCTGGTAGATATTGGTCTATACCTTAATCAATTGAATCATATACTTCTGTGAAATGGTAATATCAAAGCCCTGGCAATTACAAGGATGCTTTTAAAGCAGATATTTTTTTTTAATTTTCTCCCTGAATCCCTCTTTCTCCCACCTTGATATTCTGGGCTGTTTCAGCTGCAGCTGCCCACCCCTTGATGTTCAGCATGGTTATGGCTGCAGCCCCCCCCCCCACCATCACCGTGGTGTTCCGCACTGACACATTGTACAGGATACTTAATTAAAACAGGAACAGATCTGTAAACAAATACACATTGACTATCAATCTAACATCTAAAACATCTGCATCTTTCTACTCTTGTGAGTGATGTTACTTTAAACTATGTTTAACTGTTTGGCTGACCTTTTGTATGTCGTGTTATGTAGTAAATACTGTTAGCTGAAGGTGTGTGTGTGTGTGTGTGTGTTGTTATATGGTTGCTCTTTTAAATTATATATTTTCACTTTTCACTCTGCACATAGTTCCCCCAGAACTGTTGCCCATTTCTTTAATGTTACAGTATTTTTAAAGGACACACCAGGAGGTGCTAGTGTCCATTGATAAAGCGCAAAGATGCAGTGCCGAATCATCAGGTTGTTTTGGCGCCACCCACAACCTTTACTTGTTTTCAGTACATGCCAGGGAGTATATTAGCTAAGCAATAATACATGACTGGGTATGGATAATGTAAGCAATAACACACAGCAGTGTGTGCATTAGGTAAGTAATAACACATGGCAAAGTGTGCATTAGGTAAGCAATAATACAGGACACACTGTGCATTAGGTAAGCAATAACGCTCAGCAGGTTATGCATAATGAAAGCAATAACTCATGGCAGGGTGTGCATTAGGTAAGCAATAATGTTTGACAGAGTGTGCATTAGGTAAGCAATAACACAGGACAGGTTGTGCATTAGGTAAGCAATTACACATTACAAGGTGTGCCATAGATAGGCAATAACACTCAACAGGGAGTGCACTGGGTAAGCAATAGCTCACAACAGGATGTGCATGAGGTAAGCAAGAACATTTGACAGGGTGTGCATTAGATAAGCAATAACACATGACAGGGTGTGCATTCGGTAAGCAATAACACTTGACAGGGTGTGCATTAGGTAAGCAATAACACTTGACAGGGTGTGCTTGAGGTAAGCAATAACACTTGACAGGGTGTGCATTAGATAAGCAATAAATAACACATGACAGGGTGTGCATTAGGTAAGCAATAACACTTGACACGGTGTGCTTTAGGTAAGCAATAACACAAAACAGGGAGTGCATTAGGTAAGCAATAACACATGACAGGGTGTGCATTCGGTAAGCAATAACACTTGACAGGGTGTGCATTAGGTAAGCAATAACACTTGACAGGGTGTGCTTGAGGTAAGCAATAACACTTGACAGGGTGTGCATTAGATAAGCAATAAATAACACATGACAAGGAGTACATTAGATAAGTAATAACACATGACAGGGTGTGCTTTAGGTATGCAATAACACTCAACAGGGAGTGAACTGGGTAAGCAATAGCTCACAACAGGCTATACATTAGGTAAGCAATAGCGCATGACAAGGTATGCATTAGGTAAGTAATAACTCATTACAGGGTGTGCATAAGGTAAGTAATAACTCATTACAGGGTGTGCATTAGGTAAGTAATAACACATTACAAGGTGTGCATAAGGTAAGTAATAACTCATTACAGGGTGTGCATAAGGTAAGTAATAACTCATTACAGGGTGTGCATTAGGTAAGTAATAACACATTACAGGGTGTGCATTAGGTAAGTAATAACACAGTACAGGGTGTGCATTAGGTAAGTAATAACACATTACAAGGTGTGCATAAGGTAAGTAATAACTCATTACAGGGTGTGCATTAGGTAAGTAATAACTCATTACAGGTGTCCATTAGGTGAGTAATAACCCATGGCAGGATGTGCATTAGGTAAGTAATAACACATTACAGGGTGTGCATTAGGTAAGCAATAACACAGTACAGGGTGTGCATTAGGTAAGCAATAACACTGTACAGGGTGTGCATGAGGTAAGCAACAACATTGACAGGGTGTGCATTAGATAAGCATAATAACACAGTACAGGGTGTGTATTAGGTAAGTAATAACACATTACAGGGTGTGCATTAGGTAATAACACACAATGGTGCTGATTAGGTAAGTAATAACACATGACAGGGTATACATTAGGTAAGTAATAACGCGCATACAAGGTATGCATTAGGTAGTAATAACACATTACAGGGTGTGCATATAGGTAAGTAATAACTCATTACAGGGTGTGCATTAGGTAAGTAATAACACATTACAAGGTGTGCATAAGGTAAGTAATAACTCATTACAGGGTGTGCATAAGGTAAGTAATAACTCATTACAGGGTGTGCATTAGGTAAGTAATAACACATTACAGGGTGTGCATTAGGTAAGTAATAACACAGTACAGGGTGTGCATTAGGTAAGTAATAACACATTACAAGGTGTGCATAAGGTAAGTAATGACTCATTACAGGGTGTGCATAAGGTAAGTAATAACTCATTACAGGGTGTCCATTAGGTGAGTAATAACCCATGGCAGGATGTGCATTAGGTAAGTAATAACACATTACAGGGTGTGCATTAGGTAAGCAATAACACAGTACAGGGTGTGCATTAGGAAAGCAATAATACAGTACAAGGTGTGCATTAGGTAAGCAAGTACAGAGTGTGCATTAGGTAAGTAATAACTCAGTACAGGGTGTGTATTAGGTAAGTAATAACACATTACAGGGTGTGCATTAGGTAATAATAACACACAATGGTGCCTGATTAGGTAAGTAATAACACATGACAGGGTGTGCATTAGGTAAGTAATAACACAGTACAGGGTGTGCATTAGGTAAGTAATAACACATTACAGGGTGTGCATTAGGTAAGTAATAACACAGTACAGGGTGTGCATTAGGAAAGTAATAACACACAATGGTGCCTGATTAGGTAAGTAATAACTCATGACAGGGTGTGTATTAGGTAAGTAATAACACATTACAGGGTGTGCATTAGGTAAGTAATAACACAGTACAGGGTGTGCATTAGGTAAGTAATAACACACAATGGTGCCTGATTAGGTAAGTAATAACACATGACAGGGTGTGCATTAGGTAAGTAATACCACACAACAGGGAATACATTAGGTAAGTAATGACACATGATAGGGTGTGCATTAGGTAAGCAATAACACATGAGATGGTGTGCATTAGATAAGTAATAACACATTATAGGGTGTGCATTGGGTAAGCAACAGCACACAACAGGGAGTGCATTATGTATTTAATAACTCATAAGAGGGTGTTCATTAGGTAAGCAATAACACATGATGGTGTACATTAGGTAAGTAAATAACATATGACAGGGAGTGAATTAGGTAAGTAATAACACATGACGGGGTGTGCAATAGGTAAGCAATATCACACAACGGTGTGCTTTAGTTAAGCAATAACACGCGGCAGGATGAGCATTAGGTAAGCAATGACACGGTGTGCATTAGATAAGCAATAACACAACAGGATGTGCATTAGGTAAGCAATGACACATGACGGGGTGCATGGCCAGCAATCGAGTGAAGAAGTCAAACTTGACTCGAGCTGTGAACTCTCACTCAACTAACTAAACTTAAACTACCTGTGATTTACCTGTTTGTGCTTTAAAACATAATGGCCCAGATATTCAAACTGCGCCATTCTGAGGCGCAAGCCCCTGCGCTGCTCAAATAGTTAAAGCAGGGGTATGGCGAGTGATATTCAAAGGAGTTGCGCTATTGAGCAACTCCTTTGAATATCACCCCAACTCCACAACCTTATGCGCGTAGGCGCAGTGGAACTTAGCGCCACCGCAAGTTGCCAGAGTTGAGCATTAAACTTGCGGTGGCGCAAGTACCATTCGCCATGCTCAAATTTCCGATATTCAAAAGGTGACATGCAAATGAGGCCATAATTATACAAGGCACAGGGGCCATTTGCATCTATTTATAGCCCCATTTGCATGCTCGTGGCATGTAAGTGCTTTGATCCCGAGGACTTCGCCTAGCCACGCTATGAGCAGCAGCCGTCGAGACCGGCCCCTTACCCTACCAGCAGTGAGCATAAACAACATGAACCCCACACATCTCCACAGCCCGATCGCCCGGGCATTACGGATTACATGAACCCCCACATCTCCTGAAGCCCGATCGCGGGCATTACAGATTACATGAACCCCATCTCCCGAGCCTGATCGCGGGCATTACAGTTCATGATTCCCACCCCGCCCACATATCTCCCTGCGGCCAATCGTGGGCAGAGCGTCTCATGAACCCCCAGTGCCCAATCGCGGGCAGAATGTCAACCTCCCCCAGCAGATATCTCCTGGTGGTCCAGTGGACCGTAAAGCCCTGATCAGCGGGCAGAATGTCACGTTACACCCCCAAACATCTCCCTGGTGTCTGGTCCCCACCCACCACAAAGCCCCTCACCCGCTCCCCCCGCAGCAGGCGGGCAGCATCATCCCGCTGCCCGCCTGCCACTTGTTACCGCCAATCGACTGTCCGGTAGGGCTGCACGCCTATTGGCTGTAGCTCTGCACCAATGCGTGCAGCCCTACCGGACAGTCGAGGGCGGCGGGCGGGGCGGCAGGCAGGATGCTGCCACCCGCCGCGTGGGGGAGCGGGTGGAGGGATCGTGGGTGGGTGGGGGGACACTAGACACCAGGGAGATGTTTGGGGGTTGTAACGTGACATTCCTGCCCGCAATCGGGCTTTAGGGTCCACTGGACCACCAGGAGATATTCGGGTGGGGGAGAGGAGTTACATTCGCCCGCGATCGGGCACTGGGGAGGGTTCATAACGCCTGCCCGTGATCGGGCTGTGGGAGATGTTGGCGGGTGGGTTCATGTAACTGTAATGCCCGCGATCAGGCTGGTGGGGGCACAGGGACCGGAAGTTGGGGCCAGCCAGGGTGGCAGCTGTTGTGTTGGCGCCTGCAACACAGCAGCTCACCTGGGGTGCCCTCAACTTGATCCTTTTTTGGCTCAAGTTGTGCAGGCGCAGGTTGGGTTGCGATGCACAACTCTGCACAACCCGACTGAATATCGGGTTGCGCAGGTTATGCATGGTTCCTCCCCCTCCTGTTGAGCATGCATTCATTTGCATTGCTCTTTTGCGCAACCTATTGTCAGTGGAGCAACTGCCTCCTGCTGAATATCGCAGAATGGCGCAATGTAAGACTTGCGTATGCGTAACCCTGTTGCGCATGGAGCAACCCTTTTGAATATCTGGGCCAATGTGTAGTGCTTACCTGGAAATCGATATATCTGGTGATTTTCATGGTACAGAGAGACTGAAAGGAGCCAAGAAAACTGATTCAACCTGTGAACCAATGGGGCCTGCTAAACCACTGAGAGGACAACAGCCACAGGAATGTGGCATGGATCTCTCAGCCGGCACTGAATCCTAGCAGTACGCAGTTAAAGGGAGACTGTCATCTACAGGGTTTCTTAATGTCTGAAAGCCCATAAAAACCTAATTTAAGTGAGCCATTGTGTTAATCTGTGACTCTTTGCAGCTCAGAGTTATTCATATGTAAATCAGCCTGTAATTAAGGGCGGGGGCAGCCATATATTTTAGGCCCCTGACAGGAAATGATGTCACCGAGGGTCTTGGCCCTCCGTTGACTGTAGGTTAAATAGGAAATTGTCTGTTTTATTAAGTGTGTTTTAAGGTGTTATTACAACATTTTGCACAAAGTTCAGTAAAAGTGAGAATGGAGGGCACTCAAACTTATTATTGAAAATATAGAGGATTGTCTATGTGGAGTCATTCACAACAAGGATATTCTCAATCGAGAGGTATCCTTGGCAATGTTAGACCTCGAGAGCAAAGCTCGAGAGGTCGTCCATTGCCAAGGAGACCTCGAGATCAGAGAAGATCCTTGTTTGTGAATGACTCCCCATAAACAATATTTTATAGTGTATGGGGAGTCTATTGATGACAAAACAGTGCATGGGCACAGAATTTTTTTAAATCAAGCCTTACCTGACTTTGATGTAATGTTGTGGCTTGCTCCAGTGCTACTCGCTCCCTCACCGATGCGGCTTCTAAATCATGCATGCACGAATGCGTTCGATCTTGTTGTGCTGCACCGGTGACATACCCAACGCAGCACAACAAGACTGTGACGCACTGAGGCAAGCACAACAACGCTGTTGGGAGCATGGATTTCCATGTCCAACAGCATTCTACCATACACTACAGATTCGTTAGATACAAAAATACATCTTAACACCATGGAAGTCCATTCAGTCTGCCGAAAAAAATAGGGATTACTACATACAGTGCTAACACTGTCCCACTTCAACTGCCGAAATAAAAGCTTTGATGTGCAAACTTCAGTGTTGTCATAGGGCAATCCAAAACCTCAGACAGAACTGCTAGCAGCATAAACATGTGCATATCTGTGCAAATCTGTGCAAATCTGTGCGACAAGCAGGAAAAACAAGGGTATTTTTTACCAATTTGACAGGAGTGTCTGGCGCAGTCCCAGAATTAGCAGCTTCCTGGTTGTGACTTGCTTATGTTTTAAACATGTGGTTCATCCTCAGAGCGTACTGTGTCCATAACCAGTGTAGTCTTAAAAAGAAAGGATTTAAAGGTAAAGACACCAACCAAATTAATTTACTCGCTGCAGGAATGCAATGTTAACAATAAACAATTAATGGTGTTCTTTTTTTTTCCTTTTCAAGTCAAATCAGGATACAAAGAGCAACATATTTTCAAAATCATAACACATGCTCAAATTGTTTTTATTGTCTTTGTCCAGGAAAGGCACACATCTACAGCTTGTTTCTGGTTGTGTTTTGGGAGCACTGGGAGGTTAACTGACTTGCTCTGGTCACACAATATACAAGTAGAGCATGTTGGAATCAAAACCCCATTCTGCTGGATGAATAAAGCTTGTTCACAGCTCTTTGCTTTAACCTCTAGGCTGTACTGCCAGCTGTTAATCAAAAACTACACATTTCAAGGCTGGCCCCATGATGTCAGGCCAGTAGGTACATAGCCACATTTGCATCTTATAGACCTGTGTTCACACCCAAAATTGTAAGAGAAAAAGCTGTAAGAAAGGGAACAGAATAAGACAGAAGTTGGTGCTTTGGCAGTCCCATAAATCTGTACTGGCATGAACACAGACAGGGTTTAGAAAACCTGATATGAGGCCCCAATATATGTTGGCACCACAGAGCCAGCCTTGGTATGTGCAGCTTTTGATGATCAGCTGGCAGTATAGCCTCGAGGTTGAAGCAATCCTGAAGATGGATTATTTTTACTAATGTTTTGAAATGTAAAGGTGATAACTCACTAGTTTAAATGCACATTCAAAACAATTATTATAAATGTAGAAAAATGTTGTAATAACACCTTAAAACATACTTAATAAAACAGACAATTTCCTATTTAACCTACAGTCAATGGAGGGCCAAGACCCTTAGTGACATCATTTCCTGTCAGGAGCCTATAACATATGGCTGCCCCCAGCCCTTAATTACAGGCTGATTTATATATGAATAACTCTGGGCTACAAAGACTCACAGATAAACACAATAACTCACTCAAATTAACTTTGTATGAGATTTCAGACATTAAGAAACCCTGTAGATGACAGCTCCCCCCCTTTTTTTTTAATTTGGAAAAATGTTTCACCAGGAAAGACAAGATGAGCTGTAAGCAGCTCATTTCCAGAAGAATCCTGGGGGAAGGGAGGCAAGACAAGCAAACACATAGCTATACAAGTACAATTTCTATACAATTTCTATAACAAAACAGTGTAATACAATTACATAACCCAGACCAACCGGCCAAGGTAAACAAAACATATTCGGATGCAGCATACATTGCAACAACTCAAGGGCAGGTGATCCAGTAGGGTAAGGGTTAGAGGATGGATACCACATTTGAAGTGCTAGAAGTAGTAAGCTGAGCACAAGATTCAAAGTGCTATTGTATACCCACGGGAGGGCAGTTATAAGATAAGTGTACTCAGGCGAGGGGGTAGAGGGTGGGGGTAGAAGAAGGATAATGTGCCAGGGTGGGGATTGTTGAAAGGGGGGCTAAGAACAAGTGCATTTAGGGGAATAGAAATTTTTAAGAGCTAAGGAAATTGAAGATTCTAATCTACTTTAATCTACTGACCCAAACCATCCAGGAGTGTGACAAAAAACTGGACCAGCAGAATGAAAAAATAATTCTTGTCAAGCAACAGATGGAAGAAATGGCGAGCTCTGTGGAGTAGCATGGTAGGATGGCAGGGAAGGAGTTGGCCACCACAGCTACGGTCCTTAAAGAGCAAGGCATGGTCTATAGCAGATTCAAACAGCAAGAGAACTTAGCCGCTCTGCCGGTGTGTGAGTACTGGGGATATTGGAGGGCACAGAAAGACAGATCTGTCCACCTTTCTTGAACGATGGCTACTAGAGGTGATTGGTTTGGGGCATGCCATACCTACTGAGGCACCCTTTGCAGAGTGACCTCCAACACAGATGGACCCTGAACCATTCTGTTTACCACCACATCTTCAAACCTACATGATCAGATCCTGAGAGCTGCCCAGGATTCCTCACCTGTTATGACGGGTGGCAATAAGGTACTTTTCTCTGCTGACTATTCATATGTCACATGACTAAAACTGAAGGCTTCTGGGGGAGTTGCAGCAAAACCATGAGATTTGTATAGTGACTTGTTTCCTGCTCACCTGCAGTTCTCTTAGCTGAACAAAATGCACTGCTTTGCTGATGTTAAGGCAGATGTGGTCCCGTATCCAAAAATGGCCAAAAGTACAGTAAAAGTAGAGCACAAAGTTTTGTGCTGCACTTACCCATGACCCTGAGGATACTATATTCAGTCAAATAGTGCACAGGTGCTCTCTGACTGAACATAGTAAATATTAAACTATTTAATATTTAAATAAATAAATAAATAAATATGGGACACATTGATGCTGTGATAAGTCAAATAGCATTGCCACAGCATGGATCTGGGATGTGCAGGGAATAACACCCCAAGACCTAATAGCGCCAGGAGTTCCCCAGTGCAATTTTCAGCAGGCAGCATGCAAGTGACCCCATTGACAGTTCCAACAAAATAAGCTGTGAGTACTTTACTTAAAATAGGTGGATGGTGCAAGAGAAAGCGGTCAGCTAAACCCTCTATAATAATACACAGCTCCTCCAAAGGATCTCTGCACTCTGACTTGGCTATGTAGCATTGGTCCAACATTAAACAAACATACTGCTGAGGCTTCTGCAAAATTCTGCAAAATTTTCTTTATTGGAGACACGCTCCACTTAAATGAACAAGTGCAAAAAATGCAAAGGTGCAAAATATGTCTGAGCAAAACTACATGATATAGCAGACAGTGCAATACAGTACCAGCCATACGCCACGCTGCCCCTCACTGACCCAGTGCTTCATTCTTCTCTGACTTTGTCAGGGGGCATTGACCCTGATTGAGCAAGCAAGGAGCAAAAGGGCCATATGCATCATCATCACAGGCTCGTTTCCATGAGAAACGGTAGCAGGTTGGCATCCCTGTGACCAGCTCTGCCCCCACCTCGATTGCCCCTCCCTGTGAAAGCCTAAACATTCCCTGCTGTCTAGTGGTACCCCCTGTCCTCCAATCCCCATCCTCATTAAAACTAAATTTTTCAGTGGTGTCCAGTGGTCCTCCCATCCTCCAACTGCATCCCTGTGATTATTTAATATGTCACTGGTGTCAAGTGCCCCACCCTCACCCTCCGATTACCGCCACCGTATACATTGACATAATCCCTGGTGTTTCAGTAATCATGTGGTATACCCTGTTATCTAGCAACCCCCCCAACCACCCGCACTGAGAAAACCACACTGACACCACCACCACCCCCCCATGCCTCCATCCCCGCCAGGGTCGCAGAGATCCGAGACGGTAACGAACAGCCATCCTCTCACCACTATGGCCAGCCACCATCTGGCCTGACAGGGCTGTAAAACCCACTCGACAGTGAAGGGGCGTACCACCTCCAAAACACAGAGCGCATGGAGACCAGCCTTAGCTGCTTAAACAGCACACATGCACGTAAGTGCATGTCTGACACAAGG
This sequence comes from Neoceratodus forsteri, assembly GCA_016271365.2. Taxonomy (NCBI): domain Eukaryota; kingdom Metazoa; phylum Chordata; order Ceratodontiformes; family Ceratodontidae; genus Neoceratodus; species Neoceratodus forsteri. The sequence continues at coordinate 84,121,643 of CM028136.1, forward strand.
AACAAAAGTTGCAAAAGTTACTTGTGTCAGACATGCACTTGCAGTGTGTGTGCTGTTTAAGCCACTAAGGCTACTTTGTGGGTTCCGTGTTTTGGAGGTGATCCGAGAGAAAAAATACAGAACAATACCGATTACATAAGTACCACAATGCAAGAAAATGTGACTAGTCAAAACAAACAGCAAAGCATCTATACAACACATTACACACACTGCAAGCCAACAAACGGTGCTTACAATTACATTTAGATGTAGCAGCATTATCCATAGCACTTACATTTTGAGGCAAAGAATTCCAAGCTTTGGCCATGGTGTAAGAAAATACTTTTTGACCCTGATTTGTTTTTTGCATGGGTGTTCGCAGCAAACACTGATCAGGACTACATATTCCATGACAAGATGGCAGAGAACAGCAAGAGGAAGGAGGTGCTGTTAGAACTATGCTACTCTACTGGACTAAAGAACTAGAACTCTGTTACTGGAAACTTCAATTTATGGTAAAAAACAAACAAAAAACAAACAAAAACTAGAGTATGTTTGTCTGAGTTGGGTGAAGGAATTATATGTGCAGTTAGCTAGGTGAAGAAACAAACTGTTAATTAGGGGGAGTGGCTTAGAGAGATGGAAGCCAGGTGTTTGCATTTGAAAACTGTCCTAGATAGCTTGTGGCAGAGAACAGCAAGAGGAAGGAGGTGCTGTTAGAACTATACAACTCTACTGGGACTATATTGCCCTCCGTCCCCCCCTCCACCTCCTCACCCTTACCCGGTTCTACTTTTATATGCAAAAGATTTGACTAACAACAGGAACTTCGTGTTTGGGAGCAGGAAGGGAGTGATCACAGAGGCACAAAAGAATCACCATCCTAGAATGAAAAGAGTAGTTTTCCATCACCCTCTACCTGCTGGAGGTCTGACTCTGAGCAAGTAAGAAGAAGACTGATGAGGAATATAGGAACGTACTGTCCCAGAACAGGAAGATCAAGGAGCTTTAAGGGCATGAAGGCAATAGGAAAGTAGAGAAAAATATATAAATAAATAAAATGAACAGAGAGAGGAAAGAGTAAGTATTCAAAACAACAGTTAAGGGGCCAGAAATAAGACATAATGGGAGTGGTGCAGTGCAGTGGCTGTAGAGCAGCAGTCTTCTGGGAGATGTTTTGGAGGATGCAGTGTTGTCACATCTGCAGGCACCTCTCTAGGCTGAGGGAGGAGGTTGCTCATCTCCAGACTGAGTTGGCCAGGATTCAGGGGAAGGGACCTCCTTTAACACCCAGGGACCACCAGGGCAACCACTGCTGCCTCAGAGGTTGCCAAGAAAGAGGAGCGGTTGGACCACAGTGGGCTTAGAGAGGGCGAGGGTGGTGGAACAGAGGTGCATCCCTCCAGTTGTACCTCTCCACAGTTCATATGACATTCTGGCAGAGTGTGGTTCCTCTACAGAGGCACCCGCAGTGGAGACCTAGGAGAATGCTGGGAACCCCCACAAAGGAGACCCACAGGAGGGTGGCATGGGACCCCACAGGGGAAGGAAACAACTCCTGGTGAGGGACTCCATTATTAGGAGGGTAGAATTGGTGGTGGGAGGGGAGAGGGAGGTATGATGCCTGCCTGGCGACATGGCTTGGAGGGACAGGGAGTGAATCCTCAGGATCGTGGGAGTAGCTGCATGGAGGAGGGAGCTGGATGTCATTGTCCACCAAGGGGGAAATGACCTGGCTGGGAAAGGGATTGGAGCAGTGCAGGAGGAGTTTGTGGAGTTGGGGAAGGGCCATAGACAAGTAGCACGTACGGTAACCTTCTCGGAGGTGCTGCCTGTCTATGGTATGGGTGAGGCTAGGGTACCCCATACCATGGGATTCAATCAGTGGTTGAAAAACTGGTGCAGAGCTGAGGGTTTTGGCTTCACTGGGGACTGGGGCTCCACCTGGAGGGATACAGGCCTATACTGGCATGACGGTATGCATCTCTCCAGGAGAGGAACCAGGATCCTAGGTGATAGGTTTAAATGCTTAATTGTCAAGCATTTAAACTAGCCAAGTGGGGAGGCACTGAAAAGGGAAAGGGAAGTCTTAGCCCCACCCAAACAAATCAGGGTAGTTAGTGAGGTAAACACCAAGATAGAGCAGTCAATAGGGAGAAGGGCAGGGGTAAATGGAGAAAAAGACGAAGGCAGTAAGGACAAGAATGGGGCAAAAAGGGATAAGGCCATAAAAAAATGGAGGGTAATGAGTACCAGTGCCTGTAGTCTAGGTGACAAGCTCTCTAAACTGGTGGCCTTGATGGAAGAGGGATGTCTGGATATCGTGGCAGTCACAGAAGCATGGTACACAGAGAACCATGACTGGGATGTCAACATACCAGGGTACACAATCTACAGGAGGGACAGGGAGGGTAGAAGAGGAGAAGAAGTAGCTCTCTATGTAAGATAAGGGTTCAAAGTACCAGAACTAAAGGGTATACAGAGAGGAGAGGAGGCACCGTGGGTCACCCTGGCGACTGGAAATGGCACCACAGTCCTCACAGGGGATTGTATACAGACCCCCATCTCAGATGGAGGAAATGGACAAGGAAATGATAGAAGGCATCCTTAGGATGGCAGAGAAAGGGGAGATACTGCTGATGGGAGACCTGAATATGCCAGATGTTAACTGGGAGCACCTTTGCTGCAGCCACATCCAAGAGCAGGGCCATTCTTGATGCCCTGCAGGGGGCATGCCTAAGACAGCTAGTGTTGGAACCCACTTGAGAGGGAGCAATCTTAGACCTGGTACTCTCAAATGGGGACAGAGAGAGGATCTCAGATCTAGAAGTGGGTAGCCATTTGGGAACAAGTGACCACCAAACAGTGTGGTTCACAATAAACCTGGCTGTAGAGTCCAGCCATGCAAAAGTGAGGGTTCTGGACTTCAGGAGGGCTGGTTTTGTCAAAATGGGTGAGTGCCTCAGAAAAGCACTAGCAAACAAGCAAGGAGGTGGGGTGGAGCAACAATGGGGAAGCGTCCAAACTGCTATCAGACAGGCAACAAGCCTTTGTGTGAAGCAAATAAACAAATCAAAATAAAAGAAAAAACACTATGGTTCTCAAAAGAAGTGGCATGGAAGGTTAGGGAGAAAAAGATAGCATTCAGGAAGTATAAGGAAACACAGAAGGAGCAGGACAGAGAACTGTACCAGTTAACGCAGAAGAAAGCGGGGAAAGCAGTCAGAATAGCAAAGGCCCAAACCAAGGAAAAGATAGCCAACTTGGTTAAGAAGGGGTATTAAACCTTTTATCGGTACATTAGGGAGAGAAGAAAGACTAAGGCAGGGATACTGAGGCAGAACAAAGAGGAGGGTGGTTGGGCAGAGAGGGACAGTGAAAAAGCAGGGATACTGAACGAATACTTCTGCTCAGTATTCAAAAAGGAAGAGGAGGGGGAGGTACATAATCCAGTCAATAGAAGCACTTTGGATAGAGGGGTTGATATCAGTCCTTTCATAGAAGAAAGAGTTCTGAAAGAACTTCTAAAACTGAATGTGGATAAAGCAATGGGGCCTGATGGGATTCACCCCAGAAGCAAATAAACAAATCAAAATGAAAGAAAAAGCCACTATGAGGAAGGTTAGGGAGAAAAAGAAAGCATTTAGGAAGCATAAGGAAACACAGAAGGAGCAGGACAGGAAACTGTACCAGTTAAGGCAGAAGGAAGCAGGGAGGGAAGCCAAAATAGCAAAGGCCCAAACTGAGGAAAAGATCACCAACTTGATTAAGAAGGGGGATAAAACCTTTTATAGGTACATCAAGGAGCGTAGAAAGACAAAGGGAGTGATAGTAAGGCTGAATAGAATGGGCAGTGAGTGGGAAGAGAGGGACAGTGAAAAAGCAGGGATACTGAATGAATACTTCTGCTCAGTATTCACAAAAGAGGAGGAAGGGGAGGTACCTAATCCAATTAACAGAAGCACTCTGGATAGGGGATCGATCCCAGTCCTTTCACAGAAGAAAGGGTTCTGAAAGAACTCCTAAAACTGAAGGTGGACAAAGCAATGGGGCCTGACGAGATTCACCCCAGAATTCTAAAAGAATTAAGGGGAGAACTAGCAACACCACTGACTACCCTTTTTAACAAATCATGGGAGGATGGTGTGGAACCTGAGGACTGGAGGAGGGTGGGTGTGATTCCCCTCCACAAAAGTGGGAGCAAGATAGAAGCAGGAAACTACAGACCTGTTAGTTTGACCTCAGTGGTAGGGAAAATGATGAAATCACTTCTGAAGGAAAGAATTGTTAAGTACCTAGAGGTCGGGGGGCACAGGATCCAAGGCAGCATGGATTCACAGCAGGAAGGTCATGTCAGGTGAATTTAATACATTTCTTTAACTGGGTGACCAAAGTAGTAGACCAGGGAGGGGCTATGGACATGGCCTACCTAGACTTTAAGTGCCAAAGTGGAAAGCGCTAAAAACCTTTGTAGCACAAATGAAAATAACAGCTAAGTGACGGCCCAAAGACCAAAAAATTTGATTGGGAGCGTTCTATAGTAAAAAACGCTCTAACTTTAATAAGGTCATCACAAAAGTACACACTGTGCTGGTGACTGCTGCAAAGTATAACACCCCTAGCTCGACTCACACGACTTCTCTGAAGACCTTCGCAGTGAGTCGAGGTTACAGCGTTTTTTGCTCTTTCCACTTTGGCACTTTCGTTTTGATTTGGGCTGGCTGCCCTTGGAGAGCTGCATGGTTATCCATGGAATCATCGTTCCCGGTGTGTATGTTTGGATCTTTTTTTCTACCTAGACTTTAGCAAGGCATTTGACACAGTCCCACACAAAAGATTAATAAACAAATTAGCCAGTCTGGGAGTGCAGGGTTTTAAATAATTGATTAGCAGTTTTTTTCTTGGGACAATACTAACTGTACAGACAGTATTTATATAGGTTTTCTGGAAGTCTTATGTACGCTAAACACAGTGAGGCAAGTGCTATACATTTTCACAATGTTTTAGAACTTTTATGAGCAAAACGCTAATCAATTTTTAGAGTTAAATAAAACCCTTGAGTGGGTCCCAGGGTGATAGTCTGGGTAAAACATTGGCTGGACAATAGAACACAGTGGGTAATAGTAAACGGAGTCCACAGTGAAGAAAGGGGATTTACTAATGGGGTACCGCAGGGTTCAGTACTGGGTCTGGACCTTTTTAATGTCTTTATAAGTGACATTGCAGAGGGACTGGAAGGGAAAGTATGTCTCTTTGCAGACAACACAAAGATCTGCAACAGGATTGATACACAAGGTGGGGTGGAAAGGATGAGAAGGGACTTGGCAAGGTTGGAGGAATGGTAAAATGTATGGCAGCTTAGATTCAATGCAAAGACGTGCAAAGTAATGCACCTAGGAAACAAAAGCACAGGGGAAGAGTGCACAATGGGGATGAGATACTGACAACAAAAATTGAAAGGGACCGGGGGGTAGTTATATCAGGTGGCCTAAAGGTGGGCAAGCAATGTGGGAAGGCAGTAAGGAGGGCTGAGGGATACTGGGATGCATAGGGAGAGGCATCACCAGTAGAAAACAGGAAGTTGTTATCCCTCTGTACAAATAGTTGGTGGAACCACATCTGGAGTACTGCGTGCAGTTCTGGAGACCCCATCTCCACAAAGACATAGACAGGATGGAGGCTATCCAGAGGAGAGCAACCAAAATGGTGCAGGGTCTGCACCAGAAGACATATGAAGAAAGACTAAAGCTTAATATATATATAGCCTCGAGGAAAGGGGGGAGGGAGGGACATGACAGAAACTTTCAAGTACCTCAAGGGAATCAACAAAGTTCAAGAGAGTAGCATCTTTCAGAAAAAGAGATGTGCAAGAACAAGGGAGCACAATTTGAAGATAATGTGGAGAAAGCTCAAAGGTAATGTGAGGAAGTATTTTTTCATGGAGAGGGTTGTAGATGCATGGAACAGCCTTTCTGAGGAGGTCGTGGAGTCAAAAACAGTGGGGGGAATTCAAGAATGCATGGGATAGACATATTGCAATTCTTGTGGAGGGTAGGAGGAAGTAGGCTGTTCATTAATTAGGATCTGCAGCTTATCCATTAGATAGGGAAATGGGTAGACTAGGTGGGCCAAGCGGTCCTTATCTGCCATCAGATTCCATGTTTCTAAGATTCAGAAGTGATTAAAAGATTAGTAAGAGAAAAAGGCCCTGTCCTTTTACAATTTTCCAAGTAATGGAAACACCCAGATATTTAATGTGTTGTTCCAGAGAGAGCCACTGAAGGTCCGCATACAGCGAACAGTAGTGTGTTGACCTGCAAGTCCACAAAGCAAAGCAACACACATCAGTCAGTAGCATGGAGACGCTCTGTAGACAGGTAGCAGCAGCCATAATAGGGAAGGCATAATCGGGCTAAGAAATAATTCAGCCTATGGCAGCCAGTTTTTGTGACTCGGGGACCAAACAGCTTTTTTGTTCTGTTCAGTAATCCCAATCTAGACTATGCTAATTCCACTAAGTAGTCAGTCTGATGGACATTAGTGAGCGAAGAGTCCCAAATCCAACCAAGATATTTCAGTCCATTCATGAACTCCATTAGTTGACCATTAATAGTTCTCAGCACTAGTGGTAGAGAGGCAGCCTATATTTTGCCCAACGAATCATACTTTTAGTGTTCTTTCCACTGAGAATCAATTGGTTATGAATAAGTCAATTTTGAACATAATCAAAGGCCAACTTAATCTTGTTTTGAGCAGAAATCTGATCACTGCCACCAGGCCACCGCTTGCTGAGTTCCTCTCCAATATACCCAACCATTGCCAAATATGTTGTGTTAAACTAAATCTTCTGTGTTAGGAGGACTTTAACAGGAGCTATCATGCCTCTGAATATCACCTTCATACATAGCAGTACAACGGTAACACTTGCCTCAAGTAGATCAGCCTGTTTATCCCGTTACTAATATGTTATATTCCCAGACATGACAGGTGCGTAGTGGTGTATGGCTCAGAGTGGCTGCAGTTACTGTACTGGAGAAACTCCTCATGTACAATGCGAGGTGGTGGGAGGAGCCTTCTTGCTGCAGTTCTGAACAACTGGCATGGCCAGCAGGAGTGCCTGCCTGTATCACGCTACTGCTTTATAATGGCGTTTCAGCTATCAGGCATCCAGTCGCTGACATGTGTGATGCATCTTTTTAAATTGAGGTAACCTGATTCTGCAAACCTGGCTTTCCCCCAGGTTTTGGGTTGGACTGTTCACTGAATGGACATTTTCTTCCATAACATATGAAGTAGTTTATTGACTAAAAATTTGTTGTTAATGTTTTTTTCACTGTAAATTGCTTGGGTGTTCCTGAGAACTGCATATATTGTAGTGGAACTCCTACTTGAATAGGAATGATTAGTTTATTAGACCTAGGGCTCACGTTTTATCAGAATATGTTTTTAACTTTGAGGAATATTGCCAGTGAGCATCGGCTGCAGTACTGACCGCAACTTGCAAACATTAATGTGTTTTAATTCATGCAGTGCCCTCATGTGGTTAACTTAGTAATGTGACTTGCTGTATCCTGTACTGATTCTTTTTTTTTGTATCATTTCTTTATGCTCCTTCTCGTGCCCTCAACCGGCCACTCCTTCAGGCCGCCTAGGGACCTCCTCACCCACAAAGTCATCCCCTCATCACCACTGTCACCGTCCACCCATCTTGCCCTGGGCAGCCCAAAGTATCCCTTCACTGGGGGAGGGGCCCATGAAAAGGAGACTTGGCATTCATTTTAGACCATGCACATGGCAGGGGATCAGTTTGGAAGGCACTCACCAGGGCTGTGTGGCATGAGGGGACCTGGAAGCTCTCATCCAGTTGGCTGAGTGAGCATCCACCTCCCATGTTGTGGCCGCACGCATGCAGTGCCTGAAGAGATGCACTGTGGCATGTGGTCACACACACCATAAATTTGTTACCACTATGTGCCACCAGGAGTCGCTCTCAAGGCAGTGCAGGCTCGCTCCCTTCCCCCCCCCAGGGAGGGGAGCATCTGACAGACACCCATTACCCTCCCTGCTGGACTTTGCACCAGCTGTCCAGGCTTGGGTGCGAAGTTGGGTCACCAGCATGCCGAGCAATCCCTTATCACTAGGCGCCATGGAGCCAGCTATCCTGTACTGATTTATGTGCTCTTATTAATGTACTTTCACCTGTAGGGATATCTGTTCTGAACCTCAAGCAGCCATGATTGGTTGGCAGATGTTAAAACAAGAAACCCAGTGCACACCCTTGTGCACTTCAGAAAGTGGATGCGTTGAGCTTCTAATTCTGGATTGTTTATGTTTGGGAGACATAAGGCTGTCTCTATTACCAGGCTCCCCACTAGTTACCAGTACATTTATCTGGGGACTGCACCTTATTTAAAGTGAGAGTAATGCAGTGCACCTTATTTTAAAGGGAGCAACTCTAGCTGTTGTATTTTATAATAGGGCCACAGCTAATGGGTGGTCCACCTTGCCAGCTGATGGCTAAGCTTCCTTTCACACCAGAGCTCTGATCTGAAAAACTAAGAGACCCCCACTTCCCATTGGGATAAAATAAGCAAGTAGCCATTTGAGGCAGAAAGCGCTTTGAAGCAGTTTGATGACTTGTTAATTTTGGCGGGAGGGAGGCTATGCACTGGTTTCTTGTTTTAACTTAAATATGCCATAACTGGTAGAACCCCAGTGAGAAAGCAATTTAAAGTTTGTGAAAGTGCACGGGTTGAGCTGCTAATTCGGGATTTGGTTCACAAATGACCTGCTGGCAGATCCATGCCCCATGCTGGCCACGGTTCTACTATTAAAAGGTGTAAACAGGAAAAGAAACTGAGGCCTGGCAAGTGGTGAATTCACCTTCGACTATCAAAATGTATGTTTTAGGGGGCAAAGTTACATAGTCAAACATTTGGTTTTCTCCTATAAATGCATTCAAAGTAACAGCCAGGGAAGTAACTAAAATGTTATTAATATTATGTGCCAATAGTTCTTCAGTACCAAAATCTTAACTGCACCATGAATTAATGTTCCCTACTGAATCCTCACCATCTTGGCAATGCACTGCATGTTCTTGTTATAAAACAATAAACACAGAGTTAAAAAGTGTAATTTAAGTGGCCAGATACTGTGATGTGGATCCCTCATGTGAGCCCACTCTCTTTCAAAAGAAGCCCATGACAGTGGCAGTTTTGGCTGGTAGGTTGTGGTCCTGGTAGACCCTTTAATTATAAAATATATTGAAGGTGTTTTGTGATCCACTGCTACATGACACAGCTCAGTTATTGACCCTCACTGTCACTGGCACAGGACTGGGGGATTGCGTAGACAACAGGAGCCTGGACGCATACCAACATTCTCACTTGACACACTCCCTGCTCTGTCGACACTAGTTAGCCGTGAAAGTATTGTTTGTTTGTTTTTTTCCAGTTGCTCTCAGTGTTATATTTATCTCAATGCATTTATGACTTTCCGGTCAGAACTCTTTCTTTTTTTTGCCTCCAGAAATCAAGCCTTTGGAAATTACATCCTGGAATTCTTTACGTTTACCAAAAGGAAGGAAACATCAGCTGATGCTTCAGTAATATTTTCACTGCCACTTCCTGATAGTTCTAGGCCAAGTATCTCCCACAGCACATGAAAATTCCCCAAACAGAAGGTGCAATTTGTATACGATTGGTCTGAGTGCTTAAGAATATCCCAAGTGCCATTTAAAAGCAGACAAAAAGTCTCCATTATTAAATGATTAGACATTCTCTGACTAATTAAACAAATAACTAGGACTGACTAAGACATGTGGGATTGCCTTATTAAAGTGTATTAATATTAGAGTCTCCAGCCTTGCTAAATCCCCTAATAACCAACACACCCTCGTGGCTTATTGCTTAAATAACTAACATCAAAAACAGTACTAACATATCAAATATTGACTAGTAAAAAAAAATACTGCACTTTTTTATTTATTGATGTATTTATAAGTTTTGTTTTACCAGGTAAGTGGTCTGGATCAGTTAAACATTTTGAACCATGCCTGGGAAAAAACGGTACAACAGGAGAAGAGGCAAACCATTTTACAGTACAAGTAAGCACAAAATTATAAAAATATAACAAGGGAGCATTTCTTATAGAAATATAGAGGTTGATGGCAGATAAGGACCACAAGGCCCATCCAGTCTGCCCATTTCTTTTTCTACCTTATGAATGTGCCATAGGCCTTTACTCTGTCAATGGCCTATCTATTCATACTCATCTGTATTGCTCCCTTATGCCTATCCCATGCCTGTTTGAAGCCCTGCACTGTATTCATATCCACCACTTCCTGAGGCAGGCAGTTCCATTCATCCACCACCCTTTCTGTGAAAAAGAACTTCCTCATTACATTACCCCTTAAATGGCCTCCCTCTAATCTCATGCTGTATCCTCTTGTCCTGCTATTTTTCTTATATTTACACATGTTAGACTCTTTCATCTTGTTAATGCCCTTAAGGTGTTTGAATGTTTCGATCATATCACCTCTCTCCCTCCTTTGCTCTAGGGTATACATTTTGAGCTTCGTTAATCTATCCTCATATGTTTTCTGCATCATTTTGGTTGCCCTTCTCTGGACTGCCTCCATTTTGGTAATGTCTTTGTGAAGGTGTGGCCTTCTGTACTGCATGAAGTACTCCAGACGGGGCCTAACCAGTGTCCTGTAAAGAGGGATTATTACCTCCCTCTTACGACTTGTGATACCCCTACTAATACACCCCAACATCCCCCTAGCCTTACCTACTGCTTTAGTGGTCTGCTTGGATGATTTCAGATCATCTGTGATGATGATACCCAAGTCTCTTTCTTCTCTTGTGACTGCCAACAACTCCCCCACAACCTATAGGTGGCTTCAGGGCTTCTTTTCCCTATGTGCATGATCTTGCATTTCTTTGCATTAAACCTCAGTTGTCACTCTTCCGACCATTTTTCCAGTTTATCCAGATCTCTTCTCATTCTGCCCACCCCATCTGGATCATCTACTTTGTTGCAGATCTTGGTGTCATCTGCAAACAGACAAATCTTACCCTCCAGCCCATGTGCAATGTCCCTGATCAAGATATTGAAGAGGACTGACCCCAAGACTGATCCCTGAGGTACCCCACTTGTGACTTGCATCTCTTTTGACTGTATACCGTTTATCACCACTCTCTGTTTTCTGCCCATCAACCAGTTTGACACCCAGTTGACCAACTTCTGACCCACTTCGAGCCCACCCAGCTTATTAATCAATCTTCTATGTGGAACAGTATCGAAAGCTTTGCTGAAGTCAAGGTATGCAACATCAACTGCTTGGTCCACCACTCTGGTTACCCAGTCAAAAAAATCTATGAGATTAGTTTGACAGGACCTTCCTGTTGTAAACCCATGCTGTCTTGGATCCTGTCGTCCTATGGATTTCAGGTGTTGCACTATCCTTAAGGAGTGCCTCCGTAATCTTGCCCACTACTGAGGTAAGACTGACTGGTCTGTAGTTCCCTACCTCCTCCCTGCTACCACTCTTATGGACCGGGATCACATGAGCCCTTCTCCAGTCTTCTGGGACCTCTCCTGTGCTCAGAGACTCACTAAACAGTTCTGATAATGGCTCTGCTAGTTCCACCCTTAGCTCCTTTAGTACCCTGGGATGTATGCCATCAGGTCCCTTTGCCTTGTCCACCCTGAGCTTATTGAGCTCTTGTAGGACCCTTTCTTTTGTGAAGGGACTAGTGCACACCTCCCTCCCCCCTGTGTCCATGGTGCTGAGCATTGAGCCTTGCCCTACCTTCTCTTCAGTAAATACTGAGCAGCAGTATCTATTTAGGATACATGCTTTTACATGGCTCTCCTCCTCACACTCCCCTTATCCTCTTTGATCTTAGCAATACCCCTTCCAGACTTTCTCCTGCCATAGTTTTTTATTCATTCCTTAGTAAGGATGTTAGGGTAATGGCGAGGCCCCAGATAACTTTTATGAAAATAACTGCAGGAGGTCAGGGTGGTTCCTATGAGGAGAGATTGAAGAAATTTGGTTTGTGGTCACTGGCAACTAGAAGGGTGAGGGGAGATTTATTATTATTATTTTTATATAAAATTCTGGGTGATGAAGATTTTAAATTGGAATTGGGTTTGGAGTCAGTGGTAAAGCCATAGCACCTAAGGGTACATAATAAACAACTGAGGGAGGAAATAGTAAAAACTGAATTGAGAAGAAATGGTTTTAAATGTAGGGCAGTTAGAATGTGGAATAGACTACCACAGGATGTGGTGGATGCTGATAATGTGGGAACTTTAAAAAAAAGATTGGATAAGTTCCTTATGGAAGTTGGTGACTTAAGTCATCACCACTGAATTGTGGGGGAAGCCTATATGGGCTTTGCCTTCTTGACATCCTTAAACCTCCAGTATGAACTTCAGTATGAACTAATGTATCTACAGAAAGTCTTGTCACCTTCTTTTACTGTTCATGCTAGTGTTTCCTCAGTTTGGGTCTTTGCCTGCCTTACTGCCTTCCCTGCTTCCCTTAGGGAAGTTTGGTATGCCTCCCTATCTTCGTCCCACTGCATTCCCTTATATGTCCTGAAGGCCAGCCTTTTGGCTCTGACTTTTTCTGCTACTGTTTTTGAGAACCAAAGTGGTTTCCTTCTTCTTTTGCACTTCCTTTTCTCTCTAACACAATGGGATGTTGCTTCAATTATTTCATCCTTAATGCTTGCCCACTTTGCCTGTACCCCCCCTCACCTGTATTTCTTCTTGCCAGGGCTAGCTTAACTCTGTTGGCCATCAAATCAAAGTCAGCTCCTCTGAAGTCTCATCTTTTTGCCTTGGAATGGGATGATTTAGTTCAAGTGGACAAATTGAACCATACCATGTAATGGTCACCGGTCTCCAGGTTCGCTTCTACCTGGAGATCTGTGATCCTTTCCCTTTTAGTTAATACTAGATCTAGGATAGCCATGTCTCTTGTGAGTTGTTGTACCAGTTGTTTGAGGTCCTCCCCTGCAGGGAATCCACTATGTGGCTAGTTTTGGCAGATGTTCCTGCTGGTATTGACCAATCTGTATCTGGCATGTTGAAGTCTCCCATTATCAGAACCTCCCCTTTAGCTGTCATGTTTTGTATATCTTCTAACAGTAATGTGTCTATGTCCTCCCCCTGGTCTGGAGACCTGTAGATAACCCCAGTTTGTATGGCTGTCCCATTTCCTGTTTCCAGGGTGACCCACAGTCTTCTGGCTCCTTATGTGTATTCTGAATTTTTGTAGCTTTGATATTTTTATTGACATATAGGGCCACTCCACACCCCCTTTTTGCACCTCAGTCTCTTCTGAACAGTACATAGCTGGGTACTGAAGTCTCCCAAGTGTGGTTACTGGTGAACTAAGTCTCGCTAATGGCTACTATGTCCAGTTTAGCCTTTGTCATTGTTGCCTGCAGGTCTGGGATCTTGTTTCACAGACTGTGAGCATTTGTGTACATGATTTTCCATTGGCCAGATTTCAGTGTGTTAGTTGTTGGGCAAGGTCTGGCGTTTCCCCTATGCATTGTATGGGGAGCCAAACCTTTTTCCTTACCTGGTGATGCAAATGAACTACAAACATGCTGAACTCCTGTGTGATCACTAGCTGAGGGGGGAAGGGTGTTCTTCCCATTCAACATATTGGGTGCTGCACCCCTCTCCCCATTTGCTAGTTTAAATATTCTGCAAAGATGTCAAACTTCTGCCCCAGTGCACTGACTCCCTCCTCAGTTAGAAGCAGTCCATCAAATTTAAAGAACTTTCGCTCCCAAAACTGTTGCCAGTTACCTACAAATTTGTGTCCTTTTTTCCTGGCACCAGCCTTTGAGCTACATGTTTAGCTCCCCATCTCCCCTTCTCTGACCTTTCCTCCATCTGCCCCCCTCCCAGACTGGCAGGATCTCAGAGAAGGAGATGCTGGATGAAATGGATGATAGTTTGTCACCCAACCTGGTCAGGTGTTCCTTGGTCTCGACAACTGACCGGCTGGCGAGATTGTTAGTCCCTATGCGTACCAGGACGTCTATGTTTTCTCCTGCTTCCTGCACAATTTTAGCAATGAGGTCAGTGTCTCTCCATGCTGATGTATCTGGGAGACATCTGACCATTACCCCTGGCTGAAGATAGGTATCAACTCCCCAAATCATGGAGTCTCCTATGATCAGAAGTGTTTTGGATTTCCTTTTCGCTTTTTTTTTTGGTTCCTGTTTTGGGTGAATTTTGTTGTGCTAGCTCCTGTGCTGCAGTGTCCTGCTCTGCAGTGTCCTCTGCCCCTTTGTTTGATTTTGGAGATAGAGGCAGATATCTGTTTGTAGTTTTTATATGGTTTGTGGAGGTAATATGTTGGAGAGCACCGAGTGATGGGGCATCCAATTTGCCACTCCTAACCATCTGCCAATCTCCCATACCAACTACCCTCTGTGGTCAAGGTGCTTCTGTTGAATGTTGCAGAAATGGCAGGTGGTTCTTATAATATATTTTCTCCTGAATATGCGATTTGAGGTGTGCAATCTCAGCCCATGCTGCCAGGAGCTGAGCCCTTAGATCTCCAGTGGTCCAACATGTAGGATAGTGTCATAAATCCTGTAAAACTGCCCTTCTAAAAAGTGTCCCACAGTACCTGTAATTAATAATATCCATTACAGATAAGTTGCTGGATTTATAACCTGGTCAAAGTAATTAGAAGGAGGAAAATGAAAGCAAAAGTTTGATTTGGTGTTTTGTTTGTTTTTATATAACTTGTTATAACAAGTTAAATTACTTGTGCCCCGGTAAATGAGGTCACTGTGTGGATACCCCTCGGATCCACCCCTTCTTGCTTTGCTACAGGAAATATCACGACTGTGCTACCCTATAAAGGGAGTGTAGCGTGGGGTGGTTGGGGATGGGGGGTGGCTGGGCCCTTCCCCTGCTGAAAAAGAAGAACCTCAGATGAAAGAAACAAGGAGGTAAGAGCAGAAACAATAAGTCAATAACAAATGCAGTAGCCCTGAAAGCTTATCCTAATGATAGAGAAAACTGTAAAACCTGTAAAGCACCACCTGTAATAATTTCACAGAAGATATACCCTCTAAGAAACACTTTGCTACAGAGAAAAATAAAGCAGTAACAGAAGATATACCTTGCAAAAGGCAATTTGAATCAGAAGATTCCAGCAGTGATCTGTAAGCACACACCTGTCGGCACACCCAGTAATAATGCAGCAGAAAGTATACCCAGCAACAACAATTTGAATCAGAGAAAAATAAAGCAATAAAATGTTAACAACAAACAGTAACAACTCCTGTGAGTACAAAAGAAAATAACACACAGCAAATCTGCCTAGCCAAAAGAAGAATTAATCCTTTTCCTTGCTCTGGTAAGTTTCTTTGCTCTGTTCTTACAAGCAACCTAGGAAAAAGAGCTCAGGTGAAGCCAGGTGCCTTTGCCAGCAAACCTAATCTTCCAGTCTTTGTTACAAAATGTACACAATATACATCTCCTAAGAGAAAAGGCATCGAGTAAGATAAGTAGTGCTTTGCACATGCAAATTAAGTTGCTAAACTAATAAAATACAAAATACTAAAACTAATATCAAATAGAGTACTAACTTACAGCAAATAATAATGAATATCAAATACAGTACTAATACAATATCAAATACTAATAAATATCGGATACAGTACTAACATTAAGAAAATATTAATAACTAACATCAAATGTAGTACTAATATATTGAATAGTAATGACTAGACTAATATCAAATACAATATTAGTAACTGATATCAAATAATAATTATTGTTATACAATGGCAAGAAAGTTTCCTTCACTTTGATTGGTCAGTGTATACCTGGGATAGTGATGTTATCTGAGCCTAACATCACTGTATTGAGTCCAAGCACACACATGACCTGTTTACATGTTTTGCATTATTCATATCATGATGCACTACACAGAAGTCCCCTGTACTGGCCACATTGATGTCCTGTCACACTTCCCAACAAATCAACTAGCACTTCCTATAATCCAAAGTCTCCTTTCCTCCCCTTTTTTTGTACCCAAAGAAGAAAACTGAAGCCATCACTTCCAACAATTTGCTGGTATCACAGGAAATGCACATGCTTTTTTCAAAACACATAGCACACTGTTGCGCTATTGGCGGGCCACCAGATTCACTTTTCAGCTTGGCGCTCTGCTTTTCACCATAAAGCCACACACAGGGGTTGTTTCTCAAATACCTGATGTGTACAGTTTAAATTGTAACTGGTATAAACTCGCATACAGTATATATTTCCTCCCAAGAACCAGGTGACTTACTGATCATGACCAGGATTCACAAAGAATTTCATTCATGCAAAAAATGCTTTAAGCAATAAACTGTAATAGTGCCAGGGCAGGGCAGTAATATTCACAAAGAAATAGTGCCAGTGCCAAACACATAATGAATGGGGCACAAAGCTGGGGGCGCAATGGGAGCCTATCGCGCAACGCAACTGTCTGCCCAAATTGTGGAATAGCACAACGCAGTGCAATGGTGCAGTTGCAGAAGTCAGCAGGCCAAGCGCAGGACAATGGTACAAGGCTGCACAACACAGCAGGGTAAAATGGGCCACAACAAGGGCCTGCACACATGGCTGGACCCACAGCAAGGGCCTAAAAACATGGCTGGGCCCACAGCGAGGGCCTGCACACATGGCTGGGCCACAGCAAGGGCCTGCACACATGGCTGGACCCACAGCAAGGGCCTGCACACATGGCTGGGCCCACAGCAAGGGCCTGCACACATGGCTGGACCCACAGCAAGGGCCTGCACACATGGCTGGGCCCACAGCAAGGGCCTGCACACTTGGCTGGGCCCACAGCAAGGGCCTGCACACATGGCTGGACCCACAGCAAGGGCCTGCACACAAGGCTTGGCATGCCACAAGCTGCCAGACACATGGCCAGATGGGAAATGTGTGGCTGGCCTATGAAGACAAGCACAGGTGACAGCACAGCAAAGCACGTGCATGTGGGCAGCATCATGCAGTGGCTCAGCCAGTGACAGAGGTGGACTAGGCACAAAGGGTGGGGCACAATGTGTCCTGTATGGTACAGGACAGAGTCTGGAAGGAAGATGTCAGCTACATCCCAGGGAGCGGTCCCCAATGCCAGCTCATGGGAAAAAATGGCAACCAATCCTGGTGGATGCCTGCCAACACACAGGTGTTCCTTAGGCAAGGGATGCAGTTCATATGATGTCATGTGTGTACTCCCTCCTCCCCCACTGGACCTGAGCAAGTGGAGTGTGGAACAGTGAACACCCATAAGGGAGGGAGGGAAGAAAGGAAGGAAGGAAGGAAGGAAGAGAGGCACAGGACACCGGATAAAAAATACGAAACAACTTTAATATGAAAAATATATTGAAAAGTAACAATAGCAAAATAACAACAAGTAAAAACAGGGAAAGATGTAGGGTGGGGATGGGTGGGGAAAGATGGGATGCAGCGTTGGTGGGGCAGTCGGGGCAACTATATTCAAAGGAGTAACTCTATACAGGGGAAGTAGGGCATAACTATATCTCATTCACACCACAAGAGCTCTTTGAGATTTCCACCACTTGTGCCCTGTATACTCGTAGCACTGCATCCTGGGCCTTTCTAAGCAAAATCAAGCCATAATCAGCATGCCACAAACAAATGTGAATACCTCTTGAACCGTAAGTGCTATACACAAAGTACGAGTGGCAAGGCTGTTCAGCACAAAATTACCTTTCCAATTGTGTTATGCAATCAACTGTAATCAATTCATTTTTATTTTATACTAGCTGAAATGCCAAACAACTGTGGTTTTTGTTAGATTTTTTCAAGGTGCTTAGGTGAGGTTTAAGAGACAAATGTCAGCCATGCACACCATACCATAAACAAATTCGAATAACTCCTAAAGTATATGTGATAGATGCAAAGTATCAGTGGCAAAGTTCTTCAGCACAAAATTATCTTTCTAATAGAGCTATGTAATCAATTCTAAGCAATTCAGATTGTTTAATATTTAGGTAAAAACTGCTGACTTCCTCAGACGTTTCCAGGCCTGAGTGAAAGTCAGCTGAGTACATCTACAGTCATTACTGGCATGAGTGGCTATGCTTTCAGATGTCACCTACAGGAGTAACTGGGCCTGAATGAGATATACAAAGAGGTAACTATATAGAGGAGCAGTAGGGGTAACTACATACACAAGTAAAAACTATATACAAGGGAAGTAGAAGTGGAGGAGGATGTGGCAGGAATCTGGCTGGGGCAAGGGGGGTAGAGGATATAGCAGTCTAACGGGCAGGAGGAGGAGGAGGTGGTGGTAACTGGTGATTTTTCAGGTGTGCCAGGATGTAGCAGATTTCATGTAGCTCTTGTAGCAAGTCCTTCTGCTGCACCATGCTGCACAGCAGCCTTGCTTGCCTTCTGGTAAGGAGCGCCATCCTTTCTATCCATTGGTGTCTGTGCTGCCCCACACCAGCCCACTGAGTGGAACCTAGGAGGAGGAAAATGGTGCACTCAGTACATGTGTCACAACTGTGCTGAGATGTGCAAATTACCCCCCAAAACCCACATGATGTGTGTCTGGGATGCTGACTGTGCACTGTTCAGAGACAGTGGCAAAGCCGTGTCTTTCATGCCTGTCTCCAACCCAGGTGCCACAACCTAAACTTTGCTTCAGCAACTTCTTGTACCAAAGAGAGAGCACATTCCAGGCAACACAGACTGCTAGAGTTCTGTCAATGAATTAACATGTTAAGGTTGCAGTGTTTAACTTATTTACTGCAACCTCAACACGTTAATTCAGTGACGGAACTCTATCAGTCTATGTTGCCAGAAAGGTGCTCTCTTTGCTATAAGAAGTTGCTGATGCAAAGTTTAGGTTGTGATACCTGGGCTGTAGACAGGCAGGAAAGATACAGCTGTGACACCAAAGAAGTTTAACCCTGTTGTGCAATGTGAATGTCACTTTGCATAACATTATTTACTTACAGTAAATAAAAGTTCTGGTGGAAAATATTTTGTTAACATTTTCAAAGGCACATCATTTTATGAAGTTGCAGTAGCATCAGCACATCAACTCTGACTTGTAACACAGAAAATACTGTACACTACTTCCATAGTATTCCCCAAAATATATGAAATGTTAGAGAACAGGTGTGACACCTAACACGTTACATTAGTAAGATACTTGCATGTCCAGACAGTACTTGACAGCATGCACGTGACAACATACATGACTCCACTGAGATATTTGAGAATCTTCTCACATGCAAGTTAACCTTGAACTGAAATGCCAACAGATCCACCACCATGAAATCATTTAGCCATTCAATGAACTGAACAGAACTCGAATGGACCTGTCTTGCAGTGCACCCCACAACATCCCAACAGTTACATCATTTTTTGGACTGAGAAAACAGTCCAAGCAGACTTTTTTGACAACTTCTGAAGAATGATTCTGTGATTCATACTGCTGTCTTTCTCTTTTTGATTCTTTTCCACACTTCCACTCACCTGCTGTCCCCAAGCACTCAAGCAGTAGCATCCCACCAGATGCAGATACACGTGACATGCCAGTAGCACAACATACAACACACATGTGCTGTTGCATGATGTTGTGACATCCCTCTCAGCATCTTTATTTGCATGGCAGTGTACCTGAAACAACATATGCTGGAATTGCCTGTGACACTGAGGGAGAATAGACTAATGCCAGCTGCATCTGTTAAAGCAGTACTGTCTAAAGAAATCAAGTAATGAAGGAATGACTGACAACAAGACAACAACAACTTAATCTGCTTGTCAATAAAGTAAGACTTGCATGGAGAAAAACTTTAGTACGGAAGGCCCGAGACCATCTAGGGAGAGAGAAAGTCCTGAAACGTCTGACACTGGCACTCTGTGTTGCAGCAGCCAAAGCACTGTGTAGTGGGATGTCACTGTTATGCACAGCACAGGGCTTCATACGAGAAGAAGAAGAAGACAATTGAGAGCATGGGGTGCGTCACACACAGTTTAGGTTGACATGGGTGGCATTCCTTGCATGTGATGTGGTAGTGACCACATCACTTCAGTCTGTGCCACTGGGTGGGTGCTCTGGATTAAGTTATTTATTTATTTTACTGAAGCGTTGGCACTGGCACTCTGTGCTGCAGCAGCCAAAGCACTGTGTAGTGGGATGTCACTGTTATGCACAGCACAGGGCTTTATACAAGAAGACGAACACAACTGAAAGCATGAAGTGTCTCTCACACAGTTTAGGTTCACAGGGGTGGCATTCCATGCACCAGACGTGGCACTGACCACATCACTTCAGTGCCATTAGGTGGGGGCTTGGGAGTAAGTCATTTAAACTTTGTTGCAGCAGCATATCCAGCATTTGGAGAAGCATTACAAAGCTGCTCCACCTCTTAGTGCAAACAAGCAACAGTAACCTAGAGAAAGTCACAACTTGACGTGCTCTGCTCAAACCTACATGTACATTGAGCAATATTCCAGTCCTTCATATGTATAACAGGCAAAACTCTTGTGCCACCTGTCCCTGTCACACATTTTCTAGATCTGCAGGTAGCAACATGTCCACCAGTACTGAGCTGAATTACCCGCACACTAAACTGAACTTGAAAACCTGACTTCAAAAAAATAAAATTAAATGACAGGCACCAACAAAAGTGAGGCATATTTGGTTGTACAAAACAATTAAAATGTGCCCCATATATCTGTGCTGAGAAGAAAATAGTTACTGACTTACTTGGAATTGTAGTCAGAGACATAGAAAACAACAAATCAAATTGTATCAGCATTTTGGAACAGCATGTTGTACATAGACAAGTTTGAAGAATTAATTTGTCTGCGATCGTCCTGCAGTACGTCACTATATGCTGAAAATGAGCGTTCAGCATCCACACTGTTTACTGGCACTGACAGGCAACAAAGAGCGATCTGTGACAGTTCTGGAAATCGTTCAGACATACTTTTCCAAAAACGAATCATGTTGTCACAGTTAACCTCTGCTAAGAAATTTCTGTATGCACGAAATTCTATTCTTGCTTTAAGGTTCTCCTCAAATAATGGCATGCCATCAAGCACGCTATCTTCAGTCATACTGAGCCATTTTGATCTGCTAGGGTCAAACATACGACAAGCTCTAAACAAGAAACATAGAAACATAAGACTTTGATGGCAGATAAGGACCACTTGACCCACCCAGTCAGCCCATTTCCCTACCTACTGGATAAGCTGCAGATTCCAGTTAACCGACAGCCTACTTCCTGCAACCCCCACTATAATTGCCTTATGTCTCTCCCATGCATGTTTGAATTCCTCCACTGTTTTAGACCCAACGACCTCCTCAGGAAGGCGGTTCCATGTATTCACCACTCTCTCCGTGAAAAAAATTTCTCCACATTACCCTGGCCGTCCCCCTCTATCTTTAAATTGTACTTCCTTGTTCTTACACATCTCTTTTTCTGAAAGATGCTACCCTCCTGGACTTTGTTGATTCCCTTGAGGTACTTGAAAGTTTCTATCATGTACCCCCTGTCCCTCCTTTCATCAAAATATACATATTAAGCTCTCTCAATCTCTCTTCATATGGTTTCTGATGCAGACCCTACACCATTTTAGTTGCTCTCCTCTGGACTGCTTCCTTCTTGTCTATGTTCTTGCATAGATGAGGTCTCCAAAACTGCACACAGTACTCCAGGTGGGGTCTCACCAACTGTCTGTATAGAGGGATAACCACTTCACTTTTTCTACTTGTGATGCCCCTCCCTATGCATCCCAGTATCCCCCTGGCTCTCCTTACTGACTTCTCACATTGCTTACCCACCTTTAGGTCATCTGATATGACTGCTCCCAGGTCCCTTTCCATTTTTGCTGTTGTTAGTACCACCCCTGCTATTGTGTACTCTTCTCCTGGGTTTTTGTTTCCCAGGTGCATTACTTTGCACTTTTTGCATTGAATCTAAGTTGCCATATGTCTGACCATTCCTCCAACCTTGCCAAGTCCCTTCTCATCTTTTCTACCCCTCTTGTGTATCAACTCTGTTACAGATCTTTGTGTCATCTGCAAGAGGCATACCTTTCCCTCCAGACCCTCTGCAATGTCACCTATAAAGATGTTAAAGAGGACTGGACCCAGTACTGAGCCCTGAGGTACTCCACTAGTAACCCCCCTTTCTTCGGAATGTGTTCTATTCACTATTACCTTCTGCATCCTCTTGTGCAGCCAGTTTGCTACCCAGGCTACCACCCTGGGACCCACTTCCAGGCTGGCTAACTTGATTATTAATCTTTTGTGTGATACTGTGTCAAATACCTTGCTAAGTCTAGGTAGGCCATGTCAACAGCCCCTCCCTGGTCTATTACTTTGGTCATCCAGTCAAATAAATCAATTAGATTCATCTGACATGACCTTCTTTCTGTGAACCCAGGCTGCCTTGGATCCTGTGCCCCACTGACCTCTAGGTACTCAATAATTCTGTCCTCCAGAAGCGATTCCATCACTTTCCCCACCACAGGGGTCAAACTTACAGGTCGGTAGTTTCCTGCCTCTGTCTTGCTCCCACCTACGTGAAGGGGAATCACATCCACCTTCCTCCAGTCCTCAGGTACCACACCATCCTCCCATGTTTAATTAAGAAGGGTAGTCAGTGGTGTCAATAGTTCTCCCCTTAATTCTTTTAGAATTCTGGAGTGAATCTCATTAGGCCCCATTGCTTTGTCCACCTTCAGTTTTAGGAGTTCTTTCAGAACCCTTTCTTCTATGAAAGGACTAGGATCGACCCCCCTATCCAGAGTGCTTCTGTTAATTGGATTAGGTACCTCCCCCTCCTCCTCCTCTTTTGTGAATACTGAGCAGAAGTATTCATTCAGTATCCCTGCTTTTTCACTGTCCCTCTCTGCCCACTCACTGCCCATTCTATTCAGCCTTACTATCCCTCCCTTTGTCTTTCTATGCTCCCTGATGTACCTGTAAAAGGTTTTAGCCCCCTTCTTAACCAAGTTGGCTATCTTTTCCTCAGTTTTGGCCTTTGCTATTCTGGCTTCCCTCCCTGCTTCCTTCTGCCTCAACTGGTACAGTTTTCTGTCCTGCTCCTTCTATGTTTCCTTATACTTCCTAAATGCTATCTTTTTCTCCCTAACCTTCCCCGCCACTTTTTTTGAGAACCATAGTGGCTTTTCCTTTCATTTGATTTGTTTATTTACTTCACACAAATACTTGTTGTCTCTGTGATGGCAGTTTTGATGTTTCCCCATTGTTACTCCACCCCTCCTTCTAGCTTGTTTGCTAGTGTTTTTCTAAGGCACGCTCCCATCTTGCCAAAGTCAGCCCTCCTGAAGTCCAATACCCTCACTTTTGTATGGCTTGACTCTGTAGCTGAGTTTATCATGAACCACACTGTTTGGTGGTCACTTGTTCCCAGATGACTACCCACTTCTAGATCTGAGATTCTCTCACTGTCCCCATTTGAGAGTTTGAGGTCTAAGATTGCTCCCTCATGAGTGGGTTCCAAAACTAGCTGTCTGAGGCATGCCCCCTGTAGGGCATCAAGAATGGCCCTGCTCTTGGATGTGGCTGCAGCAAAGGTGCTCCAGTTAACATCTGGTATATTCAGATCCCCCATCAATAGTATCTCCATTTCTCTGCCAACCTAATGATGCCTTCTATCATATCCTTGTCCATTCCCTCCCCCTGAGATGGGGGTCTGTATACAACCCCTGTGCAGATTGTGGTGCCATTTCCAGTCTCTAAGGTGACCCACGGTGCCTCCTGTCCTCCCTGTTTACTCTTTTGTTCCATTGCTTTTATCTCTTCTCTTACATAGAGAGCTACTCCTCTCCCTTTTCTCCCCTGCCTGTCTCTCCTGTAGGTTATGTACCCTGGTATGTTAACATCCCAGTTATGGTTCTCTGTGTACCATATTTCTGTAACTGCTACGATATCCAGGCATCCCTCTTCCATCAAGGCCATCAGTTCAGGGAGCTTGTTGCCCAGACTATGGGCATTGGTACTCATTACCCTCCATTTCTTGATGGCCTTATCCCTTTTTGCCCCAACCCTGTCCTTATTGCCTTTGTTATTTTCTCCATTTACCCCTGCCCTTCTCCCTATCAACGTTTCTATCTTGGTATTTACCTCACTTACTACCCTGATTTTTTTGGGGGGGCTAGGATTTCCCTGCTCCTTTCCAGTGTGTCCCCCCCTTGGCTAGGTTAAATGCTTGCCAATGAAGCATTTAAACCTATCACCTAGGATCCTGGTTCCCCTCCTGGACAGATGCAGACCATCTTGCCAGTATAGGCCTGCATTACTCCAGGTGGACCTCCAGTTCCCAATGAAGCCAAAGCCCTGTACCAGTTTTTCAACCACTGATTGAATCTCATGGTGTGGAGCATCCTAGCCTCACCCATGCCATAGACAGGCAACACCTCCAAGAAAGTTACTGTGCATGCTACTAGTCTAAGGCCCCTCCCCAACTCCACAAACTCTTCCTGCACTGCTCTGATCCCTTTCTCAGCCAGGTCATTTGTCTCTAGGTGGACAATGACATCCAGCTCCTTCCCCATACAGCTGATCTGGCAATCCTGAGGATTCACTCCCTGTCTCTCCAAGCCATGGGGCCAGGCAGGCACCTTAACTCCCTCTCCCCTTCCTCCCCAGTTCTACACTCCTAACAATGGAGTCCCCCACCAGGAGTTGTTTCCTTCCTGTGTGAGGCCCCATGCCACCCTCCTGTGGGTCTCCTTTGTGGAGGTTCCCAGCATCCTCCTTGGTCTCCACTGCGGGTGCCTCCACAGAGGAACCACACTTTGCCAGAATGGCATATGAATTGTGGAGAGATACAACTGCAGGGTTGCACCTCTTCTCCACCACCCTCACCCTCTCTGAGCCAACTGCGGTCCAACTGCTCCTCTTTCTTGGCAACCTCTGAGGCAATAGCAGTGGCCCTGGTGGTCCCTGGATGGGAGAGGAGGTCCCCCAAATCCTGGCCAACGCAGCCTGGAGATGAGCAACCTCCTCCCTCAGCCCAGAGAGGTGCCTGCAAATGGGACAACACTGCATCCTCCAGAATGTCTCCCGGAAGACTGCTGCTCCACAGCCACTGCACTGTACCACTCCCATCATGTCTCATTTCTGGCCCCTTAACTGTTGTTTTGAATACTTGCTCTTTCCTCTGTTGACTTATTTATTTTTCTCCCTACTTACTTACTGCCTCTGTGCCCTTTAAGCTCCTTATCTTCCTGTTCTGAGACAAAAAGTTCCGATATTTCTCAGTAGTCTCCTTACTTGCTCAGAATCAGACCTCCAGCAGCTGGGAGGCGTGGAACGGACAGCTACTCTTTTCCTTCTAGGATGGTGTGTCTTTTGTGGCTCTGTGATCACTCACTCACTTCCTGCTCCCAAACAGGGATGCTATCCCTACACAATAAACTGAACTGAACTGAACACTGTGTGCCCTGTGGCTGCTGAGATGCACACTCTCTGCCTACTGCATGTCTGCACAGGGTGTTCATTGTGGCAGGTGTAGCCATTCCTCAGTTGGACAGGGAGAGGGCTGTGGAGCACAGGATGCATTCACTGTGTGTAAGGTGTGTGGTGTTGTGTAACGTAACGTGAACGTCAGTTATGTAGCGCCTAATCCCTGAGGCTATGGGTGCCTAACTGGGACCTTCACCTACTGTGTCCCCAAATGGCTTAATGTCTCCTCTGGGAAATCCTTGTCAAACCAAAGATTGGTCTGTTTAAACATATGCTTCACCAACATCCCACTGCTCTTAGTAGCTGTGACTGCACTCCATAGTATAACCTCCCGCTAGTCACTAGCAACTATCAGCATCGACACTCTACTTGTCCCTGGCCTTGCCCCCCCCTCACCACCACCCTCACCCACACCCTATTCCCTACTCGCCTCACCCCCCATACCCCTATACTTCTCTTACCCCTGCACCCTTCCTAACCCCAACAAAGGTCCCCGGCTGCTCACATCTTAGTTACATGTAGAGTTAGGGTTCTCCAGTTTTTTTGGGTTCTACTTCGGTTCTGGTTCTACAGTGTGGAGGTCTGATTTGGCTCAGTTCTGTTTAATAATTACATGTTTGGGTTCTAGTTCAGTTTGGTTCGAGGCTTTTGGTTAATTTTTCAGTTCTAGTTCTGGATTGACTTAAATGTTACAAAATGCACTTATATAAAATAAAACATGGCCAGGTCACACATGTGAAGAAGTCTAAATAAAAGTACTTGAATCTGAACACTTTAATTGCACCACCTACTTATAATTTGGCTTTTTTAATAGCAACATCATTCCTAGTCCTGTACCTTAAATCAGGGGCTCTCAAATGGTGAGACCAGCCTCCCTTGGGAGGCCCCTACCTGTTCCAGGGGAGGGCAAGCAAGTCTGAAAAAGTACTGCATTTAAATTTTGAGTTTTATATATTTTGTGTGAAGAGATGATGCAGACTGAAAGAGGACAACAGTAGGTGAATTTAATGTATTTATTTACTAATAGGTGACAAGGGAAGGTGAATGAGCCAATGCTTATTTCAGGTGTACCCGGGGAAGGGTAGGGAGTGAATACATTTCAAAAGGTAACTGCAAAACAATCAAGAAATACACAGTGAACAATAGTGCAAACAAACATGAACAATAAACTAATAATGAGTGGTGGTAATTGATCAATTTATAAACTGATGGCAGAACAACCCAAATACAAGGGTTGAACATAGACGTGCTAAGAGCAATAGCAGGAAGGAGCAAAGTAATCCCAGAGAAGTTGCTTAGAAGCAGAGAAGGAAGGGGAGAGGCAAACTATGTAGGAAGGTTATTTCATATACAGAGGAAACAGAGAAAGTAGTCTGACCCATGAAGGTACCGCAACAAGGGGTAACAATGGTTCAAGAATGAAAATAGCAGAGTACGTAGGTTGGCCTGTGGGGGAAGGGGTTACAATATTTGTTTATTTCATGTATTTGTTATTCAGATAACACCTTTGAGCACAGGAGCACTTTTTCAAAGGTTCCACATCAGTATAAAACAAAGAACTGAATGTGAGCCAAGTACTCAAAGGGGTTTCAATATATTCATGGTGTACTGCGCAAAGAACAGTATGTTATTTTTCTTTGGGGAGGCCCAAGATTATTTCAATTTTTGGGAGGCTCAAAATCTTTTCCATGGATTTGGGAAGGCTCACTGTGACAAAGTCTGAGAATCCCGTATCTTCCTGCCCCTGCTCCTCACCCCCCTACTACTGGTCTCTATACCACCCTCCTTTGTTCTCTCCCCTGATTCCTACCCCTCTTCTCAAACCTCATTATCGTAATTAATTATGTTTAAGTTTTTATGAATGTTTGCACTTATCTACTACTACCTACATTTACTGTATATTATGTACTGTTTTTATCCTCTGTGCTACCTAGACACTGCTAAAACTCGCTTCAGGTGGATGTTGGTACTACAAGGCCCCACCTCCTCCCTCCCCTTCACTTGTCCTCCTCTACTGCTTGAGATCCCTGGCTAGGGACTGACACCTTGCCGCTATGCTCAACCTCGGAACCACGAGCCTGGCCGCACCTTCCCGCTTACTGCCGCTAAAGCCATATCTTACTGCCGCCTTTCCTCCCACCCACCACCCCTTTTTATTTCTTCATCCCTATCGGCTGGGACATAAACCAGGCATCCCTCTAGCCTGCCGTTGGGATCCTCTTACTTCCACTGGAACCCTCTGAGGCTGCATGGGCTGGCTGCTGACGGCCGTCAGTTTTTGACACCTCTCCCCCCTCCCCGGTCTCTTACCCTCTGTGCTACCGGGGCTCTGCCCATATTTGCCATAAGTGCATGTTGGCTTTACCTCCTCCCTTCCCTTCCTCTTATCTACCTCTGCCGATAGACGTTTAGGGCCCGGGACAGCCTCCGGTCCTTATGCCCAGTCTAGGAACCACCTGCCCGGCCGCACCTACCTGCCTCCTACCTCCAAAGCCGTATCCTTAGCCGCCTCTCTCACTCGTCCATCCCTCCCTTTTCTACCAACCGACTGTAGGGCCATGAACCTGGCATCCCTCTCAGCCAGCTGCCGGGATGTTCTAGGCATCCCCACTCTCCGGGTACTTGCTTGGTTGGCTGTCCTGGCCACCAGGTCATGTTTTCCCATTACCCCTTCCCCCTGTCCTTCCTGCCCGCTTGGGTACCTCTAACCCGCAGTCTTCCCATGCTTCCCGGTAAAGCAGCCAGCCCCTCAGTCCCATACCCTCCCTTACCTGCCACCTGTACCAATACTCCCCTGAAGCTGCTCTTGCCTGCTGGTCATGCTTAGTATAGACTAAACCATGTCAGACTAGCTGGAACCATTTCTATATGACCAGGAATGTACTATGTATGGATGTTTGCCAAAGTTGTATTGTTTGCTTCCATGTGTTATGCTGTATTGTACTCTCCCGGGTCGTGCCTGAAAACAGTCACCTGTTGGCTAGTGCACTTACCCACTAAACAAAAACTAAATAAATAAATAACTAAATAAATAAATAAATAGCCGTTGCCTTAAATTGATGGAGTAAAGGCGCTAGTTAGTGAGGAATCAGTGATTAACAAGTAGGGAATCTTGGCAATGGGGCAATGTGAGAGTACAATGGGATTGCAATCAGACACCATTATCACATTACAAGCAAAATAAACCATTCGTGGCACCACGACAGCACTGAAGTAAATAGACTTACTTGCCCTTAATATGGCGCTGCATTAAATGCCTTAGTTCTTCCGTCGGCCTGTCTGTGTTTTCCCAATATTTACCCATTCAACAAAGTATCAGATGGCTGATTTAAAAAAAAAAAAGCAAACTGCCCCGCAGTGTGCTGCAAGCAAAGTTCGGTGATTTAGATCCCTCAGACACCCGAATATTGCTGCACACATACTACTCAGTGATTGGGATAAGTGAGAGACTTTGAAACAGTCGGCCCAATGATCGGTATTTTCCATGGCTTACCAGGGCTTCCACTGAGAAATACAGGTACACCTGGACTGCTGATTTGGACTGTAGTGCTGCGTCTCAACCAGGCTGACTGACAACCAGAGCTTTTCTATGCTTATTTTTACTTGGTTTTGTAGTCTGAAGTAAGTGATTTTGTGAGTGAGACTGAGTGATAACTGAAAGACAAGTCCTGCCCATAGCATCTTCAGTGACTAATTGTGAGAGTCACAGATTGCAACTGTAATTAGAAACCAAAAAATAGACAAAAAAAATTACTAGTGAACATGACTTGATTGGGAGACACAGCAGAAATACTTTGTCTGCTTTGGGCTTTCTTTCATGCTGCATCGGGGGTTAGTTACTACATACACAGTAAGGAAACCAGCACATTTCATTTAGGTAACAGCATCTACAGTATCTGCAGACTGTGTCTTCATTGCCCCATCCTGCGCAATAAGTAGGCCTCCAGCGGCCGTCAGGAGATTACATGTCCCAAATGCCTTTAGTGATAATGAGGACAAACCAGGAAACCAGCACATTTATGGGACACAGCAAGCCCCTTCCTGAAGTTGTCTTCGGGGGGGGTGGGGGGCCAGGTTTCATATGCCCCTGCAAAGTACATTCTTAGGAGACAAGGCTTTGGGAAAAAAAAAACATTTTAAAGGTACCTTTCATCCAACTCAAAGTGCTGTGAGGTGGGTAGAATGAGAAGAGATTTGGATAAACTTGCAAAATGGTCAGAAGAATGGCAACTGGGGTTTAATGCAAAGAAGTGCAAGATCAGATTGAGGCAGTAAAGCGCAGTGGTCTAAGGCTCTGAGCTGCAAATCTGGTGACATCCAGCAGACCAGACCTGGGTTTGAACCCCACGGCTTCCACTTGCATACTGTGTGGCCCGGAGCAAGTCACTTAACCTCCTTGTGCTCCCATGTCGCTCCTGTAAAAAAGCTTCCAGCTTAGTGTGCTATTCCTGGTCAAACAACTAAATAATAAATAAATAAATAAAAAGATCATGCACATAGGGAAGAGAAACCCTGAAGCCACCTATAGGTTGGGAGAGGAGTTGCTGGCAGTCACAAGGGAAGAAAGAGACTTGGGCATCATCATCACAGATGACCTTAAATCATCCAAGCAGACCACTAAAATGTTTGATAAGGCTAGGGGGATGTTGGGTTGTATTAGTAGGGATAGCACAAGTCGTAAGAGGGAGGTAATAATCCCTCTTTACAGGACTCTAGTTAGGCCCCATCTAGAGTACTGTATGCAGCACTGGAGGCCACGCCTTCACAAGGACATTAACCAAATTGAGGCAGTCCAGAGAAGGGCAACCAAAATGGTGCAGGGACTGCATCAGAAGACTTATGAGGACAGATTAACGAAGCTCAATATGTGTACCCCAGAACAAAGGAGGGAGAGAGGTGATATGATCGAAACATTCGAACACCTTAAGGGCATTAACAAGGTGAAAGAGTTTAACATGTTTCAATAAAAGAAAAATAGCAGGACAAGAGGATACAGCATGAGATTAGGGGGCCGCCAATTAAGGGGTAATGTGAGGAAGTTCTTTTTCACAGAAAGGGTGGTGGATGCATGGAATGGCCTACCTCAGGAAGTGGTGGCTATGAATACAGTGTGGGGCTTCAAACAGGCATAGGATAGGCATAAGGGAGCAATACAGATGAGTATGAATAGATAGGCCATTGACAGAGCAAAGGCTGATGGCACATTCATAAGGTAGACAAAGAAATGGGCAGACTGGATGGGCCTTGCGGTCCTTATCTGCCGTCAACTTCTATGTTTCTATGTTTCTGTGTATTCACCTTGTATTTCTTTGCTTTTGCCCTCAATCAGGAATATAGGAATTTGAAGGGGCAGAATTGTTATTTCAGTTACTGCCATCTAATCTGAAAAATATTTTTTCAAATCGCACTACATTTCATAAGGTGACTTTACCAAGGTCCATACATAAGTGTACTGAGTTGTGAATTTCTGTCTTTAAAGAGCCACCGACGCCTCAAGCAAACTTTAAAAAACAATATTTGGACATAAAGCAGCTTATATCTTTCATTAGCTCTGCATTTCTTATCCCCATTATTTAATACTGAGGTCATATGTATGAAAACAGGATATCTGTTCCTTGAGCATTCACCAGCTCCTATTGCTTCTTCTCAACTTGATGTCATAATACTCTGCTTGTGACATCACGGTTATTCCCATGGCAACAAACCGTGATGGCACAACAGAGCATTATGATTTCAAGTAGAGAATAAGCTATAAATGCAGAGGGACTCTAAGGGCTAAAGATCTTGGTTTTGTAGGAATTTCTTTAGTAATAAATAATGGGGGATGAGAAATCTACAGAAGATAGATGAAATACAAGTTGAATCATGCCTAAATACTATGTTTTCTGATGTCTTTCCAACTATGTCAGCTGCTTGTTCAAGCTGAGTTATAAACCTCCCAAAATTCAGACATTTTAAAATTACATATCACAATTATGTAAACTGCAGAATGTTAAGCCCATATAGCTTTAAAACTATATAACGGAATACCACCAATTTTGATAGCCTCATTGACCCTCAACATTAGACTTTTGAGGCCACTGCCATGGCCTAGTAGCGGAACTTCTCAATGCCTTGCTGATGACCTGAGTTCAGGGAAACAGACCCTGGCTGAGGCTGCTTCAGAAGCAAGCCCAGACAGTCATATTGTGGAAACAGACCATGGCCGAGGCAGCTTCAGAAGAGAACCTAGATAATCACATCGGGGAAACAGACCCTGGCCATGGCAGCTTTGGAAGTAAGCCCAGATAGTCACATCAGGAAAACAGACCCTGGCCGAGGCAGCTTCAGAAGTGAGCCCAGATAGTCACGTCAAGAACCAGACCCTAGCCGAGGCAGCTTCAGAAGCGAGCCCAGATAGTCACGTCAAGAACCAGACCCTAGCTGAGGCAGCTTCAGAAATGAGCCCAGATAGTCACATCAGGAAATAGACTCTGGGCAAGACAGCTTCAGAAGAGAGCCCAGATAGTCATGTTGGAAACCAGACTCTGACCAAGGCAGCTCCAGAAGTGAACCCTGATAGTCATGTTGGGAACCAGACCGTGGCCGAGGCAGCTCCAGAAGTGAGCCCAGATAGTCACGTTGGGAACCGACCCTGGCTGAGGCAGCTTCAGAAGCGAGCTCAGATAGTCATGTTGGGAAACAGACCCTGGATGAGGCAGCTTCAGAAGCGAGCCCAGATAGTCACGTCGGGAACTGGACCCTGGTCGAGGCAGCTTCAGAAGCGAGACCAGATAGTCACGTCGGAAAACAGACTCTGGCTGAGGCAGCTTCAGAAGCGAGCCCAGATGGTCACATTAAGAACCAGACCCTGGCCGAGACAGCTTCAGAAGCGAGCCCAGATAGTCACGTCGAGAACCAGACCCTAGCTGAGGCAGCATCAGAAGTGAGCCCAGATAGTCACGTTGAGAACCAGACCCTAGCTGAGGCAGCTTCAGAAGCAAGCTCAGATAGTCACATCAAGAGCCAGACCCTAGCCTCAGGCAGCTTCCAGAAGTAGGTCAGGTAGTCATCAGAAATGGACCCTGGCCAAAACAGCTCAGAAGCGAGCCCAGATAGTCATGTTGGGAAACAGACCCTGTCAGGAAATGGACCCTGGCCAAGACAGCTTCAGAAGCGAGCCCAGATAGTCACATCAGGAAACGGACCCTGGCCAAGGCAGCTTCAGAAGTGAGCTTGGATAGTCATGTTGGGAACCAGACCCTGACCAAGGCAGCTACAGAAGCGAGTCCAGATAGTCATATTGGTAACTAGACCCTAGCTGAGGCAGCTTCAGAAGTGAGCCCAGATCGTCACATTGGGAAACAGACCATGGCCGAGGCAGCTGCTGCTCAGCAGTGCATCTCGGTCAGGGAGGACTGATGGTAGGATCCACCAACACAGCTACCCTTGCAGTTGGGTCATGGAGCTTGATCATGCCGCAGGGGAAGCTGTGGCTGTGTGAGACTGACAGAAGCACCGCCCCACCAAGAAAGATGAGAGGGAAAATGTTGGAGAAAAACCTCGGAAGCCAACTAAATGATGGCTCGGTTCAGCCTAATCAGGATATATCCCTGTGAACAATGCATATCCTTGAGGGATGAGCTGCTGGCCAGGAGAAAAAACAATATGGAAAAAAAGAAAGGCTGTGTGTGTGTGTGTCAACATTCTAATCTCTTGCTCACAGGCTGCAAATTCCAAAATAACATCGGTAATAAAAGTTGTATTTCATGAGTGTGAAACTGTGGAATGCTGTGATACTTGGGTTGAAGCCATGTCCATACATTTTGCCCAGTCGTATGATTGAGTTGTAACTGTAGACGAAGGTCAAAGGTGCATAAAGTGTCTATAAGGTAGCACCCATAGGAGGCTCCATAGTGAAAGCATAGTGGTCCCAAGTGTCAGGTCACTATCGTGAGTGACGAACCATGATGGACAGGCATGGACATCTCTGTGCACTAGCCTGAATTCTTGCAATATGCCAGATAACTACTAGCGCTCACTGACTTAATTACCTTTGCAAGCACATGAACGTGCAACGTTGTTTCTGTACAATGGCCCCTGCAGACTCATTAACAACTCAGCACCAAGTATTGCCAAGCCGTACAACTAGCTGTGGTTTAGGCCACTGTGGCAGAAGTGTATGGGTATCTTTAGTCATGATGAGCAGAAGGCTGGGCATCACTGTTACAGGAGTGTTAGAGGGACAGTACAGTGTCATGATGTTAATGCAGGTATGGTGATTCAGTGGTGATAAAAGTGTCACAAACCCACTCAGCAGGTCAGCCCTCTACTCCCAAAGTGTCAACCTCCGAGCGCAGTCTTGTGAACAGTTGACAGAACAAGGTAACCCTCTTGTCTGTTTTTGTGGATTCTAATCAACCTTTGGTCTCAAGTCGCATCTGGAATCAAGTGTACACCACTCAGCATGCCTTCCTGGTAAAATTTTTAAATAAATAAATACAATAAGTCTTAGAGGGATTCAAACTGTGAACCTCTTGTTAGCATACCCAATGCACAGGCTCAGATAATTCTGTCTTTGGGGGGCCAGATATCTTTGCCTATGGTCACCTAACCAGGTGTACAGAAATGAACCCTTGAAAACTGTAATAAAAGACCTCAGATTTAATACGCTTACCTTTTTCAGTTTGGTATCACCATTCAAGCTTATGTATACTGCCTGCTTTAACCATATATACACTACTTGTAAAGGAAAGAAATCAAAGACAGATCAAGTAAGCTTTAAAAATAGAGTTTTACTACAATAGATAAAAAATATGTAACACGTACAATACAGAACTATTATATCACAAGACACACATCTCTTAAACAAAACAGGTTTTAACAGTGCAATTCTTACTACAGTACTTAGAGTTGTCTCTGTCTCTCTCTAAATACCTGCTTAAAGTGCTCACAGATGTTTCTTTGTCAGAGTTTAGATAGAAGTGCCTCTGAAGGAAAACAGAATAATGTTTAAAAGCTGGTTTTCCTCACCTATTTGCATGAGGACACCTAGCTCCTCCCTGTCAGAATATATATAAAAAAATACATATACAAAAACAGGATGTCTTTTCCAAGTATTCAACTCTGCAACCTCAGCATAACTCTTGTTCTTCAAATGACTCTCTTTGATCTTATGATAAGCTTCCCCCTTCCAGGACTTCAAAGCATCTTTTATGACTTCACACTGAAACATCATACCCTGCTCTTCTTCCTCTAAGCATTATACAAATTTGGCAGTTAGGTATCTTCTAGCCTGTAATTAGCTTTTTGCCTTCCATGTAACACCTTGTATCTAAAACTTGTGTGTGTGTGTGTGTGTGTGTGTGTGTGTGTGATCTCATATGCTGTTTTAGCATTTCTCAAGAGAGGCAGTCCATAACCCATTTTATATTACAAAAAAGGTACAGTGATCAGAACCAGCTGTCCAAGTGTCACCATAAGTGCTTTGTGAAAGTTAAACTCCACAAGTGGAATTCTCGTGGTATTACCAATTATACGTCTATGAATTTTTGAGCAAATTTGCCATTGATTTCTAAAGTACAGTATAACCTCCATTATCCACACCTTAGTTAACCGAACCTCCAGTTTAACCAAACTCCAACCATGTCCCCCAATTTTTTATCAAGTGCTGTCAGTAACAGTTAATTAGTGGCCGCTTACAATAATCTTGTCTCAAACAATCAACAATCAATCAATTACATGTACCTCTGTTAAGTGGCCGCTTACAGCAATCATGTCTCAAATACATAATCAACAATTGATCAATTACATGTGCCGCTGTTAAATGGTTAAGCAGGTTTTAGTCATAGACTGTTTTGTATCTCACCTGTTTAATACCTTACAAAGCAGAATGGAAAATGAAAACATAGCTTCTTGGACATTGGACAAAAGATCAGGCTCCTGGACTGTCTGGAACTTGGACAGAAGGCAGTTGATGTCGTTAAGATGTTCTGCATCAGCAAGTCAATTGTGTACGACATCAACGAGGCGAACGAAAAGCCGCGAGAGTGTGCAGTATCCATGGAGCACAGTCATGGGGCAGACTACAGAAAAAACATGAAAAAGTGCTACAATGAGCAGCTAGACCGGGCACTGTATCTGTGGTTTGTGCAAAACAGGGTCAGGGGCATACCTAACTCTGGTCTCACGATAAAGTGCAAAGCTTTGCAATTTCATCATGATATCAATGGTGAAAATGACTGCTTCACCGCCAGTGAGGGATGGCAGCAGCGATTCAAAGCTCACCATGGCATACATCAGCTGTCTGTAGCCAGAATACTGCTATCAACTAGTGATTCCTCAATCAATCCTTTCAGGGACAAAATGTCTTTGATAATGTCTCCTACAGGTCTGTCACCCAAAGTAATTTGCAACTCTGATGAAACCAGTGTTTTCTGGAAGATGCTGCCAGAGAAAACACTGGTTAATGCTTCAGAAAAGTGTGCACCTAAATACATAAAAAAAAGAGCATTTAACCATTCTAGGTTGCACAAATTGTACTGGTAGTCACAAGCTGGAATTGCTGGTCATCGGTCAGTGATTGAAGTCAAGGTGTTTTAAGCACTGCAACATGGAGAACCTGCCAGTGTGATATCATGCCCTAAGCAGTGCAAGGATGTCTGCCACATTGTTTAAATCCTGGTTTCTCGTGGATTTTGTACCTGCAGTCAGAGCACACCTTCATGCTCTCAGTTTACCATTAAAGGTGATTCTGCTGATAGATAATGCAGGAGCACACCCTGATGCTGACACTTTAAAAACTGAGGAGGACTTGATTCAGTGTCTGTTTTTACCACCGAACACCACCACAAAACTGCAACCAATGAATCAGGGTGTGCTCGCCACACTAAAATGCATTTACAGAG
Source organism: Neoceratodus forsteri (assembly GCA_016271365.2). NCBI lineage: Eukaryota > Metazoa > Chordata > Ceratodontiformes > Ceratodontidae > Neoceratodus > Neoceratodus forsteri. Next base: position 84,158,036 of record CM028136.1, read on the forward strand.
GTAAATGTTTGAGCCAGGTGTTAGCCAGGGAAAATGGAAACGTCAGTCTTACTGATGTGATTAAAAAATTGACTGTCAAAGACGCTTGTTACCTGCTAGGAGAAGCATGGTCTGCTGTGCATACTGACACACTCGATAAGTGCTGGCAGATATCCCAAGTCCTAAGTCCACTCTGTGTCCCTGTTGAAGTGCAGCAGCAAGAATAAGCTACAAAATGGTGACAGGAACCTGCAGCAACCCATGACCTGGGAGTGGAACAGCTCAAAGATTGGTTGGAGTCAGACACACATGATGATGGGTACGGAGATTTGTCTCACGCCGACATTCTCGCTGTTGCCACAGAATAGGGCCAGTGGTGCTGCTGGCAAAGAATAACACCATACCACATGGAAGACCCAAGTTCTCAGTGTGACCCCAGCCTCTATCTCTGTGGCATATGTGTGCACTATGGGTGGTGACAGCCTGCATCCTTGTCCCCATGGAGCCTGCATGCACTATGGTGGCAATGCCCATGAAGTCTGTGTGTGTTACGTCGGCAATGTAAGTTGTGCGCTGCAACTGTGGTTGAGAAGGACTTACCACTGTATGAGTATCTCATTGGAATGTGAGCAGTTTTGGTCTTGGAAACCTGGAATCACGTAACATCAGCTGTTTATATCCAGTGTAAGTGTAGCCCCTTCCCTTCTGCCCTGTCTAGGGGCATAACTTTAATCATCGTAGGTGATCCAAGCAGGGAGGAAAAGGCCACTAAAGAACTATGTAGCATACGAGACACTATGGCACTGGTCCATGGAAAACTGAGGGTCCCTACCTGCTGATGTCTTCATGGTTTCCAAATTACCTCCTGACTTCTCAGAAAAATGCAATCTCTTCCCTAGCTACCCACTGGACCTGGACCTCCCGATGCTTCCCTGGAGATCCAATGGAGCCCCTTCAGCCCCAGGGGTTGGATTTACACCCTTGGTATACAACTTGTGGCAAATTACTCAAACTGCAACAATCGGAGAGGAGACAAGTTTTTAATTTCATTAAAACTCCTCTCTCACTGATGAATGAGGCACAGACCACTGTTTCTCCGCAACTGGCTTGTATTGTCACTTGCATAGCAAATGATTGAAGCAATACAGGGGTCACCATTACTTTTCAGCAAGAATATATACAAAGCTCCATGGGGCAACAAACTTTTTACACTAGGCTGGGCCTGACAGACAGCAGGACAACTGTTTTAACAGACACCTGAAAGACACTTGCTTTTCTACCTTATCTACTCTGGTGCTCTACCCAAGAACCTGGATCCCTGCTATTGCCTGGCATGTAAAGATCCATTAAGACACCCTTCTATTTACTTGCTCTCACTTAGTTCCCTTTTTTCCCTGTGGCACTGGTTGTCCCCCTTTTTCTGGTGAGAGGAAAGTGAGCTCTCTCCCCCACCTGGACCTTTGTGGCTTAGGCCTACTCCGTAGAGCATCCAGAACTTTTCCTAACAACCCAGTCCTGACCCTCCTTACAGATGACTGGCTCTACAATACAGGCCGAGGCACATCTCTGATCACTTGCCTCCACCTCAACCCTCCATAGCCCCCACATCTCTCTGTGGTTGTTCCGCTGTTATGACCTCCTTCCTACGAGGAGTCCCTGCCAGGCCCACATCCCTGCTATGACTCCTGGGTTTGTGTTAAGCCACCAGTATCGGGACCACCCTCCAAGGCCTACCAATTTTGGGTTCATAGCTTGCCCAGCCTTACTGAACTGGTGCTCCAGGACCTGTCCCTCCTAACAGGCCCCACCTATGGGTGAAAGGTTCCCTAGCTCCCTCAACCTCCCAGGTGCCCTGCCACACTGAGTACAAGGGGTTCGTTTACCACTGATTACCCTCCTGAGAAGGCCCTGCCACAGCCTTCCCAGCCTTGGCGACATTGGGAAAGCACCAAAATTGGGCTACTATTGAGCTCCTCCCTCTTCCAGGCGGGCTTGCTAAAGCCTCCTAAATGCCCTAACCCCCAGCGATGCAGGATCTGGCTCCCTGTGTCCCCACCCGAGCTTCATACCCCCACTTCTCATAGGCCACAGTGCAAAAGACTGTCCTGACTGCACTTTGCTTTGGGGGGCTGTTCCCCACTGGCCCTCCTGGACTGCCGGGCTCCCTCCTGTTGCCACATTGTCCTGAATCTACTCTCCAGCTTCCCCCCTCTAGCCCAAGGCCTACTGCTTGGGCTAGAAAGGCCCAGCTACTTCCTGTACACTCCTTTATATGCCCTATTTTTGCCTTCTGCTACCACCTTGAGGAATGCAGAGCACTAACCCCCAGAGCACTAAACTCATTTCCTAGCCCGGGGGTAGGGGGAAGGGGCACCTAAATATGGAAATATAAGCCCCGCTTTTGCAGGGGGCTTACACTCTTCCCCCACCTAGGAAATCCTTCCCTCCTGGGAATGATGGCGAGGGTCCAGTGATGGTCACTCCCACCAGGCCAAGTATGCGCACTCCCCAGCCCTCTGGAAAACCGACACACCGTGTCTAGCCACTAAACACCACCCCACCTACCTGCCTAGCCCCAAACTATTTCCTAAAACCTCATTTCTAAACCTTACCTGTGCCAGGAGATAAATCTAAAATGCTAGTCACAACCATCATTATTTCTTTTTAAACAGTAAATAACAATCACTTTTTATAATGATTATGCATTTTCAAAAATATTTTTTTCTATGAAGCTTTATGCTAGCATTATTAGTGAGGTAGCAGACAGGCCCCTTAGACACTTCCCACCAACATGTAAAATAAGTTTCTCTGTGTACAAACTCCATACCACACTCTCACACGTGCACACACATTCTTACACCAGTCTCTCAAAAACATATTTTATCACGATATATAAAACAGTAACTATAACATTTTCAGTTTAAGAGCTTGATTAATAAACAGTCAGCTCAGTAGAGCAAGTGTCCGCGCGGTTTTTGTTAGTCCCAGAGGTCTAGGTTCCAGGTCCCCCATCTGGAGAGAAATAATATGCTGGATCCGACTTAGTGGTCACCTCTCCGGATGAATCCAGTCCAAAATGTAAAACTTTGTCCGAGTCCCACTTAAGTCCTGAACCACAGCAAACTGTTTGAAAATGGTTAGTCCCGACGAAGTCCCTGTGTGGCACATTGACCGTGCCCTTTGGAACAACTCCTGAGATGGGACACTTCCTCTTCCTAGATGGTTCTTCAGTTTTTCCAGTTGTTCCTTAAAAATCCAGTCCTCCTCATCTCTTCAGTAATATCCCAAATCCTTTCTGGCATGTATGGATAATTCAAGTTCAGATATTCTATTCTCAGCCTCCTGCAAACTCACCTTTCGGCCTGGCTCCATTTGGGCAGGTCTCTCATGCTGATTCTCCTTGCTTGACCTCTGGGTAGCCATATCCCCTGTCGATATTTCAAATTCACTGGGTCATCTGGGTTTAACCCCTTAATTTGGGTCCAGAGGGCCTTGGCCCAGACTGGGAGCTGCAGGTTGGCATCTTTAAAGGTGATATCAGCTATGGTGGAAACTATCTGAAACTGTAACCCCCTTCTAAATAAGATTAGAACAAAAGCTTTCTTTGAACTGCGGCCTGCTCCTATAACCTGTCCCACCCATTCTGTTCGAATTAAGTCGTAGTGTTGTTCTGTAAGATGTGCCTCTTGGAGAAACATTATCTGGGAGTGTAACTCCTTTAAGTACCTAAGAACCAAGTATCTTTTGACCTTATGGTTAAGCCCACTTACATTCCAAGTTATCAAGTTTGCCACTGGGTTATTAGACATAATAACCTGTGGCTATAAAATTTTTATTTTTGCTAGCATAAGACTTTTAGGCAATAATGTAGCAAGTGTGAATCCCAAACATATTTCCTGAGTGACTAAGAACAGTGAAAATAACCAACCCAGTTGTGACTGCAATATTGTAGGAATCCTGCAAGAGGGCAGGGGAAGGAGGATAGAAGGAGAAAGGGGAGGGAGAAGAACACAGCAAATAAAAAAGGCAAAACCTCATGTGACTTTGGTTAAGCACATTAACGTATATTTGAACAAGTAGAAGAACCACTGGTCCATGTATGTAACAAGTCACTGATACAATAGTTAACAGAGTCATTGCTGAGAAAACAAAATACAGGACTAAACAATACCCCGACCACCGCCTCCAATTATTCCCAAACAAGCACAGACAAACGACTACACATCCCTTGAGCTCCAGTAGCCTCAATCCCCTCTAACCACCCTAAAAAGAATGAACAAACCCAATATAATCTTTTCTCTTAAATTGTTTAATTCTATTATCAAAAGAGATAAACCGTGACCACCCCAAAGAGAAGAAAAAAAATATTGCTTTGAAGTCCATCTACTTTACCTATTGCCAGGTATCATAGAGGCAAATAGAATAGTAGTTACCTAAAAAGTATGGATTTTGGTGCCCAGATGTTTTTGCTAATCCCTCCCACCCCCCACATTAGTCACAGTGACAGAACACGTGTTGTGAAGTGTAACCACTGTGACAGAGGAGGCAGCAATTCATAACAAACATTTGTCAATGCTGAATGTTTGCTTGCTGATATTAGCATTGGACGTGCAGGAGTTACATTGGTGCAGAATAGGAGTGGCAGTGAAGTACTGAACTCACGCTAACCCCACCTCCACCCTGCAGAGATGGACAGTCATTGGATGTGCCTTCGAGTCATCACCCATAATGCACATGGTATTTCACTTCACCCTATCCCGTAGACACTGACAAGTGTTGAGGTGTGCCTTGGGGTGTTCGGCTTCACAGACAACCCATTTCATAAGGACATACGCTGAAATGGGTGCAGTATAGGAGAATGGGGTGAAGTCTGGGGCCAAAAAAGTCCAAGGCACACCTCAATGCTTGTCACTGGCTTCAGGGTGGAGGTGGAATGGCATGAGCATTATAGCCGGCAATCCAAAGGCACACCCCTGATGCCTGTCAGTCTGTACAGGGTGGGACGTTATGGTTAGAAACCCCAATGCCCTGGACATTTGTTGATATTTGCACTACAGATTTTCAGCATGGCCTTTTTGTGACCTCCACCTCATGAAAGCAGTCAGGACCTCTTCTTATGAACAAGGGCACTGATTTTGCTATGGTGTCCCGAACTTTGATTTCCCACAGCGACCATGCCATTCTGCGCCAGATGTGCAAAAACACAAAGCAGTGGTACTGTTCATGGAGTGGTGTGAAGAGATGGCAATGTTGAAAATCTGGAGTGAAAATATTAAAAATGCTCAAACTTCCAAGTGTAAGTGTAAACTGTGCAATGCATGCTCGTAACACTGTCATTAGTGGAATTATTTCACCAAACTTTCAACATAGGTATTTTGTGACCTCTGCTCATGAACACTGTCACTATGATTTTCTTAATCTATTTTAAACATTGATTTCCCACAGCGACCGTGCCACTGTGCACCAGATCTGCAAACACATATTTCGGGCAAGATGAGAAAAATGACAGCTATACTGTTCATACGGAGGTGTGCAAAATGGGCAATGCTTGAAAATTTTGAGTGGAAATATTACACATTTTGAAAGTTACAAGTGTGCGTGAAAACTGCACAACACATGCTCGTAACACAGTCATTTTATGGACTTTTGTCACCAAATTTTCAACACAGGCATTTTAGAACCTCTGCTCATGAACAGTGACACTGTGATTTTCTTAATCTGTCACAAACACTGATTTCCCACAGTGACCATGTTATTCTGCACCAGAAATGTGAATACACATTTCAGCCATAATCTGAACAGGCATTTGTCAATGCCAAATGTTGTCTCGCTGGCATTGGCATTGGCAGTGCAGGAGTTAGAGATGCATAATAGGAATGACAGTGAAGTATGGAACTGATGCCAACCCCACCCCCACCCTGCAGAGACTCACAGGCGCCGGGGTGTGACTTTGGGGCATCAGCTATGACTCTATAGCTCATGCCATTTTACCTCACCCTACCCTGTAGACACTGACAAGTGTTGTGATGTGCTTTGGGGTCTTTGGGCATTATACTTAGCCCATTCCATAAGAAAATATGCTGAGGTGGGTGCAGTATAGAACAATGGGGTGAACTTTGTGGCCAAACACTGCAAGGCACACCACAATGCCTGTCACTGGCTGCAGGGTGGGGGTGGGGGTGGAATGGCATGAGCATTACAGCAGATGATCCCAAGTCATACCCCTAACGCCTATAAGTCTCTACAGGGTGGGGTGCTACAGTTGGAAACCCTAACACCATAAGTGTGTGTTGGTATTTTCATTCCAAATTTTCAACATGGGCTGTTTGTGAGCCCACCTCATGAAAAGTGGCACTATCAGTTTGTTAGCTGAAAGGTGGTTTTGCGTGGCTATGCCATTTGGCGACACAGGGATGAAAACACATTTTGGGCAGGATGTAGAAAATAACAACTGTATTGTTCATGAGGAGACATAAAAAAATGACAACACTGAAAACCTGGGGTGAAAATATGAAAAATTGGTGAAGTCATGAGCATGCATAGAAACTGCGCAACACACGTCCATGACCCAATTATTTTTGGGAGTTTTTTAGCCACATTTTCAACATAGGCATTTTGGGACCTCTCCTCATGAACAGCGGCACTGTGATTTTGTTAATCTGTCCCAAAAGTTGATTTTCCACACTGACCATGCTATTGTGCACCACAGGTGCAGAAACGCATTTTGGGCAGGTTGTGAAAAATGACAGCTGTACTGTTGATAAGAAGGTGTGAAAAATGCCAGTGTGGAAAATCTGGCATGAAAATATTACAAATTTGCGAAGTTACAATGGTGCGTGGAAACTGCATAATGCATGCTTGCAACACCTTGCCTCGGTCGAGTTTACGAGCGCAGTCCATGAGGGCATGTGGGAGGGTGCCTGACTGGGGCTGCATTCGTGGACTTGACCAAGGCATTCAATTTGGTGGATCACTCCCTTCTAGTTGAGAGACTTAGATGTATTGGGGTGGGTACTCCAGTACTTTATGGGTATCTAATTATCTTCCTAATGGGTTTCAGATGGTGAAGATTGGAAGTAGCTTATCTGATAAGGCTTTGGTCAACTGTGGTGTCCCACAAGGCTCCATACTAGGGCCACTTTTATTTTCCATTTTATTTGATTCAGTTAGTACTACTATAAGGATGCACATGTCATTATGTACACAGACAACGCTGTTGTCTTTAGTCAAGGGAGAACATTGTCACAGCTTAATGTAACTCTTACTAAGTAACTTAAATCAATGCAAAATTGACTGATAAACAATAAATTATTACTCAATAAGCAAACAGTTAAAACTATGGTATTTGGTAGCCCAGCTAAGTTAAAAGCTATTGGTTCTAGCTTACAAGTAGAGTCGTTGGATGGGGTTACATATGAAAATGTAAACAGTTTTAAGTATCTGGGGTAGTCTTAAATTCAACACTAACATATGAGTCACATATATATGTTTCCACATCTAAAATACATTCTAAACTTGCTTTATTATATAGATTGCATCGTTTTCTGACAGGCGAGACACGTCTGGCTATAGCTAATCAATGTTTGTTGCCTATTTTGAATTATGCCTCGATAGTGGTGGATAATGCTCCTAGTAGTACTTTAAGGCAGAAATTGGTATTGTTGCATAAAATAGGAAGATTTGCACAATTAACATAACATCTAATAGTGTTCATCATTGTACTATATTGGAGAATTTTGGATGGTTACCAGTTGAATAACATTATAAGCTTGTACTGTCCAAATTTGTTTATAAAACTCTACAAACAGAAGTACCCTTAACATTGAAAAATCAGCTTACAACTTTTAGTTTCAAATCACGTACTAGATCATCTGGGGATCTTACTATGTTAAAAATTCCTTTTATATATACTGCTAGAGATCGGCATTCATTTGCTTACAGTGCACCCAAAATATGGAATGATATACCAGTACATAGTTATGGGTCATTTACCACAAGTCTGAAATTGCACTTTATGAATCTGTCTCGGTGTGGATGTCCTTTAGATTGAGATTTCTGTATTAGAGTTTTTTAATCAACATTAATGTGTGGACGTGGAATTTATACTTCCTATTTAAATACGTTTTTGTATTATGTTATATTTTGTCTTATAATGTCTTTGTGTGTATTTTTGATTGACCACGGGTCATACATCTGTATCCCAGTGTACTTACCCGTATACAAATAAAAATCAAATCAAATCAACACAGTCATTTTATGGACTTCCGGCACCAAATTTTCAACATAGGAATTTTAGGACCTCTGCTATGAACAGTGTCACCATCATTTTCTCAAACTATCGCAAACACTGATTCCGCACAGCAACTGAGCTATTCTGCACCGGAAGTGCAAAAACACATTTCAGCCAGGATATGTAAAATGACAGCTGTACTGTTCATAAGGAGGTTGAAAACACCAATTTTTGAAAATCTGGGTGAAAATATTTCAAATTCCACATAGATTCTGGTGTATAGAAAACAGCACAATGCACACTCATAAAACAGTCATTTTTTAAATTTTTTTCACCAAATTTGCAACATAGGCTTTTTGAAAGCCCCATTCATGAACTGTGGCACTGTCGTTTTGTTACTCAGTCCCAAAAGGTGATTGCACACAATGACCGAATAATGCCACGACAGTGACTGAATTCATGAGGAGGGGTCTCAATAACCCCAAGTTGAAAATTTGGTGCAAAAATTCCCAAAAATGCCTGAGAATGCACCAACATTGAAAACCCCCTATTTATGCCATTGTACAGCTTACCGGCATTTCTTCAGTTCGCAGTCAGCTTTGAAGAGTGCAGACGTGTTCTCGGTCCACTGAAAATCATCGCGCCAGACTCTGGAGGTAAGTATGGGGTGAGGGGGTGTGGGGAGACAGGGTGCACAGAGGGTGGGTGCGGGTTGTGGGAGGTGCAGGGAGACTGCGAGACCCGCTTTTCCTTCCACAGGGTAAAAAAAACATTGCAGGATAGTTTTTCTTTTCAGGAGATTTGCATGCTGGGGTGGGCTCTCAACATGCCACCTAAGTGTTTTGGGGGGATGCTGTAGCTGATGGGGGACTGGGCACCCCTGTCGGCACACAACAAAAGCAGAGTGTTCAAGAGCTGAGGGGTATTGGGCAGCCCCTCGGCACATAACAAAGGGGGGGTTCATTATGCCAATGGGGAGTAGGCTCTCCCATTGGCACATACATTGGGTCAGGGCATGCCAACAGGGGGATTGGGCACCCCCAAAGTCGGCATTGTGGCAGGCAGTGTGCCACCATGTTTACTGTTATGTTTTGCCAGGGAAGGCATGTCAGGAGGTGCCGCTGCATATAACGAGCTTTGCTCTCATTGCAGTGGACCTTTCCTTAGATGTGCTCGCCACATTATGTTTTCCTGGTGTGGAGCCTGCATGCTGCCTTATTGGGGAATGAGGGACGCACCTACTGATGCATGTCCTACATTTGGCCAACAGTGACCGTGCCTCCAAATCTGCTACTAATGCAATGTGTTGGCTGGAGCACAAGCAAGAGACAACACAAAACTGACAGCTGCACTGTTCATAAGGAGGTGTGAAAACATGCCAATGTTGAAAATCTGGAGTCAAAATATTACAAATTGGCGAAGTTACAAGTGTGCATGGAAACTGCGCAATGCACACTAGTAACACAGTCATTTTTTTTAATTTTTTCACCAAATTTACAACATAGGCTTTTTGAGAGCCCACCACATGAACAGTGACACTGTTGTTTTGTTAATTGATCCCAAAAGGTGATTCCACACAGTGACCATGAAATCACCTTTTGGGACCAAATAACACCACGACAGTGACTGAAATCATGAGGAGGGGTCCCAAGAACCCCATGTTGAAAATTTGGTGCCAAAAGTAAAAAAAATGACTGCAATAGCCACATAAGTTGAGAAAAAACCCATGCATGCCATTATACAGCTTACTTTCCTATTTCTTCAGTTCGCAGTCGGCTTTGAAGAGTGCAGACGTGTTCCCGGGCCACCGAAGAACATCATGCTGGGCTCAGGAGGTAAGTATGGGGTGAGGAGGGGTGTGGGGAGTGGGGGCACACAGAGGGTGAGTGCGGGTTGAGGAAGGGAGCACAAGGAACAGTGAGGCACCATTTTTGGTTTTTATAGGGTTTAAAAAAAAGACTACGCGGGATGCTTTTGGCATGCTGGGATGGGCTACCAGCATGCCACCTGGATGTCTGTTGGGGGGGACTGGAGCTGACAGGGATTGGGCACCCTCATTCATCATACAGTGTGCTTGGGGTGCATGAGCATGCTGGGAGGGGCACCCAGTGTGCAACCTGGGTGTCTGTTGGGGGGGGGACTGGAGCTGACGGGGATTGGGTACCCTCATCAGTCATACAGTGTGCTGGGGGGTGCATCAGCCAAGGGGGATTTGGCACCCACTTGACACACAACAAATGGGGAGTGCATTATGCCAACGGGAATTGGGCTACCCCGTCAGCAAATGAACTGGGAAAGCAGCATGCCAACAGGGGGATTGGGCCCCCCCCATCGGCTTCAACAGGGATTCACAGGTGGCAGTTGTCCATCAGCTTCCCCGGGAACTGTGAGAAGCCAACAGAGAAGCTTGCCACCATATTTATTGAAAGGGAACACCAGAAAATGCAGTTGTAATTGGCTCCTGCAGTCAGGAACTGCCCCACAAAAACAGCTGATTGTTGATGATGGGGCGGTCTCTGATTGCAGCGGCCTGTTTCTTTCATGTTGGTAGCACACTACACAACTGCTATCATCTACATCCGTATCCTCTATTGGCGCAACAGAGGCCATGGACTCCTGGCATTGGTAACAACACTGCCACACCTCCACAAATTGCTACTACAGCAAGCTGCCGCAATATGTTTCTTGCACATGCGCGCAAGCAAACATAAAAGGGCACCTGAACCCTAGAGGTAAACTAGGAAATAAACTGGATGGGACGCCCCAAAAACTCTTCACACAATAAGTAATAACATAGCTCACTGTAAATATACACAGGTGTCTTACCTTGGCAATGCTGAATCAGACTTCGTATTATAAGAGAAGACAAGTCAGATAGACCCCTTAACAAGTTCAAGTTCAAGTTTATTGCAGGAAAACTCCATTGAGCAAGCTCATTCACAAGGAGGTCCTGAGACATGTACACTGATAAAGAACATTACATAAAATAAAAATACTTGATAGAACAATAGTATAACATTTCTTCAAGGTGTACACTTAGAACAAGCAGGATATCACATAAAAAGATGCAACATCGGATGACAACAGACGGTGAGAAGACACATGGTACATAATGTGTAGCATGCCAGCAGTACGAGGCAGGGTAACTGGTGTTTGCAATAAATAAATTTAGTATATTGAGCAGCAACAGGGAATAAAGGATAAACAAAGTAATTGAGGCTTGGAAGAGTGAGAGAAGTATTATTTACGGAGAGAGAGCCAGGAATCGGACGGGGAAGGGGAGCAGGTGTGGGATGCTTGCAGTAGTGGTCACAGCTTGGAAGTCAGAAGCTAAGAGAATGTCGTTGTGTCTTGGTTAAATGGTAGTGTGAACAATAAGTGAGCAGCATACAGAAGGGCGATGACGGTTCTACACATGTATAAGGCACACATAGGGATGGGAAGGGCTTAATAACAGTTGCAGATATCTATACACTAGTAGTTTAGCTAGACTAAATCAGATTTAGAGAAGGTTTAAGAAAACAAACAGTCTGTGAAGGTTCCCAAAATTGGCTGAGAACATAACGCTTGTAAAAATCAAGAAAAACTGTAACCATGCTTAACACATGTAGCAACAGTTACAAAACTTGTAAAAGCCTAGAAAAGCAATGAAACAGGCTTAAGGGGACAATGTCAACCTGTTTTTCATCATATTATTTCCAGTTAAAAACCTACATTTTAAGATTTCTTACCTTTTCTGATATTCATTAATGCTGCTGTCTGTTTTGTCTGTCTCCTTGTTTAGTAGAACTGAAATGCATGCTAATGTGCATTTATAGACAACCTTGTTTCGTTTACAATCCTGGATCTGTTCCTACTGCATATTTCCTAGCCTTATAAACAGACTCGAGCAGCGCAGTCACTCTTAAGGCAGTAGCTCCATAAACTCCTACTAGGCAGAAGGGGATAGGGAGAAGTACCAGGAGAAACAAAGGGAGGCAGGGAAGCCAGTAAGGGAAGCCAAAGCTCAGACAGAAGAACACATTGCAAAATCAGTGGGTAAAGGGGACAAAACCTTTTACAGGTACATAAGTGAAAAAAGAAAGACAAAGGGAGGGATAGTGAGACTGAAGGGGGAGGATGGGAGCCGCGCGGTGATGACAACAGTAAAGCTGATATATTGAACAGGTATTTCTGCTCAGTCTTACTAAGGAAGAGGGGGTAAAGGGTCTGAAGGGAGTACAAGGGTGAGAATGGTGCAGAAATGTACACAAGTCCCTTTACACGAGAAAGGGTCCTGAAGGAACTGGAAGTAATAAGAGTTGATAAAGCAATGGGGCCAGATGGGGTGCACCCCAGGGTCCTTAAAGAACTAAGAGAGGTGGTGGCTGAACCTCTGGCTATCCTGTTTAGCCAATCACTGGAAACAGGGGAGGTACCCAAAGACTGGAGGACAGCAGATGTAGTCCCCTTATACAAAAGTGGGAACAAAGAGGAAGCAGGGAACTACAGACCAGTCAGCCTCACCCCCGGTAGTGGGAAAGATCATGAAGCACTACTGAAGGAGAGATTGGTGGAACATCTGGTTGTCAATGGACTACAGGACCCAAGGCAGCATGGTTTCACCAGGGGAGGTCATGTCAGACCAACCTCATTAGAAGTTTTTGACTGGGTGACTAGGAGGTGGATCAGAGGAGGGCAGTGGACATGGCCTCATCTGGACTTCAGCAAGGCCTTTGACACTGTGCCACCATAGAAGACTATTACACAAACTGGGGAATATGGTGTGGGCAGGACAGTAGTGTGGTGGGTAGGTAACTGGCTGGGTGGCAGGACACAGAGGGTGGTGGTAATGGCTGTCACTCCACAGAGGGAAGAGTGACCAGTGGGTACCACAGGGATCAGTGCTGGGACCGATCCTATTCAACATCTTCATCAGTGACATTGCGCAGGGGATCTAGAAGGCAGAATTTCACTGTCTGCTGATGACACAAAGCTCTGTAACAGAGTAGACACACCAGAGGGTGTAGACAGAATGAGAAGGGACCTGCAGAAACTTGAAGAATGGTCAAGGGTTTGGCAGTTGAAATTCAATGCAAAGAAGTGCAAGATAATGCATATGGGGCACAAAAACCCTGGCACAATATATCAGTTGGGGGTGAGGATATAGCATGCACCAAGCAGGAAAGGGATCTTGGGTTGTCATCTCTGATGACCTCAAGGTAGTGAAACAGTGTGACAAGGCATCAGGTAAAGCAAATAGGGATGCTGGGATGTGTATAGGCAGGGGCATCACCAGCAGGAAAAGGGAGGTCTTAATTCCCATACAAGACACTAGTGAGGCCCCACCTGGAGTACAGTGTACAGTTCTGGAGACCATACCTACGTAAGGACATAGACAGGGTAGAGAAGGTTCAGAGGAGGGCAACAAAGATGGTGCATGGATTGCATCACAAGTCCTATGAAGACAGGTTGAAGGAACTGAACATGTACTCCTGGAGGAGAGGAGGGAGAGAGGGATATGATAGAGACATACAAGTATCTTACAGGAGGAACAGGGTGCAGGAAAACACTATTTTTGCGCGAAAAGATGTTTCAGGACTAGAGGGCATGGGATGAAGTTGGAGGAGGACTGATTCAGAGGAAACATGAGAAAGAATTTCTTCACAGAACGGGTGGTAGACAAGTGGAACACCCTGCCAGATGAAGTGGTGGGGGCTGAAACAATCACGGGATTTAAGAATGCATGGGATAGACATAAAGGAATTCTAGAGGTCAGGGGTAAGGGGAAACAGACTTCTAGGAAAACAAACTGAACTTACAAGCTCAAATGGGCAGACTGGGTGGGCCATAGGCCCTTATCTGCCGACACTGTCTATGTATCTATGTATCTATGTACTGCATCATGAGGGGCTGGACCACATCATGAGGGGCTGGACCACATCATGAGGGGCTGGACTGTGTTATGGGTGTTCCCAAGTCCAGCAAAGATGCAGTTGGAGCTGGTCAAGGAATGTAAACAAACCTGTGCTTGTGTGGTAACACCAGTATAGTGGGCAGTCTGTTTTTCACATTTTTAAAGAAACAGAGTTAGAATCAAACTACCAGCTACATCAACAATCCTTACAGAATGCTGGCAATCATAAAATATGTTTTTTAAACTTAGGACACTTTGAGACCTAAGGGGGTTGACAGTGTCCCTTTAAATATATGTTGTATCTGTAAAAATGATGATACTTCCGAACTGTCTATACACATTTTCCATGTTAAACAAGCATTTGTCAATGCCAAATGTTTGCTTGCTGGTATTAGCACTGGAAGTGCAGGAGTTAGACAGATGCAGAATAGGAATGGCAGTGAAGCATTGAACTCACACCAACCCCACCTCCACCCTGCAGAGATGGACAGGCACTGGGGTAAGCGTTTGGGTCATCACCCATGATGCTCACAGCATTTCACCTCACCCTATTCTGCAGACACCAAATGTTGAGGTGTGCCTTGGGGTGTTCGGCTTTACAGTCACCCCATTCCATAAGGCCATACGCTGAAATGGGTGCAGTATAGGAGAATGGGGTGAACTCTGGGCCAAAGAGTCCAAGGCACACCTAGATGCCTGTCAGTGGCTGCAGGGTGGGGGTGGAATGGCATGAGCATTACAGCTGGCAATCCAAATGCACACTCCTGACACCTGTCAGTCTGTACATGGTGGGACGTTATCGTTAGAAACCCTAATGCCCCAGGCACGTGTTGATATTTGTACTACACATTTTCAATATGGCCTTTTTTGTGATCCCCACCCCACCTCATGAAAGCATTTGGGACCTCTGCTCATGAACAGTGTCACTAAGATTTTCTTAATCTGTCCCAAACGTTGATTTCCCTCAGCGACTGCGCCATTGTGCGCCAGATGTTTGAAAACACATTTTGAGCAGGATGTGAAAAATGACAGCTGTAATGTTCATAAGGGGGGGTGTGTAAAATGGCAATGTTGAAAATCTGGAGTGAAAATACTACAAATTCTTGAAGTTACAAGAGTGCATGGAAACTGTGCAATGCACACTCATAACATAGTCATTTTGTGGACTTTTGTCAACATATTTTCAACATAGGCATTTTGGGACCTCCACTAATGAACAATGTCACTATGATTTTGTTAATCTGTCCCAAACATTGATTTACCACAGTAACCATGCCGGATGTGCGAAAACACATTTCAGCCAGGATGTGAAAAATGACAGCTGGACTATTCACAAAGAGGTGTGAACAAATGCCAGTGTTGAAAATCTGGAGTAAAAATTTTACCAAGTCTCAAATTACGAGTGATTGTGGAAACTGCCCAACTCATGCTCATAACACGCTCATAGCTTGGTACATCCAGCAGACCAGACCTGAGTTTGGTTCTCACAACCTCCACTTGCATACTGTGTGACTCTGAGCAAGTCACTTAACCGCCCAGTGCTCCCAGGTCACCCCTGAAAACAGGCACCTGTGCCTAGTGAGCAGTAACTGGCTAACAAAGACTAACAAACACGCAGTGACAGTGAAATCACCTTTTGGGATCAAATAACCAGATGACAGTGATGGAATTCATGAGGTGGTGTCCCAAGAACCCCATGTTGAAAATGTGGTGCCAAAATTCAAAAAACTGGCCTTGATATCCACCTAAGTTGGAAATAACACATTTATGCCATTATACAGGTTACCGGCATTTCTTCAGTTTGTGGTCAGCTTTGAAAAGTGCAGACATGTTCCCGCACCACCAAAGATCATCATGCCAGGCTCTGGAGGTAAGTATGAGATGAGGGTGGGGTGGGGTGGTTGGGTGCACAGAGGGTGGGTGCGGTGGGGAAGGAGCGACGAGACGACAAGGGATGGTTTTCTGGTTTTTTACAGGTTAAAAAAAAGACATCTCAGGAACATTTTTTTCCATTTACAGGGACAATAAGCATGTTGGAGTGAGCTCCCAGCCTGCCACCTGGGTGTTTGTTTTGGAGGGCACCTAGAGCCAAAGGGGGATTGGGCACCCTGTCAGGACATGCACTGTGCCTGGTTTGGAGGAGAATATGAGCCAAGTGGGATTGAGCACCCCCCTTGGCACATTATGAATGGAGGAGGGACATTATGCCAACAGGGTTTGGGCTCCCCAGTCGGCAAATGAACTGGGGAGGGGGCAACATGGGGATTAGGCACTCCCATCGGCTTTCATAGGGACTGTGAGAGGCAGACGGTGACAGCCGCTGCCATGTTTATTGAAATGTTACACCAGGCAAGGCATCACCCTGCAATGACAGGTCACTCCCTCATTGCAGCAGCTAATTCGTTTCAAGGTGGTGGCATGCTTGCTGATGTATTGTCAGGAGCAGCACACTGCTGCATTGGGTAAAGAGAGCCAAGCCCAAAAATGCAATGGTGGCATTGCTCACCACAGTGCCACACCTCCAAAGTCCCCTTCTCTCCTAAACTGCCACATAATGTTTCTTGCTCATACACGTGAGCAAACATAAAAATAGTTCATGAATATACAGAGCTCCATTTCAAACTTTTCTGAGCCAAAAAAAAGTGCTGAATGGCCTATCGAAGACTAACTACACCAAAAGATATGGGCGGACTCAAGGCCCCAGACCTATATTACTACTTTCTTTCCTGCAGAATGAATCAAATGTCAGAATGGTGTAATAGTCAAGGTGGACTCACCACTAATCACGTATGGTTTGATATGGAATTAGATTCAGCTAAGGATAGCTCAATTTACCTGGGATCCTTAGTTTTTGCCAAACCTGTTAAACATCTTAAAAATAAAATCCTTACGGACAATATTTATATCCTGAAGAGATGGTCCAATCTTCTTACACTACATCTAACTAGATCCAAAATACAATCGATCTTCTTGAATCCTAATGTTACAGCAGATGGGCTGCTCTTCGAGAACACTATTTGGGAGATGAAAGGTATAACCAGAATGAAAAATGTAATGAAGGCTAGGACCTTAGTATCTTTTGACACTTTAGCGCACAAGTATGTTTTGCAGCCAGATGATGAGGATATGCATAACAGCATAGTTAATAGCGTACAAGGCCTCACATTTCAGGATGGGTCCTACTTAGACATTAATGCCAACACTCAGAACTTCCTGGCTACAATTCAAGCTAGGCCTAGAATATCTAGTTTCTGTGACTTACTTTTAGGTTGCATCAATGGTCCTGATCTACAGTGGATCAGGTGGTGGGCTAACGCTCTCGGTAATGATGCGAATGGTTGGAACAAGATTTGGTTACGCTCTATTAATACATTTACAACAGACAATGCCAAACTGATATGATTCAAAACTATTCACAACCTTTATTATACCCCGTTCCAAATGAACAAGGTGGGATTTTTTTTTTTTTAATATTATTTATTATTTCGGAAGAAACCTTTGAGCCAAGGCTCTTTTACAAAGGTTCCATGTCGAAAGACAATACAGAACAAAGTGAGGACAGTAATAAGTACAGTAGTTTCAAGCAGCCATTGGTTTTGTCATACACAATAGAATTTTCATACAGAAATATGTACAATGATTCATCGTGTGTACATTATTTACAATAATTTTTATTATTCAAGATCACATGAACAGTAAAAACACAGTTGTAATATGGTTCAACTAGAATAAATTAGAAACTGCTAGGTGAGAGGGTAGAACGTGAAGGAAGCTAAGGGATGAGTGTGGATAACAGAGGGAAATAAAAGGGGAAGGAATAGGTGAGAGTGGAGGGTAGAGGGACTTAGGAGAGGGAATTAGAGGAGAGGAAAGAAAGTTGAGTTACCAGAAGCATTCACAGAAGGCCATTTTGACATGGTGTTGACGCAGGTTGTACCTGAAGTGCCCAGGGTGGTGTCGTTGGTCAACAGCAGGTGAGAGTGAGTTGAACCAGTATGAGGCTCTGTACATAAAGGAGCATTGTCCTTGGGTAGAGTGGCAACGTGGAACAGAAAAAGTAAGAAAATCTGAGCTCCTGGTTAGGTGGAGTCTGCAGCGGGGAGCCAGTGATGACCAAACCCTTGAGGCTAGGAGATTTAAGGTGATCTTTTTTGCTAGCATAGAAGTCTGGTACTTGAGTCTACTGGCTGCCTAAGAGTTGGAGCCAGTTTGCTTGCTTGTAAATGTCACAGGTGTGATTGAGAGCTACGTCCAACTATCTAAGATGTGGAGATGCCAATTGTGACTTGATCCATATGTTTTGGTCGTGTCCCAAAATGGTATCTTCATGGGGCAATATTGCTGATTTTTTTAAAAGACATTGCATGAGTAAAGGGGAATTTAAATTGTTAGTCATTTTGATGAAACAAAAATATGGAGCAAAGAACAGCGAGTCACCATTGCTCTGATTCAATGTCGGTTGGTAGCGTCACTCTCAGTATACAACTGGAGGAGCGGGCACCGTCATTTGAGGAATGGAAGGTGAGTGCCTGGAAGTTTTGAGAATGGAGAGGCTCGCACACTTAATGCTAGACCAGGCTCAGATTTTCAGCTCTAAGTGGGACACAATTTACAATTGTTTCTTTTCACCAAGAGGTGAATGTACTCCATGTGTTGTTGCTTGTTGTTTAATGCAATTGTATCCATATGTTGCTACTTGCCTCTGTTATTTGCTCAGTTGATAACCTGCGTGTTATCCACCCGCTTGTACCCCCTCCACCCAGGTCACACCGGGAGACAAGTATCTTGTTGCTCAGTGTGCCTTTCCTGGTGAAACTATTTCAATAAATAAATTAATAAATAAATAAACCTAGTAAGCCTTTAGGCTGCCTGTAACCTATCCCTCCTTACCTGATCCCTCCCCCTTCCCTTCTGCTATATTTCTCTTGTTGAGTTATTTCTTCAGGGGAATGTTGTTCAAGGATTAATGGAGTAACTTCCCTCTATTTATAAGGTCATTTGTGTAATATTAATAATGAATAATTTAATGAGTACTGTGTGTAGTTTCAGAAGTCTCTGTTAAGTTACTGAAGTAATGTTTATCTTTTAAGCGAGGCGTGAATGATTATTGAGGTGTTGTTTTTGTTGATTACTTATGGCATTATGTTTGTGTATTGTATTTTAATTCAATAAAATTTTATTGATTAAAAAAAAAATCTTTAAAGGTGATAACTGGGCAGTGGTACAGCCTAGGGATTGCCCTAATCACCATGTGGTCCTGGAACTGGAACTGTCTGCCCACATACAGTATTTCTCCTCATTCGGCTCCCTTGAGTTTTATGGTTCATCAACCTGTCCACCGGCTGAACCTGGTGCAGGTACAGACTCCGGGCCGCTCTGCATAGTTCTTGGCACCTGAGGCAGTCTCTGATTTGCTGGATAATGCCGGTGAGCTACCACCGGACAGGGGCCTTGGTAAGGGTCACCTGGGCCCTGGAGGATCCCCAGCCAGTTGTCTGAGACCCCTGCTCCTCCCTCTACCAGTGGGATAGCTGGTAACAGGTGGTGGGGAGAGCTGGGTAAACATCCATGCTCTCTTTCACCTCTGTCTCTTTCTGGTACTCCTGCACCCTCCTCTTCCACAACCTCCACTATCACGTCTGGGGATTCACTTCAGATTTCCTCCACCTGGACACATGTGCTTTAACCCAGGGACAGTCTTTCAAACCCCTCTGAATTGCCACTCGTTAGTGACCACAGGATGAATAAGCTGGTAGTGCACCTGGGAGCTTACATCTCACTACATGACATGGGTGCTCTACCTATACAGCAGAGACATATGGGCAGCGTGGTTACTGCTTTTCCAACAAGCGCACACCTCACACAATGTTCATGTCCCTCGCATTGTCCCCCAGCCTTCCAAAGCCAGCAAAGAAGTGAGGCTAGAATTGAAGTAAGGTGTTCCTCCTGAAGGGTTGTTTCAGGCCTCTCTGCACCTCCCCCTGCTACCACTTGCTGCCAATCCAGTGGGATACCTGCGCTTGCTTTTTCCTTCCCTCTCAGTCCCACAGTCACTTGGAGCCCAAAGTTCTCTACTCCAAAATAATGCAGCCCTGCTCCAGCAATGCGGTCCCACAGCATCTCTTTTTCTCTGCTCTTGATACACTAGTTGCATTTTCTGCTTTATTACTGCTTCTGGTCTCTCTCCCTCAGCTCTCTCGCTCTGGTCCCCCAAGATGACACTTCCTCGTGCGGCTACTATAGCTCCTTTTGACCATCCTCTAATCAGGACCTCTCCTGAGGGTCACGTGACTGGCAAGTCACTCAATTCAATTCAATTCAAGCTTTATTTTTATACCGCTTTTCCAAGCCAAGGGGCTGTACATAAAACCAAGTATAATAATATACATAAGATTAAAAACAATAAAACAAATTATCAATATTTTGGAAAGGCTAAATCAAACAAATAAGTTTTTAACTCAATTTTAAACCTATCAACAGTCAGGCATTCTCTCAACCAATGAGGTAGAGAATTCCACAGGGTTGGTGCAGAGAAAGAGAAAGCTCGAGAACCAGATGTCCTCAGTTGTACCCTGGGAATCTCCAGCAATCCCTCGTCGGCGGAATGGAAAGGGCAGAGGGGGCAGTAGGGTACAAGGAGATCTTGCAGGTAGCCGGGTCCCTGATTATGTAAGGCTTTGAAGGTTAGCAAGCCAACCTTAAAGGCAATCTGCCACTGAACAGGCAGCCAGTGCAGCTCACGGAGCACAGGCATAATATGACTGGTCCTAGAAGTCCCAGTCAGAAGCCTGGCTGCCGTGTTCTGCACCAGCTCCAAGCCCTCAACCCCTGTTAGCCCTAGGTGCACACCACTCCAGCAAGCCAGGCCTAATGCCTAATACCTGCTCGAAGCCAACCCCACAGCAATTTTAAAAGTGCGTAAAATGGCCCAACCCGGCTGGGAAGTCTGCACAGCGTGGACCGCATGGCTCAGGGTGTAGTGGTGATTTCTAGGGTTCAGGAACATCCTGGATGAGCCCCCACAGTGTAACCCCTTCCTTTCTGCCCTGTCTAGGGGCATAACTTTAATCATCGCAGGTAGTCTGGGCAGGAAGGAAAAGGCCACTCAAGGACTATGTAGCATATGAGACACTATGACACTGGGCCATGGAAAACTGAGGGTCCTTACCTGCTGATGTCTTCAGTTTCTGAATTACCTCCAGACTTCTCAGAAAAATGCACTCTCTTCCTGAGTTGCTCACCAGATCTGGACCTCCTGACTCTTCCTTGGGAGATCCCATGGTGCCCTTGCAGCCCCAGTGGTTGGATTCACTCCCCTGGAATACAATTTGTGGCAAATTAATCGAACTGCAACAATGGGTGAGGAGACAAGTATTTCATTTCATTAAAACTTCTCTTTCACTGATGAATGAGACACAGACCACTGTTTCTCCCCAACTGGCTTTTATTTTCACCTGCATAGCAAATCATTGAAGCAATAGAGGGGTCACCATTACTTTTCAGCAAGAATATATACACAGCTCCATGGGACGACAAACTTTTTACACCAGGCTAGGCCTGACGGACAGCAGGACAACTGTTTTAACAGACACCTGAAGGACACTTACTTTTCTACCTTATCCATCACAAGTGCTCTGCCCAAGAACCTGGATCCCTGCAATCTCCCTGACATATAAAGACCTGGTAAGCCAGACCTTCCATTACTTGTTCTCACACATGTCCCTATTTTCCCAGTGGCACTGATCATCCCCCTTTTTCCAGTGTGAGAAAGCGAGCTGTATCCACCACCTGGATCCTTGTGAATTAGGCCTATTCCGCAGGGCATCCAGGACTTTTCATGATGACCCAGGCATGAACCTCCCTACAAATGACTGGCTCTACAATACAGGTCGAGGCACATTTCTGACCACTTGCCTTCGCCTCAGCCCTCCGTAGCCCCCACGTCTCTCTGTGATTGTTCTGCTGTAACCACCTCCTTCCTACGGGGAGTCTCTGCCAGGCCCACATCCCTACTATGACTCCTAGGTTTGCATTAAGCCACCAGTATGGGGACCACCCTCCAAGGCCTACTGATTTTGGGTCCAGAGTCCACCCAGCTATACTGGACTGGCACTCCAGGACCTGTCCCTCCAAACAGGCCCCACCTACAGGTAAAAGATACCCCCAGGTCCCTTCACCCACCAGGCTGCCCTGCCACACCAGGTATGAGGGAAACCTCTGCCACTGTTTCCCCTCTGAGAAGGCCCTGCTACAGCCTTCCCAGCCTTGGTAACTAAGAAAAACACCAAGATTGAGCTACTATTGAACTCCTACGTCTTTTGGATGGGCTTGCCAAAGCCTCCCTAAATGCTGTAGCCTCCAGTGATGCAGGACCTGGCTATCTGTGTCCCCACCAGAGCTCAATACTCCCACTCCTTGTCAGCCATGGTGCAAAAGACCATCCTGACTGCACTTTACTTTGGGGGGGGGTTCCCACTGGCCCCCCTGGACTGCTGAGCTCCCTCCTGTTGCCCACATTGTCCTGACTCTACTCTCTGGCCTCCCCCCTCCAGCCCCCGGCCTACTGCTTGGGCTAGAAAGGCCCAGATATTTCCTGTACACTCCTTTATATGCCCTATTTCTGCCCTCTGCAGCCACCTTGAGGCGTCCAGAGCACTAACCCCATTTCTTAGCTCGGGGGGGGGTGGGGGAAAGGGGTGCCTAAACATTGGAATATAAGCCCCACATTTGCATGGGGCTTACATAAGGGAAGTGGCATTACAGCAGGATAGTGAGAGGTCTATAGAGGAGAACGCTGGCAGTACAGTGCTTTTAAGGAGATGCCTGCTCCTCCCCACATGCCAATTGCCCAAATCTGACTCAAGAAACTCCCTGCACACACATTACATCCTGCTGAGTGTTTGGCCTACTAAAGGGGGAAGCCAAGGGGAAACTCTGGGCTCTGTCAGCGGGAGGAAAGAAACTGAGAGCAGGCATCATGGGAGCCGATGAACACAACAGAAAAAAAAAAGGTTAAACCAATACAATCGTCCTACTTGCAGAAAAGGTAGAATTGTGCTTATACTGAAATTGAATAATCAGAAAGAGGGCAAAATGTACAATCAGGGTGACCTTGGCCCACACCCACGTTATCGAGCACCATCAGTAACAGAGATCTCAGACACATTCACCACTGCTGCTGTTCCTTTAGATGGTGTGTGATAGCAGTTCGCAGTTGTACCTACAGCGCTACGTCAAAAAAGGTGTTAGTGAATAATAGTTAAAACACAAAAGTTCATTTGGGGTCATGTATAGTTTTAGTTTAAATACTTTTTCCTCAACATTCACATGTTCTGAGTTTAGGGATGCCTTCCCCCTCCTCCCCCACCGTCTCAACTTATGGCAGCTGTTACATGGCAATGGCTGTGATGTCACTAGCTATAGTTCATGACCTCAGCCTGGAGTGTTAAGATTCAGGAGCCAGTGAACTCAAAGGGGGAACCATCCTGTTTATAAAGGGATTTTACAAGTCCAGAGGTGTCTCACAAAACACGCACATACTCAGTTAAAATCTCACAGTGCTTACAGTACCTACTTACCACACCGTGGTACTCATGGAACCTGCATCATGTAAGAACCAATCTTCTCCAAAGAGCTCCACTCTTTCGTTTTAGAGCCAGAGGCACTATAAGACCCCACAGGATTATTGTTTTTGTCAGGGTTCAGACAGTCATGTTGGCACTGGCATATGTGCAACACCACATGCCACAGCCAGTAACTGCGTTTGAAGCCCTAACTTCCTCAGCTGTTCTTCCACCATCAAGTGTGCGCTGTGGGAGTAGAACGTTCCGTCGGTTTCTTCTTCATACAAACATACAAAAGCGACAGCAGATACAGGCCAGATGGTCTAGCAAGTCTGCTCAAATGTGCAGCAAACAGTCCATTACACTACAGGTGCCCCTCCCGCCCCTATACTTTTGTCCGAATTCTTTCTAATGCTTGCTGGCACCCTTCCTCCCTGTGTCCCCTTTGTGACCTTCTCTCTAACCTTGTCCCATTCCCTCTCAAAGCTGTCCGCCAACTTTGTAGATACCACCTCTCTGGGCAGTGCATTCCACTTTGGCACCACCCTTTCTGTGAAATAATGCCTTCTCATTTCCCCCCTGAATGTTCCACCCTCCAATCTCGGATGGTGCCTCTTATGTCCCTCCCACCTCTTAAATTTAGAATTCCCTCCGTACCAGTCTTGTTTAAGCCTTTCATATATTTAAAGGTTTCTACCATGTCCTCCCATCCCCTCTCTCCTCCAGGGAGTACACGCTGAGCTCCCTCAGCCTCTCTTTATTAGGTTTCTTTTCCAGTCCTAGGATCATCCTGGTGGCCCTATATTGGACACCCTCCAGCAATTTAACACCTTTCTTTAAGTAATGGCACCAGAACTGCATGCAGTACAACAAGTGAGGCCTCACCAACAACCTGTACAGTGGTAGGATTACCTCCCCACTTCCACAGGTGATTCCCCTGGCTGTACACTCCAACATCTTATTAGCCTTAGCTGCCACTTTCCTGTGCTGTGCTGAGTGGTCCATCTGCCCTGTTATTATCACCCCAAGATCCTTCTCCTCCTCTGTAGTGGCTAACTGTACCCACCCCCCAAGTAGATAACCTTGCACTTACTTGCATTGAACCCAGTTGCCATGTGTCTGCCTAATGTCCAGGCTTAACCAGATCATACTTTAACCCCGCCATCTTTCTGTGTCATCCACTACCACACTGATTTTGGTGTCATCTGCAAAAAGGCTGATCTTGTTCTTGATTCCATGCAAGTTGTCAGCAATAAACATGCCAAACAATGCTGGGCGCAGTACCAAGCCTTGTAGTACTCCACTAGTTACAGCTCTTGGAGTTGAGAGTTTCCCTCCCCCACAACTACCCTCTGCTGCCTATTCTGCAGCCAGTTCTTGACCCAATCCACCATCTTCTCCCCAGCTGCTTGGCATATCAGTTTGCTAATCAGCCTCCCATGTGGCACAGAATCAAAGGCCTTGTTGAAGTCCAGGTACAGGACATCCACCACCTGGCCCATCTAGTGTCTTAGACATCTAGTCATAAAAGTCAGCCAGGTTGGTCTGACAGGATCTACCAGAGACAAAGCCATGTTGCCGGTTGTCCTGGAGACCATTCACTTCCAGAAAGGTTACCAGCCTTTCCTTGAGGTTAGTCTCCATTAGCTTCCCCACAACGGATGAAAGGCTGACTGGTCCATAGTTGCTTGACTCATCCTTGAGTCCACGTTTGTGAAGGGGCACAATGTGTGCCATCCTCCAGTCCTGGAGTATGCATTATGTTTTCAGTGAGGTATTAAATAAGTCAACCAGTGGCTCCGCCAGGACTTCACCTGATTCCTACAGAACCCTGGGGTGCATGTCATCTGGGCCAAGTGCTTTATCCACCCATAGGGCCCTTAGGCCTTCTAGTACCCTGCTCATGGGAATTTCCCAATCAGTTAATCCTGGCCCCCTAAGCACCCCCCCCATCCCCAGTGACATTGACCCTTGCCCCTCCCTGGGAAACAACGAGCAGAAGTAGTCATTGAGCGCTTCTGCCTGATTCGCCCGCTCCTCGGTCTACCCTCCATCTTTCCTGATCCTTACAATATTATTCTTGCAGTTCCTTCTCTCCCTTATGCACCTGAAGTAATCCTTCTCCCCATCTATGATACCTTGTGCCAGCCTGAGTTCCCTCGAAGCCTTGGCAGCCCGAATTGCTCTGCTCACTTCCCTTGATTTCTTCAGGTACTCCTCCCTTCCCTCCTCCCATTTGGAGCTCTTAAATTTACCGTATTTACTTGAAAATAAGCCAATCCGCGGATAAGCTGACCCCCCTTACTCAAAGAATTTTTTTCAGTAAACTGCTTTGACTCATTTATAAGCTGAGATGTATTTTATTTGCAAGCATCAATCAGCACCAAAAACACAAAGATAAACAATAAAAAACAAAGCAAAAAACAAAAAAAAATCAGCATGCCCAAAGCAATACACAAATGCTTGTAATATTCAGCACAGTACAGTAATCGGCTCAGTATTGGCATAGTATTCATTGCAAAGCATACCCATACCCAACTCAATAAACATACAGCATTTGATTATCTTATTCTTATTCAGCACAGCTCAATCGACACGGTTTTCAGCGTAAAGCAAACCATACTCAAAGCAATAAACATACAGCTGGCAAATCAAAACAATAAGCAAAACTGTGCTACTTAACGGTAAAAACTTGCAAATTTATGGTGAAAATGGAAATGTCCTCAGTCAGTCCTCCTGGCCCTTCTCTTCCTCACCTAATTCAGAGTCTGAAATCCCTAGTGCTTGCAGATTATCAGACAGCAACTGCTCAGACAGCAGTTCGTCAGTGTAGTTGTCCGCTTCCTCTCCCTGTTGCTTTGTCTCACTGTCCCCTTCGTCCACCGCGAAAACAGCATCATCTTCAGTGCCATCCATTCTGTTGCTAATGCCACACTTAAGAAATGAGTGTACAACCCACTGACAGACAACATCAAGGTCAGGGCATTTTGACTACTGCATAGTGCAAAATGTGAACATTTTTGTGTTTTATGCAAGCAACAACCACGCGGTGCGAATCATGGCATCAATCGCAGTTTGATAATTCCAGATTTCAATTGCCATTTAAAATTGACCCGTGTATAAGCTGAGACCATCAATTATGTACTTGATTTTTGGTACAAAAATCTCGGCTTATACGCGAGTGTATATGGTACTTATTTATTTATTTATTTTTTGTTGACTGGGTAAGTGCACTAGACAAATCCTGCCTATTTTCAGGCATGACTCGGGGAAAGGGGATACAGATGAATGCCAACTGACCTTGAACCAGATTAAGCTGTTGGTGGTATTTGTAGTGAATTAGGGAAATTTGGCCAGGACCCCGGGGACATTCCCCTGCTCTTGCTGCAGAGGACACAGAGGTGCTGCAGGAGAGTTGAGGACAGTCAGTATGTCCCAGATGCTGGAAGGGTTTGGTCAGGTTCTTGGAGCTCCTGAAGTTGAACTGAATACCAAGGACGAAATGGAAGTCGATGTCTTAGAACAACTAAATGGAGTTGTAGTAGAGAATCCCGAGATTCCTACCCCTGAGAATCCTTTTACAGAACACGTGGATCTGGCTGAATTAAAACTGCAGGTGGATGTGGAGGAGAAGAAACAGCAATTATTGGATTTAATTACTGCTGCTGAGCTAGAATAGAATTTAAGTAGGTCAAAATTAGAAGAAGAAAAACAAAAATGAAAAAGGTCTATGGCAAGTCCCACGTCAGGAACTAGCAAACGTTTTCCTAGTTCTGCAGAAACAGTTTCTTTGGTAGATGCTTGTCAGGAGTCACAGACTACTTTACAAAAGGAAAATTCTGCAATACCTAGTGATTCAGCAGAATGGTTACCAGAGGATGCACTACAGAAAGTAGCCTGGATATACAATGGTGAGCGCTGGATTCCAGATCCTGCATACCCTATACCTGGCATACCAGAACAAATGTCTTCACATGAACTAGGTAAACTTTTGGAGGTTGGTTTGGATGAATCATTAGACGTTACCTATGCATTTAAGTCTCTGCGGGCTCACGCTGCAGTTGCGCAGTCTGACATTGTGGCAAAGAAGAAGGAGGTTGCAACAGACGTGGTTCCTCCATTACAAGATCAGCAAAATCAGGTACTGTTCCAAAATCTAGGTCAGGATCACACAGACTTACATAGAAGTGATGTGGAATCTGTAAGTAATCAAAATATGTTTCCACAACTGGGGAAAAAAAACAAGATAGTAGCGAGAAAAAAACACTTTTAGATGCTGCAGTAAAAGATGCTCCGCAGTCAAAATCATATGCAGGGTTGTTTCAAAAACCAGAAGTGGCAGTTAAAAAAAGATTTTTGGTCAGACTGAGATATGTCGGGAAAGCCCCGATTCCTCCAGACAGAATATGGGTTGGGAAATCTTTAATCATAGACTCATTAGGTTTTACTCCTGCAGAAGTCTATGTGTTTATTCATGCACCTGGAGACAGAAATTACAATGTCAGTTTTTGTACTTTCAAACAGTTGGACACATTTTGGAATTTGTATTATGAACTGAAATCTTCAGAGTTATGGACGGACTTTACTGCAATTCCTATCACCAAACCGACTATTAAGACTGTGACAGTTTTGTTTCGTAATGAGGGGGTAGATGTGAGCAACATTACATTCTGGTTGGAAAAAAGATGCACAATTTTTGATCATCCACAAGCAATAATGGATGAAAATGGGTTTTGGAATGGGGGTTGGACTTATACGGTGCAATTAAAACAATCTGATGCAGGTATCCAACATTTACCAAGTTCCTTCTTTTTGGGTCGGGATCGTGGTATTTTATTTTATTCGGGCCAACCAAAAAGTTGTTATCGATGTGGTGCACTGACACATTTAAATAACGACTGTGATAGTGTAAAGTGTTTTCATTGTGGGGTTTTGGGACATTCTGCAGCACAATGCACTGCCCCCCCCCATGTAATTTGTGTGGGGATGATGAGCATGGTTTCCAGGAGTGTCCATGGGCAGCTCATAACTTAGATGAAATTTCAGATCCTGATATCCTGTTGACCCAAGCACGAAAGCCTTTTAGGCAGACTGAGAGACATATAAGAGACCCCTTTGACCAAACTAGGCGTAGGGGAAGGGGGAGAGGTGGTTCCTATGTTTCCACAGGAGATGGGTTATGAAGCTCTCTAGGATTGCAAATGAGAGACACCTCCTCCCCCTTCCGGGTTGGTAAAGGTTTTCGAGACCCTTCTCCCAAAAATGTATCAGATATTGTGGAAACTCCCTATGCGACTCCTCAGGGTTCCCCAAAAAGACCTGTGCAACAAGCTGTAGAAAATTTTTCAGTTAATGATATTGAAACAGATACCCAAACTGTTTCCTCAATAAAAGAGATTACTCCGCTATTATTTATTTATTTATTTAGATTTTGGTAACCGGGTGAGCCCACTGAGACCAGAGATCCCTTTTTCAGGGGTGACCCGGAGTTAGTTACAGTGAATTACATACATAGGTATCAATATACAGTATTTACAGCTGATACATATTGGGAATTGGTTCAAATGCTTAACACAGAGACAGCAGGCATCATAAGGCTCACAAGTATTAAACAGGTGCACAGTGCATTTAACAATTTTGCATAAGAGATTCATGGGGGAAGTAGGCGTGGCTAAGTTAGTGATAGCATGACAACCGGCCCGGGCAGGGGGCTAGCGATTACAACCACAAAGACTAAGTTCCAGAAGGTACACTTTGAGGCCTCACTTAAACCCTAGGAGAGTAGGCTTGTCAACCAGACTTGCTGTTTGGGCTTTTCTGTATAAATCGATACTTATTTATGTTTGATTTTTCTTTCAATGATTCTGTATGACACAATATTGATCTGTATATATTTTGTTATGATTTAATAAAAAAAAATTCCCCTACTCCGCAGTAGGGGGAACCTCTGGCCATTTCATGGTGACTGAGTCAGTCTCTGAGCTGACATGCAAGGAGAAGGTTGTGAAGCAGGTCAGGGAGTTGGTCTCCTCCTTGGCTAATGAGTTTACGGAGACTGAAGTGTTTTTTGATGCAACAACAAATATGCCTTTAGCTGGAGCTGCAGAATCGGCACAAAAGGAGGCAAGAAAATTTGTGGACCTACCTAGCAAAAATACTGATGAGCTAAACAAAGGTGAGAAAGATGGAACAACGGAAACTACCTTGCAGCATCTTTTGCTACAGGAAGAAAAATTGTTTCAGCAAAGGAAGCAAGAGTTGTTGAAACACTTCTGTCCACTGGACAAGGAGCAGAGAGGAGACTTGTGTTTGCATACAGGACAGCAGCTACCAATGGTTGTCATGGAACCTGATCTAACTGAGGCACAGAATGAGTTGGACACTGTATTCTGGGGAAAATATTGCAACCAAACTGCAGCTATCACATTCACATTTTCAGCAACTGAGGGGATTCAACCTAAAGAACGGGTGAAACTAAAAGGTATGCCTAGTAAATTATGATGGGCGGATGTACCGCCTGCAGATGAAAGTTTGTGGTCGGCGGAAGAATCCTTAAAAACGGCGGGGTGGGTTCACTCACCAGACACAAACAAATGGATCTCGGGCTTTGCCACTATAAAGATAGCAGGGGTTTCAACGCCACTGACAGTTTCTTCTACTCCAGTGAGTAAAAAGGGTTGCTCCCAAAATATTACTGTTGACACTGTTCAAACAACAACAGGATTGTTAATGACTGAAGGGGAGGACTTGGTTTCACCTTTAGCTTTACCTGCAGAACTAGAACTAACACAGCACCTGGTTTTGGTAACAGTGCAAAACATAGGAGAAGAGGAAGCTGTGCAGGAGATCTTAGAAGACCCTATGAGTGACTTTTCTGATATTTCAGATATTCCTAAGTGTATACCAGCTGAAATTAGGAATAGGTCTGCACCTTTAGAGGAGGAGGGTTTTCATGTACTTCTTCGGAACAGAATAAAAAATCTTATGCTTCCTTTTTTTCAAATATTATTTACCCAGCCAAAAGACACAATGCAGTTAGACTAATATATAAAGGAGGTTTAGAAAATTTTCTGGATAGGGTCTATATAAGCAAACGTTGTTAAAAGAAAGTTTGCATTTCACTGTTATAGAATTATACATGTCTGGAGAAAATGTGTTTGATGTTAGTTTTACATTGGGGAGTGGACTAGACAAATTTTGGGCCCGGCATCATCAGGTCAAAACTTCACCACTTTGGGCCCTTTTTGAAGTAATCCCTTTATCTAGGCCAATGCATAAAACCATCACTGTCCTATTCAGGAATGAGGGAGTTAGTGTTGCTGATTTACTTTTTTGGTTAAAGCAGAGATGTACTGTGACAGAAGACCCTGAAACTATATTTGATACAGAGGGAATTTTGGACAGAAGGGTGGAGAATCCGAGTAATTTTGGGAACAGAAGAGGAAGGGGTTCAACATTTGCCTAATTGTTTTTTCTTAGGTAGGGACAGAGGGGTCCTTTTTTATTCTGGACAACCGAAAACATGTTATAAATTTGGTCAAGTGGGTCACATAAGTAGTATGTGTAATAGGATTAAATGTACATTATGTCAAGAGGCAGGGCATACTAGTGGTCAGTGCAAGAGTAAAGTAAAATGTAATTTGTGTGGGAATGAGGGTCACTCATATGTAGCTTGTCCTGAAGCTGCACACAGTAAACACTCTTCATCTAACAGTGTGAAACAAAGACTTCTGATCACTATAGCACAGAGAGAATACGATAAGCAAAGGATATTTAAAAAACCCTTAGAGTCCTCAGTCCAAAAAGATATAATAACAAG
This sequence comes from Neoceratodus forsteri, assembly GCA_016271365.2. NCBI lineage: Eukaryota > Metazoa > Chordata > Ceratodontiformes > Ceratodontidae > Neoceratodus > Neoceratodus forsteri. The sequence continues at coordinate 84,189,523 of CM028136.1, forward strand.
GCCTAGTGGAGGGCTTGTTAGAGAAAAGATCTTAAACTCTGACTTAGAGGTAAGGGGTGATGTTTCAACTCCTATTGCAGAAATGGAAGACAGAGAATCTAGAGGCATAGAGGTAGAAGCACGTCCTGGGGAAGATTTGAGTTCCATGGCTTCCATGCTCCCCCTCCACCCAAGGAAGATGATAGTACAGAAAAAAAGGATGTCTACTAGAAGATGTCAAGCTTGGTCTCAGCCAATACCCAAAGTCCCTAAAACTGCACCACCTGAAATTTCTACTAGATACCAGGCCTTATTTGATGGTGAGGCCTCTGATAGTGAATCAGTGGGCTCCTCTATAGAATCTAATACACAAGAGAATTTGTTAAAAGGACAAAAAGCTGGGGGAAAAAATGGAACCTGGGGAAAAAAATCAAAAAGGGAAAGTTAAAAAAAAACGGAGAAGGTAGATTGCACTTATATGCTTACAATGTGTTTAGCATCATTGCTTAAAGTCCTAACCTCTAATGTTAATAGCATAAAAAATAACTGCAAAAGAGGGGCAGTTTTTCGTGCCCCCCCCCGGGGTCTTTCTTATCCAAGATATAAGATTACATACTATTACAGAAATTAAAAAAGTAACTAAAGAATGGTACACAGGAGTTTCTTTTTGGTCTATAGGTGCGGAAAGATGTTCAGGGGTAGGTATTCTTTTTCACCAGTTACAACCTACCGTTGTTAAACTTTTAGATTTATTACCTGGCGGGGTATTATTACTTGATTTTAGAGTTGAGACTGTATCCTTTCGTATTATAAATATCTATGCCCCACAATTAAAGGCTGACTGTACAACTATATTTAAATAAATTAGCCCTTACCTACATACAGCTCAGAACATGATTTTTGGGGGAGATTTCAATTGTGGACTAAGTAAACTAAATAGGGGATTGGATACAAAAACAGAGGAAAATAAGCTTTAAACAAGGTGGTTCATAAAGTCAATTTAAAAGATGCTTTGCTAGAACAAAAGGGGAAAAAAGGATAAACTATTTTTTAAAGGGCATTTATCTACAAGAATTGATTTTTTATTTATAACTAAGTCAATACACATTCAAAAATCATCAGTAGATTTGGTGGAATACTCAGACCATAAACTTTTATATATTGACTGTGGTTCCCCAGAAGTCATAATATGCCCAAGGTATTGGAAGCTTAACTCTAAAGTTTTACTGGAAGCTACATGTTTACAAAATATCATGTATTTTCTTACATGTAAAAAATCATTGTTTGATTTGTACAAGGACCCACTTAATTGGTGTCTGGAAACAAAAATTAAGATTAGGGCCCTTCTCATGTCCAATAGCAAACAAATAAAATGTGGAGATCATGTGGCATATTTAAAAGATAGGAAACAGCTGCAACACCTGTATACGCTTTCACAAACAGAAAAACATAATTTCACTGATCAAATAGCACAACAGAAAATGTTAGAGTATCATGAAAAACTAATAGAAGGCCTTAAACAACAACAATATGGTATACAGGCACTTCTGAGAACATATGCCCTCTCATTAGAAACCAGGAGTGGATAAAAAAGAAAGTAATTGAAGCACTTTATGATGCACAGGGGAAGGTTCAAACTTCTAGACCTAATATTTTGAATATTGTGTCCCATTATTCAAAAGCTTTGTTTAAAAAATCTGAAAACAAATGTTTTAACTTTGAACCCCTATTTCAGAAACTAGAAATCCTTACTATTCTCAAGGTCTGGTAGATGATTTAATTAAACCTTTTTCTACACTGGAAGTATTGGAAACCATTAAATCACTAGCAAAAGGAAAATCTCCTGGACAGTATGGGTTAACCACAGAACTTTATAACATTTTAGGACAGGAAATTCTGAATGAACTCACCACAGTTTATAATGCCATTTTACAAAACGGCGTGATACCTTTAGATATAGCTTCTGGAGTTCTCATTTTCCTGCATAAAAAAGGGGATAAAAAAGAGTTGTCTAATTGGAGGCCTGTCAGTCTCCTAAATAATGACTTTAAAATTTTAACAAAAATGTTTTAACAAAAGGTTGCTGGCACTTGCTAAATATGTACTAACACCTGCTCAATCATGTACAGTGCCGAGCACTAATACTACAGACCAGCGACAGCATAATTGCGCCCAAAGGGAAAAACGTATTTATCAATATTAAGCGCTCTCGTGCATGCACGTAGTCTCGTGGACGCTGCCCGATTTCTCCTTGCTTCAATAAATACATAAAAAAAAAATTCTGGGCGGACGCGCATTCCGATTTCTCGTTGCTTCCCTACATACATTAAAAAAAACTGTTACATTTTGTTACATTCTGTGACTGTGATTGGTGGTCAAAAAAGCTTTTTTTTTTCCCACCAATCACTGTAAGCTGTGGCAACTGCTAGGGTTCAGTGGCATGTGTAGGCGCGCCATTTTCTCCCCCTTTTCAGCCAGGTCGACCATTGAGGAAGGAGAGCGCATGGTATCCCTTGGTGGATCTGAAAGGACGAATGTTGCAGGCCCAAAGAACGGCGACGGTGCCGAGGTCTTCCCCAGCGCCCAGTACCGCGCCCGCCACAGAACAGGAGGAGATCATCATCACATCATCCTCGCTGCACTCAGCAGCAGCTGCAGCCTTGAGGGAGGTACGCTCATGATTTTCGATAAGTTGTCTCCCTCACAGTCACAGCCTACTGTAACTAGTCTAGGACAGATCCGATATGGATAGAAAATATATTCTTACTGTGTTGAGCACCAGAGGGAGCATGGGGCCTGATCGGTTGAGTCAAGGGAAGCTAGCTGTCTTGGAAAGGCCCGAGTGATCACTGTTCGTCAGCCTTCATCATGCCAGCTCCGCCTCCCTCTATTAACACCTGTCGGACGGTCGGACCACTGCTGCCGGGTTTTGAGGCCTTTGAGCCAAGTTGGGTCAGATCAGGTATCATGGAGTCGGGGGCAGGGGGGTCCGGGAGTTTTAGAACAGGTAACAAAGGAAAGGACATCCTTGCAGCTGTGTGTAACCGAGTTTTCCTACCAGTCAGTGCTTCTTCATTCATTACATGTGGGTAGCTCCTGCAACAGGTAGTGACAGGTAGGAGATCAAAGTTAAAAGCTGTGGAATTCTAAACGAGTCTCAGGAGCAGCAACCATAACATTCCAGTCGGTCTCCTGCCACAGCAAGGTGAACAGCATAGGCATACCTCTCAAGTGTCAGTGTAAGCACAAACGATGTCAAGCTTTAAAGTTACAGACTTGTTATTCTTTAGAAAATGCATTATGACATTGCACTAAGCCCCATATTGTAACCAGCTTTCTAGTGTCCCTGATTTTAGTCCTTTGCTTTGTCCCTGATTTTTAAGCCTTGTCCCTGATTTATGAGGCAGGAGGTTGAGAGGTATGACTGAGCATAGGGGTGAAGCTGTGTGGTTATTTTTTATTTTGCCAACCATTATCATTTTTTTTTCTGACTTATCTGCATCTCTACTTTGGTCAGGCAGCCTCCTGCAGTACCAGGTGCTGGCATGTGTTTCTGTCCTTGAGAACATTAGTTGTTTCTGCTGCAGGGATCAGGCCTTAGCATCCAGCCTGATGTGCCTCAGTGCCGCTTCATTCACCATGGAGTGGGCAGCAGCTTGCAGCTTGGCATACCCTGAGCTCCTGCATATCACAGAGTCATAGAAGCTTGACTGCAGAAAAGGACCATAGCAGCCCATGCTGCCCATGTATTCTGCCCTTTTTCCCCCCCTTACATCTCCTACTCCCTGCCAGCCCCCACCCTTCCCCGATAGCCTCATATGCTTGTCCCATGCCCTCTTGAATTCTTCCCCCCAACATTTCTGTCCAGCATGTCTCACTTGGCAGGGACTCTTATGGCTACAGCCGGGGGTGAGGGGTAAGACTGCAGCTGACGGTTAGTAGACTTTGTGGATTTGTTGGACCACATTTTTCTGTGTAGGTGGGTTCTACTCCTAAAATTGCCCTTGTGTTTCTCCTGAATGCTTGACAGGGCACAGAGTGCTGATGACTTTCCCACCTGTTTCTCCTGAATGCTCGCCAGGGCTCACAGTGCCAATAAGTTTTCTCACTGGTGCACTAGCAAGAGTTGCAAGACCCCTTTTTTCCATTTCCTGGGAAGGTGAACAGATCCTGAATCTGGAGGATGACTAGTGGCTTGACTGTATGCTTCCAAAGGCTCCTGTGTTCCACTGGTTTGTTCTTTGGCAACAATAACCTAGTGGGAGTTTTTGTTTTGTGAGGAGAGAGACTGGGTGGGGTGCTGATCTGAGCATCATTCTGATCATGTGTAGTGAAGTGACCAGTGATGCACATTTTGCAAGCCAATAGGTAAAAAAGAAAATCAGATTAAAGCACAAAAGTTTATTTTATTGGCAAAATAAAAAAAAAATAAGCAGACAAGTAAGCCTACCCAATTTTGTCACCCTTGTTGAGGTCAGACTCAAGTAGCTGTCTGGTTTGGCATTTTCAATCACTTGACTCGGCTACTATATAAGCATTGCTTTCCTTGGTTAGTTTACTGTAGTAATGTGGTCTTGACATGACATTTTGGGAAGGTTAATTGAAAACATTTTAATGCAGCAGCTTGGTTGATTTAACTTTATAAGTATAGATAATAGAGAGACTTACTAGAGAGAGAAGAGTACATTAAGAATGGGTAGAAAGAAAGTCTTGTTGGTACTTTAGTTTCAGTCAGCCACCCTGCCTGCGCCCAGCCCTGTTCCAGCAAAATAGCCCGTGCTGAACATTTTAACAGAGGGGAGTCGGACACGACTCTGGTAACCTGAGGAAGTATTTTTCCACTGTGGAGTCGTGATAACAATTCTAGTGGGGTGGGGGGCATGAGGAGTCGGTAGGTAGGACGCAGTAGATGGTTTTAACTAGGAAGGATCTGCTGCTACTGCTATTTTATCCAATAGTAGCCTAGGTATGGAATGGGCTGACTAGGCACGCGGTGGCACGGACCAAGACCAAGTGTTCATTATCTGTCCTACCGCACCGCCTACCCAGTATATAAACTACAACATCATTCTTCAGACTTCTGACACTGTAGCAGCAGCACCACACCAGATACCTCTATCCAAACCCACCTCCCCGCCCAGCTCTTCCCATTTCAGTGTATATTACAACAACCTCCCTCCGGGTTTTAAATAATTGATTATCATTTTTCCTTGGGACAATACTACCTGTGTACAGAAAGGATTTATGTAGGTTTTCTATAAGTGTTATGTTTGTTAAACACAGTGATGAGGCAAGTGCTATGCATTTTCAATGTTTTAGAATGAGCAAAGCGCTAATCAATTTTTAGAGTTAAATAAAACTCCGCCGGTCACCTGCCCTAGTCCCTCCTTCCCACGCCCCTTCCCAGCCCTACCCCGTGTGTGTGTGTGTGTATCTTAATACAATTACAACCTACCTTCATTCTACTACCACACACTGTACCCAGGCCAGCACCAACACCAGTTCCCTTCCAAGTTCCCCCCCTTCCCGCCCGGCGCCACCCAGCCCTAACCAGTGTGTGTATATGTTGGCGGGCCTCCCTTTGTCCCCTGCCATCCCACCCACACACACACTGTACCGATAAGTTCAGCCTCGCCCGAGACGAGTCCTCCCCCCACCCAGGGCTTCCCACCCACTGTGTGTGTGTAGTTACAAGTCAATAGTATACTAATTGATTGTGATGATGATTTAAAATTGTGATTAATTATATTTAGTAAAGTTCAACACTTTACTAATCTGTTGACCCTGCTGAATGCTAATGATAGCTAGGCAGCAGGCTGGTGGTGGGCGGGTGGGATTGTGAAGAGCAGTAAGAGCAGACTACATCACTACACATTGTCACTGTTGTTTTATGTTTCAGTCTGCAGTGCTGATGACATTTTTTTCCTTCATTTTAGGTTTTATGCTTCCATGTATTTTTGTGGAAGCAGCAGCACTGTAAATCGGAGCCAAGTCAGAGAGGTGGGTGACTCACCAGTCACTCAGTGTGAGTGACAGAGGCGTGCTGCCTGCCAGGTGCAGCAAAAGACAGTAAGTCAAAGTGTACTACTACTACTACTATTCATAGTCTGTGTGTCTGTAATTGTGTTATGTGTATGTAGTGCACTCCGACCCATCGCCTCCCTTCTCTGTGAGTTGCTCGCATCACCCAGACTGATTGAGCCTGCCGGGGTTGGTGACTGAGGACAGTGAGGTCGACATAATGGTGGTGCTGTGCTGCACTCCTGATTCCGATTGTTGTTCGCCGACTTAAGTAAGATAATAGTTTTAAACAGCATTCATTGCTATATAATTGTAATGGTGACAGCCTGTTGCAGCCACATAACCAATCGCCTCACCAAAGGCGCTTGCTTTATGGGCATTCAGCATGAAACTGTTGCCTCCCTCGATGCCTCCTGATGAAGGGTTTCATCTCTAGTTACCGAGGTGAGTGGTAATGTGGCTGCAAGCAACAGGCTGTTACACTTACTTAGCAATAAATGCTGTCTAAAACGATAGTATTGGGGGCGCGTGGCGCCTGATTTGAATATATGTTTGAGTGCAGTCAGCTTTTGCATTCTGGGGTAAGTATGTCACTGTTTTGCTGTTTACTTCTGGGCTGGCTACAGCTGCCCTTTCTGACTGCACCACCACTGCCACCGACTGCTTGCTATACTTGGTGGGGATGGGGACTTGGGAGCTTAGTTTGCAGCAATCAATCTCTTGCTCCAACTAGTTTCTGTTACCAATATGTTTAGATTTTTTTTTTTTTTTTTTTATATATTTTTTACTGGCAGAGGTAAGCACAGACGTAGAGACTACCCTTTCTGCAGGTATTTCCAGCTCGCTACACACCATTATTGGTCAAAGGTCCGAAGTCCGAACAGACTTAAAATCGTCGAGTCAACAACTGACAACACTTCTTGGCAGATCTCCTGCTGTTGAATGAAGACCTGTAGCAGGCACATCAGATGAAGCGCAGCAGCGTTACTGAAGACTCAAGTCATTTGCTTTGGACGTATCATCAGCCACCACCACCACGTGAACTTATTGAACTGCTTTGTGGAACCGTGAGTAGGTGAAGGATCTACTGGCAGCAGCCAGTAAATTCCTCTCACCAAACAGACTGTTTGTGAAACAGAATGATTATAATCACTTGTGATTTACAACAGAACATTACGCTATGAATGTTACTCAGAAGTACTGTGTTGTAGTCTAGACCTAGTTTAGAATTTCAAGTGACCCAGTAACTACCTATCTATGTGTGTAGTAATCATCTGATGCAACAACAGACACAGTTGCAGTAATAATAACAGTAATATTGTATTCTGGTCTGGTTGTAGTTAGCAGCAGGCAGTTAGTTGTTACTGTTTATTTCTGTTAGGCTTGGCTGGGGCATTCAAAAAATGACAGCCTTTTTATCTCGGGTTGTCACAACTTTGACCACCAAATAATGTTTTGTTATCCCTTGGCCTTGTGCACATACTGTGCCTGTGTGTTGTTTCACTTACTAGGCTGGATATCGGACAAATTGCTGCCTATAAGCAACGACATCCAAGCCCACACAGGTACTGCATAGTTTGTACTGATGCACCACATCACCATTCCTTCACAAAACTGATAACAGCAATGCTGCAGGCTGCATGAGCAGTACTTTTACAGTTTCATGCCAGCTCTTTCTTGTGCACAGTAAAAATGTAGGTAGCTGCTGCTGCATTGTTTATATTAAGAACAACTTCACTGATAAGGAAACCACAGTCCATAAAGTAACACTTTCTGTATATTAATATCATTCATTTTCATTTCATACCTTTCTGGTTCAAGTAATCAAAAACCTTGCACTTTTATTGAAAATGGAAAAATTTTATTGTTTCATAGAACAACTGGGCGACAAACAACATTTGTACAAAGAGAGGTTGAAAGTAATAATGTGGCATGGGCACAGGTCGTTGCATTGAACAAAATGTGACTGATCATGGCACATCTCTGTGTGCTGTTACTAATGGAACTACGGATCATACTGCTTCATCATGTAGTGATGCTGCAGACAGATCAGGAGTCATCAGAGCTAGTAGTAGTAGTGTGGCAGATGATGATTCATCACATGGTGCCCCCAAAAGAAATATATACGTGTGTTCAGGAAGAGTGGAGGAAACTGTATAAATGGCTTGATTTTAAGGTTGTCAACAGCACAGTGTTAATGTACTGTAACATTTGTAAGGGTACAGTAAAAGAAATACCTTCACGTCAGGCTGTACCAACTACAGGCATACAACACTTGTAATTCATAACACAGTACTGACCATGTTCTGGCAGTAAAAGAAGTTCAGCTTAAAAACTTTAGTACAGCTGCAGTAAATGCTATTAAAAAGTTGATAAACAAAGGTTGCAGCTATGTATTCAGCTTATTGTTAGCAAAGGAAGAGCTGCCCTTCAAAATTTGCATCCTTCTGAATCTTCATGCCATTCTGGGTGCAAGTGAATCCTAATGCTCTACACCCACCATGACTCTGTGCGTGAATTGCATCAAGCATACGCAGCAATGCCATAGAAGAAGAAATATTGCTGAAATTGCTTCCGCATCAACTTTGGGTATCATGTGTGATGAATCAACAGATCTCACGATCAGCAAAAAGCTTGTGCTTTATTGTCAAACAGTGGTAAATGGAACTGTAAAGACACATTTTCTGGAAAACCTTTCAGATATCGGATGGTAAAGCGGAAAGCATAACAAATGTCATTTTAGACTTCTTTCGTAAACATAACATCCCTTTTGAGAAATGTGAGGATTCTGCTCGGATGGCGATCAGTGATGAGAGGTTCTCATACAGGGGTATGGCGACTAACTGATGTGAGCCATATATGATTTCTGTTCACTGCCTTGCACATAGGTCTTCTTGCTGCATCACAAGCAGCAAAAATGAGAAATATCTGAAGGACTATCAGAGTACACTGCAATCTATGTATTCATATTTTTCAAGCAGTGCTGTCAGGACTCATCGTTTGACAGAACTGGAGGTCTGCTTGATGACCCCTGCTTCGCCTCAAAGAACCCAAACAGGTTCGCTGGTTAGCACTGCATAAAGCAGTTGAGACCGTTAGTAGAATATGGCCTTCTCTTGTATCTTTTTGCAAATGACGCTGCCGCTTCTTGCACACAGAATGCCACAGCAGCAGGGATCTTGAAAATGAAGAGTGTGAAGTTTTGTAGTGACACAACTATTGCTTGATGTGCTTTCACATGTCACAAAACTCAGCAAGCTTTTTCAGTCGGATAACTTAGACCTAACCATTATTATGCCAGTGATTTCTAGGGTGCAGTAGATAGCTTAACAGACATGAAATAAAAACCTGGTCCAAAGCTTAAGGAGGTTCTACAACAACTAACTGAAGAAGATGGTTACCTTGTTTTAGAAGTGAAAGGACAGACTTGTAAATTAGAGAAAGACCAGTTTGAAACTCAGTTTAAAAACTGAAAAACAGCTACATAGACAAATTGGTAAGCAACATTCAGGAGCGATTTCCACGAAATGATGGACATTTTGTGTGCTTTCAAAATTTTTGATCCGAGAACAAACGTGATACTCGTGTCTTCCCCTGACTATGGTGAGAAAGAACTGGATGTTCTTCTTTTCATTATGGTCATGCGCATGTCACTGAAAGCGGTGCTGAAATTGATCTTCACATAGATAAATATGCTACAGAGATAGAGTGGTCTCAGGTTAAAGGATTACTTCAGCAACCTTGTTACTCCCAGATGCAATTCTCAGAGTTTGCTAAGATAATCATTTCAAAGTGTTCTGCTGTATACCCAACATTCTCAGTTGCTGTCGGTGGTCTGGGCCATACCAGTAAACAGTGCCTGCTGCGAACGAGGGTTTTCCTTGCAAAACAGGATCAAAACTAGGTATCAAGTAATCTGTCAGATTCATATCTTGAGATGCTCGAGAATTGCAGCAGAGGTGTACCTCTCAGTGAATTTAATGTAAGAAGGCCATTCTAAAATGGAAACAAGCACGGGACCGCAGGGTGAAATTCACAGTTCTGGGAGGCAGAGTAATGAGTGCAGGTGGTGCTGCCGGGCCCGGGCCTTCATCCTCACGTTCTTCTAGTACACTGTCAGCTGATACCACTGCAAGTAGTAGTGACACTAGTTGTGAAATTACTCCTACAAATGAGAATCAACAGCCAATATCATTGTCTTCTTCGGATTCAGACGAATAATTTGTTGATTGTCTGTATGACTAGTGATTGTAATGTGGCATAAAGCTGCAGAGACTGAGCCTGGCTACATCAAAAATTTCTGACTAGTAGTCAGTGATAGCACAGCACCGCACCAAGTCCACCACCATGTCTGGAACTTGGCTTGCCCAACCTTGTTGTACAGTAGGTACAGACTGCAGTGTAACAGCTACTGTACTGTCTGCTGTGTCTCCTGAATACTACTGTGGTGAGTGGCAATGGTGACCCGACACCCGACCATCTCCACGACTCCTCTCCACCTACTAATCACGACTCATCCATCCAGGCAAATGTCACACACCATCTCTTCTTTTGGTATTGCACCAGTGAGTGAAGTACAGTGTAACAGCAAGTTGGCAACTCTGAGTCCAGGCCAAACCCTTTTGCATTTAGTGACAATACAGGCAGTATTTCAGGCTCAGTTATCTGGTTCCAAAACCGGAAATTCACTGTCAGTAACTGGCAATGCACAAGGAACTTAGACTTTGCACACACAACTGTGTCAGGCCATGGCCATTGCTGCCTATAAGCAACAATATCCGTGCCCACAGGTACAGTAGTGATGCACCACACCATTCCTCCCCCATGGCTGTTCTGCAAGGACTCCTGTCTTAAGTTTGGAGTCCTCTGCTCAAGTTGCTTTACTTTCAGGGTCTTCTGTCTTTAGTTTAAGAAGTCCCTGACTGGGATAGGCTGGCTGGATGGAACATGGTATATCCACCTGCCTCCTCCTGTGTTACGTTTAGGTAGAAGAACCAGCCTTCCAGTTCCAGATCACCTGATCCTATGGGTTTCTGCTGCTGAACACTCAGTCTTAATCCCACCCACGGTGATGCGTGATGGCTGAGATGTGACTGAAGCTGAAGCGGATAGAACAGTTACATAATACTGTACTATAATGGTAACAGTAGCTCCTTAAGAGTAGATCTTCAGGGGCATCCCCCTTTTCTCTTTCTGGTCTTTTCTTTCAGGACCTGGTTTGTACTTGACTATCTGCTGTTCTATATATCCATCAATAACTTTAGAGCAGACAGAGTCATCGGGTGGGTGATGGGTCCCCGTCCCTCACTTTTCTCAATTGTCCCACAGGCCAGCAGCTAGGCTTGAGGGGGAGCTATCCTTATTCATCTTTGTCTTCGTGGGAAAAAACAGACGATGTGGCGGTGGGCATGCATATGCCTTTATAGGTTAGCTGCCCAACTTGTGCTGATGCCAATGACATGGGCAGGCTCAGCTGAACTGCTAAACTTCCATTCCATGTGGATTCCCATTCACTGATGATGCAATTTGTGTGTTGTTAAACTGGAATAGACTCAGACAGTAAGTACTAGTACCGTGATGACTGGGGCGGGAGGGATACCCTCATTAGCCTGCACTTCTTACAAACTGTTATTTAGTGTGTGTGTGTGTGTGGTGTGTGCCTATATCTCATACAGAGACGGCAGACGGGTGTTCTTGCAATGTTGTGCTGCTCACTGGGTAATGTAGGTATAATCTTTCTCGACAATGGTATGTTTTTTTTCTTAGCCCTGTCCCTGTTGCTGTGGCATGATGTCCCTTGAGGCTTCAAGTTCAAGCAGTTTCATCATGTTGCTAATAATTATGAGTCAGTCAACATACATTTGGCCTGGGACGGTTTTCCTCGTGAGTCACATAATGAAGAATGATCACTGACCATCACCACACGATGTAGCATTGAGACAGCCTATGTGCAAAAGACTGAGAATACTTTGAACATGATTGCAGTGCTGCAGTAGTATATGCAAAATGCAATCAGTTATGTACTGTTACTGTCATCATGATAACATGGGAGTTATCACCACTGCCACTACTACTACTAGGCTCTCATAACTCTGTCAAACTAACTAACCAGAGAGAGGGATTCCTCCTTCTGTTTATTCTAGTCCTGTCCTCCAGTCCTATTGTGTAATGCCTCGTATTGCAGTGTTTCACATTTGTGAAGACTTGTTTGTAACAGCAGCTATTTACTTAACTTGTCTTACTGCTGTCGTTCTTTGTTCATGAAGTTGTGGTTAGGTCAGTCATGACCACAGTTACATTACATGCACACACAGTGCAAAATGTGATTTCTGTTTAACAGCAGCTAGCCTTCTGTTTGGGCAAACAAACAACAGTTGTCTTGTGTACTGCACAGCAGACTCCCAAGTCCCATCTCATTCCCATCCAGCTAAGTTCCACAACTTCCACGCACCAGTATGCCTTTACAAGCTGATATGATGGAAGACTTGATACATTCCTGAGGGACAACTTATAGTCTAATAGAATATAATTTATTTTCTACAAAGTTTGTTGCTTATTTTGTGTAGTCTCTTTCGGTGTTGTACATTGTGCAGCACGTGCTACTAGCTACTGCTATATCAGATCGTCATGGCAATTTTTTTTTTTTTTTTAACTTATGCTGCCCACTGCCAGTTTTTACAACAAAAAATGTATTATGTGTTGGACGGACTCACGGACTGTCAGTCAGTAAGAACGAACACTTGACAAAATATGTTGAACAGAAGTCTTCCTTGGTTCATTTCAGACTACTACTGTTCAATATACTGTAACTGTAAGTAATGCAGTAACTAGGAGGAGTTAGTTTATTCAAATTTCCATTGTTAAAGTATTAATAGAAACATTTTTTAACTATGGAATCGCTCAATTTTACCATAGTAGGTATCTGTGTCAGCAGCAGCAGCACCTTATAAAATCATTTTAAATGATGAATACAACTTAGACTGTAAGAAAATGCATTACAGCTTACAGCACAAATCTGATGATGATTATAACTAAGTTATATAACTTGCTTTTACTTTTGACATGTCACTAAGTGTATGTGTATAACAGTTGGTGACACTAATTTTATTTCAAAGTAAACTGACCATTGTGAGAATGAGATTCTCTGTTTACTCAAGTAAAATTTTTAACTATATTAATTTGCGAGTTGTCTTATCTTGTGTCTGTGACAAATAGTGCTTTGATGATGATAGATATAGTAGCTTGGGCCTGGGGAACTTAACTAATCTATAGTAACAACATTATAATTACAAAACACACACACACACACACACACACACACACACACAGAGACTCAGTCACTCCTCATCACAAACTAACAGTGGTCGTCCTAGTCATCGTCACACTACTGTCTCTTCTGAACTTGATACTTGCTAATTAATGTGACAGGCAGGCACTGACAGTTATTGAAAAAAAACAGATTATGATTTTAACATGACATCTCCATTCTCCAGTCTTCCCTGGCTCCTCATTCCAAATCTCACTCTGCCGAAAAGTAAATTATTGTCCACAGTTCCACACAGTCCCAAACTCCCAACTCCCAGTCCCACACTTCCTGCTGCCTTGCTGTGTGTGAACTTGAAGTAGTGATACTATGCAGCAGAACTCGCACAGGCAGGCTATTACTACTCTCTTTACAGTCTCGACTCTCGACTCTCTGGGTGTGCTATCTGCAGTCTGACCTCTGTCCTTCTCTGCCTTTTTTCAGGTTTCTTTCCTGCATAGCTGATCACGCAGATCATGTAGCTAACCTTGCTGTGTGTGTTCTGCACTTGGCTGGCCTGGTACAGTCTGGTACATTACCTGAAAGAGGCAAAAAAAAAAAATTTGAGAAACTGCTTTAACTTATATATTATCAACATACAAACAATGTTAATGCATATCTACATCATTTCTAATGATTCCGAATTTTGGACCCACAAATATGGTTTTTGGACCCACATTTATGTTACTGGCGGGTCCGATTGGACCCACATTCATGGAACCCTACTGCTGTCTCTGCTACAGACCAGTTGATTTTACGCGAGAATCATTTGATAGACACAACTTATCAACATTAAAAGGCTATGTATTATCATTAGATGAAAAACAGGCTTTTGACAATGTAAATCATATTTTTTTTATGACAAACTTTATTATGCTTTGGTGTACCAATCACCTTTGTAAACTGGTTACAAGCACTATATAGAACCGCCACGATTAGGCCTTGTGTAAAAGGTTTTATTGGTCTAATATATATATATATATATATATATATAGAAAAAGAGGTTAGACAGGGATGTCCAATAAGCCCCCTGTTGTATGTTTTTTATTATTGACCCTCTCTTAAGGTTACTTAATACAGAAGTAGAGATTAGGTCTCTACATTTGTCAAACGCAGATGTCCCATATAAAGCCATGGCCTATGCAGATGATGTGGTAATACTGGTAAGGGATGTTAGCTCTGCTGAAAAGGCGGTAGATATATATAATAAATATGGAACTTACTCAGGTATCTGTTTAAATCTTCATAAGAGTACAGGGAAGCCTTTGTGTAACTGGGAAGGTTTTCAGGATAGTATAGCTGGAATTTCTGTTATGTCAGGAAGTGTGACAATCTTAGGGAGAGATTTTGGAGGAACACAAATGGATATTGATAATTGGGATGCTAAAATACAAATTGGGGCATGGATAGTGCAAACCTGGAACCAAAGGAAAATGAGTTTTCAGAAAAGAGTGTATCTCATTAAAACTTATCTTATACTTACATTCATATTCATTAGTGCAGTATTTCCAGTACCCATATCAAGAGAAGCACAACTTTATAGTCTTTTATTTTCAATCTTTTTGGGGAAGCAGATTAAATCCAATTAAATGTAATATACTTTATTTACCAATAAATCAAGGGGGACAAAATATGATTAATCCTTTAATTTTCTTTTTTTGTCAATTTTTGCATGCAAATTTAAAACCCTTACTGATGCAGACAGATAAGTGTTGGGGCGACATCCTTATACAAACAATATCACCAAGGTTTTTAGATTGGGAGAAGGACCAGTTAAAGCAGATAAAAACCAGAATTGGACACCGCCATATTTAAGAGAAGTTTTTATCAAACTTAGATTATGGGGGCGTAAGAGGGAGAGGATATTATTACAAACAAAGAAGCAGCTATACATGTATATACGTGAAACACATCTTAGAGAGAGACACCTTTCCCAAACGTCCTTTACAAAATAAGAAAATTATTCTGGAGTTCGATACAGAAAAAAGGATCCCTATAAAATTTAAGGATATACATTGGTTGACACATCATGAAAGATTAAACGTGAAAGATAACCAAAAACATAAAAAATTAGAAGAAAGAAGTTGTTCTAGACCTACGTGTATTAATTTGTTGGAAACAATAACACATTTGTTTTTTACTTGCTCATATATTTCCAAGTTTGGGGATTTTTATATCAAAAAACAAAAGAGGTCTTTTTTCAGCAGGTTTCTTACGACTCTTTAATATATGGAGAGTATCCACATTCTTGGGTGGAATGGGATAAGGGTACATTAAGAATTATTTTTGTAGTGATTAAATGCTATATTTGGAATTCAAGATGCTTATTTACTTTACAATAGATAGATTTTACCTGTGATGAACTGTATAAAAGAATTCTTAAAGAGTTAGAAGGCATTTATTTTAAGGAGGCAAAATATATGGATAGTAAGAGACTACAATGCTGTTGGAGAAACTTGTTGTGAATTACTGATAATGATGTGCCAATAACATGAAATAGATGTGAGAGGAGGAATTTTGAGAGATAGGGTGAGTCATTTTGTATGATTTCTAAATAAAAAATTCCTCTACTCTCTTCGATAAGTGCCATGGGATCTTTAACATCCACCTGAACTACCACCAATCCAGGAAGATGGGAATCTCGGATTAATGTCTCATCTGAAAGATGACACCTCAGAAGTGCAACACCCCTCTCATGCTGCACTACAGTGTCAGTACTGGGATATTAACCCAAGTGCCAGATGTGGGAACTGAACCCACAGCCCTCTGATCTCCCGGCCTCAGAGGCAAGTGTGCTGCCTACTGAGCCACTGACAATGATACTTAAGGTTGCTGTTTTCACTCTCACCTTTTATAACACCTCCCTGCTTAGCCATCTTGGCTTCTCAGACCTGGCCTCTTTGTTTTGGACCCGTGTGCAAGAGATAGTGGCCTCTGTTAGCCCAGTCTTGATAATATCTCATTTCTGGTTAGCATCCATGCATGGATGGAAACTGGCTAAGTGTTGTGCCACTGTGTTCCTCAACCTGCCAAAGTCAGCCCACCTGAAGTCCAACACCTTTGTTCCTGTTCCTGCAGCCTTCATGCCCATGCTAAGTGAGAACTACACTGTGGGGTGGTCACTCCCTGCCAGTGGATCCTCCACTTCCAGTTCCCTGATGAGCTCCCTGTTAGTCAGCACAAGATCCAGAATGTTATCTAACTTTTGACTCCCTTACCAACTGTACCAGGAAACTGTCTTGGAAAGCCTCCAGTAGGACCTGTTTCCTGATGACTGAGATGGCTGGGGTGCTCCAGTCTACCCCCAACAGATTGAAGTCTACAATAATCACGGTGTTAGCCTTCCCACTGACTTTCCTTATTTGTTCTGCAAGTTCTCTGTCAATGTCCTCAGCCTGAGATGGTGACCTATACACCCCCCTAACCTGACCCTCCTACCCTTGGAGTCTTGTTTTTGTACCCATAATGTCTCCACTTTGCCCTCCATCCCCTCCTCTCTGGTACACAGCATTCCCTCCTTTACATAAATAGCTACTCCACCCCCTTCCCTTTTCCCTGTCTCTCCAGTGCAGCCTGTACCCTACAATCACGAGGTCCCAGTCCTAATAGCGGGTGGCCTATGTTTCTGTGATGGTACTGTATCTATGTTCACCTCTCCCTCTGCTATCTGAGCCTGCATCTTGGCCACCTTGTTGCCTAGGCTCCTTGCATTCAAGGAGACCACTTTCCAGTATGTGCTCCCCCTAACATTCCCATCTGATCACCCTTACCCCCCCCGTTGGAATACAGTCCACTCCACTTATTGTGACCGCGGTTACAATGGGTAGCTGCTTACCGTGGGCAAAACTTGAAAACCACTTGCTGCAGTAATTGCCTCTCATGTTAAATTATATGGTTATAGAGATTCTGAGCTGCCTAGTATGTCGGGCAGATTGCGGTCACTTAAGGCAGCTGTTGACACTTTTAGTGGGTCTTTAACACCTGCTCACACCCACTTAGTCATTACATCTAGCAATAAAAACTGACTGCCTGCTAACAGCTTTAGTTTACATCTTTGTTTTCCAACAGAACAATGCCGTACAGTGCAGGAGACATGGCAGGGAAATGCAATCCCATGAGTTTGAATCAAAAAAATTGACGTTCTTAAAAGGATTCAGGAGCTCCTGAAAATGAGTCAGAGGGAACTGTCAAAGCACCTGAGCCTTCCCAGATCCACTGTGGCTGACCTCTTAAGGCAGTGAGAGCAGCTTTTCACTGAGTGGAAAACAAACTTCTATCCTTCCAGAAAGAGAAACAGGGACAGAAAAGATCAGGAAGTGGAAGAGACTCTGCTTCGATGGTTCCAAAATGCACGATGAAGAGACATGCTTATAAGTTGGCCACTTCTTGCTGAAAAAGCAAAACAACTGGCAATTGCTCTGGGTAGAATGGAGTTTAACCCCTCTGAAGCTTGGCTGCAGAGGTGGAAGATGTACCATAACATTGGTTTCCGCTGAGTTCATGGTGAGAAACTGAATTCTGATGCTGCCAATGCTGAGTTATGGCTACAAAATGTTCTGCCTGAGCCGTTGGCAGGATAAAAGCCTAAATGTAGTCTAGGCACCATGTTCCCATGAGCTACTACCCCTGCCTGTTGGCTCTCTAACAGGTTAAGGGTCCTGGGTCCTGTTATAGTGGTGATCGGGGGTCCTATCCCAAAGATAATAGAAATAGAGCAGTCCCTCCACCCAAAGAAAGTTAAAAGTGTGTCAGGTGACTGGCTGTCACAGCCCACCGGGATGCTACACCTACCCACCTCCCCTACCAACCACCCCACACACTGGATATCCAGTAGTTCAATAACACCATAAACCACGAACAGTAATGATCTGACAGACTCAGAGAATTCCTGCGCACACAATTTCAAATGGTAAATCACAGCTTTGTTGGGGGTAAGGACTAGGGAAGGGATACTGGGATAAAGGATGGCTGTGAATAACAAGACGGTTAATGAGAACAAGCAGCAATAATAGTTTGGGCCTGAAGGCCAAGCCCACCCCCAATGTCTACCCTGATAGTCCTTAGGGGTACCCACAAGGTGCAGACCTGTTCGTTGCCATGGGATAGTCAACTGTTGGGGCCCTGGTAAAGAAGAATTATTTAAGGAAGCAATTAAATCCCTTTTACACCCCCTTGCTTGATTTCTGAGAACCATGTCCCAGGTACTCATGGTTTTGCAGTACTCAACCACTCCTGGGATGAATGCCTCCAGATGTCCTGGATCGCAGAGCTCCATGCAGCAATGGGCAGATAGAATCATGCTCGAGGGTCTTGCAGCTTGTCCCCTTGATTGGAGGTCTGGCTGCTTGACACCTTCAGACACTTCTGGCCTGTTGCAGAGTTCTGTGGCAAGACCACACCAGCCCAAGAAGGCCCAGACTCGGGAGTAGCTTCGCAGCCCAGTTCCCCACCAGGATCACAGGTGCCCTTGCACCCCAGCATGCGCCGGTGACCTCCTGAGACAGTGAGCCCCACTTGGAAGGGGTTAGCCAATTCCCTCCCTGGCTCTGGGTGAGAATTCCCAAATGGTGGGGGTCCTCTGCAGTCCCTGAGCTGAGTTCAAAAAACACAGAAATCACAGGCAGTAGCTCAAGCAAAGTACAGTATCAGTTAGCGATGACTGCTAGCCTTAGATCCTTGAAGCACAGGTGCAAACAACAGAGGGATTCAAACACAGCAGACTCCTGCACAGCAGTCTGCACTTTCCAGTTAGGAAATGTTTACAACCTCTTCTTCAGCTGCAGCTGGGACACATCTCTCAGCCACTTCAACCAGTTCACTCAGGAGATGTACAGCACCCAGCTAGCACCCCGACTCAAGAGATGCTTTATCTCTTCAAAATCAGAATTGCAGTCCCTCACAGGTAAAACAAACTCTCAGCAGCAACTGTGGCACTCAACTAGAACAGCTCAGTCTTCTCAGCACAATTCAGTCCACCAGTGCAGGGTTTCTGCAGCACTTATCCTCTTCAATATAATCAAACAGCTCGCAGCACCTGGGGATTCAAAGTATCAGTCCAGTTCTTGCTTCCCCCCCCCCGCTGATCCTTTTCTGGAAAAGAACAATCTCCACTAGGGACCTGAGAAAGGCCTCTCCAATCCAGCTTCCCTTTCACAGGAAGCTTCTCAGTCCACCAGATCCCAGCAACAGACCCCAGAAACCCAGAAGGTCCAGTGGATTTCACTCAAAAAGCTAGAGTCTCAGTTGACTGTTCAAGCCCATCGGTCATTGATAACCATAGGGATCAATATTTCCTGATTGTTTATTGGGGCATGATTTAGGCACCTGAATTTGGGAAACTCTCTCTCCCAGAAGTCCTTAGAGATTTGGGCACTTTGAAAGGGGATTGACTGCTAGAGGAGGTCAAAGTGTCAACAAAATGTCAGCCCCCATTCATAGATACATAGATACATAGATACATAGACAGTGTCGGCAGATAAGGGCCTATGGCCCACCCAGTCTGCCCATTTGAGCTTGTAAGTTCAGTTTGTTTTCCTAGAAGTCTGTTGCCCCTTACCCCTGATCTCCAGAATTCCTTTATGTCTATCCCATGCATTCTTAAATCCCGTGATTGTTTCAGCCCCCACCACTTCCTCTGGCAAGGTGTTCCACTTGTCCACCACCCGTTCTGTGAAGAAATTCTTTCTCATGTTTCCTCTGAATCGTCCTCCTCCAACTTCATCCCATGCCTCTAGTCCTGGAACATCTTTTTCGCTTAAAAATAGTGTTTTCCTGCACCCTGTTCCTCCCTGTAAGATACTTGTATGTCTCTATCATGTCCCCTCTCTCCCTCCTCTCCTCCAGGGAGTACGTGTTCAGTTCCTTCAACCTGTCTTCATAGGACTTGTGATGCAATCCATGCACCATCTTTGTTGCCCTCCTCTGAACCTTCTCTACCCTGTCTATGTCCTTACATAGATATGGTCTCCAGAACTGTACACTGTACTCCAGGTGGGGCCTCACTAGTGTCAGTTCTATGTAGTCTCGAAGAAGTCTCATAGAGGTTCAGACTTTACAGTTCTGCTGCAGCCAATGTCCTGCACCTTCAATCAATCCCCCCCCAGTCTGTTAGCCCCAATACTGATCTTTTAAATGAGTCCTCTCTGGACAGAATACACACAGTACCCCTGTTGTCACTGCTGCTGAAACTTAGGATCTCCAGGTGGCAGGCAGTTCCTCACCAATATTCATAAGCTCTGAGCACCCCCATGTTTAAACTTTATTTTAAAACATTACTGGGGCTTCTGCCCAATCTCCCTGTTGTCACTGGTTCCCATTTAGCTTAAGGGGGACACCAGGACTGCCGAGGAGCTCCCCGGCCAACCGCACAGCCAGCACTCGCCACTTCAATGTGCTCCGTCACGCATGCATGATCGCCGGCAGCACCGCAGTGCCACAAGAACATCGGTGATTGCAGGTCAGGATTTAAGTCCAAACGGAGTTAAAATGACTTGAGGGGCTATATTGTGGAACTTCTGGGGCACCAGAGATGATCGGGGAATTGGGAACACTGGGAGGCAATGGGAGGAACATGGGGGAAATGGGAAAGAATGTGGGCAACTAGGTAAGCCCCCAGAGGGGGGTTACATAAAAAGATTTTTAACTGCAATGAAACTGGATTGTTCTACCAGTGTATTGGCAATGGTACTTTGATGTTCAAGAGTGATCCTATGCTGAGGCAAAAGAAAGCCAAAGAGCGAATTTCCATCATGTTATGCTGTAACATGGATGTAACAGAGAAGCTGGAGCCACTGGTTGTGGGGTAGAACAAGAACCCCAGATGCTTCCGTGGTATACATCATCTGCCCGTGATGTACCATGTGAACAGGTCATCATGGATGACAGGGGAAATATTTTTTGAATGGCTTCTAGCCTGGAATAGAAAAACAAAGCTTCTGAGTGTGTAAGAAAAATAATTTTAGATGCTGTGCAATTGCTGAAGCACTCATGGGACATGGTGGGGCAACAAACGATTGAACGGTGTTTTAAAAAAGCAGAGTTTGCTGTTGTAAAGGGTGATGAACTGGTTGCTGAAGAGAAGCCTTCTTGGCCACTGCTCCACTGAATCCTTCTTGCTCTGGCGGTAGTTAAGAGCAAGTGGGTGGGGGTGGGGGTACTGCTGAAGAGGGGACTCCTTGACTGCAACTATTCTTCTGAATCCGTTCTTGCTCTGGCAGTGGTTAGGAGCAAATGGGGGAGGGATACTGCTAAAGAGGAGCCTACTTGGCCACTGCTACTCCTCCGAATTCGTTCTTGCTCCGGCGGTGGTTAGCAGCGAGTGGGGGGTACTTCTGAGGCGCAGCCTTCTTGGCTGCTGCTGCTTCTCTGAATCCGTTCTCACTCTAGTGGTGCTTAGGAGTGAGTTGGGGCAGTACTGCTGAAGAGGAGCTTTCTTGGCCGCTGCTGCTCCTTCAAATCCATTCTCCCACTGGCAGTGGGTAGGAGTGAGTGGGGGGTACTGCTGAACAGGAGCCTTCTTGGCCGCCACTGCTGCTCCTCTGAATCCATTCTCGCTCTGGCGGTAGTTAGGAGTGAGTGGGGGGAAATAGTAAACCAAGAGAGAGTGGGAGAAAACAACTCCAAGTTCCTAATCTTGGTACAGAGCTGGGAGTGGTTCATGAGATCAAAACCTTCTGTAAGGGTGATAAAAATTGCACCAGTGAAATCCCCCCATCTCCCCCCATCTGTGGCAGAAGCAACATTATTATGTTAAGGCTGTTGTACCCGGACCCTCAGGGTTCACCTCTCCATTCCTCCTGGGTTCCCTAAGGATGTGCCACACTGGCCTAACATGGCACGGTGCCTCCACCTGGGATGGAAATATGGGATACCTGGCTGCTGAAACACATGGCTATCCCACCACAGGAAACCACGCACAAACTGCCCACACAGCCCGCTCCTAACACAAGTGACACAGTAAGCAATGATGATCCCCAAACCATGAAATGCAATTCAAACAAATAATTGATTTAAAAGGGAGGGTACGGAGAGAACAAGGGATAACAAGCCTAAGTGGAATCTATGGGGGTAGCAGTAACTCTAAGCAGTCAAAATGCAATAACTTTAGGCAATAATAAAGAGTTCCTTACTTACTGTAGTTCCTCAAACTCCCGCACCCCCCAACCAGCAGTCCTCAAACACAATGCAGGTACACCCAGCTTAATTGTGCCCTGACGCCATGGGTGACAGCTCTCTTTTATGCTGTAGAGCGTATCACACTGGGGACGCTGATGCTGCTAGCAGGGTGGAGCTCAGTGGAGCACTTACAAATGTAGAAGGTAAAATACTTTTCAAACCACAACTGTTGTAGAACACTGATGGAAAATTGTTTAAATTGTTTTGAACCAAGTTTCAAAAGATCATCGGCTCCCCACCGCCCCCACCACCACCCTTGGTCGGCTCTTCATTATATAGCCCAACAAAACCCTTCCACACCGTTTTTAACCGATCACCCAACTTTTCCAGCTGCAGCTTATTTTCTTTCACCACTAGAGGTCATTCCATCTCCTTTGATCACACTCACAATCTGCCCAAGCCATAGCTTTTTCCCTCTAGCTTCCCTGCCTCTTAAAGCAATAATGACACCCTCACAGTCAAACATGCTACTGTCCACAGCCTTATATATCTCTATGCTACTATCCCTCCCTCCCCTGGCAAAGTGGAACCTCTCGTGTGGTCAAACTGACTGGCACCCTCCCTCCTGCTCTCTCTCCACCTGTTTACCCATGAGCGGTGAGCTGCAGAAATGGCCGGCAGGTACCCCGCTGCCCGCTTTGCTCACCGCCAAAAATACTGTAACTGTACAACTCCCTACCATCTTCCTCACTACCAGTAGCCATCAGCATGGGCACTGGACTAGTTGCAGCCCTGCCCTCCCCAGCCCTACCCCAGTCGCTCTCCCACTACTGCCCCCCCAACCCCTGCACCACCCCCTCCTCCTCCTCCTGGCCACCCCCCAAACCTTGAACCTCCCAATACCCACCCAACACCCTACCATAGGGTCCTTGAGGCATAAATGTCATCAACTTTATGCACAAGCAAGAAACTACCACCTCAGAGCTCTTGTCCTACTACTACTTCTCATGGGAAATGTCCATCCCAACCCTGGGCCGACGACTGCCTCCCCCAACCTACCACAACCACTTCTAATGGATTGCGTATCGCCTCACTCAACATCTGTAGCCTGCAAAAAAGTGGGTCTCCTTTCAGGGGTGGGTACTCCAGCACCACCCTGACATCATCGGACTGAGTGAAACCTGGCTCTCCCCCTCTGCACCTGACTCTGCTGTAAGCCTCCCCAGTTACATCCTCTATCGCTCTGATAGAATGGGCAAATGAGGCGGTGGCTGTGCTGCATACCTTAAGGTCCCGCTGTCAGGCCAGCTCCTCCCTACCCCTCAACTAGCATCAAGAGTGCAGACTCTAACTCTAAAAATAGCTACTGGCAGTTTGGCTGCCCCCCTCCTACTTACCAATATCTACCTTCCCCCAACTGAACACAAACTTGCCTTCCATACCATACTGAACTATATCGCGACTCTTCCACCCCAACATGAAAAAATAGTCATGGGGGACTTCAACATTAACTGGTTGTCCTCGAAAGCTGCTCTTTATACCAATGATGCCTCGGCGCTCAACCTCACTCAGGTTGTCACCTCACCCACCAGAATAAATCCCCACAACGGGACATCTACCCTCTTGGATCTGGTCTTCACAAATGGCCTGCACAGAATTACCAACACCCAAGTCCTCCTCAATGCCCTAAGCGATCACTCTCCTGTGATCTGCTCTTGGTCCTGTAGGGCACCCAAGCATCCCCCCAAAATCACCCTACAACGCACCCTTGGTCCTGGCAAACTCGGCCAACTCAAGGCCTTCCTTAGATGCTGGGACTGGACACCCCTCATTAACACCCCTGATCCCGATCAAGCGGTTGATCTATTTACCTCCACGTTCAATAAGATCTGTGATAAGTTCGCCCCCCTTACCAAGACAATGTCCAAAGGCTCCAGGTCCCTTGGTTTTCTGATCAGCTCCTGGTCCTAATGAAACAGCGTGACTCCCTCTGGCATATTGCCAATGAAACCAAACAGCCAGTTGACATGTAACACTTTAAGGAGGCTCGTAACAAATGCACGTGGTCCCTCCACACCACCAAAGCAGACTATTACAAAGCATCCTTAACTTCCACCTGGGGAGATGGACGGAAATTCTGGAACAATATAAAGGAACTCTGTGGCAAATCCCCAAACCAGCCCCCAGACCAACTAGTAATAAGCGGTGACAGCATCACAGATCCCATCCACATAGCCTCAGCCCTAAACTCCACTTTCACTAATCTCAACCATATCCTCCCCCCCAACTTCTTCGATCCTCACCAAACCGGGCCCATACCCCTCCCCCCCGCTCCTCCCTTTCGCCTTCACGCCCTATCTCCTGCAGATGCCAAACCCTACCTAGACAAAGCTCTTTGCCACTCAACAAATCACAGTGGCCCCCTGGACCTGAAGCTTCTTCGCCTTACTCTCCAGGAAGTCCTCCTCCCTCTCACTCGTATCCTAAATCGTTCCCTTTGTCAAGGGAATTTCCCTCCCAGGGGAAGCTTGCCAACATCACCCCATCTTTAAAAGTGGGGACTGCACCTCCACAAACAACTACCATCCAATATCCATTCTCCCCCCCCCAAAGCCTTAGAACGTATTGTCACCGACCAAATCACTGACCACCTAACTAATTACAAACTTCTCTGCGACCAACAACATGGTTTCTGTAAGGGTCATAGTACCACCACTGCCCTCCTCGCTTTCACCTCGCATGTCCACTCCACCTTGGATCATGATCACCTCACAGGTGCCATCTTCGTGGATCTCTCAAAAGCTTTTGACACTGTCAACCATGCTCTTCTGATTAACACCCTCGCCTCCAATGGCTTCTCCAAAGATACCTTAAACTGGTTCGCCAGCTACCTGTTGGGTAGAACACAAGTAAAGGTAGGTGCAGTCCTGTCCCCCTGCCTCCCAGTCTGCTCTGGAGTACCACAGGGGTCTATTCTAGGCCCCTTACTTTTCAGCCTATTCCTAAACTCCCTCCCGTCAGCCATTTCCGGTAACCTGCTCCTCTATGCGGATGACACAGTTCTTTTCAACTCCGACTCCAATCCTCTTAATCTCCACCTTTCACTCCAACATAGCTTCCATGAAGCTGAACATTGGTTCTCCACCCAATGGCTATCAACTACAAAAAAACTAAAGTCATGATCTTCTCCCACCCGCAGAACCCCTGCAAGAACCACTGCCCCCCTTTTCTCACTATCAACCGCACCCCCCCCCTTGAGCAAGTTGACTATTTTAAATACCTAGGGATCGCTCTGGACCCAGCCCTCAACTATAAACAACACATTCTCCTCCTTGCCTCAGCCCTAAACTCGAGATTAGGTGTGCTATATAGACACAAACATAGTCTTACCCCGGAAGTCCTACGGCTCACCGTCAACTCCTTCGTCCTTGCCCTCCCTGACTATGGTATTACCATACACTGTGCTGCCCCCAACTCAGCACTAAACAGTCTCCGTCTCATACTCAACAAAGCCTGCCACCTCATTCTAGGCTGTGCTCGCCTCACCCACACCTGCACACTGTACAACGACTCAAAATGGCTTAACCTAGATAACAGAATTAGGTATCATACTTGCCTAATAACTAAGAAGATCCTCCTAAGACTCGCCCCTCCTTCTCTCTCCTCTATTATTTGTCCAGCAGACCCAACCAAATCCACGTGAAACTCGAACAAGCAGCCACTATGGGTTCCCCGCCTTCATACCTCCCAACTTCAAAGGACTTTCAGCTTTCAAGCCCCTAATCTGACTAACTCTCTCCCTATCCAAATAGCAAGCGAAACAAGGCTTGGTCCCTTCAAAACTAGACTGAGAGAACTCTTCCAAGACTCTAACGTATGTGACTGCTTCTGACACTATCCTGCCTCTTTGCTGTCCCACTAACTCCCTTAACTATTCCCCCAGTTACGATGAGCTACTCCCCTAACCCTCCACCGACTATCAGCCAGTTGCAGTCTGATCTGCAACCTTATGGCTGTGCTTTACTGTATCTCCTTCTCTATACTGACCTAGTCCCCTTCCCTGCTCTACCCGGTATCACTTGTCATGAAATATAATGTAATCCTTCATTGTTTATTACTGCCTACTCTGTATTATCAAATGTTTGTACTGTCCCTTGATGTATGACGTGGAACCTTTGTAAATGAGTCCCTGACTCAAAGGTCTTTCTGAACATTCTCAATAAATAAATAAATAAAATAGAAGGGGCCCCTATTTGTAATCCACCAAGATATGTTGGTGGCTATCCTCTACAGGTCTTCTGCCTGGGTCTCACACTGGCACAGTCCTGCCCAAGACTTCTTCTTCAGTTCCTGACACAATAACCTTCTCCCCAAGTTGCAGAGTCAACCCCTGGGATTTACTCATGGTTCTGATGCCTCCAGCAATACCTCTAGTTCAGGCTGCTCAGACAGACTGACTGGATACAGTTGCTTCTAGATGGGACATAGGCTTTCCCAGGCTTGCTGGTGATTTCTCTCCACTTCACTTCTCATTCTCTGGCTGTCTCCTTGAGGCTTGGGACCTGGAACAAGGTGGTGGCATTCTTGGACTGAAGATGCTGTAGGAGCTCCGAGTCCTCCCCCAGAGGGGAAAAGTCGGTGGTGGGTCAGGAAAAGCCCAGCTCCAACTTGCCTGTAAAAAATGCAGCTTTGCTGGCGGGGCCAGATCTAGTGGCCAACTGGAGCAGATGCTTTTTGTGCTGCTCCAGTTCGATGACCAAACAAACATAAAATTAAATAATTTAAACCTCATTTACTGTGACAGAACAGATATATTGTGAGAAACCACCTGTAGCACAACTGGTGGATACCTTTTTTGTGGAGCTCGAAGATGGGAAACCCACACAAACAGCAGCAGCAGAATTCCAGCCCCTTGAAACCTAATAAGCAATAGGTTGGAACACAGAAAGGAGAAGCAACTGTACTACTACTACATGAAGGAGCATAGCCCACCAATGTGGCCTTAGTCTTGGTGAGCCAAGATCTCAAAACTGAATTTAAGCAAGCTAATGGGGACTTAAATAAAAAAAACTGGATACATCTAACAAGCAAATTGATTAAAAACTGGATATATTGAACAAGCAAATCTTAATGATAGAAACCCATCTGGATACCCTGCAGACAGACCTTAAGACAGCGATGGACTTGGTGGAGAAATCATCTGCCATGACTTCAGGACATGTAAAAGACAGTAAGTTATTAAAGGAGAGCCCTGAGCACCTTAAAAATGGTGCGAGACCGTACAGCTTAATGCTACTGGGGGTGATGGAAGGAACAGAGGGCATGGACCTCTCCAAATCTGTGGTGGACTTATTGAACAGTACACAAGTGTAATCCCTAGACGGCGCTCTTCCAAGGGTTACTACCCCTGCCTGTATGGCTATGCACAGGTTGAGTAGCCTGGATTCACTAACAAGGTGCCTCCACCCAGAGTAGTGATACTGGTGATGTTTGTCCTTTCTGCTATAGCCCTCTTGGGAGTTATAACCACCCATAAACCCTTAGTGGCCTAGTACCTGACACAGCAGTGAATTCAGTCAGTATGAAACAGTAATAATATGTACACGCCCTTCACACTTACCACCAGGGTTCAACTTGTAGCAGCTTCCCTGGATATTCCCTGCAAAGTAAGGTTACCAACGCAGTAGCACACTCTCAACACTGTAACCCAACTAATAATATGCACACTAGCCAGGTTAAACATGAAAAAAGACAATCAGGTTTATTTAGGGGCAGTAAACAAGGAAGGGGCGTGAATCTAGTCAAACGACTAGAAATCTGACTTTGTTCAGTGATTTATGTGCATATTTTGTCCCAGACTGACAGTCACACAACAGTGGGTACCCAGGATGGTAAGTCTGGCTAACCAGAGGTGTTGCCCGTGGGTGGTCAGCATTGCAACTGATGTTGGGGCCCTTGGTGGAAAGAAAGGCAGTTACATGCAAAACAACCTGATTATTTGTAATCTGGGCCGGTTGGCTCAGTCCCTTGTAAACCCAAGAAATAAAACAAAAATTAGTTGGTACCACAGATGATTTAATCACTCATTGCAGGGAGCTACCCTGATTGTATTCATGTTACCAGGATTCTGCTGCAAGGCAGGCGATATGGAGACCTTGTGGTGATAACCGAAGGGCTTGGGGAAACAGGGCCTACACGACACACCTCCTCTTCACGGCCTTTCCTTCAGGTGGCCGCAGCTTGCTGTGCAGGGGCTGGATCCCTGAGCTGGTCTCTCACCAAAACAGTCTCTGGTGTAGGAGTTGTGGCCCAGGCCGCATTGGCAAGGCTCAGGCAGGATGAGCAGTCTGGCAAAGTTCGCAAGTTCTGCTGATCATGCCTCTAGCTGGTGTAAGTGGGCAAGGAGGTCTCAGCCCACATAACACATTCAGCACATTCAAAGTACACAGCTTTTCCTTGGAACATTTCGGATATAGCCTGATTACAATTCAAAAACTTTGCTGAGCAAATTTCAATCCGAGCACGTCTCGCACACAAGCTGGGCCAATCACTTCAGGAGCAAGTCTTCAGTCCAAATTGCAAGTAGCACTGATAAACTTCTTCTTTTCTTCTGCCACAGTTCCAGGCTGGAATTGGACAAGTCCGACTTCTGCTATAGGCAGTTTCAACAGCAGAAAGTGGCAGGGAGGCAAGTTGAGCCTCTTCCCACCAGTTCCCCTACACTTCTTCTGGGAGCAGCTGCTCGAAGGCTCGAGCTGTTCACACTTCAACCTCCAACTCTAACTGATCCACTGTCTCTTGGCACACTGGGGTTTTTCCTTCTAATCCAGCAACTCAGTTGGCTGAAGGAGCTGTCAGCTACAGTTAGGGCTCCCCCTCCAGGTCAATTTGGCACCATCTGAAAAACTACAAGACTACAGAATTTTCATCCCACAGAACACTGGGGTCCAGAACCATTTTAGGTCCCCAGAGGTTCTATTGGTCTAACTACTGGAAGTTTTGGACCTAACATCGTGGCTCCCATCCAAATAGGCAAGCTGCAAATAAAGCAGGTTAGGCAAACTTCTCCATTTCAAATATAACGATGCACAAACTGTAAATAAGCGCAGTTTCTACACAGGCTCCCTCTGCGCAAATAGCAACTGCAGAGTGGAGCAAAACAGCACTATCTAGCCAGTCACAAGCCCTAAATCACTCGGACCCAGCTCAGCCCATTTACTTAACACAGGTTAGCTAGTCTCTTAAAGGGACAGGTGCGGAGGCTCAATATGGCACTCTCACAAAACTGAACAAACTACTTAAAGACAGGTCATCAGCCTGACAGTGGGCATTGAGGAGCCCAGGAAGACATCACGGTAACCCCCAAATTGGAGGTGGGGGTTACACTCTTCCCTGCCTGGAAAAACTTAGTATCCACATCATGTCTACACACACTACACAGTTTCTATATAGAAATCATTATACACAGATACATTCATGTTTCATTGGTATACCACAAAATAAATTCTGATGCATCAGTGAAAGTAACTGGCTGTAACAGCAGTATTGCTATACTTTTTCATTTGGCAATAAATTTTTCATAGGAATACATTACTTTTCATAAACAGATTAACAGGTTCAAGTAGTTAAGCACATTACTTGTACAACCCTTGTTTGTACTACCTTTTGCACACTAACCCACATGGCTTGGAGCCTGTCACTCTCAGCTAAGCTTGGGCTGCATGGGGCAAGGGCATTACTATACTGATTGGAGGACTCAACTATTAGCTTTGAGCTGGCAGAGTAGCCTAGTTTTGGAAGAGCATTATCAGAAATATACACCCCTTAGTAAATTACATGGTTTGGGAGGTCTACAGGCCTTTCTGGGGAGTCATAACTAAGGCGTATTACATGCTTTGAGGCTCTTCCAGACTTTCTGAGGGGTGTAGGTACTGGCTCATTCTTTTCAACCTTTGCACTTGGGTTGATAAGTCCTGGTTCATTGTCCATCAGTAAGTCAGCTTCTAAAGAAAGGGGTACCTCTGCACTGGTTGGCTGTTCTGAAAAAGGAACACTTTCATTTACTTGCTCTGCTGCTTCTGGTTCAACAAAAATATGTCCTTTAACTTGTTCTGAAATTCCAGGTTCATCATCAAGAGGAAATTCCATGGAATTTAAATCATGTAAGATATTGCTGATACTGTCAACATCATCATTTTCAGTAACATCATTCTCCGCAACACTACTGGAATCATTAGTTGCAAACAGTTCAGATCAACCTGGTGTGTCACTAGTTATATTCTCGTGGTCAGGATTTGCCATTTTGAGTTCAGACAGCCCCATGAGACATAAAGAATTGACTTCTTCAGAAGTTATACTTTGCACTTCACTATCAGGGGGTCAAAAACTGAGGCTAAGGTGTCCAAATACTGCTCTGGGGATGCAGTGGGCTCAATAGATCTAAAAACCCAAATTAAGTCCATGGTGGGACCACTGTGGTTTGCTATAATTTCTTGGCATTGCTGGGCATTGGTACCCAGTCAACTTTCCAACAAACGGGTATCATGTCCTTTCCAGGTTTCCCAGTCATCCTCCCCACTAGGAGTGGGAGTAATTCCTGAGAATATTCAATCCATATTTCTGCCGTACCAGTGTTGGTGACCAATGTGGTTTTTGCTTTCCCGTCAAATTTTCCATTAATTGCAATTTTATATTTTGGTCACTGGGGGTGCTAATCCCAGCGGTGCCTCCAAGATATAACCTCTAGGCAGCACCATTCCAAGGGCTACTACCCCTGCCTATATGACTATGCACAGGTTGAGGGGCCTGGGCTCACTAACAAGGTGCCTTCACCCTGAGTAGGGGTATTGGTGATGTTTGTACATTCTGCTATTTTATTTATTTATTTGCTTTTGGTAACTGGGTAGGTGCGCTAGGCATAGCGATGCCTAGTTTCAGGCATGACCCAGGAGTGTACAAGTTGGAATACATAAAAAAAATACCAGTACAACAATGGGTGCAACAGAGGGTTAACATCATGTCCAAAATGCAAATTGTTAGTGCATAGCAAAATACAGTTTAAGACAAGAATAAAGAGACCCTGGGAAGCTATAACCACCCACCAACCCTCCTAGTGGCCTAGTATCTGACACAGCAGTGAATTCACAGACAGTATGAAACAGTAATAATATGTACATACCCTTCACACTTACCACCGGGGTTTAACTTGCAGTAGCTTCCCTGGATGCCCTCTGCAAAGTAAGGTTAGCAATACAGTAGCACACTCGTAACACTGTAATCCAGCTAATAATATGCACACTAGCCAGGTTAAATGTGAAAAAAGACAATCAGGTTTATTTAAGGGCAGTGGACAAGGAAGGGCATGAATCTAGTTAAAAGATTAGAAATCTGACTTTGTTCAGTGATTGCATGCAATTTTTGTCCCAAACTAACAGTTACACAACATTGGGTACCCAGGATAAAAAGTCCAGCTAGCCAGAGGCATTGCCCAAGGGTAACTGGCATTTCAGCTGATATTGGGGCCCTGGGGGGAAGGAGGCAGTTAATATGCAAAACAACCAGATTATTTGTAATCCGGGCTGGTTGGCCTAGTCCCTTGTAAACATAAGAAATTTAAAAAATTAGATGGTACCACAGATGATTTAATCACTCATTGCAGGGAGCTACCCTTATTGTTCTCATACTACCAGGAAACTGCTTTAAGGTAGGTGATATGGAGACCTTGTGGTGATGACCAATGGGCATGGGGAAACAGGGTTGACATGACACACCTCCTCTTCATGGCCTTTCCTCCAGGTGGCCACAACCTGTGTGTTGTTGCTGTGCAGGGGCTGGATCCCTGAGCCAGTCTCTTGCGGAAACATTCTCTGGTGCAGGAGTTATGGCCCCGGCCAAATTGGTGAGGCAACACAGCACCAGAAAGACAGACCACTACCCCAAGCACAGAAACAGCACACATGCAAACAGGAAATGTACAACAGTGCAATGGAGGTATGCCATGCACAATGGGCACACAGGGACCAGAGGCAGTGACATGAGCCACTGGATGGTGAGCCACGCACACTGCATGGGCAACATCAGCACTGCATTGAGAGGGGGGCATGGAAGGGGTGTCTGGAGACCACACAATGCTGCATGCACACACAGTCATGAGAGGATGGGGACATGGGACACAGCCATGACACCACACACTCAGGAAGGTGGAACAGTGAAACCACACGAACACAGGTGCAGATGGCCTAAAGATTTATAAAACTATGAAAATACAACTCCAAAAGGTACAACAATAGGAACTAATTGCAGAACTATATACAAAAGTCACAAAACAAGGGAGCAGAGGGGGGACTGATAGGTAACAAGGGAGGTAAGATGGGGAAAGGTACAGGGGGCTATATACAAGAGTGTGCCACACTAATATGGCAGGGGGCCACTACCGTGGCCACACACCCCTGCACACCACACCCACACGGCCACGTGCAGGCAGTATCTGGAGGATGTCCCTGAGTGTTGCAGTCAACCATCCCACAGTGCGGTACAAGGGGTGTAGAGTAGCCTGCATGGCACTGCTGATCCTCTGGTCCAGGTTCTGCACATTGTACAGCCCACCTCCACCTCCATTCACAGCATGTCAATCCTGGAGACCTACAGCAATGACAGAGTAAAGACACACTAAGGACCAAATCGGAGACACCACCTCCACCAAGCAAGAGCCCACGACACCAGAAAGGCAGTAACAACAGAGTGCAGCACCCACCTGCCCCTACACAAGCACCATGCCTAGCATCAGCAACACCCCTCCTCCTAAGATCATTGGTCTCTGCGGCCCCTCCATCTGGCCTCCAGCCCTGCAAAACAAAACAGACAGAGGGCACCATGAGTCGACACAGCATTGCCAGAACCACACCCCAACACCAGTGTGCACATGCGGTGCAGAGTTACCCATTTGATGCAACAGCAGTGGCCGCACCAGCAGGCCACTGTTGTGCACGTCCTCTGTGCCTGCCCCCCCAGGGCACCGTCCATTGTGCATGCAACACACACACAGTGGCACTCAGCACTGCGATACCCAGTACCCTGGATGCAAACACAGCACCGCACAGTGCCCACCTCAAGTGGCACGCAGGATAGGGCAACCCTGGGCATGTGCAGCCACAGCCATGTGTGCGTGAAGAGTGTGACCCATGCGTGCACCCCATGTAGGTAGTGACACACACATCCCACTTGTGCCACAGAAGCCGAGGGATGTGCAACACCTACCTGGCTGTGGGAGTGCATCCCTGTGGGCACATCGATCCAGCCACTGCAGTCAGTCCCTGTTGCATCTCTGGAGGTCACTGTACCAATGTCTGCACTGTTCCCCAGTGCATTGCACCCCTGTGCGTCTCACCAGCTGATGTGCAATGGTGGCCCACACATCTGATCTGGGCAAATTCAGATCCTCCTCTCCGAAAAGCTGTCCCTCCACAGGCAGCACCAGTGCCAAAAGGTGCAGCAGCTCCACCCGAGACAAGTTCATGGCCCTAGGTCCAACTCTCCCCACCTAGGCATTGCTGAGTAGTACAGCACAGTGGAGCAAATCAGGGCTGTGCAGTGTGAGACACAGTTTGTGCCACATGAGAATGCAGGACACGTGCAGCGCACGGTGCACAGTTGCATGAAGCACGATTGGCCCAACAGAGTGCTCTCGCGCATGTGCAATGCTGACCGCTAAGGTGTGGTGGGGTCACATCCAGGTCACGCATGCATGATGTGCACGTGACCACCATGTTATGCACGGCAAGTGCGATAAAATAGGAACACAATGATGTGCTGTGGAAAACGATCGCACACACTGCACAGATGCATGATCAGGGAACCACGTCACACTCCAACGGCATGTGCATCACACAGGTGGGCAGACAATGTGTGGTAGCATGCACAGCGTGATGATCAGCAGCCATACAGCTGCGCTTCGTACAGACAGGACAGCCACGCATAGGAGGGGATGTGCCATGGCACCTGCTGACGTCGCATACACGAGCCATGCACCGTGTAGGATGTGCCCAATTCTGGAAAAAGTGCCAAATGCTACGCGCATGTTCCGGGAATGTGCCGTAAACAGCAGGCGCAAATCAACAGATGCACCGTGTGAAGTGAGATAAGCTGGGAGCAATTATGCAATTCACAAACAATGCACCCAGAACAGCCTCATTCTGCATTCTTGGTCACCTCAGTCGATTAGCATCTCATTAACACTGGCCCAGACCTCATTTGCATGCCCTGAGCCATAAATGCCCCCAATTCAGCAAGCTGAGACTAGGTGACTGAGAGGATTCACATCCTTGAAGGTGAATACACAGCTATTCCCACATGTTGTAAGGTGGGTATTGTGGGGGTTCACAATATCTATGCGTGTCTGTGACCACACAATGGCATACCCCATGTGTGTGGGAACCAGCTTTGTGCAACAAGACTATCTGAGGCACACAGCAGCATCTGTTCAGGCACACTGCTGCTGTTGCAACACCACTGATTTTGGTCTGCTGGCCGATACACATTTGCAGCAAGGCCTGTGCTGCTACCCCCTGCTGCCACACTGGTGTCCCAAGGGTGGTACCATGGAAAGGGGGGGTTACCGATGCTGATGCTCACCCAGTGTTGTTTGCATGGTGCTTGTGTAGGGCGGATGGCAATGCATGCCTCCACGAGCATGCAGCACCACTGCTACATCCATGGACCTTTGTCCGTCCATGGTGCTGCAGTGTACACAAGGGGCACTGCACACTGTGCATGGCCATGCATATGCATGCCATCCTGTCCCCAGATGACAGTGGCAGGTGTGGCAGACAACACACACAGCCTGTCGGACACGGGCACAGGGGTACCCTTCATGCATGTCTAACATCTGTATGCATTCTCCCACAGACGCCACTATGTCGGAAGGTGACAGTACCGTCACCAGATGGAGACCAAACTTCATGAACAATGAGGAGTGGGAGCTAATTGAGGTGTGCAACCTGTGCCTAGATATCTTCACCGGCAGGGGTGGAAGCTGGACTGCACATGCAGAGGGCTGGGAGGAGGTGGCCCACCATGTAAACACTGTGGCGTCATTCAATCGGACTCCTCAGGAGTGCAAGAAGCACCAGAATGATGGGAACAGGAGGGCCAAGGAGAAGGTGGCACACATAGAGGCATCCCTCCGGCGGACGGGGGCAGGCAGGCCACAGATGTCAGGCTCAGCCCCAATGAAGAGCTACTCGCTGCTATGATAACCAGATCCGCTGTGCAGGGTGTCCCAGGTGGTGGCTTTCAGACCGGTGGTAGCCAATCACAGCACTGTAAGTAACCATGTAGCTCTTGGTTGCCTGGCCCCCATATGTGCCACAGCTGCCATGCCCGTCCCTGTGTGGCATGCACTGCCACTGTGTACACAGCTGCTGTGTCATGTGCCCAGTCACACTTGGCTGGTCACAACTTGCCTGGCGGGGCACATCCTCCATGCCACTGTTGCGTGGGGGGGTGCACCTGCCAGCAGTGACTCTGTGTGGCACACATGGTTGTGTGAGCCTGTGCCACTGACAACACGCAGTGTGCCATGTGGCCTCTGCTTGTCACCACATACTGATGGTCATGGCAGGTGCATGGACTGTATGTCATTGTGTCCACGGCTTGGCCATTCGGCAGACAGGCATGAGCATCCATGATGCCATGGTGCATGCCCATGTACATGTGTGCATATCTCATGTCATTGGTTCATACTGTGTTCAGCCTTCTTCTTTCCATAGCACCATCATGCCTCATGGGTTCTGCCTTGGCCACAGCTGCACATGATGCCCTAGCAGGTGATGACGCGGGTCCGTCGCACAGGGCCACTGAAACTGGTGTGGGTGGCACTGTCCCTGGACCATCCACTGCACCAGACACATCTGTTATGGCCCCAGTGGTGGTGGGCCCCTCGGGCAACTTGACCACTGCTGGCACATCTGCCAGTGAGGACAGTGCATGGCTGGGGAGCCTGTCAGGGTACTCTGATGAAGACCATGATGCCACAGTGGACATTGCGATGCCCTCATCATGCTCGCCAGTGGCACAATGAGTGGGGGCTGTGGTCCCACTGCAGACATCAGTGCCACAGACACCAGCAGGGACATGGCTGGTGGTGATACATGCAGCACACAGGTGCCTCTGCAAGTGGCCTTGGACATCACTGACATCCCCGCTGTGCATGGTGTGGCTGGTGGTGATACATGCAGCACACAGGTGCCTCTGCAAGTGGCCTCGGACATCACTGACATCCCCGCTGTGCATGGTGTGGCTGGTGGTGATACATGCAGCACGCAGGTGCCTCTGCAAGTGGCCTTGGACATCACTGACATCCCCGCTGTGCATGGTGTGGCTGCCGTGGCTGCACAGCTACCCACTGCTGCGGGTGCTGGGCACCCTGCACCCATGCCGTGTGTGGCGTCAGGGATGTCTGGGTCATCTGGGCAGGGTGCTGCAGTGCACGCACCTGCACCACTGAACCACATCAACATTGGCCATGGGCATGCAGTGGCTATGCATGGCCATGGCCCACCCATGCCTTAGCCTGCTGTGGTGCAACCACCACCCATGGATGCACCAGGATGGGCCGTTACATCCTCTGCTCGTCAGTGACGCCACTGTGAACTCTCACCCACTGACAACATGGAGGGCTACCTCAACCTCCTGCGGGCCACTGTGGAGGGTCAGGCAGCCCTCTGTGTGGAGTTCTGTAGCCACAGGACTGTGATGGTCCAGAAGCATGAGTCCACAGTCATATGGCGTGCACAAATGTTGACTGAGGCACGCCTCATGCAGGTGGGCATGACTGCAGCACTGGAGTGGATCGCAGCTGCTGCAGACGTGGTGGCTGAATCTGTTGCATGACGTGGACATCAGGCATCCAGTTGGACATCCAGGAGCACATCCTGCATACCCCGGCAGCAATGCCAGGTGAACCCCTTGCTGCTGATGCCTTCACTGCTCGCCACCACACCAGATGTCCATGGCACGGATGCTGGTCAAGGACTGGCGACGCCACTGAGCATGCGTTCACGGTCTCTGTGCAGTACCCCTTCCAGGATGGTGGTTACACCCCTGCGGCTGGCGGTGGCACAACCACAATCACCAGCCATGGCAGAGGCTGCCCATGCGTCCGTGGTGGCTGTGGCACTGCCCTGTGATGTCCAGGTCCCCAGTCCTTTGGTGTAGGCATGTTCCATCTGTGTGCAACACATGCCCCTAATGGTGCATGGGGCATGTGTGTGGTGGGCACACACCCCATTGTGCCACTGGCCCCACCCTGTGATACCTGTGTAGTTCCACCTGCGTGTCTGTGTGTGCCACCGTTGAGCCATGTGTCATGGGCATGATGAGTGCATTCCGATGTCTGCTGCGGCTCTGCACTGGTTGCAGTGCACACTGACCCATGACATTCCTTGCATGGTCCTGCTAGTATGGCTGTGTGGCTTGCCCAATGTGTGCATGTGACTTTGCATGTGTCTGTGTGCACCTGTCTGCATAATGTCCAGTGTCCACTGTGCCCAACACGTCCCATGTCCACACCATGGTGCACCCCCGGGATACATACCTGCATATTCACCTGCAGTTCCCAAAGTTCTCCTCCACCAGACGGCTGTGGTATTCATGTGCCCATGCTGCCAGCCGCGGGTCCCATCGACCTTGTGTTCCATCTGTACCATGGCCCTGTGGTGGTGCTCTGTCCCCCCACCTCCTCCTCCCTGGAACTGTCACCCTCACTGGCCTTGACAGGTATTCCACAGTCTAGGGCCATGTTGTGTAGAATACAACAACCCAGGAATAAGCCACAGGCCACCTCACCGCTATACTGTAGGGCACCACCTGACCTACACAGACACTGGAACCACATCTTCAGCATGCCGAAGACACACTCTGTGATGGTGCATGTAGCACTGCGTACCTCATTATACCACTCCTCCACCTCTGTTCTGGGTCATTGGAAGGGGGTGAGGAGCCAGGGCCTTAGTGGCTATGCCACGTCACCTGTGGGGGAGAATGTGTATACATTAGTACATTGGTTGCTTGTGTGGCATGCACCCTGTCACTGCTCCTGGCCTCTGTGGTGTGTGCACCTGTCATTCCCTCCTGCCTGTGCCTCCCTCCTCCTTGTGGTCCTACATCCCTACACAGGATGGTGTTGCATGCCCCGTCTGACTGTGGTGTGCATGTCACTGCCATGCATGCACCACCTTGTCAGTGCCTCACATCTGGTGTGCCTTGCCCATTTGTCACTCTGTGCCTGTCTGTGCAGTGCACATGTTGCCTCCTGCCTACTCCCCATGTCCTGCCTGTGGTGTCCTGTTGTACCTATGTGTCCATGTCACACGCATCTATGAGATGGCCACTCGGTATGTCCCCTGTTTCAAATCACCTGCAGAGTACAGACTGATGCCATATGAATGCATCGTGTGTGCTCCCAGGGTGTGTGGCGCACACAGTGCTGATGCACCCTGTGTCATTGCACACCACCTGGCAGTTCACAGAGTAGTAGCCCTTCCGGTTCACATATGTGATGGCGTCCTCACCAGGTGCTGCACAGATTGCCACATGGGTGCAGAAAATGGCCCCTATGATGCCTGGCATGCATGCCACCCTGTAGAACTCCTGCATGGCTTCTGTCTGCTCCACCTGTATGCTGGGGAAATGGATGTATTCCAAAGCATGCGATAGCAGTGTGGTGAGGAACTGTGTGAGGAGCCAGGAAGTAGAGGCTTGTGAAATGACAGTGGTGTCCCCTGTAGGCCTCTGAAAGGTTCCAGTGGTGAGCAGGCACATGACTGTTGTCACCTTGGTCTCCACCAAGATGACATGACCACGGGCAGTGGGTGCCTGCATTATATCATGGCACAGCTCACAGAGCTGCCTCAGAATGGCCCTGTTCATGCGGTAATAGCCTACTGTCTCCACATCCATCAGCTGCTCAAATGACAGCCTGGCTCAATACCACCGTGGGGTGGGCTGCCTATGGCGCCTTCCACCTCCCCGTCTCCTCATCCTCAATAGTACCCCTAACATGATGACTGGTGCTGGGTCCATGCTGGAGATGTGGTGCTCCCTGGCTCTCTGTCTGTCAGTCTCTTTGCCTCTCTCTCTCTCTCTCTCTCTCTCTCTGTCATACACACTCGCCCCCTCTCTCTGACAGTGTGCAGGTGTTGCTGTTCAGCCGACAACCTGCAGGGGGATTACAGTTAAGTCTGCTTCTTTTGTTCTTATCTTTTCATGGTGCCCATGGTATTTGCACTGGGTTTGCTGTGTCGTTGCACCATAGTTTGCACTGTGAATCACGCTGCGCTGTGTATGCATGTATACGCCCCTGTTTATGCACCGCATGGTATTATGGTGCACTACGGTACTTCTGCTTTGGCGCAGGACATCTCGGATGCACTGGTGCATCCACCCTGTGTGTGAATAGCTCCATGGTGCATTTTGGTTTCCCTTGGCGCATCTCAGATGCGCTCAGCACATCTCTTTTGTGAATCCTGCCCTGGGTGATTAACCAACCAGTAACATAACCCCTTGGAGTGCCCAATTGCTATTATAATTAATATTTTTTAAATGGTGTTAAACCTTTCTCAGCATATAGCAAGGGAGGCATTATAGGTACTGGATATTTATTTCATTTGTTATCCAGTGCAATGTACGGTGGAACTATTGCTTCATATGCCTCTATACTGGATAATTACTTGGTTATTCACTGTAGGTTACCATGGAAATACTGCTGCATAATATCTCTGTACTGGATATTTACTTGGTTATCCACTGTAGGGTACCATGGAAATACTGCTGCGTAATATCTCTGTACTGGATATTTACTTGGTTATCCACTGTAGGGTACCATGGAACTATTGCTGCGTAATATCTCTGTACTGGATATTTACTTGGTTAGTTATCCAGTGTAGTGTACCACAAAACTATTGCTGTGTAAAACCTCTATACAGGATATTTACCTGGTTAGTTATCCAGTAGAGGGTATCACAGAACTATTGCTGTGTAATACCTCTGTACTGGATATTTACTATGGAACTATTATTTTTATTTAGTTATTTAGTTTTTGTTGCCCAGGTAAGTGCACTAGACAAATCCTGCCTATTTTCAGGCATGACCCGGGGGAGGGGGATACAGATGAATACCAACTGACTTTGAACCAGATTAAGCTGTTGGTGGTATTTATTATGGGTGGTATTTATTATGAATGAAGGAAATTTGGCCAGGACACCAGGGAAATTCTCCTACTCTTTTCGATAAGTGCCATGGGATCTTTAACATCCACCTGAACTACCACCAATCCAGACAGATGGGACCTCGGTTTAACGTTTCATCCAAAAGACGGCACCTCAGAAGTGCAGCGCCCCTCTCATGCTGCACTACAGTGTCAGTACTGGGATATTAACCCAAGTGCCAGATGTGGGAACTGAACCCACAGCCCTCTGATCTCCCGGCCTCAGAGGCAAGTGTGCTATCTACTGAGCCACTGACACTGCTAACTGCTATGACTGTGTAATACCCTTGTACAGGATATTTACTGGGTTATCAAGTGCAGGATGCCATGGAACTATGACTGTGTAATACCCCTGTACAGGATATTTACTTGGTTATCCAGTGTAGGGTACCATGGAACTATGACTGTGTAATACTTCTGTACTAGATATTTACTTGATTATCCAGTGTAGGATACCATGGCACTATTGCTATGTACTCCTCTATATAGGATAATTACTTGGTTACCCACTGTAGGGAACCATGGAACTATTGCTGTGTAATGCCTCTGTGCTGGATATTTACTTGATTAGCCACTGTAGGGTACCATGGAACTATTGCTGCATAATACCTCTGTACTGGATATTTACTAGGTTATCCACTGTAGGGTACCATGGAAGTATTGCTGTGTAATACCTCTGTACTGGATATTTACTTGGTTATCCACTGTAGGGTACCATTGAACTATTGCTGTGTAATACCTCTGTACTGGATATTTACCATGGAACTATGACTCTGTAATACCCCTGTACAGGATATTTACTTGGCTATCCAGTGCAATGTACCATGGAACTATTGCTATATACTCCTCTATATTGGATAATTACTTAGTTATCAACTGTAGAGTACCATGCAACTATTGCTGCGTAATACCTCTGTACTGGATATTTACTTGGTTATTCAGTGTAGAGCACCATGGAACTATTGCTGTGTAATACCTCTGTACTGGATATTTACTTGGTTAGTTATCCAGTGTAGTGTACCACAAAACTATTGCTGTGTAAAACCTCTATACAGGATATTTACCTGGTTAGTTATCCAGTAGAGGGTATCATGGAACTATTGCTGTATAATACCTCTGTACTGGATATTTACTACAGAACTATGACTGTGTAATACCCCTGTAGAGGATATTTACTGGGTTATCAAGTGTCGGGTACCATGGAACTATGACTGTGTAATACCCCTGTACAGGATATTTACTTGGTTATCAAGTGTAGGGTACCATGGAACTATGACTATGTAATACCTCCATACTAGATATTTACTTGGTTATCCAGTGTAGGGTACCATTGAACTATTGCTATATACTCCTCTATATTGGATAATTATTTGGTTACCCACTGTAGGGTACCATGGAACTATTGCTGCGTAATACCTCTGCACTGGATAGTTACTTGGTTATCCACTGTAGGGTACCATGGAAGTATTGCTGTGTAATACATCTGTACTGGATATATACTTGGTTATCCACTGTAGGGTGCCATGGAACATTTGCTGCGTAATACCTCTGTACTGGATATTTACTTGGATAGTTATCCAGTGTAGTGTACCACGAAACTATCGCTGTGTAAAACCTCTATACAGGATATTTACCTGATTAGTTATCCAGTAGAGGGTATCATGGAACTATTGCTGTGTAATACCTCTGTACTGGATATTTACTACAGAACTATGGCTGTGTAATACCCCTGTACAGGATATTTACTGGGTTATCAAGTGTAGGGTACCATGGAACTATGAATGTGTAATACCCCTGTACTGGATATTTACTTGATTATCCAGTGTAGGGTACTATGGAACTATGACTGTGTAATACCTCTGTACTGGATATTTACTTGGTTTTCCAGTGTAGAGTACCATGGCACTATTGCTATATACTCCTCTATATTGGATAATTATTTGGTTACCCACCGTAGGGTACCATGGAACTATTGCTGCATAATACCTCTGTACTGGATATTTACTTGGTTAGCCACTGTAGGGTACCATGGAAGTACTGCTGTGTAATACCTCTGTACTGGATATTTACTTGGTTATCTACTGCGGGGTGCCATGGAACTATTGCTGTGTAATACCTCTGTACTGGATATTTACTTGGTTATCCACTGTAGGGTACCATGGAACTATTGTTGAATAATACCTCTGTACTGGATATTTACTTGGTTATCCACTGTAGGGTACCATGGAACTATGGCTGTGTAATACCTCTGTGCTGGATATTTACTTGGTTAGTTATCCAGTGTAGTGTACCATGAAACTATTGCTGTGTAAAACCTCTATACAGGATATTTACCTGATTAGTTATCCAGTAGAGGGTATCATGGAACCATTGCTGTGTAATACCTCTGTACTGGATATTTTCCACGGAACTATGACTGTATAATATCCCTGTACAGGATATTTACTTGGTTATCCAGTGCAATGTAC
The DNA here is from genome assembly GCA_016271365.2 of Neoceratodus forsteri. Taxonomy (NCBI): domain Eukaryota; kingdom Metazoa; phylum Chordata; order Ceratodontiformes; family Ceratodontidae; genus Neoceratodus; species Neoceratodus forsteri. The sequence goes on from CM028136.1 coordinate 84,232,670, forward strand.
CATGGAACTATTGCTATATACTCCTCTATATTGGATAGTTACTTGGTTATCCACTGTAGGGTACCATGGAACTATTGTTGCGTAATATCTCTGTACTGGATATTTACTTGGTTATCTAGTGTAGGGTACCATGGAACTATTGCTGCATAATACCTCTGTACTGGATATTTACTTGGTTATCCATTGTAGGGTACCATGGAACTATTGCTGTGTAATACCTCTGTGCTGGATATTTACTTGGTTAGTTATCCAGTACAGTGTACCACAAAACTATTGCTGTGTAAAACCTCTATACAGGAAATTTACCTGGTTAGTTATCCAGTAGAGGGTATCACAGAACCATTGCTGTGTAATACCTCTGTACTGAATATTTAACACGGAACTATGAATATGTAATACCCCTGTACAGGATATTTACTTGGTTATCCAGTGCAATGTACTATGGAACTATTGCTATATACTCCTCTATATTGGATAATTACTTGGTTAGCCACTGTAGGGTACCATGGAACTATTGTTGCGTAATACCTCTGTACTGGATATTTACTTGGCTATCCAGTGTAGGGTACCATGGAACTATTGCTGCATAATACCTCTGTACTGGATATTTACTTGGTTATCCAGTGTCTGGTACCATGGAACTATTGCTGTGTAACACCTCTGTACTGGATAATTATTTGGTTATCCAGTGTAGGGTACCACGGAACTATTGCTAGGTAATACCTCTGTAAAGTACCACAGAACTATTAAAAACAGAAATGCACAAACATAGCAACATAGAGTTATCCAGTGTAGGGTACCACAGAACTATTGCTGGGTAATACCTCTGTACTGATTACACATAGGGATTACTGATCTCGCCAGCTGGTCAGTTGTGCAGACCAAGGAACACCTGACCAGGCTGGGTGACAAACTATCATCCATTTCATCCGGCTTCTCCTTCTCTGAGATCCTGCCAGTCTGGCAGAGGGAGGCAGATGGACGGAAGGTCAGAGAAGGGGAGATAGGGGAGCTAAACATGTGTTTCAAGGGCTGGTGCCCGGAAAAAGGACACAATTTTGTAGGGAACGGACTACAGTTTTGGGAGCGAAAGTTCTTTAAATTTGGTGGACTGCATCTGACTGAGGGAGTCAGTACATTGGGGCAGAAGTTTGACATCTTTGCAGAATACTTAAACTAGCAAATGGGGAGAGGGGTGCAGCACCCCATATGTCGAATGGGAAGAACACCCCTCCCCCCCAGCTAGTGGTCAAACAGGAGTTCAGCATGTTTACAGTTCATTTGCATCACCAGGTAAGGAAAAAGGTCCGACACCCCATACGACGCACTGGGGAAATGCCAGCCCTCACTCAACAACTGACACACCGAAATCTGGATAATGGAAAATCATGTACACAAATGCTCGCAGTCTGGGAAACAAGATCCCAGACCTGCAGGCAATAATGACAGAGGCTAAACTGGACATAGTAGCAATTAGCAAGACGTGGTTTACCAGTAACCACACTTGGGTGACTTCAGTACCTGACTATATACTGTTCAGAAGAGACCGAGGTGCAAAAAGAGGGGGTGGAGTGGCCTTGTATGTCAATGAAAATATCAAAGCTACAGAAATTCAGAATACACATAAGGAGCCAGAAGAACTGTTGGTCACCCTGGAAACAGGAAATGGGACAGCCATAAGAACTGGGGTTGTCTACAAGCCCCCAGACCAGGGGGTGGACATAGACACATCACTGTTAGAAGATACACAAAACATGACAGCTAAAGGGGATGTTCTGATAATGGGAGATTTCAACATGCCAGATACAGATTGGTCAATACTAGCAGGAACATCTGCCAGAACTAGACACATGGTGGATTCACTGCAGGGAGAAGACCTCAAACAACTGATACAACAACCCACAAGAGACAGGGCTATCCTAGATCTAGTACTGACTAACAGGGAAAGGATCACAGATCTCCAGGTAGAAGGTCACCTGGGGGCCAGTGACCATCACATGGTATGGTTCAATTTGGCCACTACAACTAAATCATCCCATTCCAAGGCAAGAATATGGGACTTCAGAGGAGCTGACTTTGATAAGATGGCCAACAGAGTTAAGCTAGCCCTGGCAAAAAGAAATACAGGTGAGGGGGTACAGGCAAAGCGGGCAAGCATTAAGGATGCAATACTTGAAGCAACATCCCATTGTGTTAGGGAGAAAAGGAAGTGCAAAAGAAGAAGGAAACCATTTTGGTTCTCAAAAGCAGTAGCAGAAAATGTCAGAGCCAAAAGACTGGCCTTCAGGAAATATAAGGGAACACAGCAGTATGAAGATAGGGAGGCATACTAAACTTCCCTAAGGGAAGCAGGGAAGGCAGTAAGGCAGGCAAAGACCCAAACCGAGGAAACATTAGCACAGACAGTAAAAGACGGTGACAAGACTTTCTATAGATACATCAGTGAAAGGAGAAAGTCCAGAGGGGGTATTGCTAAGATCAAATGAGATAAGGGGGCATGTGAAGAGGAGGACCATGTAAAAGCATCTATCCTAAATAGATACTTCGGCTCAGTATTTACTGAAGAGAAGGTAGGGCAGGGCCCACAGCTCATGGACACAGGGGGGGCCGAAGAGGAGGTAAGCACTAGGCCCTTCACAAAGAAAGATCCTACAAGAGCTTGATAAGCCCAGGTGGACAAGGCAATGGGACCTGATGGCATACATCACAGGGCACTAAAGAAGCTAAGGGTGGAACTAGCACAGCCATTATCAGAACTGTTTAGTGAGTCTCTGAGCACAGGAGAGGCCCCAGAAGACTGGAGAAGGGCTCATGTGATCCCACTCCACAAGAGTGGTAGCAGAGAGGAGGCAGGGAACTACAGACCAGTCAGTCTTACCTCAGTAGTGTGCAAGATTATGGAAGCACTCCTTAAGAAAAGGCTAGTGCAACACCTGGAATCCATAGGAGCACAGGATCCAAGACAGCATGGGTTTACAAAAGGACGGTCCTGTCAAACTAATCTCATAGATTTCTTTGACTGGATAACCAGAGTGGTGGACCAAGTGGTAGTAGTTGATGTCAACAACCTTGACTTCAGCAAAGCTTTCAATACTGTTCCACATAGAAGATTGATTAATAAGCTGGGTAGGCTCAGGGTGGGTCAGATGTTGGTCAACTGGGTGGCAAACTGGTTGACGGGCAGAAAACAGAGAGTGGTGGTAAACGGTATACAGTCAGAAGTGGGGTACCTCAGGGATCAGTCCTGGGGCCAGTCCTCTTCAATATCTTCATCAGTGACATTGCAGATGGATTGGAAGGTAAGGTTTGTCTGTTTGCAGATGACACCAAGATCTGCAACAGAGTAAATGATCCAGATGGGGTGGACAGAATGAGAAGAGATCTGGATAAACTAGCAAAATGGTTGGAAGAGTGGCAACTGGGGTTTAATGCAAAGAAGTGCAAGATCATGCACATAGGGAAGAGAAACCCTGAAGCCACCTACAGGCTGGGAGGGGAGTTGCTGGCAGTCACAAGGGAAGAAAGAGACTTTGGCATCATCATCACCGATGTCCTGAAATCATCCAAGCAGACCACTAAAGCAGTAGGTAAGGCTAGGGGATGTAAGGGTGTATTAGTAGGGGTATCACAAGTCATAAGAGGGAGGTAATAATCCCTCTTTACAAGACACTGGTTAGGTCCCATCTGGAGTACTGCGTGCAGTACTGGAAGCCACACCTTCACAAGGACATTAACCAAACTGAGGCAGTCCAGAGAAGGGCAATCAAAATGGTGCAGGGACTGCATCAGAAAACATATGAGGACAGATTAACAGAGCTCAATATGTATACCCTAGAGCAAAGGAGGGAGAGAGGTGATATGATCGAAACATTCAAACACCTTAAGGGCATTAACAAGGTGAAAGAGTCTAACATCTTTCAATGTAAGAAAAATAGCAGGACAAGAGGACACAGCATGAGAACCGGGGGAAGCCAATTAGGGGGTAATGTGAGGAAGTTCTTTTTCACAGAAAGGGTGATAGCAGCATGGAACGGCCTACCTCAGGAAGTGGTGGATATGAATACAGTGCAGGGCTTCAAACAGACATGGGATAGGCATAAGGGAGCAATACAGATGAGTATGAATAGAGAGGTCATTGACAGAGCAAAGGCCAATGGCACATTTATAAGGTAGAAAAAGAAATGGGCAGACTGGAGGGGCCTTGCAGTCCTTATCTGCCATCAACTTCTATGTTTCTATGTTATTTACTTGGTTATCCAGTGTAGGGAATCACAGAACTGTTGCTGCGTAATACCTCTGTACTGGATATTTACTTGGCTATCCTGTGTAAGGAACCACTGAACTATTACCACGTAATACTTCTGTAATGGGTATTGACTTAGTTATCCAGTATAGGGTTCCACTGAACTACTTCAGCAATAAACCATGACAGGGTGTGGGTTATGCTGGGATTTACCCACGGCTGGTGTGGTTTGGCCACAAGGCTGCAGGCCGAGTGGTCAAACCAGGTCAGCTGTGGGTAAATCCCAGCATAACCCACACCCTGGCGTGGTTTATTGTGATTACACAATGCGCCTCTTTGTTTGACACACAAAAAATAAAGAAAAACACTTTATTTGTTATATTGTTTTCATTTCTTTACTTTGGTTATTGCTCCGAGAGGAAAAATAGTGCTGAGTTGCTAGGTATTCATCCTGAGTTGTTAGGGCTGTGACCTAGGAGTTACAGTGGCTATTTTTATTTTATTTTACATGAGGCATACCTTGTTTGTAAGAACATGTGTGTGTGTGTGTGTGTGTGTGTGAGACACACTTTATTGCAAGCGCCATGCCGCCGTTCAACTACGGAGAAAGATTCTGGGCTTCACTGTAGGGATCAGGGCATGTAAGGATCCCATACGTAGGTGAACACCAGAAAAGAATGTTGCAGGGAATTTGGGACTGAGCTGAGCAATGAATGAAAAATGTTTAGGCAGGTGAGCTGAGTAGCAACTGGGTTTAAGTCTTTTAGGTATGCAGCTGTGGGGAAAGTCTTTCTTTATTGAGAATGAGAGGTAAAAGTAATGAAAATTGTGGCCGCAAACTAAAAGCCCAACACTGATACTGGACAAGCGCTTACTTTCACCTCTGGCGCATGCACAGTATCAGCGCTGATCTTTTAGTTTGTGGCCATAATTTTTATTAATTTTACCTCTCATTTTTAATAAAAGATAGAGATTATCCACACCTTCATTCCTAAGAGATTTTTAATATGTGGCTAGGTGATTGTAGACCCGGAGTGTGGTAGGAGCTGACATGCCGCTGACACTAACAGTAAATCAGAGCTGCCGACTGCCCTTTACGAGCGAGTCAGCAAGGAAGCTTTTTTGTTTAGTGGTTGTAGTGATTTCAAGTGGGGATGGTACATGTGGCAGGCTGGCACCTTTTGTGTGGGTTATCGTAGGATTTGCCACAGCAGAAAGGTGCCAGTCAGCCAATTAGAATACAGGATTCCGTTCTTTTTTTGGGTGCCCATTGTATAATGTAGCGTAATACCATTGTACTGGCTATTACTTGGTTATCCAGAGTAGAGTACCACAGAACTATTACTGTATAATACCTCTGTGCTGGATATTTACTTGGTAATCCAGTGTAGGGTACCATGGAACTACTATTGTGTAATACCTCTGTACTGGATATTTACTTGGTTACCCAGTGTAGGGTGCCATGGAACTATTACTGTATAATACCTCTGTGCTGGATATTTACTTGGTTGTCCAGTGTAGTGTACCATGGAACTACTACTGTGTAATACCTCTGTGCTGGATATTTACTTGGTAGTCCAGTGTAGTGTACCATGGAACTACTACTGTGTAATACCTACATATTGTATATTTGCTTGGTTATCCAGTGTAGGGTACCGTGGAACTACTATTGTGTAATACCTCTGTACTGGATATTTACTTGGTTACCCAGTGTAGGGTGCCATGGAACTATTACTGTATAATACCTCTATGCTGGATATTTACTTGGTTGTCCAGTGTAGTGTACCATGGAACTAGTACTGTGAAATACCTCTGTGCTGGATATTTGCTTGGTTATCCAGTGTAGGGTACCATGGAACTATTGCTGCGTAATACCTCTATACTGGATATTTACTTGGATATCCAGTGTAGGGTACCATGGAACTATTGCTGTGTAATACCTCTGTACTGGATATTTACTTGGATATCCAGTGTAGGGTATCATGGAACTATTGCTGTGTAATATCTCTGTGCTGGATATTTACTTTGTTATCCAGTGTAGGGTACCATGGAACTACTGCTGCGTCATTCCTCCGTACTAGATATTTAGTTGGTTATCCAATGTGGGGTACCACTGAACTATTACGGTTTAGAAAATGGGCTTCAAAACCCTAAAAATCTGATTGGGTGGCAGGGGTATTTTAACTTGCAGTGAGAGCCATATCAATAAAAAGAGCCAAGCATGTCAACCCATTAAAATATCCCAGTGCCCGCCCTGCTCTCTAATTGGCTGAAACACCTTATTTCCATCAGAAATTGTTACCATTTTTTTCACCCTCGCTTAGCGAGAGAGCTATGTAGCGAGCGCCACACTCCATTCTGTCCGTAACCAGTCATTGTAAATAAAAAGAAACCACAGCAGCATCCAAGACAACAGTACCTAATATTTTGTGTCTGGTGGCAGGACAGTTCTTATTTGTAGCTCCTACTGTTCCAGCAAAATTGGTCCATCAAACGGCGTTCGTGCTCCTCTCCCAACTCTTGGTCCTCAGGGCAGCCACTGAGGACCAAAAAAAAAAGCATTTCAATGTGAAGTAAATCATCACTTTGAAGGAAAAAAGGAACACTAGTGCTTTTTCTTAGTTAAAATATCTCAAACCAGTCCAGACTCAGTGCCTGCACTGCCAACTGTTCATTCTTTTATTTATTTATTTTATTTTATTTATTTAGTTTTTGTTGATCGGGTAAGTGCACTAGACAAATCCTGCCTATTTTCAGGCACGACCGGGGAGGACACAGATGAATGCCAACTGACATCGAACCAGATTAAGCTGTTGGTGGTATTGTTAGTGAATGAGAGAAATTTGGTCAGGGCACGGGAAATCCCCTACTCTGCTTCCTGTGAGCAGGGAGGACCCATTGCAGTGGGACCAAGATGGCTGCCTCTGGACATGCTGTGGAGGACATGGAGTGTTGGAGACAGGGGAGTTGGTCTGCTCCCTGTCTCTGGATTGAAAGACCTCATCGATTCTTCCTCAAGCTTCTTCTAATGGATCTAAGTTGCATGCATCTCCCAGTTCATTTCCTTCCTCAGAAACCTCGATGGATCAAAGTAAGCAAACAATTGTTTCTTCCCAGTCTGTTTCTATACTGCAACAGCTAGCATCTGCTAAAGAGTCTCTGCATAATACTGAATGTTTACGACCTTCAGATGTGGACGCTTTGCTATTGCTTTAGGAAACATGCTATCTTACAAAGAAACAGGAACTTTTAGCACTTGAGAACTCAGCTTTGCAGCTGCCTACTGATTCTGACTCACTGTTGCAGACTACTGCGTCAGATGCCCGAAAGACAGCCTTGATATTTCCACATTCCAATGTGGTCTGTTCGACGATTTCTTCTGCTCCTGCTGCTGAAACTTCTCCTGAAAACCTTGCTGATTCCCCCGATCTTCTTCCACGAACCACTGCATCTGACTTGCCCCTGCAGAGTTGTTCCTCAGGAGACTGGTCAGTTGACTCTCTCTTGTGCGCAGGGTGGGAGAGGGATCCACTTGTCGGTACCTGGCACTCCAGTCCTTCCCCGCACGGATCACCCTGCAGACGCCTCAGCTATTTCTCCTGTGCAAGACCAGTTGGACTTTACGCTTAACCTGCTTTATGCTTAACACAGAATCCAATTCTCAATTTTACCAGTTTCCACTTCTCCTGCAGCTCCGTTTTCAGACTCCGACCCTCTTCACGAAGTTTAGCACCTCAGGGCCCTGGTCTACCACCTCAGCGGACTGAACGACTGACTTCTCTTGCTTCTACATCTACTAAAACGTATGCATCTTGTTTTCTGTTCCCACCCAACAGGCTAACAGACACAATGCTGTCAGATTACAGTATTTGGGGTTACCTGACATGCCTGATAGGGTTTTTGTTGAGCGCACTTTGCTTAAACACTCTATGAAATTTGCTGCTTATGATATCCACGCATTGATACATGTTTCTAATGAGTCCCATTTTGATATAAGTTTAAAACCTTAAAAGGTTTAGAGAAATTTTGGTCCCAATTTCATCTGTTGAACAATACCCCTTTATGGTCACCTTTCAGTGCAATTCCTTTAAGAAACCTGCACAAAAGACTGTCACTATTCTGTTTAGAAATGAAGGTGTTAGTTTGAGCGATATTACAGTTTGGCTGAAACAAGAGGTACAGTGCTGTCTGACCCTGAAGCTATTTTTGATTCAGAAAATTTGTGGACGGAGGGTGGAAGGTTAGGGTTATGCTCCGGACTACTGATACTGGTATTCAACCCTACCCAATATTTTCTGTTAGGCAAGGATAGGGAGTTTTGTTCTATTCTGGACAACCTAAAGCCTGTTATAAGTGCAGTTCCACCTTTCATCTCAGCAGCATTTGTGACTCTATTAAATGTACTGATTGTGGTGGTCTTGGTCATGCAGGCTCACAGTGTACTGAAGAACCTCTCTGTGTTTTATGTGAAGACTGTGACATACTTTTCAGCAATGTTCCTGGGCAGCCCATAATTCTCCTACTTAGCTGATGGAGAGAACAGCGCTTATTATTACAGTGGCCCAATGCTCTAACATTAAGGGTCCCTCTTCTTTTACTACAGTTGCCCCCCACTACTTTAGCTGAATCACGTAGTGTTGTTTCCACTGCCACTGAGTAACTGCTGGAAGGATTTGGCTGGAGCCTGTCCCACAACCTGTTACATTTTCTCTACCTCCCCACCATCTTTCTTCCCCAGTTCTTCCTAGCTGTTCTACTTCAGGTGGCTGTTCTATGGGACCCCCCCGGCACCATTAGAAACAATGGAACCTTCCCCTTCTGACCCTTTTACTACACCTTCTAGAATTACAAGGGGTTCAAGAAGGTTTGGTTCACCTTCCTCTAAGGCTCAGAGGGTAGAGACTCTCCCTTTGATGAATAAATATGAATTGCTGTGACATACTTCTGAAAACACAGACTCTGACTCTTCTTCTGTCCAGTCCTCTCACCCTGAACTTACTACAGATACTGAAGTCCTATCGACAATGTGGGGTCCCAAAAAAGGAAAGCCAAGGCCAATACAAAACATAAAGAATGAACCCGAGAAAGAGTAGGCAGAGGTGAGTTGCTATGCATATGTCTACTTCTTTTGCAATACATACTATTAATGTTAACAGTATAAAAACAACATAAAGAGGATTCAGTTTTTTTTTTTGTCTTGCCTTACCAATCTCATACTTCTACAAGATGTTAGATTCCATTCTTTGCCTGAAATTTCTAGGGCCCAAAAATCCTGGCATTTAGGCCCCCAAAATTGGTCATTTGGACAGGAGACATGTTCTGGGGTGGGTATTTTGTTTCAAGTTCCTAATGTCTCTATTATTAAGATTCTAGATTTATGCCCTGGCAGAGTATTATTGATAGGCTTTAGGTTCCTTTCTATCCCTTTTCGGATTATCAATATTTATGCCCCACAAACCAAGTCGTTTAGGATTGAACTCTTGAAAGTGGTTCGACCCTATCTTTACACCTCTATGCGCGTCACTTTTGGTGGTGATTTCAATTGTGGGTTGTCCACTAAGGACAGGTCCTCATTCTCAAAAACCACAAAATTATTTTGTGATACTTTTCTCAAAAATCTTTTATTTTCTGCAAAACTGAAGGATGCTTATCTTTCTCTCACCCAGACACATACCCCTACCTTTCATAAAGGCTCTTTAGCTACCCGGATAGATTTATTTTTTGTGTCCTCCTTTTTACAAACTTCCGCTGCTGAAGTACAGGTGGCTGAATTTTCAGATCATAATTTGCTTACCATTTTTCTTGGGCCTAAAAATGTTGCAACTTTTGTCCTAGTACTTGGAAATTTAATGTTTCCTTATTGGAGAATTCTCTGTTGTTAACTTCTTAAATCTTTTTTCAAAACAGAAAATCTGTGTTTTTCTTTATGATGATCCTTGGTGGTGGTGGCTAGATCTGAAGAAGGATTGTGAAATTACTGAAATCCTTTAGCAAAACCCATCATGAAGATTGTTATTTCACATACCATAGGACACGACATCAGCTGCAAAAACTCCTTACCCTTTCGTATACCACTAGCCAGGATTTTTATTCACAAATTAGTACCCTGAAAAAATCTTTAATGGAATATCACTCCAAAAAATATGCTTCAATGCAACAACGTCAATGTTTTAGTGTAAAAGGTGCCTATGATGTGACCTGCCCGTTTGCACATTTTTCTAAACAGATTACGGGGAGAACCATTGATACTATTGTGATTGAAGCTGGTCATACAATTACTGATTCTAGGTTTATCCAAAATTATGTGGCTGAGTATACTCAAAACTTATTCAGTCCATTCCTTATATGTCTAGATGATATATTGACCTTCCTTAGTCCCATTTCTGTTCCTGATGTGCAACAATCAGTATCTGATATGCTTGCTTGTGATATTCAGGCACGAGAAGTAGTTGAGGTCATCACAACTCTGTGATCTGGAGTATCTCCAGGCTTGGATGGCCTTCAAATGAGCTTTATAAATGCGTAATATTGAGTTGAGCGTGGAATTGGCGCGGTTATAACTTCCTTTTAAAGCTGATACTTTACCATTAAATTTAATATGGATAGTACCTTCTATATCCATAAGAAAGGAGACAGAAAATTACTGACTAATTGGAGCCTCTTAGCCTATTGAATCACGGACTTTAAAATTTTAACTAAAATTATTGCTCTCCATCTAGCAAAGCTGGCCCCTCTTGTTATTTTGGAAGCTCAATCTAGTAATGTTCCAGGCAGAAGTATACATAATCATGTCCTTTTATTACGGGAATTGGTGGAACATGGCAATTCAAATAGGTTAACAGACCTCCTGTATTCATTGGATCAAAGACAGGCATTTGATTCGGAGAGTCATGACTTTTTATGGCAGGTTTTGAGACATTATAGGGTTCCTGTGACTACTCTCCCCTGGTTACACTTATTATATTCTACAGCCACTTCTGTCCCTCTTGTTAATGGCTGGAAGGGTCCTTTGATACCTTTAAAGAGAGGTGTTAGACAAGGGTGTCCACTCAGTCCCCTTTTGTATATCTTTTTTTTGGATCCCTTACTTCGCACCATTAATACAGCACACAATGTTAGGCCTATATGTTCCTTACTACTTTCTGTTTTAGCCTATGCTGATGACATGAGTTTAATAGTAGCTGATGTTCCTTCACAACGCATCTCTCCATCTCTGTAAGTCCATTGGTTTTGTTTGGGAGCATCCCTGAACTTGGAGAAATGTGTCGATCGACGGCTTGGATCTCAGCAGTCGAATAATATAATAGTTTCCAGTATTGCACTTTGTGACACCCTTATTAAGATTTGGGGCATTCTATTTGGCTCAGGTCCTTTAGACATTCTCAACTGGACTCCCAAACTGGACCTAGAGCAGGCCAAAGTTTCTCTTTGGAACACCTGGAAACTCAGTAAAAAAAAGAGGGTTTACTTAATAAAGTGTCACTTGCTCCCAATTTTTTTGTTTTTGGCTTATGTTTTCCCCTCCCGTGTTTGAGCCAAACTTTAGAGTATATTTTTTCAGGCCTAATGGGGCAGCCGCCTGAATCCCATTAAGCGTTCCATTACCTGCTTACCTTTCAAGGGAGGTGGTCTCAATATGATACACCCATTATTTGTTTTATAATAGTTTATTTTTTGTAACTAATCTTAAACCACTTTTAGTTAATTATGATGTGGGATGGGAATTTTATTTTTTTCAATCCTGTCAACCCTGGTTTCATCTTTGGGACCTTAACACTTTGAAACAGGTTAAACATGTATCGTCTACCCCTCCTTATCTTCGCGATACCTTTTGCCGTTTAAAACAATGGAAGATTACTAGCCATATGATTATGACTCAAAATAGGAAAACCATTTATAATTTTTTGATAGATACCACTTGTGCAGACCTTGTAATTTTTCCCAAATGTACCCTATTTCCTTACCTGCTTATACACACTGTTAAAGATCCTCGCATCCCCAGAGATGTGGGATCTACATTAGCTTAGTTGTCATGAACGGATCAATATTACAGCAAATCATAAACATAAACAGCTGAATGAAAGATTGTGTTCCAGACCCTTATGTGTAAATCAGGATGAAACAATACAACACCTGTTTTTTCTTTGTTCCTATATCACTGGTTTTTGGTTATTTTTAGTGAACAGATGGAAAGAACCTTTATTTACTTCTGTTACTTATGAGATGTTATTGTATGGTAGGTTTCCAGCGACCTGGAGAAAGTGGAATATTGACACCCTAAACTTATTGTTTACCATCATTAAATGGCATTTATGGACTGCTCGCTGTCTTTTCACCTTGCAGCAAAAAGATATTTCCCACCTACTGGTGGTCCAAAGTATTGAACAGGATTTAAAAGATGTTTATTTTTCTGAACTAAGAAGTTTGTCATCTAGATTATTGTTTGCTTTATGGAAATGCTTACCATGGGTGACTGATTCTGATTTTCCTGTTACATGAGTCTCTTGTATTTATTTGTGTCAATGTGATTTTGGTTTGTAGTTTCTTTGTCAATAAAAATTTTCCCTACTCTTTCGATAAGTGCCATGGGATCTTTAACATCCACCTGAACTACCACCAATCCAAGCAGATGGGACCTCGGTTTAACGTCTCATCCGAAAGGCGGCACCTCAGAGTGCAGCACCCTCTCTATTCTATTAGCTGTTCACCGATGATGCTTCTGATGTCCGCTCTGGCTCCTCTTCAAACTTCCAGTCCTCGGGCTCCATGCAGGCAGCAAGAACCAGAGTCCCAGTCCTTTGAGCAGATTGAGAAATGGTAAAATTAAACAAAAAAGTTACTTTAAATCCTCAGGGCAGGCAGCGGAATGAAAAGTTCCCACAGGAAGGATACATGATTCTGGTCCCAGAGCAGGCAACGAGGGACCAGACAAAAACAAGGAAACATAATACGATTCTTTCCCAGTTTTCAGGGTAGGCAGTGAGTAACAGCAAACTAAACAAACAAAAACAAAAAACATATCAGGACAGAAAAATAAGCAAAAATGAAATAAACCATCACTGTAATGACAAGTAACAGCTCCCCTTACTGAGAACTACCAGAGCAAGTGTTCCAGCAGTAGAGGGACTACTTTATCAAAAAAGGATTCAAATACAATTAGAGTCATTTTTTTGCAGGATGATATAATTTTTTTTTTAGAATTCTATAAATAAATGACTCGTAGCCCATTTTCTAAGCTCAATAATACCCTCCAGGGTGGGCGGTATGGGCAATACGAGACCTTCCAGGGCTATTACACCCTGGGTGGTCAGTATTACTAATACTGCCCACCTGTTGAAATATTATTGCTAACTACCCATATTGTATATTTACTTGGTTATCCAGTGTAGGGTACCATGGAACTATTACTGTGTAATACCACTGTACTCGATATTTATTTGATAATCCAGTGTAGGTACCATGAAACTATTGCTATGTAATACCTCTGTATTGGATATTTACTTGGTTATCAGTGTAGAGTTTCTAGAACTATTGCTGTGTAATACCTCTGTACTGGATATTTACTCAGTTATCCAGTGTGGGTGCCATGGAACTATTACTGTGTAATACCTCTGTACTGGATATTTGCTTGGTTATCCAGTGTAGGGTACCACAGAGCTATGGCTGTGTAATACTTATGCAATGGATATTTACTTGTTAGTTATCAATGTAGGATATCACAGAACTACTGATGTGCAATATTCTGTACTGTATACTTACTTGGTTATCAGTGTAGTGTACCATGGAACTATTGCTATGTAATATCTCTGTACTGGATATTTACTTGATTATCCAATGTAGAGTACCAGAGAATGATTGCTGTGTCATACGTCTGTTTTGGATATTTACTTGGTTATCAATTGTAGAGTACCACAGAACTAATATTGTGCAATACCTCTGTATTTGATATTTACTTTGGGTGCTGTGCATGATTGGGGTCGTGGTATGTGGAAAATTCACGTACACCGTCCACATAGCTGTGCACCCAAGGACAGGTGCGCAGAGCCAGTATTCACAACTGGCACCCACCTGTCCACAGCTCCTCCACCCTGATGTACAGGACTCCACAGAGCGGCCAGGAGAGGAGTCATGGACCCAGGCGGGCATCCAATCAGATGCCCGTCCTAGGTCCAGAAGTGAATCCCTTGGTCTGGGTCATGCATAGTCCATGTGACTGCCTGGACCAGAGTGGCGATACCCTGGAGACCAACCAGCCTAGGATACTGACCTCTACACCCCCCGGCACAGTGCAGCCATGTCTGGAAATGCAGTCGGCATATCCCCCACCCCTGCAGCTCCAAACCCGGTCCCCGTACATGTTGCCGGTGCCATAGACCTTACCCACCCTGCTTCCCCAGCCCTCCCCTCTGCCTTGTGGGCTGGGGCAGCACTGAGGTTCTACTCCCAGTCCCATTACAACTGGTGGGCAATGTCCATTGGGGGTGCATAGTGGGTTATAGCTGGGTCTGCCCTGGCATAGCCTTCATCACACTGTACCCCAATTAAGCAGCACAACATGGCTTTGTGCATGCCACCTAGTGCCGGCACTCACCAGCATGCCCGCCCACCCCAGTACCATGCTGTCCAGTCACTGGGGAGTTGGGCATATAACCTGTAGTGCCCTCTTCATGAATGCTGCACAGGTCCCACTCTGTGGCATTCATGTGTAGAATACCAAAGCACCTGGTTTCTGAGGGCGCTTTGGCAATGTGCATAGTGCCCTTTGTTAGTTATCCAGTGTAGAGTACCACAGAACTATTGCTGTGTAATATGTCTCTACTGGATATTTACTTGGTTATCCAGTGTAGGGTACCATGGAACTATTGCTCTGTAATACCTCTGTACTGGATATTTACTTGGTTATCCAGTGTAGGGTACCACAGAACTATTACTGTGTAATATGTCTCTACTGGATATTTACTTGGTTCATTATCCAGCATGGGATACCACTAAACTATTGTTGTGTAATACCTCAGTATTGGATTTTTACTTGGTTACCTAGTGTAGAGTACTATGGAAGTATTACTGTATAATACCTCTGTATTGGATATTTACTTGGTTATCCAAAGTAGGGTGTCACAAAACTACTGCTGTGTAATATCTCCATATCGGATATTTACTTGGTTACTAATCCAGTGTTGGATAACACAGAACTATTGCTGTGTAATACCTGTACCAGATATTTACTTGGTTATCCTGTGTAAAGTACCACAGAACTATTACTGCATAATACCTTTGTATTGGATATTTACTTGGTTATCCTGTATGTAGTACCACAGAAGTATTACTGTGTAATACCTCTATACTGGATATTTACTTGGTTATCCTGTGTAGAGTACCACAGAACTATTACTGTGTAATACATCTGTATTGGATATTTACTTGGTTATCTTGGGTATGGTACCACAGAACTATTACTGTGTAATACCTCTGTATTGGATATTTACATGGTTCCTTATCCAGTGTGGGATACCACTAAACTATTGCTGTGTAATATGACTCTACTGGATATTTACATGGTTCGTTATCCAGTGTGGGATACCACTAAACTATTGCTGTGTAATATGACTCTACTGGATATTTACATGGTTCGATTATCCAGCGTGGGATACCACTAAACTATTGCTGTGTAATATGACTCTACTGGATATTTACATGGTTCGTTATCCAGCGTGGGATACCACTAAACTATTGCTGTGTAATATGACTCTACTGGATATTTACATGGTTCGTTATCCAGCGTGGGATACCACTAAACTATTGCTGTGTAATATGTCTCTACTGGATATTTACATGGTTCGTTATCCAGCGTGGGATGCCACTAAACTATTGCTGTGTAATATGTCTCTACTGGATATTTACATGGTTCGTTATCCAGTGTGGGATACCACTAAACTATTGCTGTGTAATATGTCTCTATTGGATATTTACATGGTTTATTACCCATTGTGGGATACCACTAAACTAGTTCTGGCTAATACCTCTGTGTAATGCTTCTGTACTGGAAATTTACTTGGTCGGCTATGTAGTGTAGTGTACCATGTGTGACAGGGTGTCCCCTGTCACAGTGGACACCCATGGGATAAACTGAAGCCCCTTTCCCAAGCAGTTTATATGCTTTGTATAATGTCCACTATGCTGATTGGCTGCTTATAAATTGGGTGCTGAAGTGCTTATAAAGCTTTCTGTGCATATTAACCTAATGACAAAACTAAGAGTACAGTTACAAACTGAGAGGGTTGTCTTAATATAAGAATAACAAAAACTTGTGTCTGCTTTATCTAGATGTTAGCAGCTCCTTTCTAAGATATATTTTGCAGGAGACAGCATGAGATAGTTTGATCCTGCAAGAGAGTTTAAGAGAGCACAGAATGTTCTGATCTCAGCTCTGACCTTTAACAATGTTGTAAACAAGTTATGTAATGTTCTCCAGGTGCCAAATAACTGTTCTCTTGTGGTGCAACAGTGGCCTCTAGTGGCTAGTTTTATGTTATGTTTGTTGGTAGTCAAAAGGCAGGGGAAACTGTTTTCCCAACTTCTAGTGAGCTTATAAAAGCCCTACTTCAGGCTGAAAGGATAGATAGGGAGGTCAGTTGGATACTGACTGAGGAAGGTGGAAGACCTCCTGGTAGTGTGTGCTTTCACACTGTTTGATTCATATTAGGCTGAAGAAAAAGACTTGGAAACTGTTGAAGCTAAGCAGTTGTCTGACTCACCATTTTGCTTTCTGTATATTTTGCTTGATGAAAATAAAATGATAAATGCAACCATGCACCTGACTTGTGGTCTGCCTGAAACTGTGTTACCCTAAACCCATGCCCAGTTACATAGAGTGCAAGAGTGGGATCTGACTGGACATCCAAGAAAATAGGGGGAGTCCAGTCAGTTGCTGCCAGACCTGATACCCAGGATACACGGAAGAGGTATATGGTGCCAGGTGAGATGAGGACAGCACCTGATGGTGACCTGGGTGAAGCACCATCGATGGGATGAGATGGACCCAATGGCCAAATGGAGACCCTGATATTGTTTCTTCACTGGATGAATGGGAGATGGCTGGAGGCTGATCGATGCTGGAGAGAGGTGGAGCACAGATGCCAGGAGCTACTCTAGAGGTCCCACTTGAAGGGTGTTGAGGAATAATCAGTGGTGCAGGATCCATGAGTTCTGGAGGACAAGGACCCCCTGACAGAGGATTTGTGGCCATTTGTGGTGATCCCATTGTTGCCCATTTTTCTGGGCTGCTACTTGGTGGAGGATGGTGAACAAGAAGAGAAGACCCTAGGTAAGACTTTGACTGGTAATGTATTACTGGGGGAGAAGACTTCAAGCAAGATGGAAGGGCATTTTGGCTGAAGGAACTTCTGCATGTTTTGAACATCCTCCCATAAAAAATTATTGTTTTCCTGATGTTGACTGGGGAAAGTTGCAGGTGGGGGATCCTGAAGATACCCAGTTAAGAGAGTGTATAAAAATCAAAGATGGGAGGCAGGTAAATGGTGACGTGGGGGACAGGTTATGGTGGTATGAACTTAGGAAGGAAGTTCTATATCATATGAAGCCCAACCCCCGGACAAAGCAAGTGGATGCACATGGCATATAGGAAAAAGGTGATGGAGGATGTGCAGTCCTGTCACTCTGGGCATGTGAGCCATGGGAAGGTGTTGGCTAGACTAACTTTGTACTTCTATTGGTCAGGCATGTACAGGCAGGTAGCAGCATACTATAAGATCTGTTGTAAGGGCAAATAGCAACACCTGATAATGATGTTGGAGGAGCAACCTAGAGGGTGAAGTGCAAGAGATGGCACCCTTGGAGGAGGGGGGAGCTCCCACATAGAACAGAAGGGCAAGGTGGTGACCATCACCACTAAAGTGTATAATATGTGATATGAAAACCCAGAGGTTAGGGACAGGCTGCTAGGCATACAGCTTGGTATGTTACTAGCCTACCTTTAAATGTTTAAGTGGGGACAGAGTAAGGTAGTTCCCCCCCAAAGACAGTTCTGCTAGGTGCTGAATGGTTCAGTCGGTCAAATGTTCAAGTGTATCTGGTCAGGGAAAGTTGGTAGATGGAATAAAACTGACATTAGTGGTTCTTTCTCCTAAATGTAATGGTTTGTAGTTTACTAATGTAGTAAACTTGTAAAATGTTTCAGAATATTTATATTTTTATGACTAGGATACTTTACAAATTTTTGTTATGAAAGGGACCCTGAGACAGAGCTTCTGGTGAGAGTGGGCCAAACTCCACACCCTTCTAGGGTGTTAGTTGAGATTTGGACAACCGTAGGACGGTTGCCCTATTATGCAGGGAGATGTGTGACAGGGTGACCCCTGTCATAGTGGATACCCCTGGGATAAACTGAAAACCCTTTCCCAAGCTGTTTATGTTTTGTATAATGTCCAACATGCTGGTTGGCTGGATTATAAATTAAGTGCTGAAGTGCTTATAAAGCTTTCTGTGCATATTAACCTAAAACAAAACTAAGAGTACAGTTACAAAATGAGACGGCTGTCTTAACAGAAGAATAACAAAAACTTATGCCTGCTTTTTCTAGATGTTAGCAGACCCCTTCTAAGATATATTTTGCAGGAGACAGCATGAGGTAATTTGACCCTGCAAGAGAGTTTAAGAGAGCACAGAATGTTCTGATCTCGACTCTGACCTTTAACAATGTTGTAAACAAGTTATGTAATGTTCTCCAGGTGCCAAATAACTGTTCTCTGTGGTGCAACAGTGGCCCCTAGTGGCTAGTTTTATGTTATGTTTGCTGTTAAGCAAAAGGCAGGGGAAATTGTTTTTTCCAACTTCTAGTGAGCTTATAAAAACCCTACCTCAATGCTGAAAGGAGACATAGGGAGGTCAGTTGGATACTGACTGAGGAAGGTGGAAGACCTCCTGGTAGTGTGTGCTTTCACACTGTTTGAATCATGTTAGGCTGAAGAAAAAGCCTTGGAAACTGTTAAAGCTAAGTAGTTGTCTTACAAGTTTCCTTTCTGCATATTTTACTTGATGACAATAAAATGATAAATGCAAATATGTTTTTTTTTAATGCACCTGACTTGTGGTCTGCCTGAAATTGTGTTATCCTAAATCCATGCCCGGTGACACCACGGAACAGCTATTGTGTAATACCTCTATAGTATATCGTGGAATGTTGTTATGCATGGAATGCCATGCCTGGAAAATGCTTGTTCTGTGGCAGTAGTGACATCATTATGTTGTTCTGCTGCAGTAGTGACATCATGTTGTTCAGCTGCACTAGTGACATCATTATGTTGTTCGGCTGCAGGAGTGACATTCGTTGTTCTGTTGCAGTAGTGACATCATTATGTTGTTCAGCTGCAGTAGTGACATCATCATGTTGTTCCTGTAGTAGTGACATCATTATGTTGTTCGGCTGAGTAGTGACATCATCATGTTGTTCGGCTGCAGTGACATTATGTCATTCGCTGCAGGAGTGACATTATGTTATTCTGCTGCAGTAGTGACATCATTATGTTGTTCGGCTGCAGTAGTGACATCATCATGTTGTTCAGCTGCAGTAGTGACATCCTTATGTTCTGCTGCAGTAGTGACATCATATTGTTCTGCTGCAGTAGTGACATCATATTGTTCTGCTGCAGTAATGATGTCATCATGTTGTTCAGCTGCAGTAGTGACATCATTATGTTGTTCTGCTGCAGTAGTGACATCATTATGTTATTCAGCTACAGGAGTGACATTACGTTGTTCTGCTGCAGTAGTGACATCATCATGTTGTTCGGCTGCAGTAGTGACATCATTATGTTATTCGGCTACAGGAGTGACATTACGTTGTTCTGCTGCAGTAGTGACATCATCATGTTGTTCAGCTGCAGTAGTGACATCATTATGTTATTCGGCTACAGGAGTGACATTACGTTGTTCTGCTGCAGTAGTGACATCATCAAGTTGTTCGGCTGCAGTAGTGACATCATTATGTTATTCGGCTACAGGAGTGACATTACGTTGTTCTGCTGCAGTAGTGACACCATCATGTTGTTCGGCTGCAGTAGTGACATCATTGTTATTCGGCTACAGGAGTGACATTACGTTGTTCTGCTGCAATAGTGACATCATCATGTTGTTCAGCTGCAGTAGTGACATCGTTATGTTGTTTGGCTGCAGTAGTTATGTCACTGCTACAGTGGAACAACTTGGAATGCTGCCACATAGTTGCTTTCCTATATCCAGTTAAGCTAGAAATTGTTGTTGTTTTTTTAAATAGGAACTTGCAGAAACATCTGCAGCACACTGTGTCAATAATTTAATGAAGTGCAGTATCCGAAATAGGCATGGATGTCCATACACTATAAAAGATATGTAAGGGTAGCCATACACAGACAAGCCTGTGTCGTCATGTCGAGTTTTGTATAGCAACCAGTGAACCTCTCAGGCTTTGCTCTTGAGGTTCCCGATTGCCATAAAACCTCTTGGTGCAGTCACTTGCTTGTTATGTTTGACTGCCCATGCATTGTCCTCTATGTATTTGACAATTTTGTGGTTATCCAGTGTAGGGTGCCATGGAACGATTGCTATGTCATACCTCTGTACTGTATATTTACTTGGTTATCCAGTGTAGGGTACCATGGAACTATTGCTGTATAATACCTCTGTACTGGATATTTACTTGGTTATCAGTGTACGGTGCCATGGAACTATTGCTGTATAATACCTCTGTACTGGATATTACTTGGTTATCATGTGGTCATGGACTATTGTGCGTGATACCTCTGTACAATGTAGGGTACCATGGAACTATTGCTGCGTGATACCTCTGTACTAGATGTTACTTGGTTATCCAGTGTAGGGAACCATGGAACTATTGCTGTGTAATACCTCTGTGCTGGATATTTACTTGGTTATCCAGTGTAGAGTACCATGGAACTATTGCTGTGTAATACTGCTGTACTGGATATTTACTTGGTTATCCAGTGTAGGGTACCATGGAACTATTGCTGTGTAATACCTCTGTGCTGGATATTTACTTGGTTATCCAATGTAGGGTACCATGGAACTATTGCTGTTTAATACCTCTGTACTGGATATTTACTTGGTTATCCAGTGTAGAGTACCATGGAACTATTGCTGTTTAATACCTCTGTACTGGATAATTACTTGGTTATCCAGTGTAGGGTACCATGGAACTGTTACTGCGTAATACCTCTGTACTGGATATTTACTTGGTTATCCAGTGTAGGGTACCACAGAACTATTGCTGTTTAATACCTCTGTACTGGATATTTACTTGGTTATCCAGTGTAGGGTACCACAGAACTATTGCTGTTTAATACCTCTGTACTGGATATTTACTTGGTTATCCAGTGTAGGGTACCATGGAACTATTGCTGTGTAATACCTCTGTACTGGATATTTACTTTGTTATCCATTGTAGGGTACCATGGAACTATTACTGTGTAATACCTCTGTACCGGATATTTACTTGGTCATCCAGCATAGGGTACCATGGAACTATTGCTGTGTAATACCTCTGTAGTGGATAATTATTTGGTTATGCAGTGTAGGGTACCACAGAACTATTTCTCTTTAATACTGTACCACTGTAATGGAGATTTACTTGGTCAGTTATCCAATATACAGCAGGGAACTTGTGAGGATGTGGGATAATGATGGAAGGTCCACAACGGTATGAGGGTTAACCCATAAAATATTTATTTATAGCAGAAAAGCGAACTTGAAACGGCAAAAGCAGTATACAGCCAAATAAATGAAATCAAAAACAAAAATTCCACAGTTACAGTCACTGGGCAAACATCCTAGAAAACTGCCCAGGATTCAGCTAAGGTCAGCACCCTAGCACTATCTAACTCAGAATGAAGACTCACATCTTTTATACCCATCCTTGGTCATGTGGTAACTGAAACTCCACCCCTTTTTAATTTAGATAAAGAAAATGGTTCAACACCTTTTAAACAGTGCTATAAAAATACATTCTGTAGTTTAATCCTTTCAGGCATGTCTCCATCTGTTCATTTCAAAATACTAATGCATTCTAGCAAAGTTTTGGCAGTAGTGTTCCAACAAGTGGCCACTTCGGTCTATAGCACAAAATATGAAAGGAATGGCCAGCCGCTCTAAAAGCAACAGATTAATGAGTGTGTCTAATGTGGAACTACAGCAGCTGCAGTAAGCGGCTGCAAAACCTAACTCAACCAAGCTAAAACATTTCACTTTGACTTTGTTATGAATTCTTATGCAGGCATACTTTAACTGAATTCTTTAGGCATCCGAGTAGTCTTCTTTTAGTTCTGTTCTGGTTCTACTGGTGCAAACTATGGTGTTTTGATGCTCCCTTTTATTAACATTCATATTGTGGCAGCAAGGTTGTCACTGGTTCCTGGCTGCAGTTTTCTTAGTGAGTCACAAAGAGACTGGCTGGCAATGTGCAAGGAACAAGCAGATGCAATTACACGGACCTTTTCAGGCTGATACTTGCATTAACAAAGGCTTTTCAGGCACACTTTTGCAGTCAAAATGTGAGCAATCCTTTTCAGGCTAGCCGATACACAGGTACTGCAACAGGCAGCCTGATTACAATTCGTCCCACTCCTGAAGCCTAAGTTGGTTCAAGCGCATGGTCATGAGGACTCATGCAAACGTTCGAGCAGGTGACAGTGCACACTACTGCGAGGCTGCCCACACATTCAATTAAGTTGAAAACACAGGACTGGGAGCATATGTAACCTTACCAGAAAAAGGAATGATTTAGAAAAGTGCCAGGAAAAACAGCCGCCAGTGGCCTACCGAAGGCTAGGGAAATTAGCAAAAGACTTCCAGAAGGAAAGAAGAGTACACAAAGCAGGAATTCATGGAAACGAATGCTGTTGCAACAGACTTTAAAAAAAGGTGAAGCTATAAGGTTACACATCACCCTTCTACAGTACCATGGAACTATGGCTGTATAATACCTCTGTAGTGGATATTTACTTAGTTATCCAGTGTAGGGTACAATGGAACTGTTGCTGTGTAATACCGCTGTACTGAGATATTTACTTGGTTATGCTGTGTGAGGTACCTTGAAACTATTATAAGTAATACCTCTGTTCTAGAAATTTACTTGGTTAACCAGTGTAGGTGCCATGGAACTATTACTGTGTAATACCTCTGTACTGGATATTTACTTGGTTATCCAGTGTAGGGTGCCATGGAACTATTGCTGCATAATACCTCTGTACTAGATATTTATTTGGTTATCCAGTGTAGGGTGCCATGGAACTACTGCTGTGTAATACCTCGTACTAGATATTTATTTGGTTATCCAGTGTAGGGTGCCATGGAACTATTGCTGTGTAATACCTCTGTACTACATATTTACTTGGTTATCCTGTGTAGGGTACAATGGAACTATTACTGTGTAATACCGCTGTACTGGATATTTACTTGGTTATCCAGTGTAGGGTGCCATGGAACTATTGCTGTGTAATACCTCTGTACTAGATATTTACTTGGTTATCCAGTATAGAGTGCCATGGAACTATTGCTGTGAAATACCTCTGTACTAGATATTTATTTGGTTATCCAGTGTAGGGTGCCATGGAACTATTGCTGTGTAATACCTCTGTACTAGATATTTATTTGGTTATCCAGTGTAGAGTGCCATGGAACTATTGTTGTGAAATACCTCTGTACTATATATTTATTTGGTTATCCAGTGTAGGGTGCCATGGAACTATGGCTGTGTAATACCTCTGTACTACATATTTACTTGGTTATCCTGTGTAAGGTACAATGGAACTAGTATTGTGTAATACCTCTGTACTGGATATTTACTTGGTTATCCAGTGTAGGGTGCCATGGAACTACTGCTGTGTAATACCTCTGTACTAGATATTTACTTGGTTATCCAGTGTAGGGTGCCATGGAACTATTACTGTGTAATACCGCTGTACTAGATATTTACTTGGTTATCCAGTTTAGGGTGCCATGGAACTATTACTGTGTAATACCGCTGTGCTGGATATTTACTTGGTTATCCAGTGTAGGGTGCCATGGAACTATTACTGTGTAATACCTCTGTACTAGATATTTACTTGGTTATCCAGTGTAGGTGCCATGGAACTATTACTGTGTAATACCACTCTGCTGGATATTTACTTGGTTATCCAGTGTAGGGTGCCATGGAACTATTACTGTGTAATACTGCTGTGCTGGATATTTACTTGGTTATCCAGTGTAGAGTGCCATGGAACTACTACTTTGTAATACCACAATACTGGATATTTACTTGGTTATCCTGTGTAGAGTGCCATGGAACTATTACTGTGTAATACCGCTATACTGGATATTTACTTGGTTATCCTGTGTAAGGTGCCATGGAACTATTGCTGTGTAATACTGCTATACTGGATATTTACTTGGTTATCCAGTGTAGAGTGCCATGGAACTATTGCTGTGTAATACCTCTGTACTAGAAATTTACTTGGTTATCCAGTGTAGGGTGCCATGAAACTACTGCTGCATAATACCTCTGTACTGGATATTTACTTGGTTATCCAGTGTAGAGTATCACAGAACTATTACTGTGCAATATCTCTGTATTTGATAGTTACTTTGAGCGCTGTGCATGATTGGAGTGGTGGTACGTTGAAAATTCGCTTACCCCGCCCACGTAGCTGCACAACCACAGACAGGTGCACAAAAGCTGGTATTCAAAACCAGTGCCCACCTGTCCATGGCTCCTCCACCCTGGCATGCAGGACTCCACACAGTAGCCGGGGGAGGAGTTGTGGACCCGGGTGGGCAGCCAATTTGATGCCCGTCCTAGGTCCAGAAGTGAATCCCTTGCACATGTCGGCGTGGGTCCAGGTCATGCATAGTCCATGTTGATGCCTGGAACCCAGCCCATCAAGGAGACTGACCCCCCAGTACAGTGTAGCCCTGTCTGGAAATGCAGTCAGCATACCCCCACCCCTGCAGCACCAACACCCCCGATCCCCGTACATGTTGCCGGTGCCACTGCCCTTACCTTCCCAGCTGCCCCAGCCCTCCCCATCTGCCTTAAGGGCTGGAACAGCACTGAGGGTCTACTCCTAGTCCCATCACAACCACTGGGCAATGTCCATGAGGGCACGCAGTGGGTTATGTCAGGGTCTACCATGGTGTTCCCTGCCACACTGTGCCCCTAGATATGTAGCACAACACAGTTTTGTGAATGCTCTCTAGTGCTAGCACATCCTTGGAATGCCCCCACCCACAGGACAGTGCTGTCCACTCGGCTGGGGGATCAGGCATGTAACCGCTGTGCACCCCTTTTGTGAATGCTAAATGGGTCCCCCTCTATGCATCTGACAGTTTCTTGGTTATCCAGTGTAGGTTGCCATGGAACTATTGCTGTGTAATACCTCTGTGCTGGATATTTACTTGGTTATCCAGTGTAGGGTACCATGTAACTATTGCTGCGTAATACCTCTGTGATGGATATTTACTTGGTTATCCAGTGTAGGGTGCCATGGAACTATTGCTGCGTAATACCTCTGTGCTGGATATTTACTTGGTTATCCAGTGTAGGGTGCCATGGAACTATTGCTGCGTAATACCTCTGTACTGGATATTTACTTGGTCATCCAGTGTAGGGTACCATGGAACTATTGCTGTGTAATACCTCTGTACTGGATATTTACTTGGTCATCCAGTGTAGGGTACCATGGAACTGTTGCTGCACAACACCTCTGTACTGGATAATTACTTGGTTATCCAGTGTAGGGTGCCATGGAACTATTACTGTGTAATACCTCTGTACTGGATATTTACTTGGTTATTCGGTGTCAGGTACCAAGGAACTATTGCTGTGTAATACCTCTGTACTGGTAATTATTTGGTCATCCAGTGTAGGGTACCACAGAACTATTGCTGTGTAATACCTCTGTACTGGATATTTACTTGGTTATCCAGTGTAGGGTGCCATGGAACTATTACTGTGTAATACCTCTGTGCTGGATATTTACTTGGTTATCCAGTGTAGGGTACCATGGAACTACTGCTGTGTAATACCTCTGTACTGGATATTTCTTGGTTATCCAGTGTAGGGTGCCATGGAACTACTGCTGTGTAATACCTCTGTACTACATATTTACTTGGTTATCCTGTGTAGGGTACAATGGAACTATTACTGTGTAATACCTCTGTACTGGATATTTACTTGGTTATCCAGTGTAGGATGCCATGGAACTATTGCTGTGTAATGCCTCTGTACTGGATATTTACTTGGTTATCCAGTGTAGGGTGCCATGGAACTATTGCTGTGTAATACCTCTGTACTGGATATTTACTTGGTTATCCAGTGTTGGGTGCCATGGAACTATTGCTGAGTAATACCTCTGTATTGGATTCATTCCCTGGTGCTATGTGTATTAGTGGTGATTTATTGTAGTGTGTTTGGCTTTCTTAACAGTGTGTAATAAATAAAAGGTTTAACTCTTGTGCGGTTGCAGCCAAAGACATGGACAGATATTTCCTGAAATGTCTGCAATAACCTTACAGAAATTCCTAGCCTGCCAGCAGTACCACTGTGGGCCAGCAGAGGGAATATACGGTACCTATCCTTAAATATCTGGAAATATCTATGGTGGCTGCATATGAAAAGCACCGAGTTCATCAAACACTCTATTCTATTTTAGACTATCTTATCTGACCTTGATGGTAATTATGAATAAGGTGCCTTGTTTCATTGGCTCCAGTTTAAGGATATACCTGGGCAGAGGACAGAGTCCTGGGAATACAGAGACAAAGATGAAAAACTTGTGTTTCTGGTAAACCATAGCACAGGAGCCAGTGTGTGTTAGGCAGCAGCCAAAAACAGAAACATTTTTTCATGCTGTTAATTTTGTGTTGCTATCTGACATAATAATAATCACCGAAACAGTCATTGTGCCTCATTTCCTGAGGTCAGAATGTTAAAGCAACATACATTCCTGCCATTGTAGGCTTGCCAGCTTCTAAGTCACGATATTGTCTCTGAAACTGTAAACAGGTGAGCCGTGGTAGTTTACCATCATTCCTAGGCATGCCATGAAGTGTCTGTGTGATGCAGCAGGAGCAGAGGGCAATTTCCTGAACGGCTCCATTCCCAACCGCACCACAGCTCCTCAAAATAACAAACAGAGAAACACACACATTGCAGAGACTAAACAAGCATTTGTCAATGCCGAACATTTGCTTGCAGGGATTTGCAGTGGTGTCTGACACTTATGGTACTTCATGTTTATGCATCCCCTTCAACTGTACTCGTCAACTGCTGTAACACTGGCACTTCTAACAAGAATGTGTCAATACCAAATGTTTGCTTGCTGATATTAGCATTGGACGTGCAGGAGTTAGACAGATGCAGAATAGAAATGGCAGTGAAGTGCTGAAATGATGCCAACCCCACCCCCACCCTGCAGAGATGGACAGGCACTGGGGTGTACCTTTGGGTCGTTGCCCATAATGCTCATGCCATTTCACCTCACCGTATCCTGCAGACACTGACAAGTATTGAGGTGTGCCTTGGGGTGTTTGGCTTTACAGTCACCCCATTCCATCAGGAAATATGCTGAAATGGGTGCAGTAAAGGAGAATGGGGTGAACTCTGGGTCCGAAGAGTCCAATACACACCTCTATGCCTGTCACTGTCTGCAGGGTGGAGGTGGAGGTGGAATGGCATGAGCATTACAGCAGGCAATTCAAAGGCACACCCCTGATGCCTGTCAGTCTGTACAGGGTGGGATGTTATGATTAGAAACCCTAATGCCCCGGACGTTTGCTGGTATTTGCATTACAAATTTAAAACATGGCCTTTTTGTGACCCCCACCTCAAAAAAGCATTTGGGACCTCTGCTCATGAACAGTGGTACTGTGATTTTGTTGATCTGTCCTGAATGTTGATTTCACACAGCAACCGCGCCATTCTGCGCCACATGTGCAAAAAAAACAGTTCGGGCAGGATGTGAAAAATGTTAACTGTACCATTCTTATGAAGGTGTGAAGAGATGGTAATGTTGAAAACCTGGAGTGAAAATATTAAAAATTCTCGAACTTGTGAGTGTACGTGGAAACTGCACAATGCAAGCTCGTAACACAGTCATTTTGTGGACTACTTTCACCAAATTTTCAACACAGGCATTTTGTGACCTCTGCTCATGAACAGTGTCACTGTGATTTTTGTAATCTGTCCCAAACGTTGATTTCCCACAATGACCACGCCATTGTGTGCCAGATGTGCGAAAACACATTTCGGCCAGGATGTGAAAAATGACAGATGTACTATTCATAAGGAGGTGTGAAAAAAAATGCTAATGTTGAAAATTTGGAGTGAAAATATTACAGATTCTCAAAGTTACAAGTGTGCGTTGAAACTACGCAATGCACGCTCATAACACAGTCATTTTGAGGATTTTTTCAGCAAATTTGCAACATAGGCTTTTTAGGAGCCACCTCATGAACAGTGACACTGTTATTTTGTTAATGTGTCCCAAAAGGTGATTAAGCGCAGTGACTGCGAAATCACCTTTCAGGACCGAATAACCATATGGCAGTGACTGAATTCATGAGGTGGGGTCCCGAGAACCTGTTGTTGAATGTTGAAAATTCAGTGCCAACATTAGCAAAAATAGCTGAGATATCCACCTAAGTTGAAAAAAAACCAAAAACATTTATTCCCTATACAGCTTACTGGCATTTCTTCAGTTCACGGTCAGCTTTGAAAAGTGCAACGTGTTCCCGCTCCACCCAAGATCGCCACACTGGGCTCCGAGTAAGTATGGGGTAAGGAGGGTGTAGGGATGTGGGATGCACAGAGGGTGAGTGCGGGTTGGGGATGGGGAACCGGAAACAGCGAGGACCGTTTTCTGTTTTCACAGGTAAAAAAAACAAAAGGTATCCAGGATGGTTTCCCACTTAGAGGGACAATGGGCATGCTGGGGTGGGCTCCCAGCATGACACTTTGGGGTTTGTTGGGGGGACCTGGAGCTGATGGGGACTGGGCACTACAGTGTGTTTGGGAGCAATAACGAGAAGGCAGGAAGGACAGCAGCAGAGGAGGAAGTGGGAGGGATTTGTTAGCAGGAGGAAAGGGTGATGTCAATATGCTAAATACACATGTTACCACCGCTGGTTGCAGCGGTGGTTTTCTTTGAACTGAGAGACCACTGCAGCCAAACTGCTATCATAGACAGCTCGTGCATCCATTGGCGTGGTACAGTCACACCAGCTACACCATGCCTGCATTGCACATAAGATTACACACATCAAAAGTATTGCTGTCTCAAAGCGTTCCTTGCACATCGTGCAACTAGAACACAATGAAGCATGTAAGTATGAGTCCCGCTCTGCTTACGGACAGGCGGTTGTGAAATAATAGTCTAGCTGCTCACCTGTACTGTCTGACAGAGCGGATCACATGGCCCATCATTTATTCAAAGCAGGAAGAAGTATGCGACAGGTATGGTGGGGTCCAGTGCACCCTATGGAGATGGTCCAACTCAGACAGATTACAGATCAAAACAAATTGTCAGTGCCCTCATGGCCTGGTAAATGTCTGCCTCAAGTTAAATCGGATCGTGGGCTGCCGTTTGTGCAGCCACGAGGCTATCGCATTTGACACCAGTGATTCAAGTTCAGGGACAAGCCTAGGTTGTTGGGAATTGGCCAGGATAGGGACAGGAGGAGTGAGCATCCCAGAAGAACAGAAACACAAGTAATAACGGACAGACGTTGAAGCCAGGGCAGTCTAAGGGCATACCAACAGCCCAATGGACAGACAATGAAGCCAAGGCAGTCTAAGGACATACCAACAGCCCAACGGACAGACAATGAAGCCAGAGCAGTCTAAGGACATACCAACAGCCCAACGGACAGACAATGAAGTCAGGGCAGTCCAAGTACATACCAACAGCCCAACGGACAGACAATGAAGCCAGAGCAGTCTAAGGACATACCAACAGCCCAACAGACAGACAATGAAGCCAGAGCAGTCTAAGGACATACCAACAACCCAACAGACAGAGGATGAAGGCAGGGCAGTCTAAGAACCTGACTCATTGCCTGTCCACTCTCACGTATGGGTTTTTCTCAGGGATGCGACCATCCTTAACTCCCGGTGCAGCTCAGCATACTAGACTATCCTACTTGTAGAACTGAAGAGGTCCACACTGTCCCTGGATCCAGTAATGACCCTAAGGAGCCAGCCTTCCAGGGACCCTTACAGAATGGTGAAGTGAAGTGGGTCTATGTGATAATGGCGAGCAGCCTAAAAGCGATCGCCGTTATCCTCAGTCAAGTGACTAAACACATTTTCGGCATCTCTGAAAACCCTGGCGACCAGCACAATGGCCAGGACATATTTTTATTATTTTTGTAGGGGGTGTGTTCCTGACACCCCCCACACCACCCTACCTAGGATTCTCAACTCCGGGAGTGCATGTGGGAGGTGAAAGTAGTAAATAAAGGTTGGGGCCAGGTGCAATAAAAATCGCACCTGGCGCCCGGACCGAACCAGTACCTCAGCCACCCAGCCATTGCCCAATCCCGATGCCACGCACAACTTGACTGACAACCTGGCGCTACCCCCTACAGCCTCTCCACCCCTTCAGCCGCAGCTCACCCCACCCCCCGCATGCGTGCGTATGGCGACATCCTGTCAGCCTGGTTCACCACCCCTCATCCAGTCACCCACCTGTCGGTGGCTGTGGTGGTGCGTGAGGAAGGTGTCACCGTAATGGACGGCCCCCTTCCTCATGCACCCACTTCATGGGTTACCAAGCGAAGCAGATTACAATAATCAGGAATGCCCTGGTAAGTCAGAGGGGAAGGTCATATTGAGAGTCGACCCTTGTGGCATGGGCAGTGCAGGAAAGCTGTTATCCAACTAGAGGTCTGGCCCTTAC
The DNA here is from genome assembly GCA_016271365.2 of Neoceratodus forsteri. Taxonomy (NCBI): domain Eukaryota; kingdom Metazoa; phylum Chordata; order Ceratodontiformes; family Ceratodontidae; genus Neoceratodus; species Neoceratodus forsteri. The sequence goes on from CM028136.1 coordinate 84,263,858, forward strand.
CTTGTTCAGCCCATCCCCCATGTAGAAATTATGTCAGAGCACTCCTCTGAGCATTAGATCTCCCTCCACATCTCTCCAGAGGGAAGCCACACTCAAACAGGCAGACAATAAACAGAAATAACACTAAATCGGGTAAAAAATGAATGCTTTATTAGCAAACAGAGATGCAAGTGTGGGTTAGAGCCACACTTTTTTCCATGTTTGCTGATAAACCATGGGATTTGGACATAACTTGGCATTATTGCTGTTGATTTTCTTCCTGTTAGAGTGCACTTCCTATTGGCTTCTCTCTCTGATTTTTGAGGCCTGCACTTCGTTGCTGTGTGTTCATGGCCTGAGTAGTTCTCCTCCACATCACTACACTATGTGGGCTGGTGACTCACGTGCTCTTTCCACCCAGCACTAGGGAGACAGCAATAGAGCCTCCTCACACTTGGAGCCACTCAAGCTCTCCTTTTCCTCTTTTCATACACCAGTGGGTGAGGTTATCACTCTGGTCTGAGCCTCTTCTGCTCTGCCTAACTTTACCAGATTCTCCCACTAGGCTAATTGCTTTGTATCTACACTTTCACAACAGCTTGGTGACATCATAGCATCTGGTCACAACTCAGGCGATGCAGGAGGCATCAATGCTACAGAGATAGCTCTCTCTCGGATTTTGGTTCACTGACGGTCATCCAGGGGTACTCTGGTTCTGAGGGTTAAAGCTCCATGCCAGGTCAGTCTCCCTGATAGAACCCAAGGCCCCCGCTGCACTGCACCTCATACGAGCAACTGTGCAGTCACCATCAGAAGTGCTAACCACCACGAGGCAGTGCATACTCCAGCCTGCCCACTGGCAGTGGCTGGCCAGTGCTCCAGTCCCCTGCCAGAGGCAGTAAGTCCAGTAGCCATCTTGGTTGGGGATCCCCTGTACTCAGTGTATACATATCTACTACCTTAGTCCTCCATTCAATCTCTCTCACCAGGTCTCGCTCCATCGGCAGCTTGGCTGGCATTATCTCTCAGGCACAGGACTGCAAATGCCCCCCAAAAAGTGAACACTCCTCATCTGTGGGACACTCTCTGCACCTCAAGGAAGCCCTTTGGGGTTCCCAAAACCCAACGGTGTGTTCCCTACATGCTCCCAGGAACTAACAGCAGTTTCATTAAATAAGTTCCGATCCCTTCCCTGGCTCTCTACTGCTGTCTTGGACCTATCTCTGGAGACAATACGATAAGCTGGCTCCACTGGTAGCAGTGAGGTGTCTGGCCCGTGCCACATCAAGGCAGTCTGGCAAGCAACAGGAAGCAAGTGACCTCAACAGCATCCTGGCACCATTCCCACTGGCACTAAACTCTGCCCACTGGCTTCTCAAAGTCAGAGTCACTACCAGACAGTAGGCGCAGGGCTCAGCATTCTAGTACCCAACTCACCACCCGCTAGTGGCAGGAGGGTTGTTACCAGAAATTCTTTTTTTTTTGATAACGATGCAAGAGGCACAATGGCATAGAGGAGCGATGCAACTCACCCCTGATGACGGCCCTGTATGGGTTGAAGCATCAGGCTAGACGGGTTCTAGCCGGGCATTTTATGATACTGGAATAAGCATTTTACTGAATAACTTTAAATATGCCTAATCCTTCATTGACTCCATGAATACAAAGCTCTTTTTGTTGTTCTTCTAGGCATGAAGCCTGTTTTCAGAGGTGACCCGGGAGCATTGGGAAGGTTAAGTGACTTGCTCAGGTTCACACAGCATGCAAGTGAAGGCTGTGGGATTCAAACCCAGGTCTGTTGGATGTGCCAAGCTCATTCACAGCTTGCTACTCTAACCTGTAAGTAAGGCAATTTTATTTGTATGGCACCCACTCCCAGGGCCTCTGGCCACCTCACAGTAAACCAGATACATCTAATAAAATCACTCCTAAATATTTGTAGGCTATACCAGACCCCTTTCTATTCTGTTCCACAGCCCCAGCACTACCAGTATCTAACTCATTGCTTTGTAAAGCATTTTGGGATACAGTGTATATGAAAAACACCATATATATCCAAATTCGATTTTATTTTACAGTTCCTAAACTACCAGTTAATAACATTGCTTTGTAAAGCATTTAAGAATAAGAAAAAAATTACTCACCTGCAATAATGTTGTTTCTTCTAAAGGGATCCCTCACTAGATTTAACAACTGCATCCGTCCCCTGGATTGTGCTTATCCCAGAGCTTTAAGAATTTTTTTTTTATCTTTTTGGTGCCCACTCCGCCGGTCACGGACTCTTCAGCTGCAGCATCCCCACATGAGCCGCACTCCTGGGACCCCCTGGATTACCCCCCAGGGTGGAGATGCGGCACCCCCGGCCTTAGGGTGCCGTAAACAACGGGAAAGGGTGGAAGTCGGCCTGGGGAACCGATTGCAGCTCAGGGCGGGCTTCATTTAGGCAACGGAGGCAGGCTGATTTTTTTTCCCCCTATAGGGGGGTGGGAACGTGCAATGATGCCAGCCTCCGTCCCGCCCCCCAGGAACCCTGTGGGACTTCAGTTCCTGTGGCACCCTGGCTCCGCTAGGGGTTCCCCATGCACCGACGATGTCCCTCGCCCTACCCCCGGAGAAGGAGAGCAGTCGTAGGATGCTCAATCCTTCTCCCCTGGCTGGCCCTCTGATGACCCGAGTCCATTCCCGAACCCGGGTCGCCGGTGCCGCAAGCGGAAATCCAACCACTGCGCTGGTGGGCCAGCAGAGCTTTAAGAATTTTATGGAAATTAAGGAACATTAGAATGAAATTCAAAACGTTGCTGTGTGTTCACACTCACCTCTGCTGTCCTGTAATGGCAGAGTTACTATATAGCAGGTTAAATTCATGGTCCCCAGTATTCGCAGAATATAGCCTGCATGTTTAATCGCGACAGCTAGAATTAGCGGTACATGTTTGCTGCAAAATACAGTATCTCACATTGAGGACACTAGTTAAATGGGAGCACTGATTCATCTCTTGCTCACTCTCACTCTGTCAAAATGCCTTGCATTGCTGTCAGTCAGTCAGTCATGTCTCTACTACGCTGGATTAAAGGAAAAAAGCAAAAGTACCCTCTGGAAGCAAGCGATATGGACAGCGATGCACTTGCCACAAGCTCTGGTGTAGAGCCTCATGTTGCCTCATCAGTTGTCAGGGAGCTTTCTGTTTCTGGTCCACCACCTGAAAAAAAAAATGTGACCATCCTCCTATGCCACCTACACCCCTGACTTACGATTTCAGCTTGGCAAGTACGCTTCCAAGATGGCGGATTGGTTTCAGACAAAATTGGCTCAGCAGCAACAGAGCTGAATATCGATCTGAAACAGCTAAAATTGAAAGAGCACCATGCAGTCTGGCTAGAGACCAGCTTTAACATGCTACAAGTGAGGCATGACGACATTTTACGTGGATTACGAAAGGCAGGGATACAAGAGGTTCACAACAATTGCCTGAACCATGTAAGTTTTCATTTGCTGTCAGTCTCATTCTGTCTTGGTTTGGAATCATAACAAACTGCAATTATTACATTTATTTCAGGTTCAGGAGCAAGTTTCCCAGACAGCAGACTGACAGAAATCACAGATCAAGAGGTAAACACAATTACAAATTGCACTCTGAAGCAGTACAGCCTCTCATACACTAACCTTTGCTTTCTTTCTCTCCCGTTTTCACAGGACGCGGCATGATGGATGGAAAAGCTCGAAGGAAAAGCTCTATGGACTGCTTTTTTTTTGGCACTTTAATTTTTAAATCTAATGAAGTTTAATTGTGATTTACAGCGCTGGCATTCCTGTTGTAGCTTGTACTAGCCCCCCACCCATCACCATGATGCACGCTATACACGTTGCGTCACAAAAACACACCGACACGTACGCTTTCAGTCTCAGCATGTCTTGGCGTATGCAGTGAACCACCAGCCAAGTCAGAATACCACAAAACTTCATCCTGTGCTATGTCCTGGGATAAAGCAGGTCAGAGAGAACATTAATTACAGTACCTGGTACAATGTAGTGACTTGAGTCGTGTTTGTACTGTTTGTACCGTTACATCGCTGCAAATGTGGTACTAGTCAGCACAGGGTGCAGTTCAGTTAATTATCGATTCAGGTAGATTTCATGGATAGAATTCAAATAGCAAATATAGCTAACATTTTCAGAACGCTAAATTACCTGCTATACAGTATTTTTCAAGCAGAGGTGAGCAGTAACCACTAAAGCTAGCTAAATGACTTAACTAGAAGTATCCAAAAGGGGTAAAAGTTTTAGAAAAAAACTTACACTACGACAGAAAAATATTTAAACCAAAAGAAAAAAACATGGAATATCAGTTGTACAATAATGCTCAAGCAATTAAAAGAAACAGATTCTCATGAGAACCGTTTCCCTCATTCTGGAAAGGGAGGTAGGGATGGGATTGTTAAACCTAGTGAAGGATCCCTTCAGAAGAAACAACACTACTTCAGGTGAGTAATTTTTCTTCAAACCCCAGGAACCCCTCACTAGTTGTTTAACAGCTGCAGCCTCCATAGCGTGTACCTTGAGGCTAGGTGCAGAACCTATTTGGGAAAAAGGTTCTGTGAGACAGCAGTGCCAAAGCTGGCAGCCCTTCTGGACTGCATGTCCAAACAGTAGTGCTTTGTAAAAGTGTGTGCTGTCTTCTAGGTAGCTACAAATTTCCTGAATGGAGACACCTCTGGATGCTGCCACAGAGGTGGAGGTGCCTCTCATAGAGACGAGCCTCAGCCCCTCTGAAGGCAGCTTGCCAGCTTTGCTATAACAGGACTGAATGCAGGCCACTATCCAGCGGGAAATGGTTCTCCTGGATGCTGGTTTACCTTGACCTACTTCACCGCAGGTGATGAATAGCTGAGAATTTGTGGACCTGACATCCTTTGTGTGGTCCATGTAGCAACCCAGAGCTCTTTTGACATCCAGACTGTGGAGTTTCTGCTCCCCTGAAGTGGAGTGCTCTGTAAAGAATAAAGAAAGAGTGACTGACTGGTTCAGATATAATTCAGACACCACCTTGGATAGGAATTTTCTATTAGTCCTCCATTCTACCTCTTAGTTCTACTTTGTCCCTGTGGAATATGATATAGTTGGGATCTGTACAAAGGGCTTGGAGTTCGCTCACCCTCCTAGACAAAGTAAACACCACCAGGAAATTGTTTTCAGGTGACATATTTCAGAGCATCAGCTGTCATAGACTTCAATGGAGCCTCCATCAACTGCACAATACAGAACTTCAGGTGCCAAGGAGGGACTGGATCCCTAAAAGGAGGGTTCAGATGAACTAGACCTTTAAAGAACCTCTTAAAATAGCCTGTGAGTCTAAAGATTGATCCTTGTCGGCTGAAACATATGCTGACGGTACTGCCCAATGCACCTTCAGGGTTGAAGGCCTGAGGCCCAGGGACTGCAGGTGGATCAAATAGTCCAAAACAGTGGACAGGCTCACCTCAAGGGGTCTGAGCTGCCTGGATGTATGCCACAGGGAAAAAATATTTCCCACTTGAAAGCTTTCTGGTTGCTGGCTTCCTTGAAACTTTGCGCACATGTTAGCCCTCTTCTGAGAGGTTTAGCCTACAGAACTCTAGCTCTTCAAGTACCATGTTTTGAGGCACAGAGTTCTTGGTTCTGGGAACATTATCCTGTCTTGAGACAGAGTCAGCGGATTGTGGCCCTGGGGAAGGAGGAGTGGAAGTCCGGAGGAAAGGGACAGGAGCAGGAGCACCACACCTGCCTGGCCCAGTCCAGTGCAATTACAATCATTGTTGCCGGCTCATTCCCGAAGTTTCAGTAGCACTCTCAGTAATAAATAATAATAATAATAAACTTTATTTATAATGCACCTTTCAAAATCAAGGCATAGTACACAATTAAAATGATTTAACAATACTACATCATTATAAAACATCCAAACAATTATAGTCTGTCAACTTCAACACCATCACCATAAGCCTTATTCCTTAGTAAGTTTTCAATGCTTGTTTAAAGCCCCCACAGTCTTTACTCCTAATCCAATGGGGTAGAAATTCCAGAGGGTTGGTGCCACGAACATAAAGCTCAGGCTCCAGAAGATTTTAAAACACCCTTGGAATCTCTAGCAACCCCTCATTGGCCGAGCGGAGCCGTCGCTCCGGGAGGTAAGGAACCAGAAGCTCTTTCAGGTAGTCAGGGCCCAGTCTGTGTAGGGCTTTATATGTCAGTAATCCAACTCTGAAGGTGATCCACCACTGAACTGGCAGCCAGTGCAGCTCCTGCAGCACTGGTGTGATGTGGGAAGATCGAGGAGTCCCCATCAACAACCGGGCTGCGGAATTCTGCACCAGCTGCAAGTGGCGGATATCAACCCCTGGAAGCCCAAAGTAAAGGGAATTGCAATAGTCCAAATGCAAAGTCACAAAGGCGTGGATCAATGTAGGCAAGTCCCCAGACGGAACAAGGTGCTTGATCCTAGCGATGTTCCGCAGATGGTAAAAAGATAACTTAACTACAGCCGACACCTGTAACCATAATGTCAGCCCATCGTCAAGAATCACCCCTAGGTTGCACCTGTTCAGAGACAGGGAGCTCGGTATCCCCAAGGAGTAAACCTATGGATTGATTTGCTCCCCACCCCCCATTCGACGACCTGGATCCACAACTATCACCTCTGTCTTCCCAGGGTTCAACTTCAACCAGCTGGACTTCATCCAACCTTGGATTTCGATGAGGCAGTTATTAAATACCGAGAGTGCTCCATCCTGGTCTGGTGCGAAAGACAGGTAGAGCTGGATATCATCGGCATAGCAATGAAACTTCAGCCCATACCGTCTTACAATGTCTCCGAGGGGGACATATACACCGCAAACAACATGGGAGACAGCACTGAGCCCTGAGGCACCCCACAAGACAGAGAGCTGGGTCAGAGGAAAAGACCCCTGACACTACCCTCTGAGTTCTACCAGTGAGGAATGAAGTAAACCATCTGTGGACCAAACCAGAAAGCCCACAGATGAATCTCAGGTGCTCAAGCAGAACCCCATGGTCAACGGTGTCAAATGCTGATGACAGATCAAGCAGAACCAAAATGGACCGTTTTTTCTGGTCTCTCGCCATCAGGAGATCATTGAGCACCTGAACCAGAACAGTCTCGGTACTGTGCCTCTTTCGGAAACCAGATTGGAGAGGTTCGTAGATGCTATGGATGGTCAGATGGTTCTCCAACTGAGCAGCCACCACTTTCTCAATCACCTTCCCCACAAAGGGAAGGTTAGAGATTGGTCTGTAGTTAGCGAGAGAGTCTGGGTCCAAAGAAGCCTTCTTCAACAGTGGTGTCACCACTGCCTCCTTCAGGAGCAGGGTACTCACCAGAGTCAAAAGAGCACCAGACTATCTGCGCCTAGAATCAGGAGAACATCACCACAGCCCATTATCAGGGCTGTAGGACCCGGATCTAAACTACAGCATGTAGTGCGATACCCTGGACAATCCTCATAACATCCATGATCTCCAGCCATTCGAAAGAACTCCAGGAAAAAAGAGGGATAGTGACCAAGTGCTGATCCACAGCAACTCCCATAGAGAGTGCTGCACAGGTCTCCGCCCTGATGTTGGCCACCTTATCAGCAAAGAACCAAGCAAGCTCATCACACTGCAATTGCGAAAAAGCTCTACAAACCTGTTGACAGGCTGGGTTGTACAGCCTGTCCACAGTTCGAAAGAGCTGAGCTGGTCGGTTCTGAGCGGCAGCAATTTCCCCGGACAGGAATTCTGCCTTCTTACAGGAAATTGCTGACTGATAGAGTCGATAATGCTCTAGCAGTCTAAGATGGTTGGCATCTAAGCTGGATTTCCGCCAGCACCGCTCTAACCTGCGTCCTAGTCGCCGCATCTGCCTCAGGTCCCCGTCAAACCACAGAGACCGAGGGTGAAGGGAGAGAGGATGCACACAGACTGGAGCAATGGAATCCAGTGCTGAGGTAATGGCCTTATTATACTGTATGCCAGAACCAAAACCTCCGGATCCATGCTGGCCACTGAGAATTCTGATAGCTCAAGTACCATAGTTAGACCATCGGGAGTCACATCCCATAAAGGGCGGTACTTGACCATCTACACAGGGGCTGGCCTAAGGAGAGGGTGCAAAAATTGAATCACACAGTGTAATGGTCCAACCATCCGATGGGTTCCACCCCCATGACAGAGGCCTCCATTCCCAGGAGGAAAACCAGATCAAGGAATGGCCATATTTATGAGTGGCAGAGGTAACCACCTGTGAGAGGCCCAATGAATTCATCAATTGGAGGAAGTGCTGTCCAATTGCGATGTAGAGTTCGTGTCGATCCAGGCATTGAAGTCACCCAGGACCATCAGCCTGGGTGACTCAAACACCAGGTCGACCACGAAGTCCGCCACTTCCTTAAGGAATAGCTTCTCATCCCAGGTTGACTGTAGACGAAAAGCCAGCCTCATAGCCCCTACCTGCCACTATGACACATTCAAATGATCTGGTCTCCTCAACTGGGACACTTGTGAGATCCAATTAGGTCTTGAAACAGACACGCAACCCTGCCCGCCACCCCCGCTGTCTCAATCTCGGTTGGTGTGTCACCGAATACCCGGCCAGAACTGCCGCCTCAAGTACAGGGCCAGCATTACCATCCAGCCAGGTTTCGGTGATGCAAGCCAGATCCACTGTACCCACCAAGTCTGCAATAATAGCAGTCTTGTTCAAAACAGATCTGGCGTTGCATAACACCACCCGAGTTGGACAGAACTCCAGGGTTGCCCCAGCCACCTGCCCACCATCAATGGAGGTGCCCTTGGGTATGGAGACCAAACAAGGAGATCCACGTTCTAGGCTCCATTTCGCCCCAGGGCATCTTCTGGGCTTAACCACCCCAATGCAAGTGCCCCTCTCTTCCACCCTCCACTGTTCACACCCCCCACCCTACCCCACCCTCCTTCGGGCAATACCCAGAGCCCGGCAATGTTGATAAATAGAAAAAAGCAACAGTGGGGGAAAAAAGGGGCAGAGGGCATGAAGAGCGGGGGATGAATAGCGCATGACCTGGGGGGTGAGACAGTGATGCATATCCCAGACCTCAAACATGGCTCAAAAAGAGTCAATACACTTCCAATCTAGCTTGTAAACACAGATTTATAAAAGCCAAATCCAAATAAATAATATAATAACTAAAACTAAAAAACTAAACAGGAAGTTAAGTCACCATCAGAAATTGCTTTCAGAAAAAACAAAAAAGAAAAACTACATCCACGTAAATGAATATCCCTCCTCTCACAAGGTATTCCTATTAACATAACATAAAATAAAAAAATCAGTTTTACTAAAAATAAATAAATAAACAATACAAAATCATCCAACATAGACTAAACAAACAATATAAATTAGTTAGGCTCACAGGTCCTCTCACTACCTGAATGCCCAACCTGACCAGGCACTCTCACTGCTCGGATTACAAAAAACAACAGTTTTAGTGGAAAAGGGGAGAATGCATAAGGAGATGTCCCTGTCCATGAGAGGACTAGTGCATCCTCTGGGACTGTTCCCGCTGAGGGAGGCCTGCAACAGAAGTTGGGGAGCTGGTAGTTTTCCCCAGGTTGTGAACAGGTCCACCTATGGTGTGCCCCACCTTCTGAACACTGCAGATAGCTTTTGCTTGTTCAGAGTCCATTCAGGGTTTCCTTGACTCATTCTGCTTTGGGACTCTGCCAGACATTGTTCTTGACTGGCAGATGGACTGCAGATAACTGTACTCACAGATAATAAGCCAGACTCCAGATCTTCATTGTTTCTGTGCACAGTTTGGAAGATCTTGTTCCTCCCTGTTTGTTGATCTGGTACAGAGTGGCGGTATTGTCTGTCCTAATCTGGACTGACTGGCCCCTGATGAGAGAGGAAAAGTCTTTCACTGACAGATACACAGCCCTGAGGTCCAGGAGGTTCATATGTTCCTGAGACTCCAGTGGGATCCATACCCCACTTACAGTGAGATCCTCTAGATGGCCTCCCCACCCCAGGAGGGAGGCATCCATGGTGAGTACTGTACTACTGTGGGTGACTGCTGGAGGGAGGGAACTCCTTCTCGGAAGTTTTCCTTCTCCTTCCACCAATCCAGTGCCCTTAACAGGCATTTTGATATGGACAATAGCTTTGACAGAAGATCCCACCTTTGGGACCAGTAGAAACATAGAAACATAGAAGTTGTTGGTAGATAAGGAGCACTTGGTCCACCTAGTCTGCCCTAAATTCCCTACCTATAGTACCACAAGAGACCCTACTTCGACTCCAGCTTACACCCCCTGTCCTTGCTTCTAAGATTCCCTTGTGTCTATCCCATGCATTCTTAAATCCTGTGACCATTCTAGTCCCTACCACTTCTGCTGGGAGGCTGTTCCAAGTGTCCCCACCACCCTCTCCGAGTAGAAGTATTAGAAGTATTTCCTCACATTTCCTCCAAGCCTCCCCCACTCCAGCTTTGTATTGTGACTCCTTGTCCATGAGCATCTTTTTCTTTGGGAAACATTCCCTTCCTGTACGTTGTTTATTCCTGTGAGGTATTTGAATGTCTCTATCATGTCCTATCATTCACTCCTGTCTTCTAGAGAGTACCTATTTAAATCCTTAAGCCTTTCTTGGTAGGGCTTCTGATGCAGGCCCTGCACCATTTTGGTTGCCCTCCTTTGTACCGCCTTTCAGAGATGGGGCTTCCAGAACTGTACACAGTACTCAAGGTGGGGTCTCACTAGTGATCTATGCAGAGATATTACTACCTCCCTCTTTCTGCTGGTGATACCCCTCCCTATGCATCCGAGCACTCTGCTAGCCGTTCCCACTGCCCTGTCACATTGTTTAGCTACCTTCAGGTCATCAGAAATTATAACCCCCAGATCTCTCCCACTTTGTGACTTCTAATACTCCCCCCCCCGAGTTGGTATGTTGCCCCTTGGTTTTTGTGCCCTAAGTGCATGATTTTGCACTTTTTTTGTTGAATCCTAGCTGCCAAACTCAGTACAGGGCAGAGGTGAGCGTGACCGCACAGCAGTTTTGAATTTCATTCTAACCTTCCCTAATTTATATAAAATTCATAAAGCTCTGATGCAAATGTAACAGCCCCTTTCAGACTCACCTTAGCTGTTTCCGGGGCCCTTGGGTCTTCCCTGGACATACCTTGAGGGGGCCGGCCTAGGTTCTTTGGCAGGCAAATGATACTGGAACAACAGGCATGCATGAGGCCTCCACCTGGAGTAGTGATAGGGAATACCTGTAGATAAACTGCAGGTTAACACTCCCCCAAGGAAAATACAGTGGCTGCCCCAACTGTACCTTCTCCACACGACAACAATTCCCACTTTTCTCAGAGTGCCTTTCTAGTGAAACTTTTCAGTAAATAAATCAAGTCACTGTACCAGAACATACCATTAAATAAGTCATTTTATTTTGGGGAAGGGGGAAAAAAAAGAGGAAAATAGCATAACACCTTAACAACTGTAGCAACACGTTTAACCCCACACAATCCCCACCTCCCACCTACAGGTGCACCCAGCTTCCCAAATGGCAGCTGCCCAAAAAGTCTATAGAGTCCCTTGGGTGGGTACCACACCACTGATACAGAAGATGCTGAGGAACTTGCACTGGGGCCCAAATAACTTTTAACAGATGCACAACTTTTAGCTTTTTGTCCCGGCACACTTTAACCTTGAACACAGTCCTGCCCAGGACATAACCCCCTTATTTCTCTGTCTAGCTGAAGTAGCTACTGTAGCTACAGTATATAAAGACTTCTCCAAAGCCTCCGCCTGGTACCTACAGTTCTGTAGATTCACAGGTAGTTGCAGGAATTCGGTTTTATGGTACCAATGCCAGGAAGAAGTTGGGGTATGCCACAGTCAGAGGTAACTTAAGAAATTATGAAGATGATGGTCTTGCACGCCAGGCCTTTCCAAACTTCACCCACCAGGGCATTTGTATGTGGTGTTTACCAGGCAGGCCTCGACATCTTCATCACCGGTGGTCTCCTCTTGGTCTGGGCACAAACAGGCTGATGGTTCCCCAGACAAGTGGTGGCTGGCACACCTTCCCTCCACTGCAGTAACACAGGAGCTGGGAAACTGGCTCAGTCTCTTTTCCCAGTATACACAATTACTCAGGTTTGCAACAGCAGCAGTCTCTATGGCTCTGACCCCACTGAGGGGAAACTCAACTTTGCAAGACACTTTTTTTCTCCAGCTGTAGAATTTTGACTTTAGACTGTGACCTACATAGAAACATAGACTTTGACAGCAGATAAGGACTGCTGGACCCACCTAGTCTACCCATTTTCCTACCTAGAGGATATGCTGCAGATCCTATTTAACCAACAGCCTATTTCTTCCTACCCCCCCACAAAAATTGCCTCATGTCTGTCCCATGCATTCTTGAATTCTCCCACAGTTTTAGATCCCACAACCTCCTCAGAAAGGCTGTTCCATGCGTCCACCACCCTCTCTGTGAAAAAATACTTCCTCGCATTGCCCCTGAGCCGCCTCTATCTTCAAATTGTGTCCCCTTGTTCTTGCACATCTCTTTTTCTGAAAGATGCTACCCTCTTGGACTTTGTTGATTCCACTGAGGTACTTAAACATTTCTGTCATGTCCCCCCTCTCCCTCCTTTCCTCAAGGGTATACATATTAAGCTCCTTTAGTCTCTCCTCATATGGCTTCTCTTGCAGACCCTGCACCATTTTTTATACAATTTTTATTTAGTTGTTTAACCAGGTATAGCACACTAAGCTGAAAGCTTTTTTTACAGGAGCGACCTGGGAGCACAAGGAGGCTAAGTGACTTGCTCAGGGTCACACAGTATGCAAGTGGAAGCTGTGGGTTTCAAACCCAGGTCTGGTCTGCTGGATGTCACCAGATGTGCAGCTCAGAGCCTTAGACCACCGCGCTATACTGCTCTCCTTTAGTTGCCCTCCTGAACTGCTCCATCCTGCCTATGTCCTTGCGTGTGTGAGACGGGGTCTCCAGAACTGGACGCAGTACTCCAGATGGGGTCTCACCAACTGTCTGTACAGAGGGATAACAATTTCTTGTTTTCTGCTGCTGATGCCTCTCCCTATGCATCCCAGTATCCCCCCAGCACTCCCTACTGCCTTCTCGCTTTGCTTGCCAACCTTAAGGTCATCTGATATGATTAGCCCAGGTCCCTTTCCTGTTTTGTTGTTGTTACTACCAGCGACCTATCCAGTCTCCGATTCTCTGCTGCCCTCCTTTGGCTCTTCCTGCACCGCAGGACAGTTCCACAACTTCTTATGCAGCAAGTCTCCACAGTCTCTATCTTTCAAGCTGCAGATTCCTTCCTTCACCGCTGAGGGTCCCAATTTGAGCAGCAGCTCCCAAATACTTTGAAGCAATTAAAAAGGCTAAGATTCAAATCTCACCCTGGAAGACTCTCCCACAGTTCAGTTCTTTGCAGGGCTATGTACTGTATCTTTCCAGGCGCTCTGCAGCTTGTCCAGACTGTGGTCAGGCAATGCCTTTTGGTAAACCACAGGCCTAGCAAGTCCACAGCAGTTTCTCACCGTCAGGATGCTCACTCTCAGAGTCCCCCCAGGACTCCCTCTCTTGCGGGTAAAACAGTCGTCCTTTTTTTTTTTTAATTTACGTCTTTATTATAAGATTTTCAGAGGAATACATTACAATGAATATAATACAATAAAAAGATAAATTAGATTCTGTGGAGCCGGTTCCAGTCTGTCTCCTGTCATAAAGTTCTCTCTGCCCCTGCTCTGCTTCGTTCAGGCGTCCCACAAGGTTCCATACTTGGGCCCCTGCTCTTTTCTTTGTTCATTGATAACCTACCTTCTGTGCCCTCCCACAGTCTCTCCTTGCTCTATGTTGATGACTTGGTTCTCTATGTCTCCTCCAGCTCCATTCATAAAATTAACTCCCACCTCTCCTCAGATCTTCATCTTATCCAAACTTTCTTACATCCCACCGCCTGGTGCTAAATGCTGCCAAGACCCAGGCTATGCTCTTTGGGTCTCAAAGGAAATCTGTTTCTTCAACTCTGTCTCTCCAGGTTTCTTGTCTTGATGGCTCCCTTGTGGAAGTAACTCAGTCCTTCAAATACCTAGGGGTCACGCTTGATCCATCTCAACTTCTCTCTGCATGTCAAAGCTATCTGCAAATCAGTCAATGCTAAAACTGGACTGGCTTACCGAGTCCATTAGTTTCTGATCCCTGACACCAGGATCTCTGTCTCCCACGGTCTTATCCTCCCTGGACTCTACTACACTCTGCCTGTCTTCGCTATGGCACAGGCAAACATCTTGCAAATGTGAGGGAGTATAGCGCAGTGGTTTAAGGCTCTGAGCTGTAAATCTGGAGACCTGGGTTTGAATCCCACAGCCCCCACTTGCATATTGTGTGACCCTGAGCAAGTCACTTAATTTCCTGTGCTCCCAGGTTACGCCTGTAAACAAGCTTTCAGCTTAGTGTGTCTCACCTGGTTAAACAATTGAAAAAAAAAAGTGGGACGCTGCCTACAACAACGTGTGTAGATTTGCGCTATCTTCTCCTCGTCTTAAGCACCACTGTACTCTCTATGCTGACTTCCACTGGTTGTCTCCTTCCTCCCACTGGGCTTATTCGTTAGATTGTCTGACTGACAACATTATTCATTCTTCTATCCCCTCCACACCCGCTGCTATGCTCGCCCCCATTGACTGCCCTTGTTCCCTCCATTCCATGTCTTTAGCTCTGCTATCTGTCCCAAATGCTCTACCAGGATGGGTGAACTTGCCTTCTCCTTCTATGCCCCCAAATTTTGGAACTCTCCACTTGATCTTAGGCACTCCAAATCCCACCCCACTTTCAAGAAAGGTCTCCAATTATTTCTCCCTTGACATTTGCAAATGTCCTAGCTTTACAAGTCATGCAAAGCTACCTTGTCCTGCACTTAAATTTCCCCTGTGGCCTCTTTTCCCTCCCATCCCCAGTCTTCCTCAGCTGCAGCTACGCACTTTGTTCCTGTCCTGCCTGGGAATTGTCTCCTTGCTGACTTACCAACAGCACTGTCATGTTTTGTACATTATTAACCATAAATTGTGCCTTTTTGCCTGTTTTGTTCCTATTATACTGTGTGATATGTACCGCCTCTATGTACTATGTAACTTGCACCTCTGTATAACTGTTTGGAATCTCCTGTTGTACAACACTGTATATATATATTTGTTTTTACCTGTTCCTTGATTTGTGCTCCCTGGGTCGTGCCTGAAAATAAGCAGTTCTTTCTAGTGCACTTACCTGGTTACCAAAAGCAAATAAATAAATAAAGTCATGAAATTTGATTTCAAGCTTATCATCCAGTCACTGTAGCTGGGCAACTGATGCTGAAGAGAGTTCCTAATATTTGATTATTATATTTTAAGAAGAATTTGTCTTGTTCATTTGAAATCTACTCAACGTTTTAAAATTCCAGTTGAAATTTGGTCCATAAATATCTTCATCTCCTCTTTCGAAGGTGAATTTAAATTAGTTGTTTTATGAGTGAGCTAGAGTATAAATACTCAGCCTTCTTAAATACAAAGCAGCCCTTTATCAGCTCTAAAACAGCCCTCCCCACCAGCTGCACACTTGTCCATCAAGAAAAGTCAATATTCATTTTGCTAGCTCGACACCCTATTGGCCCTTAGAAGGGTGCCAAGAATTTCCCAGTTTTTCCCCATAACTCCTTTGAACAGTCTCATAGTCCCTTGGCAAACCTGGCATTATGTTCGGCTACCAAGGTTAAAGGCAGCAACTTAGCTGCTGATAATACACTACATGCAGTCCGAATAGCAGTCCCCACTTTAAACTTCTGCTGCAGCCACACTACACATCTTTATTAAACAAATGGCCCACAGCTCTATAGCAATCCCTTTGCCCTGGGAAACACTGCAGTGTTCCACATTTTATTTTAGTCCCCCCTGTCGCTGACACTGAAACGCTGCCCCCCAAGGCAGCAGGTGGGCTCATTAAAATTCAAGAGCCCTCATAATTTATTCATGCCCTGATTCTAGTTACTCATTGGCCCTCCTAAACTAAATACATTTGAACTCCTCCGCTACCTCCTCCATGTGCCTGGACCCCCATTTACCTGTTACGGAGATCAGGAGCACTGGAGAGGTTGAAGGAGCGTGGCAGCGCAAGAAAACCAGAAGTGCAATACTGCACATGTGGGCTGCTACCTCGATATTCGCAAGGACGCGCGCCATGGCTCCAAGATTTGTCTCCTCCAGCTCACCCTTCTGCAGGGAAAACATGCTGGGGGTGACTGAGAGCCAGGGGCTCTAGAGAACCTAGGGCTATGGCAGTGAGGACTCGGGGAAGCGGGAGCCACAACATAAGCCCAACAAAGTTGGGGGGCTTACACAAATACAATCCAGGGGACAGGTGCAGTTGTTAAACAACTAGTGAGGGATTCCTGAGGTTAGAAATTGCATGTTACGGGGACTTTATAAATGAAATGCAAATGTTAGTTTGTTCCGTAGTCCCTTCACTACTAGCACCTAACTCATTGCTTTGCAAAACACTTTGAGATATAGTGCATATGAAAGGTGCTATATGAATCCAAATTCCATTCTGTTCTACAGTCCCCACACTACTAGTATTTAACGTACTGCTTTGTAAAGCACTTTAGGATAGATGTGTATGAAATGCACTATATAAACCCAAATTCTATTCCACACTACAGTCCCTACACTATCAGTATCTACCTCCTGTGCTTCATAAAGCACTTTGAGAAACAGTGTGCATGACCGCACTATATAAATCCAAATTCTGTTCCATATTACTGTCTTGCACTACCATTATCTAACTCATTGCTTGTATACACTTTGGGATACAGTGTGTATGAAAGGTGCTATATAAATCCAAATTATATTCGATTCTACAGTCATTGCACTACCAGCATTTAACCCATTGCATTGTAAAGCACTTGGGATACAGAGGCCCGGATATTCAAACTGCGCCGGGCTGTGGCGCAAGCCTGGGCGCAGCTCAACTTTGTTGCACCGGGGTGTGGCCTGGGCGATATTCAACAGAGCTGTGCTATGGCGCAGCAGCTTTGAATATCGCACCCCATATCACCATATGTGAATGGACACATATCTGGACTGAGTAGTGCGGTATGGGCTGCCGCCCATTGGCTCACGCTGTGAACCAATGGGCGTGCAGCTCCAGCTGTCAGTCGGCGGGCGGCAGAGGCAGGCGGGTGAGTGCTGCCGCCCGCCGACTAGACGGGCGGAGCGGGCGTGGGGCTCAGTGGGCGGGTGGGAGGGGGTACACTAGACCACCAGGGTCTTAGGGTATTTGATGAGGTACAGATGCCCGCGATCAGGCAGCAATCGGTCCACTGGACCACCAGGGATATTGGACTTGGGGGGTTCTATTACTGATGCCCGTGATCGGGCTCAGTGCGGTCCACTGGACCACCAGGGATATTGGACTTGGGGGGATTTCACTACACGGATGCCCGCGATGGGGCATGGGGGGGCACCGCCAGGTGCGGCAGGAACTCGGGTGGCCACCCACAGGTGGCAGCTGCTGGCACTTTGTGCGGCACACTTTTCCCTTTTGAATATCGCGCCGGGGCACATCAGTGTTGCGCCATGCACAACCCTTTTGAATATCTGGGCCAGTCTGTATAAAAGGCACTATATAAATCCAAACTCTATTCTAGTTTACAGTCCTTACACTACCAGTATCTAACTCATTGCTTGTAAGACACATTGGGATACAGTGTGTGTGAAAGGTGCTATATAAATTCAAATTCTGTCTTGTGCTACAGTCCTGCACTACCAGTATCTTCTCATAGCTTTCTAAAGCACTTTGGGATACAGTGTGCATGAAAAGTGCTCTATAAATCCAAATTCTCTTCTATTCTACAGTTCATAGTGAAGAAAAGTAGGCTGGGCACTCATCTCGTTGTAGCACAAATGAGTCTCAAGCTGACCTGCAATATAAAAACTTGGTTATTAAAGTGCAAAAAGTGGGTACACACCGATGGCCAGCAGAACCAAACATTTGACACTTCTACAGTCCTTGTACTTCAGTATCTAACATTGCTTTGTAAAGCACTTTACATAGAAACACAGAATGTGTCAACAGAAAAGACCAGGAGGCCCATCTGGTGTGCCCTGTTTTTCCCTGCCTTTTACTACACTCTGGACCCGAGGTCACAGGTGCCCCTCTCCTCCTATCCTCCTATTCATTGCCATGTGCCCATGCCACACGTCTAGAAGCACCCTGCTGTTTTTGCCCCTACCACCTGTTCCGCAGGCTGTTCTGGGCATCCACTGTTCTTTCTGTGAAGAAGTATTTCTTACATCCCTCTTAAACTCCCCCAGCTTCATAGCATGCCCCTGTGTTCTGGTACTCCTTCTGTGAAAGAAACTCCCTTCTGCACACTTGTTCACCCCATGGAGTTACTTATAGGTCTCAATCATGTTCCTCACCTTGGGGCACAGTGTGTAAGAAAGGTATTAGTGTATGAAAGGTGTTCCATAAACCGAATTTAGTCTATTCTACAGTCCCTGCACTACCAGTATCTAACTAATCACTCTGTAAATCACTTTGGGATACAATGTGTATGAACGGCACTATATAAATCCAAATTCTGTTCTACAGTCCCTGCACTACCAGTATTTAATGCACTACTTTGGGGTGCAGTGTGTATGAAAGGTCTTACATAAATCCAAATTTATTCTTTTTACCGTCCCTGCACTACCAGTATCTAATGCAGTACTTTGTGAAGCACTTTGGGTGCAGTGTGTATGAAAGGTCTTACATAAATCCAAATTCTATTCTGTTCTACAGTTCCTGCTCCACTAGAATTCACTTTTAGAGATCAATCCCACTGAATCAACAGTACAGGATACAGCTGAATAACCGGCCAAGCCCACAACCCATTAATCTAAGTGTTTATTATAGTTAACCCTCCATGTACTTGTATCTCCCTTTGTACTGAGAGGCTTTGGCACTTGACTAAGACAGCAGACAGTTTCCCTCTTTCTTGGTATAGACTAATGTACAAATTCAGTTAGTCACATGTTTTGTGAAAATCAAGGGAAGTATGTCTCCAGGAAACAGGGTTGACAGGTCAACTACTGTTGTGCATGACTCAACTAAATGGCGCACCCTCCCTCTGGCGGGCACCATCCTCACCTGAGTGGGAAATCATTAGAAATTCCCTATACAAATCTACTCCTGAGGGGAAAAATCTCCCATTTTCCAGTTCACTTTTTAATCTTCCAAGGAAAACTACAAGTTACTGTAAGACATCCATAGGAAGCTGTGTTTTGTTAGGGGACCATGTGACCAGCTGCAGAGACATCTCAATGACAGAGACCTGTGGTAGTTCATTGTTCCAGCTTTAAGAACCCTATTTTAAATGTGTTCCATTAATAACTGTTTGATGTCTTATTTTATTATCAGTCAGTGCGGCTCAGGGCATGACAACATTACTAACTGCCCCTAATTCTGCTCCTCTTTGTCTTATTTCATCAGTCAGCGTGTCTCTGGGCTTGATGCCATTAATAACTGCTCCTTCTTGTTTTATTTTATGCATCAATTCCTTCGGCTCAGGGTGTGTGTACCCCCACCTAGGCAGTGGTAGTGTAGACCTGAAATGGGGACAGGCATGACTCTGGGAACCTCCCTCGTCCAGTATTTTTAGTTAGCCAGCCATTATCTTACACCATATATGTGTTATTTATCAGTCATCTTGGGTTACGGTTTGCCACTGCACCCCCCAGGACCCTAACCCTGAACAGACCACAACTGCAAAGTGTCTTTAAGCACATCTATCCGTTACTGAATAAGCAAGCTATACCTCTTACATACAGAGCACGGTGGTATATCAAACCTCTTACATACTGTACAGAGCATGGTGGTATATTAAACCTCTTACATACAGAGCACGGTGGTATATCAAACCTCTTACATACTGTACAGAGCATTTTGGTATATCAAACCTCTTACATACAGAGCATGATGGTATATCAAACCTCTTACATACTGTACAGAGCATTTCGGTATATTAAACCTCTTACATACAGAGCATGGTGGTATATCAAACCTCTTACATATGGAGCATGGTGATATATTAAACTTCTTACATACATGGCATGGTGGTATATTAAACCTCTTGCATGCAGGGCACAGTGGTATATTAAACCTCTTGCATGCAGGGCACAGTGGTATATTAAACCTCTTGCATGCAGGACACAGTGGTATATTAAACCTCTTGCATGCAGGGCACAGTGGTATATTAAACCTCTTGCATACAGGGTGCAGTGGTATATTAAATGTCTATATACAGGGTGCAGTGGTATATTATAGCTCTTACATACAAGGCATAGTGGTATATTAAATTCTTACATACAGGGCATAGTGGTATATCAAACCTCTTGCATACAGGGCACAGTGGTATATTAAACCTCTTGCATACAGGGTGCAGTGGTATATTAAATGTCTTACATACAGGGTGCAGTGGTATATTAAAGCTCTTACATACAGGACACATTGGTATATTAAACCTCTTACATAAAGGGTGTAGTGGTATAATAAACTTCTGCATACAGGGTGCAGCGGTATATTAAGCCTCTTACATACAGGGCACAGTGGTATATTAAAGCTCTTACATACAGGGTGCAGCAGTATATTAAAGCTCTTACATACAGGGTGCAGCGGTATATTAAACCTCTTACATGTAGGGTACAGTGGCATATTAAACTTCTTGCATACAGGGTGCAGTGGTATGTTAAACCTCTTACATACAGGACATAGTGGTATATTAAACCTTTGCATGCAGGGTGCAGTGGTATATTAAACCTCTTACATACAGGGTGTAGTGGTATATTAAACCTCTAGCATACAGGATGCAGTGTTATATTAAACCTCTTACATACAGGGCACAGTGGTATATTAAAGCTCTTACA
Source organism: Neoceratodus forsteri (assembly GCA_016271365.2). NCBI lineage: Eukaryota > Metazoa > Chordata > Ceratodontiformes > Ceratodontidae > Neoceratodus > Neoceratodus forsteri. The sequence goes on from CM028136.1 coordinate 84,284,825, forward strand.
TACAGGGTGAAGCAGAATATTAAACCTCTTACCTGCAGGCCACAGTGGTATATTAAACTTCTTACATACAGGGCATAGTGGTATATTAAACCTCTTACATATAGGGTGCAGTGGTATAATAAACCTCTGCATACAGGGTGCAGTGGTATGTTAAACCTCTTACATACAGGACACAGTGGTATTTTAAACCTTTGCATGCAGGGTGCAGTGGTATATTAAACCTCTTACATACAGGGTGTAGTGGTACATTAAACCTCTTGCATACAGGGTGCAGTGCTATAATAAACATCCTAAATACAGGGTGAAGTGGTATATTAAACCTCTTGTATACAGGGTGCAGCGGTATATTAAACCTCTTGCAAGAGTTGCAGTGTATATTACACCTCTTACATACAGGATGCAGTAGTACTTTAAACCTCTTGCATACAGGGTGCATTGGTATATTAAACTTCTTACATACAGTGTGCAGTGGTATTAAACCTCTTGTATACAAGATGTAGTGGTATATTAAACCTCTTGCACAGAGTGCAGTGGTATATTTACATCTCTTATGTTCGGGGCACACTGGTATACTAAACTTCATATACAGGGCGCTGTGGTATATTGAACCTCTTATATACAGAGCGCAGTGGTATATTAAACCTCTTGCATACAGGATGCAGTGGTATATTAAACCTCTTGCATACAGGGCACAGTGGTGTATTAAATCTCTTATATACAGTATGCAGTAGTACTTTAAACCTCTTGCATACAGGGTGCATTGGTATATTAAACTTCATACATACAGTGTGCAGTGGTATATTAAACCTCTTGTATACAGGGTGTAGCAGTATATTAAACCTCTTGCATACAGGGTGCAGTGGTATATTAAACCTCTTATATACAGGGCACAGTGGTATATTAAACCTCTTGCACACAGGATGTAGTGGTATATTAAACCTCTTCCATACAGGATGCATTGGTATATTGAACCTCTTATATACAGGATGCAGTGGTATTTTAAACCTCTTGCATACAGGGTGCATTGGTATATTAGACTTCTTACAGTACAGTGGTAAATTAAACCTCTTGTATACAGGGTGTAGCGGTATAGAAACATCATAGAACATAGAATTTGACGGCAGATAAGGACCGCATGGCCCACCTAGTCTACCCATTTCTCTACCTAACAGATAAGCTGCAGATCCTAGTTAACCAACAGCCTACTTCCTCCTACCCCCCACTAGAATTGCCTTATGTCTGTCCCATGCATACTTGAATTCCCCCACTGTTTTTGACTGTACAACCTCCTCAGGAAGGCTGTTCCATGCATCTTCAACCCTCTCTGTGAATAAATACTTCCTCACATTACCTCTGAACCGTTCCCACTCTATCTTCAAATTGTGCCCCCTTGTTCTTGCACATCTCTTTTTCTGAAAGATGCTACCCTCTTGGACTTTGTTGATTCCCTTGAGGTATTTGAAAGTTTCTGTCATGTCCCCCCCCCCCCTTTCCTCAAGGCTATACATCTTAAGCTCCTCTAGTCTTTCATCATATGTCTTCTGTGCAGACCCTGCACCATTTTGGTTGCCTTCCTTTGGACACCCTCCACCCTGTCTATGTCATTGAGGAGATGGGGTCTCCAGAACTGTACACAGTACTGCAGATGTGGTCTTAAAACTGTCTGTACAGAGGGCCAACAACTTCCTGTTTTCTACTGGTGATGACTCTCCCTATGCATCCCAGTATCCCCCCAACCTTCCTTACTGCCTTCTCACATTGCTGGCCCACCTTTAGGTCATCTGATATGACAACCCCAGGTCCCTTTCCATTTTTGTTGTTGTCAGTATCTCACCCTCCATTGTGTACTCTTCCCTGGTTTTTGTTTCCCAGGTGCATTACTTTGCACTTCTTTGCATTGAATCTAAGCTGCCATACATTTGACCATTCCTCCAACCTTGCCAAGTCCCTTTTCATCCTTTCCACCCCAACTTGCATATCAACCCTGTTGCAGATCTTTGTGTCATCTGCAAAGAGACATACTTTCCTTCCAGTCCCTCTGTAATGTCACTTATAAAGACATTAAAAAGGACCGGTCCCAGTACTGAACCCTGCAGTACCCCAGTAGTAACCCTCCTTTCTTCACTGTGGACTCCATTTACTATTACCTGCTGTGTCCTGTTGTCCAGCCAGTGTTTTACCCAGGTTACCACCCTGGAACCCACTCCCAGGCTGGCTAATTTGTTTATTAATCTTTTGTGGTATATTAAACCTCTTGCATACATAGTGCAGTGCTATATTAAACTTCTTATATACAGGGCACAGTTGTATATTAAACCTCTTACATACAGGATGCAATGGTACAGTATATTAAATCTCTTATATACAGGGTGCAATGATATATTAAACCTCTTTCATACAGGAAGCAGTGGTATATTAAACCTCTTGTATATAGGGCGTAGCGGTACATTAAACCTCTTGCATACAGGGTGCAGTGGTATAATAAACCTCTTATATACAGGGCACAGTTATATATTCAATCTCTTACATACAGGATGCAGCGGTATATTAAATCTCTTATATACAGGGTGCAGTTGTATATTAAACCTCTTGCATACAGGGCACAGTGGTATATTAATCCTCCTGCATACAGGGCACAGTGGTATATTAAACCTCTTACATGCAGAATGCAGTGGTATATTAAACATCTTGCATACAGGATGCATTGGTATATTAAACTTCTTACTTACAGGGTGCAGTGGTATATTAAACTTCTTACATACAGGGTGCAGTGGTATATTGAACCTCTTATATACAGGGTGCAGTGGAATATTAAACCTCTTTTAATATATGTATTGTGAAAATAATATGGTTGAAAAGCATACAAAAAAATTCTTGTAATAGCATCGCTCCTGGAGCGATAATACTACTGTTCGTAGTGATAATACTATCGCTCGGTGTCAGAATAGTATCGCTCGAACCCGATCGATAGTATTATCAAGAAAGTTGAAGAGCGCATGCAAGTGTATCCCGACGCTTACAAAGCGTGTTCTCTGATTGGTCGCTTGCTCTGTGGGCAGGCACAACGGTAGGAAAACATGGCGGCTTGCTCACTCGCTGCAGCGGTGAACGTCAACAGCCGCCACAACTGTTTTTCTTCACTTTTGAAAAATTTTTGAGCTCCTCTGCTCACCCGATACCGCTGCCGATAAACAGTTAAAAAAGCAGCGGTAAATGAAGCTCACAGCACCGGGTCATCCACACAGCACTGGGGACCCTGCCAGCACTCACATGGACCTGCTGACTCCACTGTTTAAACGGAGATGAGTCAATTCACCTGTAACCATATATTAAAAAAATAACTTAGGTTCTGAGAAATGATTTGTAGTCTTCGAGTTCTGGGACACATGAAACCTCCTCGAGCTTTGCTCCTCGGTAACTCTCTGTGTCCCCAGAACCTCTCGATGGAATTACTACCTTGTAATATCCCAGAATCTATCTATTATTCTATTTATATACAGACACAGCAGTATATTAAACCTCTTGCAGGAACAATCATTCCTGACTAATGTGTTCAGATGCTTGAGTTGGAGCTCCTGCCTGTCCATGACCAGATCCACCCAAATGTAAAGCATTTAAGTGTGCTTACCCAGTAAATACTCGTTAGAAATGTAGAGAAGTGGGCGCCAACTCAAAAACCTGGGTGACTGGTCACCAACGCAGAGCAAATCCACTACTGTAGATGTAATACTAGATGTTGCAGCCTTTTGGGCATTGCACAGCACCCATGCTCTGATGCAAAGGATGAGGAGCTCCTGAACAACAGAGTGGATCACCAGTAACAGCATTATCAAGATGTTAGATAGATCAACACCAACGTCCTCAGAGATCCGCAAAGAGTTTAAGAAACTGAGCAGTGCACAGCCCAGGTGGAGGAATCTGTCAGTGACTTCCACAAGGAAGTGGCATGTATAGCCCATGCACTGTTGTACATCTGCCAGCCGGAAAGAGAGCCGATGCACTGGACAGAGGATGCAGAATCTCAGGCATGCCGAGAAAATATAAAAATTGACGGGATCCCCAAGGATGCTGAGACTCCCGTCATGTGTTTGTGTTTGATACAGCAAACTTTCCTTTATTTATATTCTGCAGACATTTATTTATTTAAATTTTGATAACTAGGTAGGTCCACTGAGACCAGCGGTCCCTTTTTCAGGAGCGACCCGGGATTAGTTACAAACAGAGTTACAAACATTGATGGTTACATTCAGTGGTTACATTATTGGAAAACGCATAGTGTACTTACAGAGTATAACAGCAAGCTCACAATAAGTTAGATAGGTACACAGTACATGTGACAACCATGTTTGAACTTATTTGTACATTGCAGGGTTTTAACGCTATAACACGTAAAAGAATACAGTGTATTTGTCACATGAAAGACTGCAGGAACTAGAACATTGTTGATCAAGTTAACCACGAATAGAAATAACTTTAGAATTTATGTAGCATTTTTCATTCATGACGTATCAGACCACATTTTACAAATCCATGTGTTAGATGCTGATAACACACTGACTGTGTGCAGGGTAACAAATTAAGCCGTGAGTCAACAGAATCATCTCACAAACAGACAAGAATGACAGCAGAATTGCTTTTTTAAAACATTTTATTTTTAATGCTCTCTATTAATATTTTCATGAGAGATTAAATCATTTATAGAGAACAGCTCAGTTTACAATTTATTTACCCAGCTTAGCCTAGCTGAGATGAAACATTGCATTTCTGATAGGGTCCTACTTGTACCCATTTCTACGCTGGGTGGACTGGAGAACTGGGAGATTAAGTGACTTGCTCAGGGTTGAAAAGTAAGTAATTTGGCTCAGCTAGTAGTCCAAAAAAGATGTACCTAATTTTCATGTACACCATTTTTATGTTTGTTTGCACACATGTGCAAGAAACATAGTGCCATCATCCGAGTTTTCAGAGGTGTGGCAGCCCTCTTCCAATTCAGGCAGTGTGTTTGCAGGCGCCACCGCAGTTCTCCAATGGCTGCTGGAGCTGTCTATGACAGCAGTCCAAAATGCAGTGGAGTACAATTGAAAGGGGGAGCTACGCTTCAGTGAGCAGCGATAAGATATCGCCTGCTCATGTGCGCTCCCCTACACACACACACACACACATGCATGCATGCTGCGTGCTCGCCCCCCACACACACTGTATGTGACGGGGTGCCCAACCCCGTCGGCTGTGCTCTAGCTCTCCCAAATAGAGTTCCATGCCGTGCTGGGTGCCCACCCCAGCGTGGCTACAATCGTATAGCCGACGGGGTGCCCAATCCCCCGTCGGCTCCACTGTCCCCCAGAGAGTACAGGTGCCACGCTGGGAGCCCACCCTCAGTATGGCAACAGATGCGCTATAGCCGACGGGGATGCCCAATCCCCCATCAGCTCCACACCTCAAACAGCCGCCCTTGTGCCACGCTTAGGAGCCCACCGCAGCGTGGCAAACGCCCCGCATCGCCGCCCTTTTTAAAAAAAAAAAAACCCTGAAACAACAAAAACGGTCCTCGCAGTCTCTGCCCTCACCCACACCCATCTGCCTCCCCACACCCCTCACCCCTACAATTACCCGACTCCAGCGCAATGATCTTCGTGGAAAGGGAACACGTCTGCACTCTTCAAAGCCAACCGCGAACTGAGGAAATGCCGGAAAGCTGTATAATGGAATAGATAGGGTTTTTCAACTTTGCTGCATATCTCAGGCATTTTTTGAATTTTGCCAAATTTTCAACATGGGGTTTTTGGGACCCCTTCTCCTGAATGCTCTCACTGTCATGGCGTTAATCAGGCCGAAGGGTGATTTCGTAGTCACTGCACGAAATCACCTTTTGGGACTGAATAACAAAATGACACTGCCAGTGTTCATAAAGTGGGCTCTCAAAAGCCTATGTTGAAAATTTAGTGAAACAATTCCTAAAAATGACTGTTTTACGAGCGTCCGTTGCGCAGTTCCTACGCATGCTCCTAAGTTTGTGAATTTTAAATATTTTCACTCCAGATTTTCAACATTGCCATTTTATTACACTTCCTTATGAACAGTACAGCTGCCATTTTTCACATGTTGCCCAAAATGTGTTTCCGCACATGTAGCGCACAATGGTGCAGTCGGTGTGCGAAAGCAATGTTTGGGACAGATTAAGAAAATCACAGCTACACTGTTCATTGAGCAGAGGTCTTAAAATGGCTATGTTGAAAATTTGGTGACAAAAGTCCATAAAATGACTGTGTCACGAGTGAGCATTGCGCAGTTTCCACGCACCCTCATAAGTTCATGACTTTGTAATATTATCAGTCCAGATTTTCACCAGTGGCATTTTTCCACACTTCCTAAGAACGATACAGCTGTCAGTTTTCACAACATGGCCGAAATGTGTTTTCACACTTTCAGCGCAGAGATGCGTGGTCGCTGTGGGAAATCATTGTTCGGGACAGATAAAGAAAATCACAGTGACACTGTTCAAGATTGGAGGTCCCAAAATGCCTGTGTTGACAATCTGCTGTAAAAAATCCCAAAACTAATTACATTACGGGTGTGCGTTGCACAGTTTCTTTGCACACTCGTGACTTCACCAGTTTTTTTAATATTTTTACTGCAGATTTGCAACATTGCCATTTTTTACACTTCCCCATGAACAGTACAGCTGTCATTTTTACATCCTGTTCGGAATGTGTTTTGCACCTGTGGTGCTAAATGCCGTAGTTGCTGTGCATAAGCAGCTTTCAGCTAACAAACTGATATTGCCACTGTTCATGAGGTGGGGGTCACAAAACAAACATGTTGAAAATTTGGAGTGAAAATACCAACGAATGCCTGAAGTGTTAGGGTTTCCAACCATAACACCCCACCCTGTAGAGAATGACAGGCAACAGGGGTGTGACTTGGGATTCTTGCCTGTAATGCTCATACCATTCCACACCCTGCAGCCAGTGAGAGGCATTGAGGTATGCCTTGGACTCTTCGGCCCCAAAGTTCACCATATTCTCCTATACCGCACCCATCTCACTGTATTTCCTGATGGAATGGGGTGTGCATAAGGGCCAAAGACCCCAAGGCACACTGTGACACTTGTCAGTGTCTGCAGGGTAGGGTGTGGTGAAATGGCGTGGCCGTATGCCTGACGACCCAAAGGCACACCCCAATGTCTGCCACTCTCTACAGGGTGGTGGTGGGGTTGGCTTCAGTTCAGTACTTCACTGCCATTCCTATTATGCAGCTCTGTAACTTCTCCATTAGCAATGCCAATGCCAGCAAGCAAACATCTGGCATTGACAAATGCTTGTTAACTTTGCAAGTGCATCAGAGTTGAAATGTTCCTCTGATATCAATCATGTCAGAGTTTAAAATTAGCTTTCTTCTCCTGTTTTCAGTGCTCAGACATACATCAGGATGTATGTGCATCTGTTCTCTCGGAACTTCAGAACACCTTTTATTCTGGCTATTTTTATGTTTGCTTGCACGCATGTGCAAGAAGCATAGTGCCATCATCCGAGTTTTCGGAGGTGTGTCACCCCCTCTTCCAGTTCAGTCAGTGTGTTGGCAGGCGCGGCCCCAGTCCTCCAATGCATGCTGGAGCTGTCTATGACAGCTCCAAAATGCAGTGGCGACAGTTGAGTGGGGAGCTACGCCCAGTGAGCAGGATCAGAATATCGCCTGCTCATGCGCAGCTCCCCTACACACACACACACAAACACACGCACACATACTGCATGCCGCCCCCCACGCACACACTGTATGGCCGACTGGGTGCCCAATCCCCCATCGGCTGTGCTGCGCCCCCAAAGCCTTTCACATGCCATGCTGGGTGCCCACCCAGCGTGGCAGCTCATGGTATAGCCGACGGGGTGCCCAATCCCCGCCGGCTCCATCATCCTCCCCAAGACAGGTGCCAGCTGAAGCGCACCCCAGCCTGGCAATAGATGTTATGGCCAACGGGTGCCCTAACCTCAAGCTCCATCCTTCAACCAGCCATGCTAGGAGCCCACCAAGCATGGCAAATGTCCCGTCTGTCATTAAAAAAAAAAAACAACCGTAAAGAAAAAGCGGTCCCACGCGGTGAAGTCTCCCTGCCCCCCACAACCCGCACCCACCCACTCGCACCCTGCCTCCCCACACCCCTCACCCCATACTTACCTCCAGAGTCCGGGCGCGATCTCTCGTGGACTGGAACACGCTCTGCACTTTTCAAAAGCCGACTTTTGGAACTAGGAAATGCCGGTAAGCTGTATAATGGATAGATAGGGTTTTTCAACTTTGTTGCATATCTCAGGCATTTTTTGGAATTTTTGCACCAAATTTTCAACATGGGGTTTTTGGGACCCCTTCTCATGAATGCTGTCACTGTCATGGCAGTATTCAGGCCCGAAGAGTGATTTTGCAGTCACTGCGTGAAATCACCTTCGGGACCGATTACCAAACGACAGTGCCAGTGTTCATAAGGTGAGCTCTCAGAGCCTATTTTGAAAATTTGGTGGAAAAATTCCTAAAATGACTGTTTCACGAGTGTCGTTTAAAGTTCATGCATACGTAGAGATCGCAAATTTTCAATATTTTTCCTCCAAATCTTCAACATTGCCATTTTACCACCTTCTTATGAGTAGTACAGCTGTCATTTTTCATCTCACCCAAACGTGTTTCTGCCCACTGAGTACATAATGGCGCAGTCGGTGTGCAAAATCAATGTATGGGACAAATTAAGAAAATCACAGTGACACTGTTCATGAGCAGAGGTCTTAAAATGGCTATGTTGAAAATTTGGTGAAAATTCCAAAAATGACCGTTCTGATGCGTTGTACAGTTCTATACTGCGCTTTCGTAGTTCGCAAATTTTCAATATTTTCACTCCAGATTTTCAACATTGCCATTTACCACACCTTCTTATGATTAGTACAGCTGTCATTTTCACATCTTGCCTAAAATGTGTTTCCGACCAGGTAGCGAACAATGGCGCAGTCGGTGTGCCGAAATCAATGTATAGGACACATTAAGAAAATCACAGTGATACTGTTCATGATCGGAGGTTCCAAAATGCCCGAGTTGACAATCTACTGTAAAAAATCCCCAACCTAATTATATTACGGGTGTGCATTGCACAGTTTCTATGTACGCTCGTGACTTCACCAGTTTTTTAATATTTTTACTGCAGATTTGCAACATTGCCATTTTTTACACCTCCCCATGAACAGTACAGCTGTCATTTTTTACATCCTGTTCAGAATGTTTTTGCACCTGTGGTGCTAAATGCCATAGTCGCTGTGCATAAGCAGCTTTCGGCTAACAAACTGATATTGCCACTGTTCATGAGGTGGGGTCACAAAAAAACCATGTTGAAAATTTGGAGTGAAAATACCAACGAATGCCTGAGGTATTAGGGTTTCCAACCATAATGCCCAACCCTGTAGAGAATGACAGGCATCAGGGGTGTGACTTGGGATTCTTGCCTGTAATGCTCATACCATTCCACACCCTGCAGCCAGTGAGAGACATCGAGGTATGCCTTGGACTCTTCGGCCCCAAAGTTCATCCCATTCTCCTATATCGCACCCATCTCACCGTATTTCCTAATGGAATGGGGTGCACATAAGGGCCAAAGACCCCAAGGAACACTGTGACACTTGTCAGTGTCTGCAGGGTGGGGTGTGGTGAAATAGCTTGGCCGTTATGCCTGACGACCCAAAGGCACACCCCAATGCCTGTCACTCTCTGCAGGGTGGTGGTGGGGTTGGCTTCAGTTCAGTACTTCACTGCCATTCCTATTACGCAGCTCTGTAACTTCTACACTACCACTGCCAATGCCAGCAAGCAAACATTCGGCATTGACAAATGCTTGTTAGTATAGGCTCATGGTTGGAGTTGAAAGCCAATCAAAACAAGGTAGTAAAACTTTTACCTAGAAGTGGGAATGAATGTCAGGATGCCAGGATTATCTCCAGTTCTTTTCAAAACCTGCATAGGATAAGAAACCGTACACATGGATAACTGTCAGAAATGGGTAGAAGGGATTTTGTTTTTAACATCATTTTGAAAAGATGTTACCTTCAACAGTACAATACAATAGCAGTAAGATCCTTCACAGACGGCCTCATGGGTCAGATAATACCTTGGGTGGGTAAGCACCTTTGGCAGTTCCTCAGCACATCGCTATGAACACAGGCCATGATCTGACCAGTAAGGCCTTCTATGTCAGGCCTTAATGATTAAGTACTGCCCATCAGTGTCAGAATCTGAGTTGAGATATGGGACTGAAACCCACAAGCTACTGACCCAGCAGTGCAACAGAGCTACCACTTAACTTCTTTGGTGTATACCATCATACTGGCATTTTTTTTTTTTATTTCTGTTCCCTCCCTCCCATCCTAACACTATCGCCTGACTACCTCTCGGACTACCACAAGGAGACCATCCCCATCCTGTCGTGGATTGCCTCCAGGCAGAGACGGGGTCAGGGACCCCCTGTACTTTCAAATCTCGGGGTCTCCTATCTGTGGCAAGCCGAGAGAGAGCAAGGGATTTTTCCCTCTTGTCTGTGCCACGTCAGGACGGCTATTTTTTTTTTATTGTACCCCCCCTCCAAGACGTGACATGCTTTGATGCCTAGGCATGTGCACCAATGTCCGTCACAGTCCTCCCCTTGTTTCTGGGTTAAGCCATGCCTTACCGCTGGCCTCCGCCAAAGGTCAGTCATGTGCCGAGACAGGCCCCCCCCGGAGGAGGCAAGCATTCCTACGGATGCTCCAGCATCCTCCCCCCAGCTGACCCATCAGTGACCCAAATCCATTCCCGAACCCAGGTCGCCGGCGTGGCACGAAGTGTGGCGTCCAATGCCTCAACCCTCAGCAGCACCAGGCCGACCATGTTGCCATTTTTTTTGTCAGGTTCTCATTTTCAGAGTATTAATATAAGCGTATTCAATATGCTTAAGTGAATTGACTACATTATTAATAAAGTCGATAAAAGTGTTCAAGAAACAGTCCATGTTAGGGTATTTTTAGCTGACATTAGCAAACATATGTGTCTAAAAGGTGGGCTACTTCACTTTACTTTTTAAAATGTCAGTTAATAGTAAGTAAAATATGTCATTCTGATTCATTTTATGTTTAAAAAAATGGTTTAGTCCCCAGCAGCACACTGTCAAATGTAACGGCATTGTGTTCACTGTGGACAGTTGGATCCTCGTTCATTACATTCCTGATGATATCCTGATTGACAGTGCCAGGTCTAGCACTGCATCTTCTGTAGTGGGATTGCACACCCACTGTGTGAGGAAGTTGTGCTGCACCATTCAAGTAACCACTGCCTTTTTACGGCTGTGGGCAGAGCCTACAGCCATTTTGGGATCGTTTAGTAGTTCTAAAAATGGCCGATCGTGGAACCTTCTGATGGACTTTTGGAAGTATCCTTCTGAAAGTCCAATGGAGCTTGAAACCCTCCACCACAATCGGCCACTATGGAATAATAGCCACACTATTTCAGCTGTTACTTCCCCATTCTGGGACAAGAACTGTGCATGTGTGACTCATATGCATATGCAGCTCCACTGGCACTGCCATGTTGTGAATGTCAATATGCCATTCACTGCAACTATGCATCCGTGAGTGCTGCACATGTGCAGTTGCATCATTGTCACCGTCATTCGGATGGCACTCCTCCTGCACCCCCCACTGCTCCCGTAAAACACAAGGTGTACTGGCACTGCATTCAGGACCACTGCCACAGCTGCTCAACACGTGCACACCAAGGTGGACGTAGTCATCTACATGGGCCATCCCCACAGCCATGCCCCAGATGCAAGGGAGGTGGGGGTCCATGAGGTGTTCAGCAGTGTATATGACTGTGCATGTACGAGTATGGCAAGCACCTCACAATTGCTTGTGCACTGCACCACAGGGATGCTGGATGCCAACGCCGTCCGGCTGCTGGAGCTGCTGCTAATGAAGCGTACCATGCAGCATGTCCGGCAGGCCAGCAGAGGTAGACCTGCCATACTGACCTCTCTGCTGGATCTGGCAGTGCCCCCTGAGTATGCTGTCACAGGGGGAGGTGACACATTCCTGCAGTATGAAAGCGGTCCATCCGAGGACCGTGAGCCACTGTTTGCCACCCAGAGGTCCCTGCAGTACCTAGCTGGCTGTAGTGACTGGTTTCTGGATGGCACATTCCGCTGCACAACACCACTCTCCATGCAGCTGCATATATGGATTGCGTACAGGCATCATGCTACCCTCTGTGTACTCCCTGATGCCAGCATGGATGGAGCAAGCATACGCAACTGTGTGGGGGAGGTGCAGAGGCTCGTTGGTGGCATGTGCCCAGCAACTGTAATGATGGACTTTGAACGGATACCTGGCATGCAATCACAGCCATCTTTGATGGAGCGGCAGTGGTGCTGCTACTTCCATATTTTCTTTAAAATACTGCCTGTGCTTCTTCTCAGTTCTTTTACATGTGAATGCTGAGCCTGTGTTTAAGTCTGACAGCTGTTAAGGGCTTGAATGTGTTACTAATCTTGCAAAAAGTTAAGACTATACCTAGGTCTCATATTGAGTCATAAGGGTACATTTTGGAAACCTGGCTGAGTGCCCCTGGGTGAAGGATTGTGCTGCATCCCCCAAAGAGGATACGTATCTGAGCCTGTTAACTGGGTATGCTAGCATAAGGTTCACATTTGACCCCAGGATCCGAGGCCAGTAGGTGATTCAGACCTAAAACAGACAGGAGAGTTACCCCTGTCTGTCTCCTGTTCATACTATTGTCTTTGACGTTGGCACTGTGAGAGCAGAGGGCCTGACCTGTGGGCGTTTGCTGACACAGCGACTACCTCGCGGGCCTGGCATATCCTTTCTGGATGCAGGTGTAGCTGAGTGCACTGGGACAGCACACTGACCCACTGTGTGACCTGGCAGTCTGCTGCCAACCCCCTTCCATGATGTGTGACCCTGTGGCATTTGGCAGCATGGCCATCACGGAGTCCCCCTCACCCCGGCTCTCCATTCACTGTGCGCCACGATGCAGTCATCCAGGATGCACCCTTGTGCAGTCCTCCCGTGCACAGTGGCATTGCCACATGTTGCTGTGCCCTCTGCGGCCCGGGGTCTCCACCTGTACAGTAGGCCCCCCCCCACTGCCGTTGGCACATTCCCTGCTGGCGGCTTCCCTTGCACAGGTGTTCCCACCCCCGCCTCTGTCTTTTGTTTGCGTTTTGGGTGGTGATGGTAGCGGTTTTCTTTTTGTTTGTTTGTTTTTTTAATTTGTCCCATTCACCATTCTGACAGTTGCACATGTCCCCATGTGTCATCCCTGGATCCCCCTTTGTGCCTTCTCCCTCTTCTGTGGGGTGGATCTCTCCCTTCCAGTAGATGCGCTTCTGGTGTCCTGGTGTCTGTCATTCTCTGTGTGCCCTTGCAGCGATTGCAGTTCTGCGATCGCCCTTATCACATAGAACCTACTGTGGGTGTTCAAGTGAAGGAAGAGAAGGTGACTGTCTCCCTCTACATAGATGACGCTCTTTGATGCCTAGGCATGTGCGCGCCAATGTCCAACAAAGTCCTCCCCTTGTTTCTGGGTTAAGCCATGCCTTACCGCCCATGATCCAGCGGTCAATCTCTCAAGGCTGTTAAAGTTATTGAATCAGTTTAGTGGGGCTTCAGGGTTCAAGCTCAATGCCGAGAAAATGGAGACCTTACTGCTGAGTGGCCCAAGATCCCCACAGTTGCAGAGTATTTGCCCCTTTTCATGGGAGGGGAACTGGTTTAGATACTTAGGAGTTCAGATATCAAAGGAGCATGATAAGCTATATAATATTAATGATATCATCGCCTCCAGGGAATTCAGACAGCTCTAGACAAGTGGTCAGTATTGCCCCACTCATTGGTAGAGAGAGTGGAAGTGCTAGGTATGAACAAAAACATAGAAACATAGACTTTGACAGCAGATAAGGACTGCTTGGCCCACTCAGTCTGCCTATTTCCCTACCTATTGGATAAACTGCAGATCCTAGTGAACCAACAGCCTACTTCCTCCTACCCCCCACTAGAATTGCCTTATCCCTGTCCCATGCATTCTTGAATTCCCCCACTGTTTTTGACTCCACAACCTCCTCAGGAAGGCAGTTCCATGTGTTCACCACACTCTCCATGAAAAAACCTCCTCATGTTGTCCCTGAGTCGTTGCCCTTCTATCTTCATGTTATGCCCTCTTGTTCTTGCACATCTCTTTTTCTGAAAGATGCTACCCTCTTGGACTTTGTTGATTCCATTGAGATGCTTGAAAGTTGCTATCATGTCCCCCCTCTCCCTCCTTTTCTCAAGGGTATACATATTAAGTTTCATTAGTCTGTCTTTGTATGGTTTCTGGTACAGACCCTGCACCGTTTTAGTTGCCCTCCTCTGAATAGCCTCCATCCTGTCTATGTCCTTGCAGAAATGGGGACTCTAGAACTGCATACAGTACTCCAGATGGGGTCTCATGAACTGCCTGTACAGAGGGATGACAACTACCTGTTTTCTTTTGGTGATGCCTCTCCGTATGCATTCCAGTATCCTCCCTTACTGCCTTCTCACATTGCCTGCCTACCTTTAGCTCATCTGATATGACTACCCCCAGGTCCCTTTCCATTTTTGTTGTTGTTAGTATCTCTCCCCCCCCCCCCCATTGTGTACACTTCCCCTGGGCTTTTGTTTCCCAGGTACACTATTTTGCACTTCTTTGCAATGAATCTAAGCTGCCATACATTTGACCATTCCTCCAACCTTGCCAAGTCCCTTCTTATCCTTTCCACCCCACCTTGTGCATCAACTCTGTTGCAGATCTTCAAGTCATCTGCAAAGAGGCATACTTTTCCTTCCAGTCCCTCTGCAATGTCACTTATAAAGACATTAAAGAGGACCAGCCCCAGTACTGAACCCTGTGGTACCCTGCTAGTAACCCCCCCCTTTCTTCAGAGTGGACTCTGTTTACTATTACCATCTGTATCCTGTTGTCCAGCCAATTTTTTACCCAGGCTACCACCCTGGGACCCACTCCCAGGCTGGCTAACCTGTTTATTAATCTTTTGTGTGGGACTGTGTCAAATGCCTTGCTAAAGTCTAGGTAGGCCATGTCCACAGCCCCTCCCTGGCCTACTACTTTGGTCACCCAGTCAAAGAAATCGATTATTAAATTCATCTGACATGACCTTCCCGCTGTGAACCCATGCTGCCTTGGGCATGTGACCCACTGACCTCTAGGTACTCAATCATTCTTTCTTTCAGAAGTGATTCCATCATTTTCCCTATCACTGAGGTTAAACTAACAGGTCTATAGTTTCCTGCTTCTGCCCTGCTCCCACTTTTGTGAAGGGGAATCACATCTGCCCTCCTCCAGTCCTCAGGTACCACCCCATCCTCCCATGATTTGTTAAAAAGGGTAGTCAGTGGTGTCACTAGTTCTACCCTTAGTTCTTTTAGAATTCTGGGGTGAATCCCATCAGGCTCCACTGCTTTGTCCACCTTGAGTTTTAGGAGTTCTTTAAGAAATCTTTCTTCTGTGAATGGACTGGTATCAACCCCCATCCAGAGTACTTCTATTGTCTGGTTTAGGTATGTCCCCCTCCTCTTCTTTTGTGAATACCGATCAAAAGTATTCATTCAGTATCTCTACCTTTTCGCTGTCACCCTCTTCCTACTCCACCCCCCCCATTAAGCCTCACTATCCCTCCCTTTGTCTTCGCTCCCTAAGGTACCTATAAAATACTTTATCCCCCTTCTTTTTTTTTTAATTTTTTGTACATTCTTTTTCTGCTTCAACCATTGGGGAACTGTCTCCTACATCCACCACCACTGCAAGCTCTACTTCTTACCTGAAGCTTTCTTCCCCCGCATCAGCCTGGCAGATCTCCCGGCTCTGCACCCCCCAAGGTGGGTCCACCCTATCCGCCCAGTGTGCTCTATCTACAATTTAACGTGCCGGCTGTGTGGTCATGCCTGCAGGGGAGCGAAGCCCAGTGCTGGAGTGTGGCTCGCCGGGGCGAAGGTGCCATTGCCTGTCCCTGAGAACAGAGCTTCTCTTAGTAGTTTTTCCTCCCTTTGAAGTGCTGCATGCAATTACACCTGCATATGGCTGCCCTGCTGGAGTCTGCCTCCCATCTGAAGCTTTCTTCCTCCCCCCGCATCAGCCTGAAAGATTCCCTGGCTCTGCACCCCCGAGGTGGGGCCACCCTATCCGCCCAGGGTGCTCGATCTACAATTTAATGTGCCGGCTGTGTGGTTCAGCCTGGAGAGGAGCAAAGCCCGGTGCTGGGGTGTGGCTTGGCGGGGCGAAGGTGCCATTGCCTATCCCCCAGAACAGGGATTTTCTTAGTAGTTTTTCCTCCCTTTGAAGTGCTGTATACAATGACACCTGCGTATGGCTGCTCTGCTGGTGTCTGCCACGCACCACCCCCTACACTGCCTGGTGTACCTGCAGTACCTCCAATCTCCATCAGGGGCCGCCAAGGCACTGAGTGACCCTGGATCCCTTCCCATGGAGAGGAGAGAGCTCCATCCTCTCCATCCCCTGCCAACCCCCAGCAACACGAGCCTGTCACCGAACCCGGCTCGCTGTCGTGGCACAAGATGTGATGTCCAGCACCTCAACTCTCAGCACCACCGTGCCGGCTTTATCCCCCTTCTTGACTGAATTGGCTATCTTTTCCTCACTTTGGGCATTTGTTGTACTGACTGCCTTCCCCACTTCCTTCTGCTTTAACCGATACAGTTCTCTGTCCTGCTCCTTCTGTGATTCCTTATACTTCCTGGATGCTATCTTTTTCTCCCTAACCTTCCCCGCCACTTCTTTTGAGAACCATAGTGTTTTTCCTTCATTTTGTTTTGTTTATTTGCTTCACACAAAGGCTTGTTGCCTCTGTGATGGCAGTTTTGATTTTCCCCATTGTTCCTCCACCCCTTCCTGCCCTTTTGCTAGTGCATTCCTTAGGCACTCTCCCATTTTGCTAAAATTAGCCCTCCAAAAGTCCATTACCCTTGCTTTTGTATGGCTCGACTCTATGGTGTGTTTATCATGAACCACACTGTCTGGAGGGTGCTTGTTCCCAGATGGCTGTCAACTTCAAAATCCAAGATCCTCTCACCATCCCCGTGTTGCCCTGGTTGCTATTTCTTTTCTCTACCTGACCTTTGGAACCCCCAAAACATTTTGGACTACTTTGACAAAAGCGGCCGTCAAATTTGTATGGGCAGGGCAAATACCATGTATGCACCGGAGCCTTTTTTTTGAAATTTATTTTTATTGAATTTTATGCGGTACAAATACCTAAAATACTTACATTCTTGACAGCATCAAAGAAACTTAAAAATGACACTGTTATGCCACGTTAGGATAGTGCAACATGCCTCGATTTGAAACCTCAAGGTAAGGAAATGCACATTATTAATATGAGTAATATCACTCAGCATTGAACCACATTACAGCAATGCTCTCTGGAGATTTATTTGTTTATTTTTTTATTTACTTAGTTTCTGTTGACCAGGTAAGTGCACTAGACAAATTCTGTCTATTTTCAGGCACGACCCGGGAGAAGGGGATATAGATGAATGAATGCCAACTGACCTGAACCAGATTAAGCTGTTGGTGATATTTTTAGTGAATTAGAATTAATACAGCAGCTCAAAATAAGATTACAAGCCTTCAGGCTAAAAGTGCTCATACTCGTTAGTTCTCATTTAAAGATAAACTCAAAATGATGAGTGCTCTCACAGCTCTTCTGAATGAAAATTCATAGACCCATCACCCAACTCTTGTACAAGTACAATTAAACTCTACCGTATCTTGGCAGTTACTAAAGGGAATCCTAATACCGGTACGCTTATATTGTGAGCTAACCTTGCCCCGATGCCCCAGTGCCGTGATGACATGGGAGCTCAAATTCAAATGCTGTCTTGACGCTTCTCCAACTGCAGAGGTTTAACAGTCGTGCCGATCGTAGCAACAGAGAACTTCTCTGCCCAAGACAACTACACCACACCTTACTCCCACATAGCATGAACAAAGAGAAAGCGTCATTTTAATTATCCAATACCCATACTGAGGTAATGCCATAATGAACCTGTATAGTGAGCTAAACTATAACAACATTCGAGACTATTCCAGACACTTGCAGTACAGCTTCCTTTCCTTGGCCGGCTGATTCAGAGGGGACCCGCCGCCAGCCCAATGCTCCTCACTTTCAACGTTATTTCTTAATGTGTCAAGCCAACGCCATGCTTGCCTATATGCAAGAGTCCCATCCCCTGTAGTGGGGGAGAATGGCGGTCCCCTTGGTTTGGGGGATTTCCCATTTGGCTCCATGAAGATGAGGGCAAACCGTCAAGTCCCTGATACTGGGGCAAAGACTACTTTAAAAGCATGGTGCCAGGCAGTGGATCTGGCAGGAGGGAACAGAGGTATTAGCGAACTTACGCCCCCTGTGGCTTGCCCTGGGTTTGCTCTGGCATGAATCGCTCCAACGTTCCAGAGGTGTAGCCAGAGGGAACTCAGTAGGGTAGGACAGGTTTTAGCTCAAGGCACAGTCAACAGCTTTGCACAACTTGAGTGTGAATTTAAGCTATTGCACAGGGATTTTTATTGTTACCTGCAGCTTTGGAGTTATCTCCTCTCAGCGGACCAAAAGGCTGATTGACAAAGGCTGCTCAACCCCCCCACCCGCAGCAGGTGCTAGCCTTTACTTAAATAACCCCTCCAAGGGTCATTGGGTTTCACACTTATATAAGGCCCCTGAGGGTCAAGACGTAATACTGGTTCAACAGGGTCAGGCCCGGTGGGAGGAAGTGATGGGTTCAATGCTCACAGAACAGGAATTTAAGGAGGATTAGGTGAGTACTGCCAGAGTTTCCTCCTCTTACGCTTGAAGACATAACATATGGAAGGTAACATGTTTTTTTCCGACACCAGTAATTACCAAGCACTTTGATATCCCCTACGCTGATCAATGTTGGTGGGACTGTGGGATGCGGGCTCACCAAAAGCACATTTTATGGGAGCCTCCCAAGAAAGATACTTTTTGGGAGGCACTGGTATAGGCCCTGAGCTCCATATCTGAGACACCAATCTCAAAGACATTTAAACATCTTGTTTTAGGAGTGTCACCACCAGAGATATAAGAGAGATCTCATAAATACCTATTCCAGAGCCTGATCAGCTGTGCAGCAAAAGCCGTGACACACAGGTGGCTATGGGGGAGAGTCCAGCTAGGGGGGCTTTGCTTGGCTGTGTGCAAGCAGGCCCAGATGTTCTGTGAAAGTGCAGTGATTCTGTGGTACTCTAGAATATTATGTGCTGCAAAATTGCAGTGATTCTTTTACAGGGCTCTGGTACGTCACTCTAGAATACTTGTCCTCCGAAGGGGAAGCCCCAAACCAACGAGGAAGCAGCTGCTGATGGAGGACTATATCAGTAGAGGGATTGATTTGGGAGTAGAGGAAGGAGGGGGTAAAGTGGCAGCTCGCAAAATGGAACTAGATGTCATTATATACCTGGGGAAAAATGACATGGCAGGGGATGGGGTAGAGGCAGTACAGGGCAATTTCAAGGAGCTGAGGAGGGGCCTTAAGCAGGTAGCACAAACGTTAGCATTCACTGAGGTGTTACCTGTGTACAGCTAAGGGGAGAAAAGGACACTCTGCACTAGGACATCCAACTGGTGGAAGGCATTGTGCAAGTGGAAAGGGTTTCCACTACACTGGGGACTGGGGGCCAGCTTGGGGGAATATGGTCCTCTATAGGGGTGATGGCCAGCATCCTTCCAGGATGGGTACCACAGTCCTTAGTGGGAGGTTCAAATGTTACTTGGATGAGCATTTAAACTAGCCAGGGGAGGCTGTAATACCAAGAGAGGCAAAAATTGCCCCCTCCGTGATGAAGCAACAAGAAGAAAGGGCCCAAGAGGAGGAAGTTCCCCCAAGGGCAGGGGTGTAAGTAGAAGGGATTATGACAAAGCAAAGGAGAGAGGGGGGTACAAATCAAGAATGCAAGAAGAAAGGAGCAAAAGAGACAAGAAACAGAGAGGGTAACAAGGGAAGTGGGGATCAGGGGGAGCTTTATGGAGCAGCAAAGGAGACAAGGAGGAGGGTTCACAGGCAGGGGGAGAGAGCAAGGTATGGAAAACTATGTGCACCAATGCAAGTAGCCTGGGAAATTAAATTTCAGACATAGCGGCCATCATGGAGGAGGCTAGTTTGGTTTTAGAAACATAGAAATTGATTGCAGATAAGGACCTCTAGGCCCACCTACTGTGCCCATTTTCCCTACCTGCTGCCAAAACCACAGACCCTACTTGATCTCTGACTTTATTCTCTTTCCTAGTGCCAGGGTCCTCTATGCCTATCCCACGCATTTTTGAATTCCCCTGAGTTAGCCTCCACCACCTGCGCTGTGAAGAAATACTTCCTCATGTTACCCCTTAGTCTACCCCTTCCAGCCTCATGTCATGACCCCTTGTTCTAGAACATCTCTTTTTCTGAAAGATGCTACCCTCTTGTACCTTATTTACGCCCTAGAGATACCTGTCTATCATATTCTCTCTCTCGCTCTCTCTCTTCCCTCTCCTCTCTTCTCCTCCAGGGTATACATATTGAGGTCCTCCAGTCTCTCCTCATATGACTTTTGGTGCAGAACCTGCACCATTTTTGTTGCCCTTCTTTGAACTGCCTCTAACCTGTCTGTAACCCCCCCTACAAATGGGGGTTCCTAAAAGCTTTCCCAGAGCTTGCCTAAATGCTCCATGCCTGACTGGTGTTCAGCATAAGGCCACTAAATGTGGGCGTTGTGAGTGCTTTTAAAGCCTCCAGTACTGCCTTTTTAAGAGCTGCCTGCCCGCAGGCTTTAGCGGTGCAAATAAGGGGACTAGGGTTTCTCTGCTCGAATCCCGCCCTGGACTGCTGTCTGATCGCTCCGTTTCTGCAGTCGCTAGGAGCGTTGAGGGAGCCCCCTCGAAAGGTGTAACTATTTGCCTGAAATCATTTAGAGTGATAGGGAAAATGCAGTTTTGTTTAATCTGCCTTTGTTACATATGGGACTCTGTGTGCTGTGCCCCTCCATCTTGGACCAGGACAGTTCGAGGGGTCCAATAGGAGCGAGGGGGTATCTAAACTGGAGTAAAAAGCAGCCAACCAGAAACCAGGACTCTAGATTGAGCCGGTTGACCAATGGGGACACAGCTTGTAATTCTGGGAAGTGGAATTCTGGGTCATGGCGCCGTTTTGCACCAATGAGGGCAATAATGAGTGAATGGCATCTGCAGCCCTCCAATGGGATTGGGTAGCGCCCAAATAGAGACAGACTTGCCCCAACTGCCAAAGGGCAGAGATGCTGTGGCTATGAGCGAGGAAGGAGCCCTGGGACTCTGCGCCGTTAAGTCTTCGCACGGGAAGTGCGTGTGTGTGGTGAAGGCCAATTTCGGGCGGGCTCGGTCACCATTAGATTCAGACTAAATCCACGGGGCAGCGGTCAGAGGAGGCTGTGCAGGAGCACAGCTACCTACCAGGCTCACCCTGTAAAGGACTGGAGAATCTGCTAAATCGTGCTCGGTCTGTCAGGACAGTAAAGCTGCAGTGAGATCCCCGGATAGCTGTGAGTTTAGTCGGGTCCTAGAAGCAGCTGCCTGGTATGGTATCCCTCTGTTGTTTTCCATATAAATGTGTGAGGAGGCCTTTGAAGCTCAGGCTCAGCCCTGTGAGTGGTGAAAGAGTGGTTCTCAGCTGGAGTTGTGAGTACTGAATCAGGGTAGCTCCCTGTTAAAGCTTACAAACAAAGGCAAAATCATTTTGTTGTATTGCTGACTGCACTAATTGAGCTTTCTGGCTCCATCTGATCTGCTCAGGAATTAAATGCTCGCTTGTGTCAGGGCCCCAACCAGCTGCATTGAGGAACTAGCCATTAGGGCTTGGGTACCCATAGACAGTAATTAGTAGGTTAGGCCTGTGCACAGAGCCATAGGTAGATTTTCATATACTGTAGTGGTAAGCTAATCAACCTGATTCCCCCCGGTCCTTGTTATCTCCCCTTAAATAAATCAGATTGCATGTTTTGCAAAAGTACACTGGCTAGTTTGTGTGTTCATGGGGAAATACTGCACAGTGAATGTGGTGTAACTGTACCTTACTTTTCAGGGGGTTCCCGGAGTGAGCTGACTGGTTCGAGCCGGGGGTAAGTGTATATTGTAAGTACACTGAAATTGAACTGCATGGGCCACTAGTGGGAAGAAAGGGGGGTTGCAGCAACCCAGAGGGCTGTGACCGAGTCAACCTCGACTGTTCTAACCCCGACCTCTGGGTGGAGGCACCCGCCAACGGATCTGGGCCCCTCACCCTGTTACAAGTAGGGCAGGCAGGGGTAGTAGCCCTTAGGATAGCGCCCCCTGGAGGTTACATGTCTATGTCCTCACAGAGATGTGGCCTCCAGAACTGGACACAGTACTCCAGATGGGGCCCCACCAATGATCTGTACAGTGGCATCACCACCTCCTTTCTTCTACCGGTGATGTCTCTCCCTATGCAACCCAGTACCCCACTGGCTCTCCCCACAGCTTTGGTACATTGTTTGGACACCTCTAGGTATCTAATATGATTACCCACAGATCCCTTTCCTGTTTGATGGCTGACAGTATCCCCTCCCAATCATGTAAGCCTCCCCTGGGTTCCTGTGCCCCAAATGCATGATTTCGCAAGTCTCCACACTGAATCTTAGCTGTCACACTCTTGACCATTCCTCTAGTTTACCTAGGTTCCTCCTCATTTTTTCCACTCCTCCTGGAGTGTCTACACTGTTGAAGATCTTAGTGCCATCTGCAAAGAGGCATACCTTTCCTTCCAGCCCCTTCACAATGTCACTTATTAAGATATTAAATAGGACTGGTGACCATGTGGAGGCAACATTTGATAAGAAATTCCAAGAGTTGGTTGATCTGCATGCCTCACAAGCAACCTGACTATGTGAAGTAGAGAAACAGGTCTCGGACCTGGAGGACACCACCGGCCCGGTCCCTGAGCAGATAGCAGCTTTACAGAGGGAGCTGGAAGAATTCAAAGAGCAATTTGATTATCAAGAAAACTACCACAGGAGACTGAATCTCCGTCTGTGGGGCTTACCAGAGGGGAAGGAGGGACAAAATGTCCTAGATTTCTGTGCCAGACAATTACCGGAGATCTTGGGCCCGTCCCCTAAAAATGGAAAATATAAGCTCGAGAGGGCCCATAGAGCAGTGATGCCTAAACCAAATCCAGACCAACCGCCATGGCAAATCATCATGTGGTTCCACAGTTACCAAGATAGAGAAGCTGTGTTGGTGGCTTATTGTGCATTTAATAATCTGCAACTTGAGGGAAAGAGAATATTCCTTTCGCAGGATTACTCTGCATGCCTCCTCAAAAAAGCGCAGAGCTTCCAATGTGGTTATGGTGCAGCTCAGAGACTTGAAGGTCAACTGCTTTCTGGTAAATCCGGCAACACATAGAATCAAACATGAAGGAGCGACTTACTCCTTCTGGGAAGTGCCAAAAGCTGAAGGTTTTGTTTGGGAACCTCAAGAAACTAGGCTGAAATGAGACCTGCCTGTGAAACTGCCACCGCATGTGTGGCCTGTGCTCTTTCTGGATTCAGATGTTGGGACTTTCTGAGTCAGCTGAACTACCCTGTGATCTGGGATCTAAGCCCCTGGCTTGCGTGGTTGGTGCTCCTGGAGGGGAATCCAAGCACTCAATGATAAGTTTAAATGCTACATTGACAAGCATTTAAACTAGCAAAGGGGGGTGGCAGGCCAGCAAGGAGGGTACCTACTTGCTCACCCCCCAACAGCTAGCAGTGGAACCAGTGAACCAGAGGAGTGGCTATCTCTGCAAAGCAGTGTGCAAAAGATGGAGATTAGTGTCCAAAAGGTGGATAAGAAGAAAAGGGCAAAATTCAGCAGAAGGCAGACAACAAGGAGAACCAGGGATAAATGACAACCAAGGAAGGGGCTGGAGTAGAACAGTGAAGCAGACTAGGAGGTCAAATCATGGAAAGCCATCAAATGCCAGGAGCCTTAGCAACAAGATGGAAGATCTGAGGCTGTCATGGTACAGTCAGACCTGGACATTGTGGCCATCACTGAAACCTGGTGTAATGATAACCATGACTGGGAGATGGCCATACCTGGCTACAACATATTCAGAAGAGACAGAGCAGGCAGGAAGGGAGGAGGAGTGGCACTGTATGAAAAATGACATAAGGGCCACAGAGATCCAGGAGGAACAAAATGGGGAGAGATACTGTGGGTTAAGCTAGAAAGGAAATGGGGCCAGCCATCTCGACAGGTGTGGTCTATAGACCACCAGCCCAGGAGGAAGAAACAGATAGGAGTTGATGCTAGCCATCCAAAGGATGGCAGACAAGGGTGAGGTAGTACTGGTTGAGACTTCATATTCCAGACGTGGACTGGAGCATCCCAGCAGCAGCATCAACTAGAGCAGATTTATCCTGACTCCCTTCAGGGTGCCTTCCTCAAGCAACTGGTCATGGAACCAACTCGGCAGAAGGCAATACTGGACCTTCTGCTCACAAACAGGACAGTGTGATGGGGGTAACAGTGGGGGGGCACCTGGGTAACAGTGACCACCAGTCATTGTGGTCTGAAATCACAGAAAGAGCAGAACCAAACCACACAAAAACACGTATCCTGGATTTTAGGGGGGCAGACTTTGGGAAAATGGGGAAATACTTAAAAGAGGCATTAAGGGGAATGGGACAGGAATCAGGGGTTGAGGAACAGTGGGCAGTATTTAAAATGGGGCTTATAAGAACAACAGAATTATGCATTAAGCAGGTTAGCAAGAGGAAAAGGAAGAGGAGACCATTATGGTTTTCCAAGGAGGTAGCAAAGAAAGTGAAAGCCAAAAAGATAGCATTCAGGCAATACAAAAAGACACAGGCAGTAGGGGATAGGGAGAAGTACCAGGAGAAACAAAGGGAGGCAGGGCAGTCAGTAAGGGAAGCCAAAGCTCAGACAGAAGAACACATTGCAAAATCAGTGGTTAAAGGGGACAAAACCTTTACAGGTACATAAGTGAAAAAGAAAGACAAAGGGAGGATAGTGAGACTGAAGGGAGGATGGGAGTCGTGGAGGATGACAACAGTAAAGCTGACATATTGAACAGGTATTTCTGCTCAGTCTTTACTGAGGAAGAGGGGTAATGGGTCTGAAGGGAGTACAAGGTGAGAATGGTCAGAAATGGACACAAGTCCCTTTACACGAGAAAGGGTCCTGAAGGAACTGGAAGTAATAAGAGTTGACAAAGCAATGGGACCAGATGGGTGCACCCCAGGGTCCTTAAGAACTAAGAGAGGTGGTGGCTGAACCTCTGGCTATCCTGTTTAGCCAATCACTGGAAACAGGAGAGGTACCCAAAGACTGGAGGACAGCAGATGTAGTCCCCTTATACAAAATGGGAAACAAGAGGAAGCAGGGAACTACAGACCAGTCAGCCTCACCTCGGTAGTGGGAAAGATCATGGAAGCACTTCTGAAGGAGAGATTGGTGGAACATCTGGTTGTCAATGGACTACAGGACCCAAGGCAGCATGGTTTCACCAGGGGAGGTCATGTCAGACCAATCTCATTGAATTTTTGACTGGGTGACTAGGGAGGTGGATCAGGGGAGGCAGTGGACATGGCCTATCTGGACTTCAGCAAGGCCTTTGACACTGTGCCACCAGAAGACTATTACACAAACTGGGAATATGGGTGTGGGCAGGACAGTATGTGTGGTAGGTAACTGGCTGGGTGGCAGGATACAGAGGGTGGTGGTAAATGGCTGTCACTCCACAGAGGGAAGAGTGACCAGTGGGGTACCACAGGGATCAGTGCTGGGACCGGTCCTATTCAACATCTTCATCAGTGACATTGCACAGGATCTAGAAGGCAGAATTTCACTGTTCGCTGATTACACAAAGCTCTGTAACAGAGTAGACACACCAGAGGGTGTAGACAGAATGAGAAGGGACCTGCAGAAACTTGAAGAATGGTCAAGGGTTTGGCAGTTGAAATTCAATGCAAAGAAGTACAAGATAATGCATATGGGGTACAAAAACCCTGGCACAATATATCAGTTGGGGGTGAGGATATAGCATGCACCAAGCAGGAAAGGGATCTTGGTTGGTCATCTCTGATGACCTCAAGGTAGGGAAACAGTGTGACAAGGCATCAGGTAAAGCAAATAGGATGCTGGGATGTATAGGCAGGGGCATCACCAGCAGGAAAAGGGAGGTCATAATTCCGCATACAAGACACTAGTGAGGCCCCACCTGGAGTACAGTGTACAGTTCTGGAGACCATACTCTACGTAAGGACATAGACAGGGTAGAGAAGGTTCAGAGGAGGGCAACAAAGATGGTGCATGGATTGCATCACAAGTCCTATGAAGACAGGTTGAAGGAACTGAACATGTACTCCCTGGAGAGAGGAGAGAGAGGGATATGAAGAGACATACAAGTATCTTACAGGGAGAAACAGAGTGCAGGAAAACACTATTTATAAGCGAAAAAGATGTTCCAGGACTAGAGGGCATGGGATGAAGTTGGAGGGAGGACGATTCAGAGGAAACAAGAGAAAGAATTTCTTCACAGAACGGGTGGTGGACAAGTGGAACACCCTGCCAGAGGAAGTGGTGGGAGCTGAAACAATCACGGATTTAAGAATGCATGGGATAGACATAAAGGAATTCTAGAGGTCAGGGGTAAGGGAAACAGACTTCTAGGAAAACAAACTAAGTTACAAGCTCAAATGGCAGACTCGGGCCATAGGCCCTTATCTGCCGACACTGTCTATGTATCTATATATCTATGTATCCTACACAGCGACCCTGCACTGCATGTGGAGACCCCGCTTGCAGTACCTGTTTTTTTCTGGGAACAGTATTTTATGGACTACCATTCCAGGGGCTGAATTGCTGGACTTCTCTTTACTTTCCCGTCCTCATTGGATTCCCTGCGGGGCAGCTCACCTCATTTTGGACAGCAGATCCTTGAACTGGGAGTGCATATCGGAAGAGGCGAACACTTCTGGAGCCTGGCCCTTTCACATCTGCCAATGCAGACTTACAGATGCTGTGGCTTGAGGAAATGAACGGAAGAGATCCCCATCATGAGGTAAGCTGGCTCAGGGAAGGGGGGGCATGACACGTGGTTTTGATCGCGCTGCCCCAGTCCTCGCTCGGGCAAAGGCTAGCTCTATCTAAAGAGTTAATTTGGCCCATAGCAGCAGGGTAATATAGATACAAAATATGAGGGGAGGTGTGCCTTTTCACTCCCACCCCGATTGGGGGGGTGATCATTCTTCTGTTAAAACTAGAGATGGGCGGGAGGGGGAGGTAGGTGGAAAATATCAGAACTTAAAGCCCCTGGGAGGGCAGGGAAGCTGGTGGGGGGCACAGACCACATATGGAGAGACCTTAGCATCCTATGGGCCAGATGGGTCTAAAGGGTTCTGGTCTCTATTTGTTAGGGTAGGCAAAGGAGCTAACTATGTGATTTAACATGGGACTTTGTAACCTTGGAATATGGAAAATGAAAGCGAATACTAATGTTTCAATGATTCTAATGTGGGGGAGAGCGGGGGTTGGGTGGTGAAGACACGATCTGCGATTGGGGCAGTTTGTGTAATATTTTTGCAGATTTGCAGTTCTTGTTGTAGTTACAAGAGGTGAATGATGATGCAATTTGCCATGGGGGGTGGAATATCAACCAGTAATGAAGCAACATGTTTGTAAAGCAAGGAAGAGTTTTCTGTGTTGTGTGTTCTATATTTGTTTACTGTTCAATTGTTCTTGTTTCTTAGTGTCCATGAGTGTAGACTTGGATTGGTACTCATATGAAGTGGGACAGTGGGGGATGAGACTGCATTTGAATAAGTATATTGGTCCTAATGGTGAAAATAGTTACCGTCTGTTGTGGCTAAATCACAAGAGCTAACCACTATAACCTGGAATGTTCCGGGGGGGTATCCTCCCCGGTTAGGCGTACTGCCCTGTTAATGGCCCTCAAAAAGCAGGGATCTCAAGTTGCTATGCTCCAGGAAACCCACTTGACAACTGTTGAGCATGCCAAACTGGTCCACAGATGGGAAGGCACTTGCTAAGCAGCATCTTAAGGTTCACATGAAAGGGGTGTAGCAGTTCTATTGCATATAAAAACTACCCTTTAATATGGGGCAAGTGGTTGCAGACCCAGAGGAAGGGTGCTATGTACTTGTGTAAGGTGACCTTTATGGGTAGAAGGTAACTTTTGCCAGTGTCTACGCTTCTGCTGTGTATGACCCGAGCTTTTACCAAAGTTTAATGGACGTCATGGTCCTGGAACAATTTAGCAGCTTAATCTCAGGAGGTGACCTCAATTGTCATATGGACCCTGAACTGGATCACTCAAAAGAAAGGGGATGGGTCACGAAAGCTATGAAAGAGTGGCAGGTTGGGATGTGTGACCTAGACTTGATAGACGGGTGAAGGGCAGCAAACCCAACCCTTAGAAAATACAAATTTTACTAACATCCCCATAAATTGTGGTCTCGAATAGATTACCTGTACCTCCCTAGGAGCTGCTTCTTCAAGCTAATTAACGTTAAGCATAGCCCAATCCACATCTCAGATCACACCATGGTGTGTATGTCACTGGGCCTAAGTGAGGCACAAGGGGGGGCCCTCCCGCCCCTGGAAATTCCCCAACTATTTGATAGGTAATGCTGACTTTAAGAAGTACCTACAGAAGCAATGAGATTAACACCTACAAACTAATAGGGGCTCGGCCCCCAATAAGGTGGTCTTGTGGGATACAGGGAAAGCATACATGAGGGGGGCTATCATTAATTTCATGTCTAACCACAAAAAAAAAAAATAAACAAAGGGACACACCTATCAAAGACTGACTCTAGTATGCCCGTATGCCCTATACATCTTAAACTTAATCCACTATGCCAGTTTTGTCAACATTTGTATTATTAGTCGGTTGCTCAGACCGACATGAACTCAGCTGCTTACCAGGAGCATATCCGGAGTGAGACCACGCGTCTGCTGTGATATGCTTCCCGTAGGTGGGTGAGTTCATGTTGGTCCGAGTGACCAACTAATAATACAAATATTGACAACTGGCACAGTGGATTTAGTTTGAGATGTACAGGGACATACTAGAGTCAGTCTTTGACAGGTGTGTGCCACGAGACACACTGCTCACGTGTGACTAAAAACGGAGGGGCAAAGCTGACAGTGCCCCTTTAAATGTAGATGTAGGAGGAGGGGACAGTTTAACAGAAGAGTGGGGACTTAGGGTAGTTCAGGACTCTTTTGTATATCTGGGAAGATGAGTCAATAAGGAGTTGAGATCCCTATACGATTTGAGCTACACCCTTTTGATTAAGACCACTGAGGCGGAACTGGGCTGCTGGAGATCTCTGCCTATTTCCTGGTTAGGCAGGATAAATTTAATAAAAATGAATATTTTACTATGGATCCTTTACGTGATGCAGATAGTACACATGGGACTCTCAAGGGCTGATATTAAGAAATTAGAGCCATCTCTGTATTTATTTGGCAGCGGAAGTGCCCAAGAGTAGGACTTATGCGCCATAAGGCGACTGTGGAGAGTGGAGGGGTAAATTTACCGGATCTGCAGAATTACTTTGTAGTCATTCAGCACCGTTACCTCCTGGACTGAGTTAACTGCCTCATTGAGGCAGGATGGATAGATCTGGAACAGAGAGATTGCCCAGGAAGACTCACAGCCTATCTGGCAAAAGAGGGGTGGAGGGCATATAACAACATGGGTAAGATCAATCCTCTGGTCATGGCAGTCTTGGATACCTGGAAAGACGTAGGTAGGCCCAGAAAAGTTGGGCCGGAAAAAATATTGTTGCTTCAGGTCTCAGGGAGCCCCTTTTTCTTACCAGAAATATGAGATGTAGGTTTTAGAGAATGGGAGAAGAGAGGAGTCCAATATCTGGGGGACCTACATACTAGGTAAGACCTCTGCTCACTTGTGGAAATACAGGAGAGGACAGGGCTAGGCCAGTCACACTTCTTTTTTACAAAGCAGAGCATATTGTAGGGGGCTGAGGAGAGACCAGGTGGGTGACTCACCCTTGAACCCAGTGGAGCAGCAGGTTTTCCCATCCCGCAGGGACCCCAAGGGTATCATTTGCAGGATGACCCAGAGAGGGAAACAATACTTCCCGGACACCATGGGGAAAACTAAAACTCGGTGGGTGACAGACATGGGAATAGAGATTTCTAAGGAAAACTGGCAGATAATACCACAACTCCACATGGGGATCTTAATATGTAATAAACATAAAGAATCATGCTATAAATTTATACCTCAGTTATATTGCGCTCCACTCACAGTTCAGAAGTTTAGCCCCACAGTATCACCAGTGTGTGCATGACGTATTGGAGACCTGGGATCTTACTATCATTATTTCTGGTCCTGTCTGACCCTAAATCTTCTGGCAGGAGGTTGCAAGGGAAATAGAAAAGCTAATGGAGAGAGGAATACCAGTGTCACTGCTGTTCCTCCTATTCGTGGAAGAGGACCTGGGGGAGGAGGAGTACAGCACCTTACCGAGGTGGGTATGTGTGCTGCTCATACTGGCTAGACACTGTATACTGAACACTTGGGTTTTGGGGGTGACCCCCCACGATGCAACTTTGGAAGTCCCTGGCCCTGCAGGCTCTAGCTATAGAAAGACTCGCTTAAGTCTTGAGAGGGAGAGGGGACTTTCCTATAGCACCTGGCAGACTTTCCTGGCCTCATGGTCAATGAAAGAAGCCCAGATCTTATGTAAAGGCTGGTCCTGTGAGAAGAAGGGGGAAATGAAGTAATACAGATGGGTTGTTTCACTTCCATGGCTGAGACATCTAGGTGGAGGAATGAAATGGCTGGATGATAATGGGGCAGGGCTGAGGGGAAGGGGGCTCTCTTGAGACCACCTGATTTAAGACGACCTCATAGCACAGGTACCAACCTTTCATATCTGGAAAGGAAATAAAATATATGTGTAGCGTACTAGGAATCAATTGTTATACAATATGGACTGGACCCTATTGTGTATATAGTTTGGTGAATTTGTAATGGTAGGGCTTTTAAGCCCGAGGTTCAGTGGGCAGAGCAACTACGTCACTCCCCCATCAGGCTTATAAGGCCACTCATCCTGTGCCTCCCCAGGATTCATTTCTCATTGCAGCCGGAGGCGCCACTCCTTCCACTCGGCTATTCACTCATTTTCGGGCCCCTCCAGCCGCTGGATCTGTCTATGCCTCACACTACTTCCCCTTGGTATGTTCTTTTGTCTCTGGTGCATTTCGTCTCACCAGTCTTGCTCTCTGTTCCTCAGCTCCCGGGTTGGCTCCTCCTCTGCCCTCCTATCATGGCACTGCTTTGTTTCCTTCCTTCCTGGTCCTCAGAGTGTCCACTCGCTTCTCTGGCGTTGTCTTTGTTGGCCACCTCGCTCAGCCGCCAACCTCTGTTTTTCTTTCTTGCTTCTGCTGTCCCCTTTGCTTGCAGTGCCATTTTGTGTCTCCTCCCTTCCTGTCGGTTAGTATGCTCGGCGGTTGTCTGCTGCCCACCACATTCCTCTGCTATTGCCATGCATGGCCCACCCCACTCCCGTCTTCCCGCTGGCCCATGTTAGTTGTGCTGGTGCACCCATTCCTTCTCTCTCTCTCCTCATGCTCTTGGCTCTGATCTTCCATTTCCTTTCCCTGAACCGACCTCCCTGTTCCCTCCTACTGCTCACACCTGTGTTGGTGGCACACGATGGCTTCTGCACTTTGCCTCTGCTGTCGCCCTTCCCAATCTTCCCTCTCTGTCACTTGCACTTCATGGGGGACTTGGGCAGCGGGAATTAAGGGTTTCAGAAGAGGCTTGTTCACTGTATTTTCAACTACCTATCCAGGGAATCCAAACTGAATTATTACTCTGCAACGTACCACTCAATTGTCTATGATTATTGGGTGGCCTTCTGGATTTTACATTGGGTCTCATATTGGCAGTTATCTGCCACTGCCTGGTCTGAAGATTTTCCCACCTGTTTTATTCCTTTCGACTTTCAGCTCCTGCCTTACCTTTCTAGTATTGTCCAGGGTCATATCGATCTGTTTGAAATTGCTTTTTCTTAAAAGGAATGGATTTCTTTTATCGATGTGTGTTCTTACAGCTCACGACCATTCTTTATTGGGGTTGATTTTACCTGTATACTAACCTAGAGTCAGTCCATCCCCTCTTATCACCAAGCACCCCTTAGCTACCTTATATCCTGCTAGTTTTAACGGCCATGGGTTCTCACTCCTCGATTTTGGATTACTCTTGCAGTATACTGTTGGTAGTATATTACAGTGTTCAGTTTGCTGTTCTTTTTGACTGCTTTATTCTGAGATTCTGCGCTTGATCCATGTGTAAAATCAACCTCTCCTTATTCCATGCTTCAGGTCCTGCTATCTCAGAACTACACAGGGCTGGGCCCATTATTTCCTGCGGTCTTCCTCTCTGGTGACCTTCACTTCTTCTGACCTCATGGCTCATCTATTTCCTTCGCTCTATGCTACCTATTCATATCAGGCACACTCATCACAACTCATCCTCATTCTCTGTCTCTCTCTCTCTCTCTCTCTGTCTCTCTACATTGCAGGGATAAAGGGATTCATGATTGGCTGCATTTTCTGACATGCCACTCTCCTGTCTTAAAGGGGCAGGCACTTCAGTTTTCATCAACTGATGGGCTGCTCCGTGCGTGACTCCCGCCCTTCTCCTCCTGTATTCCTGCCTTCTATACCTCCATCCTGGTACAGTCCTGCCTGCCGGCACCATCGTGCTGTGGCCTCACCTTCCCCTGCTCCTTTACGTTCTTTTGGGCCCTATGTTTCCTCATTGAACCACTGCTCTCTTGCAGTTCTCAACATCTGCCTTCTCACACTCTGCCATCCGCATCATTTGGCTGTCTCTGGCTGCCTCCATCTGGCCTGCACTCAATATTTCTTTTGGGCATACCTATCATGAACCATATGCCACCTCATCGACCTGAGGCCCTCCTGTCGCATGTATCAGGTTCATGACTCTGGTCATCATTTACTCATCCTTACCTCTTGGTTCGTATATTTCCATTGCTCACTTGAGCATTCCTATAATTGAATTCTATGCCATTCCTCCACTCAAGACTTCACTACATCACCATGTCGTTCAACCTGGGCATGCCTTCTGGTTCCAGACATGCCTTTTCTCGTACCAGCCAACAAGAATTAACTCCAATCCTGGCTTCACTCCTCATCGTCCATCATCCATTTTGCTCCTCTCGAGGAGTCTACTTCATCACATCGCTCTATCGAGCATATCTCTCATTGGGTCTTATGCTACCTCATCGACATACTGTGCTCCTGCGGCGCTCATCAACGTCTGTCTTTATCATCCTCAGTCTTCTCATATTGGACTGCTGCACTCCTGCGGTGATCATCCTCATCATCAGTGTTCATCATCCTCAGTTTTTTCATGAGCGCATCTGGATACTCCTTGCTCCTCTGACTTCTACATGCATCTCCTCCTCCTTCCCATTGACTACTCGGGTCCATGCTGCCTCCTGTTCCTTCTTTGATCTGTACTTTTCTTTTTGGGTTTTTTCCCTAGCCTGTCATCATCTTCCCTACTTATATCCTTCTCTTTAATGACATACATCCTTAAATCAAATGTCGTCAGCCTGGAGGGAAGGCGACCTAGGCCTTGGATCCCTAGAGGTTTCCTCCTCAAAGGGGGTTTTCCTCTCCTCCATGCCAATGATCATAATATTAGTTAGGGTTAGTGTTTTCTTAGGTTAGTTAGGTTCCACTGTTGGATGGAGGTGGATGGTGGCCCCGGCTTTCCCCTCTCTCCTTAGGAAGTCCACCCTTAATCATCTTCTCAGAATTCATTTATTCATCATCCTCGCCTCTTCAATGCTCAACACCCAATTGGGTATTCTTTTTGGGCTTCTTCTTAAGCTACCTTTGGCCAACGGCATCATTCCTGTGGCACCTATGTGGGGGAACCCTCTTCTAGGGTTCCTTGTGTCTCTACCACAAAGTGGTATATCCCATGTATAGAGAGGCGGAAAGCCACAACATAAATTGAGTCACACAAGCATCATCTCATCCAGTTGCGTAAGCATAATTGAATGGGAGGGCTTTTAAGCCTGAGGTTCAATGAGCGGAGCAACTATGTCACTTCCCCATCAGGCTTATAAGGCCACTCATCCTGGGCCTCCCCAGGATTCATTTCTCATTGCCCACCATCCACCCCTCCTCCTCCAGCGGCTCATCTCTCTCTTACCCATGGGCTTCTTCCTAAGCTACCTTTACCCGACGGCATCATTCCCGCAGCACCTATGTGAGGAAGCCCTCTTCTAGGGTTCTTGCATTGTACTCCTACAAGGTGGCATATCCCATGGATAGAGATGCAGAAAGCCACAACATAAATCGAGTCACATAAGCATCATCTCATCCAGTTGCGTAAGCATAATTGAATGGGAGGGCTTTTAAGTCTGAGGTTCAATGGGCGGAGCAACTATGTCACTCCCCCATCAGGCTTATAAGGCCACTCATCCTGGGCCTACCCAGGATTCATTTCTCATTGCCCACCATCCACCCCTCCTCCTCCAGCGGCTCATCTCTCTTACCCATGGGCTTCTTCCTAAACTACTTTTAACTGACGGCATCATTCCCGCAGCACCTATAAGGGGGAACCCTCTTCTAGGGTTCCTTGCATCGTACCCCTACAGAGTGGTATATCTCACAGATAGAGAGACGGAAAGCCAAAACATAAATCAAGTCACACAAGCATCATCTCATCCAGTTGCATAAGCACAATTGAACTTGTATAGCATGCGTATTTTTGTTTGTCTTTTGTGATTATTCTTAAAATGTCAATAAAAAGATGATGCAAAAAAATATATAGTACTGGCCCCAGAATTAATCCCTGTGGCACCTCGCTGGTCACCTCCCTTTCCTCGGATTGAGTTCCATTTACCACCACCCTCTGTGTTTTATCCCTCAACCAATTGCTAACCCAGTTTACCACCTTGGGACCCATTCCCAGGCTGCCTAGCTTGTTTACAAGCCTCTTATGTGGAATGGTGCCAAAGACCTTGCTAAAGTCTAGGTAGACCACATCCACTGCTCCCACCAATCCACTTTCCTAGTCACCCAGTCAAAGAAATCTATCAGGTTTGTTTGAAATGACCTTCCCACTTTGAATCCATCCTGTCTCAGATACTGTGGTCCGCGGATTCATGATGTTCCACAATCCTTACTTATTTTTTTTTTTACAATTGTATTTATCCTCCTTCAGTGGGTCACCCGGTCACCAGCCAACCTACCGGAACTCGGGGCCTCTTGGGGGCTTGTAGCACCTTGTGCGCCCAGCGGAACCCCAGAGCCCAGCCCGGAGGCTTCATGCTTGGGTGGCCCCCATCTTTCCTCCATTTTCTCCCCAGGTGCCCTAATCCTGAGACCTTGGAAGCAGTGACACACACTTGTGGAGGCACACATGCGCACCGCAGCTCCAGTAATAGCCTTTTACATCCTCCCTTGGCACAGAGCCAGCACTCTTCAGAGTGACGCCTCCACTCCAGCCTCCACCAGAGGGCAGCCATGCTCCGAGGAGATGAGAGTCTCACTCCCAAAGTGGACAACAGCCAGCTGCTCATATCCTCTTCCTCCCCCTCACCCACCTCCGACAACCCAGGCTCATTCCTGAACCCAGGTCACCGGCATGGAGCAAAGTGTGGTGTCCAGCACCTCAGCCCTTGTGCCACCAGGCCAGCAACCACAATCCTTTCGTTTAGCAGTGATTCCATTATTTTCCTACCACCAAGGTCAAGCTGACTGGGCTATAGTTCCAGCCTCCTCCCTGCTCCCACTTTTATGTAGAGGGATTACATCTGCTCTCTTCCAGTCCTCTGGAACCACTCCTGTTTCCAGCAGTTCATTGAACAGGACTGCCAGTGGTGCTGCCAGTACCTCCCTAAGCTCCTTTACTATTCTAGGATGCATCCCATCTGGTCCCATTGCCTGGTCCACTTTCAGTTTTGCAAACTCCTTTAGAACTCTCACCTCTGTAAATGGACTGGTGTCCACCTCCCTCCCCTTATTGCTCCTGTCACTTAATTGCAGTCCCTCACCTTCCCCCTCTTCTGTGAATACTGAACAAAAATATTTATTCAGGATTGTTGCTTTTTCTAAGTCCTCTTCTGCAAACTACCCTACTTCTCCCTTAAGCCTCACAAGCCTACTTCTTGTCTTTCTCCTTTCACTAGCATGCCCATAAAAAGTCTGGGCTATTTTTACCTCCGTTTGTGCCTTTGTGCTCCTGACTACTTTCTCTTCCTCCCTCTGTTTATCCAGATATACTACCCTGTCCTCCTCCTCCTCCTCCTCCAGCTGTGTTTCCTTGTACTTCCTGAAAGCCAACTTTTTGCTCTTATTTGGCTAGCCACTTCCTTTGAGAACCAAAGTTTGGTGGCCATAACAGAGTTTTGGTGCACTGACAATCACGACAGGGTCATGGCCATATTAGGCTACTGTGTGTTCAGGAGAGATGGGGGAAGGAGATGGGGAGGGAGATGGGAAGGAGATGGGAAGGAGATGGGAAGGAGATGGGGAAGGAGATGGGGAGGAGATGGGGAGGAGATGGGAGAGGAGATGGGGAGGAGATGGGGAGAGATGGGAGGGAGATGGGGAAGGAGATGGGGAGGAGATGGGGAGGAGATGGGGAGGAGATGGGGAGGGAGATGGGGAGGAGATGGGGAAGGAGATGGGGGGGAGATGGAGGGAGATGGGGAGGAAGGAGATGGGGAAGGGAGAGGAGGGAGATGGGGAGGGAGATGGGGAGGAGATGGGAAGGAGATGGGGAGGGAGATGGGGAAGGGAGATGGGGAGGAGATGGGGAGGAGATGGGGAAGGGAGATGGGGAGGGAAGGAGATGGGGAGGGAGATGGGGAGGAGATGGGAGGGAGATGGGGAAGGAGATGGGGAGGGAGATGGGGAGGAAGGAGATGGGGGAGGGAGATGGGGAGGGAGATGGGGAGGAGATGGGGAGGGAGATGGGGAGGGAGATGGGAAGGGAGATGGGGAGGAGATGGGAAGGGAGATGGGGATGGGAAGGAGATGGGGAGGGAGATGGGGAGGAGATGGGAAGGGAGATGGGGAGGGAAGGGAGATGGGGGAGGAGATGGGAAGGAGATGGGGAGGAGGAGATGGGGAGGAGAGGGAGATGGGGATGGGAAGGGAGATGGGGAGGGAGATGGGGAGGAGATGGGGAAGGGAGATGGGGAGGGAAGGAGATGGGGAGGAGATGGGGAGGAGATGGGAAGGAGATGGGGAGGAGATGGGGAGGAGATGGGAAGGAGATGGGGAGGAGATGGGGAAGGAGATGGAGGGAGGGAGATGGGGAGGGAGATGGGGAGGGAGATGGGGAAGGAGAGGGTGGGAAGGGAGATGGGGAGGGAGATGGGGAAGGGAGATGGGGAGGGAAGGAGATGGGGAGGGAGATGGGGAGGGAGATGGGAGAGGAGATGGGAAGGAGATGGGGAAGGGAGATGGGGAGGGAGATGGAGGGAGATGGGGAAGGGAGATGGGGGGAGATGGGGAAGGGAGATGGGGAGGGAAGGAGATGGGGAGGGAGATGGGGAAGGGAGATGGGGAGGAAGGAGATGGGGGAGGGAGATGGGGAGGAGATGGGGAGGGAGATGGGAAGGAGATGAGGAAGGGAGATGGGGAGGGAGGATGGGGAGGAGATGGGGAAGGGAGATGGGGAGGGAGATGGGAGGAGATGGCAGAGGAGATGGGGAGGAGATGGGGGAGGAGATGGGAGGAGATGGGGAAGGAGATGGGAAGGAGATGGGAGAGGAGATGGGGAGGAGTGAGGAGATGAGAGAAGGGAGATGGGGGAGGGAGATGGGAGATGGGGAGGAGATGGAAGGGAGATGGGAAGGGAGATGGGGAGGAAGGGAGATGGGGAAGGAGATGGGGGAGGAGATGGGGGAAGGGAGAGAGGAGGAGTGGAGGGAAGGGAGATAGGGAAGGAGATGGGGAGGGAGATGGGGAGGGAGATGGGGAGGGAAGGGATGGGGAGGAGATGGGAAGGGAGATGGGGAGGGAAGGAGATGGGGAGGAGATGGGGAGGGAGATGGGGGAGGAGATGGGAAGGGAGATGGGAAGGAGATGGGGAGGGAGATCGGGAGGAGATGGGGAAGGGAGATGGGGAGGGAGATGGGGAGGAGATGGGGAAGGGAGATGGGGAGGGAAGGAGATGGGGAGGAGATGGGGAAGGGAGATGGGAGGGAAGGGAGATGGGGAGGAGATGGGAGGAGATGGGAAGGGAGATGGGGAAGGAGATGAGGGAGGAGATCGGAGGGAGATGGGGAAGGAGATGGGGAGGGAGATGGGGAGGAGATGAGGAGGAGATGGGGAGGGGAGATGGGGAGGAGATGGGAAGGGGAGATGGGGGAGGGAGATGGGGAAGGGAGATGGGGAGAGGAGATGGGGAGGGAGATGGAAGGAGAGGGAGGGGAAGGGGAGATGGGGAGGGAGATGGGAGGGAGATGGGGAGGGAGATGGGAAGGAGATGGGAAGGGAGATGGGGAGGGAGAGGGAGATGGGGAGGGAGATGGGGAGGGAGATGGGGAAGGAGATGGGGAGGAGATGGGGAGGGAGATGGGAAGGGAGATGGGGAGGGAGATGGGGAGGAGATGGGGAGGAGGAGATGGGGAGGGAGATGGGGAGGAGATGGGGGAGAGGGATGGGGAGGGAAGGAGATGGGAGGAGATGGGGAAGGGAGATGGGGGAAGGAGATGGGAGAGGAAGGAGATGGGAGGGAGATGGGGAGGGAGATGGGGAAGGAGATGGGGAGGAAGGGAGATGGGGGAGGATGGGAGGATGGGGAAGGAGATGGGGGGAGATGGGGAAGGGAGATGGGAGAGGGAGATGGGGAGGAGATGGGGAGGAGATGGGGAGGAAGGAGATGGGGAGGGAGATGGGAGGAGATGGGGAAGGAGATGGGGAGGGAGATGGGGAGGAGATGGGGAAGGAGATGAGGGAGGAGATGGGGGAGGGAGATGGAGGAGATGGGAGGGAGATGGGGGGAGATGGGAAGGGAGATGGGGAAGGAGATGGAGGAGGAGATGGGGAAGGGAGATGGGGAGGAGATGGGGAGAGAGATGGAAGGAGAGGGGGAGGGAGATGGGGAGGGAGATGGGGAAGGAGATGGGAGGAAGGGAGATGGGGAGGAGATGGGGAGGGAGATGGGGAGGGAGATGGGAAGGAGATGGGAAGGGAGATGGGGAGGAGATGCGGAGGAGATGGGGAAGGAGATGGGGAGGAGATGGGGAGGAGATGCGGAGGAGATGGGGAAGGGAGATGGGGGAGGGAGATGGGGGAGGGAGATGGGGAGGGAGATGGGGGAGGGAGATGAGAAAGGGAGATGGGGAAGAGGAGTTGTTCTAGATTTGAGGGATTGACTCAGGGCTATGGCAACACAGGGTACTCAAAGGAAATGGAAGGGCTGGAGGTGTTGTGGATCTTCATGGAGACAGAAGCCAGGGACACCATCTGTACAGGGGTTGTATACAGCCCTCCAGCACAGGGACAGGAGTTGGATAAGGCACTTGGGAAGCCATCATCAGGATGGCAAATAAGGGAGCGGGGTTGCTAGTTGGGGACTTCAATCTGCTAGATGGAGATTGGAACCTTCCAGCTGCAGCTTTGGCAAGGAGCAAGGTCATCCTTGACTCCCTACACGGGGCATTTCTCAGGCAGCTTAGTCACTGAACCCACTAGGACAGGGCAGTGCTGGACCTGGTACTTACAAAGAGAGACAGCACTGCAGACAGGGTACTATAATCTGAGAAATAAATAAAAATGCAGACATCACAGTGGCAGTCCCCTAGGTACCAGTGATCACCATGTAGTGTGGTTCAACATTAACACGAGAGCGGAGGCAAATCACACGAGGACGAGGGTCCTGAATTTCAGGAGGGTGTTTTTTAAAGGAATGGGAGACTGCCACAGAAACTGCCTAGTAAGGGAAGATTGCCAGGGAGGTGTGGGGGGGAGTCACATGATGTGCTCAAGTGGGTACGAGCAGG
The DNA here is from genome assembly GCA_016271365.2 of Neoceratodus forsteri. NCBI lineage: Eukaryota > Metazoa > Chordata > Ceratodontiformes > Ceratodontidae > Neoceratodus > Neoceratodus forsteri. The sequence goes on from CM028136.1 coordinate 84,325,016, forward strand.
GGGAGAGAGCTCCAGTTAATGCCAGACTTTTCAGCCTATATTTATTTATTTATTTATTTTGTTTTTGGTAACCGAGTAAGTGCACTACACATAGAAATGCCTATTTTCAGGCACAACCTGGGAGGGTACCAGTTGGAATACAAAACATCAACAGTAGATACAGTACAAGAATGGCTGGCAGAAAGTACAAATCAGATACAGTTTATCAGTGGACAGTAATAGAAGGTGTAACAAAGAAAAGTACGAATAACAAGCACAAAATCACAAAGATCATTTGTGACATATGCTAATAAACGTGCTCTATTTGAAATCATCACAGTATCAAAATGTCACTGAACTACTGTAGAACTACCAAACTGAACACCAGGCAGAAACAGTAGCTGTGGATGAACATATCTCTGACAGTTTACTCTGCACGCCACTACTAGTGCAATCTCAGGTGACAAAATGAGGAAGGCCATCTTCACCTCCTGATGCCTCACTAAGATCAAAGCTGAACTGCCAGTCTGATACAAATATGTGGAGAAATATAATTTCATAAAGAGTGCCCTAATGGTCGACTCTAGAAGCCCTGAGCACCCAGGTGGGAGATGTTTAGGAAAAGGTGAGCTCTATAGAAGATAGGAATGAATGAATGGGAAAGTAAGGAAACATACCTAAGGATTTGAAAAACACCCCAATAAGCATATCAAGTAACAGGTACCAACAAGGTGCTAGAGTTCCTAACACCCTGGCACAAAAAGACTTATAAGACAACCTGTGCTCAAAAATCATACTCTAAAAATTGGGGAAAAGGTCATTCACTCTGAGCCATGGTGCAGGTAAAATAGTCCCACAGTGGAACATCTTTCAGTAGTAGGACACCCCATCCCCTGTAGGCCAACTATCACCAGACAAGAATCTGAGAAGGGCTCGGCGTTTCAGTTTTACAATTAATCTATTTAGTAATGCAGCATTTTGGTGCCATACCATAGTCCAGTTCTCACAGCACTAAAGTTAACCTGCCGATTAAACTGGCTAACAGCCCAAACTCAATACTGAAGTTCTATGCCTCCATTTCTGAAATATGATACCCTGAGGGGGTGGCGGTAGGATGCTACGGAATACAAGCTATGCCTGAAGGGAGTGCTCGATAGTCCTGGAAGGATATATGGATCAATACATGAAAGTATCTAAAAGTAGAACACCTTCATCTCATTGAGTTTCAAATATCGTGTAACTTACGCCATACACCCACTAAGTTGCATACAAATAGCGAAACTGAATTCAAACACTTGCACAAGGTGTGGTGAAGATGATGGTACATGAATTCATATCCTATGGCAGTGTACATGGGCTAGACCACTGTGGGACAGTATCACAGAAAAGGCTAACCCTCTGCTTAGTTTGGAACATGTGTCTACACCAGAAATATGCATTCTAGGACAATATGGTAATCAGCTAATAACCACCCCCAAAATACCATATTGCTATGATTGCTGGCATTGCTAAGAAAATATTTCTCAGGCACTAGCTTGGCTGCTCAGCCCCATCATTTACAGAATGGCATAATGAAATGCTAAGTGTGCAGAGAAGACAAAAATGATTGCCAACACAAATGATAGTTATGCCAGATAGAAAAAGAAATGAGAAAAACTGGAAGCACCACTAACTATGGTACTCGTGGAGCCCCCGAAGTACTAACTATAGTACCCGAGGAGTCCCCATTGGAAGCACTACTAACTATAATACCCATGCAGCCCCCGAAGTACTCATGATAATACCCGTGGAGTCCCCGCTGGAAGCACTACTATAATACCCGTGGAGTCCCCACTGGAATTACAACGAACTATAGTACCCGTGGAGTCCTCACTGAAAGCACTACTATAATATCCATGGAGTCACCACTGGAAGCACTACTAACTATGGTACTCGTGGAGCCCCCGAAGTACTAATTATAGTACCCGTGGAGTCCCCATTGGAAGCACTACTAACTATAATACCCATGCAGCCCCCAAAGTACTCATGATAATACCCGTGGAGTCCCCACTAGAAGCACAACTAACTATAGTACTTGCAGAGCCCCCGAAGTACTCACAATAGTACCCTTGGAGTTCCCACTGGAAGCACTACTATAATACCAGTGGAGTCCCCACTGGAAGCACTACTACCAATAGTACCTGTGGAGTCCCCACTGGAAGCACTACTAACTATAGTACTCATGAAATCCCAACTGGAATTACTATAATACCTGTGGAGTACCCGCTGGAAGCACAACTAACTATAGTACCCGTGGACTCCCCACTGGAAGCACTACTATAATACCCGTGGAGTCCCCACTGGAAGCACTACTGACTATAGTACCCATGGAGTCCCCATTAAAACCACTACTATAATACCCATGGAGTCCCCACTGGAAGCACTATTAACTATAGTACTTGTGTATCCCCCGAAGTACTCATGATTGTACCCATGGAGTCCCCACTGGAGAAGCACTACTAACTATAGTACTCGTGGAATCCCCACTGGAACCACTACTATAAAACCTGTGGAGTCCCCACTGGAACCACTACTAACTATAGTACCCATGGAGTCCCCACTGGAAGCACTACTAACTATAGTACCCATGGAGTCCACACTGGAACCACTACTATAATACCCGTGGAGTCCCCACTGGAAGCACTACTATAATACCTGTGGAGTCCCCACTGGAAGCACTACTAACTATAGTACCTGTGGAGTCTCCACTGGAAGCAATACTAACCATAGTACCCATGGAGTACCCACTGGAACCACTACTATAATACCCGTGGAGTCCCCACTGGAAGCACTACTAACTATAGTACCCATGGAGTCCCCACTGGAAGCACTACTATAATACCCGTGGAGTCCCCACTGGAAGCACTACTGACTATAGTACCCATGGAGTCCCCACTGGAAGCACTACTATAATACCCGTGGAGTCCCCACTGGAAGCACTACTAACTATAGTACCCTTGGAGTCCCCACTGGAAGCACTACTATAATACCCGTGGAGTCCCCACTGGAAGCACTACTGACTATAGTACCCATGGAGTCCCCACTGGAAGCACTACTATAATACCCGTGGAGTCCCCACTGGAAGCACTACTAACTATAGTACCCTTGGAGTCCCCACTGGAAGCACTACTATAATACCCGTGGAGTCCCCACTGGAAACACTACTAACTATAGTATCCATGGACTCCCCACTGGAAGCACTACTAACTATAGTACCGTGGAGTTCCCACTGGAAGCACTACTATAATACCCATGGAGTCCCCACTGGAACCACTACTAACTATAGTACTTGTGGAGCCCCTGAAGTACTCATGACAGTGCCCGTGGAGTCCCCACTAGAACCACTACTATAATACCCGTGGAGTCCCCACTGGAAGCACTACTAACTATAGTACCCATGGAGTTCCCACTGGAAGCACTACTATAATACCCATGGATTCCCCACTGGAAGCACTATTAACTATAGTACTTGTGGAGCCCCCAAAGTACTCATGATAGTACCCGTGGAGTCCCCACTGGAGAAGCACTACTAACTATAGTACCCATGGAGTCCCCACTGGAAGCACTACTATAATACCCGTGGAGTCCCCACTGGAAGCACTACTAACTACAGTACCAGTGGAATCCCCACTGGAAGCACTACTATAATACCCGTGGAGTCCCCACTGGAAGCACTACTAACTATAGTACCCGTGAAGTCCCCACTGGAAGCACTACTATAATACTCGTGGAGTCCCCACTGGAAGCACTACTAACTATAGTACCTGTGGAGTCCCCACTGGAAGCACTACTAACTATAGTACCCGTGAAGTCCCCACTGGAAGTACTACTAACTATAGTACCCGTGGAATCCTCACCGGAAGCACTACTGTAATACCCGTTGAGTCCCCACTGGAAGCACTACTAACCATAGTACCTGTGGAGTCCCCACTGGAAGCACTACTAACTATAGTGCTCATGAAGCCCCTGAAGTACTAACTATAGTACCCATGGAGTCCACACTGAAACATAGAAACATAGACCTTGATAGCAAATAAGGACCTCTTGGCCCACCTAGTCTGCCCACTTTACTACCTACTGGATACCGTCGATAGTTTTAAAATTGGTTTAAAAACATATTTATTTAGTTCAGCTTTTATTTAAATATAGTTGATATATTTAAATATTGTTTTAATCTATTTATGTATATGTTTTTATGTACAGTGCCTTGGCTCAGAAAGGCGCTATATAAATAAAGCTGATTTGATTTGATTTTGGATAAGCTACAGATCCTAGTTAAACAACAGCCTATTTCTTCCTATCCCCCACAAGAATTGCCTTATATCTGCCCCATGCGTTCTTGAATTCTCCCACAGTTTTAGACCCCACAACCTCTTCAGGAAGGCTGTTTCATGCGTCCACAACCTCCTCTGTGAAAAAATACTTCCTCACATTGCCCCTGAGTCGTCCCTCCTCTATCTTCAAATTGTGCCCCCTTGTTCTTGCACATCGCTTTTTCTGAAAGTTGCTAACCTCTTGTGAGTTACTTAAAAGTATCTATCATGTCCCCCCTCTCCCGCCTTTCATCAAGGGTATACATATTAAGCTCCTTTAGTCTCTCCTCATATGGCCTCTCTTGCAGGCCCAGCACCACTGAGAGCACTACTAACTATAGTATCCATGGAACCCCCAAAGTACTAATTATAGTACCCGTGGAGCCCCACTGGAAGCACTAACTATAGTATTCATGGAGCCCCTCAAGTACTAACTATAGTACCCGTGGAGTCCCCACTGGAAGCACTACTAACTATAATACACATGCAGCCCCCGGAGTACTCATGATAATACCCGTGGAGTCCCCACTAGAAGCACTACTAACTATAGTACTTGCAGAGCCCCCGAAGTACTCACAATAGTACCCATGGAGTCCCCACTGGAAGCACTACTATAATACCAGTGGAGTCCCCACTGGAAGCACTACTAACTATAGTACTCATGAAATCCCAACTGAAACCATTACTATAATACCCATGGAGTCCCCGCTGGAAGCACAACTAACTATAGTACCCGTGGACTCCCCACTGGAAGCACTACTATAATACCCGTGGAGTCCCCACTGGAAGCACTACTAACTATAGTACCCATGGAGTCCCCACTAGAACCACTACTATAATACCCGTGGAGTCCCCACTGGAAGCACTATTAACTATAGTACTCGTGTAGCCCCCGAAGTACTCATGATAGTACCCATGGAGTCCCCACTGGAGAAGCACTACTAACTATAGTACTCGTTGAATCCCCAATGGAACCAATACTATAAAACCTGTGGAGTCCCCACTGGAAGCACTACTAACTATAGTACCCATGGAGTCCCCACTGGAAGCACTACTACAATACCCGTGGAGTCCCCACTGGAAACACTACTAACTATAGTACCCATGGAGTCCCCACTGGAGGCACTACTAACTATAGTACCCATGGAGTCCCCACTGGAACCACTACTATAATACCCATGGAGTCCCCACTGGAAGCACTACTATAATACCTGTGGAGTCCCCACTGGAAGCACTACTAACTATAGTACCTGTGGAGTCTCCACTGGAAGCACTACTAACCATACTACGCATGGAGTACCCACTGGAACCACTACTATAATACCCGTGGAGTCCCCATTGGAAGCACTACTAACTATAGCACCCATGGAGTCCCCACTGGAAGCACTACTATAATACCCGTGGAGTCCCCACTGGAAGCACTACTAACTCTAGTACCCATGGAGTCCCCACTGGAACCACTACTATAATACCCGTGGAGTCCCCACTGGAAGCACTACTATAATACCTGTGGAATTCCCCACTGGAAGCACTACTAACTATAGTACCTGTGGAGTCTCCACTGGAAGCACTACTAACCATAGTATCCATGGAGTACCCACTGGAACCACTACTATAATACCCGTGGAGTCCCCACTGGAAGCACTACTAACTATAGCACCCATGGAGTCCCCACTGGAAGCACTACTATAATACCTGTGGAGTCCCAACTGGAAGCACTACTAACTATAGTACCCATGGAGTCCCCACTGGAAGCACTACTATAATACCCGTGGAGTCCCCACTGGAAGCACTACTAACTATAGTACCCTTGGAGTCCCCACTGGAAGCACTACTATAATACCCGTGGAGTCCCCACTGGAAGCACTACTAACTACAGTATCCATGGAGCCCCGAAGTACTAAATATAATACCTGTGGAGTCCCAACTGGAAGCACTACTAACTATAGCACCCGTGGAGTCCCCACTGGAAGCACTACTAACTATAGTATCCATGGAGCCCCGAAGTACTAACTATAATACCTGTGGAGTCCCCACTGGAAGCACTAGTAACTATAGCACCCGTGGAGTCCCCACTGGAAGCACTACTAATTATAGTATCCAAGGAGCCTCTGAAGTACTAACTATAGTACCCGTGGAGTCCCCACTGGAATCACCACTAACTATAGTATCCATGGAGCCTCTGAAGTAATAACTACAGTACCCGTGGATCCCCGAAGTACTAACTATAGTACCTGTGGAGTCCCCACTGGAAGCACTACTAACTATATTACCCGTGGAGCCCCTGAAGTAATAACTATAGTACCCGTGGATCCCCTGAAGTACTAACTATAGTACCCGTGGAGTCCCCACTGGAAGCACTACTAACTATAGTATCCATGGAGCCTCTGAAGTACTAACTATAGTACCCATGGAGTCCCCACTGGAAGCACTACTAACTATAGTAGCTATGGAGCCCCTGAAGTACAGTAATAACTATAGTACCCGTGGATCCCCTGAAGTACTAACTATAGTACCCGTGGAGTCCCCACTGGAAGCACTACTAACTACAGTATCTATGGAGCCCCTGAAGTAATAACTATAGTACCCATGGATCCCGTGAAGTACTAACAATAGTGTTCATGGAGTCCCCACTGGAAGCATTACCAACTATAGTATCCATGGAGCCCCTGAAGTAATAACTATAGTACCAGTGGAGCCCCCGAAGTACTAACTTTAGTACCTGTGGAGCCCCCGAAGTATTAATTACCTGTATATGACTGAGGAGACTGAACATAATTTATAACAAAAATGTGGGTTTTATACAAATTCAGATTAACTGTAATGTGTAAGCTCTGAAGGTAAAATGTATACATAGTGAAGTGAGCGAAGAACGGTTCAGTGAAAGCTGAGATACAGCAATAAGTTACAAGGTCAAATTCTGCTGTGAAAGGGAATGGGATGTTGTTTATTTTATTTATTTTAGTCTTGGAATTAATACCTTTGAGCCAAAGGCTCTTTTACATAGGCTCCACGTCATATCAAAGAACAGAACAAACAGTATAGTGAGAAAATATATAGTGATCATAGGAGTAAAGGTAACAATAAAACACAATAACAATAAAATAAGCACATTTAAATTACAAAAACAGGTATCATATTTTGCAGATATACAGCAGTTAGGAGCAAGCTTAACTAGCTTAAAGGGCATTAGAGTTGGGATCCGGCAACAGGATGAAAAAGATGCAGCCAAGTGGCATAGTCAGAGACAAAAAGAGGGAAAGACAACAACTAGGGAAGTGGTCTTACAGGACAGACAGAAGCTAAGGGCTAGGGCTAGGGCTGTAACGTGAATGTCTGTGTGTGCAATATTCTGTGATTGTTGTTAAAACAAAAGCTCAGTAAAATACACTAAATAAAAAAAGGCGGGGTAGATGAACAGTGGGGAAAAATAAGGGAGGGTATAGGCAAGGCAACCAGGCTCTGCACGAAGGAAGTGGGCAAAGCAAAAGGGGAGAAAAGGGCATTATGGTACTCCAGGGACGGGGCCACGGTGCTGAGGGGAAAAAGGGTGGCATTCGGGAGGTATCAGGAAATGCAGAGGAAGGAAGACAGGGAGGTGAACCAAACAAAACGGAGGGAACGCAGAGTAGGTAAGGCTGTAAGGAAAGCAAAGGTGCAGACAGTGGAAAGGATAGCCATAGAAGTACCTAAAGGGGGTGCGACTTTCTTCAGTTACATAAGAGAGAGGAGGAAAACTATAGTAGCGACAGTGAGGAGAAGGAGGACAACGGAGGGAAACCAACTGAAGAGGAGTAAGAAAAAGCAGGCATCCTGAGGAGCTACTTCTCCTCAGTCTTCACAGTGGAGGGAGGAGGAAGTATGACCACCACAGAGCAGTAGGAACAACTGGGGGGTGAGGTGGACTCAAGTCCATTTTCAGAAGAAAGAGTTCTGAAGGAACTTGCAGCTCTGAAAGTGGAGAAGGCTATGGGACTGGATGGGATACACCCAAGGGTACTAAAGGGACTCGGGGAGGTGCTTGCTGCATCACTGATGGCCTTATCTAACAGCTCTCTGGAAACAGGCATGGTTCCATACGACAGGAAGAGAGCAGATGTGGTTCCACTCTATAAAAGCACCGGCAGGGAAGAGGCTAGCTAGCAACTAGCAAAAGCCTGTCATTTTGCAAGTGGGGCTGACAGACTCACTCATGCTTGCAACCTGTATGCTCTCACGAACTGGCTTCCACTATAGGACAGGCTAAAATATCAGTTATGTCTGATGGAAAAAATCCCTTCTGGGCCTCACCCCCAGCGGCAACTTGCGACCTCTTCTGCCTGGTCAACAACTACTCCACTAGGAGTATGACCAGACAGGTCCTTGAAGTCCCCTTTCATAAAACAAGTCTAGGTAGGTGCTCATTTGCTAGTCAAGCTGCCCACTGGCTGAATGAACTCCTGGAATCCCTAATGGGACTCCCCAAAATCTCACTTTTTAAGAATTCCCTAAAAAATAAGTCTCATTGAACTCAGCCTGTTGTTGTTTTAGGTGAGTGAGTACCATTTTGTATAATACTGCTCCATGACTGTCATCTGCCTGATTTCTCATCTGCAATACCTTGTTTGTAACCCCAATGTCCGAACCTGACCAGGCTCCACTCAAGCTGGTGAATGCATGACGTGTATAGTGGTTCGTTGTCCTATTCTACTGTGGAACCTTTGGAAAAGAGCACTTGTGCTCAAAGGTGTTATCCGAATTACAAATAAACAAATAAATAAACCATGGGCTGGTCCATCTCACATTCTCACATCAGAGGTAGGGAAGTTCACAGGAACCCTGTTAAAGGAAAGGTGAATAGAGTATCTTGAATTCAGTGGGCTACAAGACCAAAGGCAGCATGGATTCATTGGTGGGGGTCATGCTAGACAAATCTGATTGGTTTCTTCAACTGGGTGACTGTCATCGAGGCACAGGTCTGAAAAAAACAGGAGCAGTTGTAAAATTCACAAGAGTTTTATTATGAATACCAGGGGCTGAAACATCTATCTCCAGTCAGGTCTGCATTCGTTAACATCTATTGCCTGCAGTATTTCATCTAAAGAGCAGGACTTTCACTCATAAAAAGATGCTTTACAGATAGAACTGTGAGTGAGTGAAGAGACTTGTGAGCAAGTCAGCATGGAGAGGGGGCGGGACATCTGCATACAAAAGCACGTGCCACTCACTTAAGCGCGAGCACTGCTCCTCAAAGAAAAAGCTGATAGAAATATTGTTTAAACTTAGCCTGTAATAAGTATTCTATTTGATACAGTGTATGAAGCTACTTAAGCACGCTTGTTAAGATCTATATGCCAATTGTACCAAACTAAATGGTGAGTGTTTATTTTGACATATTCCTACCAACCGCGCTATGTATTTTAGACATTTATTTATTTATTTATTTGTTTGTTTGTTTATTTATTTATTTATATTGAAATCAGTTTACAACCTTTGAGCCAAGGGCTCATTTCCAAAGGTACCTCGACAACAATGGTAGATAATACAGAAAGCAGGGTACATACAAAAGAAGAGCATGAGTATAGACAGACACGCATAAAAGGCACATGGTTACAGCAAACATTGGTAGTGTAATACAGAGCAAAATATGGTATAATTGACAACAGGAGAATAACAGGGTTTAGCAGCATAATGGTATGTCATGGAAGTGTAATAACAGCCAAACAGGTCTACTGTGTCAGATTACAAGGAACATACGGCATGAGACAGGAACAGTACAGGTAACTCGATAGGGCAGTCACACCCGGTCACATGATATCAGATTACGCGAAGTGTAGGGCCTGGGACAGGAGTAGTACAGAAAACGGGGGTATGATCCGTATAGAGCTGGGTAGCAAATAAGTTAAACGTAAGCAGCATAAGGAATGCAACGTGGTTCGTTCTAGTCAGTAGTGATACAGTAGGTAGCGGGAATCATGGAAGTAGTGAAGTTGTTAGGAATAAGGAAGCGAGGGGACAGAGCTGCCCAGAGGGCATTGTCAGGGGAAAGGGGGGTTGAGCATCCGTTAGGCACAGGAGCAGCAGCGCTTGCTGAGTAGCTCGCTTTTGAGGGCATTTTTGAAAGTGGAAATGGTGGGGGTTTCAGTGATGGCCCCGAGGAAGAGTATTGTACCAAGCAGGGGCTCTACGGCAGAAAGATCTCTGTCCAAGTGATGTCCTAGCACGAGGAACCAGGAAGGTGGCTTTGCAGGAGGTCCGGGTGCTGACTAGGGGCTGTGCTGGGAGGAGGGAGGGAGGAAGTCAGCCCGGGGGGAGAAAGTCCTAGTAAGGTTTTTTTTGAAATGAGGCACGTTTGGTATAGCAGGCGTTCGTCGAGGTCAAGCATTGTTGCAAGGTCATAGAGTTGGCAGGTATGAGTGAGCTTAGGGGCCCCAGTGATTAGCCTGCAAGCCCTATTTAGGAGGAGGCGGATTTTGTTGAGGGCCGTCATGTTGGCAGCCCATAGACAGGTAGCCCATAGTCCACCAGGAGAGTATGGAGGATGTAACTGCAAGCGAGCGGGGAGACAGTTTTTGTAGCGGTACAGGATACCGAGTCGGATATTGGTTACAGAAGCGAAAGCGTCGATGTGGGGTATGGGGAGAGGGCTGAGTCAAAAAGATCCCTAAGTACTTATAGGATTGGACTTGTTCCAGTTGTAGTTTAGAGCCGGAAAGGATACAGAGAGGGAGTTGGATGATTTATTTTGAGGGTGGGCGAAGAGCATGGTTTTAGATTTTTAAGATTTATGACCAATCTATGCTCTTTAAGCCAAGCTTCAGCCGCCATAGGCCCTTTGTAGAAAACCTGGAGGAAGTGGGGTTATGGTCAGTGGCAAAGAGGACGCATCGCTCCGCGCAAGCAGAATTTTCCCAGGCACGCACTGGGCAGGGTGTTAAGGTATAGCGAGAAGAGAAGGGCCCCAGGATGGAGCCCTGTGGAACCCCTGAGAGGATCGAACGTGGCTCGGAAAGAGTCCCACCAATTTGACTCGCTGGGAGCGGGCGGAAAGGTAGCTGGAGCACCAAGCCAGTGGTCCAGAGGCAAAACCAGCGGACAGAGGACTTCCAGTAGTAGGGGTGGAGACCGTGTCAAAAGGCCTTTGATAGGTCAGGACCCCGGCCCAGGAGGCAGTATCCAATGAGGAGTGAAGGAAGGAAGCCTATCTAATAAGAGCAGTGTTAGTACTGTGGATCCCCATGCTGCGAAGCCGTGCTGTTCAGGACAGAGGATGTTGTATTTGGTCAGGTATTCAGTTATTTGTGCAGCAACTAGTTTTTCCAGCGCCTTGGAAAGGGGTGGGAGAATGGAGATCGGTCGATAGTTCCCAGCTAAGGACCTGTCACCCCCTTTATGGATTGGAGTAACCGGTGCAGTTTTCCACGAGGAGGGGAATTGTCCCAGGCAGAGGGATTTGTTAATAAGGCAGGTGAGTGGGGTGAGGACTTGATCCAGGACCAACCGGAGAATTCTGTGATCCAGGGAGATGTCACTGGGACTGTTGCCTTTTAGTGCACGGGTCAGGTGCAGTCTGGCTTCCTGGGTAGTAACCCTACGAAGGTGGAAGCAAGGGCGATGGAGGGCAGGGGTAGGATGGGGGGGGTGGCTGATCAAAGAAGTTACTTGGGAGGATAGGGCTAAGGTCTGTAAAGGCGGTGTTGAGGAGGTTTGCAATGTCGGCGGGGTCTGTGATGGTGGTTTTGTTGGTGGTAATCTGGGATGGGGGAGGGGAGCGGGTGTTCCCATTCAGTTGTTTGACCTTATCCCAGAAGGTTCGGGCACTCCCCCAGGAGGCAGTGAGGGTGGCCTGATAGTGGTCGGCTTTGGCTTTCCTGATTGCCCATGTACACTTATTCCGCACAGCATTGTATGCCTGTCTGTCAGCTGGGCGCCTAGTTTCAATGGCACGGTACCAAAGGTTGTCCCTGTGCCTGAGCAACAGTGAGAGTGCAGGGGTAATCCAGGGCAGGTTAGGTCTTTTGGAGCGGACGGCAGAGAGGGGAGCAAAGAGATCGCAGGCTTTATTAAAGGTGGAGGTAAAGAAGGCAAGAGCGGTATCTATATCAGGTGCATGGAGAATCAGGGACCAGTCTTGCAGTTCAAGGTACTGTTTAAGGTTTTTTAGGCCATAAGGTCTGAGACGCCAGGGAGGCAGCTGTGCAGTGGGTTGGGGTAGGGTGGCCAACCAGCGGAAGAGCACAGGGGAGTGGTCACTGAGTGAATCAGGGAGGACTTGGATGTCCAGGATTTTAGGGGGGCGGTTAGTGATAATGACATCAAGGAGGGTGCCAGTACCTCTCTTGGGGTTCACATGTGTTGGTTGGGAGACTAGTTGGGTTAGATCCAGAGCTGTGAAGGAGTCCCGAGTGGGGGAGGATGAGGGACAAAGCCAGTTCACATTGAGGTCCCCAACTATGATTTTGTCAGCATTGTGGGGAAGGGTGGCAAGGTAGTCAGTGAGGGATAATAGAGCTGGGTTTTTGAACCTGGGCGGTATGTAGGCAGTGGTGAGGTAAAAGGGGGATCTGGCAGGGTCCGGGGTAAGCTTAATGGTGAGGGCTTGGGCCCCATTTACAAGGACCGGTGCAGGGAGGGCGATACCAGTGAGGGAGCTCCTGGTGTAGATAGCGCAGCCTCCCCCACGTTTGGATACTCGATCCTCACGATATAGGGTGTAGCCAGGAGGTAACAAGGAGTCAGGGGTGGAATAGATAGCCACGCTTCCACCAGCTTAATGATGTCAGGTTTGCTGTGAGACGAAACATTGAGGGAGTCGAATTTTTTCAGGACGCCTGCATATATTCATGGAGGCAATCAGCAGTCCGGGACGCCCTCCTGCTGAGATGGTCCTGGTGGGTCGGGGTTAGGGTGGATATTGCCAGATAAGAGTAGTAGGAGGACAACAGTTCTGGCCAGGCACAGCGGTATAGATTAAAGCCTACAGCTAGGAGGAGGTTGGGGTGGGATCGTAGAGGAGCAGGGATAGGTAGGGAATTACGGCAGGGAGGGCAAGGATAGCGAGCTGTCCGAAAAGGGCAGGGAGGGAGTGGCAAGGAGATGGGAGTTGTTGGGCAGTGTGCGTGGACATAGTAGTGTGAGTAGGAACTAAGTTGGTGGGAATTAAAGGTGAAATAGCCTGTAGCCTAGGGGAGATAAACAGCTGGAGGGAGGGGGGAACCAGGAGGAGGATGACGGGGAGGGAGTTTAATAGTAGGTGAGCTAGCATGGTAAACAGGTGGTAGTGGAGTAGGGAGTTAAGATAGCTGTACTGCCTCCTAGAGAGTGTGGCTGCCACTTCTGATTAGTGGCAGTGACACGGACGCTGGTGGTCAGGGTACAGGGTTCAAGTCCCAACTAGGGCAGCACAGAATATGCCTGGGAGAGGATGGAGAGCCGTAGTCCAGGGGACAACGTGGGCTGGGAAATGGGCCTCCGCAGGGGTGGTATGTAGTGACTCCTAGTGGTCACTGGGTGTAGGTACAGGGGAGGAGGGGTGGGTATTTTTCTAGTTGTCTTTGCTTCCTGTGATATTAGAAGAAATAAACAGGAAGTAAACTGGTCATCCTCGTCACTGATGATAAGGAGGACTCATGGTTTTAAAAAGAGGAGAAATGGTTTCTCATCAGACCGATACAAGACAAACTTTAGACCTGGAGTTTGGCCAATTTCTCCTTTCTGTTTTTGCAAACAGGTAACCGATTTTCAAGGAGCCTGTTGCTTAATGTTAATTCTAGGGGGAGATGTTGAACTTAACCCAGGTCCTGGGAATTTGGTTAATTTAAAGGTTCTTCATGATAATGCACAAAGTATTAGTACAAAAACAAACACACTGGCACATATGTTCCATGAACATGATCCCAGCGTAGTCGGCCTATGTGAAACATGGTTAACAAATAAACATACTGACGAAGAACTTGGTTTTCTGGGGTATATACTGTACAGATCAACTAGAAACACGAGGCGGGGGGGTGATGTTGTACTGAAAAATAAATTTGGGCTACTCCAGGGTTTTATTAAGTGGTAGTGATAGTGGTATTGAATATTTGCCAGTCTCCTTGGATTTATTGGGAATGGTCGTAGTTGTTGTTCACTCCCCCCCCCAAAAAAAAACAAATCTGAAAGATATTGAAGGGGTAATAAACAAAATAGTAGATAATGTAGGTAAAAATCCAATTATCCTAATAGGTGATTTAAATTGCTACTGGCCAAATACCAGAGGAAGACTGCTAAAAGAAATTGTCACCTCACTAGGATTAAAACAATACATAAAAGACCCCACTCGTTACACAGATAATTAATCGGATTCATACCTCTCAACCTTTTGTCCCCCAAATGTGGAACATTGCCTGTCAAAATGTGGAACAAATGGGCAAAATGTGGAACAGTTAATCAAATCTTTACCTAAGAAGCTCCAAACACTGTTAAAATGTTGCATTTATGTTCAGAAAGTCTGTTGCTAATTGAATAATATATATTTAGCATCATTTACTATGGATTTTGTGCTTTAAAATGTCGACTTTGAATGTGGAACAAGTCCTCACAATGTGGAACATGGAGCTTTTGTGAGGTAAAAATGAGGAACGTTCCTCGTAATGTGGTACAGTTGAGAGGTATGATCGGATGGATCAGTTCTTGATTTAATTTTCGTATCCATGGATATTCAGGTGGAAGCCTCAGGTGTTCTGTCTCCTAGTTTAAGCGATCATAACCCTGTCTGGATCACTCTGCCACTACCGCAATTTCCATTTAGACCTTTGACTTTAGGTCAAAATTGGTCAAGAGATTTCCGGCCGTTTTCAGAAATACTATTTTTAAGCAGTATCTCCAAAGAAAAACGGGAGAGATGTTATTTGATCCCAGACTTTGATATGGCTGGTGATTACTTTATAGATACATTTGGTAGAATTTGTGATATTCATGCTCCTGTGAGAAGACACAAAATTAAACATATAAAGTTACATAGAAACATAGACTTTGATGGCAGATAAGGACCACTTAGCCCACCCAGTCTGCCTATTTCCCTACATACTGGATATGCTGCAGATTCTAGTTAACCAACAGCCTACTTCCTGCCACCCCCCACTACAATTGCCTTGTGTCTGTCTCATGTATGTTTGAATTCCCCCACTGTTTTAGCCCCAACAACCTCCCCAGGAAGGCAGTTCCACGCATCCATCCCTCTCTCTGTGAAAAAAGATTTCCTCACATTACCCCTGAGCCGTCCCCCCTCTATCTTTAAATTGTGTCCCCTTGTTCTTACATATCTCTTTTTCTGAAAGATGCTACCTTCCTGGACTTTGTTGATTCCCTTGAGGTACTTGAACGTTTCTATCATGTCCCCCCATCCCTCCTTTCATCAAGGGTATACATATTAAGCTCTCTCAGTCTCTCTTCATAGTATTTCTGATGCAGACCCTGCACCATTTTAGTTGCTCTCCTCTGGACTCCTTCCATCCTGTCTATGTCCTTGTGTAGACGAGTTCTCCCAAACTGCACACAGTATTCCAGATGGGGTCTCACCAACTGTCTGTACAGAGGGATAACCACTTCCCTTTTTCTACTTGTGATGCCCCTTCCTATGTATCCCAGTATCCCCCTGGCTCTCCTTACTGACTTCTCACATTGCTTACCAACCTTTAGATCATCTGATATGACTACCCCCAAGTCCTGTTCCATTTTTGTTGTTGTTAGTACCTCCTGCTATTGTGTACTCTTCTCCTGGGTTTTGTTTCCCAGGTGCATTACTTGCACTTCTTTGCATTGAATCTAAGTTGCCATATGTCTGACCATTCCTCCAACCTTGCCAATTCCTTCTCATCCTTTCTACCCCCTTGTGTATCAACTCTGTTACAGATCTTTGTATCATCTGCAAAGAGGCATACCTTTCCTCAGACCTCTGCAATGTCACCTATAAAGATGTTAAAGAGGACTGGACCCAGTACTGAGCCCTGAGGTACTCCAATAGTGACCCCCCTTTCTTCGGAATGTGTTCCACTGACTATTACCTTCTGTGTTACCTAGGATAAATTAAAAGTTATTGAAACAAAGTAGGATAAAGAATAGACTATGGAAAAAAGCAATCAAATCCAAAACAGAAGCTGACTGGGTACTGTTTAAGAATAAAAGGAATCAATGTAAAAAAATGATCAGAGCTGCAAAATTCAGGTGTTACAGAAATAAAATCGACTGTAACATGGAATCTAAAATGTTTTGGGGTAATATAAATAAATTAACAAACCCTGAGGGTCATAAATCTCAATTTAATTTGCAACTTAAAGAAGGATCTACCTTAATAAACAACTTAGGGGTTATTTCCAATTTGTTAAATGAGTTTTTTGTGGATTTGCCCCAATGTGACATTCCTATTGTTTTAAACACTCAGGATAGTCAAGATATGTCTGTTGGAGCTTTAACAAAGTACCCTTTTTTTAGATTCAAATTTCTAACAATCTCGGAGATTAAGAGAACTTTATTAAACATTAATAAACACAAGGCAGCTGGCTTAGATGGCCTCGAGGGCAGATTTTTAAGGATTGCCGCCCCCTTCATTGCCCCAGTGGTATCACACATTCTGAATTGGAGCCTTCGGTTGGGTCACTTCCCATCCTCTTGGAAAAAGAGTAAAATTAGACCAATTTTTAAGGGTGGTGACCCAACCGAGGTCAACAATTACAGACCAATAGCCTTGCTTTCTGTTATGTCAAAATGTTTCAAGAAAATGGTCCATTCACAAATGACTGATTATTTATATAAATGTGAATTGTTAAATCCTTATCAATCTGGATTCAGAAAAGGTTTTTCAACTTCTACTGCCCTACTGGAGTTCAGCGACCTATTAAATGAGTCGCTGAACTCCAGTTGGAAAACAGCTGTGATCTATGTGGCTCTTTCGAAGGCTTTTGACCTGGTGGACCACCCCTTATTGATTTCTAGACTGCAGGATATAGGATTTGTGGATTATCCCCTAACTTGGTTAAAATCTTATTTTGGGAGGATGTACCCAAAGTATGGATATAAATGGGGTAACATCTAGGACCCGTAAAGTTATTAGAGGCGTTCCTCAGGGGTCCATATTAGGACCCCTATTGTTTTTAATCTTTAATAACGATTTACCGTATGTAGCGAAGCATACTGCCATAAGGCTGTATGCTGATGATACTGCCATTGTAGCCTCAGGTAAAAACATGAAGGAACTACAGTTAAAGCTACAGTCCAATTTTTCAAATATTGAGGGGTGGTTCACCAGGTCAAAGTTACTTCTGAATTAAAAAAAAACTAGAATAATGTATTTTTCTTTTAAAACTGACCAGGGGGCCGAGGGGGGTGGGAGAAACAGAACAGACTTAAGATTCAAACTAAGGGCGCTACTGTTCTTGAACAGGTAGACAATTATTGTTATTTAGGGGTCAGTTTTGACACCAATCTGACCTTTGCACCACATATAACTAATACAATAGTGAAAGTAAATACGAAATTAGGAATGTGAAAAAGATCGAGGGTTTTGGAATCAGTCTATCAGAAAAAGGATTGCAGAACAATTAATTGTTCCTACTTTAACTTATGGTCAGTTAATTTACAGAACTGCAAATAAATATTTATTGGTACGTTTGGATAAAATTCAGTTTAGGATTGCCAGATATGTGCTGAAATGCAGTTTTTATACACATCATTGTTGTTTATTAAGGAGGCTGGAATGGCAATCTCTGGAAACAAGTCATAACAGAACTTGGCTGTTACTATTGCACAAATTAAGATCATCTGGTTATCCAGTTTCCAGTCATCTATTCTTAAAAAAAGGAACTTCTGAGAGAGTCCTTAATAGATCAGTACATCAAAATAAAATTCTGACAACTAGATGCAAAAATAGGTTTGGGGATAGGACCCGCTCTACAAGGGCAGCTGCTGTCTGGAATTCTCAGCTTTCAAGTGTTCATGCATTATTTGATTATTCTAAATTTGTACACACTATTAATAATTCAGAGGTTGATGTATGTAATTGTTTGGTAGGAATCTTTGTTATTAATTTAAAATTGTTTATAATTTTGCTTCATGATTGGTTGTGTGTTATTTATATTTGTACAAAAAATTTTTTATGATTTGTAACTTACAGGAATGTCTTGTAAACAGGATTAGTTTTGCCCTAATGACTTGTTTCCTGTATAAAAATAAAGTTTTTACATTACATTACATACATAAAACAAAAAATGTAATTGTTCAGAATAACTATTTACAAAGGCAGAATAAACAGAGAAGTTCCATCTGAGTTTTCCTTCAATCTCTGTGTGTCCTGCAAGAATTTGCAGCTCTGTCTTATAAGTCCTTGCAACCCCCTTTCTTAACAAGCATCCCGTTTTTTTCTAAAATGTTCTTGTAAACATCAGGCAGGTGCAGCTAGAACACAATGTCCCAGAACTGAGGCCCCTTTTCCACAGTTCTTCTGAAATAGGGTTTAAAAACTGCTCTCAGGTTACCGCTTAAGTTCCCAATAGCATTTTGCAATCCTCTTAAACTACAATTATATACATTTCAACAGTAACTATATAATTTCTAAACAAAGGGATCCCAATATCAGTTACATTTCCACATAATGACTTGCATATATTGTTATACCAGCAGATATACAAGGCAGGAAAAAAACAGAAATGGCAAGGGAAGGTTGAGAGACAGTGAGAGGCAAAGAATTGCGAGACTGTTGGGGTGATCAAATCCTAGGTCTCATGGGAAAATTTGATTGCGCAACCAGATGGACAAGAGACAGGAAAGGAAAGAACAGAACAGATCCCTGCATTCAAACTCGCCATAACAACTGTGATAGGGTCCTATTCAACCCTGTCACATACACCCCCCTCCTGAAAGGAAAGCTGTCGTTTGCAGTGGCTTCCACCCCTGCAAACATTACCCTTGTCGCAAGAGCCATAGCGCTGTCCCCCCAGGCAACAGGCAGGCTTACACATATAGCAGCCACGGCTGCTTCTTAAAGAGATAGAGCTCTTTAAAATGATAGTGCTTAAGAGTGCTCTTTAAAAGCTGACTGAAACAATGTCCCTGCAGCTTTCAGGATGCAAGGGGGGATGGTCTGTGCTTGGGGTGGGGGGCAGTCATTCCAGAAAAAATAATATGTATGTATGACCTTTTCAGAACAGTATGTTATTACAGTAACGTTAAAGTACAAACATTATGTTGTTATCACTACATGCTCCTAAGTAACACAATTTGTTTCCTACTTTGGGTTCTTGTGAGCTACTGCTGTATTAGCCAGTTACTGTAAATTGAAGACAGTCAGTAATTGTAAGCTGTTGGTGTGTACATTACCATTTTGTTCTGCTGACTGGGTGATTTCAGGTACTTTAGGCATGAGTTAAGTACGTGAATGATTTTTGGCTGGTGTGGGCGCTCAACTTTAGTGTGTTTGGGTCTGTGTTTGTATGCATGCAGACCACTGAGTAGTGTCTGGACCTGATTAGACTTCTATTGTTTATGACATAAATATGCGTACAACCTGTTTAGAGATTAGACAAGGCATCTGACAAAAATCTGATTTGTTCTGCAGAGGGGGTAGCTGTTGGAGATGATGTGTAAGGTTTTTAAATAGGTGGGGGGGAAGCAGTTGAAGAAAGCATTTACAAAATGGAAATTGCTGGCTACATCCCATGAGAGTGTGAGCACAAGTACTGGTGTGAATGGACCTCCATCAAGCTGGCTACCCTGATGCGGTACAGAGGCTTGCCACAGTGTAACACTGTAACTGACACCAGGGCTGTGCCAACAACTGTAAGGCCCCCCCCCTGCAAAATATTTTGTGGCGCCCAAGCTCCTTACCAATAAGTGTAAAATGATCATTAGAGCATATATAACCCCTAGGCAAGGCTATTCCTAAGGTTACTACCACTGCCTGTACTCCTAGCCACAGGCTGAGGGGCCTGGATTTAATATTAAGGTGCCTCCACCCAGAGTAACAATAGTGGGTATATCTACCTAACCTGTCATAGCCCTTTGGAAAGCTGTACCCAGCCATGAACCCTCCTAGTGACCTTGTACCTTTAACCTTTTGAGGCAGTATAGCGCAGTGGTTTAAGGCTCTGAGCTGCAAATCTGGTGACATCCAGCAGACCAGACCTGGGTTTGAATCCCACAGCTTCCACTTGCATACTGTGTGACCCTGAGCAAGTCACTTAACTTCCCTGTGCTCCCAGGTTGCGCCTGTAAAAAAGCTTTCAGTTTAGAGTGTCTCACCTGGTTAAATAACTAAACAAAAAAAAAAAACAGCAGTTAACACAGTCAGCAAATGACATTAATACTATGCACACACTCTTCACACTAGGGTCTGGCCATCAGCAAATGCCATGGGTTCCCCTGTAAAGGTAAGGTTAACAACATAAGTACACACTCTCAGTACAGTAATCCAACTAATAATATGCTCATGCACCAGGTTTGTTTCTTTTTTAACCAGGAGAGACACACTAAGCTGAAGCTTGTTTACAGGTGTGACCTGGGAGCACAAGGAAGTTAAGTGACTTGCTCAGGGTCATACAGTATGCAAGTGGGGGCTGTGGGATTCAAACCCAGATCTCCAGGTCTGCAGCTCAGAGCCTTAAACTACTGCACTATACTGCCTCATAAACGTGAAACAACAATCAGATTTATTAAAGGACTCATGAACAAAGAAGGGGTGTGAAATGTAGATGAATGATGACTCTGCTGGTTGGAGTCAGGTTATTTAGCATGCACTTTTAGTCCCAAATAATCAGTCTTATAACACTGAATACCCAGGATGTTATACTGGCTAGCCACATGAATTGCACAGGGGTGGCCGGCGTTGCAGCTGTTGTTGGGGCCCTTGATAGAAAGAAAAGGCAGTTAGCACGCTTAACAAGGCTTTAGTTACTTGGAATCCTGGCTGGTTGGCCCAGTTTCTTGCAACCCAGAACATTACTGAAGCAATTATATGGTACCACAACTAATTAAAGGATTTGTTGCAGGGAGCTACCTTGGATTTACTCACGCTACCGGTTGGCTGTGATGGAGCGGGTAATATGAAGACCTCATGTAGTTCACCGTTGAGCATGGGGAAGCAGGGCCGAAATGACACACCTCCACTTTACAGCCTTTCCCCCCAAGTGACCGCAACCTGCGAGTTGTCTCTGCACATGGGCTGGATCCCCAAAGCCAGTCTCTCGCCGAAGGACAGTCTCTGGTGCAGGAGTGGTTAGCTTGGGCCAAGACTGGCATAGGCCCAAGGCTGAATAAACAATTCTGGCAAAGTTCAGTTTGGTTAAAGGAAAATTGTCATTTGCAAGGGCTCCTGCCACTGCAAATGTCACCCTCCGGTTAACCTTTTTGCTGAAAAGTGCATTTTTTTATGCCCGGTAAAGTAGTTTAATTTAAGAAAGCAAAGTCCACTACCCAGAAGTGTGGCGGATTATCGGGTGACACCATTAACTGCAGCAGTGTGGCACCACACCCTGCGCTTCAATACAAATGCAATGAAGCGCAGGCTGTGGTGCTGCAACAATTCAGTTAATGGTGCCACCCAACAGTCCGCCAAAGATGTAAGTTTGGAGTGTTAGTTTACTTGTAATTTAGGTAATTTATTTACAAGGTAATTAGGACTCCTATTTGAGGTTTTGTCCCTGGCTTGTTTTTACATGTGGCATGTGTTGGTTAGCCTCCCCGGTCATGCGTTACTCGTCCTCCAATCTCTGTGCCCTCCGTCCTTTCTCACTCCTCCCTTTTTCCATCTACCAGCACTGTCGGGCACCTTGTATTGTTCGTAGGAGGGACGGGGTGGGTATGGTGGGGGGGGTGCGGACATTGAAGGGCAAAAGAATGGACCTCTCATATAGGGCTGTTTAGGTCCAGAAGACGCCCTGGGGCGTAATGGAGCCTGGACCGTGATTTTCCATGTCTAGTCCCCATACCCAAGGGCACCATCTGTTTGGATGGGCAAGGATCCGGGACAGCTCAGGAACCCTGTCCAACTCGGGCAGTGTTGTGCAATGCCAGATCTGTTAAAAACAAGTCTGCCGTGATTGCAGATCTTGTTGGAGCGGTTGATCTGGCATGCATCACCGAGACCTGGCTGGATAGAAATGCTAGCCTCATTTCAGAGCCTTGATTTCAACCGGGTACTCTGTGATTCATCGCCTGAGACTGGACCGTGGGGGGGAAGAGTAGCAGTCTGTTTTAAGACTGGGTTGGGGCTCTCGGATGTACCGGTTGAGGAGGTTGAATCCTTTGAATGTACTGTAGTAGCTGGTGTGGGTTGCAGGATAGCCCTCATCTACCATCCACCAGGGGACGAGAAGTGATTCCTGCAGGAAGTGGCAGACTTCGTCGCCGATATGGCATTGGAGTCACCCAGATTGATGGTTCTGGGCGGCTTCAATGCTTGGTTCGACGACGAATTCTCATCTTTTGGTCAACACTTCCTCCAGCTGATGACGCCGCTGGGCTTTACACAGATTGTTTCTTCAGCTCTCATAATTACGGTCACTCTTTGGATTTGGTCTTCCTCCTGGGGATTGAGGCCTCTGATCTGGTGGTGGAACCTGTCAGTTGGTCTGATCATTACACAGTGGGCTTCCACTTTTATGCTCCCCTTCGTAGGTCTGCCCCTGTGGAGATGGTTCGTTACCACCCTTTGCGGGATATGTGCCCTGAAGACCTGATAGCGGTGATGAACAGCTCAGAGTTTCCTGTTGCCAGCATGAGTCCAGAGGCGATGGTTCTAGCTTATAATCAGGCCATTTCCTCAGCTCTCGACTCAATTGCTCCAGTTCGTGTTCGTCCCCTTCCTCTCTGCCATCGGGCCCCTTGGTTTGATGGGTCCTTGAGGGAGTTGCGGCGTGTGGGACGACGGTTAGAGTGTTGTTGGCGGAAATCTGCTTTTGAGGTCGACCGCCTTAGTTTGGAGGGGCATTATCAGCTCTACCAATCAGAGATTTCCCATAAGAAGGCAGAATTCCTGTCCAGGGAG
The DNA here is from genome assembly GCA_016271365.2 of Neoceratodus forsteri. NCBI lineage: Eukaryota > Metazoa > Chordata > Ceratodontiformes > Ceratodontidae > Neoceratodus > Neoceratodus forsteri. The sequence continues at coordinate 84,348,341 of CM028136.1, forward strand.
ATCTCTGTCACTCAGAATTTAACGGCTCAGCTTTTCAGAACTGTGGACAGGCTGTGCAACCCAGCCTGTCTTCAGCTCCGCCAAGTTTTTTCACAAAAGGAGTGTGATGAGATCGCTCAATTCTTTGCGAATAAGGTAGCCAACATCAGATCTAAGATCTGCCTGACACACTCTATGGGGGATGCTGTTGGTCGGCACCTGGTCACGGTTCCCCGAGCCTCCTGGAACTCCTTTGACCTGCCAAAGTTCGAGGATGTTATGCGGATTGTCCAGGTGATGTGCCGTACGTGCTGTAGTTTAGTTCTGGGTCCAACCTCCCTGATTTTGGGTTGTGTTGAAATCGTGGGCCCATTTCTGGCTCAAATAATCTGATGCTCCTTAGAATTGGGTGAGTTCCCAAGCTTCCTGAAAGAGGGGGTGGTGACTCCCCTTTTGAAGAAAGCTTCTTTGGACCCAGATATTTTTGCCAACTACAGACTGATCTCTAACCTTCCCTTTATTGGGAAGGTTATTGAGAAGGTAGTGGCAAACCAGCTGGAGGACCATTTGACCATCCATAGTATCTACGAACCTCTCCAGTCTGGTTTTCGTAAGTGGCACAGTACTGAGACTGCTCTGGTTCGGGTGCTCAATGATCCCTTGATGGTGAGAGATCAGAGAATCCGCTCTATCTTGGTTCTCCTTGATCTCTCTCCTCAGCCTTTGACACTGTAGACCATGGGGTTTTGCTCAAGCACCTGAGGACCATCTGTGGACTGTCTGGTACAGTGCTCGGGTAGTTTACATCTTTCCTCTCTGGGTGAACACAGAGAGTTGTGTCAGGGATTTTCTCTTCTGACCCTTTCTCTCCGCAGTGTGGGGTACCCCAGGGCTCAGTGCTCTCCCCCGTGTTGTTTGCAGTGTACATGCTGCCCCTCGGAGACATTGTAAGATGGTATGGGCTGAGGTTTCACTGCTATGCTGATGATACCCAGCTCTACCTGTCTTTCGCTCCCGACCAGGTTAGTGCTCTCTTGGTATTTAATAGCTGCCTCGCTGAAATCCATGATTGGATGGGTTCGAGCTGGTTAAAGTTGTACGCAGGTAAGACCGAGGTTATGGTTGTGGACCCGGGTCGCAGGATAGAGGGGTTGGGATCTGGTCTGCCCTCTGGTTTATTTCTGGGGTGTGATCAGATCCTTACCTCTGAACGTGTGCGTAATCTGGGAGTGGTACTTGACGACGGGCTGACCTTTCGTTATCAGGTGTCAGCAGTCGTGAAGTCTGCATTTTACCATCTTAGAAACATTGCAGGGTGAAACACCTTGTTCCATCCAGCGATTTACCTGTGTTGGTCCACGCTATCGTGCCCTCTTGCCTTGACTATTGCAACTCCCTATACCTGGAGCTTCCTAGGGTTGATATCCGCCGCCTGCAGCTAGTGCAGAACACTGCTGCTCAGTTGTTGACAGGGGTGTCGAGAAGGACACATATTACCCCAGTCTTGCGCGATCTGCACTGGCTGCCAATACAGTGGTGGATCACCTTTAAAGTAGGTCTTTTGACCTACAAAGCCCTGCACGGACTTGGCCCCGAATACTTGAAATAACTTCTGATTCCCTACAGCCCTGTACGGCAGCTCTTTTTGGCTGGTGAGGGGTTGCTGGAGGTTCCGAGGGTTATTTTAAAATCTTCTGGGGACCAGGCTTTTATGTTTACAGCCCCGACCCTCTGGAATTCTCTGCCCCGTCAGCTTCAGGATTGCACGATCATGGAGAGGTTTAAGCGGGGACTTAAGACCTACTTATGGAGTCAAGCTTTTATGGGTTGATGTGTTGTGACTTTCTGATTTTATATATATTTATTATTCTATGATTTTATTGTTTATTTGTACAGCACCTTGATGCCTGAATGGCGCTTAATAATAACGTTTTATTATTATTTTATTATTATTATTATACTTCTGGGTAGCGGACTTTGCTTTCTTAAACTACTTTGCCGGGCATAAAAAATTCGCTTTTCAGAAAAAAGCTTACCCGGCCCTGCAAACGACAGCTTTCCTTTAAGGCCCCAGCTGGCAACACCACTCAAGTCACTGGTAATGCAGGCCATGGTCCACAATAAACAGTCAACACATTTAACAGGAACAGCATTAACTTCTTTAACTCTCAGTTTGGTGTTCAGACCGGCTGCTATTGCAGTAGATTCACTGAACAAACCTCCTGATCATTAAATCAGTCTCTCATAGGCTCTGGCCCAGATGCTTCACTGGAGCTTCTCGTCAGTCCAAAGTTTTCAAGCTGCACTTTCAGATATCTTGGAGCTTTCTGCCGAAAGTAAGAGTTCCTTTTCAGATGATTCTAATTACAGAAATCAGGCAGTCCCAAACAGGAGAACTACAGCAGGAAGGCAAGTCAGGCCTTTCCCCGCCGATTCCCCTAGGCGCATTCTTTGGAGCAGCCTCTTGATAGCTCGAGCTGTTCACCCTTCAAGCTCTAACTCCAACTGACTACTGTCTCTGACAGTTCTTGGGATTTCCATTGGTTTCCAGAGTTCTGGTTGGCTGGGGAGCTGTCAGTCACAGTTTGGATGCCCCTCACCCTTCAGTCCAGGTGCCAAAAAGCTACAAAAACTACAGATTTTCCTTCCCACGAGGCACTTGAACTAAGGACGCTATAAGGCACCCTGTGTCCCATTGGTCCAAATGCTGGAAGTCCTGAATCTAACATGGCGGCTCCCATTCAGATAAACAAAGCTGCAGAAGGCAGGTTAGAACAAACTGTATTTCAAATATAACAGTATGTTAGCAGTAAATAATTACAGTACTAGTTTAGGCTCCCTCTGCTCTTCTATCAACAGCAGAGTGCAGCAAATGAAAGCAGTGTGGCGCCAGTTGTGAGCTTTAATGCACTCGGACCCAGCCCAGATCATTTACTGTACACTTACTGGCTAAAGTCTTAAAGTGACAGGAGCAGAGGCACAGCTTGACACTCTCACGTAAAACAACAGGATCAAGCAAATAACCATGGATTTACTATCTCTGCAGGATGTCTGCCTAACAGTGGGTATTGATGGAGCCCTGGGAGACACCTAAGATAAGCCCCTAAATTGGGGGGGGGGGGCTACACATATAAAATATTAATAGCATAGGTTCTTTGTATCCATCTTGCTCAGCATCCTTAGTCTGTCCATGCCACACACACCCCCATCTCCCTTGCTGGCACCAAAATCAGGGAACTGAACAATGTCATTTTCCCTGCTCCTCCTGGGAACATCAGCACCAAGATCCGATGTTTTGAGTAATGGGCTCTGTTGCTTATTTGATGTGTACTTGCACCAACCCAAGAAATTGGGGTTGGAATCTGCACAGACCCTACTGCTGACAGCCTCAATTTCTAACGATAAGCAATACACAAAATGAAAGTTTGTGACAGTAAAAAGTGTTCTTAATACTGACCTCTAAAGCAAGCAGTGGGACCCCTGACAGTGAAGGCACTATTGCAACTCCATCTCTTGCCCCCCCCCCCCGGTCAAGGCCCTGTCTGATACTATCGGAGAAAGGTTTGTTTACTGTGTGTTATAAATATACATTCATATTAAGCATCGCCATTGACACTACTAGTAGCTACAGTGTTGGGAAGGCATGGTGTGGGGAATAGGATATAGAGCTGGGCAAGCCAAAGCAAGGGCCAAGCTTAGTGCCTGGCTTGACCTCTATAAGCAACTGAGAGTCAAGGTCAAGCCGAGCCAGTCATTGTCAAAGTAAGCATTTCTGTCAGCCTGAGCAGTTAATGTGTGCTTGTCTGAAACATTCAATTCCTGTGTAGAAAACAGCCTGCAGTAGCCAGGGCTAAGCTCACATTTTGGCTCCTAGAGTCAAGCCAGACTCCTGGCTCGGCTCTGGGTGAAAAGTCCTTGCAACCCCCATTCTTAACAAGCATCCTGTTTTTTTGTAACACGTTCTTGTATGTATTAGGCATGTGCAGCTAGAACACAATGGCCCAGAGCCGAGGCCCCTTTTCCACAGCTCTTCTGCAAAAGGCTTAAACATTTGCAGTCAGGTAACCTCTTGCGTTTCCAATAGCTTTCTACAATCATCTCAAATAATAATTACAGTTGAAGCCTCTTAAAGGGGATGCCTTTGTGGACAGGCTTTCGTCCCCTTTAAGCGGGCGTCTCTAATAACAGAAGATCCAAAAACCACACTGCACAGCGATGAACAGAGCAAATGAACACCAGGAACAGACATACATTAACATTAAAATAGCATGTACTGATTTCAGTTCTTTTATGATGTTGTGCTGTATGTCTCAGGTTAGGTAATTAAACTTCATGTTATTAAGAAAAAACATTAAAAGTGTTTACAAACAGTACAGGTAAACGTGCACAGGTAACAGCAAGGGACACAGCCTATGTTGATTAGCAGTTTGTGACTCTTTTTATGCAGAATGTACTGATTAAATTTGATTTTTAGATGCACCTGATTAGGTGTGCAATGTCAAGTGTCTTGACAGATGATGAGAGGATAGCAGAAGAAACAGCCACAAAAGCATCCCCATTAAAGGGATTCCTATGTCCTTTTTAAAGGTATGATGCTTCCATTCGGTTGCATAGCCACTTAATTGGTGCCCAATGGGATCGTCCCCTTAAAGTGAATGTCCCCATTAAGCACATCCCAAATAAGTGTCTTCAACTGTATATACATTTCAAAAATTAACACTATGTAATTTCTAAACAAAAGATCCCGATATCAGTAACATTTCCACATAATAACGTGCATATATTTTTATATCAACAGATATGCAAGGGAGGAAAAAGACAGAAAAGCAAGAGAAGACTGCGAGACAGTGAGAGGCAAAGAACTGCGAGATTGTCGAGATGATCAAATCCTAAATCTCACAGTAAAATTTGGTTGCACAACCAGACAGACAAGAGACAGAAAAGGAGAGACTAGATCCTTGTATTTAAACTCTTTCTCCATAACAACTGGAACAGGGTCCTATTCCACCCTGTCACACTCTGGCCTGGATATTCAAAGGGGTTGCGCATGGTGCCACAGAGTTGCGCCGGCGCAACCCCGCACTGCGCCCCCGTGGGATATTCAAAAGGCTGCCAGGCACAGCACAAATCCCGATGTGCCGGGGTGCAATGGTAATGTGTGCGGCGCAAATGCATGGGGCGTGCCCATGCATATGTGGCACATCCCAATATTCAGGTCTCGGATGTGCGCGCATAGGCTGGCACAACCCTGCATTGCGCCGCATGGGGGGGCTCAAAGTTCAGCCATGAAAAGGTGGAACAAATCCTGGCCACTCACAGGTGGGCTGCTGTATTGCAGGGCGCAACACAGCAGTCGCCAACAGTGGGTGGCCACCCATCCACCCGAAACACCATCCACAAGCACCCATATTGTCCCTGGTAGTCTAGTGGTACCCCCTCCCTCCCGTTGCCGCGATCGCCGTGAAATAGTAATTACTACATTCCCTGACAGTCTAGTGGTACCACCCCTCCCGTTGCCATGATCGCCGTGAAATAGTAATTACATTCCCTGATAGTCTAGTGGTATCCCCCGCCCGAGCCCCGATCAACAGTAAAATGCTGTATATACATTCCCTTGTGATCCAGTGGCACTCCTCATCCCTTCCACCCACAGGATCCCTTGCCCACCCGCCCGTCAGGTGGGTGGCTGCAACCCTCCGCATGCGCCTGGCTGCCGCGGTACAGCTTACGGTATGCTTGCAGGCATACTGTACTAGACTGTCACAAATATGTGAAGTCATTCATATTTGTGACTGTCTCAGTGCCAGTATGCTCTGTAGCTCATTGTCCACAGTGTGGGACCATTGGGATTACAGTTGACGGGGAGCAGGGTGGGGAAGGTGTCCTGTGTGGGTGGGGGCTACTGGGTGACAGTCACTGGACAGCCCTGCGCAAGGCATAATAGGGCCATAATGGCGTGCTAATGGCCCCGACTGCACCATGCATATATTATGGCCTCATTTGCATGGCCTCTTCTGAATATCTCGGGTGCTGCGTCCAACGCAACTGCGTTTGCGCTGGTGCATCCCCCCGCTCCCAATCTGTGACTTGTGCCGGGTCAGAGCTATTGCGTCGTGCCATATTTAACGGCGCTGTGTCATGGCGCATCACCGTTGACTATCACCTGGTCCTGGCCTCAGCACATGCTTGCACCACTGCCAGGCACAGTCTTACTATCCAGACCCGGGTCCAATTTTGAAATTTCGTCTATACCCCTGCCCCCCTAATAAAAAAATATAAGTATAGACCAACACCTACGCACATTAGAAGCGGCTGCCCTGTAAACCTCTCCTTCTGTTTCACGTTGTGCATTAGAACCGTCTAAGGTACATCCCGTTGTATTTATTGCTTATAAGTAGCTGTTGCCTAGAACTAGCGGACATCTAAGCTGCATGCTTGCAGCTACTGTAATACTAGCATAGAATTAAGCCTCGGTTGCACGCCTAGCCAATCCACTAGCGGGGCGTGGCCTAGTATAGGCAGGACCCGCCCCCTGTCAGTCATCGGATGATCTCCGCTCGTCATCACTGACCTGTGTTGAGGTATCGGCTGGTGTCACCAACCCCGAGCTGTCTTTTTTTTTTTTTTGCATTTTTCAGCCTTGCGTTTTGCAGTTTGTGGCTGTGTGCTGAACGGCGAGCTAGCATACAACTAAGGGTTATATGGTAGCAGGCGCAGTGGTTTGTTCTTGGTTGTTTAATCGTTTGTAACGACCTGCGGTAGTTGGGATATTCCCCACAAAGCCCCGGCCTTTGCTGTCAATAATTGGCCGTGGTTACGCTGTGCTCCGCCCATTGCTGTCATTAATTTGCCGTGTTTACGCTATGCTCCGCCCATTGCTGTCATTAATTGGCCGCGTTTACGCCATGCCCCACCCCTGTGTTAGTATCCGCCCCGCCCGTGTGTCTTGAGGTCGGTGACAGCGATGGCGGCTGAAGCACTGCATTCTGTCCCGGAGGTGGAGATCGAGCCCGACGGGCAGTTTAAGTACATCCTTGTACGGCTTCAAGTGAGAGGCGGCGGGCCGGAGACCCGGGACATCGTACGGGGCAGCGCCAGTGCCGAGTTCCACAGTGAGTGAGGAGGGAACACAAGGGGGCTGTGGGGTGTCGTGGAAGTTGGAGTACGTGAGTGGGCATGGGGGCCCTGTTGGTTGTGAACTTGAAGGGGCATGGAGCATACGTGCACGACTGGTAGGAGTACACGGTGCTTGCGGGGAGGTGACAAGGGGGCTCTGGGGTGCATGAAACTCTGGGGAATGGGACGAGGAAGCTCTGGAGTACATGTAACATGGGGGCACATAGCTCACGGATGGAGGAACTCCAGTATGCATGTAGCATGCGGGGACATTCACATGACGCACGGAAGGAGCGGACTAGAGGGTACACTGGTATACATGCAGCATGGGGGAAGGGGGCAACAGACCCTGGTATACATGGAGCAAGGTGGAGGGGATAAGGTGTCTCTGCAGTACATGTAGCATGGGTGACATGAAGTATGGGGAAGGGACATGTGACCCTAGGGGTACATTAGGGTTCTGGGTACGAGGAGCATGCAGAACATGGTGCTCTGAAAGGGGGGACATGGAGCACAGGGCAGATATGTCTGCTGTGGTGCAATCAGGAGGGAAATGGGTCTTTCTTGGGTACATGGGGTCTCAGGTACACAGAGCATGATAGCACATGGAGCACTGTGGAATGGAAGCATTGGGGCTCTGGGATACATGGAGCATGGGATGCGTGGAGCACAGAGGCAAGTGACAAGGGGGTTCTGGGATCAGTATCCATGGGGAACGGGGATATGGGGGCTCTTGGGTATATGTAGTATGGGACATGGGGGCTCTAGAATACATGGAGCATGAGGGAGGGGACGTTGGAGGTCCCTGCCACTCCAAAGCTCCATATCACCCCTAAGGATTCATCAATTCCTCCCCCACCCTTCATGACCCCAGTAAGGATTCAGCAACTTCCTCCGAACCACCGCAACCTCCATGGTGCCCCCAACCTTCATGCTCATATGGGGATTCAACAACCCCCAGCCCATAATCTCTGTATTCCTATTAGGAAATCAGCAACTCCCACCCATAATCTCTGTGTCCATATTTGGGTTTCAGCTGTTCCCCCAACTTTGTTTTCATCACTGGGGAGTTAACAGTTCCCTTCCACTCCAAACTCCATGTCCTCCTTAGGGATTCAACAATTCCTTTTATGCAACCCTGGTGCACCCCCCCAGTAGGGATTCAGCAACTTCCCACAATCTGTGTCCTTCCTTCTTCAGGTTCCATAGCTCCCTCTCCCCGATCACCAGCAACACCCTGTCACATCCACCCTCGTATGTACCAATTGGGAAAACAACTCCCGGCCTCCATTTGGCATTCAGCAAGTACCTCCCACACCGACCTCTGTGTTGCTGTTGGGAATTCAGTAACTCCCCCATTCCCAACATATGTTTCCCAACATATGTGCCCACTTTGGAGATTCAACAATGCCCCCACCCCAACCTCTGTGTCCTTTCTGGATTAATTTATTCCCTCCTCCCAAGTTGTGTCTCCACATTGGGGTTCCAGCACCTCACCCCACCTCTGTCCCAGATTGGATTAAAACAGTTTGTCCCCAAGTTTGGTATCCCCACTGGAGATTCAGCAACCCCCATCTCTGTGTCCCTTTTCAGTGTTCAGCAACCCCTCCCCCAACCTTAGTGTCACAACTGGGTATTTAATGACTACCTCCACAACTTTTCTGTTCCCCTTGGGTGATTCAAAACTCTCCCCCATATTTTTGTCTGAATGGGGGATTTAATAGCTCCCCACCAGATGCCTCTATGTCCCCATAGGAAATTCATCATCCCTGACGTACGTGTTCTAACTGCAGATTCGAAAACACCCCAATCTTGGTGTCCCCATTGGGATACAGCAACTCCCTCCCTTGATGTCCGCATTGGGACTTAATAACCCTACCAACCTGCTAGTCCTTCTTGGGGATTTGAGAACTCCCTGACACAGGTTCTGTGTCACCACTGGGATTTCAATAGCTCACTTCGCCCCCAACCCCTGTATTCTGATTAGCATTTCAACAACTCCTCCCCACAACCTTGGTGTTTCTACTTGGGATTCAGCATCTCCTTCCCCCTGATTTATGTATCCTTCTTAGGTATTCAGCAACTTTCTTCACTTCAACCTTTGTTTCTTCATTGAGATTTTAAATAGTCCCTCTCCCCCCAAATTCTTTGTCTACACTGGGGATATAACAGCTTATATCCCCAAATTCTTTGTCCCTATTCAGGATTCAGCATCTACCTCACACTTCCATGTCCCCATTGAGAGTCGGCAGCTCCCTCCAACCTTTCTAGTCCCCATTGGGGATCTAACAACTCCCTTCCTCCAGTGTCTGTGTGCCTCTTGTATATTCAACAACTCCCTCTGCTTTAATCTTTGGGTCGCTCTTTGGGTTACAACTCCTTCCTCTCCCCAACTTCTGTGTCCACACTGGGGATTGAACAATACCCTCCTACCCTCACCTGTGTCCTCATTTGGGTGTTCAAAATCTCCCACCCCACCAACAGCATCCGTGTCTCTATTAAGTATTCAACAACTCCCACCTGCCTGGATGTCCCCATTGAAGATTCGGAGCCATTCACCTCAACATACTTATCCTCATTGAGGTTTCAAAAATCCCTCCAATCCCAACCTCTGCCTCCTGTGGGAATTCAGCAGTGCAGCCGTCCTCCCAAAAAAAAAAAAAACTGTGTGTACCATGGTTTCATAGCTCCCTCTCCCATCTTGTGTGTCCACATTGTGAGTCAACAACTCCCCACCCCCTACCTTTATGTTCCCACTGGGAATTCAACATCACCCTCCCATCCCCCAACCTCTATTTCACCATTATGGATTTGACCACTTACACATCCAACCTCTGTGTCCTGATTAGGAATAAACTCTCTCCCATGCCCACCCTGAATGTCTTCGTTAGAATTAACAATTACAAAACTATCCACTAGGGATTCGGGTTCAGCAACTCTCTCACTAACCCCCAGCTCAGCCTGTGTGTCCCCACTGGGTAATCAGAATCAACAAGAACAACAAACTGGGCTGCTCACAAGAGCTGTGGTGCACATCAGTAAGCAGCTGCTCACAAGAGCTGTGGTGCACATCGGTAAGCAGCTGTTCACAGTAGTCACAGTGCACATTGATAAGCAGCTGCAGACCCGAAAAAGAAAATTTAAGACACTAAGCAAATTACCAGAAAGTGTTGTCTGTGCCTCCTTATGTAATACATGCTCCAGTTTTCTTTTTTAAGTTATTTGCAATTTTATCCTACTCCATATCACCACTAGAGATTTAACTCCCTCCCCCATGCTCACCTCAACCTCCATGTCCCCTTTGGGTAGTCAACAACTGCCTCCCAGTTTCCGTGTCTATAGATATATAATTTTATTTTTGTTTGTTTTGCCATTGAACATTTTGCTCTCTGTTGCCACCTTCACCTGACATTGGTGTAGTGTGTATCCCGAGCTCCCCCATGCTCACCCCATGGGTTGGGGGAGGGACATCTTCTGTAAACTGAATTACAGGTTGCACGTTTCAGTGCTGGACCTGGGATCGATCCTTGCATCTCTTGTCTCTGAGGTTGCAGCCTTAACCATTCAACTAAAAGGAAACCGTCCTTTTAGCTAAGGTGTGTTAAGACTGACTCTCATTATTCTATGCTGCAGTCTTACTTTCTCCACTGGATGGTATTCTGCATCTGGGTGCTGATTCTGTATACATTACAATTAAGCCCTGTACTCTGGGACTCCCAGTCTGTCTGCCACTCTGCCCTGCTATAACACTGGCAGGGATCCCCGTGATTTGGGACCTGAGCGTCCCCGAGGAGCTGTCATATATGGTAACGGGAGCATGGTACTTTTTCTTTGGGATTCTTCTCTTATTCTCTGGGCCTCTGTGACATGGTCATGCATGTGCAGTGAAACTGGTGACCCTGCTCTACCCACCCGGCCCAGCACCAGCCCCCATCTACTTTTCTACACACTTGGTGGCACAAGAACTGGTGAGTTCCTCTCTCCCCTCACCTGGGAGAGAGAGCTGCTAGCGGCCACTCAGTCCTCTCCCAGCTCCTCCCGCCCCCCCCGGCCAACCCCTAGTCAATGGCATGGGAGAGGTAAGGCGATGGACACCTCCATCCCCTACACCAGTGGGCCAGCCTCTGTGTCCCGACTAAAGAGTCAGCAACTTCCTCCCATCCCCTAACCTCTGTATCCCCTTTTGGGGATTCAGCAACATCCCCACTCAGTTTCCATGTCCGTATTAGAAAATAAAAAAAAAATCCCAACCCCAGTTTCTGTGTTCCCAGTAGTGACTCAACAATTCCCATCCTTGTTTCCCTATTGGGTTTATGTTCCCATATGGAATTCAACAGTTTCCCCCACCCCAACCCTTGTGTCCACACTGGGGATTCATCAGCTCCCTCTGTGTCCTCATTGGGTATTAACAGTTCTCTCCCACCCACCAACCTCTGTGTCCCCATAGGGATTCAACAGCTTCCTCCCATTCCCCAACTTCTGTGTCCCCATGATGGATTCAACAACCCCCTTTCCCCAACTTCCAACTCCCCATTGAGGATTCAGTATTGTCCACCCCGGGATTCAGCAGCTTCTTCTTAAACCTTAACCTGTGTGTCCCACTGGGGATTCATCAGGTTCCTTCCATTCTTATACTCCCTGTGCCCACTGCCTCTGCTGACAGACTCTTCCATGGCGTAACCACTCTCTCAGAAAGCAGAATGTCTTGACATTTCCCCTCCCCAGCTTCCATTGATGCCCCCTTTTTACTGCCACCCTAGTTTTGTTGACTAGGTCTTCATGGTTTATTTCCCTTGGGGACTTATAGGTCTATGTCTTGTCACCCCACTCTCTCATCTTATCTCCAGTAAGTAGATGTTCAGGGCTTCTAGCCATTCCTTATAGGATCTGCCCTGCTAGCACAGAATCATGTCGGTGACTCTTCACTGCACTTATTCTAGTCCATCCGTCTCCTTTCTCAGGTATTGACTCCAGAACTGGGGACAGGACTCCAAGTTGGGTCTCACTAGTGACATATACTGGGGTGATAATGACTCCCTTATTCTAATTTTCTCATTTAAAATTGAACCCCACCCCACCCTCACCCCAAAGCTTCCGGTCCCACACAAACGCCCAGAAACACAAGGAACATATAGGATAGTGCATGGCGTCCCCTACACAACAAGGCTAGCCTTCGTCTGAGTGTTTTCTGTGACTGCTGATGACCTCGAGTGAAGCTCAAGTGGTCCCTCTGTCGTCATAGAAGACACAAGGGGCGAAGAGTAGTATAGTTGTGTTCGGGACGCCATACACTGTTGTGTATGGTGCTGAAAAAACAGGTTTGCTAACGGTTTGTTGTGAGTGTTTGCTGCCGGAGACCTGTATTCCTCATCTCTCCTGCCCGCCAGCCAGCTCGCACACGCAACTCTCCAACAGCCTCCTACCCTATGAACAGCACTGGTGGGGGCGGTTGCATTGGGACATAGATACTAACGTAGAACTAAAAGTCATTCTGCGTTAGAAGCTACGTCACTACTACAGTAGAACCATTTTTTCAGTGCATGGAAGTCCATACACAATAAGCTTGTTTGGTTTAGCCAACTTGCAAGTGTTGCATTGGGTCCAGCTGGTGACCTTTGACCTTAGGACATTGAACCATTTTCCTGTGTAATGTGTTTAACTGGCTTGTTTGGAAGACTAGTTGGATACCAGATAACTTCCTCTAACTCTGTATCACCTGTGTGGGTACTTTAGCCAACAAAATCAGTAGATTCTCCAATTGACTCATGTTTTCTACATCCAGCAAAATGCTGTATTTATTTTTGAGGGTCAGTGAGATCAGAGAAATGGGAAGAAGTCATTGAGTGGTTCGTGGTAATACAGAGCCTTATTTTATTACTTCTCCTTCCTGTTCCAGGCCCCCTTGCAGCCATCTTTCCAGGAACAGTAGAGTAAAAAGGAGCACGCTCAAACCTGGCACTGCAAATGTTTGACAGGAAAATTGTTTTTTTGTTTTGCATGAATTGGTTTCCGAAGTTGTCCAGTTAAAGTGTTTTGTATTATGATCAGTCCCAGCAGCTCCCACTTGATGCCCTAAAGAGGGTGCCAGCCAACAGCTGGAAAGAGAAGCACATAAGCACCGGCTAAGAAGTCTAGTGGTTAAACCACAGACCTGGGACTCGAGATCCTAGGTTCAAATCCTGTCACAGCTAGTGAGCGGTGTCAGAGTCTGCAGCCATATGGATTATGGCAACATATGGGCCTCACATTTTTGGGCAGAGGGTGTTCTACAGAGTCTGCTAATGTAAAAATCATGCTCTGACATGGGAGCACAGAGGGTGTTACAGCAATCTGATCTAAAAATCATTGTGGGACATTGCATAGATTCAAGGATTGAGATGCTACCATAGTCTGTTGACTTAAAAATCATGGGGGGACATGAAGACACAGCTGGGGGACAGGAGACTTTACTGCAGAGTCTGTTGATGGGATTGTATGGGGACATGGCACAAATTTGTGGACATAGTGCATCACTGCCGAGTCTGCTGCCATTAGTATCAAGGGGGACACGAGGGCGCACATTTGGGGACAGTGTGTGTTAGTGTATTCTGTTTACATTAGGATTGTGGTGGAACATTTATTTATTTTATTTGAAAATTGATGATTGGGAAAGGCGCACTGCATCAAACTTGTTTACAGGTGTGACCCAGGGAAGGGAACAGAAGCTGCAAATACACAGCACCAGCACAGTTCACAGTTACAGTAAAGTGCAGCAGAGAACACAATTTAAAACAGGACTGAGTGCAAAAAAATCAAGTGGCAGAATGGAGCAGTAACCAGTCACTCCTACACTGGGGTAGGAAGCAAATGTAAGGGGAACAGTCAAGGGGAAAATGGGACATGGCACAAGTCTGGGAATAGGGTGTTACCACATAGTCTGTTTCCATGCTGATCATGGCAGGACATGGCACAAATCTGGGAACAGGGAGTTACTGCATAGCACATTGCCATTGGGATCATAGCAGCATGGGTTGCAAATCTGGGAGCAGGGCATTCCTGAATAGTCCATTACCATTAGGATCATGGCAGAAGTCTGGGAACAGCGCATTACTGTACAGTTTGTTGCCGTTAGGGTTGTGGTAGGACATAGCGCAAGTCTGGGAATAGCCGTTAATGAATAATCTCTTGCCATTTTGATTGTGCCGGGACATAGCAGAAGTCTTGGAACAGGGTGTTACTGAATAGTCTGTTGCCATTAAGATCATGGCGGGACATGGCAAAAGTCTGGGAACTGGGCATTACTATATAGTCTGTTGTCATTAAATCATTGTGGGACGTGGCACAAGTCTAGGAATGGTGTTGCCGTGTAGTCTGGGAACCGGGCATTACTGCATAGTCCAATACCACTAGGATAGTGGTAGGATATGCTAGTACAGATTTTTTTGTCTCTCTGATAGAAAGTCTTGAAAACATCAGTTTCTTTTTCTGCTGTTTGGTAGCCTTCTTAAAATCCTGTTTGAAATGCTGTCTAGTATCTCGTCTTCTTCACAACCTGCCCATTCTAGGTCACTTCTGGGTTGTTAGAGCGGCACCTAGTACTGCACTGCCAATGCAGCCAACCCTTCCTTGGGTCACCGCCTGGTTTTATTTAGATTTGTGTATAGTACCGCACTGCCGTTGCAGCCTACCTTCTTTGGTCACCGCCTGGTTTATTTCAATTTGTGTATACCGCACTGCTGATACATCCTACCCTTCTTTGGGTCAGCAGCACCTGGTTTATATTGATTTGTGTATAGTACCGCACTGCCCATGCATTCTACCCTTCCTTGGACTAGCACCTGGTTTATTTCAGTTTGTGTATAGTACCATACTGCCCATGCAACCCTCCACCCCATGGTTTTCAAGTTGTGCCTATTACTTAACTGCCTATGAAGCATAACCTACCCTGGATTACCCCAGGACTGTTTGTGTCTTGTACTGTACTGTCTGCACAGCTTACCCTATTTGGATTGCCTCATCGTGGTTTCCAGTTGTGTCCTGTATCACATTGCCTATGCTATCGTGTATCATTTCATACTGTATTTGAGTTCTGTCCAGTACCATGCTGTCTGTGCTGCTGATCGTACCTTGGGTCACCCCATAATGGTTTCGAACTGTGTCCAGTACCACACTGTATGCACAGTTGCTTATACTACCTTGGGTCACCCCATAGTGGTTTTGAGCTGTGTCTATTACCACACTGCCTGTGCTGCTTACACTACTTTGGGTCAACCCAGTGTCATTCTGAGTTGTGCCAATTTCCACTCTGTCTATGCTGCCTAACCTACCTTGAGCATACCTGGGTTGTTTCAAGTTGCGTCTAGTTGCACAGTGCATTTGCATCTTACCCTGCCTTGAGTCAACCATTGATTTCTCCCAGGTTGTATCAAGTACCGTACTAGATATGTGGTCTACCCTACAATGGGTCGCTCCATGTTCCTCCCCTCCCCCCAGTTGCATATCTAGAGCCACACTGACTACCTTAGCTTGGATCATATCATGGTCATTATTGGTTGTGCCTAGTCCACACAGTTTTCATAGCTTATGCTTCCTTGGGTAACTCTTGTTTCATTACAGTTTGTCTAGTACCACATTGCCTGTGCAGTCTATCTTGAATTGTGTCTAATAGTATGCTGCATACATTGCCTACACTACTTTGAGTCACTCCCTGGTCGTGTATAGTGTCTGGTATCTCGACTGCCTTCGCAGCCTACCCTACCTTGAGACAGTGTTGTGTCTAACATCGCACTGCCTATAGCACCTACCCTGACATAGGTCAGACCTGGGTCATTTTGTATTGTGTTTAATATTGCATTGCTTAGATAACATACCTAGTACCATTAGTCTCTTAATGGTGGTTTTGTGTTATGACTAGTACTACACACTCTACGCAGTCTAACCTGAGTCACACCGGGATCATCTAAAGTTGTACCTAGTACTGCACTGTCTACTCAGTCTACCCTACACGTCCCACTGGCCACTTCGAGTTATCTGGCACAGCACTGCCTGTGCAGCCTTGTTTCACCCAGTGGTGGATTTGAGTTGTCTAGCACCACACTGCCTACACTTCATTGGGTCACCCCGTGTTTTTTTGAGCCGTGCCTTGTACCACTGCCTACGCAGCCTTTGCTACCTTCGGTTCCCCTATGGCTGTTTTAAATTGTGCCTAGTACTGTACTACACTGCCCACAGGGCCTGCGCTACCTTGGGTACCATGGTTAGAACATGGCAAATATTGGTAGAAAAAGGCCATTGCTCCAGCCGTTCTGCCATTTTACCTTACTCTACCCTGGGACCCAATGTCTAGTAAGGGTTTTTGCTCTCCACCCCTTGCACCTGGGTTATTTTGAGTAATGCTTGGTGTCACAAACGCACTCCGCAGATCAGGGCCTCTGCTGCCACAGTGCCAACCTCCGAGCGCAGTACTGTTAACAGGTAACAGACAGGGTAACCCTCCTGTCTGCTTGTGGGTCCGAATCACCTTTCGTCTCAAGTTCTGGGGGGATTCAAACTGTGAAACTTATGCTAGCGTACCCAAATGTACAGGCTCAGATAATCTGCTCTTTGGGGGGATTCCAGATATCTTTCGCCTAAGGGCACCTAACTGGGTATCCAAAATGAACCCTTAAAACTCTATAAAAGACCTTGGGTATATTCTTACCTTTTCCTAGTTTAGTAATACCATCAAGCTTCTAAACAGTTTTGTCAGTCTTAACCCTCCATATGTCACATGCAAAAGAAAGAACTTGGAAGACCCAGGCAGTATCTTTCAAAAGAAAGGTTTACTCAAAAATAGATGATAAAATGTAAAATGTAGACACAGAACACTGTATCGCAAAGCATACAATCACTTAAAGGAAAACAAAGAAAACTACAGACAAACTCCTACCAACATACAGTTAGACTTTTTCTGTCTAATGTAGTACCTTGTTACAGTGCTTAAGTTAGATCTTAAGAGCCCAAAAAGAAATGTCACTCAGTTGAAACACAGAATACAGCTTAAAATGCTGTGTTTCCACCACTTCTATAATGTCACCTAGCTCCTCCTTTTAGAATATAAAAAAATATACAAACAATGATCTTCCTGTCAGGAGATATTTTAAATACTGTGACTTCAGCAAAAACTAATTTTCCAATATGACTCCTTAATTAACGTCCCCTTTTTGATCTTGAGCAGTTTCTCTTCCCAGGTCACATCAAAGGATTTTGATGACTTTTCACACCATGGTATACAAATGTTTTTTCCCTCTAAAACATCATAAAACTTTACAGTCTCTATATCTTGGCAGTTGGTTCAGTTCTAATTACAGGAAACCCTTATTTAAGTCTCTCTAGTCTTTTAATTATCTCCTGGTTTTAGGTCACTTGACTGTAACTGAAACCTGGGGAGGGGGGCCACTCATGGAAGCACTGACAGTACACACACTATATTTTTATGTTACAAATATCATAGAACAGTCGTAACCAGCTGGCCAAGCGTCACACTTAGTATCACCCAGCCCATGCTACCTACCTTAATTTGGGTCATGGGTCACCCCTGCCCCCAACAGCCTTTTCAGAGAAGAGATAGAGTTGTTTAGGCTCTTCATAGTTTTGTTGTGTTATATATCAGAAAACATCATTGCCGTTGTTTTCCTTTATGGATTAACTGCAGAAGACATGTACCCTGACAACTGTTTCAGATTTAATAACTGAGATTGAAATATTTCTCTCTGTTTGGACCTGTCTGCAATGATGTTGAATGTTTGCTTTAGTTCCAGTTCAACTCTTCCATTTCTAATTTAAGGTTTCCCATTTGACCTGCCCCCTTGTGTCCATTTGATGCATGTTTTCTGCCAACACACTGTTCTCTAGTTGTTTTGGAGACCGCAATCTGTTATTTGACACAAGATTTTTGTAAACCTTCTGTCCTGACAAAAAACGTAATGATTCTGATCTGTTTTCAGATCACATATTTGAAAAACTGAACCCAGAGATGGAGAAGCTGGGACTCGAGTGCAAGTGCCAGGGGGGTGGGAAGATTGCACACAACAGCAGGGAGAAGATGATCCGCGTGTTTGGACTGTCTACGGTAAGTCCATTGAACTGCATGTCTGTGGTCAGTCCTTAAACTGCATGCCAACAGTGAGTAACCTCCTGGCTGGTTAAGCCCTTGCTCCACATGTCTGCAGTAACTTTGTTTGAGCCTTGCCCTGACATCCAGTAAAGAACAGTAGCCTTGTTTCAGGAGTTCAGCTTTAGGCAGTATTAAAATGGAACCTACTTGCAAAGAAGGTTTGTGGAATTTTGTTTACAACACCAGTATGTCACTACATTTCTGACCAAGAAATGGTTAACAGAAAGGCAAAAGATAGTACAAGACCATCAGCACTGGGCTGCCGCTCATGGTGCTGGGGACCCGGGTTCTGGAATGAGTCCTGGCCGATCGAGGGCAGTGTGGGGAAACGGAGTTTAGTGTCTCAGGAGATGCTCTCCTTTTGGGAATGAGGGTTACAGTCTCCAATACAACACTACCATCTGAGTGACCTCGGTAGGCAGTGCAGTGGAGGCGCTGCAGGAGGGAGAACGCTGGTCGGACTCTGCGTTGGTTTGCTTGTGTACACAAATGCTTGGATCGCTCATGAGCACCAGTGTGCAGGGGCTTTAGTGAAGCAAGTAGGGAAAGCCCCAGAGTGAGCAGGATGTGGGAGGGCATTCCTTGGTGCCACCACAGTGACGAGCCTCCCACTAAGGAGTCTCACAGCTGGAAGATGCACTCCAGGCCAGCAACCTGGAAGGGCTGTACCAGGTTGGGGACTATGAGCCAAGGGATAATTGTTGGAGGGGTTTTGGATGGGGAACAGAAGTCACCAAGCAGGTGGAAGGCAGCTCTAGTGACCCAGAAGATACAATGTAAATTAAAAAGAGTAAGCAGAAGGTGATACCTGCCATCCTAGTAGATACTTTAGATTAATGAGATCATTATATCACTAATGACAAACTACACCATCCATGTCCCACACTCGAATCAGTACCGCATGTTGCATCATTTACAACAGACCGCATCATCCAAGTCGCACACTCGAACCAGCACCACTCCCGTTACATCACTTACAACAAACTACACAATCAGTACCACACCGTTGCTTCGCTTATTGTAAATTGCACACTTGTAGGCCCCTCAATTGGATCAGAACCACACCCGATGCATCTCAACAAACTACACCATCAGTACCACACCCGTTGCATCGCTTATTGTAAATTGCACACTTCTAGGCCCCTCTCAGATCAGCGCCACACCCGAGGCATCTCGACAAACTACACCATCCGTGCTGGCCCATCTGCACAGTGGTAGTGCTGCCGCTTGTGACGCGGGTGACCCAGGTTCGAGAACGAGCCTGAGGAGCTGGAGGGTCAGCCAGGGGGAGGAGGATTAAACAGCCTAGAGGCGCTCTACGGGGAGGGATACTGTTTCCGCTGCAATGCTGCCACCTGTGTGCACATGGGTGGAGATGATGCAGTAGGGTGCCATGTGTGAGGGGAGGACGTTGGCCACCCCAGGGTCCGGAGAGGCATCACATCTCGGCGTGCGCCTTCTCTGCAGACCCCTTCAACTGCCTACGTACTCTGGGACACTGGGAAGAAAAAGGAAAAATGGTGCCGCGGCTCGCCTGATTATAGGGCTGGTGGGAGGGGAGGTGCAGAACGGGTTGGTCAGAGGCCTGACACATGGCACAAGTGGGAGTAGTCCCCCTTCCCGCTTCCCCACCTGGGGGGGTAATACGAGGCAGGATGGGGTCCGAGAACCGCACCAGGATTTGTGCCCCCCCTTCCAGGTTCCGGATGGTGAGCCACAGAGACAAAGGGGACGTGAGCATGTAAAATATAAACAACACTATCCATGTCCCACACTTGAATCGGTACCACACACGTTACATCATTTACAATAATTGCACCAACTAAATTCGACACTCGAATCAGCAGCACACCCGTTATATCACTTACAACAAACTACACCATCCAAGTCCCTCAACTGGATCAGCACAACTCCCAGTATATCACTTATTATAAGCAGTACCCTTCCAGGTCTCGGAATTGGATCAGCACCATACCCAACACATCATTTATTATAAACTGTATTCTTCCAGGTCCCACTACTGAATCAACACTACACCCGTTAAATCACTTAGATAAATGGTTTGACACACAGTGGATCCACAACTTTCACTCTGATGCCAATTATTTATTTAGGTTCTTTTTTGGGATGGGGCATTTTGACCATGAAAGTGTTCCATGACTAACATAGGGTCCTTGCCTTTTCTCTAGGAAATGTTTTTTGTCTCCTGTTCAGTGACCATGACTGCATTTAATGCCATCTGTGTACAAGGTCTGTTTCTTATGTTTTTCATTTTTAGGGCTACGGGAAAGCTGACCACTCAGTCACTGTCGAAAAGCTGAAGAAGGTGTACCAGGACTATGAAATCACATGGTCGGATGACAAGAAATGAATCGTATGCTGGAAGGCTGCCTGTGTACTTTGGCTGTGGAATGTTTTCCATTCTGGTTGTTGTAAAGGGGCACTGTACTGCTTTACTCTGTCTTCAGTAAGCCACAATCTGGAGGGACTTGGATTTCCTTCAAAGGGAATTCGTTTTCAGAAGCCCATTTCTACCCCTTCCTTCTCAGGGATTAAGAATGTTTTATTCTTTTGTTTTGCAGTCA
Organism: Neoceratodus forsteri; assembly: GCA_016271365.2. Taxonomy (NCBI): domain Eukaryota; kingdom Metazoa; phylum Chordata; order Ceratodontiformes; family Ceratodontidae; genus Neoceratodus; species Neoceratodus forsteri. The sequence continues at coordinate 84,369,155 of CM028136.1, forward strand.
TTATTTTTGTTTTTTCACCAACTCCATAAAACCTTTTATTAACAAGTACTTTTTTGGTATTTTTTTAATTCTCTTCCATACCAGTCATAACATTCTCTATCTCTTCCATATGTCATGCTCTGCTCAGATCCTTCCACACTAGTCCTACGATTCTGTATGCCTCCCATGCCAGCCATACATAGATACATACATACATAGATACATAGACAGTGTCGGCAGATAAGGGTCTATGGCCCACCCAATCTGCCCATTTAAGTCTGTAAGTTCAGTTTGTTTTCCAAAAAGTCTGTTGCCCCTTACCCCTGACCTCCAGAATTCCGTTATGTCTATCCCATGCATTCTTAAATCCCATGATTGTTTCAGCCCCCACCGCTTCCTCTGGCAGGGTGTTCCACTTGTCCACCACCCGTTCTGTGAAGAAATTCTTCCTCACGTTTCCTCTGAATCGTCCTCCCTCCAAATTCATCCCATGCCCTCTAGTCCTGGAACATCTTTTTCGCTTAAAAATAGTGCATTCCTGCACCCTGTTCCTCCCTGTAAGATACTTGTATGTCTCTATCATATCCCCTCTCTCCCTCCTCTCCTCCAGGGAGTACATGTTCAGTGCCTTCAACCTGTCCTCATAGGACTTGTGATGCAATCCATGCACCATCTTTGTTGCCCTCCTCTGAACCTTCTCTACCCTGTCTATGTCCTTACGTAGGTAAGGTCTCCAGAACTGCACAGTGTACTCCAGGTGGGGCCTCACTAGTGTCTTGTATAGTGGAATTATGACCTCCCTTTTCCTGCTGGTGATGCCCCTGCCTATACATCCCAGCATCCTATTTGCTTTACCTGCTGCCATGTCACACTGTTTCCCTGCCTTGAGGTCATCAGAGATGATAACCCCAAGATCCCTTTCCTGCTTGGTGCATGCTATATCCTCACCCCCCAACTGATATATTGTGCCACACATATATTGTGATACACGTCTGTATCCCTTCCATGCAAGCCATATTCTTCCCGGTTCCTTTCATGTCAGTCATATGCTTCTATATCCCTTCAATGCTAGTCATACGCTTCTGTATCAGTTCAGTGCCAGTCGTATGCTTCTCTGTTTCTTCCGTGGCAGTCATACGCTTCTCAACCACTTTCTACATGGTGACTTCCATTCAGAGTCTGTCGTACCTGTCTGCAGTGTCATCCTGCTTCTATGTGGCATCTGTTTCATTTCTGATTGTAGAAAGTACCCTGCTTGATTGATTTACCGATCGGACTATTGCACTGGTTCCCAGCAGACTGTTATCACTGAGCTCTCTGTGATGGAGGGGGATCAAAATCATGGAGCATGTGTGACACATGGGCAAGTTGGACTGGTGTTGCATAATGGTGCATATTTTGGTGCTTCTGTGTCCCTCTGAGAAGCAGTTTAGTGTTCAGTGCTCAATAAAAGCTTGCCATAAACATCATGTCAGTGTGCATTCGTGTTTCCTTCAGCAAAGATCTTTGTTAGTTGAATCATGGCATCGATCTGTATGAAAATCCAATTTAAAACGGGGAAATAAGCAATACAAATGAGGCTCCATATAACTGAATGGAGCACACCCCCACGCTGTTCCTATACAGACGTCCCAAAACGTTTGAACATTGGGCTGGAGCAGGTTATTAGAAAGTGGAAGGGATCATACTACATGCAGCCTATTGGGGGAAGCAATTTTGATCCCTTCCTGAAAACTGCTCCCTTATGACCACCATGGAGGAGCTCACATTCAAGCAAGGGGAGTTCCTTGGTTTTTTTTTTTTATATCGGCATCAATAAACTCTAGAAAAGGTGCTGTTTAACGAAAGTGTTTTGTTACTAGTCTTTGAAGACGTTCCTGAGCATACACAACTGAGAGACTTGCAGCTCGAATGAACAGCATGGTGAAGCTGCCACGCAGGATAAAGTCGGCCTATATTTCTTATCGGAGTCTGTTATTTATTCTTATGGAGAGCTTACCTAGGTGAATGGGCATTGATAATTTGGTATGTTTGGGAACTGTAACAATATGTGGACTAGAGTAACAGTTGCTCTTTGAATGTTCAAGTCCTTAGGGTTCCATGCTGGTGGAACAGTTCTGGACTGTAGCACCATTCCCTAGTAGGGGATCACATTACCCAAATATACTTAATACCTCCCCAGTGACAATGATTCAGCTAACATAAAAGAAACTTACAGCAAGTGCAGATGGAATGCCCTGTCTTACATTTGTTTTATATAATAATTTTATTAGTTGAAAAAATTGATTTGTATACAGTTTTGAGAAATGTTTCTCTTCAGAACGCTGTATTTCAAAGATTTTTATTTTACAGTTTGCAGTTCACCTCCAGTCTGATATCCGTCGATCGAGCTTCAGCTTAGCTATCTGCAGATATAAAAATTGGAACCCAAAGCCACGGGGAGACCACACAGCCAAGGGAGTAAGACAGCCACGCGGCACCCAATGGAGCAGATGGGAAAGAGCGGTGAAGACTCTAATAGTGAGGGCTAACTGGGGAGCTGAGCAAAACTGCTGCAGTCCAAACACGACCTGGATAGAAAGGTTGAAACTTTCGACACCCACTTGGCAACAGTAGAGACAAGAAAAATTCAATTGAAATTCAATGCAAAGAAGTGCAAGATAATGCATCTGGGGCACAAAAACCCTGGCACAATATAAGTTGGGGGGTGAGGATATAGCATGCACCAAGCAGGAAAGGGATCTTGAGGTTGTCATCTCTGATGACCTCAAGGTAGGGAAACAGTGCGACAAGGCAGCAGGTAAAGCAAATAGGATGCTGGGATGTATAGGCAGGGGCATTACCAGCAGGAAAAGAGGTCATAATTCCACTATACAAGACACTAGTGAGGCCCCACCTGGAGTACAGTGTGCGGTTCTGGAGACCATACCTCGTGGGACATGGGTGAGAAGGTTCAGAGGAGGGCAACAAGATGGTGCATGGATTGCATCCTCAAGTCCTATGAAGACAGGTTGAAGGAACTGAACATGTACTCCCTGGAGGAGAGGGAGGGAGGAGGATATGATAGAGACATACAAGTATCTTACAGGGAGGAACAGGGTGCAGGAAAACACTATTTTAATAGGAAAAGATGTTTCAGGACTAGAGGGCATGGGATGAAGTTGGAGGAGGGCGATTCAGAGAAACATGAGAAAGAATTTCTTTACAGAGCGGTGGTGGACAAGTGGAACACCCTCCCAGAGGAAGTGGTGGGGCTGAAACAATCACGGGATTTAAGAATGCATGAGATAGACATAAAGGAATTCTGGAGGTCAGGGCTAAGGTGCAACAGACTTCTAGGAAAACAAACTGAACTTACAAGCTCAAATGGGCAGACTGGGTGGGCCATAGGCCCTTATCTGCCGACACTATGTATGTATCTATGTAAGAATAGACATAGTAGCTTACTGATTCTAAAGCAGCATAAGATTCTTCTTACAAGGCATTGTCTGTTGTTGCTAGACTTAACAAAGAAAAACTTTTATGACCTGGTTGGTGCAGCTGGAGAATGGCACATAGATGGCAGACCTCCACTCGATGTCCTGGAGGGGCCCAAATGTTCAAACTTGGTTCAGTATATGGTAGCATTATTTAGAAAAGTGCTGGACATTGATTTAGCCACCTATGTCTACAAATCGTCTTGGATTACTCCTCACAGGCGACCAGTGGACACCAGCTAGCCCTTGAAATTATACTAACAATGCATGGACCACATGTCGGGGATGAAATTCTACAAACAACTAAAGTTAAGGTATAGTCACTCTTAGATGGATCTTTTAATGTATGTGTTCCCAGTTTTAAGCTTTGCGATGCGACTGGCACAAAGCAGTTAACACTGTTAAAGCTGACTAAGGTCCCTGGGCATCGTGCATTCTCTCCAGCTGCCTGCCGTACTCTGGGAAGAGTTTTTTTGTTTAGTTTTTTTCAGTGATCCTCACAAAGACAGTAGAAAGTTGGAGGCTATCAAAAATGACTGTCCAGACCAGAAGCCACAAACTTGGACAGTGACGGGTGAACTGATTAGAAAATGGATGAAGTGCTTCTATAATTTAAATGCATTATATTTTGGCAATGGGATTGCAGTGTGTTGAGCTAATGTTTAATACCCTTTCATAAGTGTGCTTATCTTTGCAACTGATTACAATTGAAGAATTACTTGCATTTCATTCAGTACCAGTGAGTACAGATATGAGGCTCTGCTGACCAAAAGAAATGTTTTTTATAATAAATTGGGTCGGTTCAGGCAGGAAGCATTGTTTGCAGTGGGGAGGCACTGAGAACAACATGGCGCCTGCCCTGTGGCAGCAGTTCCTCTCACACGGTCCATTTTTAATTTGGAGGCAGTGGTGAGTACTTGCTCTAAAAATCCATATGCCCTCTTTTGGAATAGGCAAAATGCTGTTTTGAGAAGGTGCATCCATTTACAACAAAAAATCAGAATGTGCAGCAAAAAATGGACACAGTTGTATATGTGTTTGGATGCAACCTTTGGATGCTATTAGTCCATCTAATGGAGGGAAAGAGGGTGGGGAAAATGCAGGGGGCAACTGTCTGGCAGTGGAAGGGGCTGGGGGAGAAAGGTGAAATGGATAGGGGTAGAAGGGAGGGCATGAGGGCAGGGCAGAGGAGTCAAAAGGGAAGAAGGGAGCTAGAGAGGATAGGAAGGAGGCTTATGAGGCAGGGAAGGCCTAGGGGGTGCGATGGACAATAGGTGAGGGGCAGTGAGCATAATAGGAGGGTCAGATAGGTGGGATAGGGCAGGGGGTCTTGGCTGGGGGGCAGATAAAGTCGCAAGTGTGCAGGACAGGGTGGACATTCAAGCAGGGGGGTGGGGATAGTAGGACAGTACAGGGGAACAGTGAGGAGAAGGGGGCAGGGTCTTAGTGCTAGGGCCTTAATCCTAAACGGGGTCAGATGGGGAGGGGAGGGAAGGGAGAACAGCATAACAGGGCTCTAAATATAGCCTTTCCGGATTTCCATGGAAAGGCATTTTTTAGTGTCAGCATTTCCATATGGAAATGCATGCCTGCAGTGTTGGCAGCCACTTTGCTACAGTGGTAGAGAGCCTCAGTCATGCCGCGTGGCAGCTATGCCTGAGAGAGGGAGTCTTAAAAGCATCATGGCGGCTGAAGTGAGGGGGTGCTACCTAAACATAGTGATGGCTATCACCGGTGCATGATGTGCTGGGGGTGCAGAGAGAGGAGGGGAGAGTCTGTGTGCGAGCATGTTATGTGCTGAGGCAAGCTGACAGGAGGGCAAGAAGGAGGAGGGAGGAAGACCGCCTGCTTGTGGTAATTTCTTGCGCTGATTCGGGGAAGGGAAATGTGGGTCCGTGATTGTGAAGCGGAGTGCGGGAAGCTGCAGATCATCATGGGGTGAAGAGGCTGCTGGGAAAAATTACGAGTCGGGCAGGAGGCACGCCGGACCAGAACACAAGTTGGTAACGCCACAATGTAGTTATCATTGGATAATGCCCAGTGTACAGTAGTTCTAACCATTACAGTCTTATTTGGTTTATCTCTCTAACCTGTGACTTTTTAGAACGCAATCTTTATGGATTTTGATTTTCAAATCTGTAGGTAGCTGTTCTGCCTTAAGTGCTGGGAGCCTAACTCAAGTGCATTTCTGCTGGAACTGCTTATATTCGTGCCGTATTTCCTGCTACTGTCTATTTGAGGTGGAACATTTGTAAATGAGCACTGGTGTTCAAAAGGTAAAGAAAGAGACTGGGGAGGAAGTCCTGTGGCACAACTGATTTTAAATAAAAACAAAAAACATTAAGGGCTCTGCAGAGAACAGACCTGCCTGAACAAATTGGGCAAACATCCTGCCCTAAAGGCAATAAACGTGGCAGAGTATGAGAGGAGAAATCCTGTGGCACAAGCAGGGGTTAAAAAACAAACCAAGGCTCTGCATAAAGGGGATGACATAAGGGAAGGGGCAAAACATCCTGTCTTTAGATCAAAGGGCAGAGTGTAAAGCGGAAAAAGTCTTGTGGCACAATACATTGGTGGGGAAAAACAAAAGCTTTGCAGAAAACAAAGGCTAGTGCTGTGTGAACAATAAAAAAGGGGTCAAAACGTGTGCACATTCAGACTTGAGCTAATTAAGGCCAGAGTGTGAGGGGGAAAAGTCCCATGGCACAGTTTGGTGGAAAAAAACACACATACAAGGCTCACAGAAAGGGGGAACATCCTGCCTGAACAGAAAAACCGTTTAGAGGGGGTGTGACTCCTGAAGATCAGTCAGGTCTTGGAACAAAGTGCAGAGTGTTTGGGTCAAAAGTTGTAGAGCATAATTGCGGGGGGAAGTCTCTGAGAAAGGGGGGAAGTCGTAGCTGAACAACGGGGCAAAATATCCTGCCTCTACAAAAACTGTGTAGACTAAGTAATTCTTAGACTGCAGCGAGGGTGGAAACATCCGTCACCTGTCAAGTCTGTACTGCAGTCCACTAATTGACAGGCTTGTGAAGGGGAGAATTAAAACTGTATTTGCTGTGATTTGATAAACACTCTCACGACTCGATTAAATAAAAATCTGTATTGACAAATTACATTTTTCTTACATTAGTACCACCATGTCTCTTCTTAGGCTGAGTTGTAAACCCAAATCTATCAAATAGTTTCTCTGACGGAGAGCGTAAAGGGGAGGATTAACTTGTGTTCTTGCACCGATCTACTGTGTTTTCTAAAAGAAGTATTATTTTCTCTGTGGAGATGTAGTCTGCACCCCCTACATTTCTGGTGGAAATGTGCCCTCAAGCCCATTATTTCTAGCCCTGCATAGTCTGATATGGGTGGAACAAGTACCTGGATTGACAGCAGATGGGGGGGTCAGTCCTTGCTCAAGCGTGTTAGGAGGGGAATAGATAAACTGCATGTGGTGGTACATGTAGGCACAAACGACTTGGGGGACAGTACGGTTGAACTGCTAAGGGAGAGGTTCGAGGAACTTGGGAGGTTGTGTTTGGAGGTAGGGAGTTCACTGGCCTTCTTGGAAATGCTCCTAGTACCCAGGGCAAGCACAGCGAGGAAAGAAAGGATAGAGGAATTTAACTTTTGTCTGACAGAGTGGGGACGAACCCAAGGATATGGGCTGGTGGGAGGTTGGGGAAACACCTGGGATGACCTTGACCTATGTGAAGGATAGATTGCATTTGAGTAAGGTGGGTCAGGGAGTTTTGAAGCAAAGACTGGGGTAGTACATACTATCCAGGGTAGATTTAAACTAGGTATGGGGGGAGGCGAGTGTGCAGCAGGTATGCAGCACCACCAGCTAGGGGAGCCAAACAAACTAACCTCCATGCTAACAGGGATGGTACCAGGGTAGGGCCACAGGGAATCAGGATGAGGAGGAACGGGTTAATGTAAGGAAGGGAACTGGGTGGAGGGTGGTCTTCCTGAATTCAAGGAGCCTGGGGAACAAAACAGCTGAGTTACAGGCTCTCTTGGCCATCGGGTTGGTGGACATTGCAGCCATCACAGAGACTTGGGCTAGCCAATACCAGGACTGGGCTCTGATGATCCCAGGGTATAGGATATATATACAGGAGAGGGGGAGGAGTGGCAGTTTACGTTGGAGAAGGGGTAAGGTATACAAGAGATGAGGGTGAGGAGGGTAAGACAGGTATTATGGATGCAGTTCCTTGATTATAAAAGTAGGACACTGCGGAATGGGGTGGTGTACAGACCACCAGCTCAGACAGAGGACTTGGACAGAGAGTTAACTTAGCAGATTAGAAGGGTATGCAGGAAAGGAAACATTGTGATTGTGGTGCACTTCAGTCTTTTTTTTTTTTTTTTAGTTTAACCAGGAGTAGCACATTAAGCTGAAAGCTTTTTTACAGGTGCGACCTGGGAGCACAGGGAAGTTAAGTGACTTGCTCAGGGTCACACAGTATGCAAATGGAAGCTGTGGGATTCAAACCTAGGTCTGGTCTGCTGGATGTCACCAGATTTGCAGCTCAGAGCCTTAAACCACTGCGCTATACTGCCTCCCAGTCTACTAGGAATAGATTGGGGAACCCAGCCACCTCAAGCACAAGGGAGCAGGTGCTACTGGACGCATTCCAGGGTAGCTTCCTGGTGCTGATGGTCAGAGGGCCAACTCGGTTGGAAAACACTCTGGACCTGGTACTAACAAACGGGGAGGCTGTGAGGGAACCAAGGGTGGAGGACCCACTAGCTGGGAGTGACCATCATTTGGTGTGGCTCACGCTCGACGTGGGCAGGGAGACTGTAGGTACAGGAACCAGAGTGGTTGACTTCAGGCGAGTAGACTTTAACAAGATGGGGAAAATTCTGGGAAGGCACCTGGAAGGAATTAGGCCTGATATGGATGCAAATCCGAAGTGAGAAGTTATCAAACTTGGACTGATTGAGGCTACTGGGTGATGTACCAAAACGCTGAGCAAGAAGAGTAGGGCTGAGAAGCCAAGTTGGCTGAACAAAAGGAGGTTTTGGAAGGGGCAAGGTAAAAAAACAAACAAAAAAAAAACAGCTTTTCGGAGGTTGTGGAAGTCTGGGAGGGGGAGGATGGATTTTATGCGAAGAAACCCAAGGAGGGAACCAGATTGGTCAGGGAGGCCAAGGCTTCCAGGGAGCGGAGGCTGGCACAGGGCAGCAGGGAAGGGGAGAAAGACTTTCAGATACATAAGGGAGAGAAGGAGCTGCAGGGACCAGATAGTGAGGATAGGACGGATGGGGGGGTGGAGAAGGGGGCAGAAGCCCTAAACAAATACTTCTGTGTTCAGGAAAGGAAAAGGGCGGACAGCTACCTCGGGATGGGGAAGGAGGAGCGACTGATGGGGCAATTACGGAGGGCAGGGTGCTGGAGGGTCTGAAGGCACTAAGGGTGGATAAGGCACCAGGTCCAGATGGCATTCACCCCAGGGTGCTGAAAGAACTGGTGGAGGTATTGGCAGGGCCTCTGGAAGACCTGTCTGCACCGCCTTGGACACAGGTTGCGAACCACAGGATTGGAGGATGGCTCACATGGTGCCCCTCCACAAGAGTGGCCCAAAGAATGAACCAGTCAATTACAGAACTATATACCTTACATCCATTGTAGAAAAACTTATGGAAGCAATTCTGAAAGAGAGGCTGGTGACCTTTTTGGAGGAAAAGGGACTCCAGGATGGTCAGCAGCATGGGCTCGTCTCTGGAAGATCCTGTCAGACCAACCTAATTGAGTACTACAACTGGGTAACAAGGGAACTGGATAAAGGTCATGCAGTGGATGTACTGTATTTAGACTTTAGCAAGGCCTTTGATTCAGTGCCTCATGGGCAGCTGCGGGGGGTATGTTGCAGTATGTGGGGGCAGGGACAAAGATGGTAAACTAGATCATGAACTGGCAGAAGGGGAGGCAGCAATGGTGGTGGGGGGGCACTCTCATACCCAAGGGCAGTGACAAACTGTGTGCTGCAGCTCCTAGTGTTGGGTCTGGTATTGTTTGGGTTATTCATATCTGATATCTCACGTGGCATTAGGAGAAAGATCAGTCTGTTTGCAGATAATACCAAGATAGGGGGTGGTGATGGATGACATAGAGGGGTGGCAGGGGCTACAGGAGGACCTGACCAAACTGAAGGAGTGGACAGAAAAGTGGCAATTGGGCTTCAGTGCATAGAAGTGCAAGGTTATGCACTTTGGAACAAGGAACCCAGGGAGGGGTTACCAGCTGGGACTGGTTCAGATGAGGTCACCGAGGAGGATAAGGACTTGGGGGGGAGGGTGATCATAATGGGTAACATAGACAACTCAGTGCAGAAAGTCGGCAGTTAAGGCCGCAAGATGCTGGGGTGTGTGCAAGAAGAATCTCGTCCAAAAATAGGGATGTGATCCTGCTGCTGTACAGGTCACTAGTCTGGCCACATTTGGAGTACTGCATGCAGTACTGGCATCCCTGTCTGAAGAAGGATATCAGATTACTGGAGGGGGTGCAGCGCAGGGCAGCTACAATGATCCAGGGGCTGGAGGGCAAAACCTACGAGAACGGGTTGGCCAAGTTGAATATGTATACCCTGGAGGAGAGGAGGGATTGGTGGGATATGACTGAGGCCTTCAAATGTTTGAAGGGGATTAACAAAACGGGCACAGAAGCGATATTTAAGCTGAGGAGAGGAAGGAACATGAGAGCATGGTCTCGGGTTGGAGGGTAGAAGATATCCAACAGAGAGAGAGAGAGAGATGAGGAGGCATTTTTTTCACAGGAAGGGTGGTGGAGAAATGGAACATTCTACCCAAGGAGGTGGTGTCTTGTAGGTTGGTGGGCAGTTTTAAAAGGGCATGGGACGGGATGCGAGGCAGGTTAAAGGTGAGGGAGGGTGCGGCAGCTGCAGTATAAGGGTACTAGCTGCGCATTTGAACAGACTAACTTGATAGACCATAAGGCCTGTTTCTGCTGACAGATTCATATGTTCTAACAGATTTGGATGCATTTCTGTTTTGTAAATGGCAAAAGCATTTTAGGTGGATCTCTGAAAATCCTGCTCTGAATGTCCTAAATGTCTTCAGTCTCTATAGTTACAGATATTTCTCTGTTCCAAATGGGGAATTGATTTGTTCTATCCAATTTATATCACTTACTGTTAGTGCTCCTTAATATTAATGGTAAACATGATTCAGTGAATTGTTTCTAGATCGACAGTTCAGTTAAAATGTTTGCTGAGGGGTGCACATGCGTGGCTAGCAGGCAAGACGGGTTGCCCCAAAGCTCCGTCCCAGTCAGTTTGTTTTAAATAAAAATCTTACACCATCTAGTGTTTTATCTGCTGATTAAACATGCTCAGAAGAATTTCCAACTACTATGGAGGAGTTTTTAGTCACTCCTACAGGAAAAACCACCTTGGCAAGCCACAAAAGCGAATAAAATGGCACAGCCAGATATTGGGGTGCCGACTGGGAAGGGCCCAATTTCTTTGTCAGCTTGGGAGAAGGGAGCCCTAGCCTGTATGGTCACAGAACAGGTATTGAGTGGCTTTAATACCTGTCTGATGAAGCTAGAGGACAAGCTCACAGAAATTCCTCAGGGTGCACTGCAAAATTAGACTTGGTGAAGTCGAGCAGAGGGTCTCTGACATAGCTGATGCAACAAGGAACTCCGAGAGCTCCTGGACTGCCAGGAGAACTATAACAGAAGTAACTTGAGACTAAGGAGACTCCCGGAGGGGAAGGAAGGCTCCAGTGTGATGGACTTTAATGCAGTTGCATTACCAAAACAGCTGAGATTGAATGTCCGAAATGATTAAAGACTTCAAATTCCGGTATGACTGGGTAAACATGCAGAATGAGAGGCTCCCATTTGGATCTACAAAAAAGGGCAATAAATCTAAGTTATTAATTAGAACTAAAAGCTCTGTACCTAAAGAAACATCTCCGGATGCTGCCCGCTTACCAAAAATGGCAAAACAAAACTGGAATAGATTTCAGCCCTTTGCCGAAACTACTGAAGGGGATTACCGCATGTCCGACGATGGCGAACAACTAGCCAGGCCAACTCCAGCTTCTGAAAAAAACACTGCCTCATCCACAAAAACTAAGGGCTTTTCTAAAAAACTTCCAGGAACCACCCCTGAAACCATCTTACAACCGATCGCGGACTTCAGGGGAGAGGTCTGCGAATCGCTGAAGGATCTTAAAACAGAAATGGGTACCCTCCAGGGTTACATGGCCTTGACGGATCACCAGATATCTTTAAACACCTCCAGGCTAGACTATCTCGAGATGGTGCGTGTTATGGCATCAGAACAACTGGCTATATCCATACGGCAGGAAGATGCTGAAAACCGTGGTAGAAAGAACATCCGCATATTTGGCCTTCCTGAGAACGAGGAAGGATATGATTGCTGGGCTTTTACAAACTACCTCCTAAGATTACTGCTTGATCTGGAGCCAGACTTCCACTTGGATATAGAGAGGGCCCATAGGGCTTCAGGCCCCAAACCCTCTCTACCTGATGCAAGGCCACGGTCCCTCATTATTCGCCTGCTCAGTTATCAAACAAAGGTGGTTCTTCGACGAAAGGCATGGCAATAGGGAACAGTAATGTGGGGGAAACAGAAGCTGCTATTCGACAATGACTATGCCCCCTGCACCCAAAAGCAAAGAAGAGACTACAGTCAACTCTTCCCTCCACTTCATGCCCAGAAAATTCACTTCCGTACTCTGTATCCAGCAAAATTAAGCTATCCTTCCATCTGGCCAACACACCTACAACTCGGCATCGGAAGCAACAGCAGACCTTCTGGCAAAGGGAATTATTGACGAAAAAACAGCGGAATCGGTGAAATTCTGCCATGGGCCACCCAACCAGACAGAACATCAGAGGCTTCTACCACCTTTGATGCAAATAGACAAAATTCTGAAGAGGCTTCAACAATTCAGAAATCCTACTCTACCTACCAGAATTATAACTGGTAGCTATGTTCTTTTCATTTTTTGGTCTTGGCCCTGCTCCTGCGATGGTATGGGAGGGCAGGTGGCTGTGGTGGGGGGGTCTTTATTTGGTCCAGTCAACAATAAACTACTAAAACTTTGCCCCAGCCACTAAGTGAGTTGGTACTAGGTTGCCATTTGGACCATAAAAGCTCTTTGATGGCGGGGCTCGCCCCAGGCTAAAGAACTTCAGTATGGAGACTATTGCCTCCTATTCCTGCATTACCCTTGGCAGTTTCCTGTACTTCTCTGGGCCCCCTCACCCAACCTCTTAGGTAGTCACGGTGTGGCTGCACCACACGGTTGCGGAGGGCAGAGACTGACCCAGGATAATCTTCACTAAGGCAGAGTCACGACCATGATAATAAAAGGAACACTAAATTTGAAACTAGATGGCCTGTGGTCACTATAACTTCCTTTAATTTTTTTTGGTTCGCATTACCCGGCTGTCCGGAATGTCACTGACTCAGCTTTTTTGGGGGACTGCTGCAGACAACATGGTGGGAGAGACTGGATAATATGGACTCAGTGGGGGCCTATTCTGGCATTGTACACCTATTTGCTCTGTTTGTGATTTGTCCCAGATCTTCTAACTTTCGCCTAGAATCACTTATTGTTAAAAAAGGGCTGTCCCATTACACCGTGGTACTGGGATGGGAAAGGGACAGGTGATGGGACTGGTAGAACTATAGAAATTAAGCGGTTAAGGAAGCGCTTTATAAACTTCTATTTAGCAATAAAAGGTCTGACTTGGAGGCTGATGGCCCCTCCTGCTCCAGAAAATGGATATGGCCCACCCTCCTATGTGTTCTTCGCTGTAACCCTATACCTATAACATTGCCAATCATACCTGTGGTTTCTAGGTGGTTAGCCCTACTTGGGGACTGTAAGGTACATGCCTCAGGTTATACTGTTACCTCTCTGGAGTGGTAATTTGACCACTCCATTTGGGGATTATAATTCGCCATATTGGTTATAAAGTCCCACGCTCCTCTCCTACTTCCTTTGGAAATCGGGACAGGAGAGCTCAGGGGGAGCTCCTGACGAGCACCTCCCACTTGGGAGTCACACTGTATAAAGTTATTATTAAAGTTTATAAGGTTCTATATAGTTATTGTTCTCTACTTTTAAAGTTGAGTTTTCTAATTAGGGGAATGTATGGTACTAGTGGGGGGAGGGTAATTTGGATTTAGTTTACCATGCCCAACTGCTTCTACAACAAAATGGCCTTAGGGCCACATACTCTATCCAAAAGAATCATTTTATTTTATATATTTTATTTGGAAAAGTTAAGCTGGTTAAAAGTTTTCATGGGGGGGGGATAACAATCATACGAATCAAGATTTAAGGTTGCTCAAATTGATTTTATTGTTATATTACACAAGCAGAAGTCAAACAGTTGTTCTTGCCGGACTGCTTCACCATTGTTTTTGGAGGAGACTGGTCTGGACTGAAGTAATATTCTTCCCCTAGGGGGAAAAAGTACACAAATTGCATATCCCAAAACCCATCATAATGTCTGTTGATACAGTTAAAATCTTAACGCTGAACATTAACTGTCTCCATGACCCCATAAAAAGATCCCGCCTCATCCAATATCTTCACAAACAGAAGGCAGACCTTATTTTTCTCCAGGAGACCCATTTGTCGGACACACACCACCTGAAATTAAATTGGGGAAATAGGTACAGGGTTATTGCATCTTCACACCCAAGGGACAGAAAAAGAGGGGCGGCTATTTTAATCCCACTCACAACTCACCTAGAAATCGCATGTAGACGCCCAAGGCCGCTATATTATAGTCCAGGGTCTCCTATACGGTTAGAGGGTCACCCTGTCCAGTGTTTACTTTCCCCCTCAGTCAAAGTTCCCAGTTTTGAAGGGATTCCTTTCGACACTGTTGGATTATCTCCAAGGCCAGCTGATCGTGATTGGAAATATAAACATGACCTTGTCCCCACACTTGGATTGCTCGAATCAACAGAGCCACAGAAATACCACATCGGTAAAACAATTTAAAAACACGCTGGAACATCTGGGCATTATAGATGTTTGGAGACGTCTGTTCCCCTCCATGCCAGGCTATACTTACTATTCACCCAGATTTAAGTCGTATTCATGGCTAGATTACTTCATAGTGACCTGTGAGCACTTATCCACTGTCCAGGATATATCTATAGGACCAAAACTATTATCCGACCATCACCCCCTGATACTGAAACTAGACATGGGATAAGAAAAGAAAAAGACCTTATGGAGGTTTTGTCTGCTAACCTTAAAAGATAAGGAATTCCAAGAGATAATTAAAAAAAGACTCCCACAGTTTTTTTCAGAAAATGTATCACAGGATATTACTGAAGCGATCCAATGGGATGCCATGAAGGCAACGATCTGAGGGGAAATTATAGCATATACCTAAAAAAAAAAAAAAAAAAGAAAGAGAGAGCAGGTATCTTGAACTGTCAGAACAATTATTAAGTTACCAGATGTTATATAGAGATGATGATACAGAGCTATATCAAAAAATTAAAGACACAAAAGTGGCATTACAGAAGATTATAAATAACAAAATACAACAATCTCTGATCTAAGACAAACTATCCACGAAGGATGCCCGAGGAGGAATCGAAGACTTACCCAGAAACTTCGATTCAGGAAACGCACAGCCACAATTTTGAAACTCAAACACCCCCGCTCTGGTAAAACCACTCGGATGCCCATATATTACAGGCATTTTCTGAATACTTTGTTGACTTATACACACCAGATTTGGTTTTCTCTTCACCTGACATGTCCAGTTTTTTAAAGTAAATGGCTCTCCCCTTCGCAAATCCATTCTCTTGAAATACCCTATATCCCAACTGGAAATCCAGGAAGCCATTAAAAACCGGAACTCTGGACGTTGCCCAGGCCCTGACGGATATATATCTGAATGATATAAGATGTTTATAAAAGAATTTAACCCCCAAATTACAGACCATATTCATTGAGATAACTCAGGGTGGTTTACCTCCTCCATCCTGGGATTTTGCAACAATCGCCCCAATACCTAAACCGTATAAAGACCACTCTGACCCTTCATCTTACCACCCTATTTCCATCTTAAATGTAGATTATAACATTTTTACTGCAATTTGGGCCTCCAGACTGGAGTTTATAATTCCTAAAATCATACCTCCATACCAATCAGACTTTATCAAAAATAGAAGCATTTCTGACAGTATACGCAGGGCTCTAGTTCTTCAGGGATATGTTCATGCTAGAAGAATTCCATCAGTTTTTATTAGCTTAGATACCGAAAAGGCCTTCGACCAAGTCTCCTGGTCATTTTTGTGGGACACTCTTGAGGCCTTTCATTTTCCTAACTCATTTATCACCTGCCTCACCAACTTATACAGATCCCCTAGGGCATATATCCGAGTAAATGAAAATTTATCTGCCCTGATCCGACTGGCTAGGGGCACAAGAGAAGGTTGCCCCCTATCTCCTGGCAAATATTGCGTCAGTATGAAAAAATGGCAGGATTCAGGTTAAATGCCACAAAAACCGAAATCCTGGCTTTTAACTTTAACCCCTCCCAACAATTAAAAAATGCCTACCCCTTTAAATGGAGGACCACAAAAATTAAATACTTGGACCTCCACATTCCTTTAGACCCTGAGGTCATAGAGACTATAAATTACGAGCCTCTTACGACAACGAATCAGTCCGACCTGGAAAGATGGTCCAGTAATTTAATTCCCTTCCACCAAAGGATTTAAATTGTTCATATGACCATACTTCCTAGACTCCTCTAATTCATAATATTCCATTTTTTTCCTTCAAACTATTATTTAAAATCTTGGGATAGATTAATATCCAGTTTTATATGGGGGAAAGGACATCCGAGAATCAGGTTATCGGTTCTCAAACTATCCTTAGCTCAAGGAGGCTATAGCCTCCAAGATTTTAAATTATATGCCAAGGCTGTGTTTCTTAGGGTAATGTTAATTTGGCTGACTGACACTCATGTGACACCATGGAAAGATATTGAATTCCATTTAAATGATTTATTCGATATTAAGAAGATTCTCCTCTCCTCAGAGGAGAGATCATTACCACCCGGTGCCCTCATGGGCATAACAGCCCAGGTTTACAAATGTTGGAAACTCACGAGACAATTGGAACCTATTTGTACAATATACGAATACTATAACTTAATCTCAGAAGATGAGACCTTTGTCCCGATACATATGGACCCCTCATTCTCTAAATGGAGAAGGTTGGGGGCTTTACCATTTTTTTTCCGCAATTCCTATCCCTTCAAGAGGTCCTTCCCTTTGAAAAACTGCAGTCCCAATATAATTTCCGTAGATCAGATTTATTTTGCTATTTCCAGGTTAGGAACCATATTCTGCAGAATCGACTTATCCAGCCTAAAATCCCTTCCCCAACTCCGGAACTCATTAAAATATTCATAGAAGCTACAAACGGGAACCTGGGTAAACATATTATTGAAATCATATATAAGAGGCTGAGAAATGAACAAATATAATCCACTGATTCCATAGTGTAGGAATGGAATGAAGATTTATATCTGGAAATATCTAGAGAGGAGTGGCTCGGATCGGCCTTAAGGGCGATAAAGATCACCTCCTCTCCCCTGTGGAGGGAGTTTGTGTGGAAATGCCACTTTCACTTCTTTAGAGTGCCTGCGGTCCTCCTCAAATTCCTCCTGGATACCTGTGGCATCTGCTGGCAAAGTTGTGGCTGCCCCAGGGCTTCATTGGGTCACATTTTCTGGCAATGCCCTTGTTTAATGCCTTTTTGGCTCTCATTACGAATAGAACTCACTAGCCTAATGGGTCAGGCAGTTGAATTAACAGCCAAACAGGCACTGCTTGCAATCTTTCTAGACCACTCTCCTGCATGGTTAAATACCCTTTTACCAATCTGTCTCCTCGCTGCTAAAAAGTCTATCACTTGACAATGGATGACAGTTAAATTTCCAACGATAGAAGAATGTTGGTCTATTATGTCTGACATTTATTTATTAGAGAGTCTCAATGCCAAAATTCAAGGTAAAACTCCATCCCACATGTTGAAGTGGCAGAGATGGGTGTTCTGCCAGTCCTCAGTAGACCCTGGCTTCTGCCCATAGCATTACTGAACTGGGTGGAAGTCACGCTGAGGGCTGGGGAAGCACAAAAAGATGAAAGGAGAAGAGAACTCAGATTTGGACTTCTTAATCAAAGATTACCTTAAACAAAATTGAACCTTAAAATTAAAAGGGGTCATAATAAACAAAAACATAAGATCTGGTAAACAGAGACCAAGTGAAAGTGTTATTAGTTACTGGGGAAATGGGACTTCATGGAGATGGAGATGGAGATTTTATTATTCAACAGAACAAAAAGTATGATTGAACTTTAATTCCAGCAATTCGACATGACCTCTAGGTATAACTGAGAATGTATATATGATCTTTGTAATTTTAATGTCCTTGACCCATGTAGAAAATTCTGCAATAAAATAAATATTATAAAAAAAAAAAAAAAGAAATGATAGATTAAAGATAGCGAGGGCACACAGGACCCTGGTGCTACAGCCCCCAGTGGCTCAGCCACCAAGACAAATCATTTTTCGTTTACCACATTTTAGGGACTGTCCGGCTCTAATGGCAGCACATCTGAAAGTGAAGGACCTGCAGTATGAAGGTGCCAGGCTGACCCAGCATCAGGATTTTTCAGCCCAGCTTCAGAAACGGAGATAGCAGTTTAATCATGTTATGGAAGAGAAAAATAGATTTCTTCTCCTACCCTGCATCCATAAAAGTTCGCCACAAAGGGGCCACATTTTCCTTTTGGGAGGCAGAGGAAGCCTGCATGTTCATCTCTGAATGGGACAAGAAAAATGACAGATTTTTATTTTATTTATTTATTTGCTTTTGGTAACCAGGTAAGCACACTAGACAGCCAAGTGCCTATTTTCAGGTGCGACACGGGAGAGTTACAAGGTATCCATGACACAAATACAGAGTCGAGGTTACATACAAGAGCCACATGCTCCAAAAGAGGATAAACAGCTTAAGGTACATACAGGCTCAAAAACATTGTAGGGATGTAGAATAACATCAATACAAAATCTAGAAATTAGAATAAAAGAACAACTCAAATGGTGACAGCCTCAAAATTGTTTGGAGCACACCTGTATACTCTGGCCAGACCTGAACGCCTAAAGTGAAAGAGATACTCAGTGCTGGACAGGGGGCAGTTAGTGATACTGAACAGTAATGACGCTCCACCTGGGGGCAGTAAGGCAATGGTTGCTCTTTGGATGTTTGCCAGCTTAATGGTTTAACACGTTGTTGTGAGGGTGACGGGGGGGGGGGCTGTGAGGTGCTTTGCTGCTCCGGATCAGGATCTGCTCCACCAATGCTGGTTTAATGGGACCCTCTAATATGGACTAAGATCTGCCAGGATGGAACACTAGTGCGCCCTCTGAGGTGCCTTACTGCTTCAGACCTGGAACAGCTTTATCAATGCTGGGTTAATGGCACTTCATGTGATGGACTAAGATCTGCCAGGATGGAGCACTAGTGTGCCTCTGAGGTGCCTTGCTGCTTCAGACCTGGAACTGCTCCATCATTGCTGGATTAACGGGACTTCATGTGATGGACTGAGATCTGCCAGGATGGTCCAGTGATGTTGGGAAATACTGGGCTGATCTTCTGCATGTCTGCTCCTATAGACTTAAAATGGCACACACACTGCAGGGAGCCCTATGATATCAAGAACCACCTGTCTACTTTGAAGATATAATGGTGAAGCAGTCATATTCTGTACAGATGCCACAAAGGACTACCACAGACTGATTATCCCTCCTCGCAGGGACTGGTGAAACCTTGGTGCTTGTAAGAACTATTAATTCATCCTTCTGACACTGTGTGCAGCCTTTCTGGGTGATCCCCTGAGAAGGTACTAGAGATGGGAACCGTGCCTGCTGGTATGGGATTCTGTGAAGGGGGGGTCCTTGTGTGAACACGAAGGCTGGCGTGTTCTCCTTCCTGCCTTCTGCTCTGGGTCCCTGTGAGTTTGCTCTAATAGTGTAACTAAGTGTCAATGGCATTACCTATACCATAGACTCAAAGGGGTAAAGGCTATGAGATTATTATTTTATAGTCTGAAGCCCTCTCACACCAGTCTTCTCTCATGGGGAATTTCAACTGTCTTTACTGCTAAAAATAGAGATTGTGGAATCGGAAAGGTATGTGGGCTGAGGTAGTAGCGGGACACTGAAATGCTTGCAGAGTGTTTGGGGGTGGCTGCTTGCGGATGGGGGGGGTCCGGCTGCTTGGAGAATAGGATCAATCCTGTACTAGTTGAATTCCAGCCTACACTATTACCGGTGGGTTGGTTCTGTGGTTCAGAAGGCACCATCCGCTTGTATAGGGTCATCGTGTCGGGCATTCTTCTGCTTACAGATTGGCTTTCTGTTACCCATCTAATGGGCTGATCGACCTTGTGGCAACATTCGGATAGAGATTGCCATGGGAACAGGCCCAGCTGGCAAAGGGACTGTTGATTACTGGGGTGCCCTGGGGAAATATACACTACGAGGGAACTTGGCAGACCTGCTGGTCTCACCCTCTGTGGGGGGGGGGCACAAGTGTAGACAGGGTGAAGTAATTTATGGCCCATCTGGGCCAGGCACCTCATGGGTGGCAGGGTGGATTGGGTATATGTGTTAAAGGGAGGGATTCATATTCACTGGATGCCCAGCTGCTGAGGAGGTGTGGAGTGCTTACTCTCGATACAGCAGTATCCTGGGAGAGGTAATGAGTTATGCTGACTGCTGGTTGTGGCGGTTTTCTGATGCATCGTGAGGGGGCTGCCTTCTGTGGATGGGGGTCTTTGGATTGCAGGGGCTGCGGAGAACTTTTCTACAGCCTACAGGGAACGGAAATGTGGGTAATGTGGTTTGCAGAAATAGTTTTGCTAACCATTCAGAGATGCTCCTTTTTTTTTTTTATTTTCATCTTTAGCCCTCCTTACTGCCTCCGGTGCCCCCTCCTTCCGTCCGCTCATGTCCCCCCGGTACCTACCTTCAGGGATCTGCCCCTAGAGTGCCCAACCTCCTCTCCTTTGCACATTTGGGGTCTGTCCTATCGGTGGTCCGGGCGGACTTAGGGCGGACTTCATCTAGGGCTGCCGGAGGGTATTTCCGGTTTTCTCCCCTGACGTCCCCGCTCCCCCAGGACGCCTTGCGCTAGGGACATACGTCCCCGAGTGGTAGCGTGCTTACGCACGCAGACCCTCATGCGCCGAGACGTCCCCCCTCCCCGACTCCGACAAGCGGAGTTACCTCCACCCCTTCCCTCTGCCGGTGCTTCCACCGGCTATGGAAGGAGTGCAGAGCGCCGATGCGCCTGGTAGCTCCACCCCTGAGGAAGGAGAGCATCCATTGGGACGCCAATCCTCCTCCTCAAGTCCGATTCCCGACGACCCGAGTCCGTTCCCGAACCCGGGTCGCCGGCGTGGTACGAGGTGTGGCGTCTGGCGCCTCAACCCTCAGCGCCACCGGGCCGGCTTCAGAGATGCTCCTTGAATGTCCAGTGTCTAATGGAATAAACCCTGAGGGGCATTTCTGAGGTGGAGCCATCCTATAGCAGTGGTGAACACTGTGGGGTTGTGAATAGTGCCCAGTCTAAGTGTTGGCGTGGTGGGAGCAGGGCATGGAGGAGGCTGGCGTCATTGAATGGATTTGGAGAAGACACTGGACAGATGGCGTCTGGATCCCCGTTATTATGGCTGCACCTTTGCTAGTGCCTGGGTGTTCGATGGAAATAGATTAAGTTCTGCCCCAAGTCGGACTTGAACTAGCATTCGGGGGAGGGGTCTACTGGCGGGTTGAGGAGATTGGGATAGGTTGGGCAAAAATGGCAGTGCCTCTAGATCTTGGGACACTTGGACTCTGCACCTCTGCCCCCACGTCTCTCCCAGAGAGGGCTGTACTGACCAGGGCGAACACTACTACACACGGTGTGCTGGTAGAAGATTATTCTGGTGACATTCAAGGTGAGTGCCACTGCCTGGTAGAATTTTAATGGATCGAGGTCAAATTGGGGCACTCTGAAGAATGTACGTTGTTAACCACTGTGGGACACTCTCCCTCGTATTTGGGGTTCCTGAGACAATATACAGTTGAGGGTATGGAAAACAGGGAGGTCTGAAGAGAAGGCGGGAAGTGAAAAGGAGGTCAGTTGGCATCATTGCTGTGGAGCGGAAGTTGCTTCCTGGTTGTAGGGGGTGGCACACGCACAGCAGCGACAGGGGGAGCTACATACTATAGATGGGACCTCCCTGGGGAGGTAAAATGATGAAGAGCATGTTGAAAATTGGATAACAAGGTGCTGTAAGATGTAATTATGACTGTGTAAAAATGGGGTGGGGAATACGTGAACAATGGAGGAAATAATGGTTTCTTGGTATGCAGAGAGAGAGGTGGGACCATAAGTTTCGGCCCTCTCCAGAAGCTTTAGTAATGTGTCACTGTAGTAGCTGGGGTGGGAGGTTTGATAAAAACATTTAGGGGAAAAGGTGGGGGAGGGATGTGGATGTTGTTCCTTGTTGGTTAGGCTTCAGGTTGAATGTTACTGCGTTTGTTTGATATTTCCATTCTATATACGAGACTGTATAGAATATTAAAAAATGGTATCTGGTTTAATACTGCAGTTTAAATGTGGATAGTGGTTCCAAGATTAACATTATGTCCTGTAACGTTTGTGGCTTTATATCTCCCATGAAGCAGACACAGATTTTGGCTGCAGTAATGTGTTGACATGCGCAAGTGGTGCAACTGCAAGAAACCCATCTAACTGCCATTGGGCATGCTAAGCTAGTGGGAGGGGGAAGGTAGGGTCATGCTACGCAACATCATCATCCTCCTCTCACAAAAAAGAAGAATCTCTATCCTCTTTCATAGGCAATTCCCCATAAAGTTACGTAGAACAGCCAGAGACCCCATGTGGGGCAGGTACGTAGTTGTGGAAGGAGAACTCTTTGGGGAGCAGGTGACTTTTGACAGTACATGTGCTTCAGCTACTTTTGATAGAAACACTATCAACAGATTTTAGATGTTCTTCACAAGGAGCATTTCCCTAGTCTTATTCTGGGCAGGGACCTCAGTTGTATTATGAACCCATGATTGGACTGTTCCGGGGATAGAGACAGAAGTGCTATAGCTACAGAAAACTGGCAATTGGGAATGTCAGACTTGATTTGATTGCTGGAAGATGGTGAATTCTTGCGCCAAAGATACACCTTTTTCTCTAACCCACATAAATCATGGTCACGACCCAATTATATTTACATACCTAGAGGTTACTATGGTAAATTGCTAGGGGTAAGCCATAGCCCTGTACGTATATCTGACCATGCTATGGTCCATGTGTACATACAGATATGGGGGGGGGGTAAAGAGGCCGCACCTAGTTGGAAGTTTCCCACATATTACCGCAAGAAGAGTTTAGAGCTTATTAAAGGAACAATGGGAACTGTATACCACCACAAATCTGGGTTCCACTTTCCTCAAAAGGGATTACTTGGGAGGCAGGGAAGGCGTTTATGCACACACCATCATCAGTTATGTAGCACAGGTGCAAATGGAACAGAAAGAAACAGATTGAGATGGAAAATAAAAGAATTGGAGTGTAAGGCGGATAGTGAAAGGAGGGAAGAGATGTTGCAGGAGCTGACAGTGGCCAGAGAGGTGCTGAATTTGCTCCTTACAGGTAAGGCCAAGACTGGACTCCTTTTTGCTAGACAACATCTATATGAATGGGGCAGTACACTTGGCCAGATTGGTGAAGATCAGGAGGCTGTGTAGCCATATTACAGCAATATAGAACAAATCTTCTTAGCTAGTCATACAAGTACCCAAATTAGACACTTTTCCAGGACTTCTACCAACAGTTATATACTAGACTGAATGTGTGGGTAAGGAAGATTAGGCTATCGCTTTTTAAAGTAGAATTTCTATCCCCAACCCTCACACACAAGCAGAAGGAAATATTGGGCGCACCTGTCTCCACTGCTGAAATATTACGAGCAGTTGGGGGACTGAGGAGAGAAAAGGCCAGGGGCCCTGATGAGTTAGTGGCTGAATATTACAAAGAAATGGAAGCAGCACTGGCAGAACTGCTAAGGGCACTGATGGAGGAGGAGAGGGGAACCTCCCCAAATCATGCTGTAAAGTTACTATTTGTGTACTGCCAAGACCGGAGAAGGATCCAGCTGACTGCGCTTCCTACAGACCCATCTCCTTTTTAAAATAGGTATGCCATCACCCTGGCAACGATTTTACCGTGACCCACAGTAGAGCAACAGGTCCCTGTAGTGTTGGCGCGGGCCCCTGGCACTGCTTTCTGGGGGTCCAGCACCCCTCTCTAAAGCAACTCTGGCTTGGAGTTGATTAATTTAGTGATGGGGGGCAGAGCCCTTTGCATGGGGGATTCAGAAGAAAACAGTCCCAAGTGACTGACTTTATGCCGACCGCAATTGCAGTTGACACAAAGGTGTCACTGTAATGTCAGTCGATAACAAATTTGTCAACAGACTGTCACAGATTCTTTAAATTATGATCTTAAAATTATGGCAAAGGTTATAGCATGGCAGCTGGAACAAGTGCTGCCTTGGATTGTGCATGCCGACCAGACTGGGTTTATACAAGGACGCCTGTCTTATTATAACATGCGAAGGTTATTAAATGCTGTTCATTGGGGTTCTTGGAGTCCTGGACAGGCATGGGTGCTGTCCATGGATGTTGAGAAGGCATTTTACAGGATTGAATGGGCATATTTATTTGAGGTACTGGGGTATTTTTGCATAGAAGATGGGTTTGTGGAACTGATGTGTGCATGTTATAGAGGGAGTCGGTGGCTAAGGTATTGATTAACAGTGTCCCCCTAAGAGGAGTTTAGCCTTTTCTGTGGTACGAGACAGGGGTACCCCCTCTCCCTTCTACTGTTTGACCTGGCTATTGAACCCGTAGCTATTAAAATTTGTGTAGCTGAAAACATTAGGGGTGTTAAGAGGAGATGGCGATTACAGCATAAGATAACACTATATGCTGATGCTGTCTTAATTTTTATTATGATCCCAGAACTTCTATGCCAGCACTTCTGCATGTGGAGGAAACATTCGACGCCTTCTCAGGTTATAAGCTCAACCTGTATAAGTCTGAAATACTTTGCCTGGGAGAAGGAAGGGAGGGAGGATTGGTGGGGCCTGGAACTGGTGGAGGATTCTGTTACATAGCTTGGAATCGAGGTAGACTGGGATCTGGGGAACCTGTACAGACTAAACTACAGTCTGTTGTTTAGTATCATCTGAGGGTAGCTGGACAGAAGGAGGCCCTTCTCATTTCTGGGATGGGGCGCATTAACTTAACATACAGTAACCTAGGCAGGACATTCATCTTATGTAGATGCTACCCATGAGCTCAACTAAGAGGGATATTAAGAAGCTAGAAAGAGGCTTCACTACTTTTATATGGCAGGGGAAGTGCCCACGAATGAGCTTACAAAGACTTAAGTGGGGAGTGGACAGGGGGACTTGACTTTCTGGATATTTGGGGGGTATTTCTTGGCAATTCAGCAGCACTACACACAGGACTGGGTAAACGGCTGCTGCCAACTGGGTTGACCTAGAGGAAGTAGGATGCCCATTTCCTAGTGTGCATATGTGGCAAGTGGTGGGGGGGAGAGAGGGAACCGTGCTTACAGGCAACTACCCAGTCCTAATCCCCTGGTGCAGTGGGTACTGGAGGCTTGGGGAAGCAGAGAGGGATCATACCCTGCTGGTCCCTGTGGCTCACAACCTGGGTTTCCTACCTAGGCTCAAGGTCGTAGGCTTCCAGGTATGGGAAGAATTGGGCATAAGATGTCTGTTGTATTTGTAGTCTAGGGAAGGAATGCACTCCTTCGCTGAACTCCGACACAGCTTGAGGATTCCACAATCCCATCTTTTTAGGTACTGTGCCTGCAGCAGAGGATTACACAGGGAGCCTGTGGAGGCATCTGCTCTCGCGCCAGTAGAACAAGAAGTCTTTAGTGGCAGGAAGGAGGGTAAGGGCCTGATAGGAAGAGCAAGTAGTCCATTTTTTTCCTGCCTTTTCTGGGAAAGTGAAACGGCAGTAGGAGCAGGATTTGGGGTTAGAAATAACAGAAAACTGGAATACAGTGCTGGAATCTCATATGCGTTTACTCCCCTGCAATAAATATAAACAATCTCAGTACAAATTTCTCCATCGCTTGTACTGCCCACCTAGTGTGGTGCATAAGTTTAATCCACAGCTCTCCCCTATGAGTGGTCGGCATCAGGGAGCACTAGGGCCATATTCCCACTACTTTTGGGATTGTCCCATCATTAGAGTTCTGAGGAAATGTCTCTCAGGAGTTGGCGAATATCCGGGGTCACCCAGTGGTTAACTCTCCAGTGTCATCGTTATTTGGAATGGAGGACTTGAGACTGGAGGGATGCCCCATACCCATAGATGTAGTCAAATTATGCTTACTACAGCGAGACAATGTATCCAGAACACTTGGGCGTCCTATGTGAGGCCCACTGTGGGACGATGGAAGATGCTGACTGTTCAGAACCTGGCACTGGATCGCCTTGCATACTTTAAGGATAGAGAGGAATGATTCATTGCTGATTGGGGAGTATTCTTAGACTCCTTTTCACTGACGGAGGCACAACTGCTGTGGGAGGGTGTTCTATAATAAATAATTATAACATGGCAGGGTAAAATCATGTAATCTGACTGGCTCTTATTTATGTGTAAAATATGATTAACACATGGTTAAAAAAAAAAAAGGACTGCTCAGCAGTGAAGAGTCTGCAACACAGATCAATGGGCATTTGGAACACAGGCATTTCAGATAGCCCCCTACTGCCAGAACTGATCTTCCACCACAAACATGGCTGTTACCTTTACACTGTAAGAAAACTTATACATAGATACATAGATACATAGACAGTGTCGGCAGATAAGGGCCTATGGCCCACCTAGTCTGCCCATTTGAGCTTGTAAGTTCAGTTTGTTTTCCTAGAAGTCTTATTTCCCCTTACCCCTGACCTCTAGAATTCCTTTATGTCTATCCCATGCATTCTTAAATCCCGTGATTGTTTCAGCCCCCACCACTTCCTCTGGCAGGGTGTTCCACTTGTCCACCACCCGCTCTGTGAAGAAATTCTTTTCATGTTTCCTCTGAATCGTCCTCCTCCAACTTCATCCCATGCCCTCTAGTCCTGAAACATCTTTTTCGCTTAAAATAGTGTTTTCCTGCACCCTGTTCCTCCCTGTAAGATACTTGTATGTCTCTATCATATCCTCTCTCCCTCCTCTCTCCAGGAGTACATGTTCAGTTCCTTCAACCTGTCTTCATAGGACTTGTAATGCAACCCATGCACCATCTTTGTTGCCCTCCTCTGAACCTTCTCTACCCTGTCTATGTCCTTACGTGGGTATGGTCTCCAGAACTGTACACTGTACTCCAGGTGGGGCCTCACTAGTGTCTTGTATAGCGGAATTATGACCTCCCTTTTCCTGCTGGTGATGCCCTGCCTATACATCCCAGCATCCTATTTGCTTTACCTGATGCCTTGTCACACTGTTTCCCTACCTTGAGGTCATCAGAGATGACAACCCCAAGATCCTTTCCTGCTTGGTGCATGCTATATCCTCACCCCCAACTGATATATTGTGCCAGGGTTTTGTGCCATATGCATTATCTTGCACTTCTTTGCATTGAATTTCAACTGCCAAACCCTTGACCATTCTTCAAGTTTCTGCAGGTCCTTCTCATTCTGTCTACACCTCTGGTGTGTCTACTCTGTTACAGAGCTTTGTGTCATCAGCAACAGTGAAATTCTGCCTTCTAGATCCTGTGCAATGTCACTGATGAAGATGTTGAATAGGACCAGTCCCAGCACTGATCCTGTGGTACCCCACTGGTCACTCTTCCCTCTGTGGAGTGACAGCCATTTACCACCACCCTCTGTGTCCTGCCACCCAGCCAGTTACCTACCCACCACACTGCTGTCCTGCCCACCCCATATTCCCCAGTTTGTGTAATAGTCTTCTATGTGGCACAGTGTCAAAGGCCTTGCTGAAGTCCAGATAGGCCATGTCCACTGCCTCCCCTGATCCACCTCCCTAGTCACCCAGTCAAAAATTCAATGAGGTTGGTCTGACATGACCTCCCCTGGTGAAACCATGCTGCCTTGGGTCCTGTAGTCCATTGACAACCAGATGTTCCACCAATCTCTCCTTCAGTAGTGCTTCCATGATCTTTCCCACTACCGAGGTGAGGCTGACTGGTCTGTAGTTCCCTGCTTCCTCTTTGTTCCCACTTTTGTATAAAGGGACTACATCTGCTGTCCTCCAGTCTTTGGGTACCTCCCTGTTTCCAGTGATTGGCTGAACAGGATAGCCAGAGGTTCAGCAACCACCTCTCTAGTTCTTTAAGGACCCTGGGGTGCACCCCATCTGGCCCATTGCTTTATCAGCTCTTATTACTTCCAGTTCCTTCAGGACCCTTTCTCATGTAAAGGGACTTGTGTCCATTTGCACCATTCTCACCCTTGTACTCCTTCAGACCCATTACCCCTCTTCCTTAGTAAAGACTGAGCAGAAATACCTGTTCAATATGTCAGCTTTACTGTTGTCATCCTCCACGGCTCCCATCCTCCCCTTCAGTCTCACTATCCCTCCTTTGTCCTTCTTTTTCACTTATGTACCTGTAAAGGTTTTGTCCCTTTAACCACTGATTTTGCATGTTCTTCTGTCTGAGCTTTGGCTTCCTTACTGACTTCCCTGCCTCCTTTGTTTCTCCTGGTACTTCTCCTATCCTTCTGCCTGTGTCTTTTGTATTGCCTGAATGCAATCTTTTGGCTTTCACTTTCTTTGCTACCTCTTTGGAAAACCATAATGGTCTCCTCTTTCTTTTCCTCTTGCTAACCTGCTTAATGCATAATTCTGTTGTTCTTATAATCCCCATTTTAAATACCTGCACTGTTCCTCAATCCCTGATTCCTGTCCATTCCCTTAATGCCTCTTTCAAGCATCTCCCATTTTCCCAAAGTCTGCCCCCTAAAATCCAGGATACGTGTTTTGTGTGGTTTGGTTCTGCTCTTTCTGTGATTTCAAACCACAATGACTGGTGTCACTGTTCCCCAGGTGCTCCCCACTGTTACCCCCATCACACTGTCCCGTTTGTGAGCACAAGGTCCAGTATTGCCTTCTCAGAGTTGGTTCCATGACCAGTTGCTTGAGGAAGGCACCCTGAAGGAGTCAGGATAAATCTGCTCCTAGTTGATGCTGCTGCTGGGATGCTCCAGTCCACGTCTGGTATATTGAAGTCTCCAACCAGTACTACCTCACCCTTGTCTGCCATCCTTTGGATGGCTAGCATCAGCTCCCTATCTGTTTCTTCCTCCTGGGCTGGTGGTCTAGACCACACCTGTGCGGATGGCTGGCCCCATTTTCCTTTCCAGCTTAACCCACAGTATCTCTCCCCATTTTGTTCCTCCTGGATCTGTGTGCCCTTATGTCATTTTTCACATACAGTGCCACTCCTCCTCCCTGCCTGCTCTGTCTTCTGAATATGTTGTAGCCAGGATGGCCATCTCCCGTCATGGTTATCATTACACCAGGTTTCAGTGATGGCCACAATGTCCAGGTCTGACTGTACCATGACAGCCTCCAGATCTTCCATCTTGTTGCTAAGGCTCCTGGCATTTGCACACATGGCTTTCCATGATTTGACCTCCCTAGACTGCTTCACTGTTCTACTCCAGCCCCTTCCTTGGTTGTCATTTATCCCTGGTTCTCCTTGCTGTCTGCCCTTCTGCTGAAAAATAAAATAAATGAATAAAATGCTGTTTTCCCTGATTATCACACTCTCCTTACACACATAAACAAATCAGAAACAATACGTATTGTTTATAGTTTTCACTACAACTGTTTCTTTGCTGACAGTGAAAAATCCCCCTTCTGTCTTTAACTGCTTATCAGGGAACTCTCTTCTTCTTGCCCTGACAGTGAAATAACGGACTCTCTGGCTGTAACAAAGGCCTTTGTTGTCTGTGTGCAGTGTGTTGGAAGCTAAACATTCTGCCAGTGGAACTGAGCAGAATTTTGAATCCATGTATTCTGTGGTAAACCTTCCGTATTTTGAATGTGGAGAACAGCAGAGGAAAAAAAACGGGAAGAAGAAAGTAGGCACTAATACAATGACGTCATCAATGACATCACTTGCAGTGGGGAAAGGATTATTTTAGCACAGATGCACACAAGTAAATATATTTTTTAAAACATGCATTTCCCCAATATTCAAAAGTAAAAAAAAAAAAAAAAAGCCAATTTTATAAGCACAATAAGGCACTCAGGGGTATGTGTAAACCATATTTTACAGCACTGCCAGCAGCTGAAGTCACTCTGCCTTCAGCCTTGTGCCTCACTGCTTACCTGGCCGTGCTGTAAAATATGGTTTACACACACCCCTTCATGCTGTATTGCTTACACGTTGCAGGGATCCCAAGGAGATATAGGAATGCCCGTGGCCAGATACTGTTACGATGAAGACTGTTATAATTTTCACTATTTTGAAGGAGGGGAGGAGGGAGAGAGGGGATATGATAGAGACATACAAGTATCTTACAGGGTAGAACAGGGTGCAGGAAAACACTATTTTTAAGCGAAAAAGATGTTCCAGGACTAGAGGGCATGGGATGAAGTTGGAGGGAGGACGATTCAGAGGAAACATGAGGAAGAATTTCTTCACAGAACGGGTGGTGGACAAGTAGAACACCCTGCCAGAGGAAGTGGTGGGGGCTGAAACAATCACGGGATTTAAGAATGCATGGGATAGACATAAAGGAATTCTGGAGGTCAGGGGTAAGGGGAAACAGACTTCTAGGAAAACATAAACTGAACTTACAAGCTCAAATGGGCAGACTGGGTGGGCCATATGCCTTTATCTGCCGACACTGTCTATGTATCTATGTATAGATTAGATGTCACTTATTCATGCTACTGTGCAGAGAGGTCTTGTAAAGTTAAAAAGTTATTTACTTACTTTTGGTATTTAAAATGTTTCTTTAGTTTAATCTAGAAGGTTACAAGGTTTTAATATGAGGATTTCATAATGTGAGTGTTGCATAGGATAACATTTTAATAAAGATATCACACACACAAAAATTGAAAAACTGCTGAAGTATAGCAGACTGGAGCTGGCAGGTGTGTGTTCTGATGTGGCGGAGCGGGTTTATTCCACCTGGCTGATGGATTTACACTACACAGACTGCAGTGCTACAGCATAGTGGCAGAAATGGTGCTAATACACTGCTGTGGACATTATCGGACACCACGTAGGAATGTGTCCAAGGCGTTGCTGCAGTATGCTCTTTCTCGCAGTGATCACGAACTGTGAACGAGCTTGGTACATCCAGCAGACCAGACCTTGGTTTGATTCTCACAACCTCCACTTGCATACTGTGTGACTCTGAGCAAGTCACTTAACCGCCCAGTGCTCCCAGGTCACCCCTGAAAACAGGCACTTGTGCCTAGTGGGCCTTACCCGGTTACCAAACACTAAAATAAAGATTCTATGCATATGTCAGTTTCCCATATGTTGTATCTCAGGATGAGGAATGATTTCTTCTGCTGTGTGATTATTGTTTTTATTTATTGTCCATACTCTGAACCAAAATGTTTGCAACTGCTTTTTGAGTAATGCTAAACTGAATAAATAAAAAAAAAGTGTGTGTGTTTTTGTGTGTATGTGTAACATATAAAATGTAAAATACGCATTACAAAACAGAAACTGCAGAGGAGTCCAGTGGAGCCTCTAAGCAAACTGTGTTGCATGTCAGAACATTGACAAGTGGCAAACAGGTGTACATGCTTATATTTAGCATTCTAAGTCCAAGAACCATGAGCCACCAGTCAGGGAAGGAAGAGAGGTTGGTGAGTCTAAGATGCCTTGTATGGCAGAGTGATATTCCTTCCTGAAGTGTCACTCCTGGATGGGAGGGACTGCAGTATTGAAATACAGTGTGTGTGTGTGTGTGTGTGTGTGTGTGTGTGTGTGTACAAAACTACCATTTCATGCTACACTCCTGGTTTAAAGGATACCTAATCCTTCTCATAAGCTTTTAAAAAAATGGGTTTGTAGCCTTATAAAGGAAAGGCTGTTGATTACATAAATGCTAAAACTCTAAGTACAGTTTTGTAGCATTTGTAAAAATGTAAGCAGAAGACCCCCACTCAAATGGAGGAGGATTGAGGGTTCCAGAGGAGAAGGGAGGGATCACAGATTCTGCAACAGTAGTGCTCCTTATGGTGCCGACGACCTGGGTTCTAAGCGAACTTGGGCTGTCAGAGGGTCAGCTTGGGGGGGAGAAGCATGAGGGTCTGGACTGCTCACCTTTGGGGAGGGAAGGGATCTTGTGCAGGGGTAGTGTACCTGGGAGCAATACTGAGGCTGGGTAGGCAGAGCTGGCAGACATCGGTCTGTCTAGGGTAGGGGCATGCCTAGCCATGTGCTGAGGGCACGGCACAGCCACTTCCGTTAGGGGGACCACAGGGGAACAACATGGCAGGAAAAAACCCTAGACAAGCACTGTGGAGTCTGGGATTCTTGGAGTGGAACCTAGCTGACCGATGTGGAGTATATCCCCGCGCCAAAGCAAAAGAGAATTAAAAAATTAAAAAAACAAAGTAGGAGCCGCAGGTTTAAAATCCCGCCACATATCTGACAGCAATCCTCCGTCAGGGATCCTGCTTTACAGTACGCTGCACTTTTACACTGTCACCACAAAAGTCAACGAAGCTGCCTTTTCTGTGTCAACCCTACATTTTGCGAAATGTGAAGCAGGAAATGAGTTTGTACGGTGGCTGCTGAGGGACATGCTTGCTCCCAGTCAGCAAGCCATTTAATGTAAGTAAACACAGTAAACTGTCGAAGCTCCAAAAAAAAAAAAACTTTCTGTATTTTCAGGGAACGGGAAGGGACCCAAGAAACACTGCAAAGGTCAGTCGATACGGGACATGTTTATTCCCAATGTCTGCAAATCAAACTGTCTTGGTGACTCAATGCCTGTAACTGAAACAGTCTGGGCAAAGTAAGAAATATTTAAAAAAAAAAAATGTGGATTTGAAATTGTGTGTGTGTGGAGTAAAAACACAGGTTTGAATATTTTTCTGTGTGTGGCTGATGCTTAGGGAGTGTAGACACACACACTAGTCAAGCACCTACTTTAAACATCTCCAGTAAAACACAATGACAGGGACTACTTTTTATTATTTTTTTACTGATCATATTATTATGCTGTTTTTATTTCCACTTTCTATTTGCATTGTTTTTTCAATTAACTTCTTTACTATGATGCCCATTTTATAAGCGCAATAACACGTGATGAGGTGTGGTTTATCGCTTGATAAGAGCACACCCAGTGGCATTAGGAACTTGGTGCAAGCGCCTTGTGCCTTAGTACACCCCTTGGCTTGCTCTTATCAGGCGATAAACCACACCTCGTCGTGTGTAATTGCTTGCTTATTCAGTTGCACATGCTCTTTAAAGAGTTAGTGAAACCAAAAACAGCTGACAGGAAAATATTGCCATTTTTTTTTTTATTAGTTATTAAGGTGTTTCTCCTCCATATTGGTTCCTTTCAGCCCCATCATACTCTTGTCTGGAACTCGTCTTCCGCCAGGATTTAACAGTCATTCATACTCCCACCAGGCCTGGAAGGGCGGGACCGTCCTCCCAGTGATTGTAGTGGTCTTGCCTGGGTGATGGTGTGGATCCAGAGGTGAGTGGTATCATATTAATGCACCTCAGTTTTCTTTCCTCAGTTTTCTCCCCATAGCTGCTGGAGGTGTGCTGGGGTGTAGACATGCATGGGACGACCACTCCCTGTTCTGGTTGCAAATGCTGCACCACCGCACCTCTACATTTATTTAAATGTTTTGATACCTAGGTAAGGCCCACTAGGCACAAGTATCTGTTTTTAGGGGCAACACAGGAGGGATCTATGGCAATCGGTCTACAGTTTCGTTGTCAACCGACGTTACAGCAGCTTCTTTATGTCAACTGCATTTGCGGTTGGCATAAAGGGAGTCACTACAGACTGTGTTTCTTCGGGGGGGTTGCCTCCAAACCTCCTATGTGGGGGGCTCTGCCCTCCACTGTTTAACTCCGAGTTGGAGTTGCTTCAGGTAGGGGGTGCAATACCCCCAGAAAGCAGTGCCAGGGTTCCACGCCGACATGACAGCAATAACGCACTTTAGTGACCGAACACTGTTGTCGCTGTCATGTTGGTCATGGTAAAGTTGTTACCGTAGCAATGGTATACCACACAGGAGCACTGGGGTGGTTAAATGAATTGCTCAGAGTTGAACAGTATGCAGGTGGAGGCTGTGGGAATCAAACCCAGGTCTGCCGGATGTATCCAACTTTTTCATAGTTCATTATTCTAACGTCTAGACTATACTGCCACCTCCACATGGTGGCAGTGTACAAGTGGTGCAGAACATATCCCCCTCAGGAGAGGAGAGGAGAGCTGTCAAGCAGATGTTTGATCCTCTCCCTCCAACCAACCCCCAGTGTCCGAGTCTGCATCCAAACCCAGATTTCTGACGTGATGGGAGGTGTGGCACCTGACACCTCAACCCTCTGTGCCACTTTGCTGGCTGAATGTTACAGCAAAATTCCTCGAGAGGATACAAAATGTAATTATATTTCAGATCTTCATTCACAACAGCACTTAGCAGACACCTATGCATGCGTTACAAAAGGGGAATTACAACATTGTCACTTAATCTAACAAGACATTTTACGGCTGTACAGCAGTACAAAGCTTATTAGGGTTATAGCGTTAACTAAATATATAAGACAGTTCCCAATTATCCATTCCACCCAGTGGCTTCTAGTAACCCCCATGTATCTGGCAGATTAGACTCTACAAGAACTATTACTACCCGAAGGAAGAGCCTGTATATAAGCAATAAGACATGACAGGGTATGTGTTGAACAGATATTACTGCACGCCCAGGGGTGTAGTAAGGCACAAGGCCCAGCCAAGTGCCTTCAGCCCCTGGAAGTGCGGTAATATCTGTTCAACACACACCCTGGAGTGTTTTATTGTGCTTATAAAATGGTTCTCTCTCTTTTTTTTTGTATTTGTCACCTTAAAAAATATTACTGAACTGAAAAAAAAACTGAAATCACTGTGTTAATTTGAGATAAAATAGTCCTTCCACCTACTAGGTGATGACATCATTGTCTTCTGACACATTAACATTTGTACTGTTGTGGCTGCCACTCCCCCACGTCCCGATTGAGGGAACAAGTGTGGTTAGGAGAGGAAGTAACAGGTTCTCCCCGACAGGTTGCGCCACTTTCGTAATTAAAAAGAAGAAAAAAAAGGGAATAAGGGGTGCAGATTTGTTTTTGTTTTAGTTAAATGTAGTGGAACGGAAGCGCAGTTTGCCATGAGACAGTGTCCCATTCTGGTCTATTTCTAGTTTTGTGCAGTAGCAAGTTTCAATCTCCCCGAAGCAGAAGAATGTTTTATGCATGATAAAATGCTGCTGCTCTCCGATTTTGAGTTCTAGCGGAGATCGAGGTTGGGAGCGGATTACTCAAGATATCTTACCGCCATACAAGACTAAAACAATGGCTATTTTAAAAAATGAACGTTCCACTGACACATCTTAACATTCCGTTTAGGGGCGTTGATTTATTGGCCTGTACTTTTTTTCTCTGTGTGTAAAACATACATGACACTTTGTTTCTAGCCAATCAGAATGCTTATTTTTACAAACCCATTTTATAAATACATATACAATAAGCAAGTGTAAGATAATACAGATATAGCAAGTCCTAAAGTTAAACAGGTACGAGAGAAACACACTAGGAATAACTAATCTGCAAGCACTGAATGAGAAATGTTCATTTGTTTATTTTTTACCCGTGTGAAGCCTGCTGAGCAGTCTGCCGTTTTCACAGGCGACAAGCAATTACACAAAACGAGCGCAATACAAAAAGACACAAATAACATTTGGTCAATACATATTACATACAATTGCAATACATCAACTATAGTACAATACAAAATTAAACAAAACAGGTAACGTACATTTTTGAGAACTACAAAAAAACATGAAAGGTTTGTATTTAAAATTACCAATGGTCTTAAAATGAAAAAAATCAAAAGGGAGGGAGTTTAATAATTTGGGAACCCTGTAAAGAGTTGATCTTTGACCAATAGCTCTTCGGAAAAATGGTATCTGAAAAGTATATTTATCCTGAGATCGGGTACCACTGCCATTAATAGACCTGGGAAACAGATTAGAGACAGAAGAAGGAAGGAGACCTAATATTATTTTGAACAAAAATATACATTTAAACTGTATTTGATGATCAAATGAAAGACAGACTCCTGAAAAAGAAAACAATGGTAAGTGTGTTGTGCGACCTGCAAAATAAACCTAAGAATTGAATTGTACGTGACTCTAAGTGGATCCAAAATATTTTTACAAGGGGAGGAATAAACTAGTAAACCATAATCCAGTTTGCTAAATAAAACACTGTGAGCTAACAATTGAAAACTTCAGTAGTGACAACAGGATCACTAATGAGTAAGTTATCCCTCAATAAGGAAACAGAAGATTGGGTCTTTTTTCTACCCAATAACTGATTAAGCACACCCCAGGTCTTCCTGGGATTGCCGTAAGCATTCTTCTGGGCCGCTAAAAAATATTTGGTCCTGGCTTTCCTGATAGCTTTTCATTTATTACGCACTGCTTTATAAGCCTGCAGTAGAAGAGGATCCCTATATTTCTGATAGGCCCTCCAACTTCTGTCTCGGGTTCACATTAACTTAAGTAACACGGGATACCCAGGGTTGTTTATTTGATTTAAATCTCATGCGCTTAAGGGGGCAAGATGATTAACTAGGAAGACTAGGTTTGCTGGCCAAGGCACCTGGCTTCACCTGAGCTCTTTTCTTCTAGGTTGCTTGATAGGACAGAGCAAAGAACCTTACCAGAGCAAGGATAAGGATTAAGGCTTCTTTTGGCTAGGCAGATTTACTGTGTGTTGTTATTTTTATTTTTTACTCACAGGGATTGTTACTGTTTGTTGCTAACATTTTATTGCTTTATTTTTCTCTGATTCCAAATTACTGTTGCTGGGTATACCTTCTGCTGCATTATTACAGGGTGTGCTTACAGATTACTGCTGTAATCTTCTGATTCAAATTGTTTTTTGCAAGGTATATGTTCTGTTACTGCTTTATTTTTTTCTGTAGCAAAGTGTTTCTTACAGGGTATATCTTCTGTGAAATTATTACAGGTGGTGCTTTACAGGTTTTACAGTTTTATTTATTATTAGGATAAGCTTTCAGGGCTACTGCATTTGTTGCTGGCTGATTGCTTCTGCTCTTACCTTGTTTCTTTTGTCCGTGGTTCTTCTTTTTCGGCAGAGGAAGGGCCCAGCCACCCACTCCCATCCTCAACCACCCCACACTACACTCCTTTTATAGGGTAGCACAGTCGTGACATTTCCTGTAGCAAAGCAGGAAGGGGTGGATCAGAGGCGTAGCCACACAGTGACCACATTTACTGGGGCACTAGTAATTTAACTTGTTATAACAAGTTATACAAAAACAAACAAAACACAGAATAAAACTTTTGCTTTCATTTTCTTCCTTCTAATTACTCTGACCAGGTTATAAACCCAGCAACTTATCTGGAATGGATATCATTAACTGCAGGTACTGCGGAACACTTTTCATAAGGGCAGTTTTGCAGGATTTAGGACACTGTCCTACATGCTGGGCCATTGGAGATCTAAGGGCTCAGTTCCAGGCAACATGGGCAGAGATTGCGTGCCTCAAATTGCATTTTCAAGAGGAAATATAAGAACCGCCCGCCATTTCCCCAACATCCAACAGAAGCACCTCGACTGCAGAGGGCAGTTGCTCTGGGAGGTTGGTAGGCGGTTAGGAGGGGCAAATTGGGTGCCCCATCACTCAGTGCTCTCCAACATATCAGCTCCACAAACCATATAAAAGCTACAAACAGGTATCTGCCTCCATCTCCGAAATCAAACAGAGGGGCAGAGGACACTGCAGAACGGGAGCTAGCACAACAAAACTCACCCAAAATGGGAACCAAAACAAAAAAAAGCAAAAAGGAAATCCAAAAATCTTCTGATCATAGGAGACTCCATGATTCAGGGAGTTGATACGTATCTCCAGCCAGGGGTAATGGTCAGATGTCTCCCAAGTACATCAGCATGGAGAGACACTGACCACATTGCTAAAATTGTTCAGGAAGCAGGAGAAGACATTGACGTCCTGGTACACATAGGGACTAATGATCTCGCCAGCTGGTCAGTTGTGGAGACCAAGGAACACCAGACCAGGCTGGGTGACAAACTATCATCCATTTTGTCCTTCTCCGAATCTCTTTCTCTGAGATCTTGCCCATCTGGGAGAGGGGGACAGATGGACAGAAGGTCAGAGAAGGGGAGATAGGGGACCTAAACATGTGGCTCAAGGGCTGGTGCCAGGAAAATGACGCAAATTTGTAGGGAACTGGCAACAGTTTTGGGAGCGAAAGTTCTTTAAATTTGATGGACTGCATCTGACTAAGGAGGGAGTCAGTGCATTGGGGCAGAAGTTTGACGTCTTTGCAAAATATTTGAACTAGCAAGTGGGGAGAGGGGTGCAGCACCCCAAACGTTGAATAGGAAGAACACCCCTCCCCCCTCAGCTAGTGGTCAAACAGAAGTTCAGCATGTTTGTAGTTCATTTGCATCACCAGGTAAAGAAAACGGTCCAGCTCCCCATACGACACACAGGGGAAACACCGGACCTCACCCAACAACTAACACACTGAAATCTGGCCAATGGAAAATCATGTACACTAGTGCTCACAGTCTGGGAAAAAAGATCCCAGACCTGCAAGCAATAATGACAGAGGCTAAACCGGACATAGTAGCCATTAGCAAGACATGGTTTACCAGTAACCACACTTGGGAGACTTCAGTACCTGGCTATGTACTCTTCAGAAGAGACTGACATGCAAAAATAGGGGGTGGAGTGGCTCTTTATGTCAATGAAAATATCAAAGCTACAGAAGTTCAGAAGACACATAAGGAGCCAGAAGAACTGTGGGTCACCCTGGAAACAGGAAATGGAACAGCCATACGAACTGGGGTTCTGTACAGGCCTCCAGACCAGGGGGAGGACATAGACATGTTACTGTTAGAAGATATACAAAACATAACAGCTAAAGGGGAGGTTCTGATAATGGGAGACTTCAACATGCCAGATACAGATTGGTCAATACCAGCAGGACATCTGCCAGAACTAGACACATGGTGGATTCCCTGCAGGGGGATGGCCTCAAACAACTGGTACAACAGCCCGCAAGAGACAGGGCTATCCTAGCTCTAGTACTGACTAACAGGGAAAGGATCACAGATCTCCAGGTAGAAGGTCACCTGGGTGCCAGTGACCATCAGATGGTATGGTTCAGTTTGGCCACTAGAACAAAATCATCCCATTCCAAGGCAAAAATATGGGACTTCAGAGGAGTTGACTTTGATAAGATGGCCAACAGAGTTAAGTTAGCCCTGGCAAAAAGAATTACAGGTGAGGGGGTACAGGCAAAGTGGGCAAGCATTAAAGATGCAATACTTTGAAGCAACATCCCATAGTGTTAGTAAGAAAAGGAAGTGCTAAAGAAGAAGGAAGCCACTTTGATTCTCAAACACAGTAGCAGAAAAGGTCAGAGGCAAAAGGCTGGCCTTCAGGAAATATATGGGAACGCAGCAGGATGAAGATAGGGAGGCATACAAAATTTCCCTAAGGGAAGCAGGGAAGGCAGTAAGGCAGGCAAAGGCCCAAACCAAGGAAACACTAGCACAAACAGTAAAAGAAGGTGACAAGACTTTCTATAGATACATTAGTGAAAGGAGAAAGTCCAGAGGGGGTATTGCTAAGATCAAAGGGGATAAGGGTGTGTGTGTGAGGAGGAGGATTATGTAAAAGCATCTATCCTAAATAGATACTTCTGTACAGTATTTACTGAAGAGAAGGTAGGGCAGGGCCCACAGCTCAGCACCATGGACACGGGAGGGAGGTGAGCACTAGTCCCTTCACAAAAGAAAGGGTCCTACAAGAGCTTGATAAGCTCAGGGTGGACAAGGCAATGGGACCTGATGGCTTATATCCCAGGGTACAAAGGAGCTAAGGGTGGAACTAGTAGAGCCATTATCAGAACTGTTTAGTGAGTCTCTGAGCACAGGAGAGGTCCCAGATGACTGGAGAAGGGCTCATGTGATCCCGCTCCACAAGAGTGGTAGCAGGGAGGAGGCAGGGAACTACCGACCAGTCAGTCCTCAGTACTGGGCAAGATTATGGAGACACTCCTTAAGGAAAGGATAGTGCAACAATTGGAATCCATAGGAGCACAGAATCCAAGACAGCATGGGTTTACAAAAGGAAGGTCCTGTCAAACTAATCTCATAGATTTCTTTGACCAGGTAACCAGAATGGTGGACCAAGGGGGAGCAGTTGATGTCACCTACCTTAACTTCAGCAAAGCTTTTGATACTGTTCCACATAGAAGATTGATTAATAAGCTGGGTAGGCTTGGGGTGGGTCAGACGTTGGTCAACTGGGTGGCAAACTGGTTGACGGGCAGAAAACAGAGAGTGGTGGTAAATGGTATACAGTATAGTCAGAAGAGCTGCAAGTCACAAGTGGGGTACCTCAGGGATCAGTCCTGGGGCCATTCCTCTTCAATATCTTCATTAGTGACATTCCAGATGGACTGGAGGGTAAGGTTTGTCTGTTTGCAGATGGCACCAAGATCTGCAACAGAGTAGGTGATCCAGATGGGGTGGGCAGAATGAGAAGAGATCTGGATAAACTAGCAAAATGGTCAGAAAAGTGGCAACTGAGTTTGTGCAAAAGAGGTACAAGATCATGCACATAGGAAGAAACCCTGAAGCCACCTATAGGCTGGGAGGAGTTGCTGGCAGTCACAAGGGAAGAAAGAGACTTGGGCGCTATCATCACCGATGACCTAAAATCATCCAAGCAGACCACTAAAGCAGTAGGTAAGGCTAGAGGGATGTTGGGGTGTATTAGTAGGGGTATCACAAGTCGGAAGAGGGAGGTAATAATCCCTCTTTACAAGACACTGTTTAGGCCCCATCTGGAGTACTGCGTGCAGTACTGGAGGCCACACCTTCACGAGGACATTAACCAAATTGAGGCAGTCCAGAGAAGGGCAACCAAAATGGTGCAGGGACTGCATCAGAAAACATATGAGGACATATTAGCAGAGCTCAATATGTATACCCTAGAGCAAAGGAGGGAGAGAGGTGATATGATTGAAACATTCAAACACCTTAAGGGCATTAACAAGGTGAAAGAGTTTAACATGTTTCAGTATAAGAAAAATAGCAGGACAAAAGGACACATCATGAGATTAGAGGGAAGTTGATTAAGGGGTAATGTGAGGAAGTTATTTTTCACAGAAAG
The DNA here is from genome assembly GCA_016271365.2 of Neoceratodus forsteri. Classification (NCBI taxonomy): domain Eukaryota; kingdom Metazoa; phylum Chordata; order Ceratodontiformes; family Ceratodontidae; genus Neoceratodus; species Neoceratodus forsteri. The sequence goes on from CM028136.1 coordinate 84,410,220, forward strand.
GATGGTGGATGCATGGAACGGCCTACCTCAGTAAGTTGGGGATATGAATACAGTGCAGGGCTTCAAACAGGCATGGGATAGGCATAAGGGAGCAATATAGATGAGTATGAATAGATAGGCCATTGACAGAGCAAAGGCCAATGGCACATTCATAAGGTAGAAAAAGAAATGGGCAGACTGGATGGGCCTTGCAGTCCTTATCTGCTGTCAATTTCTATGTAACTACCCCCTGAAAAATATCAGAAAACAGAGCATCAAGGAAGGATCAAAGATAGTTTCAAGTGGGGACCAATTGACTTCCAAAAAAGCTGTGCCCTGTTGTTCAGAGATGAGACCTTTAATCACCCTACATTCAATTACCTGGGAGGGTGGACTTGGGGGATTTAGAGGACCAGCCACAATGGACAGTGACAGTGGTCACTTATACTATCCGGCAGGACCCCTGAAAAGAGGATCCTGCCAGAATGAGTGACCAATATCCAGTCCAACACAGTGCCCAAGCCTGTCTTATAATCACACACATACACACACACACACAAACACACCTCGAAAATAAGCTTGCTTGAACCTTCCCTAAACAAGAGCTGATTGTCATAAAAATAGTGCTGTTGTGGCACATGGTAGTTATGGGCTGCATATCACTCTGGTAACCAGTGACATGAAAAGGATAAATCTCTTCCTACTGTGCCACTCGACACCATCCACACGGGCAAACTGGAAAAACCTGTGCCATCCCGATAGAGGTGCCCTTACTGTACCACGAGGAGGGAGCAAGGAGGCAGCCATCGTAATTTGCAACTGCTGGATTATACTTCAAGTAGGCATATGTAAAAGTAAAAACACGGCTCCCCACCACCCATTGTTGGTCCGTAAACTAACATGAACACTTAAAACACATTAGAGAAGCCGCATTAGAAACATGCAGGTTTATATCGGAAGTCCCACGTTTCCCCAGAAGCACTGCATAAGTGCAGCAGCTCTGAAATCGAGGGTGGGGGAAGGTCTGTCCATTTGGGGGTACCAGCCCATGTCCCAACAAACCATTAATAACACTTTTACTGGCACAGTTGTTAATCCTGAACTGAGGACAAGAATCAGGCTAATTCAACACTCCCCAAATCAGTGTTCACAATCCAAAAGTAGTAAACGACACCTTCGATTCAGCTATGCGGCAGCTGTACCCAAGTTCAAGTCCTCCTCTTTGGCAGTTCCCATAGTTGGAATAGGTTCTCTGTAGGCACTTTGTTGATCCCTTTTAGGAACTTAAAAATCTCTATCATGTCTCCCCACTCCCTCCTCTGTTCCAGGGAGTACATGTCAAGGGCTACCAGTCTCTCCTCGTACTGCAAGTGGTCGAGCACCATCACCATCTTTGTTCCCCTCCTTTGTATCTGCTCTACTCTCTCCACATCCTTTTTTAAGTAAGGCCTCCAGAACTGGGCCCCATATTCCAGATGTAGCCTGACCAGCTGGGTGTACAAGGGTATCAGAACCTCTTTCCTCCTGCTGGTGATCCCCCTTCCAATACAACCCAACAGTCTGCTGGCTGTTGCCACTGCCTAGCCGCAGTGCCCATCCACCTTCAAGTCCTGTGAGATGATGATGCCCAGGTCCCTCTCTTCCTTGGTCACTACCAGTGGCTTTGCCCCAGACTGTAGTCCATGCTCGTGTTTCTTTTGCCTAGGTGCATGATTTTGCATTTAGCCATGTTGTGTGATAACTTTCACTTCCCGGTCCATTCTTCTAGTATCCTTAGGTCCCTCTGCATACTCTCGGTCCCATCCTGCAAGTCCACCCTATTGCAGATCTTAACATCATCCATAAACAGGCTTACTGTACCCCCCAGCCCCTCAGCTAAGTCCCCTATAAAGATGTTGAACAGCAGGGGTCCCAGTGCTGACCCCCTTGGGAACACCGCTAGTGACCACTGATACTCCTGAGGGCAATAAACTAATACATTACAGCTAATGGAATAGCAGTGAGACAGATCAAGGCATAACAGAGCTATGTACTAAAGAAAAAGGACATTGAATATATGCAGTACAGTGTGAGTTGTAACTGACCCAGAGGTGGAACTGTATTGTTGAAACCTAGGATACAATGGTAAATTACTATACAGCAGAGTAAAGGTACTGAAACACGCTTGTTACCCTCCATGAGTGTAGAGGCTAGAAAGGGGGGAGGAGAGATTCAGAGGGCTAGGAGCAGTTGCAAACATATTTCTTAGGCAGTATTTCACAGTGGTTTAAGGCTCTGAGCTGTAAACCTGGAGACCTGGGTTTGAATCCCACAGCTCCCACTTGCAAACTGTGTGACCCAGAGCAAGTCACTTAACTTCCTTGTACTCCTAGGTCACACCTGTAAACAAGCTTTCAGCTAAGTGTCTCTCTCCCCCCTGTTTAAAAAAAAACAGAGAGAAAGTTATGAAAGGAGGCAGTGATAGACCAGGGGGAGGAAGAATGCCTAATCTGACAAGGCACTGCATTCCATAGTGTCAGGAGCCTGTGAGAGAAGGCTGTTTTGCCTATAGTGGTGATGCGCCTTGGGATGGAGAAGGTGTGAGTGTCATTTCATCTGAGGGAGTGAGAAGCTGAAAGGTGGGAGGCCAGAGAGGATGAGAGATAGGAGGGTAACGAACCGAATCAGAATTTAGAGACCCATTTCATACAGTGAGCTAGACGTCGGTTTCCCAGAGAAGGTAGAGCAAGTGAGCGGTAGAGAGTACAGAGGTGACAGAAAGCATTGAAGAGGGTATCGAGTCTGGTTATGGAAGGCTGTGGTGCAGCACTGTATGCTACATCACAGTAGTTGAAAACAGGTGAAATCATTTTCTGGACAAGCTCATGCCTAGCTGAGAGAGGTAGGCAGCTGTGGTTCCTGTAAAGGGTGCCTAGTTTGGGTCACAGCTTTTTCAGGATAGAGTCAATATGTCCAGAAAAGTTGAGGTGCTGGTCAAGCCAGACCCCAAGATACCTAAAAGAAAATGTGTCCTCTAGAGATGTACCATCAAGGGTGTGGAAGGAGGGCAGTTTAGCTAACTTAGACAGTCTCTGTCTAGTGCCAACGGTTATGGAGACTGTCTTTTTAGCCAACTTGGCGGGGATCAACAATTGGTGTTGCAACTTTAAGGATCGTAGTGTGCCCCCGACCTGGTCAAACACTTTCCTCCTCTGCCTAGTGGAATAAGATAGATCGGGAAACAAAGATAGGGAGACAGACCCATATTGTAAATCCATTTTCTTTTTGACTAGATGCAGATTGCTATCCCAGACTGCTACCCCACTGCAGACTATAAGAGTGCTCAATCCAAGTCCAGCTGCCGTGGCCTTCCGAGGTGTGATACAGTAGGCCTTTTCAAATAGTAGGGCAGGGTCATCTTCAGAAAGTCCAAGGATTGCAGGCAACATAGTCTTCATGAAATCCAGGGGGTGCCTCATGCTCCGTACATTCCAATTAGCCTATCGGCTGGAGATTTCTCTCTGTGGTCTGATTTTCCATTGTTTCCAGTCTTTGGTGTAGGAGTGTATTCTGTTTTACAGGCTTTGTGGTGGCAGCAACTGTTATCAGTACTGTGCTTTCCATCCATTGAACAGCCTGTTCCGCAGTGTCCATCCCCGTTTCAAGCAAGGAAATCCAAGGTCTAAGGACATCCTACTTTTTATCCATCTCCTGGATTTTTTTGACTAATTGAGCCAGAGTCGTGTTGATCATGACAAGACTCTTCCTCGACATTTCCTCGGCTCCATTGCCACTACTACCCGCAGTGCCATCCTGCAGCAGAGCCCAGCACCTCTCTGTTTTCCCAATTTTAACTGGAAGAAATTTTGTGCTGCATTCTTAGATTTGCCCATTTGAGATGTGCAGGAGTTGCTCTAGAGATCTGGCAAAAGTTCATGAATGAAAACTCCTATAAAAGATGTTTTTTATTCAATCAGTGGCTCTCGTCCCCAGGAGCTCTATTAAGGAATATCTGCTCCACTTTGGTGCTAAGCCACACCCCCATGTTACAAATTTTAAGAGTAATTTTCTTGTCCCTGCTGGATGTCTGGAATAGCATTCTGCCTGACAACTGACATGTGTGGTTCTGTTCCTCACACTGCATCATCTGCGCTGTGACCTCGCTGATTGTGACATCACAAGTGAGTCACATGGCAGTTGCTTGGTGGCTCTTCCCAAGGAGATGTGATGTCACTGTCGGGTCACAGTGCTGATGATATAATGGGTTGAACATAGCTAGGTATGTCCGCTGCCAGGCAGAGTGGTTCCACTCATCACACTGCACCAGCAACATAAAGTAAAATATCTAATAATGAACCGAAGGTAAAAGAAGTATCTCAGATATAAACACTAACAGATGGCTGCTTTTAAAAACTAATATTAGTTTTAGAAAGTACACCAGTTCTTTAAAGTGGAATGTAGGTGTGCAGCCTGGGCCCTCGGATTCTGATAGGTAATGAAAGAAACTTTCAGTTGAAGTATGAGGCTTACACGTAGGCACACCCGTCCAGAAATATCCCCGTCTAAACAAGGGAGCAGCAGTAGACCCTTGAGGCAGAAAATAATGTCCCCGTTGGTTAAGCTGTGTTTCCCCATATACTTGTTTCCCAAGTGTGACAGTACCTTCTCTGTCAAGGGTCTATGAAATGACTGCTGCCTTGATAAAGGACAGAGGTAGACAAGGATATCTCTGGACTGGTGATACATACAAGGGTATCAGATGGGGCCGAGGGACACAAGCCAAACTCTGCCAGAGGATTTTCTGGGATAGACCACAGTGTATGTGATGAATGCTCTCCCGCCCCAGAGACCCTGCAGAGGAGGCAGGGAATGAAGAGAAAGTAAACATGTTTAAGGACTTCCGCAGCAGTCACAGGTGAGTATTTGAATATATGTAGAGTCGGGGGGGGGCACTGGCACTGACACTGGGGTTTTAGTATGTCTTTACAAACACAGAGCTAGATGGAGAAATCTTTGGAACTTGTCATCTTGGAGACAGAGGGTATGGTGTGGTGGTGGTGGGGGAGGTGATTGGGCAATAGTTTAGAAAACTATTGACCAGTCTAGTAAACTAGTAATTGCTCTTTTATGTAATTTAACTGCATACATGTGTATTATGCCTTAGTTTTGCTCATTTCTGAAATTCCCTGTACGCTATATCTGAATGTTGGTACCCGTATTGTGTAACTGCTGCTGTATTTCTCATCTCGTCCTCTATGTGCCATCTAGATGGCCCAGGTCATGCCTGAAAACGGTCCCTGGGACCAGTGTACTCACCTGATTATCAAAGAAATAAATAAAACTGAATAATTAACCAGTTTTGATTTGAAACTGGTCACTAGCTGAAAAAACATCAGTGTCATGTGACTGGCTCTAGACCAAGTAGAGACCAAGGGCTGGATATTCAAACTGCGCCCAAAAAGTGCGCAATAGCAGGAGCAAGCACAAGTCCATTGTGCCCATGCGCAATAGATGCGATATTCAAAAAAGGAGCAAGCCAAATTGCACCAACAGCAAATGTCTGAATATCACACAACCTGCGCCATAGTGCAACTAGGAAGGGGCAGCTGAGCAGATATGATGCGCTATGGCGCAACAAGGGCTGCCCCGCTGAGCAGCCCAGAGGCGCCATAGCACAAGCAGGGAGCCCCTCAGCAGCAGAGCAATGTAACTGCACAACCAGGGAGGTAGGTAGGGGCCCACCACCCATGCCACAGATGGGCACAGGAACACACAGCAGAACTGACAATGCGCCCCCACACCCTAAGCACAGCACAACAGGGGGAGGGCTGGAATATCCACCGGCCAATGGGGACAAGCAAACAAAGCACAGCTGGGCTATGATGCCCCAGCACACCCACCGGCAAGCTGAGACTGCCACACAAGGAGGGCGGACCACCCCGTGCCACACCAGCCCCCCCCAGTGCACAGCACACCCTGCACTGTGACCCCAGACACCCCATGAGCAGTGACCACCACTGCAGGAACCCCCATGCATACCACCACCCCACTGTCACACTGCACCTCGTGTACCACAGAACCATAGAAGCCAGCCCCACCATGAGCACCCAGCAGTGGGTGGCAGCACACGGCAATGCAACAATGGCAGACACAGTGCCAACATGCACAATCCCCCTGAGGCACAGCTGAGAGACCGACCATGCGTCGGCACAAGAGGTACCCCACACGGGAAAGGGCGTGCCCCTGACACCACCAGCATTGATACAGCACCCTGCACAGTAGACAAGTGTCACAGCCCGACTCACCACGAGCCACAGCAGCCAGCACAGACACCCACAGTGGTGCGTGGAAGCATGCATCACACCAGATGCAACACAGTGCAGGGGCAAGCACACACCCATACCCACGGGGACAATAACACAGGGACACAGTAGTGTGGCAACCAAGCCCCCAGTGTGGGCATATGAAAACTGAGCACACACAGCCTGCAGTCCTCCATGGCACAGGGGTGACACCCACCCTGTGCATGCACTGTGGTCCCGTACGCCACCATCATATGCCTGGAGCACAATTCACAGACAGTGGTGCACAGCCCCTGCAACACACACAAGCCACAGCATGGAGGTTGGACATCAACTGCGGAGGCCACAGTGTCACCCGAGGCAAACATGTACCACACCAGTGACAGGAGGCAACCCAGCATTGTGACGGTCACAGTGGATGACCTGCAGGGACAGCCACCACTGACAAGGCAGCAGACCTTGCAGGCCACAGACATGCAAGGGTGTCAGCTGCACAGGCCAAGGATGGGTTGACAGGGGCACAATGGACACAGAGCATGTACCATGGACCACTGCACACAGTAATGCAATGCACAGGAAACAACACACACACCACAGACACCGACTGATAGCCACTCCCACACCATAGACACTTCCCCACGCACACACATACATACCCATGACTGAACCACCCCAGATGCCATGCACACCACTGCAGCTGAGCACCTATAGCCAGCTGCAAATCAGAGACCACCACAGTATTCATATCAAAATATATCTATTGTAAAATATAAAACACAACTATATACAGTAAACTATGTACAAATGGGGGGGAAGGATAGAAACAAGGTGGGAGTGGGTAAGGGGCAGGGGTGAACATATGGGAGAGGGAAGGCAGGGTGTGAGGGTTGGTCAAAGGGGGGAAGTTGTAGGCAGGTTCATTCAGACATTAGTGGCCAGCCTGGTCCTCCTCCGCTTGGGGCTGTCGCCTGACCGTCTCCTCCTCCTGACCCCATGCTGGTGTATGTCCCTCAGTATGGTCAGGGACTCCTGTGCCACCTGCAGCAGCTCCTGCACAGCCTGCTGGATCCGCAGGAGTATCCGTTCACCTAGGATGAGGGATCAGAGTCAATAGGTGTGACTGTCCATCCCCCTGCAGCCCACCCATTATGCATGGCATACAGCCATGTGCCATGCTCCTGTGATGGTGTGCGCCCACCCACAGTGACCATGTCCACAAGACATGCCCAACCAGGCAGCAATAGCCATGTGTACCACTGCACACACCCAACGCCCATGTCCATCACAGCACAACCAAGGCCGTACAGTAACGTGGCTATGCAGTGTGCAGGCAGTGCCACAGCCATGTGCCCAGTGCACGCATGGACCACCATTGATGCACTCCCAGACATGCAGTGCCACTGGACAGTGCTGACTGTCACAAGTCGTGTGCATGGCGGTGGTGTCCATGGATGGTGGCCATGCCCTGCTTCCCACCCTGTTATACAGCATGCAATAGTAATCATGGTGTCATGGCACTCACCCTCATCGGGCCATTGTTGTCGGTGGTGTTGGTCCCCGACACGCCTGTGTGCTGCGTCCTCTTCTGTCTGCTGCCGCTCCACAATCCGCCGCTGCTCATCCACGCCTGTGGGAGAAAAAAGGAGAGAAAAATATCAGTACAAACCCAAAGCAAAGTTCCCCTGCCCCAATGTGTGTGCCACCCACCCAGCCAGACCCACCCCATACCCTGTAAAACTGCACAGCCAACCCTAGACTATCCCTCCCTATGTGCTGGACACATAAGACAGTGTTACCCATATGGACGATACAAGTGTGTGAGCGTATCACCCACCTGGACAAGGCACCATGCCCTCCTGGCACGCGCAACCGAGATGGGCAATAGCTCCGGCTCCCTCCTCCTAAGGTCCTGTAATGGTGCCTGCACTGCTCCGCTGTCCTCCTGCATCCAGTGGCTGCCTCCAGGTCAGTGGCCACCTCCTGCCAGACCTGGGTCCTGGCCCTGTCAGTGCCTCTTCTCCAAAAGTGGGCCATAGTGTGGCTCCACAATAGCCCTACGTTGTAGCCAGCTCAAAGGGCACTCCATTGTGGGACTCTCCTGCGTGCCATCTCAACCGCTATAGTAGGCAATATGGCGCTCTGCAGCACGGCACCCCACGTGGAACTGCTGCACGGTACAGCACCATCATTCCCTATCGCGCTGTTACCGAACAGCGCGATAGAGGTGCAGCCATGCCGGACATATGGCGCCAAGGGGGCAAAGGTCGGGCACAGGGTCATGGGTCTCTGGCGCAAGGCCACGCACAGCACCATCAGACGTCTATGCATCTAGCGCGATTGGTTGCCTGTGTGCCAGAGCCACAGCGAAATATCGTGCAGTTGTGCCACAGCGCCATGTAGTGACCCTCGCCATAGCGCCACTGGCACAATGGTGGCTGTGCCCTGCATTGCCTACCGCACACAGCACGTCATCAGCATGGCAGACACCTGCGTAAGCTACCTGGGCATGCGCAGTGAGGTGTACTACGCATGCCACAGAACTGAGCCATTGGATCAGCACATTCAACACAACTGCACAAAGCGCAAAAGCGCGATATTCAGCCATCATATGCTAATCATCCGATCAGCCATGCAATGGCGCAGCAGCGTGATTTGCATCTCATTAAAGTTGCTCCTCACCTAATTTGCATGGATTGCGCTATAAAACTGCGACACTGTTCTGCAGTGGCCATATTCGGTTACTGCAGTTTATTGGTGAGTTGTATGCTGTGTGGGGTTCTGGACTGTGGTATCAGGGACTTGCTTTGTACTGCACAGTCACAGGTAACCACTGTCATCCTTACAGGCTGAATAATGACCGAGCGAGGTCTGGGTGAGGAGGACTACGATGGTGGGTAGAAGAAGAGGCCCAATTTCACCAAGGCCAAGACAGAGGCACTCTTCGAGGCCTACCTCGATCAGGAGCCACTGCTCAGTGGACGGCGGGGCACCCCTCAGGCCCGTGCTGCTGCATGGGAGGGGGTGGCACGTGCCGTCAACCTGCACGGCAGCCACCAGCGCTCCATGCAGGAGTGTATGAAGAAGATGGGTACCGACAGGAGGAGGGTGAAGGAGAAGGTGGCTGCCATCAGGGCGGCACGTGCTGCAACAGGCGGGGGCCAGCCGGAGGTGGTGCAGCTGACACCGGCAGAGGACAGGCTTACTGCAAGCATGCAGTGCAGTGCCATAGAGGGCGTTCCAGGAGGTGGCTTCCAGACAGGTGGTAGCCCATCACTGCATGGTAAGTCATGGTCTGTCGGGGGGCAGGGTAGATCACATGCACTAACGTGACCTTACTTTCTGTTACAGATCCTGTGTGTCTGCAGGGGTCAGTGGTGGAGGGCCTGTCCACTGCAGACAGTCATCTGGAGTTGGAGGAGGGACCATCCACCTCCACAGGTAGCCGTCTAGCGTTGCAACAGTGGGTCCGCCTGGCTGTCCACATTGATGTCATTGGGGGAGGCCCTTCCTGTGTCTCAGCGTCCTGGCATCCAAGGATGCCAGCACGCTGTGGCTGTGGCAGAGACCTGCACCAATGATGAAGATACGACCGTCATGGGCAGTGACATGTATTGTGCCATAGAATGGACACACAGCAGGCCAGCTCACACCCATGGACCTGGCTGGTTCCGACGTGTGCGCCAGCGTGTCAGCACAGTCCCAGGCTGTGCCTGTCAGCACCAGTGGGGCAGCACCAGTGGCTGGTCAGGACAGTGGGACTGTTGCGGCTACAGCGGCGGAACAACTGATCCCTTGGGCACAGCAGGCGGAGGGGCAGCAGCAGCAGTTGCCCACTGGGACTGGGGGTTCAGGGTTCAGCGGTGGTGTCTGTGCATCACCTGTGGACTTGCCCATACCTGGTCCTGGTGAGCAGCGCCCACCCTCAAGGAATGCTGAACATCAGGCCCTTCCATTCCCTGATGGATGGGATGCCGAGGTGGCAGACGACCTCTTTGACGAGCACACCCACCTACTGCAGGCATCAGTACAGCAGCAGATGCAGCTTGCAACATCCGTGGAGGCACTGTGTGTGGCTCTGGAGCGGGTCGAGGAGCGACACAGCAGGGACACCGATAGGATCCTGTCACGGACTGACCATTTGCGGAGGATGTGACCGTTGCCATTGACAGGCAAACACAGACGTTCATCGCTGTGATGGCCACAATGGGCACACAGTCAGGTGCCCATGCGTCGCTCACACTGCGCAGTTTGCTATCCACTCCCCATTCCTGGCATCGTGCGAAACCCACCCTGTCGATGCCGGGTTCAGCTGTGGGCATCCTGAGCACTCCTGGTGCAGGTATGTTTGGTGTGCTGCAGACCCCTGTGCAGGCATGGTCATGTTCGCACAGTGGAACCCCTGATGGACCATCAGTGCCACCCCATGAGGCCCGTGGTCAGCCTGCCAGTGCTGCTGGGTCTTGGTCCCGTGCATCCGAGGTGGACATGGCACTGTGCCGCAAGGCTGACCTGTCTCCCAGCGGGGCACTGTCTGGTGCTGCCCTGTGTGCATTATGTGTTTCGGTGGGCAGTGCACTGGTAGGTGCCCGGCCCTGCACGCAGACACACGGTCCACCTGCACACCCTCCCGATTGCTGTCCACAGGTACGTGTGCATGATGATGCCTGCATTGTTCTGTACACCAAAGTGTGATGGTGCCCAGCATCTGACACACGCACATAGACAGTCAGTGGACGTGGTGGCCTGTGGACATGTGTGTTGCTAGTGTTTGCATTCCAGCTCTGTTTTGCACCTGACCCCTGTGCACTTTGTGCCTATTGTGTGTGCGTGTGTGTGTGTGTGTCCGTCCATGTGGTGTGTTACTGTTCACCCCTCCCTGGTTGTATTTGTGTGCTTCTGTGCCCTGCCACTTCACTTGCTGTCATGCACCCCTGGTGTGTTTCCATGTGTGTATGTGGGTTGTGCCCTAGCCACTGGTGGTTGCACATGGCACCATGACTTACCTGTGTTGGCTGAAGTGCTCCTCTGTGATGGTGTCCCGGTGCAGCTGTGCCAGCTGGATCAGTCGGGGGTCCCATCGGCCAAGGGGGGGCTGCCCATCCCCATCGTCACCGGCGTCCCCATCACTGTCCCCCTCTTCGACCTGTACGGCTATCCCACAGTCTTTGGCCATGTTGTGCAGGATGCAACAGGCCAGGAATATCCCACAGGCCTTTGAGGTGCTATACTGTAGGGCACCGCCAGAGGTGTCCAGGCAACGGAAATGCACCTTCAGCATCCCAAACCCGCTCAATGACGTTGCATGTGGTGGCATGTGCCTCATTGAAGCATTGCTAAGATGGGGTCATGGGCAGCTGGTAGGGTGTGAGCAGCCAGGGACGGAGTGAGTATCCACTGTCACCTGTGTGGAGATAGTGGAGGTTAGTGTCTTGTTCAGGCTTAGACTGTCCCAAGCCCTGTGGGCCACACCCATGGCACCTCTGGCCATACCCCCCCTTGCCCAAGATATGTCAGTTCTACATACATACCCACCCACTAGATGACCTGTGGGGATGTCCCCACTCTTGAATCGGTGGCACAGTGCCGACTGGTGCCAGATGAAGGAATCATGTGTTTCCCTAGGGTGCGTGGCACAGACATTGATGATGCACCCACTGGCATCACACACCACCTGGCAGTTGACACTGGCATATCCTTACGATTCATATGGGTGGCCTTCGGAGCCAGGTGACTTGTGTGGCCACATGGTTGCAGTCTATCACCCTATGCGCCAGGCATCGTGCTACCCTGTGAAATCCTGTATGTTTGCTGTGCGCTCCGCGCGAGTGCTGGGAAATGTATGTACTCCATGGCATGTGGCAGCAGCGTGAAAGAATTGGGTGAGGATGCGTGACGTGGCCGACTGTGTTATGCCTGTGGTATCCCCTGTTGGTCTCTGGAAGGTACCTGTGGTGAGCAAGCACATGCAGGTTGTTACCTTTGTCTCCACTGACAGAGCATGACTCCGTCGTGTGGGTGCCTGCATTACATCACTGCACAGCTCACAGAGCTGCCTCAGTATTGTCCTGTTCAGGCGGTACTGGCCCACAATCTCAACATCTGTGTACAGCTCAAAGCTGATGCAGGCTCGGTACTGCCTGTTGGGGGCATACCGCCGACGGGCCCTTCCACGGCCACGTTCCCCTGCAGCATGCCTTCTCACCCCCCTCATTACGGCATCCATGTGGAAGGTGGCTTTGTTAATGTCCCTGGCTTGCGTTCCCCCCCAGCTGATGTTGCTTTGTTCCCCCCGCTGTCCTGACTGCTACCTCCCCTGCACCGGGTACACCTACTGGCCTCTGCTTTCTGTGGCCCCACATACCTTCCCTTGCCCCTCTTGTGTGGTGTGGTTTCCCTGGCCTGGCCTCTTTCTCCCTGTTTCCCTGTGCCTGTCTCTGCCTCTGTCTAATGTGGCTTTCCTGTAGCGTTCTTGCACCTCTTCCTTGCTCCTTTTTATTTTGGCTCATTTCCGCTATGGCGCAACTTCCGCCTGCTCCACTGTTGCGCATTGCGCAAGTCTTTGAACATCGCACTGCACACTTTATGCATGGTTCCACCCCCTTTGGTTGTGCATGCCTTCATTATCATTGCGCTGTTGCTCAGCATGTTTTCAGTGGCGCAACTGCCTCCTGCTGAATATCGAAGAAGAGCACATTTTCTGACTTGTGCTGGCGCAACCCTATTGTGCATTGCGCAACCCTTTTGAATATCCAGCCCCAGGAGTTTTCCTTAAAAGTTTTATAAATACATATTTATCTCTCTTTGCATATTTAATAAATAACCCACTACAGGGTGTGTGGTCACACTCTGATATATGCACGCCTTGGTGTGCATTGAGACCCATAAGGCTGTAGGCTTCGTGCATTCAGCCACCCAAGGTGTGCGTATATCAGAGCACAACTACACGTCTTGTAGTGGGTTATCGAGCTTATAAAATGGCCACAGATATTGAAGGGGGGGGTCAAAAAAGTAGTCCTGTGAGCCAGAAATAAAATGATCTAGTTGATGCTAGCATGATTCTACTGTTTATATTTTATGCTCCCCGCACACTGGGGGTTGGGAACTCCACCTCCAACCCCTCCATGAGCCTGCCTACCGCCAACCAATCCCCGAGATCCCCCACAGCTTGCCCCCCCTTGGTGGGGTTGGGAAAGGAGCTTCCCCCGGAGCACAGTCCAAATCTGGGGAGGTGGCAGCAGCTGACCAGCAGAACAGGTGAGGCTTCATGAAGCCCCTGGCCACCATTTTTCACTTTTCTGGTGACCCCACTCCCGACAGACGACCACATACACATGGGGGCACACGCACATCACGATCACCAGCTTCCTACCTCCCAACCTGTGCCAGCCCCCACCAGAGGGTGACCGACAGGCGGGATGACTATCCCTCCCTCCCCGAGAGAGGAAAGCAGTCCTCCGGACATTCAGTCCTCTCTCACCCCTGTCAACCCCCGACAGCATGGGCTTATTCCAGAACCCGGGTCAATGGCATGGTGTGAGGTGTGGTGTCCAGTGCCTCAACCTCCAGCACCACCAGGCCAGCTATGATTCTACTGTTTTAATAGTGTAATAAAAAAGGAAAATGTGTCCTGACATTTTAGCACTATTTTGACTGTGTGTGTGTGTGTGTGTGTGTGATAGTAAGCGTGTCCAGGAAATAAAACAATCTGGTTGATCCTGCAATGATTCTGGTGGCTTAATAGTGTTTAAAAAATAATGTATGGTCACGTGATACAAGTGCTCTGAGTAGTGGCGGTGGTGCTGAGCTCCTGGTTTTGGGTTACAGTTATAGCCCATTTTCAGCTATTTTTAATTGTATAGAGCTTCTATACTTATAGCAGAACATATAAGCTGCGCGTGTGTGTTACACTTATGTGGTGATCGTTATCGTTGTTATGGGATGGAGTCAGAAATGTGATCTGCAGCGATTCGCCATACTCCTTCTACATCGCCAGAAAAGAACCCTAAGAAGCCTAAGGCCCTAAGTGGTGCCGCGGATAAAAAGGCGACTCAATCGACTGCATCAGTCCCTTTGACAGAAGATCGTTTCCTTCAAGAATTACAGCCCTTCAAAGAGATGTTGGGTGAGATTGCCACTGAATTAAAATCCCTGAGGGGGATATGATGGATTTGTCTCAGAGGGTCTCTGATTCTGAGGCCCGGATAGCTTCTACAGAGAGGTGGAGAGAGAAATTGGATCCAGAACTGGTGGCCTTGAAACAACAGATACAGAAGTTACAGTTAAAAACAGAGGATTTAGAGGGAAGGAGCCGCAGGAACAATATCCTGATAATTGGCTTGCCAGAGGCAGAGGAAGGGCAAAATATTCAGGCCTTCGTGTAGAAGTTCCTTTATAAAATTGCAGGCGCTTCTCCAATGGGAGCTTCATATCAGATAGAGAGAGTACATCGAGCCTTGCGGCCCGACCTCCACAGGGAGCCCCCCCCAGGCCTCTGATTCTAAGATTTCTTAGCTTTGTGGAGAAGCAGCATATCTTAAATAAAGCAAGAGAGGCTCAAGAGATCTTATGAGAGGGAGTGAAGATACGAATCTCACAGGATCTGCCTTATGAGATAAGGCGAAAGCATGCAGCATATCACCCTATTGTGAAAAAGTTAATTGCTGCTGATATCCGCTTCAAAATGCAGTACCCTTCACGCTTGTTAATTAAGATAGCGGACAATTGGGTTGCTTATGAGAATCCGGAGAGAGCGCAGGAGGACTTGGCCAACAAGCTTCCTGAATTGTTTAAGAAGGGTTGATGCAGCAGGAATGCTGTTGGACTCATGAAGGGGACTTCTGTGGGACATTATTCTGTTACTTACTAGATTAGTGGAATTTTTTGAAATCAATATGTGAGACTGTACTGATATGGAGTTTCGTGTTTCAGCAGTGGCTGTTCCGGGGGGAGGGCAAGGCTGGATGGGGATCTGTTCTGGGCTGTCGAGGAGGAGGAATCCAGGTTTCCTACTTGTTTTGGGCCTGTAGGCCACTTCGTGTCTGTGTGGGGACTACACGTCCGAACTGGGAACGAACTTGGAGGGAATGGTGCCCGGGGAACATATGGGAGATGCACAGTGCGCGGTTAAGGTTTCCCATGGGAAACAAGTTTCCTAGCACATGGTAGCATTCATTTTGTGAGGGTTTAAACCTTGGGGGTTTTCCTTTAGAATAATAAGATAGTTCAAGGAACATGCTTGAAAATAAATTAAGGGAGGATCTCTGTTAACTGGTTCAATAAGGATTCGGTTCCATGTGAGAAGGGTGGGCGGATTCAGGGCTAATCTAATCGGAAACTATAAGAGATTCTAGTTTTTTTTTGTTCTTGATGACTGATGTCAAAATGGGCAGGGGGATGGCACCATGGTGCTGTGGAGTGCGTTGGATCGCAACCCGGAAATGTGGGAGGGCTACCTCTTTGGTTTATTGGGGCCAAGTAAGAAAAGATGAGTTAGTTGGGCTACTAGCAAAAGAGTGGCTAATACTTGGATGTCAGATACAAATTGGGTTTCCAAAGAGGGTTGGAGGGTGATTACTCTCCAGTGGGTGAGGAGAGCTTTTGTATATAGTTTGTCGAGTAGGGTTAGGGGAGTAGTCTCATGAGGCAGACTGGATGGGCCTTGCGGTCCTTATCTGCCGTCAACTATGTTTCTATGGGGGGTATAGGGGTAGTATGAGATATTGGGTGAAGAGGGGGGGGTGGGGTTGGGAGCGATCATGATAGAAGGAATAATTTTTGTAGGATTGAACATTCTATTGAGTTATATGGCAGATCCCACATTTAAGATAGTGTTGTGGAATGTGAGGGCAGAAAGCATGCTAAAGGGTTGCTATACTTAAACATACAGCTCTTGGCAGCAGCTAATGATATTTTTTGCAGAGCGCATCTTTTGGCTTTGGAAGTAAACAAGTTTAAAGGGCAGGGAATACAGCAGGCTTTTGTGGCTGGAGATTCCTCCTCTAGAGGAGGAGGAGTAGCGATACTGATTATGAAAACAATTCCATTCCAACCAGAGAATATTATACAGGATCCAAATGGCAAATTCATTTTTGTCAGCGAATTACTTGCAAGGAAACCACTAATTCTGGGCTGTATTTGTAGACCGGTGGGGGGTGACCCAGATTTCCTTATTGGTTTGGCAGATAAGCTTGCTTCCTTCCTTCCAAACCCCATTATATTGGGAGGGGGACTGGGATTTGGTCCAATCCCACCTGCTGGATAAATCTGGATCGCCCCTTAGAGCTGCGACTCCAGCCCAGAAAGCTTTAAATGAGCTGATGGACCTCCTGGGATTGTGTGATCCTTGGAGGATCCTGAACCCGTTGGCTAAGGCCTTCTCATTTCATTCTCAGGTGCATCATACGGCTTCCAGACTTGATTTTTTTTTGATAAGCTGAATTTTGTTAACAGGAGTTATTGGGGCGGGGATAGAGCCGATAGTAATATCTGACCATGCGGTGGTATGGTTGCACATCTCTTTTAGAATAGAACAGCAGAAAGACTCTTGATGGAGATTAAACACACAATTACTGAGGGATAAGTTTATTGTTGATAAAATTCACACTCTTATTGAACAATTCAGGGAAACCAATGTGGAGTCCATCCCAAGGATGGATCAGGTCTGGTGTGCACTGAAGTGCTACATAAGAGGCGAATTAATTCCGCTGGCAACAAAGAGGCAGAGGATCAGGGAGGAGCAAGCAAGGAAGTTGTTAGAGCAGATTAGAGCACTGGAGCAGAATCCAGTGTCTACATCTCCACAGGGGGTAATGGTGGACCTTTTGGCCTTGAGGAATGCATATTCAGATCTTCTCAGGGAGAAGGCTGAGTTTGCTATATTTAGAACGAAAGCGACATACGTTGATCAGGGAGAAAAAGCTGGAAGGCTCCTTGCATTGCTTCTGAAGCAATTAGAAAATTCAAGAACTATTCAAGCAATTCAGGGGGAAGACGATACCTTGAAAACTCTTCCAAAGGAAATAGTTTCAGTGTTTGGAGGCTTTTATGCGAATTTGCACGATCGCCATTCTGATCCTCCAATGAAAGAGGATACTGAGGCATATCTGGCAGGGTCTGGGCTGCCCCAGTTGCAGGAGGAGGATCAGGAAGTATTAACTACCCCTATCACTTTGGCAGAGATATCGCAGGCCATTAGAGCTTTAGCTGTGGACAAAACCCCTGGCCCAGACGGATTTCCTTCCAATTTTTTCAAGGTATTTGAGAAAGAGTTAGCCCCTCGACTACTCGAGTTTTATCAATACATTCTTTCTAACGAGGTTTTAGACCCATCCATTCTAGAGGCGATGATTGTTTTGCTTCTGAAACCTGGTAAACCACCAGAATGTCTGTCTAGCTATTGGCCGATCTCTTTGTTGAATTGCGACTTAAAAATTTTCACTAAAATCTTGGCTAATCGGGTACAGAAAGTGTGGTATTCTCTACTTAGTCTGGAACAGGTGGGGTTCGTTCCGGGAAGGTCGGCGTCTGACCACATTCTTAAATTAAATCATATGTTTCAGGCAGCTCAATCCACCCTAATTCCCATAGCATTAATATCTTTAGATGCTGAAAAAGCTTTTAATAGGGTGGATTGGTGCTTTTTGTGGTCAACACTGAAATATATGAATGTTCCCGAAGAATTCATTACCTGGGTTCAGAAGATTTACTCAAATCCTACCGCCAAGGTTTTTTGTAATAAAGTATTCTCTGCTGGTTTCTCCTTGCACTCGGGCACTAGGCAAGGCTGTCCCCTTTCCCCATTACTCTTCAACTTGTATTTAGAGCCTTTGGTAAGGAGAATTAACGCCTCAAGCAAGGTACAAGGGGTATCTTTGGGCACAAGAAATCTCAAGATATCGGTATATGCTGATGATAATCCTCCTGCATCTGGTCAACCCGGTAGCCTCTTTGGAGGCAGTGTTAGATATTGTAAAGGAGTTTAGTAAGTTTTCTAATTATAGTTTGAATTGTAGTAAAAACGAAATTCTTCCCCTTAATCCTCATACATTTCAGCAAGAGTTTCACAAATTTGGTATGAAATGGTCCCCAATATCTTTGAAATATCCGGGGATTCATTTGACACCAGATCCGGCATGTTACCATAAATTAAACATAGAGGATCTGATTCAGAACCTTCAACATGACCTCCTCAGGTGGAAATCCTTACCGATTTCGCTATGGGGGAGGATTAATATTATTAAAATGAACGTGCTTCCCAGGTTATTTTTTCCGTTAAACATGGGTAATATTTGGTTACCTGTCTCCTTCTTCCAAAAGCTGCACGCTATCATATCAGAGTTTTTATGGTTAAATAAGAGTCCTAGAAGGGCATATAATAAGCTCACTTTACCTAAGGAGAGGGGGGACTTAAGCTGCCTAATTTGCTATACTATCACTGGGCCAGTCACTTATATAAAATAGGGAGGTGGATGTCCTCAACTTCTAATAGTATAGGAAACATGTACAACCCCATCTGGATACAAATTGAAAGGGAAATATTTGCTGGTGCCTGGATATTCCCGCTAGCGGCTTTGTTTGTGCCCCAAAGGGCACTCCCAGATGTGATAAAACAGTCAGCAATTGGTGCATCTATTAAAATTTTTGCCCAGGTTTGTGCCTGCTTAAACATCTCCCTGAATAAAGATGTAGCACAGGGAATCGTAGACAATCCCAACCTCAGGGTGGGGGATTCTATGATTATGAAAAATTGGATGCCCCAGTTGCAGGGCTTGCGTGTAATTGATTTTTATCAAGTTGGTGGTCTACTGTCACACACTGCGATTGTTGATAAGCTTCATGCTCATGCCAAATGTAGTTTCAAGATTTTCCAATTACGCCATTTACTCCAACAGAGATTTGGGGAGGTGTATGCTCCCTCTAGATTAAATGACTTAATGGAGCAGATTGTTGTTCTGGCTAGCCGGCTGCATGGCATCTCATTAATATATAGTTGCCTCCTGGATATGCTCCATCCGGATGCGTTATCAGCCTCCTCAGTTTGGGATTCACTTATCCCTAATCATGGAGTTATTTGGTCGGGGATTTGGAAAGATATGCATACGTATATTACACAAGATAGGCTTAAGGTTACTCAATTTCAAGTGTTAAATAATATGTACTTTACTCCATGCAAACTAGCCAAAATGGGACGGGGGCAATCTTCCACATGTGTTAGATGTGGCCATAGTGAGGGAACAATGTTGCACATTTTCTGGACCTGTGAGAAAGTTGCACCATTATGGACAAAAATTCAATCCCAATTGAATCCCTTATTAGGATTAGAGCAATGTTTCACTCCGAAGATATGTATATTGGGGGATCTATCTTCAATTATGGTCAGAGAAAGGAAGTTTCATATTTCCCTTATATCAATGATGGTGAAAAAGTTAGTTCTCAAGCACTGGTTGGATCAAACCACTATTTCATACACAGGGTGGTTACATGAAATGTCCTTTTGTCTTAGGATAGAGAAGATGACTGCAAGTTTGCGCAACAATCCAGGGGGGGTTGACAAAACGTGGGGTAAATTATATGCGCTCTATTTGCATTAGACTGCATCTAAGGCTCGTGCTCTCCAGTTTAATCTACTGGTTATGTCTTTGATGGGATATATGTATAACAGAGGGTTTTGTTTTTGTAAATTAAGGGATCGCTCCAACAGTGGGTGGGGGGTGTTGGGATGGGTGGGAGGAGGGGAGTTGAGTGATTACATATGTGTCAGTGTTCTGGTTACACTGTAACGTCTTGTTGTGAAAACTTTGTAAAACTTTCTGAATAAAAAAATAAATAAATAATGTATCTGATTGACCCTGCGATTTTAACAGTGCCTCAGTTACCCGACTTTGTCTGGCATTTTAAGTACTTTTACTTTCCACTGATAGTGTAGCGTGACCAAGTGGGCTTCATTCCGGTAAAATAAAGCAGTGCAGACTTGAATTTGATGATGTTTTCAGCGTAAAAGAATCCTTGTGTTCTGGCTTGTATTTAGTTTACTGTTGTGTGAGAATGCCGCTGACCCTACATTAAGTGAGAGCGAGTCGGCGAGTTCACAGACATAGACGCAAAGCAGAGCGAGCGTTCCCGTGAAGCAGCTGACTCACTTGCTGTCACTTAATGTAGAGTGCACAGCATTCTTGCACAACAATAACTAAATACAAGTCAGAACGCAAGGATTTCTTCTTTTATGCTGAAAACATTCTCCAATTCAAGTCTGCACTGCTTTATTTTACCGGAATGAAGCCCACTTGGTCATGCTACTCTATGAGCAGAAGGTGAACGTAATTAAAATGCCAGGTGAAGTCGGGTAACTGAGGCATTGTTAAAATTGCAGGATCGACCAGATTTGTTTTTGTTTATGGATATGGGGATTTTGTCAGCAGTTTGGGGCAGCTTTTATGCAGTGTGACACTGCTATACAGATTTACATATGGTTATGGCTGGGGTGTGTAGTGATATCAGTGCTGGTGATAAGGTTCTGAGGACTGGAAAGTAGTTCAGGCATGTGGTCATACTAGGAGGTGTGCGGTTGTTGCAGAATAATGCATGGGCATGTGATATGTTTCATCCAATCAGGATGCTGGGTTTTTACTGATTTTTCTTATCCACTTTATAATTTTGAACCCAATGCTCACCCCATTATCCTGTACTATACCTATGTTAAGTTACTCATAGAATGGGATGAGCATTAGGGTTCAAAATGCCAAAACACATCAGTCATGCCTGTTCCTGCATGCACAGTGAGGGTGCGGTGTTACCCTTGTCAACCCTAAGGCTGAATATCCCTACTTTTGATGTAGCGACCCTAATGGTACAATAACGCAGTTTTTTGCAATGAATTTCCCTTCTTTTTGAGATAGTATAATGTAAGTGGTATGTGGTTATGGGAGCGCAGGACCCTTTCACGCTGCCATGAATACGTAATGTTATCCATTTCTTAGAGAGCAGGGCACTATAGGCCCTGTGCAGCCATATATCCATAAGTGTAGAGACATTGTAAGGAACCCTCATGTCCCTGTGGGAGCAAAAGGGCCCTGTGGTCCCAGCACTGCATAATGGCATGCACCCCCACTCCCATTTTACATAATGGTATGCATATGTGGGAGTGCGGCCCTCTGGGCCCTGTGCTCCCACTTACACATAACTACGGAGACATACCGCAGGCCTACAGACATGAAAAGGAACCCTTCTAACACAAATTTGGCAATATCTCAGTAACCGTAGCAACTATGAAAGAAAAATCCACTGCAGTTGTAATCATGACTTGGAAACCACCACTCGCACTTAGTTCATCTAAAGGTGGACTGAGCTGCCCGGAGCCAAATAGCCGTATCTCGAATAATCTTCTAAATCAACTTTTGGGATGGATTAACAAAATCACAGTTACACTGGTCATGAGGGGAGGTCCCAAAATGCCGATGTTGAAAATTTGGTTAAACAATTCCAAAAAATGTCTGTGTTACAAGCGTGTATTGTGCCGTTTCTACGCATGTTCGTAACTTTTGCCAATTTTTCATATTTTCACTTCAGATTTTTAACAATGCCATTTTTCCACACCACCTAATGAATAGTACAGCAGTCATTTTTCAAATCCTACTGAAAATGGTTTTCCACAACTGTGGCACAAAAACTGCATTACAGTTGTGTGTAACTACATTTTGTTGGGGATTTGAAAGTTTGCTGTACCGGGTATATGTGATGAAGTGCTAGGAAGGTTATGTTGAACATATGGGGTGAAAATTATTTAAGATGGCAATTATGACTATTTGTTGCAATTCGCTATGCCTGCTCATAACTTAATAAGCCCTATGCACCATTCGGGCATAGGTACGTGTGATATGCGCATACCCCGCCCATGACGGCATTCATGACTGCTGGCCACCTGGCCGTGGCCCTGCCCCCGGCACACAGGACTTTGCAGAGCGGATGGGGCGGGGTCATAGGACTGGCCGGGCATCCAGTCGGATGCCCAGCCTGCGTCCCACACTGGATCCCTTGCACGGTGGGGCACACGGTGGCAGTGTACCCCTCAAAAGTCTGACGGTTAGTGGTGGGTATGCTGCTGGCTTGTCCGTGATGGGGCACCAAAATGCTGTGCACAGAGATGGTGGTGGATGGGGGGGTTGCTGTGGCTGTCCACTGTGGGGGTGTTAATAGTTGCACAGTGGCACAGGACTTTTCCCAGCAGCACACTTGGGGCAACTGGGGGGGGCAGCAGGCCTGCTGTACATGGGCAGGTGCTCCGCCGGTGGGGGCATACTGCCATGACCAGTGAGTGCCGCCATATATTGGGGCAGGAGGCACAGGACATTACAGGGGTGAGTTGCGATGTGTTGGGGAGTACCTGTTCACACACTGGGTGGCGGGTACAGCACACCAAAGGTGGCACCTTGTGCTGTGATGTGCAGGCACTCATCCAATTGGCTGTCCCAGCCCATCCCATCCCACCCCATCTGTCTTGTGGGCTGGGACAGGATGGAGAGCTGCCACACTGTCCCACTGCGTCTGGCAGGCATTTTCTGTGGGGGCCGGGTCTCTGCTACCATAACCTCCACACTGCACCCCCCTGCGGATCACACTGCACACCTTTGTGACAGGCGCATAGTGCCAGCCCGCCCCAGTGCATTGCTCCTTACGTGGCATGGGCGTCGGGCGCGAATGTTCTGCACACACCTCTTTGTGCATCCCATGCAGGGGACATGTAGGGTGTGGAGTGTTTTCACACTCCAGATACATGGGCCAGAGACCCCTGTGTTTCCACAGCTAGAAACATATGTGCATCTGTGGAGGGATGGGAGTGCAGGGTCCAAAGGACCCTACGCTCCCACTATGACATATGGATACTGTTTTACTATCTGGATGGAGGGAAGGCGCTCCCACTGTGACATATGGACAGTGTTGTACTATCTGGATGGAGGGATGCATGACATATGGACAGTGTTTCCCACTGTGACAGATGGACACTGTTGTACTATTTGGATGGAGGGGATGGGACCCTGTGTTCCCACTGTAAAATGAGCATACAGTTATGCTGTCTGAAAAAGAAGGGAAATTCATTACAAAAAACTTTGTTAATGCATCAGTTAGGGTGAATACCATAGTAACAAAAGCAGGGAAGTGAGACGTTAGGGTTTCCAACTCTAACACCCCACCCCCAGGGTTACCACCCCCATCTCTCTCAACCCTCCACACACCCACAGGTGTCTTGGTGTGCCATGGGGTCGCCACGCTTAACTCTTACCCCATTGTCCTATACTGTAGCATGTAAGCTTATTTACACATAGAATGGGGTGAGAGTTAGGCCTGATGACCCCATGGCACACCTCGACACCTGTTGGCGTGTGGAGGGGGATGGGGTGGGAACCCTAGGGGTTGGGTGGTAAGTTTGGGAAACCCTAACGCCTCATTTCCATGCTTTTGTTGCTATGATATTCACCCTAACTTATGCATTAACAAAGTTTCTTGCAATGAATATATGTGTGTGTGTGTGTATATAATATATATATAATATAAATATTTATCATACGTGATGGGCAGGAGTGTGATATGGAAAATATCCTCACTCCTGCACAGTGAGCTCTGGATACTCACGAGTGCTGAAGGCATGAATGAGAGTATCCAGAGCTCACGCTGCAGGAGTGAGAATATTTTCCATAGCCCACGATCTGCACATCATGTATGCTGATTTATACAATGGGGGTTGGAGCGTTAGAAATATTTTTTCTGTGTTCTTTTTCTGTTTCTGTGTGCTTTCTGCTCTTTCTGTGTGTGATGTGAGTGTGTGTGTGAGTTTTTCAGAATGGATTGGGAGTCTGAGAAACACAATGGCACACAGGTGAGTGTCTCTTGCAATGCTAAGTGAGTAAGTTGGAAGTAGCACTAAGAAAGAGAAACTGCTCTGTAAAGGAGTTCCATTTAGAATGCAGGAAGTTGTGAAGCTGAAATCAGCACAGTAATGGTCTGGGAGTCTCAGAAACACTATGGGACATGGGTGAGTGTCTTTTCCGGTGCCAGTTGAGTAAGTTGCAGGCTTCAGTGAGAAAGAGAAACTGTTTTGTGAAGCAGTTTCATTTAGACCGCAGGCTTTAGTGAGTGAGTGGTGACATCAGCAGAGTATGAATAAATGGAATTTATCTCACTCTGCTGAAGTCATTGGCATTTATCTCACTATAGTGAGGATATCTCCTTTTATTGCACTGGAATGGCTCTCACTTCCACTGATATTGATCCTGAGAGATGAACTATTGCCTGACAGTTGTTATGCTGCCTGATGCCAAAGGCTGAGGGCACTATCACTATTAGAAGGCAGTAGTTCAGCCCGAGGGGTCAGTATTTTCCCACTATAGCCTGAAACAACTCGGGTCAGGTCAGTACCTGTATTATAAAACCTTGCACCCGCAGAACACTGAAAGAGTGGCTGACACCTTTAGGAAAACTTTGCAGAACATAAATTTAGACACAATTCAGACTGTATTTCATCTATCTTCTAAATAATGGAGATGGAGCGCTAATCAGAAATATAATCTGCTTTGTATCCAAATATGTGTTAGGCATTGGTGACTCTTTAATACCTGAGTTTTAAAAAAAATAAAGAGATTTAAAAGAATTGAGTAACCTGTTTCTTTTTGTTGTGCAGACACCCTATTTGTTGTTTTAAATCCCCCCCAAGGTGCAGTCTAATTGTGTATGGAATAATATAGCCCCCCTCCATACACAACCCTCTACTGTACAAAAACAGAGTAGTTAGGTGGGGGGGGACTGGATGGCCCAGTGGACCCCTTTTTTCTGCCATCATCTATTTAATAAATCTTCATTAAAAACCATCACTCCCCGAAGTTTGCCATTGCTGCTGCATCATAGTACAGCCCTTTCCACCACCCAGTTCTGAAATCCAACTCTCCCCGCTTTCCACCACCCAATCCAAGCCCAATAATTTATAGAGTTTGCCTTCCCAACCTCCTTCTGATACCCTCCACCTTCCCTCTTCTGCACCCCAAAAAATGTGATTTAACTTGTAAACAAAGGAAACTGTCCTGCATAGCAGAGATGTCCTCTCTGTTGGGTAAGTATTGTATGTTTTCCTGTAGTAAACCTGATTGACATAATACATCTTGTTGTTAGTTCCCAATAGATAAATGAGGGGTTACTAGATTAGTATACGACATAGGATATCAGATCATGTTGCTTTTACATAAACATGTTATCTCATGTGATGTGTACTAGTCTGTTGTTATGTTTGTGTATTATTGCTATAACATTTTCCTTTTTAGTATGATATAATATTTGTATCTTATATAATATGTGCAATATTGAAAATGTTTGGAACCTTTTGTAGTTTGTACATAAACATCAGTAACAGGATCACCATGGAAACAGGCCTTGTATAACACCTATGGTGTAACTTTTTGCATTGTCAAATTGTTTTTTGCCTGTAAAAATAAAAATGTTTTTACTACTACTATTATAAGCCTCAGTCAATCAGGTTTACTATAGGAAAAGATGCAATTGATTCATCCATGTGCTGTTTACTGTCCTCGGGGGGGATGGACAGTTTTCTTTGTTTACTGGTTAAAACAAATCCTTTTGAGGTAGGGAGGAAGAGGGTGCCAGAGGGAGAGTGGGTGAGGGTATTCTTTTTTTCCTTTTTTTCCTATCAACATTTTCTACTCCTACTGCCCCCATCTGTCCTACCCCCCCCAGCCCTGCCACTCCGGAATCACCAGGTCTTACCTTCTGCCCAGTCTGGGTGCAGAGACTGTGGAGGGTCGGGCATCATCCTGCAGTCAGAGTTTTTTTTCCCTCCATTTTCTCCCTATTCCCTGCTGGGGTGCACACAGCCAGACAAGTGCACATGGAGGCGCATGCATGGAGGCGGAAGTCCCACAGCACCCTCCCTTCTGCTGGTGTCTTCAGTTCTGTACTGCCCGCAGGCCTCCACATGGGTGCAGTCTTTTGGCGGGAGCACCAGTCCTACCTCCCCGGGAGAGGAGAGCAGTCCTCCTGATGCTCAGTCTTCTCCCTCCCCAGACAACCCCGATGGCCCACTCACACCACCAACACAGGTCGTCAGCATGGCAGAAGGTAAGGCATGGATGCCTCAGCCCTCCACACCATTGAGCCGGCTTCATGGGTGAGGGTATTCTGTAAATCATCGGGGTTGAATCATGTGGGGGAGATGCAGTTTGCATGTGGGTGTGGGGAAGCGTGCAGCTATATGTGATGTGACTTGATAGGAAATTGTTTTGTGGCATGAGAGCACCAATTTTCATGTGGAGAGTGGGAGGGGTTTCAGCTGAGTAGGGAATGGGTGGGCCACTGATCTACCTGGGAAAACTTAAAGATGTTGGTGCGAACCACCAGAAGCAGTTTTTCATGTATTTTTTTATTAAAAAAATAATGAGGCCTGTAGACAGCTGATGCCAGCCTCCAGCATGAGCCAAGTTGGGGAGTGATGAACAACAGTGATTGACAGGTTGACTGGGCAATAGTTCAAAAGACTATTGCCCAGTCTAGTAAGCTACTGACCAGTTCATATGTGTATGTGGATGGATGGATAGACAGATACTGTCAATAGATAGATACTGTCTGGATGGATGAATGGATTGCTAGATACTGTCTGTAGATAGATGGATAGAAGGATAGATAGGGATGGACAGCTAGATAGATAGATAGATAGATAGATAGATAGATAGATAGATAGATATTGTCTGTAGATGGATGGATAGATACTGTCTTTAGATAGATGGATAGTTGCTGTCTGTAGATAGATGGATGGATAGATACTGTCTGTGGGTGGATATATGGATGGATAGATACTGTCTGTGGATGGATGTATAGATAGCGAGATAGACAGGTAGGTAGGCAGGTAGATACTGTCTATGGATGGATAGATAGATAGATGCTGTCTGTGGATGGATGGATAGATATATGCTGTCTGTGGATGGATGGATAGATAGATAGCTAGATAGACGGACAGCTAGGTAGGTAGGCAGGTAGATACTGTCTGTGGATGGATAGATAGATACTGTCTGGATGGGTGGATGGATGGATAGATAGATACTGTCTGTGGGTAGATGGATAGATACTGGATGGATGGATGGATAGATAGATACTGTCTGTGGATGGATGGATACTGTCTGGTGGATGGATGGATAGATAGATACTGTCTGTGGATGGATAGATAGATACTGTTGATAGATACTGTTGATTAGATAGATAGATATGGGTCGACAGATGGATAGATACTGTTGATAGATAGCTAGATAGATACTGTCTGTCAATAGATACTGTCTGGATGGATAGATAGATACTGTCTGGATGGATGGATAGACAGACAGACATAGCTATAGAGATACTGTCTGTGAATGGATGGACAGATAGATACTTGTCTGTAGATAGATACTGTCTGTGGATGGATGGATAGATAGATGCATAGATAGATAGATAGACACTGGATGGATGGATAGATAGATGGATACATAGATACTGTCTGTAGATAGATAGATACTGTCTGTAGATAGCTAGTGTCTGTAGATAGCTAGTGTCTGTAGATAGCTAGTGTCTGTAGATAGATACTGTCTGTGGATGGATAGATAGACACTGTATGTGGATGGATGGATATATAGATGGATACATAGATACTGTCTGTAGATAGATACTGTCTTTAGATAGATACTGTCTGTGACTAGATAAATAGATAGATATTGTCTCTGGATGGATGGATAGATACTCTCTGTGGATGGATGGATAGATAGATACTGTCTGTGGATGGATCGATAGATACTGTCAATTAGATACTGTCGCTAGATAGATACTGTCGACAGATGGATAGCTACTGTCTATGTAGAGATATATACTATCTATCAATAGATACTGTCTGTGAATAGATAGATACTGTCAATAGATAGATACTGTCACTAGATAGATACTGTCACTAGATAGATAATGTCAACAGATAGGTAGATACAGTCTGTGAATAGATAGATAGACTAAGATAGATGCTGTTGGTGAATGGATGGATGGATAGATAGATAGATAGATAGATAGATAGATAGATAGATAGATAGCTGGATAGATAGATAGGTACATAGATAGATATATTTATTTATTTATTTATTGAATTTTGTTGACCCGGTAGGCCCACTGGGACTAGAAGTCCCTTTTTCAGGGGTGACCGGAGGGAAGGGGGATACAGATGGTAAGCAACTGAAACTGAACCAGATTAAGCTGTTGGTGGTATTTTTAGTGAATGGGGGAAATTTGGCCAGGACACTGGAGAAATCCCCTACTCTTTTCGATAAGTGCCATGGGATCTTTAACATCTACCTGAACTACCACCAGTCCAGGCAGATGGCTAGATAGATAGATAGATAGATCGATAGATAGATAGATGGCTGGCTGGATCGATATAGATAGATACTTATGTAAGCCCCCACTGGCCCACTTGTTTAACCAGAAGGGCACACCTCTCTGCATACCAAAAGCACACAGGCTCCCGGGGCATGACAAGAAAAGAGAGGGGTAGGGTCACATACGAAATACTAGAAACACCACATAACACTCAAGGTTCTTCCTTTTACAGAACAAGGAGGTACACAGAAAGGTACCTTCAAACTGTCTGATTGCCCACCATAGGCAAGATGGGACCATTACCGAACACAGTCAGGTGTGGCACTAAACTACTTGGCACACACCTGGTGGGACCAATGCATGGCCAACAACCCAGGTCCTAGGGAGAAAACATTTGCTTCAGGGCTATGCTAGGTTTGCACTTCTGACACGGGTACCCAAAGTAAATCCACTCAGGGAGCAATAACAAGAATGTCCATACCAGGCTGGGATTCTAGAGTGTGGCTTTATTCACATAACAAAGTAGGAATAACACAACGCAACTGAAGGATTACACACAGGGTAAATGCAAACATTCAGGGTACAGAAATCCAAAAACTTCCCATTTATCACAGGATGAAGACAATTTGTGGACTTGCTACCAAAAAGAACACTTTCCAGATGACTAGGCACACACAGCCAGTACTTGGACATTTCCCTCGATTAGGCACACACAGCCAGTACATGGACATTTCCCTTTTGGCGTAGGAAGAAGTGGTACACGGATCACACAGTGCGCACTCGGCTCACTACTGTAGGACCCTCATACTAGGAGTAAACACTTTCCTCAGGCATCAGCCACATGCACTGAATGAAAAGGAAAAAAAAGGTGCCCTTCAGAACCCATAGAGGTAAACTGATTACTCCAGATGGGGGGGTCTCCCACCTTTTGTTTCCAAGCTTATACTCTGCCATTCATCTGGTTAATAACACCACACAACTGCAGAACTTGTAGATGTTGTCTCAAATGTATATCACACTTAACATACTACAAAACACCTGAGGGGTGACTGAAGTTAAAAGTTCTGTTCATGGACGGTCACATTCTGGACTCCACTATAGGCAGACACTTTTAAAAAAGAAAGTCTCGGGTGAACAGGGTCCCTTTATCAGAGAAATCACCCTTCACAGGAAAGCAGGTACTCCTGGGTTTACACAGAAAAAACAACAAGGTACTCACAGAGCAGTTGTACAGGTGGCTTCAAAAGTCCAGATGGACCAGGGGATTGCCCCTGCATTCTGAAGTTCACCCCATCCCTCCTGGGATGGAGCAGAAGGAAACCCACTGGCACAGGTCTCCACCACTTCCACAGACTGGAACAGCTGTCATCCACTAGGGTGAGAACTAAAACTTCAAAAGAAAACGGGTACAGTGAAGCCCATCAGGATGAAGCGCAGCACTGCAAAATTCTGCAGTAGAGTTACTGCAGCAAACAATGCAGTTTCAATGGGAGTTAATCCCTTTTGTCATGCAGTAAACCTGTAACACTGTGCTTCATCCTGGCAGGATTCACTGTAGCTCTATACCAGAGCTGACTGAGGAGCTGCACTGCACTCTGCAGCCTCTTCCTAGAACTCCGTCTTCAGAGTCTCTCTACTTCAGACTGACATGAACATTCTAACTAGCTCCCTAGCAGCTGCCAGCAGTGTGTCTTATGCTGCTGCAACAGTTCTAAATGACATCATCCCTCCAGAACTAAGCAGAGACAGAGTGAAACCCATTTAAATGGCATTTCATTAGCTGCCTTCCCTGCCAACCACTGATTCTAACTGGGATTCTAGTACCCCCTGGGAACAAGGGGGTTACACTTAGATACTGTCTATAGATAGATGGATAAATACTGTCTGTAGATAGATGGATAGATAGAGAGAAAGAGATAGATAGATAGATACTGTCTGTAGATGGATAGAGTGTATTCAATTTGATTTGGAGTATATATTGAGGTATTTATTTTCACCAACCGTAGAAGTTGCAGTATGCAAATGGAAAAAGAGGTGAATTACCATGAGGAATCACCACTTGGAGGCTTCAATTGGGAATCGAGAGGTAATTTGGCAGAATGACAGGAGAGAGGATGACTCCTGCTAACAGAGCGATGAGCAGTATGATGCAGGTGATATTAAACAAAGGTTTTTGAAGTTGTAGAAATTACTTAAAAAAGATACTGACATTACATTCAATATTATAACCCTAGAAAAGTATTTGAAAAAAGAACAAGCTCTGCGAAGGTTATGTGTTAATATCATTCCTGCTAGTGGCTGGGAGGATTTTCTTTTTAAAAATGAGTGGCTACAAGCAGCACAGTTGTGTTCTAAAACATTTCTAGAACTCATAATTAAGCATGAACTTTTGAAGCTAGACGAATTAAATAAGAAATTAAAGGTTGCTAAAGCTGATTTTGTGTCTTATAAAGAACAAACTGAATTCCATGCCACAGATGTTACTTTATCACGAAACATTAAAAATTATGAGAAAGAAATTATAGTGAGAAGCAGAAAAAACTTACTCTAAATGAGATTATAATATTCAAGATCACATTTTAAAATGGTCACAACCCACACACCAGAGCAGAGGTAGAAGTCGCAGCAAAAGTAGAGTAAGGTTTGAAGACACAAAAGTAAAAACAAATCCACACAAAGATCTACACAAGATCGCAGCTCATCACATGATGACAGAGAAAATCAGATGACTGCTGACACAAACAGAACCTGGAACCAGTGAAGAAGCTGGGCAAGCTTTTTTAGAGAAAAGGGACAAGTTTGTTGCAGAAAAACAAGGAAATAACACACAAGGAGGGGCAAAAGAGGCAGTGGCAAGATCGATAAGGTCATCCAAAAAGACAAGTTACAGATAGTTAATATATCGGGACTAGAATTATTGGAAAGTCAGATAGTAGTGTTGAAAATAGGACTTTCATTCATTCCGACACCCTGCATTAATAAATTTCAAATTGCCCATGACTTAAGAAAGTTAATATACTTTGTTTCAAGCAGGAATCCAGAAGAAAGAAATACAGGTTATCAGGAAGAACAGCTTGAAATGGGAGAGTCTTTAAAACATGGATTTGGATTTATTAATTAATGAAATGGAGGGCGCAAGTCACAATCCTAATGTATCTGAGACAGTTAACTTGGCTTTTCCATCAGATAGTACCTTGAGATCTTTGCTGGAGAGTGAGGGAGGAACCCACTTAATTCCTTTACCAAATAATTATATGGATACTGTGGGACTAGATATCACAAATGAAAGAAAACATTTTAAAGGCAAGTCAACCTTTTGTCCAACTGTCATGAATGCAAACATACTGGCATATGAAACTGTTCTAACCAATGAAATTAATAACTTGCTGAATGAGTTTGAGAATACAAGAATGCCTAATTTGTCTAGAAAATAAAGAATTGCACTAGAAGAACTTTCCAGAAGTCATAGTCTTGTTATTAAAGCCATGGATAAAGGCTGCAATATTGTGACGACTAGAGAAATGTATACTGATATAGTTGGAGAACTTTTGGACAATGAGGGTAACTATAAGAAATGATCCTCTAACCCTACGATGATGTACAGTAAAGAACTGTACCACTCATTGATATAGACTGTCTCAGACAGGGACATTTCAGAGGAAGAATTTAAATTTATGTGACAAGAAGATCTAGTATTACCTGTTTTTTACATCTTACCAAAATACACAAGAACCTGAATGCCACCCCTCCCCTCCCTCCCCGGCCAGCCCATTATATCTGGTAATGGATCAATGTGTGAAAACCTAGGCCAATTTTTACATTTTTCTCAAGAAATGTGTGATCTCACTACCAGCATATTTAAAAGATATAGTAGACACAATCAGAAAGTTAGAGAATATTGTGTGGGAGGAGGATATGGTCTGGATTGATGTAGACGTTGAATCATTGTATACGTCCATCAAATATGAAGATGGACTGAGGGCTACAAGGTTCTTTTCGGAGAATTTAGCATTGCATGGTGACATTCCCACAGAGTTCATTTTGGAAGCCTTAGAATTTATTTTAAAACACATCTTTGAATTTGATAGGAATTTTTTTTTGCAGCTGTGTGGCACTGCAGTGGGGGCCAGTATGGCCCCCAGTTACGTGAATCTGTTAATGGGGTGGTAGGAAATGATGCATATTTACAATCAAATGACCAATCCTTATAGCCCTTACATCCACACATGGTACAGATGCATTGACAATTGTCTCCGTATCTGGAAAGGGAGCAAATATCTTATTCCAGATTTCATTGCATGGCTGAATAAAAATTAACTGAATTTAAAATTCACCAAACCTGCAATGAAAACAAAATTGTTTTTCTAGATCTAGAATTAAATTCAACACTAGGCTCAAAAGTAAGTACAAAATGTCTCAGGAAACAGACCGCTACAAATTCAGTTCTACATGTGGACAGTGTGCATCTGCCACATTTAAAAAAACTCTATTCCGTACAGTCAGTTTATACAACTAAGGCGTAACTGTACAGAGAATGAAGAGTACAAGAAACAAGCTCCTGAACTGGAAGAGAGATTTTTAAGGAGGGACTACGGCTAAGTACTGTTCAAAAACTTGCAAGAAAAAGTTTTGAATGTAGATAAAAATGAGCTTTTGAGATCAAGAGATGTAGAAAACAATAAAAATACAGGTGACATAATTTTTGTAACAGAATACAATACAGTAGCAGATAGAGTGGGGAATATTGTATTTAAAAACTGGAAGATCTTAACAAATAATGAACAGGTACATAGGGCAGAAGGGGACCAACCAAGGGTGAGTTTTAGTAGAGCAACAAACAGTAAGGATATACTTATACATAGCAGGCTACCTAAAAAAAATAAATTCTGAGCAAAGGCAGATGTGGCTGCCAAAGAGATCTTTTGGCTTTTATGAGTGCCGCCACCACATTAGCTGTAAATATGCTTCACCAGGGAACCCCTTTACACATCCTAGAGACCCCAATACTTATGTAAAAATAAAGCAATGCATAACCTGTGATAACCATTTGTGGTGTATGCACTGTGGTGTGATTGTAATTTACTGTATGTTGGATGTAAAGTTTGCCCCCTATAAAAAACTAATTCAAGAACAGGTACAGTCTATTGAGAATTTAAGGGAGGACACTCCTGTGGAGGTACACGTCGCTCTTAAGCATAATTCAAATGCCATGGGAATGAAATTTGTTGGATTGGAACATATAGCAGTTAGAAAAAGGTGGCAATAGGTCTAACCAGTTACTACAATGAGAATCATACTGGATCTTCACTTTAAATAGTGTTACGTCGAGTGGACTGAACAATGAATGGGATATCAAGCCTTATTTATGGAGGTGACTGTCTTTCCAGTTATGGGATTATTTAAACTAGGATTTCATTAGTATCATAAGTTTTGAGAAAAAAAAAGTTATCCTTTTTTTCATACCACCTTTTGGCAGAATTATGGTCGTAAGATGGTACCTCTAAAGTCTTTTCATAAAGAACACTTAGAAATTAAAATAGTAAATAATTGTGAAGTTAAGGATGCAACATAAAAAGGTGACCATTGTTTTATATCACTTTATGGTAAAATTAGTTTCATGATGTTACCCCTGAATTCTCTACAAAAAAATAGATTTAAAACAAGTGCATATACTTTGCATTGAATATAAATTATTATGCATATTCAGTTCCATTTGTTTTGAGTCAGGATTTTTGCTTTGAATAAACTTGTTTTTTGGTCTCAGCACTGATATTCAATTATAAGGTCTCTATTGCTTAAAACATTTTGTGGATCAGGGATAAAAATATTTATTGAAACAATAGTCTAGCCAAAAATAATAATTTTATCCCTGCTCTCTCCAGCCTGACTGTGCATATTTACTGGCAACATGTCCATAATATTTAATATTTGCAATATGCATAAAAAAATAAGAATCCATTAATTAGAAGGTTACCTTAAGTAAGTATAAATGCTGTGGCAAATATTGCTATTATCACCAGTGTAACTATCGAATGTACTATTTGATGGAAAGGATGATAAAAGTGACAGTATGATGTACTTTTTAAATTTTTTTTTTGTGAATGCAAATAATTGACATGGGTGTTAAGTTAACCCCTCTTTGTTTCTTTTGTCTATAGGTTCATTTGTATGCTCATGTTTATTAATGTGATCGTGGTATTTAAGTGGACTCTGATCTCATGACTTTACCACGCCCCCGATGAAGGGTTTCCAGACCTGAAGCGCCAGGGCATTTGTGTACATCTGTATGTCCATTGGAACACCGACACCTTTTTGAAAATTCGCAATAAAGCATTGAAAAAATAGCATTTGTTGCTGGTTGTCCTTGTTCTGCAGCGTGCAGGCACTTGGATTTTTCTGCTTTGTAGCTCGGGCTTGGCAACCCATTCCTGCACCTCCCCATACCAGGTGTTCACAGTTACACCTGTTGGAACTTCCTGGATAGATGGATAGATACTGTCTGTAGATAGGTATCAATCCTTTTTTTTTTCATAATGTTTTTATTGAAATTTTATAAGGCAGCAACAACCAGTGCTTAGTCACTACATCACAGTCACTTCTCATATCTCAGATCTAAAACATACATTATGTACGTAGCTACTATACTAGCTTATTCCACAGCATCAGTCTTATCATGTCTAAACCGAGAAAGCACACCGTTTTTCAAAAAAATTACTTAATTACATTAAAAGGTTGAACCATGAAAAAAAAAAAATAATTGTATTCTGCACATTCTGCAATTCATATGTATACATCATCCTTCTTAATCACTATTTGTCAGTATAGGGTGTAAATATAAGCTAGTTAATAAGTAATCTGATTGGTTAGTTAAACCAGAATATGATTTCCGGATGCAGCATTCAGTTTATAGCTCTGTCCCCTTATACATCCCTTTCCCATAGAGCCATGTCCTCCACTGGGGTCAGGGAAGCCAAGAAAGGTTCCTATTCACTTTCAAATCTTTCCACTCTGCCCTTCAAAGCATATGTTAACCTCTCCGTGGCCACGTTGGCCAGTAAGAAATGTTTCTACATTTGGACAGAGGGTTTGGCACATGACACCCATGTGTTTAAAATGATTTGTCTTGCTGCTACTAGCATTATTCTTATCCATCTGGGGTACGGGGTCCACTCCCCTCCTGCATCTTACTCTATCCCCATAAGGAGAGACAGGGATGAGACCATTACCTCTATGCCCCAAATCCCTTTAAGTTCGGAGGCTATTTTCATCCAGTATCTGTTTAGTACCTTGCACCCCAAAAAATAATGCATATATGTTCCCATCTCTGTTTTACACCTACCACTGAGTGAAGAGATCCCCACGTGAAACTTATGAACCATACTTGGTGAATAAAACCATCGATGAAGAAATTTGTACTGGGCCTCTTTGAACCGGTTGCATAACAATAGGCCCATTTGTGAATTAACTAGTAGTGACCGGTTCTCCTCTATAATTAGCGTTCCCAGATCCTTTTCCCATTGTCCTCTTACCTTCCCTATCCCATCCTGGAAGGTTTCCCTATCCAGTTTAGCAGCCCTTCCTATAAGGCCCTTTTCATGGTGAACTGTTCCTACTATTTCTCTTTCCATCCTGATTATTTAGGGGGCCTCTACCCACTTTCCCAACCAATCTTTCCCCGAAGTAATGTACTTGCAGGAATCTATACAAGTGGGAAGGCAGTAGCCCTAAACTACCTCATATTATCTCGAATGGAAGCATTTCATCTTTCTTGTATAAGTCTCCAATACATCTCACACCCCTGGCTTTCCATACCATGAAGCCGGGGTCCTCTAGGCCCAGTAAAAATTCAGGGTTCTGTACAGTCGGTATCAGAACAGCGTGATCTTGCTTGCACCACCTCTTTTCTTTATGCTTTGCCAAGCCTGTAGTACCAACACCACCATAGGGTTGGCTCTGCTATCTTTTTATATGCTCCAGTACCACCGTTCATTAAGTAGGCTGTGAGTCTAGTCGGGTTCTCCTCATGTTCTAACTCCACCCATGTGGCCGCCTCACCCCTATTCACCCAGTTTTGCATACATCGATACTGTACCACTAAATAGTACCATTTTAGATCTGGGAAGTCCAATCCCCCTTTTTTCTTGGGCGCCTTAAACCTATGCAGAGCCATCCTAGATTTTCCCCCTCCGTATGAAGTTCCCAAATGCCTTCGCCAGTTGTTTAATATCCTTTTCTGTGGGGCTCACAGGGACCATTAGCATAATGTACAATATTCTTGAGAGTACATTCATTTTTAGGAGGTTAATTCTTCCTATCCATGACACCAGGAGTTCCCTCCACCTGTTCAGGTCTGATATTATTGTCCTAATGAGAGTTGTGTAGTTCAGTCTATATAAGCTCTCCAATTCTTTGCCAACCTTGATCCCTAAGTACGTAAAGCACTGATCTAGCTTCTTCAGGCCCCAGGTGTCTCCCCCTTCTCTCCTATTTTTCCCATCCAGAAACATGATTTCCAATTTTTGGAGGTTTAACTTGTAACCTAAGAAACTAGCAGATTCCCCTGTAATGTCCAGTAAGGCTGGAACAGACACCTCTGGCCATGTCAGATACAAAAGAAGGTCATCCGCATACAGTGTGATTTTTATGTTGTTTGTCACCTGGTCCTGGTATTCCCCAATCTCCTGTTTCTCCCTGATTTTGGTGGCCAAGTGGCTTAATCACCATCGCAAAAAGGAGGGGAGGAGAGGGGGCAGTCCTGCCTTGTTCCGCGACACATTCTAAAATCCTCAGAGGGAATGCCATTCACTGGAACCCTCACCCTGGGTTCTCGGTAAAGCATCTGCACCAGTTCTACAAATCCCTCTCCCACCCTGAATCGACGTAATACCTCAAACAAGAATGGCCAGTCTGTTCTGTCAAAAGCCTTCTCGGTGTCCATGGACATCACACAGGCCTGTGCAGGATGCCGAGTTCCCCACCATATCACATTAGCAGCTGTCTCATGTTATGGTATGACATCCTACCCTGTACAAACCCCGTTTGATCTGCATATATAAGCGGGGGCAGAAGGGTCTTCAATCTGGTGGCAAGAACCTTAGCCATTATTTTACAGTCATAATTCAGCAGCGATATAGGCCTGTATGAGGAGCACTCAAGGCCATCTTTATCCGGTTTCAGCAGAACACAAATGTTAGCCTTTAAGCATGACTTGGGCAGCCCCTCCTCCCCCTCATCTCCTCCATTAAATCCCGTATTGGCTCTGCAAGTTTATTCTTCAATTCCTTGTAGTACTCCACCCCAAACTCATCTGGGCCCCCTTCTTCCCAGGTCTCAGGCTCGCTATGGCCTTTTCATTTCCTCTGTCATTATGGGTGTCCCAAACTTTTCAGCTTGATCAGAATCTGGAGCGGGTAAGTGTACTGTAACCAAGAACTCCCTTGCTTTTGATTTGGAGTCTGTGCATTCTGCCTTATATAATGCTGCTTACAAATCTCTGAATACATCCCTAATTCACCTGCCTCATGGGTCACCTTCCCCTACTATTCCTAATGGCCACTGTCTTCTGTGGGACCTTACCTCCTTTCATTAATTTGACCAGCAGAGGTCCAGAATTATTCCTCCACTTGTAAATCTGCTGTTTAGCTAAAAAATAGCTTTTTCTGTGCCTCCCCGTAAGGCAGTCATTTGGGACTAGTCTAGCCAGCTCCAACTGTCTCCTGTCTGCATCCCTACCACTTCTAAGCACCGCACACTCCAATGTTCTAATATTCTCTTCTAATTTATGTATTTTTCCCTTTGTTCTCATTTGATTTTTGCTGCATACCCAATAACTACCCCTCTCATGAAGGCTTTCCCTGCCTCCCATATAACCCCCTTCGAACCCACAGATTTCTTATTAGCATCCCAGCACACCTCCCACTGATGGTGCAGGTATTGTTTAAAGTCTTCTTTGCTCATGAGATATGTCGGGAACCGCCACACCCCTCTGGCCCTGCCACTCCCCCCCCCCAGTTTAATGTTCAATTGCACCGTGGCATGGCCTGATATTACAATTGGGCCATGTGAGACCAGGCTCGCCCTATCATACATCTCTCGCTGAATAAAAATGTTCTCCAACCTTGACCATGTTTTGTGAGGATTTGAATAAAAGGTGTACTCCTTCATGCCTGGATTTATAGCCCTCCAACTGTCTACTAAATCCATGTCAATCAACCCTCTCACCCATGCTTCCATGGCTGTATTAGTTCTCTGGCCACAACAAGAGTAATCCAATTGGCAGTCCACGGTGCAACTGAAATCTCGACCTAAAATGAGACCAAGAAATTGCTCCTTATTGATTATATCCAGGAGTTTCTGATAGAATTGCAGTACATGTACTGCAGGGGCATATATACTCCCTAAAGTGATTTCTTGCCCTCTCACTCAACCCACAATGAAGCTGTATCTCCTCTCAAGACCTTGCTAACCTCATGCAGGAAATTTTTGTTCACCAACACAGCAACCCCCCATTTGTGAGATGTGTAAGAAGCTGCATAGCACGCACCTACCCAACCACCCATCAGTTTACCATGCTGTTTCATGGCCAAGTGCGTCTCTTGTAACAGGGCAACCTCTGCTTGCTTGAGCTTTAAAGCTGTTATAATTTTGGATCGTTTGATCGGAGAGCAGAAGCCCTTTACATTCCAAGAGACAATCATTTCTGGTTTACTCGCCCTATTGATCATGACAGGTACTCAAAACTCCAATCATTTTACTTTCATTCACCACATACCCTAACATCATCCAGGACCTCTCCCTTTTTCCCCATTTCAGATGCAGAATATACCAGAATTACTTTAAAAAACCAAAAATAACAATTAGCAAATCGCTCAACTTGAACCAACTTTTTAACTTTTTTTGCCATTTATATAAACAATATTGATGCCAACCTCACTCAATCTAACATTCATCTGTTTGCTGATGATACTGTATTATATGTCAGCAATCCCTCACCTTCTAAAGCCTGTGAACTGTTACAATCCAAATTCTCCATTCTGCAGCACAATCTACTTGACAAAAAACTACTTCTAAATGCCAAAAAAACAAAAGCTATGTTCTTTGCCACAAAGAGTTGCTCTACCACTACCCCAGCATCCACCACCCTACAATTATCCACCTTACTTGGAGAGAAACTGGAATTTGTTGATAACTTCAAATACCTTGGAGTCTGGATAGATAACAGGCTTGACTATTCTGTCCATATTGAAGAGCTACTTAAAAAGCTAAGACAGAGGCTTGGACTATTTTTTAGAATAAAACATTACCTAAACAGTGATTCCAAAAAAAGGTTAATTCAGGCCTCATTCCTATCCCTCATTGATTATGCTGATTTTCTCTACTGCCATTGTTCACGCATCTCTTACATAAACTGGACACCCTGTATCACAGGTCCATAAGATTTATTACTGACCTTCCCTCCAGCACCCATCATTGCTCCCTTTATATGGCAGTCAACTGGACATCATTACAACACAGAAGAAATAGGAATGTTGCTATCTGGATATTCAAAGCGTTCACAGGCAAACTACCTACCTATATCACTGATTGCTTTACCCAAATTACAACTAGGCCATACACCTTAAGGATCAGTAAACTCATCATATTAAAGGTCCCCAATGCCTGCACCCGGTTTGGGAGGGCTGCTTTCAACTATACCTTAGCAGTTGCATGGAACTCTCTCCAAAATCCATGAAGCTAGATAGCTCTACTACCTCTGGCATCTTTCAAAAGATTGTTCTCCGCCTTTTTCCAGAGCTCTGCAATTGCTTTTATAAAGCCTAATCCCCTACCCTACCCGACCCACCTTCCTTTTCCGTCCCATTATATTAATTCAATTTCTATCTTCCAAATCACCTATTATATTCTCATAAAAACTAGTTAGACCCTATAATTTATATTTTATGCCTGCTATACCCTTTGTCCCCTTTTTTCTTACAGGCAAATTGGTTCTACTGTTCCTTGTATATATGTAAATTGTTGTATATAATCATTTCATGTCATTGTATTGCTGTTTATGCTATTCTTGTCTATGTAATAATACTTGTATCCTCATTTGTATGACCACTCAGGTCCATCTTGTAAATGAGCTTTGCTCAATGATGTTCGCCTGAATAAATAAAGATTTTGATTGATTGATTGATTGATTGAAAACTATAACTGTAAACATCCAACCCCCCCCCCCATCTTGTTATTCCGAGCAATCCCCATTCTACATTATTTACCCAGGACCAAGTGTTCAGAGAACCCACACAGTTCCTAATCATCTGAGCATCAATGGAGTTAAACCAAAACAACTTGGCTTCTCAATAAAAGAGAGAAACCAAGCTGGATTCTTGTTTTCAGCCATACTAAATGTTGTACCAATCCCACATTCCACTGTCGCTGGAGTAATTCACCCCGATATATCATCGTCTGCACCCCTGGGCCCACCCGCCCCCACCACCACCACTCCGGCCCCTCTTGAGCCTCGCAGGAGTTACTGGGCTCCCCTGCGATCAATAAGTCCTTATTTTATCAGATGAAATACCTTTGAGACGAGTTCATTTTCAAGGTGGACCTGGGCAATGAAGTACAGGACAATGTGATACAAGAACAATATACATAGAACATGATGATTAACGACAATCAGCTACAGGATCAGGAAAAGAAACACAAAACCAAGGTAGATAAACAGCCAGGAAAAAAGGTTGACCCAATACAGGTATTAGCAGACATTATGTAATTAAGTGCATAGTATATATAAAGACAGGATTCTCCAGGGAAAGGGACAAAAGATTAGAGAAAGAGACACAAAGGGCTGAAAGGTACAAGGACAAGGTAAATTAAAGGAACGTACAATAAGTCAGGTATAATCAACAGCTCGTTAACGATTACACTTGCAAGATTCAGTAAAAGACTGTGAAAACAGGAATTTGAAAATAGCCAATTTCACTGGATACACCAATTTCATCATTTTATCTAGGTTATTCCATAAGGTGGGCAGAGCAAAACTTTTGGATGAGCTACCAAATCTATTTCAAACTTTGGGGACAAAAAGGGTTAAGTAAGAAAGACTCCTCAGAGTATAACTACAAGGTGAAGAGCAGGGAAGGCACTCATAGATGTACTGAGGAAGTAGGTGGGTGATGGCTTTGAACTTCCAGATGGGTGCATTTTTTTGACACCTAAAGCTGAGTGAGGTCCAGCCTGCTAATGAGTAAAGGAAACAGTGATGCGTCAAGTAGTGGGCACCCGTGATAAACCTTAACACATGGTGATAAAGGGTGTCTAGTTTAGCTGGGGCAGTATTAATACTTTGGCTGTAGATGATGTCTGCGTAATCTAAAGGGGGAGAAAGGTGGAGTTAACTAGTCTGATTTGGGCTTTCCTCATCAGTAGGTGCTTAATCCTAAAAAATATGCCAAGCCTCTGCTTTAGCTTTTTCACTAGTTAGATAGATAGATAGATAGATAGATAGATATACCGTCTGTAGATAGATAGATAGACCATCTGTAGATAGATAGATACTGTCTGTAGATAGATAGATATACCGTCTGTAGATAGATAGATATACCATCTGTAGATAGATATACCGTCTGTAGATAGATAGATATACCGTCTGTAGATAGATAGATAGACTGTCTGTAGATAGATAGATAGATACTGTCTGTAGATAGATTGATATACCGTCTGTAGATAGATAGATACTGTCTGTAGATAGATATACCGTCTGTAGATAGATAGATAGATACTGTCTGTAGCTAGATAGATAGATACTGTCTGTAGATAGATAGATATACCGTCTGTAGATAGATAGATATACCATCTGTAGATAGATATACCATCTGTAGATAGATAGATATACCGTCTGTAGATAGATAGATATACCGTCTTTAGATAGATAGATATACCGTCTGTAGATAGATAGATAGATACTGTCTGTAGATAGATAGATATACCATCTGTAGATAGATAGCTATACCATCTGTAGATAGATAGATATACCGTCTGTAGATGGATAGATATACCGTCTGTAGATGGATAGATATATCGTCTGTAGATGGATAGATAGATACTGTCTGTAGATGGATAGATCGATGGATGGATGGATACTGTCTGTAGATTAATAAGTAGATAGACAGATACTGTCTGTGGATGGATGGATGGATAGGTAGATGCTGTCTATGGATGGATGGATAGAGAGATATATACTGTCTGGATGGATGGCTAGATAGATACTGTCTGTAGACAGGTAGGTAGGTAGGTAGATATACTGTCTGTGGATGGATGGATACAGATAGATACTGTCTGTAGATAGATACTGTGTGTATATATATATACACACACACACATATGCATAGATGTAGATAGATACTGATGATAATTAGATAGATAGATACTGCTGATAGATTGATTGATCAATCTTTATTTGTACAAAGCACCTTTCTAAAAACCAAGGCGCTTGTACAGATCTGAAACAACAAGATAAAACAGCATAACAACAAATTAGCCCATTCTATCTGATGCCGCCATTTTGGGTCAGGTTATGCAATGAATGGTTCTGACGCCATATGGCGCTAATGGGTATAATGGGTTAAAATAATAAAATCCACAGTTTAAAACTCAATAAATTACAATGGTGGCCTAAAAGTATGGGTAAGCCAGACTAAACAAATAAGTTTTGAGTGCTGCTTTAAAACTCTGGATGGTCAGGCAGTCCAGTACCTGATGAGGTAGAGAGTTCCACAGGGTTGGGGCCACAAATCCAAAAGACTGAGCCCCAGATGTCTTTAAATGGACCTTGGGAACGTCTAACAATCCCTCGCCGGTGGATCGGAGAGGGTGGAGGGGACAGTAAGGGCAAAGGAGATCTTGCAAGTAACTAGGTCCCTGATCATGTAGGGCTTTGTAGGTCAGCAACCCGACCTTAAAGGTGATCCGCCACTGAATTGGCAGCCAGTGCAGTCCGTGGAGCACAGGAGTAATATGACTGGTCCTAGAGGTACTAGTCAACAGCCTGGCTGCTGCATTCTGCACCAGCTGCAAATGGCAGATATCAACCCCCAGTAGCCCTAGGTAATGGGCATTGCAGTAGTCAAGGTGGGATCATACAAAAAAAAAAAAAAAAAGACGCAAGGGCCTGGGTTCAAACTACAGCTGGTTGTTCACAACGCCTGAAAGACCATCACAATGCCATTGATTGCAGGTCAGCAAAAGTCAGATCAGGTAAACTGGGTGCCTGACATCTCCTGCTCACCACCGCAGCTCCCATTAGAGGGAGCTCGGCAAATG
Source organism: Neoceratodus forsteri (assembly GCA_016271365.2). Classification (NCBI taxonomy): domain Eukaryota; kingdom Metazoa; phylum Chordata; order Ceratodontiformes; family Ceratodontidae; genus Neoceratodus; species Neoceratodus forsteri. The sequence continues at coordinate 84,454,172 of CM028136.1, forward strand.
CCAGACCCGAATGTGGCAGCCTTATCCACGAAGGACCGAGCAAACTTATCACAACGTTCTTGTCAAAAAGCTCACCCCGGCTGGAGACAGATTGGATTGCACAATCTGTCCACAGTCTGGAAGAGCTGAGCTGGTCAGTTCTGCACAGCAGCAATCTCCCTGTACAGGAATTCTGCCTTCTTACAGGTGGTTGCTGATTGATAGATCCCATAGTGGTCCATCAACCTAAGCCTGCCACACTTCAGGCCCGATTTTTGCCAGCTCCTCTCTAGCCTTTGTCCCACTCTCCTCAACTCCTTCAAGGTCTTGTCAAACCAAGGAGACCTCAGGTGACAAGTGAGGGGATGAACACGAAGCGTAGAAACATAGAAACATAGACTTTGACGGCAGATAAGGACCGCTAGGCCCATCTAGTCTGCCCATTTCCCTACCTACAGGATAGGCCGCAGATCCTAGTTAACCAACAGCTAACAGGAGCTATGGAATCCAGGGCCGCCATTATCGCCCTATTATAGGCGAATACTAGAACCTCTGGATCCATGCATTCATTTGATACACCTGATAGGTCCAGCACTGCCATTAGGCCATCTGGGGTAACACCCCTCAAAGGGTGGTACTGGACCCTCTCCATAGGGGCAGGCCTATTAGGGGGAGCCTCAAAACTGAATCCGATGGTGTGATGGTCAGACCACCTGAATGGCTCCACCACCAAGTCAGATAAATCCATCCCCAGGTGGAACACCAAGTCCAGTGAATGATCACAAATATGGGCTGAGGAGGTAACCACCTGTGTAAGGCCCAACAAACTCATTAGTTGGAGGAAGTCTTGACCAAACTACGAGAGTTCATCATCGACCCAGACATTGAAATCCCCCAGGATCAGCCATCTGGGGGATCCCAATGTCAGGTCGACAGCGAAATCTGTGACTTCCTGCAGGAAAACGTTCCCATCTCCTGGTGGACGGTAGATGAGAAGAATCCTGCACCCTACACAATCACACAGGATACATTCAAAGGAGTTGGTGATCCCCACTGGAACTTCCACCAGATTCAGTTGTGCTCTAAAACAAATGGCTACACCCCCGGCGCTACGATCCATCCTCGGATGGTGTATCTCCGAGTACCCAGCTGGAATTGCTAAAGCCAACACTGGGCCAGCATTTTCATCCAGCTAGGTCTCGGTGATGCAAGCTAGGTCAGATGACCCAACAAGATCTGCTATTAAAGCAGTCTTGTTCTTAATAGACCTGGCATTGCATAATACCGTCCGAGTAGGATGAGTGACCAAGGGAGAACGCATTACTTGCCTGCTGATAGCAGAGCCCTTGGGTATGGGATCCAGGCAGGGTGGACCCCTTTCCTGGACCCATTTCACCCCAGGGTGCCTCCTTGTTCCCACTACTCCAATCTGCACACTCCTTCCCATTCTCCCTCCAGACCCTGCCACCAGTCCCCTCCTCCTAACTATCCCCAGAGCTCAACACCACCTATACACTTCTGGGGACAGTGGAGGACAAACAAACGGACGGAGGCCCTTGAGCCTGGAAGGGGAATACTGCCTGACCATCCTTACATCCCCCCAGCACGTGTCAGCATGCAGCTCCACAAGTAAATAAAAAATCAGTCCCCCAACTAAAACCCAAAAATAACATAAAATATAATTAAAATCAATAAAATAAATCTGTACCATTTGTGACTTGAACCTTTATAAACAAGCCTTTGGCTCAAAAGTGTTAATCCCAAACTGAAATAAATAAGACGGAATTGGGTCTCACGAATGTGGCAGTCGGTGAGACTGGGTCTTTTGAGTGTACAGTCGTAGCAGGTGTAGGCGTCCGAATCGTCCTCATCTACCGTCCACCCGGTGATGGGAGATGCTTCTTACAGGAAGTAGTAGACTTCCTCGTCGACATGTCGTTTGAGTTGCCCAGGTTGATGGTCCTGGGTGACTTCAACGCCTGGGTCGACGATGAACTCTCAAATTTGGGTAACGACTTCCTCCAATTGATGTCTTCTATGGGCCTTACACAGGTGGTTTCCACTGCAATGCACAAATCTGGACACTCTTTAGATCTAGTCTTCCTTCTAGGGATCAACGCATTTGACATGGGGGTGGAACCAGTCGCCTGGTCTGATCACCACATCGTGAGGTTCAATTTTTGCACCCCCCTGAGAAGACCAGCCCCTGTGGAGATGGTCGGGTACCGCCCATTACAGAATGTTACTCCACAAGGTCTAGCTGCGGTCCTTGACCTCTCATCCTTCAGTTCGGTGAGCAGTAGTCCAGAAGCACTAGTGTCGGCCTATAATAAGGCCGTCACGACGGCACTGGATTTTATTGCTCCTGTTCGTGAGCGCCCCAGATCCCTTCGCCCCAGAGCTCCATGGTTTGATGGGACCCTGAGGGAGATGCGGAGACAGGGGGCGAAGGTTAGAACGTCGCTGGCGCAGGTCCGTCCTTGATGCTGACCACTCTAGATTGATAGAACATTATGTTAACTATCAATCTGCAATCACCCATAAGAAGGCAGAATTCCTGTCCAGGGAGATTGCAGTTGCTCAGAATCGACCGGCTCAGCTGTTCCGAACTGTTGACAGACTGTGCAACCCAGCCTGCCTGCATGTTCGGAAAGCTTTTTCGCAAGTAGAGTGCGACGAGCTCGCTCGATTCTTTGCAGCTAAAGTGGCCGACATCAGGAAGAACCTGGGTCCGGCAAGCTCTATGGGTGAAGCCTCTGGTCAGCATGAGATGACAGTGCCTCATTTCTCCTGGAGTTCCTTTTGATGACCTGAGCTCATGGACATTATGAGGATCATCCATTCTATGCGCCCCACAAGTTGTGGTTTGGATCCTGGTCCGATTCCCCTTATTTTGGGTTGTTTGGATACCATTGGTCCGGTCCTGGCGCAAATAGTCTGGTGCTCCTTGGAATCGGGTGAGTTTCCCTGCTCCTTGAAAGAGGCTGTGGTAACTCCTCTTTTGGAAAAAGCTTCCTTGGACCCGGACTCTTATTCTAGCTATCGACCTATCTCTAACCTTCCCTTTATTGGGAAGGTTATTGAGAAGGTCGTAGCGAGTCAATTGGATGACCATTTAACCATCCATAATGTCTATGAATTCTTCCAGTCGGGCTTCCGTAAAAGACATAGCACCAAGACTGCACTGGTTCGGGTGTTAAATGATCTTCTGATGGCGAGGGATCAGAAGAGACGCTCCATTCTCGTTCTTCTTGATCTCTCTGCAGCCTTTGACACAGTGGACCACATGGTGCTGTTAGCTCATCTGGGGCATATTTGTGGAATGTCTGGAACCGTTTTGCAATGGTTCACGTCATTCCTTACCGGGAGATCACAGAGAGTTGTATCGGGGATTTTTTCCTCTGATCCAATCTCTCTGTTGTGTGGAGTGCCCCAGGGATCCATGCTGTCGCCCATGTTGTTTGCAGTGTACATGCTGCCCCTCGGAGGTATCATTAGACGATATGGGCTGAGGTTTCACTGCTATGCGGATGACACCCAGCTCTATCTGTCCTTTGCACCCGACCAGGATGGAGCGCTCTCGGTATTTAACAGCTGTCTGAGGGAGATCCAAGACTGGATGGATTCTAGTTGGATAAAGTTGAACTCGGAGAAAACAGAGGTGCTGGTGGTGGATCCTGGTGGTCGGGTGGTGAGGCCGGATATCGGTGCTCCATCTGGAATTATTCTTGGTGGAGTACCTTTGCCGTCCTCAGAACAGGTGTGCTGGATTTATTCTTGACGATAAGCTGACTCTTAAGTTCAGGTGTCTGCTGTTGTCAAGACTTCCTTTTATCATCTTAGGAACATTGCCAGGGTGAAGCATCTTGTTCCGTCTGACTCCCTGCCTACTTTGGTTCATGCCTTTGTATCCTCACGCTTAGACTATTGCAATGCCCTGTACTTTGGGCTTCCCGGGGTTGAAATCCGTCGCCTGCAGCTGGTGCAGAACGCTGCAGCCTGGGTTTTGACTGGGACAAGTCGTTTTTGTCACATCACTCCCGTGCTGCACGAACTGCACTGGCTGCCTGTGCAGTGGCGGATCACCTTTAAAGTCATTTTGTTGACTTTTAAAGCCCTTCACAACCAGGGTCCAGCTACCTGAAAGACCTCCTTGTACCTTACTGCCCTGACGATCACTCCTTTCGGCCGACATGGGGATTGTTAGAGATCGAGTGAGTTTGAAATCCTCTGGCAGCAGAGCATTTTCATTTGCTGCACCCACTCTTTGGAACTCTCTACCATGTCGGCTACGGCAGTGCACCTCCGTGGAACTCTTTAAAAAAGAGCTGAAAACTTATCTGTGGAGCATGGCTTTCTAGATAATTCATTATTTATTAACGCTCTGGATTTTATTATTACATATTTTATCTTGTGGTATGCTGATTTTATGTATATGTTTGTGTATGTAATGATTGAATTGTTAAATTGTTCAGCACCTTGATATGTTGAAAGGTGCTATATAAATAAAATTATTATTTATTATTATTATTAAAAATAAAATAAATTAGCCAGGGTACAATGAGTCTGAATGAGGTCCTCCAGTTGAAATTATTAGTTCACCACAGTTTTTTAAACAGCACCAGTTCTCTATTGAAATTTAAGCACAGACCATTACAGCTCACACCTCTAAGGTCTCTATGTCTGGTTACAGCTCCAGAGAATACTCCACTCACACCTGAGCAGCCTACTGAGGCGACACAATTTTTGAATAAAGTTAGTAACTCAGATGCACTCTCACTGCCTTTACCAACAGCAGAATTTAGCCCAGAACCTGGATAATATCAGGAAACTCTCCAGTAAAGTCTCCACAACGTTCTTTCCTGGGCTCCCCTTGGAACACCAGTATTCTTTAGATCTTCTCACTCAGTCTACCTCCGTAAGCCAAAAAAGAGGAGTAGCCCCAGGCCTGCCCACCACAGAGGATAACGACCCCACTCAATTAATCCATCCACTACGGCCCCGGGGGCCATGTCCACCATTAAGTAAAAACCCCCCAGGCAGCCTAGAGAACACCCAGTACAACACCCACCCTCCAGTGGATGCACATTGGTGTCTCCACGTTGAACTGAGCTCAGCAGCCACCCCCAGGCAGGCATTCTAGTCCACCCCACTCCCCACACAGAAATAACATCCAAGTCACCCAATGAAGATAGAAAAAAATACCTTACAGACCAGCAGAGTTCAAAAAATATTCAGTCCGAAGCCAGTCAGCTGACACTAGGGAAAATTCCACTCCTCCACAAGATGACGGGCAGGACTTCCCGATTTTTCCAGCACTCCTACACAAAGCACCAAGCAGGGCTCACCGATCTCAGAGCAGATTTGTTACCCAGTGTTACACTCCCAATGTTCTGGTACTTCAAAGTTCGAACACCAGTGCTTCCCAAAGTACAAAAGCACCCGCACTATCGACACCACTCAGTTCCTCTGGTGCATTCCTCATCGAGATAGCGCAGGCTCCAACACAGAACACAGATTTCACAGGAGGCCTTTCACAGAAAACAGGTTGGGCAAATTTAAAGTACATAAAGACTGGCGCCTTAAGATCAAAGCACCAGTGTATGCCGCAGATAGCAAAATAAAATGCAGTAACCCAGGAGCTTCTGGTGAAAAGCTACCCTAACTACTTCGCGAAGACGTTGTATCCTAACCTCGCTCACTCACTTCAGTCCCTAGCTAACTAATCTAATGTATAACTCACTACTAAAAATAATAGAAAGAAAAGAATAAAACACAAAACTAAAACAAACCAAACAAAAGAACAAAAATCCTAAACAGCAACAAATTTTCTAAAATAGTTTTACTGCTGCCGATGGTTGACTCAGCACAGCCGCCATAGCACAACTGCCTGTAGATAGATAGACAGAAAGATAGATAGATAGATAGATACTGTCGATAGATAGATAGATAGATACTGTCGATAGATACTGTCAATGGTTATAGATACTGTCTGTAGATAGATACTGTCTGCATATAGATACTGTCTGTAGGTAGCGAGATACTGTTGATAGATAGATACTGTCAATAGATACAGATACTGTCTGTAGATAAATACTGTCTGCATATAGATACTGTCTGTAGGTAGATAGATATTGTCTGTAAATAGATGGATAGATACTGTCGATAGATAGATACTGTCGATAGATATATATAGATAGATACTGTCTGTAGATAGCTAGAGAGATAGAGAGATAGATAGATACAGGGAGCCTCCCAACCTAAAAGGGAGGTGATATTGACGTGGGGTTCTCCCCTGCCACCAAGGCCCCAGTAGTCCTCCCCCCCCCAATTTTGCCTGGTCGCAGGGTGCCAGGTCAGGATGGCTAGTGATGTGGCCAGCACAAGGTGGGGGGAGCGAGCAATTTGATTGGGGGGTTTTCTACCCTGGATGGAAGAGAGGGGGAGATGGGGTGGAGCACCGGGGGGGTTAAAATGTCCTGCTTGGCTCAGCCCTGGTCTCTCAGCTCTTTTCATCACTGGACAAACGTTGCAAAAATTCTGCGGCAGTCTTTGGAGTGGCTTTCACCTCGTGGATCGCCAGCGTCTTCGTGATGTGCGGCCTTCTGCATCTCCCTGCCCGGCTCGTTCCTGTGCACGTCTTGGCTCCTCGTTTGTCATGGGTGCATCTATTTTCAGCAGCAGCTCCTGCCTCCCAGGAATTTTGCCCTGTTTAGTGTTTTGTCCACTGGGATTTTATTCCACACTAGTCTGTGCCTCGTGGCTGGCAGCTGCTCTTATCATGGCCTGCCCTGCTTTAGGTACCATGGCATCCTCGGGAAATGGAAATCTTGCTGAATTGCTGTCCTAGGCCAAAGCACTGGCTGAATCCAATGGTTCTGCATAGCTGCAGCAGGTTCTGAGTGCAGGTTCTGGTGGAGGAGTGGCCAGCCGGGGGGCTGCTGGTGGGGCCTCCAGGGGTAAGGAAAATGGCAGCAAGCGGCCTGGGGTAGAGGGCGCCAGGGTAGGGGCAAGCAGGGAAGGCTGCCCTCCTTCTTTCCTCCAGCCCGGGCAGACCATGCCTATGCTGTATGTGGGTGGCCTGCTACATCGGAAGCACCAAGTGAGGTCGACAGTAAACCTGTCAACCTCCGCACAGTGACGGCATAATACCAATGCAGGTATTGTGCAGCCCAAGCCCCCAGTGTTTTCTGTGGAGGGCTGTGACCCCCACACCCCCCATGCACGGGGCTCTGCCCCTGAATCCTCCGGACTTTAGGATTCCAACTCCAGGTCGGAGTTGGTCCAAGGAGGGGGCTGGACACTGGGGGGAAGGCTGGACACTGGGGGAAGTGGTCATTTTCCATGTTTCACCATCGGGGTGTTGGGCAAAAGGGAGCCACCCTGCTACATCTGGGGCTGGGGTGGAGGCTGGGGGCCTGCCCTCTGTCCACCCTCTCCCCTCCACTGTTGCTGCCCCTCACTTCTGGCCCCCTTGCCTTGCGGGCCCGGCCTTCCCTTCTGGCCCCCCCGGGACTGCAGCTCTCCTGTCCCCCCAGTTGGTCCTACAATGCTCCCACCTTCGGTGATCGAGAGGATGAAGAGGCACGTGGAGGACCAGATGGGGATCCCTTGGAAGATATCCAAAAGGCTGGACACGATGGATTCCCAGGGTGAGTACTCTATTTATTCTCTAGCGGAATGGTCTTTTGGCAGTGAAGAAGAGGTTAAGCACCAGTCTGTTGTGAATTTAGAAGCATCTAGGGCAAGTGGTCCAGGCGAAGGATCTAGTGGGCTGGGGGATTTAGAGATAGGAGGGCAGGTAGATTGTTTGCCACTGGACACCCCATCCTGGGGCAGGGAGCTGGCAGGGCGGGTGCACAAAGTGTCCGAAAACATGTCTACCATTCAAGGCATGTTCTCTGAAATGCTGGGGGTCGTGGCCACTCTGGGCTCCAGAGAGCAGCACAGTGCACCCCTGGGGGCTGAGGTGTGGGTGGGGGAGAGACGGAACCAGTAAGGGGAGAGGCCCCCAGCTGAGAGCCCTCCTGTCTCTGCTGGCCCTGAGAGCCTTCCGGCAAGTGGCATCCCACAAGCCACTGGCCTTGGAGTAGTAGCATCTGGGGTAAGCAATGCTCCGGTGGTGATGCTGGCTGGGGTGGGGGTGAGGGATTCCCCCTTCCCCTGTGACCGCAGCAGCAGCTGATGGGTTGGGGCTGGACTTGGCTGCTATGCTCCAGCTCCTTACGGCTGAAATTCAAGAGCTAAAAGGGAGCACAATGTCCTGCAACCCGGGGTCACTAGTGGGGCATGTGCCACTGTCCTTGAAGGAGAAGTTGTGGAAAAAGGAGTATATCAACATTTTCTTCCTGCTTTATGGAGAGAAAGAAATGAAGGAGGCAGAGAAAGACAAGGAGGGTAAAGGGGTGTAGAAGGATAAGAAAGAGAGCAAGGTCAAGAAAGATATCCTAACTTGGATAGCTTCCTTTAATGTGCTGTCCACAGTTGTCCTAGAAAAGGAACCAGAGGAGGCATTGGGATTAATAAAATATCAGGATCATATCCTGAAAGCCTGCTATTCCTTCGGGGTGAAACTTGGAGGGGCTATGATGAAAAGTTTAGGAGACGGATGGCTGCGGACCCCTCCGTAAGGTGGGGCAGGATGCAAACTTTTCTTTATTTAGAACAGATGTGCCCCCGTGGCCCTTTCTCGGGCAGCACACCAAGGTGGGTTTCCCTCACGGATTTCCCATGGGGGGGGCACTCAAAGGGGGAGGGGGAGCAAAAGGGGAAGGGAGTTGCTGGAGGTACAACAAAAGTTCTTGCCCATACCAAAGCAACTGTAAATAGAAGTATAAGTGTCATGTATGCGGGGGGCCACACCTCGCATTCAAATGTGAGAAGAACAGCAGCCTCCAGAAGGCTCCAGTTTAAACATAGAAACATAGAATTTGATGGCAGATAAGGACCACTTGGCCCATCTAGTCTGCCCATTTCCCTACCTAACGGATAAGCTGCAGATCCTAGTTAATCAACAGCCTACTTCCTCCTACCCCCCACTAGAATTGCCTTATGTCTGTCCCATGCATTCTTGAATTCCCCCACTGTTTTTGACCGTCTGACCTCCTCAGAAGGCCGTTCCATGCATCCACAACCCTCTCTATGAAGAAATACTTCCTCACATTATCTCTGAGCCGTCCCCTCTATCTTCAAATTGTGCCCCCTGTTCTTGCACATCTTTTCTGAAAGATGCTACCTCTTGGACTTTGTTGATTCCTTGAGATATTTGAAAGTTTCTATCATGTCCCCCTCTCCCTCCTTCCTCGAGGCTATACATCTTAAGCTCCTTTAGTCTTTCTTCATATGTCTTCTGGTGCAGACCCTGCACCATTTTGGTTGCCCTCCTCTGAACAGCCTCCACCCTGTCTGTGTCTTTACAGAGATGGGGTCTCCAGAACTGTACACAGTACTCCAGATGTGGTCTTACCAACTGTCTGTACAGAGGGCTAACAACTTCATGTTTTTTACTGGTGATGCCTCTTCCTATGCATTCCAGTATCCCCCCAGCCCTCCTTATTGCCTTCTCACATTGCTTGCCCACCTTTAGGTCATCTGATATGACTACCCCCAGGTCTCTTTCCATTTTTGTTGTTGTCAGTATCTCACCCCCCATTGTGTACTCTTCCCCTGGGTTTTTGTTTCCCAGGTGCATAAAAGTGTCATTAGTGGGATTCGAACTCACCCCCCCAAAGAGACTGGAGCCTAAATCCAGCACCTTAGACTGCTTGGTCACACTACCGCAGTCACTGGAAAAGGCTCCCTCACCAATTGATTATGCGTCCCTCCTCCCTTGGTTACAGCAGTACCCTGACAGAGTAACGGCTATGGAATTGATGAACGAATTTAGGTATTGTTTTAATCTCCCCTACCTGGGCCCCCGGGTCACCCATGAAGCGGGCAACCTCAGATCAGCTGTGGAACTCCCGGGAAAGTTAGAGGATAAAATAAAGAAAGAGCTGGCGCTGGGCCGGATAGTGGGACCGTTCGAAAGGCCAGCCCTGGCTAACCTGTGGGTCTCTCCCCTGGGTCTGGTGCCCAAAAAAGTCCCAGGAGATTTACGTCTCATCCATCACCTTTCTTTCCCAAGGGGGGGGATTCGGTCAGTGACCAAATAGACCCCGAGCTCACCGCTATATCATACACGTCATTTGATGTGGCTGTACAGTAGGTACAGAAGTGTGGCCCGGGGCACTAATGGCCAAAGTGGATATTGAATCTGTGTTTTGCCTTATCCCAGTTCACCTGGATGATTTCTGCCTGCCAGGCATGAGGGTGTGGGGGCAATATTTTGTGGACCGATGCATGCCAATGGGCTGCTCAATCTCTTGTGCCATTTTCGAAAAGTTTAGCACTTTCCTGAACTGGGTCGCCTGTACGGCTACAGGGCTAGAGTCCATTGTCCACTACCTGGATGACTTCCTTTTCATTGGTCCCAAAGAGCTTGACACGTGCAGCAGTGCGCTAGCCAGCTTCCAGGCCATAGCCCAAAAAAATTGGGGTCCCGATGGCGGCAGACAAGACAGAGGGCCCCTGCACAAGGCTCACATTTTTAGGCATTGAGCTTGATTCAGGGGCCAGAGTTTCCATGCTGCCCCAAGAAAAAGTACAACTGACTGGGGGCTGGTAGAAAAGGCAATGGGGGCCAAAAAAGTAACATTGCAACACTTGCAGGAATTGCATGGACACCTAAACTTTGCATGCAAGGTTATCCCCATGGGGCACCCTTTTTGCAGATGGCTGGCAGGGGCCATAGGTTGGGGTCCAAGCACCACACCATTTTATCAGGGTGCATAAAGGCATAAAGGCCGACTTAGAAATCTGGTTGGATTTCTTGCACTCCTTTAATGGGGTGGCACTGTGGCAGGCATCAGTCACCACCAATCGGGAGCTGAGGTTTTTGACAGGCTCTTCCAGTGGGTTGGGGTTTGGAATCTACTGTCAAGGTGAATGGTGTGCAGTGGCATGGCCACAAGCATGGCATGACAGCGGGTTCACCAAGAACCTAACGTTCTTGGAATTCTTCCCCATTGTGATCGCCCTGGAAGTATGGGGCAAAAAAACTGTCCAACAGGTGGGTGGTCTTCTGGTCTGATAATTTAGGGGTGGTGCAAGTCATTAATAGGCAGTCTGTGAACTGTGAGAAAGTGTGCGGCTTGCTAAGGAAATTTGTGTTATCATGTTTGAGGCCGAATGTTACATTTAAAGCCAAACACATGCCAGGTGTGGACAACAAAATCGCTGATGCACTTTCTCATTTTCAGTGGCACAAGTTTCGGACGCTGGCTCCCGAAGCCAAGGAAGACCCGCTGGCACTCAACGCCTGGTTGTGGAACGACAACTGGACAGGATCTGGCAGGTAATATCTAAGTTGGTAGCTCCGGGAACTTGGAGCACATACTGTACAGCCGGAGGGTATCCAAGTATTTGGATTTCTGCAGTGCCAAGGGGATACATAACCCTTGGTCTGGGTCACTGGGGGCCATACTGGGGTTTCTAGCGGAACTCATGGGTGACAGGATATCTCATTCATCAGCAGAGTCAATGCTAGTGGGGTTGTCATTTTTCAGCAAATTGCTAGGACGTGGCGATGTGACGCAGCAATTTGCCATGCAGAAGTTCATGGAGAGTTGGGTGCAGCAGGCCCCACCTCGCGTGGACAGCAGGAAGCCCATTTTAGTAAATGGGTTGAGGGCCCTCATGCACGTGTTACAGAGCTGCACTAGCAGTGAATATGAACGCCAGCTTTTCCAGGCAGCATTTTGTCTGGCCTTCTTTGGGGCTTTGTGCATCAGTGAACTGGTGGCAGCTGATAAAGCTGATGGAGCAGGGAGGTTTCCAGATGGGAGAAGTGAAGCTGCAGGGGTCAGTGTTAAATATCTGGCCCCGCAGGTCAAACACCGATCAGAGGGGCAGGGGGACACGGGTCTCCCTGCACTTAGCCACGCTTCCTGACATTTGCTCGGTGTGTGCAGTAACAGGATTTCTTGCAGCGTGACCAGCAGACGGGGGCAAGTGCTGATTCACGTGGATGGGGTCCCACTATCGAGGTATCAATTCGGCCGGGTGTTTAAAATGTATCTGGAAGTGTGTGGGTGAGATCTGAGCCAATTTGGCACCCACTCGTTTAGAATTGGGGCAGCCAGCTTGGCTGCTTGCATAGGTCTGGAAGAGGATGAGATCAAGCGGATCTGGAGATGGAGATCCAGGAGATTTAGGAGTTATATTTGGCCAGTTCAATTGCAAAACTAGTCTGTGTTCTTCCTTCCCTATTGTCTGTTAGGACCAAGAAACACAAAGCAAGTCTGGATAATGGGATCATCTTAATATTCTGGGCCCGGGAGAGGGCAGAGGCAAGGGTCTATGGAGAGAATCTGAGCATACCTAGGGAAGACACCGTTATCCAGTGGTTTGGGGTGCAGGACATGAGATGGGAACAACTGATGCCCTGCATCCAACAAAACAGACAAAAATTTGGTACACCGGGCATCTTGGTAATGCACCTGGGGAGTAACAATCTTGGGAAGCAGGCCACAGTGGAACTAATCCTGTGGATGAAACTGGATTGGGGCTATGCTGCGGAACCTGTTACCCAGATGCCAACTCATGTGGTCAGATATGCTACCACGACAGCTTTGGTGCCACGTGCGCGAGCCCAAGGCCATTGACTGGGCGTGGGTGAAACTAAATAAAGAAACTGGCAGGTTCATTGGCCAGAGGGGGTGGCTGCCGCATTGCCCATGAAGAAATAGACGCGTCCATTGCGGGGTTGTATCATAAAGATGGGGTGCACCTGTCAGATGTAGGGGCCGACATATTTAATGTGGAGATGCACATCAAATTGGAGACCATAACTAGCAGGCAATTAGGCCAGGAAGTAACAGTTGGGGGGGGGAGGCATAGGCAAGGATTTGTCATGCCATCTCCATGGTGGTGGGGGTGCCTCGGGGAGGTCTAGTCACTGTTGTACCCCCAGTCCCTGCTGGTCTGAAGCTGTGCGGCAGAGGGTCGGAGAGGCAGAAAAAAGTGGGGAGCCCCCACCCTGTCGGGGTGGGCAGGGTGGGGGGAAAAGAGTGGAGGAAGCCCACTCACCTCTTCTCGTGCGGCTGAGGTGGAGAGGGCCCCTCCTGGAGGTCAGGAACCGAGGCCTCTCATACAAAATGTGGTTATGGTCTGTACAATACAATGTGTATATGTTTTGGTGTTTGTAAATAGATATAATTGAGATGTATTAAGGTAAAGTGTGATGAAAATTGTACATTGTATTCATTAAACCTGTACAAAATTTATGTAAATGATTGTTTGAATTAACAG